>CM063171.1:149796420-151046420 GCA_031835075.1 Saguinus oedipus | reverse complement strand
CCTGTTGATGCGATGAATTACATTAATTGATTTTCAAACTTTGAAAATCGGTTTTGCATAATGGAATAAATCTCACTTGATAGTGATGTAGAATTATTTTTATGTATTTTTAAGTTCTATGGCTAATATTTTATTGAGAACTTTTGCATCATGTTCATAAAAGATATTGGTTTGTTGTTTACGTTTCTTTTAATGTCTTTGTCTGGCATTGGTATTAGTGTAATGCCTACATAGAATGATTAGGAAGTATTCTCTCTGTTTCTATCTTCTAGGATAAGTTGTAGAGAATTCGCATAATTTTTTCTTAAGTGTTTGATAGCATTCACCAGTGAATTCATTTAGGAGGTACTTTTTTATGAGATTATTAATTCAATTTCCTTAATAGTATAGTACTATTGTGATTGCCTATTTTTTCTTGTATTAGTTTTGGCAGATTATATCTTTCAAGGAATTGGTCCTCTAAAACATAAAAATAATAAAATAAAAGAGAATTTTTTTTCAAATATGTTTAATAGCAAATAGGTTTTTTTCAGTGTGCCTTTCCCAGTAAATGTTCCAGTTGCAGTAATTTAGTAAATATTGGTCTACAATATAATGTAATACTTCAAATGCCTTGTATACTTCTTATAATTAGGTTAAGTTTGTATGTTTTTATCACTATTATAAAATATAAAACATGTGGGCTAGAAAATCCAGATTTAAATTTTGGAAAGTCATTGGTCAAAATATTAACACACAGAGAGCACCTTTCTATTTTACTAATCTGTGAAGTGAAAAAAAAAAATTCTAATTCGTTTTAAGTCCTTTTCTAGGTTGAAAGATAAAAAAACAGATATATTAAAAGGAGACATAGCATATGGTGAATCTAAAAAAGGTAGATTGAATGTTTAAATTTAATCATCAAGTATTCTCTCATTTACCAAAATAGTATCCTCTAGAATTAAAGTTTACTCTTCAAAAATGACTTGAGTAGATATAATTAGAGCTGAAACTGAATTTGTAGGTCAATGAATCTAAGTAATCTGAATTCAAATAAGAGATGCTTTGGTTATACTATTAGTTATTTAATGGTGCACAACAAATTTAAACAAACTTAGTGGCTTAAAACAATGCGGTGTTAATAGATTGGAAGTCCAGACACAAATCATCTGTGTCCTCTGATCAGGCTACCCCTCTTTTACTAGGTTACAATCATGGTGTTGGTTTCACTGCATAGTCATCTGGTAGCTCACCTGGGAAAGAAAAATTGATCCCATTCTCATCTAAGTTGTTAGCAAAAATGTATGTCTTTCTGACTTCCAAACTGAGGTTTTAGTTTTTTGCTAGCTGGCTGTTCAAACATTGTAGAGGTCAAATACAGTACCTTAACATGTGTGATTTTCAGAAATCGTTACTTACTTTATAGAAATTTGTTTCTTCAAAACCACCAAGGGAAAGTAAGAGTCACGTAATGTAATATTATCACAGTAGTGATACCTATTACCTTTGCTGTATTGGTTGGAAGGAAGTCAAGGTGTCCCTCACTCATACCAAAGGGAAGAGATTATGCAAAGTGGTAAAACTAGGAGGTGGACATCATTGAGAGTCCATTTCACTGATGGTATTTTATAAATTAAAATGAACAGTAAGATAATGGGAAACCAGAATGCAATAACTACTGTAAAATGTATTTTCCCACCATTTTCAGAAATCGGATAAGAGTGTGTGCAGGATTGTGAACCTTGAGCTAAAGAAAAAACAAAATAAAACAAAAGTATGCTAAATTCCCACAGGTCACAGGATTTCTGTTGGAAGATAATTTAAAAATTTTGATAAGAGAAATGAAATTCAATCATCATAAGTGGTCTTGCTGAGTTACGGAGAAAGAGTTAAGAGTTTTTGGGGAGGCAAAATTGAGATTTATAGGAAAGAATACTAGAGAACACAAATCTATGGAGAAAAAGAGCTCCAGAGGAATGTGCAGAAGTCACTTCAAATTTTTAGCTAAATTCTAATCTGCCTATGCATAATATGAAACTGCATGAGACCAGAAAACAAATTCCAAAAAGACATCAGCTGAATAATACTGAGTACAAGCTGGGAAAACAATAGAATTTTGATATTTCAGAGGACTAAAATCACATTGTAAAGATGACTGAAGAAGTAACCTGTATTTCTAATTTCTAATACTTCTTCTAGTGTTAGAAATCAACTAACCCTAAAACAAAGGGCACTCTTTAATTACTACTAAAGGCTTTTAAATAAGATTTGAATTAACTGAGTAGATATGCAAGTAAGTTAACTGCCTGCTAAAGCAAAAGCTAGCAATACTTAAAGAATAATATTAAAATGCAAATACTAACAAATGTAACATTGAGAATGTCTGACATTTACTCAAAATTTACTAGGTATGATAAAAAGCAGTAAAATATGCATAACCAGGAGGAAAACAAGTCAAAGGAAGCATACCTGAAAGTGACAGTGATAAGGAACTTAGTTTTAAAAAGATGCAAAATAGATATTTGAAACATGTATCAATTCAAGTAAAATATAAGCATTAAGAAGATACACTAGAAATATAAGAAAGAATAAAATCTAGTAATAATTTTGGCATTTTGTCCCATCAAAAACATCAGTAAGGGGTCTCAAAAATTAGAGTATTCCAAAAAAAAAAAAATTAGCTGGCTAGAAAGCAAAGCAACTGAGACTGTACAAAATGAAACTTATAGAGAAATAACATTAAGAAAAAGAAAAGAACTATCTCAGTAAATCTATTCTTATGAGGAAAAGTTATAGGAGAAGGGGCAGCAGAAAAGTGTATTAAAAGAAATAACCACTAAAACATTTCAAAATTTATGAAACTAAATCTACAAATTCAAAGAAACTAAACACTTCCCAAGAGGGATACACACACACACACACACACTTACGCATGCATGCATACACACAGACACACACACATGTGCAAGCACACACACACACAGATTCATCAATTTGAAAATTTGAATATCAAATACATTATGTTCATACTGAAAAAACTCTGTGGCAGAGTCAAAGAAAGAAAGAAACATCATTTGTGGGAAAGAAAGATTCTTTGCCTGACCAAAACTTTAGTTAGGCTCCTGAACTTTCTCCTAGGCCCATCTACCTACTTTGCAGAATCCAGTTTTAGCAAGGAATTCTGCTAAGTATAGACCATTAACAGATTTAGTAAGACCCTTTCAACCTTGATAACTTATTATCCTGATATCTGATTGAATTCCTCATCCTTCACCATCCCCCAGGTTATGTCTGATTACCCTGTCCTGTCCTCTGCAAGACTCCTGCTAAGTCATTTAACCAGAATCCCCCATTACTCTTAATGTTTTATTTTAGTAATTTTCCATCCACTAACCCCTAGACCACTTCTTGGCTATAAATTGTCACTTGCCTGTGCTGTGTTCAGAATTAAACCCAATCTTTCTCCTTTATTACAAAATCTCATTGCTGGGCTCTCTATACCTATTGTGATGGTCCTGAGCTAAGTCTTCCTTATCTTGCTTTGACCAATGTCATCAAATGATATTTTTTCTTTAGTAGGACATTATTCTAGTCCCATTACATGTAGTTGAGCAAAGATGAAATTGTTTTGCACTTTTAGTCAGAAAGAATTAAAGTAAGAAGTCAATGAAACTATGTAAAGAATTTACAAAAAACAAACAAAACCAAACTAAAAAAACAAAAACCCTGTCACCTTTGAATTCTATATTCAGTGAGAATATCTTTCAAAACTGAAGAAGCAAGAATAAACCCTGATGTAAACTATAGACTTTGGGTGCCATTGTAAGTTCATTGATGGTAACAAATATTCCACAGTGGTGAGAGATGTCAATAGTGGAGATTGCATGTTGTGAGGACAGAGAGTATGTGGGAGTTTTCTGTGCTTTCTGATAAATTTTGCTGTGAACTTAAAGCTTCTGTAAAGATGAAGATTATTTGTTAAATATTAAGGTAATATAAAATCGTTTAAAGACAAACAAGAACTTACAGAATCTGTTAGTAGCAAATATTTTTACAAGCACTATCAAAGAAACTTCTTCAGGCTGAAAGCAAATGATGTCAGATGGAAAATAAATTTGGAGACAGCAAGAGCGTCAAGGGTGGTGAATATGTTAAAAAATCAACTTTTTTCTTAGTTAAAAGTTAAAAATATAATGACTTTCCTTTATGACTATGAATGAATATCTGGTTTATAACTGACTTTTGGATTGTAAACTGTAAGAAAATTAGACAAAACTGACAACAGTACTGCTTTCAGAGATTGAGACAATTAAGAAACATAAGACTAGTTTCCTGAGAAAAGGGAAACAAAAAGCAAAAAAAGTGTCCTTTATAATTTACACAGGTTACCACTTGGAAGCAGTTTTTGGACCTGTAGTATGGGCAAAAGAAACAGAACCACAGCCTAGTGACTTATTTATTTGAGAAACACATGTATTTTACAAAGTGGACTCAGCTACAATTTGCAGAACAGAGGGCAAAGAGATAGGAGTTGGTAAGACTATCTCCAGAAAAATGCATGAGATGCCCCTGAATATTTGGTTGAATATTAATTTGCACATGCAATAGGATTAAAATTCATGAAGCCAAGCCAATTAAAAAAAAATACCATGAAGTTAAAGGATAATAAGTTACCCAGGTTCTCAGACTAAATCATTCACATTTCATTCAGTCTGAATAGAGAAACCATGAAGAATACTCCAGACATCCAGAAAGGCCATGTGTTTCTGGCTAAGATAAAGGCTATGTTAGACCCATTAAAGCTGAGTTTATAAACAGGCTATTAAATGTTTAAAATGATCCACAAGTAAGTTAGCTTCTTGCCAAGTCAAACTTACAGTCTTACAGAAGAAAACAAAATTAAATAAGCAACAGCATAGCCATTATAATGCATAACACTAAATCAGGGGGCAAAGCAGCAAATATGACACATAACAAGAAAAATAAGATAATACAAATAGACCCAGAAGTGACAGAGATGATGCTAGTAGCAAAGCCTGTTTGTCAACTTGTGAAGTATTATTACTTTTTATCATATATATTTATAGGATACAACATGATGTTTTGATGTATACATCAAATATGATATATATGTCATGGAATGATTATATCAAGTTAAATAACATATCCAACAACTCACATACTTTGTGTGTGTGTGATAAGAATAGTTAAAAAGCTTACTTTCAGCAATTTTTAAGTGCATGGCACTTTTTTACTAACTGTGGTGGCCACATGGTAATTCATCCTGTCTAATATAAACAGTTCCCATTCTCCAGCAACAAGGACTTTTAAACACCTATTGTAAATGTTGCAAGGATGCTGAGGCATTTAAAGAAAACATGAACACAATGAGAAATGAAACAGAAGATGTAAAACTGAAAATTATGGAGCTGATATACTTAATGCAAGCTATGGAAAATTCACTGGGGATTAACAGCAGATTAGACATGAAGAATAATAGATCAGTGTAATGAAATTCATATCAATAGAAAAATATGTAATTAAGCAAAATAAAATTTTAGATATCAATACAGAGACACAAGTTAGACAGAAATATTCTCAAAGCAGATCCTGGTTTATTCAGCAAGAGAAGTTTAAGCTGTATAATTTGTGGTTTACTCCTGGCTCATCATTTTAGTTGTATTGCCAATGTTTTGCTTGGTATCAAATTAAGACATTTCCCTATGAAACATTTTTTTACATGTTGCTGTTTCTTGTAATATGTAGAATATCTTCTCTATGTAGACAAATCCAGTTTTTAAAAGAGGTACATTTTGGTGAGAAACTAAAACAAATTAATAATATGTGGTATAAATGGCTACTAAAAGTGAATCTCTTTTATAGAAAATATTTTTAAATAATGCAAACTAAAGACCCTATTAATGGTGAAGCAGAGTAAAGAAAATGTACCTATGCAACTATCTTTCATGTTCTGCACATGTACCCCAAAACCTAAAACGCAATTAAAAAATAAATAAATAAATAAAAAAGAAAATGGTCTTTTAACAGAAATAAACCTTTAGATTCTAATTTCAAACTCCCTCCACACCCACCAGAAAAGTTTCTTGAACTTCCAGATTTTAAGAATTAATAGTGTGACCTAAGAAAAGAATGAATAACTTGTTTATGTAATGGTTATGCCATTGTGCTAACTCATCTTCCAAAATATATGTGTATTTAAAAATAATCTCCTTCCTGGCTGGGCTCGGTGGCTCAAGCCTGTAATCCCAGCACTTTAGAAGGCCGAGGCGGATGGATCACGAGGTCAAGATACCAAGACCATCCTCTTCAACATGGTGAAACCCCGTCTCTACTAAAGATACAAAAAATTAGCTGGGCATGGTGGTGCTTGCCTGTAATCTCAGCTACTCAGGAGGCTGAGGCAGGAGAATTGCCTGAACCCAGGAGGCGGAGGTTGCGGTGAGCCGAGATCGCGCCATTGCACTCCAGCCTGGGTAACAAGAGCAAAACTCCGTTTCAAAATAATAATAATAATAATAATAATAATAATAATAATAATAATGATAATCTCCTTCCTAATTAACGATAACTATCCATAACAATAAAAGATGAGCACATTTCAAATAATTCCCAAATAATTAATATTAGCTATCTTTACTACATTTTCTGTGTTATAAGTTACTATGGTAAAGAAAATAGGTTTAAGTAAGAAACAATTTCATATTCATTATTAATCTCAGGCCATGTTATTATAAATTATACCACATAATTTGTAAGTTAGAAAAATCATAAAAAATCACTTCTTATCAAAGAAACTCTTAAATTGTTTAGATTTAGATAAATTTCAAAATCTTAGAGTAAATAATTTTTTTTCTTTAGGATTAGATTTGTTTAATAACATATGAGAATACTTTTCATGTCCTGACAGTGACAATTTCAGAGGAGTGGGGAGGCTGCAGGATACAATACATGCTTAATATAGGTACTGACTTAAAATCAAATAAAACAAAATGGCAAACAAACAAAAACACAACAAAATCAAACAACTCTCAGAGCTCTTACATTTATCTAGAATTCCGGTGATTACTATATATGTTTTTCTTTAGAGATAAATTTTACAGAAGAGGACAAAATTAGAGACCAGATTTTATTCCCCTCTCCCTTCTGTATCTTACCTTAAATCTCAAAAGTCACCTTTTTACAAGGGGACCTACTTCAGAATCTAATCCACTGAGTTTCACTACATGTCCTGATATAAATATCAAAGTGCCAAATATTTTCCTTTTAAAGTAACTCCAAGAATAGGAAACATATCCTATTCATTATTTTAAGCTGTCTTATTTGAAGATAGAAAATACATTAATAATATATTAAGAGAATACCAAAATGACTTATTTGAAGTACACATTTAATAGCCCAAAGTTCAAGACTATAAATATCGACACATATTTGCCACCAGTATCTGTCTTTAATAATAGCCCTGTGTTTTATATCATCTTTATTTCATTTTCAAGACTATGGTACCTTTGTTAGATGTCACTTAGAGAAAAGTTGCTTTCAGACTCAAGATTTTATTATACTTTTTCAGTGAAAAAGTAAAGCGTTGAACAATTTAAGGTTGGTTTATTAAAAAAGGAGTAGAGTCATAGTGACTTCCATATTTCTAAAAGTAGTGGTGTTTTCAATTGTCACTCATGGTATTTGATTGTCAGCAAACTTTTCTAACAGGGATTACTTTATACTTGACTTTTTTTTTCTCACTGGATTTCAGGGCATAATGTTCTCCAGCTTTTATCTCTACGTTTATAGGCCTTCTTTTATTTCTCTTTCATTGGCTCAAAATTCTCTTGTCATTAATATTGTGTTTTTTTTTTAAGTTTCACTTTATAATTTATTTTTATCCAGGTAATTTTGCCCACATTTATAGTTTATTATATAAAGTCATACTGACAAATATATATCCCTGACTAGACTTTAGTGGAACCTCCAACTATACATAAACAATTACTTCTTTGCCATTTCCACTTTCATGTTTCAAAAGTCTCTCTAAATACAAAATGCACAAGACTAAACTTGGGATTATCACTGAAACCCCAATACTGGCCTCATATACTTATTCTCATGGAATGATACCACCATTTATATAGTTCCACAAATCCTGTATGTCTTCTTTCCCCTCATAGCCCATACTGATGAGAAATTCTACTTAATTTACCTTTTAAATATTTTCTAGGTTTTGTACTTGTTTCCATTCCTGTGGCACTATCCACCATCATTGCCATCACCTTGTTCACCACAGTAGCTTCTAAATGGTTTTGCTTCATTGTTGGCTGCACCTGACAATCATAGTCTCTACAGAGCTACAGAGTAGACAAAGCGAGCTTCTCAAAACTCAAATCCGATGATCTCTTCTGGGCTGAAAGCATTTCTATGGCTTCACAATGTTTTCAGGATAAAGGCCAACATATATTTAATGTGGCTGTCTTAGTTAGCTTTATGTAAGTAACAGAACACTTGAGGCTGGGTAATTTATAAAGAAAAGAGATTTATTTTGGCTTATTAATCTTGTGGCTGTAAAGTTCAAGATTAACCAGCTGCATTTAGTGAGGGCCTCATGCTGCTTCAACTCATGGCAGGAAGTGGAAGGTGAAAGTCATGTGCAGAGATCGCATGGTGAGATAAGAAGCGAGAGAAACCAAGGAAACCAGGCTCTCTTTTTGTAACCTGCTTTCACAAAAACCAATTTATTCCATATGAGAGAGAGAACTCACTCACCCCTGAGGAGGGCATTGATCTATTGATGTGGAATCTGTTCCTATAACCCAAACACCTCCCACTAAGCCCCACCTTCCAACACTGCTACATTGAGGATCAAATTTTAATATGAGTTTTGGAGGGACATATTATATTCAAACCATAGCAATGGCCTTCAAGACCTTGCATGGCCTGGCTTCTACCGACTTCCTTAGCATCATCTTATACTGCCTTCCCTTGATTCCTATCTCTAAGAACAAATTTCTTTGATTTTTCAAGCAAGCTATAGTTCAGCCTATGACATAAACTTTGGGTATGTTGCCAACAATGCATTTCCCCATTGCCTAGGTAATTGCTTATAGTTCCAGTTTCAGTTCAAGTGTTTCAATTTCCTAGGGAAGTTATTTGTGAATGTCCTCCATTACCAATCAAGGTGCTTTAGGTCATTTCTTTGTTATACAAAGAAAGAGGGTACTTTTCTCAGCTGACTTAAGAAATGAATAACCTTTTTATGTTGAACAGAGACCTGAAAAATAAGAATCTTTCTAACAAAATCTCAAATTATTTATAGCACAATTTTTAATTTGATGCTTTTTCTTTTCACTGTAAAACTAATAAATCTCTTCATTAACTTCCAAGTATTTGTGATTGATTCATGTATTCAACAGAACAGTGAAGTGAACGCACATTTTATAGCAGACAGAACTCTGGGCTGTGGATATAAAGCTTTAAGCAATACAATAGCTTTCAGAGTCTAGTACAAGAGTCAGCATTTACTGAGTATATGTACAGAAAATAAAATGAAGAAAAAGGAATATACATCAAAATGGCTCTAGAATTTTACATATTAAGAATTGAAGCTTAACTAGCTTAGGCAATACTAGGACTAGACAGCTTTATCATCCTAGATTTTTTTAACAAAGCTGGCAGTGAGTGAATAATTTATTTGCTTCCATCAGAAACAAATAAATGAGGAAACATCTGTAAAAAAAACTGTTACTGAAAACTGAGATGATAAACCAACTGAAGAGTTGATTTTTAAGACTAGGCCTACTTAAAAATTTCCCCTCACATGGTCCTAAAACTCTAATTCTCATTAATACTCTGCCTTAATTTTCCATTTTGAGATATAAAGAGTTCATCAACGTGGTATTCTCCTTTACTTCAGCAAGCCTAATACACTTAGTTTTGCTTTAGCAATAGTTTTGTTTGTTTGTTTTGTTTTGTTTTTTTCTGAGGGAGTTGACAGCAATAGCACAGGAAAATATACTTGAAAACTAATGGCAAAAGAAATGAATAACAAAACAGAGGTGATGTTACTGCAAATGTACCTGAGAATTGATTAAAATGTTAACAATATGGACTTTGCATTATACTTTGGCTGGAAGATGACAAGATGAGAGTAATGCTTGGAGTAGGTGAGCTATCTGGGGGATTATACAAGGTTTTAAAATGTGCATACAGACACCCAGGGAAAACCTGGACCTATTAAATCTGTGTATGGGGTAGAGATGAACACTTGTACTTACAGATTTGTAAGTATATTGGTGAACACTTGTACTTACAGATTTGGTGTATTGGTGAACACTTGTACTTACAGATTTGGTTTGCTTAATATCTCATAACTGCCTAGAGGATTGACTTATAGTGACTAATATGTATGCAATAAACAATTGCTGCCAGGCGTGGTGGCTCACGCCTTTAATCCCAGAACTTTGGGAGGCCAAGGCGGGTGGATCACAAGGTCAAGAGATCGAGACCATCCTGGTCAACAAGGTGAAACCTCGTCTCTCCTAAAAATACAAAAATTAACTGGGCATGGTGGCGTGCGCCTGTAGTCCCAGCTACTCCGAAGGCTGAGGTTGGAGAATTGCTTGAACCCAGGAGGTGGAGGTTGTGGTGAGCCAAGATTGCGCCATTGCACTCCAGCCTGGGAAATGAAAGAGAAACTCTGTCTCAAAAAAAAAAAAAAAAAAAAAAAAAAAAAAAAAATTGCATATTTGGCATCCAAATCAAGTGAATTCCTCAATATTCCCATGAACCTATGGAAATGGTGTGGAAGAGAAGAGAATTAAGAAAGATTGCATGTGTTCTCTAGCAAAAAAAAAAAACCAAAAAACCAAAAATATATGTTTTATGAAGTAGTCAATAGAAGATTCTATGGCAAAAATCAGCTTCTTTTGGAAAGCAGTTGTATCAGAAGCAAACTTTTGTAAACTTTGTATGCTTATGGATAGATAATAAAAAAGGACTATGATTTAATTTAAACTACTTAGAAGTCAGCTAGAAGGAGACAGTTAAGACTTTATCACTTTTAAATGAAAAATAGAAAATAACTTACTACTGTTTGAAAACAAAATCACATAACCTGACATTGTGTTATTCCTCCATTCTCTTCCTAGTAATTCTATAGAAACGGAAATACAAGGAAAACATGATTTAACAGCAGGGAAACATAAAGAAGATACAACAGTTTTATTTCCCCTGGTGATGTTTCCTTGCAAGTGGCTTTGGTCAAAGAGAAGGTAAGAGAGCAAAGAGAATTCTATTTTAGTACACCAAACATAATTTTGTTCCCAATAGCCGATTTATAGTTCTGTAAAAATATATGGCAGGTTTTTCTACTAATACAATAAGAATATTTTTCTCTTGAAATTAAGTAAGAAATAAGTATTTATATAACAATGTAAAATATTTTACAAAGTAAATTACATGTATATATTTTCTTAAAATATAATTCTGTTGTGTACTCAAAATGATCATGTTGTATATTACTATGCTTGCCATTCAAAAATGTCTTTTACTTCAGAAGAAGCTGTAAGATAGTGGTTTTTCTAGAATTATTTCTGAATTATCTGAGTTTTAGGTAATGTTGAAGAAACTTCAAAATGAAAAGAGGGTAAAGGCCAAACAGACTTTTGTAACTGTTAGAAAAGTGCATTCCACATAACAATATTCTTGAATGTTATCTTATAAATGAACTATTAAATAATAATATTGTTAACTCCCAGAAGAAGAAATGATGAGTAACAGGATCCAGTCCTCAATATGAGTGGTATATTATAGTATACTACAATATAGTATTATAGTTATAGTATATCAGATGTAGGTCACATGGTATATCTGGACTTCTTTATGGCATTTATTAATGTAGGTAATAATAACATTGTAACTGGGCTGAAGGAAGAGTATGTGTCTCATAATGTTTACAAGATAAAACTAAATTTAGTTTTAAAAATATCAAAATCTCCTTATGGGATAGGAGGAATTTATGCATATATTAGTAGATGTTGATTTAGTAAAGACGTACAGATTTTAGATTACAATAAACCTGAATGGGAAAGGTGATAGTCTTGCCCCACTCTTTGTTTCTCAGAACACATTTGAATATTGAATTCTTTTTTGGGTGTCACATGTTAAGAGGAAGAAAAACACGTGAACATGTTCAAGAATGGGGAAGCCAGATGGTAAAGAGAATAGTTTGGACACAAACTGTATCACAGAAAACTGTAAATAGCAAATACAAGATAGTAGATTTTGGCTAAGTATAAGGAAGAACTTTCAAATAAAGGAATCTTTTGAAGAGTAAGTTGAGTTATTTTGGAAATATAGTCAACGATGTGTACTTGTAGGTGTATGTGTACATACATGTGCACATATAATATTTTTCCCTTGTTTGAACTGACTTTTAAAAATTAACATCTTAGTGGTCTTATTTTGTAAACCACAGCAATGGTGACTTGTTTTAAGAGACTTACTTATTTAAAAACTGGAATACTTGCTTAAAATATAGTGAAGCAACTGAACAGATAATTCTACGTTTGTGATTTATTAATAAAATCCCAAACATCTACCTTGCCCATACTTATTTGACATAACTTGTCTCTAGCAACTTACTTTTATTGATGTTTTTCAAAACATTCAACTTCATTTTATAATTGGGTTGCATCTTATAAATTTAATGATCTTTTATAACAAAATGACTCTGCTATACAAAGATTCAGAAGGGATGGTTCAAATTGTTGACTAGGGCACTGATGGCTATAGTGCCAAGAATAATTGAAATGAACTTCCATTATAACGTATAATTCTAAGTTACGGTAATGGTATATTGTTCTTTAGTTTTTTTTTTTTAAATAAAGAATACGTGGCATATATTAAAAATTAAGCAGTTTAACCAAAAATACTAAGTTATTTCTACTTTACACCCTTCAATCTAGTTATTCTCCTTCAGCATGGCGTTATTTAATTTTTTTAAAAATTATTTTATGTTCTTAATTCAGAAAAATTTCTCAGTAAAGCAACTGTTAATATTACCTGTTGTGTTCCACTGAGGAGGATAAAGGAACAGACTCATTTAAACTATCAGTCACTGCTTCTTTCTCAGTTTTCTTCTCCAACCTGAGTTTTGTATTAATCATTTTTATTAATTGTAAAAATAAATTTTAGCAATATGGTTATTCCTCAAATTCTGGATCCATTCACATCAAATACTGTCTTTGGACCTTGTCACAGGAAATTAGGAATTTAATGTATGCCTCTTACCTCCACACATCTACTTAGCTCCTGAGTTATTTGTGTGATGCCATACCTTTTACATTGTAAAGTCATATCATATTTACCACAATTCCAAATTTGATCAATGGCTCTATTCTAAAAAATTGAAAAGCAACTTTCATAATATACCTAAGTAGAGTTGGCTGTTGAAGAAAGTAATGTAAAATAACTCTTTAAAAAATTCATGTATTCTACCACTGAGAAGAGCATTTTCAAGTGTTGAGTTCAAATTGCTCTCCTTTCTTACTCTTCATTGATTGCTGAAGTGATATCAGATAACATTTTGCTTCATTTTAAACAATTACTTTCTTATATAGCTTTATGTGTCCACTCAAGTTGCTAATCATTTTTCTCTTTCATTTACATAAAAAATTTGTTACTTTTTCACCAGATCACTATAATTTTCTAACTTGCTGACCATTATCTCTATTGCCTGTAATATATTGTCTTTTTAGAAAATATTCTATTCGTACTTTTGCCTTCTTATTTTGACCAATATTTTGAAGGCAGCTGGATAACTACCATTGTAAAAGGATACTTGATACTTCACTGTGCTAAGAAATACTGTTAGAATTAACTGCCTTTCTAATTATATATAATTAAAATGCTTCTAATATATGGTATTGTTAATGATGTAGCTAAATTAATATATGTATATTATGTATGTAAATGTACATTATGTATAGTATATACTTACAAAATACAATGTAGTATATACACAATTTTTATTTGGATTTTATTACATTTTTAACCCATGAAATAGACAAACATACTATTGTCAAAATAATATTGTGTTAGTCTGTTCACATGCCGCTAATAAAGACATACTTGAGACTGGGTAATTTATAAGGGAAGGAATTTTAATTGACTCAGTTCTACATGGCTGGAAAGGCTGCACAATCATGGTGGAAGATGAATGAGGAACAAAATAATGTCTTACATGGAGGCAGGCAAGAGAGCATGTGTAAGGAACCTACCCTTTATGAAACCATCAGATATTTTGAGACTTATTCACTATTATAAGAACAGCATGGGAAAAACCTGCCCCCATGATTCACTGACCTCCCACTGGGACCCTCCAACAACATGTGGTATCATGGGAGCTACAATTAAAGATGAGATGTGAGTGAGGATGCAGCCAAACCATATCAAATGCAATATCGAAAAATTAGTATAGTATCAAAAATACAAAATTACAAAAAATAAAACATTTTAAAGGTAACCACTAAAAACAGAGTAAAGTACATAATTCCAAATATATTTTTATGCATTTACAAGAAGAGATACACATATAGAAATGCATACTTTATGTACGTATTTGGCATAATTTAGAATACAGCCTGTAATTAATACTTCATAGTTCCTTTTTTATTACAATAAGTGTACACTGAAACATTTTCAAAATTAGTACTTTTTGGCCTTCATCACTTGCTTTAACCTCTGCATGGTATTCCATAGTATAGATGTACTAAGAATTATTCAAGAATTTTTGTTGAGTTAGCTTTAGCTTCTTTATTTTCAGTTTTACAGAGAAAGTCAAAGCAACTTATTGTCAATACTTCTTTATGATCATGAATAAATATTTACATAAGCGTGAAACTGAGAATTAGACCTGATATTAGAATGGCATCTACTTTAATAATGTAAATAGAAGTAGTCACATTAAACCATAAAATATTTGTAAAACTTTCATCTTCCATCAACAGCTTATGTCCCATTCTTCTGTCCCATCAAGTTGCAAATTCTTAGTGCTATAAGATTTCGATATTGCTTAAAACACAGTTTAGAAAGAAAGAAAATATATTTGATGTCTAGATTGATTTGTCTGTCCTGGTAACCTCCTCTTCACTTTTTTTTTTTTTTAAATTTAGCAAAGCTAAGGAAACTAACTAGATAGCCTCCAGAATGATTTGTTTTGTTTCGTTTTATTATACACAGAGGGTTAAACTGGGAAAAGCTTCTGATGGTGGAAATGTCCAAATAAAACTATATCTTAATAAAAACTAGGATTTAGGAAACAGATAAAATCTATACTTCCCTGGTTTTAACATAATTATATTTTGATTAGATATTAATATAATCAGTAAATATTAGTATGTTTTACATGAATTATATTCGTGAACAGAGGCAATGCTAACATTAATCTTAGCTAATTAGGTCTTGGCAACATTAATCACTAAACTACATTCCCTCTCTCTATTGGCAAATAAGGGAATCACAGTCTTAGTGGCTGAAGGGGAAATGCTTGTAGAGAAGTAGTGTGTTTCTAAAAAAGTAAATATTGCACAAACAAAGAGTACTCAGGGGATATTTAGAAGAAGAAAAACATCATAAGAATTGATAACTGAAAAACGTATCCACATTATAAATTTTTATTCGACACACTGGGAGTGTAATTCTGACATGGTATCTCCATCTTTACCTTCTATAACCATAAATGGTTTATGCACATTTAATTTCTTAAATGCCATCCCATTTCAAGGAAAATGCCTTAGAAACTGCACAATTTCTCCTCTAATGCATTTAAGAGTTGAGACTTAAAAAAAAATTTAACACTACCACTTTTTAGAACATGATTAAATTTTTATGTATTGTCAGGATGTTAGTGCAGTTAACGGTAATTAGATAACAAAGGTATTAACAATGGCATCAGTAATAAAATAACAATGCATTGTTGGTGTTATTTTTTCCTATTGTAATATATTGCTCTGGAAATTCATTTTTATTATTTATGCTCTTTTTATATTTATTAATAATATTTGATTATCCCAAGATGTTAAAAAATTGAAACACATAATGTGAAAAAGAATTCTGTTTGCAGCCATATTCATCAAAGATGTTAAGTCTACATACAGTGTTTCACCACAACTGGTTAATTATCTGAAGCTCATCAAGGACCATGAACTTCTAGTGAACTAATTTTTTTGACCCTTACAAGATCTGATGGAGATATCAGTTTTCTAATCAATGAAAAATAGAAATTTTAGTCTACTGTACATTGACTGATACATATATTTCATATTATCTGGAGAATGAATTTTCAATGCTGACTTAGCTTAACCATCCTGAAACTACCTTTCTATTTCTATCACTAAAAAACCCTTGATTGTTCCTCCTTAAAGAATTTCTCATTTGTCAGTGTTTCCTAGACTGTCAGATTGAAATACTTAAAATAAATGGGTTATTTATTAATTAATTTATTTATTCATTCATGCAATTTTTTATTGATGTTTTGTAATGCATTGCAACAGTTTTCATTTTTACATAGTAAATGGCACATAAAATGCTATTAAATTTTCATTTTTAATCATAATAATTTGTTTAGTCTTTTAACCTCTTCGGTACTAAACTACACATCATTTTTCATATGCCCTTATTAATTATGTGTTTTACATTATGCAAAAAATGATTGAATTGTATATGGTTTTGGAAAAGTTTCAAGTGTTTGAATTTCTGTGCAATCCTATACATTATTCCCTTGCATTTTTAATAAAGGGCTTTGAAAAATTTTTATTCAGTAAATAATAAAATCATGATTATAGACCTATTAATATAATTTCTCTTTCCACAAATATTACAGCTTTAGAGTAAACTGAAAAAAGCAAGTACTTTATCAAAGGTGTACTGAGGTATAACTTGAAGTATACAAGTGATGGGTAATATTTTTACTAAATGCATATCTGACAAAGGTGTACTGAGGTGTAACTTGAAGTATACAAGTGATGAGTAATATTTTTACTAAATGCATATCTGAGAAATCTTAAACATGATTGTTTTCATAGATGAAGAAAACTGTGTGGTAACTGGATAATTTGTTTTTCTCTCATGGCAATATGACACACAAACATGATAAAGCAACAGAAGTCAAATTATACTTAACCATCATATCTGTATATTAAAAAAATGCCATTTTAATCAGTAATAGAGATGATTAAAATGTCTGATGGCCTTTATGGAGATTACATTTGGTTAAACGTACATGCAGCCACAGGCACAGGGCCTCACACATTTTACGTCTTCAGTTATGTTTGTATTTCTCTGGGTTTGTCTTTTCCCTTCTCCAAATACTTAGAGGAAGACTTTTGAGTGACAGTATCTCTCTCTTTTTAAATTAACGTTTATGTGATTCTCCCTGTGTTTGTGAAGATCGTAGATTCTATCCCTACAAAGCTGAGAAAAAGAAGGTACAGTTGATCTGAAAACAGAGAGAGAAAGCCATAGAAATAATAGAAGAGAGAAAATGCCCTAAGTAGTTATCTGAGACAGAAGTAGGCCCCCCATCTGTTGGCCAGATTCTGAATCTCTGGATAGGTTCTGTTTATTGGGACTGATCCCAGAGACATCAGCTGAGGTGGCTGACTATGAGAACATGGGGTAGGTGGTGAGGGCTCTGGGGGCATTTTTCTTTTGAGGGGAAGGTCCCTGTTTTTTGAATTCCAGGTCAATGAGAATGTCTAGAAAATGGATTCCATCTGCTTACATGAGCACATGAAGAGGGGAAGGTTGTTATTGTGTAGACTGGTGAATCAGACCTAAACAAAACCCAGAGTTAAGAAAGTAAGTTTTGTTTGTGGAGAAATTTCAGCTCAAGAGTAAATGCCAACTAGTGGAGTCAGCTTCCAGAAGAAAGTAAGGAACAGCAAAAGGAGGAACCTGCCAGAAGTAAATTCCAGCTGGAATATTGTAAAGTGACATATGTTTGAGGTGCTGTACCACAGCTGGTTTACTTCTCCAGTTATCATCAGGCAGCTGAACAGGCTGGGTGAAACCATTCATGGCACAGGCTTCCTGAAGTTTCAATGAAGGGCCCAGACAAGCCAAGGTAATTCATTCACTTCCAGACACAATCTCCTCTAATATTTTCAAATTAGTGAATTTTATGTTTTCTTGGAACAATCACTAAATTACCATTTCGTAGTGTATCTATCTGATCAGCATTTTTTTCTCCTGAACCCAAAAATAGTTAACTGTAGAAAATAATGAAGCTATGCTGTCGTCTGAAAGTTTACATCCTCCTAAATTTCCCAAGTTGATGGTATTAGAAGGTAGGACCCTTGAGAGGTAATTAGGTCAAAAGGGTGGAACCTTGAGGAATGGGATTAGCGTCTTTCCAAATGAGATTGCAGACGTGTGCTTTGCTTTTTCCACCATGCGAGGGCAATAGTGAAAACTGAATTATGGCTAAATGTGATAGTGCCTTTCTTTGTGAATCAAAAAATGATCCCTCACCAGACGCTGAATCTGTAGGTGTCTTGGTCTTGTGTTTCGTAGACTCCAAAATTTTGAGAAATTAATTTCTGTGGTGTATAAGCTATCTAGTCCATTGCATTTTGTTACAGCAGCCTGACAGGACTAAGACAGATTATAATTGCAGTTTTTTAAAAATTCTATTTGTTGTGTAGACATTTATGTAAAGTTTGTGGTATCTAAACACTTAACACTAAAAAACAAAACAGGACCAGTCTTATCACAGATCAACTATAACAAAGTAACAACAACAACAACAACAACAACAAAACAGCCCTTAAATGTAGGCTTTACATTTTTTACAAAAATATGCTACTTACCTTTCATTGTCAAAATCACAGGAAAAAAAGATATCTTATTAGTCAGT
The DNA here is from genome assembly GCA_031835075.1 of Saguinus oedipus. Taxonomy (NCBI): domain Eukaryota; kingdom Metazoa; phylum Chordata; class Mammalia; order Primates; family Cebidae; genus Saguinus; species Saguinus oedipus. The sequence goes on along the minus strand of CM063171.1, from coordinate 151,027,516 downwards.
TCTACCCAAGTGAGCACATGAGGGATAAACATTTCCAGATTAAGATTAAGAAGGACTAGGTTTGATTGATCACCACAAAATCCCTGGACTCTGATTCTTTATCTGCACATTATTATCTCTTACCTACTTTCTACACTAAATTTTGGTATAATATTGATCTCCATTTTAGGGTATTTTGTTCAAACTGAATTGTGGCTAAATATGAGTGCCCCCAATCTTAATTTACAGTCTAAATGAGAGTTTCAGTGGTAGACAGACAAAAAAAAAAAAAAAAAAAAATAGCAGATTATCTCATTTCTTAAAATGTAAGAATTTGCCTATGTGCTAAACTAGTTATTGCAGTAGCCCTAAAATATAAAAATGGTTCTATTTGTCATTAACTATAATGAAGACAGATGTCCTTACTTTCAAAATTAACATTAGCATCAGATAGGCTTAGAGGAGTAAATTATCATGCTGTTCCATCTGACACAACTCCGTTTTAATCCATGATGATTTATAAACACATAAACATGTGGAAGATGTGCATCTACTGATGAAAACTCATGTTTAGTCACGGGCTGCAGCAGGATGGATGAGCAGGACCCAAATCTGGAAACCAGATTTACCAGTCAGGGTGAAATAGATGGGGCCAATAATAGGACAAGAAATCCCAGTTACTGTTTTTGCGTAGACCAAGGAACTGTGATCATAGTCAGAGTCAGAGAGAAAATGAATTCGGCCAGGGCTGGAGATCTCAGATCAAATCAGTCATAAAAAGAAAAACTATTTAAACATGAAGTTTTGAATTAAAATCCAAGATTAAATTTTGAATTTTGAATTGGGCAGGAAACATGTTCAGAAGGCAAACAGAGTAACAATGATCAGAGAAAGAAGCATAGTAATCCCTGGTCCATTGATGATCTGCTGTGAAAACTTTGTATTGTTAGATATATCCCACTTCCCAGGGCGAAATAGACCTCTTTGTAGTAACAACCAATGATTGCAGCTTCAATTATTTAAAGTGTTATATTGATGGAGAAATTCTTGACTATCTTAGCAATGCGTGTGTGCACATATCCGTACATTTATATGAACATTGTCAATTCATTCTATGACATGGCATAAAATAATAGATCATAAAAACTATAAAAATTTCAAAAAGCCAGTGGGGTTTATTTCACAATACTCTAAGGACTTTCTTTGTATATAGCACCTGATGAGATTCCCAAATGATAACATTGTTATAAAATGTTACTCTCACTGTCCCTATAAAGAAGCAGAGATTTGGAGAAGAAAAATCATGTGCCCAGGTTCGCATAATTCAGGAAGATGTAGAATTAGGATTCAGATTCAAGTCAGTGATTCCAGAGTTCTTTGTTTCTACCTCAACACAAATATCTACATTAGATTGATTAACATTATTTTACCCAAATGTTCCCAAATATTTTGTTACATCATTTAGTATATCTGCCTATCAAACATGGTGACATTAATTTTACTTTACTTTGCTAGCACTCTGATGTTAAACAAAAATTTTGGGAGGCTATTGTTTGGGGCTGAGCTCCTGCACGAGGCCCCAGCAGACCAAACCAAAACAAAATGGAGCTGCTGATGCTATCTATATGCCACATAATCAAACTGAAGCTTTAAGGAGGCCAATTATTCCAAAACAGACCAGGCTTTTCTGAGTAAGACCATCGTCTACCTTAGTTGGCATAGAGAGAAAATTCCTTCCACATTAATTCTTACAAAAAGTCACTGGAAGTAACCTGATGTTAGACAGCTTTTTTTTTTTTTCTATTGTTCTGTTTTTCTGTTTCTCCCTTAAAAACCCACCATTCTGGGAGCTCTCATTCTATTTTGTAGAGTGAGAGCTGCCCAGATTCATAAATTGTAAATAAAAGCTAATTAAATCTATAATTAAATTTGTCATAATTTTAACTTTTGACATTGATAAAGGTGCAATAGTAAGCAAAAAGTGAAAAAAATAAATAATTCAAAAATTAGGACAAAAATATTGTGTATCATGAATGCCCAGAGAGTAAGATAAAATATGCTGAAGCAAGGGGATGCAGAAAGGAGAAATTTCCTCATTTGCCATATTTTCTGTTTTGTTAACTCCTGTTTTTTAGTCAGAAACTTTGACTTATTTCTTATTATGAAATTAAATTCAGCATTTATGGAGTTAAATTTTGAAAGGAAACGAAATTCTACATGATAGGTAAGAGCTTATGACTTCGATTCAGTTCACTCTGGGTACAGTTGAGTTGCCTTGTGAATAGAACAGTGCTCCTTTTTTTTTTTTCTTCTAATTTTAGGTGAAATATCTGATATATTTAAGTCTAGAAGCCCTGCAGAACTATATGTTTTATGGCATTTTGCTTAAAATTGTATAACTTAACTGCAATTTCTCTCTATCACTCTTACAACTTGACAACCAGTTTTATAAGCAATAAATGTTTTCAATTAATAAAATATAATTTAAGGCTACAGACAGATTATAATAAAACTAGGAAAATCAGATATAAAAGTTATTTATAAATTTCTTCCCTTTATTTACTCTTAATTCTGACAAATACTGGAGATATAAACAAGGTTCCTGGTAAGAAAATTCAGTTTAATTTTGAAATGCACACATTTGGCAGTTTCACATTTAACTGCCTAATCTTCCTCTTTCGAGGCCACAGAAAGCTTCTACACATACTGTGGACTAAGCAACAAAAGAGTTACCAAAAATAATGCCTGATTTGACCTTCATCATCCTTCCTCTAATTCATTTAGTTAACTGTGCCAGGTAAGAATGTCTCTAGTTGGCTGAGTATCCAAGGTCACCATCGTGACTGATAACCATTGTCTGGGTAAGGTTACTATTGTTGTTTTAAAAAGAATGTTAGTGTTTCTGAGTAAATAAGGAAACATGTGATTGCGCTTTTAATTAAAGTTAGTTCTCATACAAATTCCGAAGATGTATAAAGCTAATTTTTTACTTACTCTCAATTCACTAGATTATAGGCTTACTGAACACAAGAATTGTACCAATTGATTCATTAGTGCCTAGCAGAGGTAAGTACTCAATAAATACTTTTGACAAGAAATATCATTATAGTTTTTGCCTGATTTTTCTTTTTTAATGAAAACATGAATCGACTTTCATGTATATGGAATCACGCCACTTGATAATAAAGTAGCCAATCTGTTGCAGTTGCACAAATTTATTTGTGTGAATATTACAGGTTTGTTTGATTTACAAAGCATTTAAAAATACAGGAATATCACTTTGGTTAGAAAGAGTTCTTTGATAAGTTTTCCTATAATTTTTTCCTTTTTTTAAAGTATGTTATCTATTCTTTCTCCTGCATTTAAAGAGAGACTCGTTTCTGCAAAGCAATGTGCTGATACTGGAATAAAACGGAAATGTGCTCATAAAGCTACAGGCAGCATCTGAAACAAGAGGGTGTCAGGAATGGCAGGCAGCAGCTTGTAAGACAGATCCTACACTGGAGCCCCAACTGAATCATTTTTTGAGAGTAAAATTAAGGGACTATATAATAATTTTCTAATTTTAATCTGTTAAAAATTAGTTATAAAACAAATTGGTAAAGAGCATTAACAATCTCTATTTAAGGTCATATCAGAATTAAAAAAATAATATTTTCTTTTGCTGGGTAATGTGTGGTAAAAAATACTATATGAAGATATGAGAACAAATAGTTATAGCTGCTTAAATCTTGCTAATTTCTCTTAACTATTTGCTAGATTTAAAGTGAATTTTGAAAGATTTGGAAGTAGGGATTACCAGTATATAAAACCAAGGACAAATAAAGAATAGAACTTTAAAACTCTGGTCCTATAGAGAACCTTGAATAATCTCTATGCCTTTAATTTTTGGTTTAAGGTGACCTTGAGACAAGAAACTGAGTATCAGTGTATCAATATTAATTTTGTTTTCTACCTAAAAGCATAGTAAATAATATAAAAGACAATTGTAGAATGAATAACTACATAGATAGCAAGAAAAATTCTTGAGGGAGAAAAAGAAACGGAGAGAATGAATCAGACCAGTAGTCAATACAAGTAACAGCCAGTCACAAAGAGTGGTGAAAACTGCTGCACAGATAGGAGTGATTCTTGGGAACTCTAATTTCACTATAAGTAGACACAAGAAAAGGAGCCTCAGGAACTCTTTAAATGGTGACTTGGGAGTGGTACTGAGGCCAGCCAGGGCGCTCTGTCATCCTCCTGCCCCTGCCTATTGAGAATTGGCTAAACAGAATTTGTAAGCTGAAACTGAAAGTACAAATGGGTGAGTTCTAGTTTGAAAGCTGGAGAAGCAGAGCAGTGTCCTAAGTAGCTACTTAACCCCAGGTACAGAGGAACACTATGAAGCTACTGTGGCAAAACATGTCTCCCTTCCTGTGTAGTTATCAGAAAGGTTATTAACAAGCATAACAGAGAGATGAGCTGGAATTTGTGAACAAAAATGTGTCATGAGACATAATAGAATGGTGCCTAGCCCATAGTGATATATCAATACATTTTGGTCATTATCTGATTTTTTACCTTTTGACCAAAATTTATGGGCTAGGCAGAATTCTAAGCACTTTTTCCATCTATGTCTACATCTACATTCATATCCAAATTCAATCCATATATATGTAACGACATCTAAATGTAGTAGCAGAATGTGCCATCTCCAAACATGCCACTTTGGTGTAAGAATTGTTTTGATCTTGAGATACAGTTGAAAAACATCAAGTCTAAGAAGGGCTCTCTGACTTCCCCTTTCTCTTCTTGAAAGCAGAAAATAAAATCCCCACATGGAAGATGTCCTCCTTATACTAGGAAGAAAGTTTCATTCCTATCACCAGGGATGGGAGTCAAGGCCAGGAGAAATCTGCACAAGCAAACCTTATGATGCAACTCTTCTCTTCCTATTCAAGCCTTTAGATTTAATTACCTGAGCCCAAGCCTTCATGCTTTGTCACGTTTTCACAAATTACTGCTCTTTGCCCATCTCAGTATATAAGTGTCCAACTCTGTTTTGTTGAAACTTCCTTTCCTAATAGAGATCTGTGTCATGAAAAAACTTACATTAAATAAATTTCTATGCATTTTTTTTCTGTTAATCTCTTTTATTCCAATTTAATTCTCAGGCCTCTCACCAAAAAACCCCAGGAAGGTAAAGGTAATGTCTTTGTCTATCCTGTAATATCAATATCTAGACCTATTTTATACTTAGTCTCTATCTATCTATCTATCTATCTATCTATCTATCTATCTATCTATCTATCTATCTGTCTATCTATCTATGTATCTATCATCTATCTTTCTTTCATTTGTCTAATCTATTTAGGTTTCACAGAAAACTTATGAGGTATATAGCATCAACAGCTTTATTTAACGCATGAGGAAAATGAGGCACAAAAAGGCCAAGTGCTTTGCTGAAGGTTGCAGGTGTAGTAACCTCATCGTGTATTCCAACCCCATATGCCAGTTTAGAGCTAACAATCTTAATTGCTGCACTATGGCTAGTTCTTAAAATTATGAGATAAATATCAAGATTCATGAAGAGCATATCCAAAAGTTCCCAAATCATTCTGAAGTTCAGAAAAAAAGATAATAGGGAAAATGCGTGAAGGAAATATGCAAGCAACCAATAGAAAAATATTTCAGTGAGACAAACAGTAAATGTGAAGGGCTTCTCTAATATAGAGAAGAATGATTAAAAAAACAAACAACAACAACAAAAAAAAAAACAAGAAAAGAAAGCACTACATATGTAGACTTACTGTTATAAAATTTGGGAACTTTAGGACAGCAAAGACAAGTTAAACATTCTAAAAGTTTCCAAAAATTAAAAAAAAAAAGACAAATTCTGTATCTACAAAGAAAATAAAATCAAATTATCATCAGTATTGACAATAATAATATCCAGTAATCAACATGACTTCTGAAAGACAAAAAAAGTCTTCAATGATCTCAGTGAAATTGACTTTAAATTCCTATTTTACAAATAGCCAAATTAACATTAAAATGAGTAATGATCTGTTTTCAAATACTAAAAGATATTATATGCATAAATAAATATTCTGAGTTGCCCTAAAAGGGAAAAGAATAGAAAAGAAAATATTTGGTAACATATCTTGGGAAAGAAGATTTTATCTTACACTCAAAAAGAGAAACTACTACTACCAGAACTCCTCAGTAAGTAAAATACTCCTATATTTTGCGTAAGACTATGACCACTATACTTTAAAATACTTAAGCAGAGACTAGGTAATAAAAACAATATTAACTTCTTTAGCAATGTACTAAGAGCAATTTTATATTAGTATGCAATATGTGAGAGACATTGCATTACATATTTTAAATAAATTAACTTTGATTAATTCACAAGTCTAATACCTTGTCTCTGGCACATATTTGTGCAATAAATTGATGAGTAAATACATGATAATGGAAAAGATAACATCTAATGTGAACCAGAATTAGTATTTTTCTTAATCAGAAATGAGAAGGCTATAAGTAAGCTGGTAAGTCAAATGGCCAGAAATGAAATTTGACAGTTTTATTTCTTTGTGACATGTGTATTCAGAAATTTCAATAATATTAAAATACAAGATATTTTAAAACTATATAGTTTTAAATTAAATTCACTAGAATAAAATAAGTGGTACTCTGCAGGGTTTTTTCTTTTGCTTAAAGTTAAAGAATGACACTAATGTTGTGGATAACATCCTATAATATAATTTCACATTTACAAACTTATTTCATCTAGACAAGCCAAGGAAAAGAAACTCAAATTGAGATTATCTGTTTTTTGCAAAATATAAAACAAATCCATTTGATATATAATGTATCCCATACTTCAGGCAAAAATATTAATGTAGAAACCTAAGTAAATACCACAGAAAATAAAAATTTAAAGGACAGTTGCATTAAATAAGAAAAGTAACTATATTTTCACTTGTTTTTATTTTTAATCTTTTCTGTTAGTTGTTTTATTTTTTGCATTTCTTATACTAGAACATGTTAATTATGACTTTAACCACAGCTATGATGATTCTCCAATTCCAACAACAATTCTTAATTTTTTCTCTTTCAACTCCATTATAAAAACAAAGTTTCTTTTTCTTTTTTTTAGGTAAGTCTCTGCTAATGTTTAAAACATACACATACATATAACTGTGAATATGTGTATTTACCACAATAAACATGCCTCAGATGAGAAAATTTATTTCCTTCAGAAACACTTGATTATAATTCCATTCATGTACATACATTTGTCAGTTCTTCTAAATGTTTAGGCTATTAACTTTCTTAAAATAACATGAAAAAAAATGAATGGCTATACAGATTTATATTATTTTATGAAAGAAGGCAGAAATGTTGTAAAAATTATAAAATAGACAAATTCTACCTTTAATATTATTCCCAAAGCTCTTTATCTCTTACTTCTCTACTTTTTAAAATTTTACTTAAGTTCTAAATGTTCTTCTCTCCTGTTTGTCAAACTACTCATTACTAGTACACATGACCTCAGCTGGCTCTTCCAAAGGAGAGACTTCTAGCATAGTAACTTACATTGGTGTGCATCTCAAGAGTCAAGGATTACTTTTATAGAATAAAAGTTTATGTCATGGCAAAGGAAAGGACAAAATTAAACACTGAAATTTCAGTAAGCAAGAGATAGAAAAGGGCCTCTGAAAGATAAGGAGCCATCAGAATCCACCATAGCATGTTATCAATGAATGATGTTTTAAATAATTTAAGATTTTGTTGTGAACCCCCTAATTCTAATATTCTCTCCCCTGCAAAAAAAGTTGAAATTATAGCCATGAATTTCCAAAACTAGTCATTCCTTTAAAGGTCAATTAAATAACATTTTAATTATACAGCAGAATTAATGTTTCCATACCTAGCTACATAGTGACAAACTGGATAATTTTTATGACCTTTTAAAATGAACCTGATTGATAAATAGGTACGCTTGATCATGTTGTCAAATCAATCTATACTGATGCCAATGATAGCTGTAGTGACTGGAACAACAAACTATAGAAATGTCCAGTCTTCCTATCTCAAATATCTTACTTTATAACTTGTCATTCTCAAGAGGTAAATAATGCATGCTGTTTCTTTTATATTTTTCTTACAGACAGAAGTCCAAGCAGGAAATTAAATTTAGATTCTTTAAATGACGAATTGTGTAAACATTTATTACATTTTCTCTGAGTTAGACAGCTAAGCTGACCCATTTTTTACAAGGATCATATAAAAGAACATAAGGCAATAATTGTGCATGGATCCAAGGACTCCATTTGTCTTTATGATCTCTTTTTCCGTTGGTTTCATGTGGAACTTACTGGTGGCTAGGGTTAGTAGTGCATATTGAAACTTGATTAAAGTTGTAGATGAAATATCAAGACCTTTTTAATCCTCACAAATTTATTTATGCAAGACATCGCAAACTCCTTCACAGACGATTAGTGCTGCTCACTTTGCCTGGACGACTGTGTACTTCTATAAGTCCTCTATACTTCTACAGTTCGTCTAACATAAAAATAACAGATTTAAATATTTTTCTTAGCTATGTGATCTTGGGCACTTAGCTCCTTTTACTGAGGTACCACTTTTTGGCTTATTAAATGACAATACTATTTACCTCCACAGTACTTTTGTAAGGATAAAAGAGATAAAACACCTTAAAAGTATCCATAGGCACATACTAGGAACTCAACAAATGTTACTCTTTGATCTCATTCACATCTTTACTGCAAAATCCCTTCCATGTAGGGATTTGAAACTTTCAGTTTCAGAGTACTATATACATATACATATATATATATGTGTGTGTGTGTGTGTGTGTATAGAGTGAAAGTGCATATATACATGCACTTTAGGTTCTTCATAATAAATATATTGCACTTTAGGTTCTCTCTCTCTTTCTCTCTCTCTCTCTCTCTCTCTCTCTGTCTCTCTCTCTCTGTATATATATAGGAAATATGTACTTAGGAAATTATGTAGATCAGTTGCATTAAAGCTGAGAATTATAGTATATATACTGCAAAGTATATATATATTGTATATATAGCACATATTTTACAGTATATATATAATACAGTATATATAGTGTATATATTACAGTATATATACACACATATACATATATTATATATACATATATACATATGTGATATATGTTTATGTGTGTATATATACTGTATATATATTATACATACATATATAATATATATATTTACACATATATACTGTAAAATATATACTATATATACTATATATATATACTGTGCAGTATATATACTATAATTCTCAGCTTTAATGTAACTGATCTACATGTATGTATATATATATGTACATATAATATATGTATATATGTGTATATATACTGTATTATTATATATACTATACTATATGTATATAATTGTAATATATATATACATATATATTATGTATATGGGTATATATATACTGTAATATATACACTATATATACTGTATTATATATGTATATTACATGCATACATATGTACACATGTATATATATTGCATCACTAGATTAACAACTATTTCATTCTGCTTTGCATGTGTTATAAGGTGTTCTCCTGCCTGTCTCCTCACTGGACGTTTTTTTAATACTAAGAAAAATACCTTAATTGTCACTCTGTTTTCATAATGACTTTTCTTATATTTTGAATATATTTGAACCATAAAGCAGCTATTTCTTTGAAAAAAAAAAGGCCAAACAAATCTACTAAAATTAGACAATGTACATTCAAGCAAATCTCTTTGTCTAGGGTTATTTAGATTTTGTGAGTCAAAAAAATCAATGAACGACAGAATATCAGTGAGTCACGTGAGACTCATTTTGAATATGGTCACTCATCTCTGTGACCATTTTTCTGTTAAATAATCTTTTTTGTCTTTAGGATAGTGTCTGTAATGAAAAATGCATAACAGTGAAATCTACTACTTTTAAAATTGCTTTTCTCCAATTCTATGCTCGTATGAGTTAGGATTAGGTGGGGCTATGAATAATAGAGCCTTCCCTAAATGGCTGGTTAAGCATGATAGAAATTTATTTTTCATTCTGAGAAATCTGGATGTGAACAGCTCATGGCTGGCTTATAAGTCTTGGCAGTCATATGGAACCTAGCTTATTTCCAGCTTTCCTTTCTGCCACTCTTAAGGTCAGGCCCTCAGTCTCATGAACTAAGGATGAATTCTAGCCATCCCTTCCACGTAGAGCCAGCACTTTAAGTTTCAGAATACAGTGTAAAATGAAAATAGTAAACTCTTTTACAAAAATCAGGAAAAAGATGGATTTAAAAGTACTAAAATATAAAGCTACTTCTCTTTCTAAAGATTTCTTCTTTATATTTTCTTTTCTTCTTTTTTTTTTTTTTTACAAAGGATTTTGCTTTGTCACCCAGGTTGGAGTGCAGTGCTGAGATCACGTCTCACTGCAGCCTCAACCACCCATGCTCAAGCAAACCTCCCACCTCAGCCTCCCAAGTAACTAGGAGTACAGGGATGCCCTGCTATACCCAGCTAATTTTTGTATTTTGTAGAGAGGGGATTTCACTGTGTTGCCCAGGCTTGTTTCAAACTCCTGAACTCAAGTGATCCACCCACTCTGCCTTCTAAAATGCTAGTGTTACAGGTGTGAGCCACCATGCTCAGTCAGATTGTTTCTTAGATTGTTAGGGCTCTTTTTGTTTGTTTGCTTGTTTTTGCTCTTAATGTTCTTCTGTGTAAAGAAAGGTTACAATTTTAAGTTATCAGTATGAATTTTGCCATTCCTTGTTTACATTTATGATGGTAGTTTTAAGTGCACATATAAAAACATTTAATTCATATGTTTAACTCATGAAAATTACATGATTTATATTTCGTAGTTCAGATATGCAGAACAGTGGAAATCCTACATAAAACTGACTCAAATGTTTTTATTTCACTTTTTGTATGCACACAATCTAACTATATTCTTTACCTTTAGCTTACTAATGAATCAGGAACGACTAAAAGGAGAAAGACCTTTATCATTTTCAGTAGTTGACTAATGATACAGAGAAGTGACATAAGTGAAAAAGGAATTGATAGGACTCTTCAGTCCTTTTTGTCTCTTAGAATGTTCTTGTCTTCTCCCTGGATTTGAGCAAAATTTTTTCTCAAATAATGTGGAATTCTGAAGCTGACAGTATTTCCTGTTTATTCAGTTGAACATAATGTAACATATTTACTATGTACTCACTTTGCCTCTTGAGAAACTCTCATACATTATCCACTGAAATTCTGACCTCATGAGCATCCAGAATGCCATATATGAAGAAGGGAGGGATGCCAGGAAAAACATATTGCATGTATCTCTTCTGCTTAATCACATGCTCTGTTGTCCTATAGGACTTCACTTACAAAACACAAGTTGAAAGAGGAAATTATTAAAAGTTTCAAGAAGCCTACAGTGGAGCAATAAATCAAGTATGGATCCCTTCTGAGCTTAGAGTCCAGTATAATCACATTGCTTAACAGTATGAAGCTGACTGTGACTCCTAATTTCACTTTCAGGGAGGTTGGAGGAAGGACAGGAGAAAAGGCAGAAGATGTACATCAGTTATTTTTTAAGATTGCCCAGAAGCTGTCTTATAATACTCTATCAAATCCCATGACCAGAACTTTGATATGAGGTTGCAAGTAGCTGCAAGAGAGGCTGGATAGTGTAGTCTTTATTTGTAGGCACCCATGTACTCAGCTAACAATTATAGAAGTGGAGGCAGATAAGTAACATTCATCATCATAGTATTTCTTATTTTAAACATGACAATAGAAGAAAATTGGTCAAAAGTGAATTTCACCTTTTCACTAGAGAATTTTTAAAATAGCTTTTCAGAATTAGAAAAACTAATTAAAGAATTGAGAAGAATGACAATTGACAGCATGTTAAAAGCAAAACAAAATAACCAGGCAATAAATTTCAAATTTTGACTAAGAACATCAATTTATTTCTTAGAAAACTTTGTACAATCTGATAATTTTGCAAGAATACTTGTTAGATTTTAAATTCTATTCAACTCAAAAATTGTTCATGCTTGCATTTTGAAGGTAAGTCATGTCCATCAGGCTCACAGCGAATCTCTCAACAGAAACTCTACAAGCAAGAAGAGCAGAGGGGGCCAATATTCAACATCCTTAAAGAAAAGAGCTTTCAACCCAGAATTTCATATCCAGCCAAACTAAGCTTCATAAGTGAAGGAGAAATAAAATCCTTTACAGACAAGCAATTGCTGAGAGATTTTTTCACCACCAGGCCTGCCATACAAGAGCTCCTGAAGAAAGCACTAAACATGCAAAGGTACAACCTGTACCAGCCACTGTAAAAATGTACCAAATGATAAAGAGCATCAACACAATGAAGTAACTGCATTAACTAACAGGCAAAACAATCAGATAGTATCAAAATGGTAGGATCAAATTCACACATAACAATATTAGCCTTAAATGTAAATGGGCTTAATGCCCCAATCAAAAGACACAGACTGGCAAACCAGATAATAAATTAAGACTCATCAGTGTGCTGTATTCAGGAGACCCATCTCACATGCAAAGATACACATAGACTCAAAATAAAGGGATGTAGGAAGATTTACCAAGCAAATGGAGAGCATAAAAAAGCAGGGGTTGCAATCCTAGTCTCTGATAAAATGAGCTTTAAGCCAACAAATATCAAGAGAGACAAAGAAGGTTCTTACATAATGATAAAGGCTTCAAGGCAACAAGAAGAGCTAACTATCCTAAATATATATGTACCCAATACAGGAGCACCCAGATACATAAAACAAGTTCTTGAGGACCTACAAAGAGACTTAGACTCCCACACAATAATAGATGGAGACCTTAATACTACTCCGTCAATATTAGGCACATCAATGTGACAGAAAATTAACAAGGATATCCAGGACCTGAACTCAGATCTGGACCAAGTGGACCTAATAGGCATCTACAGAACTCTCCACCTCAAATCCACAGAATATACATTCTTCTCAGCACCATATCACACTTACTCTAAAATTGACCACATAATTGGAAGTAAATCACTTTTCAGCAAATGTAAAAGAACAGAAATGGTAACAACCAGTCTCTCAGACCACAGTGCAATTAAATTAGAACTCAGGATTAAGAAACTCACTCAAAACTACACAAGTACATGGAAACTGAACAATCTGCTCCTGAATGACTACTGCATACATAATAAAATATAAAATGAAAGCAGAAATAAAGATGGTCTTCAAAACCAATAAGAATGAAGACACAATGTATCAGATTATCTGGGACACATTTGAAGCAGTGTCTATAGGGAAATTTATAGCACTAAATGCCATCAGAGAAGTGAGGAAAGATCTAAAATTGACATCCTAGTGTCACAATTAAAACCAGAAGAGCAGAATCAAACAAATTTCAAAGCTAGCAGAAGAAAAGAAATAAATAAGATCTGAGCCGAACTGAAGGAGACAGACATAAAAAAAACCCTTTGAAAAGTTAATAAATCCAGGAGCTGGTTTTTTGAAAAGATCAACAAAATAGACCACTAGCCAGATTAATAAAAAAGAAAGGAGAGAAGAATTGAATAGATGCAATAAAAACCTATAAAGGGGATATCATCACCAATTCCACAGAAATGCAAACTACCATCAGAGATTATTACAAACAACTCTATGCACATAAACCAGTAAATCTGAAAGAAATGAATAAATTCCTGGACACTTATACCCTTCCAAAACTAAACCAGGAAGAAGTTGAATCCCTGAAAGAACAAAAACATCAGAAGTTGCGGCAGCAATTAATAGCCTATCAACCAAAAAAAGGCTAAGTCCAGAAGGGTTCACAGCCGAATTCCACCAAACATACACAGAAGAGCTGGTACCATTTTTTTCTGGAAGTTTTCCAAACACTACAAAAAGAGGGAATCCTCCCTAACTCATTTTATGAGACCAACATCATCCTGAAACCCAAACCTGGCAGATACACAACTAAAAAAAAAAAAAATTCGGGCCAATAATGATGATGAACATCGATGCAAAAATCTTCAATAAAATACTGGCAAACCAAATCTAACAGCACATCATAAAGCTTATCCATCACAGTCAAGTACGCTACATCCTGGGGATGTAAGCCTGTTTCAACATATGCAGATATACAAACATAATCTATCACATAAACAGCACCAAAGATGATAACTGCATGATTATCTCAATAGATACTTAGAAGGTATTCGACAAAACTCAACAGCCCTTTATGCTAAAATCTCTTAATAAACTATGTATCGATGGAATGTACATCAAAATAATAAAAGCTATCTAAGACAAATGCACAGCCAATATCATACTGAATTGGCAAAACCTGGAAACATTCCCTTTGAAAACTGGTGCTAGACAAGGGTGCCCTCTCTCACCACTCCTCTTCAACATAGTATTGGAAACTCTAGTCAGAGCAATCAGGCAAGGAGAATAAATAAAGGGTATTCAATTAGGAAAAGAAGTCAGATTGTGTCTATTTGCAGACAGCATGATTGTATATTTAGAAGACCCCATTATCTCAGCCCCAAATCTCCTTAAGGTGATAAGCAACTTCAGTAAAGTCTCAGAATACAAAATCAATGTGAAAAAAATCACAAGCATTCCTATACACAAATAACAGACAAACAGAGAGCCAAATCATGAGTGAACTACTATTTACAGTTGCTAGAAAGAGAATAAAATACCTAGGAATACCATGGCATGTGTAAACCTATGTAACAATCCTGCATGATCTGCATAGGTACTCCAGAACTTAAAGTATAATAGTAAAAAAAGAAGAGTTCCAGAAATCTTTAAAAAAAAGGAAATTAAGTCATGTATGTGGGATTAATTTACCTCTGACTTTCTCCAGTACCATTTAGAAATTTGAATTAAATTATAAATCATTCCTATTTTTGAAATTCACAACAAAACCCTTTCAGGGTACATGCTATTACCTTCATTTTGTGCAAAAGAAAAAAGGACTTTGAATGAATAAGAAACCAAAGATTCCATCATTATAGACAACTTTACTTCATATAGTAGTTTCTATACTTTAATGTCCTTTCTCTGTTTATTCATTTCTTATTTTTGATGTCACTTTCTTGAAGAGAGAGATAGAGACAGAATGACTGAGACCCAGAGAGACTGAAACACAGACACACAGACACACACACACACACACACACACAAAGTCTGTGTAATGTGGTAAAAATTTAGCATTCTGAAAAAAATCGAGAATATCTGAGCTATAGATAATATTATCTGGATGAGTAGCTATGTGACTTCAGACTGTATCTCATATCCTGGTTTCTATACAGAGAAGCTGTGTGGCTTCCAAAAATTATTTAATCTCTCTGGATATAAATTACTTTATTTAAATTTTAAAGTCTTCTTTGAAATCATCAATTTTCAACCTATGGCCAATAGACTATGTGTTTCAGGGACCATGAATTTCAATTTATATTTATTTTTGGCATAAAGCCATTTCATTGTTTATGTTAGTTTTATTCTAGAATTCACTAGAAACACTGGAGTATTAAATACTTAACCATTGCTCCCAGGAGAAACAGGTGTGTGTGTATGTGTGTTGATCCTACATTGGAGATACACACACAGGCACACATTCTTTGTGTGTGTAATCTGATATTGCATTTATGTAACACAAACATGTGTGTGTGTGTGTGTGTGTGTGTGTGTGTATTCTTTATTTTTCAAAAGAGAAAAGCAAGCTCACATTATTAAATCACCTGCCTAAGACTATCCCACTGCAGGCATCAGAATTGGATTTTATACCTGCTCCAATTACCCAAAGCAAGAGCTTCTTGCACTGCACTTCCCTGCCCTCAACTATTTTCATTCTCTGGTCATCTCTGTATGAGATCTGAAACAAGAAGGTAGAGTGATATGGTTTGGCTGTACCCCACCCAAATTGCATCTTGAATTGTACTCCCACAGTTCTCATGTGTTGTGGGAGCAACCCAGTGGGAGGTGATTGAATTATGAGGGTGAGCCTTTCCTGCACTGTTTTTATGGTAGTGAATGAGTCTTATAAGATCCGATGGTTTTAAAAATGGGAGTGACCCTGCACAAGCTCTCTAATGTCTGCCACCATCCTAGTAAAATATGACTTGCTCCTCCCTGCCTTCCATCATTATTGTGAGGCCTCTCCAGCCATGTGGAACTGTAAGTCCAATTAAACCTCTTTTTTTGTGTGTGTGTAAATTGTCTAGTCTTGGGTATGTTTTTATCAACAGCATGAAAACAGACTTGTTCAATCTTAGCTGGGAACACATGTTGAGGGACTCCATTTTTTGCAGCTCCACACATGTTGGGAATGACAGAAAAAGGCAGGGAGTAATGATTTGGGGACTACAAATGAATTGCAGTGCATAGGCCAACTGCAAATATTGACTCTGAATAATCCAGATCAAATGTGTTAACTTTTAAAGCAAACATGAAAGGAGATTCATAATTATGGTATTATATCACATACCAACACAATAAAGCACCATCTGAATTTCAGTATGAGCACTAACAAATATTTTAATTTTTGAAAAAATTACCATTGATTAAGGAGGTTTCAATTGTACATTACTCTTTCAATCTTTCTCTCTTGGTGGGTTAATGTATGTCTGTATGTCTGTGCATGTCCATTCATGAAAAACATACCTGGAATATATTCCTCAGCACATGCAAGCCTTCTTCAATTAAATGTGAAATAGGATTAAAATGCATCTGTTCATTGAATGTTTCTGTCATGGCATGATAGTCACTAGTGGTGAGTTCTATGGAGAAAAGGTATGTGCAACTGGCACTGTTTCATAGATCTTGATAGCAACAGGAGGCAGACAAATTCCTAGGAAGATGGGTCAGGTCCCCTCTGAAACCCAACCTTTAAGTCAAAGACAGCCTGAAGCCTGAAACTGGGCAGTCAGTTCCAGTAGAATCCACAATGGGAGTGAGAACTTCCTTGATGCCTTTCAGCCAATCAAATGGTACCTTTTTTGAGGCCAGTCCATGGACCAATCAGCAAGAATTTTCTCTTACCCCTGGACCAATCAACATGTACTTCCTCCATTCTGAAACATAGCCCCAGGAGCGTGCCACCTTAGGTATCCTCTCTGCTGAGAACTTGTCTGTTGGAAATAAAATGCTTACCAGCTCATTTTCTAGGTGTCTGGGTAACCACATTCTTCCTGGACGTGATGTAAGAACTAGTGTCCTGTCAAACAGTGAGTCTGAAAAGGGCCATAACACTTTCATGGCTGGCTCACCAAGCTGTGAGTGGGAGCAGAAAGTGCTCTAAAGCATTCCTGGAGTGCTCACCAAGTTGTGGGAGTGACATGCTCATTCATTGAACTGTGGGAGTGTAGAGTTGCAACCCTTCCAGAGACCCAGATCTTGGAATTTCCTGAGCCAGAGCTGTAACAGTATAGCCCTCTCATTCCCTGTCAGCATGGTGTGGTTGCCCCACATGCTGGGAAGCAGCAGCAGGGCCCAGTCAGCCTGGGAGACTCAGGCCTGAGCAAGGTATTGGGACTCACTGAACAAGCTGAAAATGTGTCCCATTCTGTCAGCTGTGCTGTGGAAAATAGAAACAAGAGAGAACAAGAGAGCTGTAGCAAGCCTCTGCCACTCCTGAGGTTCCACAGTTGCTAGTGTCTTAGAGTTTTTGAGTGAGCACCACCACATTACCCTCGTCCAGATGCTGGTACCCACAGCAGAAGCCACTTGTAGTATGCCTGGTCTAGCTGTGGCCTCCTACAGAGCTAGTGCCCGAGCCAGAGCCTGAAGCTGTCCTCTCCACCTACAGTAGCTGGTGCACCTAGCTGATGCAATCTGAACTGATGCTGGAGAGGATGTGTAACAATAAATGCTATTTTGGGGGGTGACTAGGAGTTAACTAAGGCCAAAGAGGGGAAAAAAGAGGGCCCAAACAGTGGAATCAACATGCCAAAGACCTTCTAGTGGTATAAGACAAATGTGTAGGAAGAGAGGAAAGACCTGAGTGATTGTGAGCATGGAGAACCAGAGAGGTGAGAGATAGTTTAGGGGCCAGGGCATGTAGAGATCTGTAGGTCTTGATAAGAGGAATGATAGAAAGTCACTCCTCTTATAAAGGAGTGTATTCAAAACAGTGTGCATGAATATCAAATAGGATATTTGAAAAGGTCCACCAGTGTAGTATGTAGATGAGTGATCAAAGAAGGACAGAGTAGATTTGGAAAGATTCTTTAAGAGACTATTTCAGTACATCAAAGAAGGAATGATGGCAGCTTCAACTAAGAACAGGGTAAGACAGATGGAAATAAAATTATGTACATATAATTGATTTGTGTATAATTTTAATATATTGCCATTTCAATGAAACTTAAGGATTTTGCAGAAGATAAACTATTTTTGGGTAAGTACGCACATGTATTTGACAAAAAGCAATTTTTATACTGAAAAGCAATGAGGAAATAACCAGAGAATTAAAGGAATAAATTATGATAATTACTGTCATCAACAGAATGCCTTTAATGTCAGAGGGTACATTTAGCAAGTTGTGGTACTGGCCCAATGTGGGGAAAAGAACCTGGAAGTAATAATATATATGGCTAGTGTCATTCTACATCAATTTTTAATTTTTTAGAATAAGGATTTTTTGTCCCTTACATATTATCTGTTAGAATGAAACCAGTGACAGAATCTGTTAATTATCACTATTTCTGTATTATGAATTATTATCTTAGCTGATAACAGATACATTGCTTTTAATTGTTAAAAAAAAGCTACTATAAAAAGGAAACAGTTTTCTAGTTAGTTCTTTCTCTAGTATGTTTATAATTATTTTCCTTGAAATATTGCTAAGCCTGATTGGCATAAGACCATCATAAGACCCCTGACAGTTCTTGTCAAATTATTAATATTTTCTTGTTTTCTCAGCAGGAGATTTAACAACCTAAAGAAGACGTGGCAGGCATGATCTCAGCTTATTTTGTTTTCCCTAAACTTTTTGAGCAGTGATAATAAATTCCATTCAAGACCCTAAAATAGAATGTAATTCTGCCTGGGTGTCTTAACAATTTGTTATTTACAGGTTGAATTTTTAAAAAATGCCATAGCAACATTTTCTCTTTAGAATCAAAATACAGGAAGACATTTGATTCATTGTGATGACAAAAGTATACTCCATTTCAGCATATCTAGCACATATTCTCTTCATAGGCAGAGAAAATACATGGCAAGTTAATGTGTCCAACTGGTTCCTAAATCATTCTGAAATTATCTGTGTCCACTCCCAAAAGGTATAAATTGGCCCAAAAGAGAACAGCAAGTAACGTGACTATAAAAAAGAAAAAAAAATAAGATATAAAACAGGAAGAGCTAAAGACAAAAAGGAAAATTTACTATTATTAAAATAAAGTAGGAAAATTAGGACCTCTGTATGAATTTACTATTATATTCAGAAGGTTTAATATTCAGTCAGCCAGGAAGTAGTTATCTTTTGTTCTTTAAATTCTTGATCCTACATTGCATTGATTTCCAACTAGCCAGAGCCTAGTTTTGATTTGCAAAAGGTTCTGCATCAATGGAGCACAATGCATAATTGCTGTGAGCAGTTACTTTTAACTAACATCTGAAGTTATTTCTGATCCAATATCTAAAAACCTTAGAAGTTGTCACTCCCATCCTCCCAACAAGAAATGATTGTAGAAATGGCACAATCAAAAACTCTTTTTAGAATGATTATAGAATTGCAAATTACTTTCCCCAAACTGGAGAGACAGATGGTTGGATATAGAGAATTACAGCTTATTAGCAGAAAAATCTGAGGAACAAAAACCCACAACTGAAGTCAGAACTGATATCATATTAAATTGAAATTGAAAAGTTGCTAAACATTTAGTTAACATGTGCTAGACTAAAGGGAAGCAAGACTTGGGGATATCCCCAACACTTTCTTGAGTTCTATTTTCAGGAGCCCTAACCAGTTCTAACAATAAAGATCTGAGAAAAATCCCCTTGTGCTTCCAGCAGAAAAGAGAAAAATTAAGCATTTGAAATAAGACAAGGTAGTACTGGAAGTTCTAGCCAGAGCAATCAGGCAAGAAAAAGAAATAAAGCGTATTCAAATAGGAAAGAAGGAAGCCAAATTGTCTCTATTTGCAGATGACATGATAATATATCTAGAAGACTCCACCATCTCAGCCCAAAATCTCCTGAAACTGATAAGCAACTTCAGCAAAGTCTCAGGATACAAAATCAGTCTGTAAAAATCACAAGCATTCCTATACACCAATAACAGACTTAAAGAGAGCCAAATCAAGAACGAACTGACATTCACAATTGTTACAAAGAGAATAAAATACCTTGGAATACAACTAACAAGGAATGTAAAGGACCTCTTCAAGGAGAACTACAAACCACTGCTCAATGAAATAAGAGAGGACACAAACAGATGGAGAAATATTCCATGTTCATGGTTAGGAAGAGTGAATATAGTGAAAATGGCCATACTGCCCAAAGTAATTTACAGATTCAACACTATCCCCATCAAACTACCCATGACCTTTTTTACAGAACTGGAAAAAAACACCTTAAACTTCATATGGAACCAAAAGAGAGCCCGCATAGCCAAGTCAATTCTAAGTAAAGAGAGCACAGTGGGAGGCATCAAACTACCGTACTGCAAACTATACTACAAGGCTACAGTAATCAAAACAGCATGGAACTGATACCAAAACAGACATATAGACCAATGGAACAGAACTGAAGCCTTGGAGGCAACATAACATATCTACAACCATACAATCTTTGATAAACCTGACAAAAACAAGCAATGGGGAAAGGATTCCTTGTTTAATAAATGGTGTTGGGAAAACCGGCTAGCTATGTGCAGAAAGTAGAAACTGGACCGCTTCCTGACACCTTAAACTAAAATTAACTCCAGATGGATTAAAGGATTAAACATAAGACCTAACACCATAAAAACCCTAGAAGAAAATCTAGGCAAAACCATTCAGGACATAAGAATAGGCAAGGACTTCATCACCAAAACACCAAAAGCATTGGAAACAAAAGCCAAAATAGACAAATGGGACCTAATCAAATTCCACAGTTTCTGCTAGGCAAAAGAAACAGTCATTAGAGTGAATCGACAACCAACAGAATAGGAAAAGATTTTTGCAGTTTACCCATCTGACAAAGGGCTGATATCCAGAATTTACAAAGAACTAAAACAGATTTACAAGAAGAAAACAAACAAGCCCATTCAAAAGTGGGCAAAGGATATGAACAGACACTTTACAAAAGAAGACATACATGAGGCCAACAAACATATGAAAAAATGCTCGTCATCACTGATCATTAGAGAGATGGAAATCAAAACTACATTGAGATACCATCTCATGCCATTTAGAATGGTGATCATTAAAAAATCTGGCACCATAAAAACCCTAGAAGATAATCTAGGCAAAACCATTCAGGACATAGGAGTAGGCAAGGATTTCATGACCAAAACCTTTGGCAAAAAAAGCCAAAATAGACAAATGGGACCTAAGCAAACTCCACAGCTTCTGCACAGCAAAAGAAACAGTCACTAGAGTGAATCAGCAACCATCAGAATGGGAAAAAAATATTTGCAGTTTACGCATCTGACAAAGGGCTGATATCCAGAATTTACAAAGAACTCAAACAGATTTACAGGAAAAAAACAAACAAGCCCATTCAAAAATGGGCAAAGGATATGAACAGACACTTTACAAAAGAAGACATACACGAGACCAACAAACACATGAAAAAATGCTCATCATCACTGGTCATTAGAGAGATGCAAATCAAAACCACATTGAGATACCATCTCACACCAGTTAGAATGGCAATCATTAAAAAATCTGGAGACAGCAGATGCTGGAGAGGATGTGGAGAAATAGGAACACTCTTACACTGCTGGTGGGAGTGTAAATTAGTTCAACCATTGTGGCAGACAGTGTGGCGATTCCTCAAGGACCTAGAAATAGAAATTCCGTTTGACCCAGCAATCCCATTACTGGGTATCTATCCAAAGGACTATAAATCATTCTACTATAAGGACACATGCACACGAATGTTCATTGCAGCACTGTTTACAATAGCAAAGACCTGGAACCAACCCAAATGCCCATCGATGATAGACTGGGCTGGGAAAATGTGGAACATATACACCATGGAATATTATGCAGCAATCAAAAATGATGAGTTTATGTCCTTTGTAAGGACATGGATGAATCTGGAAACCATCATTCTCAGCAAACTGACACAAGAACAGAAAAGGAAATACCGCATATTCTCACTCATAGGCGGGTGAGAAAAATGAGAACACATGGACACAGGGAGGGGGTCTACTACACACTGGGGTCTTTTGGGGGGAATGGGGGAGGGACAGCGGGGGAGGGGTGGGGAGGGATAGCCTGGGGAGAAATGCCAAGTGTGGGTGAAGGGGAGGAAGGCAGCAAAACACACTGCCATGTGTGTACCTATGCAACTATCTTGCACGTTCTGCACATGTACCCCAAAACCTATAATGCAATAGAAATTTAAAATAAAAAAGAAAAAGAAAAAAAAGAAAAAAAATCTGGAGACAACAGATGCGGGAGAGGATGTGGAGAAATAGGAACACTTTTACACTGCTGGTGGGAATGTAAATTAGTTCAACCATTGTGGAAGACAGTGTGGTGAGTCCTCAAGGACCTAGAAATAGAAATTCCATTTGACCCAGCAATCCCATTACTGGGTATATATCCAAAGGACTATAAATCGGTCTACCATAAGGACACATGCACATGAATGTTCATTGCAGCACTGTTTACAATAGCAAAGACCTGGAATCAACCCAAATGCTCATCGATGATAGACTGGACAGGGAAAATGTGGCACATATACACCATGGAATATTATGCAGCAATCAAAAATGATGAGTTATTGTCCTTTGTAGGGACATGGATGAACCTGGAGAACATCATTCTCAGCAAACTGACACAAGAACAGAAAATGAAATATCCCATGTTCTCACTCATAGGCGGGTGTTGAACAATGAGAACACAGGGACGCAGGGAGGGGAGCACTATACACTGGGGTCTATTGGGGGCAATAGGGAGGGACAACAGGGAGTGGGGAGTTGGGGAGAGAGAACATGGGGAGAAATGTCAGATATAGGGGAAGGGGAGGAAGGCAGCAAATCACACTGCCACGTATGTACCTATGCAACTCTCTTGCATGTTCTTCACATGTACTCCCAAACCTAAAATGCAATAAAAAAAGGACAAGAGCTCTCTGTTCTTCTTAATAAGATGTGTGCTCAAGGAAAGCTATTTTATCACAGCCTTACCAACTGGGGTTTTGCCAAAGGCTAACCAGTCTGAAGAAGGGAGGAAACTGTAGCCTCCTCAAGTCTTTAATATGAGGAAAGAGAAATTTTTAGCTCTGGCTCAATAAAAGACCAAGAAGTAATCATAAGTCTATAAATGCTTCACCTCTCCCCACAACTGGCACCACATGCTAGGGATTCTGTGTAATAACACAGGATTATAGGTAAAATATTGTAATCCTCAGATGCTATTGTAGCAGCCCTTAGGAAAACCCAAAGACAGTAAAGGGGACAAAGATGGACACTAGAGAAAAATTTAGCCACTGACACTACAATTACAATAAACAGTAAACACAGCATAACTTCTAGCCAGATATACCTAAGACCGCATACTAAAGACCCATCCAACTCAGTTCCTTTTACCCTCAAAAGACTGGGCATCAAATAAAAATGTCTCAAAGTAGTAAGAGCCATCCATGACAAACCTACAGCCAACATCATACTGAATGGGAAAAATGTTGAAAAATTCCCCCTGAGAACTGGAACAAGACAAGGATGCCCATTCTCACCACCCCTAGTTGATATAGTTCTGAAAGTCCAAGACAGAGCAATCATATCAGAGAGAGTAATAAAACAATCTAAGTAGAAAAAGAAGTCAAACTATCTCTTTTGACTAATGATATGATTCTATACTTCAAAAATCCTAAAGATTCTTCCAAAAACTACAAGAACTGATAAATGATTTTTAGCAATATTACAGTATACAAAATCAGTGTGCAAAAAATAAGTAACATTTCTATTTATCAAGAGCATCCAGGCTGAGGGTAAAATCGAGAACATAATCCCATTTACAATAGCCACACAGAAAATAAAGTACTTAAAAATATAGCTAACAATGGATGTGAAAGATGTCTGCAAAAACCACAAAACCACAAGTCACTGCTGAAAGAAATCAGAGATACACAAATAAATAAACAAATAATTCTCATGAACAGGAAGAATCGATATCATTAAAATGGCCATACTGCCCAAAGCAATCTACTGAGTCAACACTATTTATATCAAATTACCAATGACAATTTTTATAGAGTTAGAAAAAAATAACTAAAAAAATTCATATGGAAATAAACAAGAGCTTGAATAGCCAAAGAAATCCTAAACAAAAAGACCAAGCCAGATGCATCACAATACCCAACTTCAGATTATACCATAAGGCTACAGTATCCAAAACAGCATGGTGCTGAAAGAAAGAAAGAAAGAAAGAAAGAGAGAGAGAGAGAGAGAGAGAGAGAGAGAGAGAGAGAGAGAGAGAGAGAGAGAAAGAAAGAAAGAAAGAAAGAAAGAAAGAAAGAAAGAAAGAAAGAAAGAAAGAGAAAGAAAGAGAAAGAAAGAGAAAGAAAGAAAGAAGGAAGGAAGGAAGGAAGGAAAGAGAGAAAGAGAGAGAAAGAGAGGGAGGAAGGAAGGAAGGAAGGAAGGAAGAAAAAGAGAAAGAGAGAGGGAGGAAGAAAGGAAGGAAGGAAGAGAAAGAAAGAAAGAAAAAGAAAGAAAGAAAGAAAGAAAGAAAGAGAAAGAAAGACACATAGATCAATAAAACAGAATAGAACACTCAGAAATAAAGCCAGATAGCTACAACCATCTGATCTTCAACAAGCCAGACAAAAGCAAACAATGAAGAAAGGACTTTCTATTCAATAAATAATCATGATTTAACTAGCTACCTAAATGCAGAATACTGAAACTGAACTCCTACTTTTTACCTAGGACATACTCTTCTCAACATCAGCCCTAGAAAAGAATTTTTGGCTAGATCCTCAAAAGCAATTGCAACAATAACAAAAATTGAAAAGTGGAACATAGATAAACTAAAGAGCTTAGATATATTTAAAGATCATGAGTTGATGAATGACTTTAAATTAAGTATTCACATTTACTATAAGGAGAATAGAAATAGGTGGATATATAAAATTTCTAGGATTTATAGGATAAATTGTCACAAGTTACAGATTTTAAATGTAATCTTTTAAAAAAGAAAGATGCATAATAAATGTAAATGTTAACAACAGTCAACTCTACTATTTTACCAATGTTTAAAAGTTCTTTCAGAAAAATCTATAGAAAGTAGGTGGCTTTAGAGTCAGTTTTGTTGAAATAGAAAAATCGTCTATACTTAACATCTAAATACTTGAGTTTTATTTCTAGGGCTATAGTTTGCTGATTATTTTTTATACAGTTTTGCTCTGTGTTTCCACCCAAATCTCACATTGAATTGTAATCCTCAGTGTTGGGGAATGGACCTGATGGGAGGCGATTGGAACATGGGAGCAGATTATATCCCTTGCTATTCCTGTGGTAATGAGTTCTCATTAGTTCTGATTGTTTAAAAGTGGGTAGAACTTTCCCCCTTACTCTCTGTCTGTTGCTGCCATGTGAAGACATGCTTGCCTCCACATCACCTTCCAGCATGATTGTATGTTTACTGTAGCCTCCCCAACCATGCCTCCCGTACAGCCTGTGGAATTTTGAACCAATAAAACTTCTTTTCTCTATAAATTACCCACTCTCAGGTAGTTTTTTGTAGCAATATGAGAACTATTTAGCACAGCTTGATTCTCAGTAATTACCTAATCTCTATGGGTATCAGAGAGATTAGGTAATTGCTCCTGTAATGCAATGGAAAGTATAGTACCTTCCTCTTATTTGTGTAATGTTTAAATGTTGTAATGCATGGAAAAATTTTAAAATATTATGCATGCTGTTAGTTCTATTTGCATTTTCACAGTATGGATTTCACATAGCCTGTATTGATTTCATACTTTTCTCCAGAATTATTAATTTTGTCCAAACCTTGAAGCCATGAAATTAATGATTTCTAGTTTGTCAGTCTTGTTTAGTAATAATAATAAGAATTATGATGACAATTTGGTTTTCATAGAGACTTGGATTTGGAGAAGTACAACAATTAGGACTGGGCACAATATGTCTGCATTCAAATGAATATGTCTGCATGGCCATTTCACCAGAAATATTCACACCAAGTGCTGACTCAGGCATTCTGGCACCAAGGTCTTTTGCTGATGGTTCAAGAGCAGATCTCAATATGCTTCCTGCTGCATCTGGCCCATTGTGGGATGACCAGCTGCACCTGAGATCTCAGGAAACATTTCAATGTATAACTTTCCTTTGTTTTGCTATTCTCTTCCCTTTGCCTGTAATAAAGAGGATATAGGAGTAAAAACTGTTTGAGACTTGTGGGTTCTTTCAGCACTGCAACACTAACAGTGATCACTATGTCATTAACACAGACATGATAGCTGTCATGCTTTAAAAAAAAATTGGTAACACTTCAAGTGTAATTTCCCTTATCTTCTTAAGGTGTACATGGAGATCAAACATTAAGCAAGGAAACAAAACCAAAACATTTCTGCTAATCAGCAATATATAAGGGAAAATATAAATAACTCAATGAAAACAACATATTTTGCAATAATTTTTAAACAATGTTCTGTAATCTATAATCTTGGTTGCAGTGTTTCATGAAGTGCTTAAGGAAATTTATAGCCTTTAGACAAACAAAAACAGATAAAATTAGCTCATTCTTTTTAAAAAGATTATGACTCTCCTTTAATGTTCAAGGCATTGTGTAAAATTCTGACATACCAACAGAACAGAACAACAGAAGAGTTCAAATTGCTATGGATCTTACAGTTAAGCAGAAGACACTGACATTAAATAAATAACTACACAATAAACATATAAAAGTAATTGATATGAAGTAAGATAAATGAGTGTTCTGAGGGGAAATAATGGTAGAGGGTAGCATTAATTTTCTATGATCTCTTTCCAAAAGCTCTCTGAAAGGAAACAGTGTTTCAATGGCAACTTGAAGAAAATGGAAAAAATAGCAAAGGAAAGAGTGGGAAGAGCACATTCTAGGCAAGAAAAGTAACACGTCCAAAAAGCATTTAAAACATTTATAAGCTGTAAAAAGTGTGGAGTGTCCTATGAGCTGATACCAGCCCACTGTGTTGGATACTCAATGGCCAAATAGAATGAACTGGGGTACTAGATTTAAAATAATTTTAAACATAAAGAGATATAAAGGAACTAAAGAATTATAAACAGAATGGTAACAACATATAATTTATTATTTTAAATTTTCATTTTCACTGTTAGGAAAAAAAAGGTATGTGAATGTGGCTGTGTAAAAAGGAAATGTGATGGTTAATACTGAGTGTCAACTTGATTAGATTGAATGATGTAAAGTGTTGTTCCTGGGTGTGTATGTGAGGGTGTTTCCAATGGAGATTAAGGTTTGAGTCAGTGGATTGGCAGAAACATACCAACCCTCAATCTTCATGGATGTCATCTAATGAGCTGCCAGCACAGCTTGAAAAAAGCAGGCAGAAGGTGAAAAGAGAAGACTTGCTGAATCTTCCATCCTTCATCTTTCCCCTGTGCTGGATGCTTGCTGCCTTTGAATGTTGGAATCCAAGTCCTTCAGCTTTTGCGTTCTTGGACTTAAACACCAGTGGTTTGCCAGGGACTCTTGGGCTTCTGGCCACAGACTGAAGATTGCACTGTCAGCTTCCCTACTTTTTGAGACATAGACTGACTTCCTTGCTCCTCAGCTTGCAGATGGCCCTGTTGTGGGACTTCACCTTGTGATCATGTGAGCCAATACTCCTCAGTAAACTCCCTTTTTTAATATACATCAATCCTATTAATTTTGTCCCTCTATAGAACCCTGACTAATACCAATTTTGGTACTAGGAGTGATTCTAAAGGTAGAGAATTTTAAGGATGAAATTTTTAGTTGGTTTTGGGATTTATGGAGTTGGCTGCTTAATTTGATGAGACACCCAAACACTAAGAACTCTAATTCTAATATTATAAGAAACACTGATAGCCCTTGGAGTGAACTGTATAGAGAGTTAAGCAGAATAAATACATTTGCTACTCCTGATTCACTGCTCTTGAGAAACAAGGAACTAGTGACTCTGTACATGATATCTTTGACCACATGTGGAGAGCCAAAGTATATAATGAAGTTGGTTGGTTGGTTGCTCCTAAGTTTGCTGGACAACGTTGTAACCACCCAATGGGTTCGCCTTGCCCACTGCCTAGACAGAACCTTCTTATCAAGACAAGGGATTTGCAATGGAGAAAGAGTGATTCACACAGAGATGGCTGTTTGGGGGACTGGAGTTTTATTATAACTAAAATCAGTCTCCCAAGCATTAAGGGATCAGAGTGTGTAAGAATAATTTGGCGGGTACGGGCTCCGAAAGTGGAAATTTTTGATTAGTTGGGTTGAAGATAAAATCATAAGGGTGGAAGTGAGTTATTTTTGCTGGCTTCTGTTCCTGGATGGGATTGAGCTGGATTATCAGTCTGGTTAGTGTCCTCTGCTGCATCAGAATGCAGGGTCTGCAAACTCCAGCACTAATCTTAAATTTTACAAAAGTAATGTTATTCCCAGGAGCAATTTTCAGGAGATTTAGACTCTTGCAACCAGAGGCTGCATAGCTCCTAAACCATAAGTTATAATCTTACAGCTAGTTAGTCCTACAAAGCCAGACTGGTCTCTAGGCAGAAAGGGGGTTTTCCGGGAAAAGGCTATTGTCCATTTGGTTTTGGATTTTAAACTATTAACTAAATTTCTCCCCAAGTCTAGTTCGGTCTACACCATGGAATGAGCAAAGACAATTTAGAGGTTAGAAGGAAGATGGGGTTGGTTAGGTCTGATCTCTTTGACTGAAATAATGTCCTCAGTTAAAATGTTTGCAAAGCCAGTTTTAAAGTGATGAAAGAAACTATGAGCTCAGACACTCTTAACTCCTGGCTTCAGAAGCCCATACTAAACCTCAAATCTTCTAAGATGGTCCTAAGTGAGAATCTTACCTCCTGTAGACAAAGGACTGAAATTGTGAAAAATCAGACACAAGCTCATATCATGTAGCAAAAGGTGTGTGCTCAGCCTTGCCAAGTGTCTTACTATTAAAGTTAAGGCATTGATTGGGAAAGAAAACGAGACCCTGCAATGGAATGGGGACATGTGGTAAAACTCTAATTTAGAGGCTAGGGACATTGAGCTCTGAAATTTGAATGAGGCTTTTTTGCCAGAGGAAACAGTCTCTCTACTCCTAGTGGTGGCAACATCACCTCTCCCACCAAGGCTGCCAGCAGCCTTTCCACTTTTACCTGAGGAGATTAACCATGCACTGCCTGAGGCAACAGTGCTGGCCTCCCCTGAGGCAGTTACCAGGCAAGACAATGCTGATCCTTCTCAAAACCCACAAACAACACCCCTGTTTTCTTTTAGACCTAAAACTAGACTCCAATCAAGATAGGCCCCTAAAGGTGAGATTCAGAGTGTGACCCATGGGGAGGTGTGCTACACTCCAAAAAAACTGCTTGATTTTTCTAATTTATATAAGTAGAAATCTGGAGAACAGGCACAAGAATGGATATTAAGGGTGTGGGATAATGGTGGAAGGAGCATAAAGTTGGATCAGGCTGAATTTATTAATATTGGCCCACTAAGCAGGATTTAATATTGCAGTTTAGGGAGTAAAAAAAAAACAGGTTTTAATAATTTATTTGCTTGGTTAGCTGAAACATGGATCAAAAGATGGCCCACTGTTAGTGAGCTGGAAATGCCTGATCTTCCTTGGTTTAATGTAGAGGAAGTGATCCAAAAGCTTAGGGAGACTGGAATGCTACAGTGTATTAGTCACTTTAGACCGACTCATCTCAGTTGGAAGGGCCCAGAAGATATACCCTTCATCAACACCTTGCAAAACAGATTTGTGAGTAGAGCACTTGCATCCTTGAAAAGCTCTGTAGTTGTTTTTCTCTGTATGCGAGATCTTACAGCGGGAACTGCAGTCACACAAATTGAAAACCTTAAATGCAGTGGGACTAATTGGATCCCAAGGTGGCAAGGAAAAAGTGGCAGCACTCAACCATCAAAGGCAAGGTGGGTATAGTTACCCTCATGTACAGTAGAGGTAAAGCATCAATCAGAAGAGTCTGACTCGTGTTGAGCTCTGTCATTGGCTAATTAGTCACAGTTGTCCTAGAAGTAAAATTGATAGGAAGACTACCCCATTCTTACTTAATTTGTATAAGTAGAAAACTTCCCAGGTCAAGTGGACAAAAAATAATAATAATTTGAATTGTAAATATAGAGAACCACAGCTGCTCAATCAGTTTCTAGATCATGGCTGCTCAATCAGTTCACAGATCCAGAACCCCTTGAATCAAGGGGAGGCCAGGTCCCCTTAAGGAAGGACCCTACTACACTACCAACTTATACTGTTACCCTTTCTCCCATCCTTCCCCAAAGAGACCTCCTGCCTTTTACCAGGATAACTGTGCATTGGGGAAAAGAGAATTATCAGAACTTTGAGGGACTGCTGGACACTAGCTCTGAACTGAAGTTGATTCCAGGAGACCCAAAACATCATCATGGTCCTCCAGTTAAAGTAGGGGCTTATGGAGGTCAGGTTACTAGTGGAGTTTTGGCTCAAGACTTACAGTGGGTCTGCTGGGACTCCAGACTCATTGTATAGTCATTTCCCTAGTACCAGAATGCATAATTGGCATAGACATACTTAGCAGTTGGCAGAACCCCTGCATTGGTGAGGAACATTATGGTGAGAAAAGCCAAATAGAAGCCCATTATGCTGTCTTTACCTAGAAAAATAGTAAGTCAGCAACAATATCACATCCCTGGAGGGATTGCAGAGATTAGTGCCACCATCAAGGACTTGAAAGGTGCAGGATTTGTGATCCCCACCACATCCCTGTTCAACTCTCCTATTTGGCCTGTGCAGAAGACAAATGGAATTTGGAGAATGACAGTGAATTATTGTAAGCTTAATCAAGTTGTGATTCCAATGGCAGCTGCTGTATCAGATGCGATTTTATGGCTTGAACAAATTAACCTATCTCCTGGTACCTGTTATGCAGCCATTGATTTGGCGAATGCCTTTTTCTCTATTCCTGTTCATGAGGCCCACCAGAAGCAATTTCTCTTCAGCTGGAAAGGCCAGCAATATATCTTCACCATCCTACCTAGGAGTATAACAACTGTCTGGCTTTGTGTCATAATCTTGTTCACAGAGATCTTGCTTACTTTTCCCTTCCACAAGATATAACACTGCTTCATTACATTGATAAAATTATGCTGATTGGATCCAGTGAGTGAGAATTAGCAAACACATTGGACTTACCAGCAAGACATTTGCATGCCAAGGAATGGAAAATACATCTGGCTAAAATTCAGGGAACTTCTACCTCAGTAACATTTTTAGGGATCCAGTGGTGTGGGGACTATTGATAAATTCCTTCTAAGGCGAAGGATCAGTTGCTGCATTTGGTCCCTCCTATAACCAAGAAAGAGGCACAAAACTTAGTGGGCCTATTTGGGTTTTGGATGCAGCACAGTTCTTATTTGGGTGTGTTACTCTGGCCCATTTATCAAGAGACTCAAAAGGCTTTCAATTTTGAGTGGTTTCCAGAACAAGAGAAGGCACTGCAACAGGTCCAGGCTGTTATGCAAGCTGCTGTGTCACTTGGGCCCTATAAGCCAGCAGATCCAATGGTGCCTGAGGTGTCAGTGGCAGATAAAGATGTTATTTGGAGCCTTTTGTAGGCCCCCATAGGTGAATCACAGTGGAGACCTCTAGGGTTTTGGAGTAAGGCCCTGCCGTATTCTGCAGATAACTACTCTCCTTCTGAGAGACAGCTCTTGGCCTTTTACTGGGCTTTGGTAGAAACAGAATGTTTGACTATGCGTCATCAAGTCA
Organism: Saguinus oedipus; assembly: GCA_031835075.1. Classification (NCBI taxonomy): domain Eukaryota; kingdom Metazoa; phylum Chordata; class Mammalia; order Primates; family Cebidae; genus Saguinus; species Saguinus oedipus. Next base: position 150,995,316 of record CM063171.1, on the reverse strand, counting down.
CTATGTGACTTGAACTCTCTATCATGAACTGGGTGCTTTCTGGCCCATTTAGCCATAAACTAGGGTGTCCACAGCAGCATTCCATCATCAAATGGAGTAGCATATACATGATTGGGCTCAAGCAGGCCCTGGTGGCAGAAGTAAGTTACAAAAAGAAGCGGCTCAAGTGCCCATGGTCTCCACTCCTGCCATCCAGCCTTCTCTCTCCCAGCTTACACTGATGGTCTCATGGGGAGTTCCCTATGATCAGTTGACAGAGGAAGAGAAGACTAAGGCCTGGTTTACAGATGGTTCTGCACAATATGCGGCACTATCCGGAAGTGGACAGCTACAGCACTAAAGCCCATTTCCAGGACATCCCTGAAGGACAGTCATGAAGGAAATCCTCCCAGTGGACAGAAATTTGAGCAGCACAACTGCTCAAATTTGTACACTTTGCTTGGAAGGAGAAAGGGCCAGATGTGCAATTATATACTGATTTATGGGCTGTAGCCAATGGTTTGGCTGTATGGTCAGGGATTTGGAAGAAGCATAACTGAAAAATTAGTGACAAAGAAATTTGGGGAAGAGGTGTGTGGATGGACCTCCTCGAGTTGTCAAAAACTGAGAAGATATTTGTATCCTATGTGAGTACTCACCAACAGTGACCTCAGCAGAGGAGGATTTTAATAGTCAAATGTATAGAATGACCTGTTCTGTGGACACCACTTGACCTCATCCCCCAGTCATCCTGTCATCCCTCAATGGCCCATGAACAAACTGGCTATGATGGAAGGGATGGAAGTTATGCATGGGCTTAGCAACATGGACTTCCACTCAAGAAGGTTAGCATGGCTATAGTTACTGCTGAGTGCCCAATTTGCCAGCAGCAGAGACCAACAGTGAGGCCTAGATATGGCACAATTCTTCAGGATAATCAGTCAGCTATTTGGTGGTAGGTTGATTATATTGGACTTCATTCATCATGGAATGGGCAGAAGTTTTGCCTCACTGGAATTAGACACTTACTGCAGATATGGGTTTGCCTATCCTGCATGCAATGCTTCTGCCAAGACTACCATCTGGGGGTCACATAATCCCTTATTGTCATGGTATTCCACACTGCATTGCCTCTGACCAAGGCATTCAGTTTACAGCTAAAGAATTGTGGCAGTGGACTCACGCTCATGGAATTCATTGACCTTACCATGTTCTTCATCATCCTGAAGCAGCTGGATTAATAGAATGGTGGAATGGCCTTTTGAATTCACAATTACAACACCAACAATACTTGTTGTATTGTCACAATACTTGTGACAATACTTTGTAGGGCTGGAGCAAAGTTGTCTAGAAGGCCATGTATGCTCTGAATCAGCATCCAATATATAGTACCATTTCTCCCATGGCCAGGATACATGGATCCAGGAATCAAGGAGTGGAAGTGAAAATGGTACCACTCACCATCACCCCTAATGATCCACTAGCAAAATTTTTACTTCCTGTTCCCACAACATTACATTTGACTGGCCTAATAGTCTTCATTCAAAAGGGAGGAATGCTGCCACCAGGAGACAATGATTTATTAAACTGGAGGTTAAGATTGCCACCTGGACACTTTAGGCTCCTCCTATACTTAAGTCAACAGGCTGAGAAGGGAGTTAGAGGGTTGGCTGGGGTGGTTGACTCAAACCGTGATGATGAAATCAGTCTACTACTCCACAATGGAGGTAAGAAAGAGTATTCATGGAATACAGGAGATCCACTAGGGCATCTCCTAGTATTGCTATACCCCAGGATTAAGGTCAATGGGAAACTACAACAGCCCAATCCAGGCAGGACTACAAATGGCCCAGACCCTTCAGGAATGAAGGTTTGGGTCACTCCACCGTGAAAAAACAAACAAACAAACACAACCTGTTGAGGTGCTTGCTGAAGGCAAAGAGAATAGAGAATGGTTAGTAGAAGAAGGTAATCATCAATACTGAATCAGCATCCAATATATAGTACCATTTCTCCCATGGCCAGGATTCATGGGTCCAGGAATCAAGGAGTGAAAGTGAAAATGGTACCACTCACCATCACCTGTAATGATGCACTAGCAAAATTTTTACTTGACCATGTGACCAGTGGCCAGAAACAAAGACTGTAATTCTCATGAGTATTTCTTCCTTATTTTATTAAGAACATGTTTGTGCATGTATACACTTGTAATAAGAAAATGTCAGTTTATTTCCTTTCTTTTTTCTTTATTATGACATAAGATTTACTGATCTCATATATAGTACCATTTCTCCCATGGCCAGGATTTGTGGGTCCAGAAATCAAGGAGTGGAAGTGAAAATGGTACCACTCACCATCACCCCTAGTGATCCACTAGCAAAATTTTTACTTCCTGTTCCCACAACATTACATTTGACTTGCCTAGAAGTCTTCATTCCAAAGGGGGGAATGACTTTGGGTCAACAGTCTCAGCCTGTTAATTTGCAAATTAAATTAAGGATTATTGCACTTCCATTTGTCCAAACGATCACTATATCATGTTAGGCATAATTATAACCTCATTATTGTCTTTATTTGAAGATTATATATGATTTTAGGAGATGTGTATGGGTTCAAGTTGGCAAGGGGTGGACTTGTGATGGTTAATATTGAGTGCAAAGTACTGGCGCTGGGTGTGCCTGTGAGGATGTTGCCAAAGGAATTAACATCTGAGTCAGTGGACTGAGAGAGGCAGACTCACCCTTGATCTTAGTTGATGGCAGCACCATCTAGTTAGCTGCCAGTGTGGCTAGATAAAAGCAGTCTTCAAGACTTCATCTTTCTCCCATGCTGGAGGATTCCTGCCTTTGATCATCTGACTCCAAGTTTTATAGCTTTTGGGCTCTTGAACTGATACCAGTGGTGTGCCAGGGCCTCTCAGGCCTTTGACATCAGACTGAAGGCTGCACTGTAGGCTTCCCTACTTTTGAGGTTTTGGGACTTGCACTGGCTTCTTTGCTCCTCAGTTTGCAGATGGCCTATTGTGGGACTTCACCTGGTTGATCTGTGAGTCAACACTCCTTAATAAATTCCCCTTTATATATCCCCTATCCTAGAGAACCCTGACTAATACAGGAAAGCTAGAGGAAATTTGTAGGCTCTTTCAAATAGTCCAGGTGAGGAATGGGAGCGGTTTGATTTTAAGTGGTATCAATGCAGATACAAGTGTATATAAGAATACAAGGTGTATTTTGGACTATTTAAAATTTAGAATTAGTTTAAATTGGGAAGATTAATAAACTTTAGTTGTGACTGGATATGCAAGGAAGACATTTACAATAAAGTTATACAAAACTTAAATTTGGCATTCCTGTTCAATTTTCAAGTTAAGAGGTCGAGTATTTAGTTCACATTATAGAAACTTAAATCTCAAAGATGGATGTCGGTAGGATGGCTACAGGTGAAATTCCTTAGCCAAATATTGTAGGATGAGAAAAGGGTCTAGGATATTATTGCAAAGACAAATTTTACAAATTTTTGTTGATAATAGAATAATCTTTTGGGAAAAAGACAGGGCTTAATTATGTTAGGTGCTGTTTTATAGGAAGCTCTTCACTGCCAGGTTAAAATTATTTGCAAATTAAATCAATCCCAGATTATACAACAGAAACCTATCACTTCACTTCTTACTAAAATAGAGAACAAGAAAGTTGTTCCGAAGTAGGCAGTAAGGAGATGAAGTGGTAGAAGATTCAGTCTACGTTTTTCATGATGCATTTAACTTTCCAAGATATCTCTACCACCATCTCCTGCCTGACAATAAAAGAATCAGGCCGAGTGCAGTGGCTCATGCGTGTAATCCCAGCACTTTGGGAGGCTGAGGTGGGTGGATTACCTGAGGTCAGGAGTTCAAAACCAGCTTGGCCAACACAGTGAAACCCCTTCTCTACTAAAAATACAAAAATTAGCTGGGCATGGTGGCGTACACCTGTAATCCCAGCTACTTGGGAGGCTGAGGCAGGAGAATTGCTTGAACCTGGGCGGTGGAGGTTGCAGTAAACTGAGATCGCGCCATTGCACTTCAGTCTGGGCAACAAGAGTAAAACTCTGTCTCAAAAATATAAAAAAGGAAGAAAGAAAGAAAGAAAGAAAAAGAAAGAAAGAAAGAAAGAAAGAAAGAAAGAAAGAAAGAAAGAAAGAAAGAAGAGAGAAAGAAAGAAAGAAGGAAGGAAGGAAGAAAGAAAGAAAGAAAAAGGAAGGAAGAAAGGAAGAAAGAATCAACAATAAACTGAAGATAAATGGTCATTCTCCAGCTCTAAAGTCATGTTAGGCTTTTTTTTTTTTTTTTTTTGTTCAACTCTTTTGCACTCAACTTTCTCATCATTTCAATGTGGTACATTTTAGACGTCACTATGTTTATGAACCACTCTAACAATTGTAGCAATGAATACTTATACTATACGTATGGCAAGAGCTGCACCATTCCTGTTTCCTTGGTGGTACAGGTTGCTGCCTGCTTCACACATAGCCTGCTTTCCTTCTTCCAGTCACTCTAATTTAGTGAGCGATATTGGACACCCACAGTGCTACGACACAGGTCTACCAAATGGAGGAGGATAAGAGGTTACCACACAGCAAAACATATAATGCTTTCACTTATGTTTCCCATATGTGAAATCTTTCCTTAAAGACCTGACTTAATGCTCATGCTTGTATTATTTAAGTCATAACATTTTCTACTTTTTATTTCTTATTTTCTCAGTTTTTGAAACTAACATAAGGATATTATAATGCACCATATGCATATTATTACCCTCACTGTAGGTGTCTATTGATATTGTGCATTCTTCTATGATTCCAGAATGGAGCAGAAAATATTATGGTTCATATATATTCTACTTGTAACTGAAGAAAATATTGTAAAAAGATTTTATACCATTCATCTGCAGATTAATGCTTCCTGTGTTTTAAAAGGCATGATACACAGCAGCAGATGAATGGTATAAAATATTTAATTAAAGTCAGTCATAGCCTGCTGGCAAGAAATGACCTTACCTTCAACTGAACTTTGAGACCAAAAGCATCTATTGTTTTCATTTGAAAGGAATTCGATGAAGAATATAATTTCTTGGTTCAATTCAGAAAACATTTATTGAGTACTTATTATATGTAAGGCCTTTTTTTTTTAACTGGCATTGTGGAGTCTCAAACATGAATTTTAAAATATTATGTCTGTAAGAAGCTCACAATCTGGTTGTCCAAACAAGCATATTCCACAAGCTGGGATGCATATCATATCAGGGTAAATGCTATGATGAAGACAAGAGAGTCGTGTTGAGAATGTTGTGGGAAGATTTCAGGAATGCTTTTAATAATGAGCTACACTTCACTTGGGATTTGAAGACAAAACTGTATTTCAAATACTAGAAAATAGAGTACTTGCAGTCAAGCAAGTAATCTGCCCACTACATCATTTTAGTGCTGAGTGCATGACTGATCTTTGATTACTTACCAAACCTTTTGTACATACTGATGTCATGAATAACAGCACCATTGAGGAATGTTCTCATCACAAAATTGATAAGCCTCCTTGATTCCCCTTTTTGAATTGTTTCTCCACAAAATTTTCTGTCACTTTCTTGTCAATTTTATCTTTAAATATTTCTCAATTTGTCCTTTCTTGTTTAATTTCACATCTGCTATTGCCTGACTTCAGACAGTTCTCATTTGCTATTCTTGTTACTTATGACAGCCTCTTAGACCATCTTTAATCTATCTGAAGCCACAGATTATCCTCTACATTTGTGCCAGAATGAGCTTTAAATTGCGAATATAATTGTGTTGTAAGCCTGTCGCCAAATCATGGAATTTGCCTTTATGACTATTTCAAACTCTACTCTGCTGGGAAAGGTTCTTTATGATTTGACCCCACTTCCTTGCTTTGTGTTTTTCACTCACGACTTTTTCCTGTTTAGAGTCCAGTGCTCTTCAGTCTTCCCATCAGGCTCTCTCTACTTCTCTCTTTCTCTTATGAAACACACACACAAACATACACATCCTAGTATTAGTGATTCTTTACCAAGAGCACCATTCTTCTTGCCATTTTACTTAACTGACTCTTCTAACATTTGAAGACTTCCTTGCTTATTCATGACAGTATCTTTTCTGGCTGGTGTAAGCTCTATTTGACCTCCAAAACTCATGTCTAAATGATATGCTCCTGCTATATGTCTCCATAAGCTTTGTATGTCTCTGCCATAGCACATACGACAATGTATAATAATTATCCATTTGTTTTTCACTTGGCTGCCATTTTTGTGTTTTCAAGATTATTGTTTTCCAAAGTTGTTCGTGAATTATAATTAAAAGGAGTTTAATTCTAGAATTTAACCTTGGACATTTCTGCAGAAAGTCCAATTTGGAGGCCTGATACATAGTAGACACACAATGAATATTAGTAAATGCATAGAATTAAATATACTAGTATAAATGAAAGAATAAAAGAATTCACACAATGAAATAATACCTACCTATGTATATATGTTCCTAATGGATGGCAGTTTCAAGAAAAGGTATCTATGTGGGTGTATATATATATGTATGTGTATATATATGTATACATATATATGTAGTTGTATGTATATTTATATATATGTATACATATATATGTAGTTGTATATATACTTATATATATGTAAAGTTTTTTTACATTTATTTTAGCTTTTAATTCAATATATAAGAAATGAAAGTTGTTTTTTCTTCTTTGAGGTCTATTATTAGTTGAATCAGAGAATCATCCAATATGACTAAGTGCTGAAATCACTAACCTTGTTTACATCCAGAGATAGATAGCATCATTACAGCTTGTAGCCTGGAAGTATCAGCAGTGCAATGGGAAAAATTTTGTAAGGCAAGCTCCAACTCTATTAATTTTTTTCAGTCACCATAATTGAATTCATACATAAATTCTCCTCTCTTTTTCTCTTCTGAAATTATCTTGTGAACCATAAAGGTAAGAGAAAATATGAAAGTGTAAAGCCTTTTTATAAGTTATAAAAATTGTGAACTGATTTGTATCCCCTTTTGGTAAACTCTTTGCTTAGTATTCTTTTTAGTAGCAGATCTGACACTGGATGTCTGACCTCTGCTACTCTAATAGTTGTTAATGGAAACTTCACCTCATGCAAAGATAAAATGGATTTTTGGCAGCTGTGAGAGATTATGAAGAGTAAAACCAATCTTAGTTGGAATAAGAAGAAAAGAAGTCATCTGTACCTTAAACTACTCAGCTGGTTTTCATTATACGTCAAGCCTACATTTATTACAAAAAGGGTAGCCAAGAGACAGACATTGATAGGTCTCTGTACTTAGAATAAGGAGGCCAGTACTTGATAAATTCTACTTTTCATCTTGACTTGAGTTCAAATGACTCTTAAATCTGTTTGAATTAAATGGTATATATCTGGAGACAAACTCAGGAAGACCTTTACTTTTGCCCTTATCAGATTGGTTGGCCCTTATTTCTATCTTGAGTATAGTGAAATCTTAGTCTTTCCAACTCATTAAAAGAAACAAGTGGTTCTATAAATCCCTAAAGTTATATAAATAAAACTCATTTAAATTGGTTTTATGATATGCTTTATATATTTATATTTAATATGGCTTTTTGTGCTGTCCTGAGAATTTACAATATGTCCAAACAAAGAAAGAGGCTATACACACAGTTCTGATGTAGAAGCAGCTTGGTATGAGTCTAGCTTCCACAAGTGGGAAACAATTGCATCAGAATTTCTAGAATCATTTGTTCTGTTTTCTTTTGAATTGTTCAAACTATGCATTTAAATGCTAGTGAGAGAACAAAAGTCTGGCTCTTCTAATATAAGAACTTTTAAACATCAATAATTTTAACTGTAGATCTAAAATAAATAATATTTTAGAGAATCGGAACGGGACAGAATGTCTGTACTCATATATGTAAATCAAGGACTTAAAATAATGACATAATAGCTCTAATAAATATCTATACTCTAATAACTATCATACTGCTAAAATGATGTGTCCATATACAATTTGCTTCAGAAATTTTATGTAAAAATTTATAAATTTTATAAATATGTCAGCAAGTGTGGTATATTTAACTTTAGAGCCTGAAACAATAAGGGCACATATATACATATTGAATATTTGGGTTTACAGATAGAACGATAATTTCAGACATGACATATTTGGAGACATTTTTGGTTTACTTTGAGGAGAAAGTGAAGACACAGTGCATTAAGAGAAGACTGTGAAGACAGACCATTAGTTCTATATAATTCAATACAATTTAAATATACTTTATTTTTCTTCTGTCATCTTTTATTTTAGGTTCATGGGGTACATGCGCAGGTTTGTTATGTGGGAAAATTGTGTGTCACTTGAATCTGGTGATTTCTTCACTCAGGTAGTGAGTATAGCAACTGATAGGTAGATTTTAGATCCTCACTTTCCTCCCAGCCTCTGCCCTTAAGTAGACCATAGTGTCTTACATATGCATTTTAAATATGTAAGACATCTGTGCCAGGCATTTAAGTATATAAGATGTTTGTGTTATACAGTGCATTGTATAAGTATTAATATGGATAAGAGCACATTAATCCTATCTTAAAGGAGATCATAAGTTAGTGAAAAGATAGAAATGTACAAATAATTTTGCTCCACCGAGAATGAGGAAGATGAGACTGGCTAAGCTTTTAGAATAAAGAGGATAGGTTTTCAAACTTATTGGCAGATAGTCACATGACCCAAATATAAAAGATATAAGAAAGTGTGTAGTTAAAAGTCTTATCTTTGTTCCCCATAGCTGGTAACAACTATTACTAGTTTTTTGAGAATTGTATTTACATATGAAAGTCAATGCAAGTATGTACGGTTTTTCCTCATTTTTATAAAAATTGTAGCATACTATACACACTTTCTGCATTTTGGTTCTTTCATTTCATAAAAGATGCTGAATATATTTTTATAAGAAATGATAAAGAGCTTCTGTATTTTGTTTGGTGTTCTTTTCCGGTTACAAATTATTTCACTATATGAATATTTCAGAGTGTATTTAATCACTACTGAGGTACATTAAAAAAACAATGCTGCAATCCACAACTTATTAAATATATGCTATCCTTACACTCTTGGTATATTTGTATGATAAATTTTTACATGAAATTGCTGAAACAAAGAGTATATGTTTATATAATTTTGCTTATTTGGAGAAATATTCTTAATGTTGACAATAATGGACTAAATTGTGTGGCATTCAATGTATCATTTTCAGGAATGGACTTATTCTTTTACTTTGAAAATATTTTTCATAATTAAATAATTAGATATTTGTTGTATAACATCATTTTAATTTTCTTTTTGAAGATTCCAATTATGCATCTGACAGAAAACTTTTGCTTGCCTTTAATATCTTTTCTCTCTAATTGACTTGTGAACTTTACAAAAATTTACTGTATTTAGTTTTTGATTGTGCTTTCTATGTCCTTTGCTTTAATTTTTGCAGTCTGTCTTTATCTTTGTGTCCTTCTAATTTTATATTATTTTTTTAATTTATTTTATTTTATTAATTAATTTATTTTGTTTCATGACAGAGTCTTGCACTCTGTTGCCCAGGTTGAAGTGCAGTGATGCCATCTCTGGCTCATGACAACCTCCACATCCTGGGTTCAGGGGAGTAGCTGAGATTACAGGTATGAGCCACCATACCCTGCTAATTTTCATATTTGTAGTAGAAATGGGGTGTCCCCAATTTGGCCAGGCTGGTTTTGAACTCTTGACCTCTAGAGATCTGCCTGCCTCAGCTTCCCGAAATGCTGGGATTACAAGTATGAACCACTGTGCCCAGACTATTTCTGTGATTTTAAAAAACCTTTCTGAGTTTTTCTAAGCTGTGTTTCATCTCTCATCACTTTTTCATATCTTTTTATGTCTTCCTTAAGTTTTTCTTTTTGTTTTTGACTTTTTCTTTATAAACGAGTTTTACTTATTTTAATGCATTTGATTTTTTCAGTGTTTATTGGTTTTTGGTTACATTTTTTCTTAATAGTCAATTTATAATGATTTTTGTAATTTTTTTTTCAAATTGCAAGTATTTCTAGACATTGTGCTTGTCTCATTTTCAGATTTCCCATAAAAGCATATTTTGGTAACTTTGGACCAACTATTTTAAGATTTTTACACTGTGAGATGTGGTCAAGATAATATTATAATTGTTTTTCTTAGCTTAAAAATAATTTTTCTCTTATCTGTCACAAAGCCAGGCTGCTTTCTGCAAACATTTTTGTGTAAATGTTTTAATCATTTATTTTCTTAATTTATATATATATATATATATATATATATATATATATATATATATATATTACTGTTTCTTTCTTCCTTTTATTTTTTGTGTATCTCTGACCCTTTTATTTTCTCTGAAATCAAAACAAGGGATTTTCAGGCATCACCCAGCTGTCTCAGTTTTCACCCGTTTGCATCTCAGAGCATGACCCATAACTTGATATTTATGTTTGAAGTTGGCAAAGACTCCCATTTAAATCTTTTTTTTCTTCCACTCATTTCTTCATGGATAGAGGTTGTGTGAACTTACTGAGTTTCATCAGCCCTTAAAAATGTTCCAGACATAGTTTCTTGTTTTGTTAAAATTGAAGTTTGAATTTCTGTCTTCCATTCTTCTTCTATTTGAATTATATCTAGAGAGAGAAATGAAAAATGCCTTAATTTACACATCTGTGTTTATACTAGGTGTCTCAAGTGGGCATTTACTTAATAACCACTGCTTATATGGAAATGGAGAAATGACCTTCCAGTTCTCTATTTTTTCTTTCCTTGCATAAACACATACTGGATTTTTTTTTTCAGAACCAATAGTAGAGAACTAACAAAATTGTTGTCATTCAAGAGCCAGAGACTTACAAGGGTTTTGTTTGTTTGTTTGTTTGTTTTTTAAGACAAAGTTTTATTCTTACACCCAGGCTAGAGTGAAGTGGCTTAATCTTGGCTCACTGCAACCTCTGCCTCCTGGGTTCAAGGGATTCTCTTGCCCCAGCCTCCCAATTATCTGGGATTACAGGTACACACCACCATGCCTGGCTAATTTTTGTATTTTTAGTAGAGATGGGGTTTTGCCATGTTTGCCAAGCTGGTCTCGAACTCCTGACTTCAGGTGATCCACCCTCCTCAGCCTCCCAAAGTGCTAGAATTACAGACATGAGCCACTGCGCCTGGCCATAGCATACGGTTTTAGATTGTATTATGATAAATCAGTCTAAAAACAAGGTCCTAAATTATCAAACATGGGTGCTTCAGCATAGGTTAACAGTGAATTTGAAATTGTAATTTCAGATGTCAATGAAGGAGTTTATTTTAAAAATTATGTCTAAACACGTAAAATCAGATGAAATGGAGTTCTAACAAATTGATTCGAACCTACTTTATGGTCACCTCACATTCCCCTTTGAATCACCACATCCCACAATTGGCAATTAAATTTATCAAATGGATACAACTACCAAATGAACAAATAAATATCATGCACTTGTTAATTCCTTAATTCACTCTTTATTAGTTAAATATTTATTCAGCACACAATTATACACTGTGTACCTGTTGCACATTCTGGGTTAAGATACGTGTGGCCTTGTCCTTGAAGAGTTTAAAATCTGTTGGAAGGAAAAATACTTAAAAAATAATTAAAAACGTAAAGTTTTTTCAAAATGAAATATAAAGAGTTTATGAGAGTGTATAAAATTAAACCTTTCTTATTTTAAACTTTTTTCTTACATTTTGTAATGCAAAGGGTAAAATAGTTTTTGTTAATGTCCTATCCGTTTGTCGTACTGAAAAGTTAACAATAAAATTAAAGCTGTATGATATTCAAATATAAATTAACCCAAACAAGCTGTAAGTTGTATCAACACAATTTGAACCATGATTTTATATGAGATATTTTTCTATTATTTTTGTATTTTTCTCAATCATTTAATTTCTTCTATTCTAAATATTTGTAAGTTCAATAACATGACTCATTTTCTAGACCCTATTTTAGAGAGCTATTTTATATGGAAGGGTAAAATTGATAGGCAACATATTTAAACTACTGCCAATTTAATATTATATTTAATAGTGTATTATTTAGTTTTATTTTATTTTGCAAAATCCATTTTTCCAATAGACAAATACTCATCAAAATATTAGAAAACTGCTATTTCAAAGTTAGGTTTCTTCAGCTGTTGCAAATATTTGTAGAATAACCTAATTATACTATTGGTATAATTTACAACAATAATTACAATTTATTGGATATATACCTTGTGACCAATGTTATACTAAGCACTCATCATGCATATTTTTCATTTAAATTCCCTTTAAAGTTGGAAATGCTATTTTACCCATTTTAAAAGAGAAAACTGGGAATTATTAAGGATGCTTCAGCTGCCTCACATAACATACTTTAGAAGCCAAATTTCAACTCCCAGTTTTCTGACTCCAGACCCTACATACTTGTAATAAATTTCCTTAGCTGCCCACATGAATTAGATAAATTGTGTACCCTATTTAAAAAATAAAAGCTATTTACTGAATATTGTGAACAGAGGATAGGTTATCACCAATTATCCAACGTCAGTTATCCCACCTAGTTTTCCATATTAGAATATATTCATCACCTAAGTAAGTATCCTCTTCCTTTGATGTGACAGATGGCAATATTAACAGCTTCTTTATTAATGCCTTTTTTTTTCTTTGAGCCATGGCTTGGCTGTGTAGTGATTAGTTTTTTTTCTCCACAATGAGTTGAGAGTCTCAGAGTACAATTAAACAGTATCAGAGTAGCTCAAGTCCAAGTAAGATCCTGATTTGGTTTTAGTGCGTAGTTATTTCAAACTAAAATCAGTTAGAATAGGTTCAAATTCTCTTTGAAGATGGTTTTTTTCCACTATCATAACCTTGAAAACAAGACATAATTTTTCATTAGTGTATTCATAACCAACATTTAATAAGAGAGTTATGAGCTTAAAACATAAAATAAGTTCTTACTGTCCTTACGTAGAAAAAGATGTAACCATTGTTAATCCTTTTTGTAAGATCCAGGCCACAAATATCTTATTTATTTTTCAGTTTGAAACAACATATATTTAATATATAAATTATCTTTAGAACAAGGTTTATTTTCCATATTCCAAGGATAGTTAATTTTAACAATATTTTGTAGGTCTTCTGCCATAATGTGTGAATACTTGTTTTGCTTTTTACTTACTTTACACCACTCCATGCTCCAGCCCCAAAAGAAAAAGAAATTACAAATATAACTGCAAATAATCACCCAAGTATGTATTGTACTTTAGAAATTTGTGACTATTGTTTTCTTTAACAAATATTTACTCACCACACACAAAATGCCAGACACTATATTTCATAGTGGAGAAAAAAAAACAAAACAACATAAAACCCACCAGAGCTCTGCTGTCATGGAAATTGCATTCTGTCTAAAGACATCAACCAACATATTAAAAATCATTTTTAAAATAAATGCTAATATACCCTATAAAGGAGTAGTTATAATATGAAAAATTTCATCTTGAATAAAAGGTAGGTAAGGCTTTCTGAGCAAGTGTTGATTGAACTGAGATTTGAAGGAGTAGGATGTACCTGAGTGAAAAGGAAAATGGCTTTCAAGTACACAGGACAACAGGTGAAAGAGCCCACAGTATGACTGTTATGGGGTGAAAGGACTGGAGGACATTTTGGCAGGCACAGGTATCAGGATCCAAGGAAAGGGTGCATAATAATGGTGTTGCTGAATGTGGAGATCAATATTCAGCAACATGAAAGTTTGGTGCAAAATGTAGTTGAAGTGTGAGAGATGGGTCAGACCCTAGAGGATCTTGTAGACCACAATGCTGGATTTTATTCTTAGAGAAATGAGAAGCCATGGAAGGAGTTGAAGTAATGAATGTGTCTGAAGGTGGGGCTGTGGCTGTAATCTGATTGATATTTCATAATTATCTCCCTTTCAGAGAAAGGAATTTGAGCAGAGCAAGAGTAGGCACAAGTAGATGCCTGGCAGTAGTCCTGGTGAAAGATAAGACATTTTGATATGGAATAGTTGCTGACAGAATGAGAGAAATAGATAGATTCAAGAAGATTTAGCAGCCACCTGATAGGACATGGTGTTGAATTATCGGTGAAAGAGGAAGGGTTAAAGAATAAAACCCAAACTACTCTACTCAGAGGATATATTTTTTAAAAGTAAAATGGGATAACATATACAATAATACTTGCCTTTCACCCTCACTTGTATAGGATTAGAAGAGAGCACGTTGCCTTAAGTTCAGCCCAGCTTTCCATGTTTGAACTTTGTTTTCTGAGGAATGATTAGCAAGTGTCTATTTTTTTTTCAAAAGCTAGCCTCATGATAGCAGGTAATTTGTCCAGAAAAGAAAAAGTGTCTGAAAGAAAAGGGAAGAACTAGATAGTTATGTTTCCTGAGACTCAAGGGACAAAGAGAGAGTGAGGGGTGGACATTTGTGCCCTGCTCCCACGATGGGTCATAGAAATATGTTTGCTCCTGAAGATGGAGTGGTGGTTCAAAGTGAGACAATGTGACAAAAAGCTCTGAGGGCTGTCGGAAAGATATTGGAAGAGGGGAAATGGGTACTATAGACAGCAAAATCTGCCTTCTAATCAATGATGTACTTCGGAAATTCAGCAATTCCAAGTCCACTGAGAACTTTCCCCAAGATCCTTAGTTTTCTTTTTTTAAAGGATAGGAAAATGGGCTCTCTTCCCCACAATAACTCAGAAAATCAATTTCCTACAATCCTGGTATGTGTAGACTCTACCAGATTTAATGTGATATACAGATACAACTCCTTCAACTCAAATGTCATACAACAAGCATTTATTAGCCACCATGGAGTTATGTGTAATGTGTCTGCTTCTACTTAGTAATAGATTCTTTTGTAATTGGTCTTATAAGAAGTCAGTTCTTCAGGTAACACATTGCATATACATCATCCAATCCTTTACACTATGAGCAGGAATCTGAAGCAACTGACATATGGCAAAATGCATAGCTTCAATTGGCATTTCTCTGATAAACCAAAATAACAAACAAAAATGTCTCTTTGAGCAGAATGTAGATCTCAACTTTTGGAGAGGCAAAGCATTGAACAACAGAAAGGGCTGACATTAACATGCAATAAATTCCTGGGACAAGATTTACTGTAAAGCATATTGAAGAAACATTCCTTAGAAGTAGTGTTAGGTTAATGGGCACAAAAATATAGTTAGAATGAGTAATATCTTGTATTTGATACCACATAGGATAACCACAGTCAATGGTAATTTATTGTGTATTTAAAAATAATGAAAAGGCCATAACTGTATTGTTCACAACAAAAAGAAGGGATAATACTGGAGGTGATGGATACCTCATTTACCCTAATGTAATTATTACACATTGTATGCCTATATCAAAATATCTCATGTACCCCATACATATATACACCTATGTACCCACAAGAATATAAAATAAAAAAGTTAAATATAGAAGATGGCCGAATAGGAACAGCTCTGGTCTGCAGTTCCCAGTGAGAGCGCACCAGAAGATGAGTAATCTCCACATTTCCAACTGAGGTACCAGGTTCTTCTCATTGAGACTTGTTAGACAGTGGGAACAGCCCAAGGTGGGCAAGCCAAAGCAGGGTGGGGCATAGCCTCACCTAGGAGGTGCAGGGGGCCAGAGAACTCTCTCTCCCAGCCAAGGGAAGCCATTAAGGAGTTTTCCAGACACTGCAGCACTCTGGCTCAGATACTGCACTTTTCCCATGGTCTACACAACCTGCAGACCAGGAGATTCCCTCCAGCACCTACAATGCCAGTGCCCTGGGTTTCCAGCACAAAACTGGGTGACTGTTTTAGTTAAGTGGCAGCTGGAACACCAGAGAGACAGAACCACTCATTCCCCCTGAAAAAGGGGGCTGAATATAGGGGACCAAGAGAGCTGGCTTAGTGGATACCACCCCCACAAAGACCGGCAAGCTAAGACCCACTGGCTTGAAATTCTCAGAGCCAGCACAGCAGTCTGAGCTCGACCTGGGACATTTAAGCTTGGTTGCAGGGAGGGGTGACCACCATTGCTGAGGCTCTAGTAGGCGGTTTCAACATTGCCTGTAGATTCCCTTTATGCTGGGCAGGGCATCTCAGGAAAAAAAGACAGTAGCCCATCAGGGACTTACAAAGCCCCTCCTTTCTGAGACAGAGCACCTGGGAGAAGGGGTGGTTGTAAGTTCTGCTTCAGCAGTCTTAAACATCCCCACCCAGCAGCCTTGAAGGGAGCAATGGATCCACCAGCACAGTGTTTGAGCTCCATTAAGGGACAGGCTGCCTCCTTAAGTGGCTCCGTGACCCCCATGTGTCTTAACTAGAAGACACATGATACAGGAGAGGCTCTGGCTGACATCTGGCAGGTACTCTTTTGGGACGAATCTATCAGAGGAAGGAAGAGACAGCAATCTTTGCTGTTCTGCAGTCCCCATGGGCAATTCCCAAGCAAGCAGGGTCTGAAGTGGACCTCCAGCAAACTCCAGCAGACCTGCAAGAGAGGGGTCTGACTATTAGAAGGAAAACTAACAAACAGAGAGAAATAGCTTCAACATCAGCAGAAAGGGCGTCCACTCAGAAACCTCATCCAAAAGTCATGAACTTCAAAGACCAAACATAGATAAGCGAAGATGGGATGGAACCAGTGCAAAAAGGCTGAAACCGCCAAGAGCCAGAATGCCTCTTCTCCTCCAGAAAGAAAACAAAACCCTCACCAGAAAGAAAACAAAACTGGATGGAGAATGAGTGTGACAAATTGACAGAAGCATGTGTCAGAAGGTAGGTAATAACAAACTGTTCCAAGCTAGAGGAGCATGTTCTAATCCAATGCAAGAAAGCTAAGAATCTTGAAAAAAGGTTAGAAGAAATGCTAACAAGCATAGCCAGCATGGAGAAGAACATAAATGACATGATGCAGCTGAAAAACACAGCACGAGAACTTTGTGAAGCTTTCATAAGTTTCAGTAGCTGATTTGATGAAGCAGAAGAAAGGATATCAGAGACTGAAGATCAACTCAATGAAATAAAGTGAGAAGGCCAGATTAGAGAAAAAAGAGTGAAAAGAAATTAGCAATGTTACCAAGAAACATGTGATTATGTGAAAAGGCCCCATCTACATTTGATCAGAGTACCTGAAGTGACAGGGAGAATGAAACCAAGTTGGAAAACATTCTTTAGGATATTATCCAGGAGAACTTCCCCAACATAGCAAGGCAGGTCAACATTCAAATACAGGAAATACAGAGAACACCACAAAGATATTCCTCAAGAATAGCAACCCCAAGGCACATAATCGTCAGATTCACCAGGGTTGAAATCAAGGAAAAAATGCTAAGGGCAGCCCAAGAGAAAGATCGGGTTACCCAATAATGGAAGCCCAATGGACTCACAGTGGATCTCTTGGCAGAAATGCTACAAGTCAAAGGAGAGTGGGGGCCAATATTCAACATCCTAAAATAAGAGAATTTTCAACCCAGAATTTCATATCCAGCCAAACTAAGCTTCATAAGTGAAGGAGAAATAAAATCATTTACAGACAAGCAACTGTGAGGGATTTCATCACCACCAGGCCTGCCCTATAAGAGCTCCTGAAAGAAGCACTACACATGGAAAAGAACAACCAGTACCAGCCACTGCAAAAACACCAAACTGTAAAAATCCTCAGCACTATGAAGAAACTGTATCAATTAATGGGCAAAGTAACCAGCTAGCATCAAAATGGCAGGATTAAATTCACAATATTAACCTTAAAGGTAAATGGGCTAAATGTCCCAGTCAAAAGACACAGACTAGCAAATTGGATAAAAAGTCAAGATCCATTACTGTGCTGTATTCAGGAGACCCATCTCACATGCAAAGATACACATAGGTTCAAAATAAAGGGATGGGGGAAGATTTACCAAGCAAATGGAGAGCAAAAAAAAGCAGAGAGCAATCCTAGTCTCTGATTAAATAGACTTTAAACCAACAAAGATCAAAAGAGACAAAGAAGGGCATTACATAATGGTAAAGGGATTAATTCAACAAGAAGAGCTAACTATCCTAAGTACATATGCACCCAACTCAGGAGCACCCAGATAAATAAAGTAAGTTCTTAATGACCTACACAGAGACTTAGATTCCCAAATCATAATAGTGGGAGACTTTAACACCCCACTGTCAATGTTGGTGAGTTTTTGGGGTGCAGAGGAGCTCCAGTGTTTGTGGGCTCCAGGTTCTTTGTCCCTTCCTGTCCCAAGAATGGGAGTGGAGACCACGGCAGGTGCAGTATCCATGTAAAGTAAATACTGGACCCCAAACAGTGTTTGCAGAAAGTGGTTTGTTTAGGCAGAGAAAGAGAAAAAAGAGAGAGAAAAAGATGAGAGAGAAAAAGGCTTCCAGGAAGAGTGTGGAAAGGGTCCCAATTATGGAAACCAGGAGGGGTAAAGCAGCTTCCATGAGGGTGGAAGGGGACCCCAGAGGGGAAAATCTGCCTGAATGAGAGACAAGGACTTTTAACTATGGGAGGAATTCCCACTTTCTCCAAGCCCCCTGGCCAATCAAGAGTTTCTTTTTTTTCTTTTTAATTTTTTATTTTAGGTTTTGGGGTACATGTGCAGAACATGTAGGATAGTTGCATAGATACACACATGGCAGTGTGTTTTGCTGCCTTCCACCCCTTCACCCACATTTGGCATTTCTCCCCATGCTATCCCTCCCCAGATCCCCCTCTGCTGTCCCTCCCCTATTCCCCCCAATATACCCCAGTGTGTAGTACTCCCTTCCCTGTGTCCATGTGTTCTCATTGTTCATCACCCACCTATGAGTGAGAATATGCAGTGTTTCATTTTCTGTTCTTGTATCAGTTTGCTGAGAATGATGTTCTCCAGATTCATCCATGTCCCTACAAAGGAAACAAACTCATCATTTTTGATTGCTGCATAATATTCCATGGTGTATATGTGCCACATTTTCCCAGACCAGTCTATCATCAATGGGCATTTGGGTTGGTTCCAGGTCTTTGCTATTGTAAACAGCACTGCAATGAACATTCATGTGCATGTTTCCTTATAGTAGAACGATTTATAGTCCTTTGGATATATACCCAGTAATGGGATTGCTGGGTCAAATTGAATTTCTATTTCTGGTCCTTGAGGAATCGCCACACTGTCTTCCACAATGGTTGAACTAATTTACACTCCCACCAGCAGTGTAAGTGTTCCTATTTCTCCACATTCTCTCAAGCATCTGTTGTCTCCAGATTTTTTAATGATCGCCATTCTAACTGGCGTGAGATGGTATCTCAATGTGGTTTTTATTTGCATCTCTCTAATGACCAGTGATAATGAGCATTTTTTCATATGTTTGTTGGCCTCACATATGTCTTCTTTTGTAAAGTGTCTGTTCATATCCTTTGCCCATTTTTGGATGGGCTTGTTTGTTGTTTTCTTGTAAATCTGAGTTCTTTGTAAATTCTGGATATCAGCCCTTTGTCAGATGGGTAAACTGCAAAGATTTTTTCCCATTCTGTTGGTTGCCGATTCACTCTAGTGACTGTTTCTTTTGCCATGCAAAAGCTGTGGAGTTTCATTAGGTCCCATTTGTCTATTTTGGCTTTTGTTGCCAATGCTTTTGGTGTTTTGGTCATGAAATTCTTGCCTACTCCTATGTCCTGAATGGTTTTGCCTAGATTTTCTTCGAGGGTTTTTATGGTGCCAGGACTTATGTTTAAGCCTTTAATCCATCTGGAGTTAATTTTAGTGTAATGTGTCAGGAAGGGGTTCAGTTTCTGCTTTCTGCACATGGCTAGCCAGTTTTCCAAACACAATTTATTAAACAGGGAATCCTTTCCCCATTGCTTGTTTTTGTCAGGTTTATCAAAGATTGTATGGTTGTAGATATTCTGTGTTGCTTCCAATACCTCTGTTCTGTTCCATTGGTCTATATCTCTGTCTTGGTAGCATTACCATGCTGTTTTGATTACTGTAGCCTTTTAGTATAGTTTGAAGTCCGGTAGTGTGATGCCTCCTGCTGTGTTCTTTTTGCTTAGGATTGACTTGGTTATGCGGGCTCTCTTTTTGTTCCATATAAAGTTCAAGGTGGTTTTTTCCAGTTCTGTGAAGAAAGTCAATGGTAGATTGATGGGGATAGCATTGATTCTGTAAATTACTTTGGGTAGTATGGCCATTTTCACAATATTGATTCTTCCTAACCATGAAATGGAATGTTTCTCCATCTGTTTGTGTCCTCTTTTATTTCGTTTAGCAGTGGGTTGTAGTTTTTCTTGAAGAGGTCCCTTATGTTCCTTGTAAGTTGTATTCATAGGTATTTTATTCTCTTTGTAGCAATTGTGAATGGCAGTTCTTGATTTGGCTCTCTTTAAGTCTATTATTGGTATATAGGAATGTTTGTGATTTTTGCACATTGATTTTATATCCTGAGACTTCGCTGAAGTTGCTTATCAGTTTCAGGAGTTTTTCGGCTGAGACGATGGGGTCTTCTAGATATACTATCATGTTGTCTGCAAATAAACACAATTTGGCTTCCTCCTTTCCTATTTGAATACCCTTTATTTCTTTTTCTTGCCTGATTGCTCTGGCTAGAACTTCCAGTACTATATTTAATAGAAGTGGTGAGAGAGGGCATCCTTGTCTAGTGACGGATTTCAAAGGAAATGCTTCCAGTTTTCGCCCATTCGGTATGAAGAGTTTTCTTAAACTTCTGCTGGAGTGATTGACTTTTGATTCTTTCCCTTGCCTATGAAAATTATACAGAAATTGTTAAATCTCCTGGATGGAGAGGTTTGGAAGAGGGATACATGGCACTGGGAAGTTCCTGTCCTTGAAACTATCCCCTTGGCAAACCCAGAAAGAGAATATTTTCCTTCATCAATACTAGATAGAGCAACAAGACAGATTTAAAAGGATATCCAGGACATGAACTTAGATCTGGACCATGAGACCTAATAGACATCTACAAAACTCTCCACCCCAAAACCACAGATTATACATCCTTCTCAGCACCACATCACACTTATTCTAAAATTGACCTCATAATTGAAAGTAAAGCACTCCTCAGCAAATGCAAAAGAACAAAAATTATAACAAATAGCCTCTCAGACCACAATGCAATCAAATTAAAACTCAGGATTAAGAAACACACTCAAGACCGCACAACTACATGGAAACTAAACCACATGGGCAAATAATAAAATGAAGGCAAAAATAAAGACGTTCCTTAAAACAAACAGGAATGAAGACACAACATATCAGAGTCTCAAAGACACATTTAAAGCAGTGCCTAGAGGAAAATTTATAGCACCAAATGCCCAGCAGAGAAGTGAGGAAAGATAAAATGGACACACTAACGTCATGATTAAAATAACTAGAGGAGCAAGATGAAACAAATTTACAAGCTAGCAGAAGGCAAGAAATAACTAACATCAAAGCAGAACTGAAGGAGAAAGAGACACAAAAAAACCTTCAAAAAAATCAATAAATCTAGGAGATGTTTTTTTCAAAAGACCAACGAAAAAAATAGACTTCTAGCCAGACTAATAAAAAAGAAGAAAGAGATGATTCAAATAGATGCAATTAAAATTGATAAAGGGTATATCACCACTGATCCCACAGAAATACAAAATACCATCAAAGTTTACTCCAAATGCTTATATGCATATAAACCAGTGAATGCAGAAGAAATTAATACTTTCCTGGACACTTACACCCTTCCAAGACTAAACCAGGAAGAAGTTGAATCCCTGAATAGACCAATAACAAGGCCTGAAGTTGAGGCAGCAATTAATAGCCTTCCAACCAAAAAAAAAAAAAAGTCTAGGACAAGAAAGGTTCATAGCCAAATTCTACCAGAGGTACAAGGCAGAGCTGGTATCATTCCTTCTGAAACTATTCTAAACAATACAAAAAGAGGGAATCCTCCCAAACTCATTTTATGAGACCAACATTATTCTGATACCAAAACTCAGCAGAGACACAACTTAAAAAGAAAATTTCAGGTCAATATTCATGATGAACATTGATATGAAAATCAATAAAACACTGGAAAACTGAGTCCAACAGCACATCAAAAAGCTTATCCATCTTCATCAAGTAGTCTTCATCCCTGGGATGCAAGGCTGATTCAACATCTGTGAATCTATAAATGTAATCCATCACATAAATGGAACCAAAGACAAAAACCACATGATTATCTTAATTGATGCAGAGAAGGCCTTTGACAAAATTTAACAGCCCTTTATGCTAAAAACTCTCAATAAACTAGGTATTGATGGATTGTATCTGAAAATAAAAAGAGGTATTTATGATAAACCCTAGCCAATATTATAAAGAGTGGGTAAAAACTGGAAGCATTCCCTTTGAAAACTGAAACAAGACAAGGATGCCATCTCTCACCACTCCTACTCTACATAGTATTGGAAGTTCTGGCTAGGGCTGTAAGGCAAGATAAAGAAATAAAAGGTAATCAAACAGGAAGAGAGGATGTCAAATTGTCTTTGTTGGAAGATGACATGATTGTATATTTAGAACCTCATCGTCTCAGCCCCAAAATTCCTTTAACTGCTAAGCAACTCCAGCAAAGTCTCAGGATACAGAATCAATGTGCAAAAATCACTAGCATTCCTATACACCAATAACAGACAAACAGAGAGCCAAATCATGAGTGAACTACCATTCACAGTTGCTACAAAGAGAATAAAATGCCAGGGAACACAACTAACAAGGGATGTGAAGGACCTCTTTAAGGACAACTACAAACCACTGCTCAAGGAAATAAGAGAGGACACAAATAGATGGAAAAACATTCCATGCTCATGGTTAGGAAGAATCAATATTGTGAAAATGACCATACTGTCCAAAGTAATTTATAGATTCAATGTTATCCCCATCAAGCTACCAATGATTTTCTTCACAGAACAAGACAAAAACACCTTAAATTTTATATGGAACTAAAAAAGAGCCCACATAGCCAAGACATTACTAAGGAAAAAAAAAAAAAAGCTAGAGGCATCATGCTACCTGACTTCAATCTATATTACAAGGCTACTGTAATCCAAACAGCATGGTACTGGTACCAAAACAGAGATATAAACCAATGGAACAGAACAGAGGCCTCAGAAAGAACATCACACAACTACAGCCATCTGATCTTTGACAAACCTGACAAAAACAAGCAATGGGGGAAGGATTCCCTATTTATTAAATGGTGTTGGGAAAACTGGCTAGCCATATGCAGGAAGCTGAAACTGGACCTCTTTCTTACACCTTACACAAAAATTAACTCCAGATGGATTAAAGATTTAAACATGAAGCCTAACACCATAAAAACCCTAGAAGAAAAACCTAAACAAACCATCAGGACAAAGGCACGGGCAAGGACTTCATGACTAAAACACCAAAAGCAATGGGAACAAAAGCCAAAATAGACACATGGGATCTAATTAAACCTAAGAGCTTCTGCACAACAAAAGAAACTATCATTGGAGTAAACTGACAACCAACAGAATGAGAAAAATTTTTTGCCATCTACTCATCTGACAGAGGACTAATGTCCAGAATCTACAAAGAACTAAAATACATTTACAAAAACAAACAAACAAGCAAACAACCCCATCAAAAAGTGGGTGAAGAATATGAACAGACACTTTTCAAAAGAAGACATTTATGCAGCCAACAAACATACAAAAAAAAGCTCATCATCACTGGTCATTAGATAAATGCAAATCAAAACCACAGTGAGATACCACCTCACACCAGTTAGAATGGCAATCATTAAAAAATCAGTAGACAACAGATGCTGTATGGATGTAGAGAATTAGAAATGCTTTTACACTGTTGGTGGGAGTGTAAATTAGTTCAACCATTATGGAAGACAGTGTGGTAATTCCTCAAGGTTCTAGAAATAGAAATACCATTTTACCCAGCCATCCCATTACTGAGTATATACCAAAAGGAATACAAATCATTCTGTTATAAAAATATATGCACACATATGTTTATTGTGGCACTGTTCACAATAACAAAGACTTAGAACCAACCCAAATGCCCATCAATGATAGACTGGACAAAGAAAATGTGGCACATATAAACCATGGAATACTATGCAGCCATAAAAAAGGATGAGTCCATGTCCTTTGCAGGGACATGGATGAAACCAAAAACCATCATTCTCAGCAAACTGACACAAGAACAGAAAACTAAATACTGCATGTTCTCATTCGTAAGTGGGTGTTGAACAATGAGAACACATGGACACAGGGAGGGGAACATCACACACTGGGGCCTGTGGGGTCGGGGGCTAGGGGAGGAAAAGCAGAGCATGGACAGTTGGGGAGGGATAGCATTAGGAGAAATACCTAATGTAGATGACGGGGCAATGGATGCAGCAAACCACCACCATGGCATGTGTATATCTATATAACAAACCTGCACAATCTGCACATGTACTTCAGAAATTAAAGTATAATAAATAAATTTAGAAATAAAAATAAAAAAATATATACAAAAAATAAAAACAGCAAAGCATATGTTTAGGGAAACATTGTCATTTAAATTAAGGTTTAAGCAAATGTAGATTATGAGCCTGTGAAATCACTCTAGGTAAAATGAAACACCCATCACTTGAGTTTATCTGAGGGTAGTAATTTAAAGAAACTTGTCTTGAGGCCCTCATTTCACAGATAAAACTATTCCAACACTTTTCCTTTCAATATCTGTAACCTCTAACTTTATTTTTCTCTGTCTCTCCTCTGTAGCTATGTGTGTTATTTAGAGATCACCTACATTCCCAACTGGAAGCCAAATTTCAGCTCTTCCTTAAGTCTACTTTCACCATATATGCCATGCATTCATAATTTCTATGAAAACTAGTAAAGGAAGTTTCACTTAGATCTCATGTCTGTCAACTATTTTCAATTATTACACTTGAATATAAAAATCCCACCTTGTGACTTTTCCCAGTAAAATCAGCCAGGTAAATGGAATGCATTCTCTCCTGACTGTCATCATTGACAAAGAAACGGAATTTGTTGGGCTGGTTTACTTTTCATTACCCACTGGAATTCCAATAAATAAAAATATCTTCATCTTGTGTCAATAATAATTGTATTGATGCAAGCAAATATTAGGGTCTCTAGAGAAGTGTGAGACAGCCAGCAGTTAGGCAATTACACACAAAGAAACAATACAAGAAAAGTTAAAATCATTTTAGATGAGACTTTTAACTCTACTAGGCCATTAGTTTCAGTATCTAGTAGAGAACAAGAACTAGTATTTCATATATCAAATTATACTATATAATGTTTAAAGTTTATTATTCCAGTTACAGCTATTTCCTTAGCCTTTTAAATTTCTATATGTTCTACATAATTCATAATATTAATAATAATATTTGATGAAATGAAAGACATACAAATATTTTAGTATAAAAGGGCATTTTCTTGCCTATAAAAGTAAGCAATCTTTTGCAGAAAATTATTTGAAAGAGAAATAATAGAATCTGAATAAACATAGACCCTTAATAAAAGTGAAAAAATATGGTTTTAAATTTTATTTTATTATCTATTGATTTTATAAATATTTTTCTTCATCCACGTTAATTTGATAAAATATTTATAATTTTCTAAAATTAAATTATTATAGCCCTGGGATACATTATTCTTGTTTGTAGTGTTGAATTAATGCCATTCCTGGCTTTAAGTAAAAATTGTATTTAACATATTTTAATTTTCATTAATAAGTAAACAAAAACATTTTCTTATACTACTGCTTCAGTTTTGTATCAGAATTATAGTAACAGTAAAAGAATTAATAAGATTAAAACTGTTATAGAATTGTCTAGTGTTTTAATCATTTGAAATAACTTCCTTATCATACTGTTTAGAAAGAAAAATTTTTAATAAAATTATTTTACATCACTTGTTCCTTTTAAATTTTGTTTAAGTTGATACATTCATTTATTCAAGAAAGGTTTGAGTGCAGTCCAGTAAGTCTCAATTTATTCTCCTTCTTCTTATTACTATTGTTGTACTTTGAGATCTGGAGTACATGTACATATCCTGCATCCTGAAGAACTCTTGCATAGGTACATACATGCCACAGTAGTTTGCTGTCTCCATTCCCCGTTGCCCACATCTGGCATTTTCCCCATGTTATCCCTCCCCAACCTTGCCACCCCCTGCTGTCCCTCCCCTTCCCTCCTTTCCACCACCCAACCTGACCCAGTGAGTTCTGTTCACTTCCCTGTGCCCAAGTGTTCTCATTGTTCGTCACCTGCCTATGAGTGAAAACATGCAGTGTTTGGTTTTCTGTTCTTGTGTCAGTTTGCTGAGAACGATGGTTTCTGGATTCATCCATGTCTCTACAAAGGACACAAACTAGTCATTTTTTTATGGCTGCATAGCATTCCATGGTGTATATGTGCCACATTTTCTTTGTCCAGTCTATCATTGATGGGCATTTGGATTGGTTCCAGGTCTTTGCCATTGTAAACAGTGCTTCAAGGAACATACATGTTCATGTGTCATTATAATAGAATGATTTATAAGCCTTTCAATATATACCTAGTAATGGGATTGCTGGGTCAAATGGAATTTCCATTTCTAGATCCTTGAGGAATCACCACACTGTCTTCCACAATGGTTGAACTAATTTACACTCCCACCAACAGTGTAAAAATGTTCCTTTGTCTCCACATCCTTTCCAGCATCTGCTGTCCCCAGATTTTTTAATGATCATCACTCTGACTGGAGTGAGATGATATCTCAATGTGGTTTTGATTTGCATTTCTCTAATGACCAGTGATGATGAGCATTTTTTATATGTTCGTTGGCTGCATAAATGTCTTTTTTTCAGAAGTGTCTGTTCATTTCCTTCACCCATTTTTGAATGGGTTTTTTTGTCTTTTTCTTGCAAATCTTCTTTAGTTCTTTGTAGATTCTGGATACTAGTCCTTTGTCAGAAGGATAGATTGTAAAAATTTTTTTCCATTCTGTTGGTTGCCAGTTCTCTCTAATGAATGTTTCTTTTGCTGTGCAGAAGCTTTTAAGTCTAATTAGATCCCATTTGTCTATTTGGCCTTTGTTGCCTTTGTTTTTGGTGTTTTAGTCATGAAATCCTTGCCTATGCCTATGTCCTGAATGGTGTTGCCTAGGTTTTTTTCTAGGGTTTTATGGTGTTAGTTCTTATGTTTAAATCTTTAATCCATCTGGAGTTAATTTTTGTACAAGGTGAAAGGAAGGGGTCCAGTTTCAGCTTGCTGCATATGGCTAGTCAGTTTTCTCAACACCCATTTATTAAAAAGGGAATCCTTTCCCCATTGCTTGTTTTTATCCTGTTTGTCAAAGATCAGATGGTTGTATATGTGTGGTACTGCTTCCGAGGACTCTGTTCATTCCATTAGTCTATATCTCCTGTTTTGGTACCAGTACCATGCCGTTTTGATTACTATAGCCTTGTAGTATAGTTTGAAGTCAGGTAGCATGATGCCTCCAGCTTTTTTCTTTTTGCTTAGGATTGTCTTGGCTATGCAAGCTTTCTTTTGGTTCTATATGAAGTTTAAAGTGGTTTTTTTCTGTTCTGTGAGGAAGGTCTTTGAAAGTTTTATGGGGATAGGGTTGAATCTGTAAATTATTTTGGGTAGTATGGCCATTTTCACAATATTGATTCTTTCTAATCATGAGCATTGAATGATTTTCCATCTTTTTGTGTTCTCTCCTATTTCCTTGATCAGTGGTTTGTAGTTCTCCTTGAAGAGGTTTTTCACATCCCTTAGTTAGTTGCATTCCTAGGTATTTCATTCTCTTTGTAGCAATTGTGAATGATAGTTCACTCATGATTTGGCTGTTTGTCTGTTATTGGTGTATAGAAATGCCTGTGATTTTTGTACATTGATTTTGTATCCTGTGACTTTGCTGAAGTTGCTTATCAGCTAAAGGAGGTTTTGGGCTGAGACAGTGGGGTGTTCTAAATATGCCGTCATGTCATCTGCAAATAGGGATATATGACTTCTTCTTTTCCCAATTGAATGCCCTTTATTTCTTTTTCTTGCCTAATTGCTCTGGCTAGGACTTCCAATACAATATTGAATAAGTGGTGCGAGAGGACATCCTTGTCTAGCACCAGTTTTTAAATGGAATGCTTCAAGTTTCACCTGTTCAGTTTGATATTGGCTGTTGGTTTGTCATAAGAGAACAAAGACACAATGTACCAGAATCTATGGGACACATTTAAAGCAGTGTCTAGAGGGAAGTTTATAGCAATAAATGCCCACATGAGAAACAAGAAAAGATCTAAAATTGACACCCTGTCATCAAAATTGAAAGAGCTAAAGAGGAGAAAGATAAAAAAAAAAAAAAAAAAAAAAAAAAAAAAAAAAAACAAAGCAAGCAGAAGACAAGAAATAACTAACTAACATCAGAGCAGAACTGAAGGAGGTAAAGACTCAAAAAACCCTTCAAAAATCAATAAATCCAGGAGCCTGGTTTCTGAAAAGATCAACAAAATAGACTGCCAGCTGGACTAATAAAAAAGAAAAGAGAGAAGAATCAAATAGATGCAATAAAAAACAACAAAGGAGAGATCACCACCAATTCCTTGGAAATACCAACATCCTTCAGAGATTACTACTAACAGTTTTATGCACATAAACCAGCAAATCTGGAAGAAATGGATACATTCCTGGACTCTTGTACACTCCCAAAACTAAGCCAGGAAGAAACTGAAACCCTGAATAGATCAATAAAAAGAACTGAAGTTGGGCAGCGATTAATAGCCTACCAACGAAAAAATGTCCAGGTCCAGGTAGGTCCACAGCTGAATTATACCAGACGTACAGAGGAGCTGGTACCATTTCTTTTGAAACTATTCCAAATAGAAAAAGAGGGACTCCTCCCTAATTCTTTCTATGAGACCAACATCATCTTGATGCCAAAACCTGGCAGAGACACAACTAAAAAAGAAAACTACAGACCAATATTCATGATGAACATTGATGCAAAAATCTTCAATAAAATACTGGCAAACCGAATCCAACAGCAAATCAAAAACTTATCCACCATGATCAAGTAGGCTTCATCCCAGGGATGCAAGAACCACATGATTATCTCAATTGATGCAGAGAAGGCCTTTGATGAAATTCAACAGCCCTTTATGCTAAAAACCCTCAATAAACTAGGTATCGATGGAACGTATCTCAAAACAGTAAGTCTTTTAAATAGAAAAGCTTCTATTTGGTATTTTTCCATTCATTATCACATTGCCTCTTTAATTTGTTCACCTTAAAAATTCTTACACTAATTATGTCTTGAAAATACTACATCCTGTTATGGTGCAACAAATCTCCTAAACATAACACACATGATTTTTAACATTGTTCCAAGTCACCCTGTGCCATATTCTTGTACTTCTTCCCAGAGTAAGAAGTGCATAAGTAAGGATAAATTATCTTCTATTTATCAGCACCATATTTTTCTATTCATCATTACCCTGTTTTTCCTTTAATTCTTAAAATAATTTAATGACATTAGATAGCATCATTGCTAACTATTCAGGATGGAAAACCACATGTGTGTGTTTTGGAGGAGCTACTTTTCAACTGAGAGGTATAGGCTTTTTAAAAAAAAAAACATTTGGAAAGATATAGGAGTTAAGTAAAATATCAACTTCATCATATAAGTATAAAATTTCATGTTTGATTTTTGCTGTTATGTCTTTCCACACATTTTTCAAAGTTGTAGTAAAAGTAAGTCCAATTAGGTAAAATCAATAATGCGTACTATACTGGGGAAAAAGGACCAACATTCTGACTTAGGTGATGGTTAGTGTCTTGCTTTTACTCCTACATCACTCTCTTCTCAAATTCTTTTTTCTGAAATTTCTTTCCCTTTACATTCAGAGAAACTTACATAATAATGGGCATACTAAGTATACTATGGAGAATATCCTTATCTTCTTCTATGGTAGTTCAAAATTTCTGAAAAATTAATTGTGGAGATTGTGCTTTATTTGAATATAAAATTAACCACCTGCAAACTTCTTGAATTTATTCACTTAGCTCTTGTAATCACTTTAATTTTAAACATGTCAGGATATTAATTAATATAAAAACATATCACTTGTTATCATTATCCTACTTATAAACTTAAAAATAAATAGCATTTTGAAAATGACACTTTAAATGTGGAAAATTCCTTCAAGAAGAACTGAAAGTTCTAAAGATTATTATTTGTTCCTCAAAATATGAATCCCTGTTTTTTCCTTAAAATACTTTTCCTTGGATTGCAGTGTTTGGTATCATAAAACAAGTTTTAAAAATTCATAAATTCTTCCTAATTTCATCTTAAATGGAGATGAGTTACTGAGAGAGAAGGCAGGCAGGAGCTGGTTAGGAAGAGAGAGGGGGAGTGTCTTGGAAGAGGGCAATGCTTGTGTGACTGTGTCGGCACCACCCCACTTATATAGCAAGCAGGAGAAAAATGTGGTTAACAATTTCCTCTTACTCCAGGATTCTTGCTCAGAAGGGACTTTCCAGCCACCCACACAGGCGCAGACAAAGACTGAGGGTAAACCCAAATGACACTGAACTTATAATGCCATTAGCATTGCAGTTTTAGACCCTGATGGGTTTCACTTTAGGCACTCATGGTTAATAACAAACATGGAGTTACTGTGGCGAACCCCCTGGTATGTGCAGATTTAACACCCACAGGGGGAACTTTACCCCACCCATTAAGACAGAACCCACAGAAGACTTCCTTGTTTCTGCCACATGAAATACCCATGACTCAGCCCCATTTCTAGCTACTCTCTTTGGACTCCCTCTCGCTGCTGAGAGCTTTTTCATTGCTTAATAAATTCTACTCTGCTTTACTCTCCAGTGTCTTTGTGCCTTATTCTTCTTGGTCATTAAGACAAGAACTCAGACTTCACTAAACTAAGGAAATAAGGAGACTGCAACATTACTGTCTTCTTATATCTCTGGGAATATTTAAAATTCAAGTAAAACATACAAACAAATCAATAACAACTTTTCTCTACACTAAAATTAATTTGCCTCAGAAGGAAAATAGGACTGTGTCATAATTACTTGGAATTGAGGAATCAATATTCTTAAATTTCAGTACTTAAAAAGTTTGCCTTTTTATATGGCTATTTTTCATACATATTTTCTATTTTGTTAACTTCATGTTGTGAACTTTGATAAAACTTAATTTTGTAAACTTATAAAACCACAATATACATACTGGTTTGTGGGCTTTTAAGTAAACATTTCTTAAAAGTTATTTTAAAGAATTTTGTGGCTAGGGGCAGTCATTCATGCCTGTAATCCCAGAACTTTGGGAGGCTGGGTTTGGCGGATCGCTTGATGTCAGGAGTTTGAGACAAGCCTGGCCAACATGTTGAAATCCCATCTCTACTAAAAATAAAAAAACTAGTTACGTGTGGTGGTGCACATCTGTAGTCCCCCAGCTACTTGGGAGGCTGAAGTGGGAGGATTGCTTGAGCCCAGAAGGCAGAGGTTGCAGTTATTTTCAAGAATTTGCATTACATTATATTTAGATAATTGTAGAATTAAACTAGTATTATCTTTTCTATGTTACATTATCACTTATGTTGAGTTCACCTCTCAGGAATCTTTCTTACATTTTTGGGAGATAGGGTAAGGAAATAAGAACAAATAACTGAACTCTATGTGTCTGATTGCAGATCCCCATATCACTAATGAGGGTAAACATGTCAAATGTATTACTCTTCTTATGCCTTACTTCTCAAATGTTTTTGTACAGAGAGATGCAATTTATTTCATGCATAGATACTATAATAATATAAAATAGTAGCCTGTTGTGAGAAAATTGGTATGATTTGTTGTATAAAATTGTAAAGGCATTTTAGTTGTGAAAGTTACACTGACCCTGCTTACTTTAGATCAATTCTAGGGTTCTAGGAAAATGTGGCTGTAAAGAGTTTCCTAGAAAACACAAACTATATGTTTTGCCATTGGGTGTTTTTGAGCAGGCAAGCCATTATTAATGGAGTTGAAGAATAAATTTCAACCTGTACTTTAATGCTGAGGCATCTATTCAAGGAAGAATGAACATGATATACTTAAATAACTAAAATAATTTCATAAATGCAATTTTTAGAATTTTTTTTTTACTGCCATAACATCATGCCGAAAACAGTGTCTGGTATATTATAATTTTAAAAATATTTGCTGAATATTAAAAGAACAAATGGAAAATCAAAGAAACCATGACAAATTGGGATCCTATTACATTGATTTGATGTTAAAATGGCATAGGTTCCAAGATGAACCTTTATTTTATGAATAAAAAAGTAAATTTAAAAACAGGGTCTATTAAATGAAGACATCATATTTTCTCATCATACAGAACTTTTAAGTTATATATATACAAAAACTTCTTTTAGACTTACTTATATATATGTTTTCAACTATCACTCTTGTGTTTACATACAAAGGAAATTATAGACACAACGTCTTGCTGTGAGTATAAAAGATACTTCTTCACACTCAGAATTGCCTGTTGTGAATGACTTTTTGCTCTGAATCACTAACATCTCTGTTTATACACATATTCGCATCCTCTGGACCACTAATTCTCTAAGGAGTGCTCCAGTATTTGGTTATTTTCTTCCAGATCTCTAACAACTATTCTGCACTTTATCCTGCACTTTCTGATTCTGACCGGTGGGTGTCAACTGAAAGTTTACATGCAAAAACTTGAATTTGTGGTCTTTTTTCTAATCAAGTGTTCCTTAAACTATTTTTTAATTTAATTTTTATGGACTTAGGTACACAAGTGCAGTTGTGTTACCTTGATATGTTGCATAGTGGTGACATCTGAGATTTTAGTGTACTGACTATCTGAATAGTATATATTGTACCCAGTAGGTAGTATTATATTCCTCACTCCCCCTCCAGCCCTCCCACAATTTGGAGTCTCCAAAATCTATTATTCCATACTGTATGTCTATGTATGCCCATCGTTTTGCTCCCACTCATCTGTGAGAACATGCGGATTTTTACTTTCTATTTCTGAGTAATTTCACTGAGAATAATGGCCTCCTGTTTCATTCATGTTTCTGCAAAAGACATGATTTTATTCTTATTTTGGGGTTGAGTAGTATACCATGGTGTACGCGTGTGTGTGTGCATATATATATATAGTATATATATATATATGCAAATAATGCATCTGAAGAAGGGCTAATATCCAGAATCTACAAGGAACTCAAACAATTCATCCAGAAAATGACAATTAACTCCATCAAAAAGTGGGCAAAGGACATGAACAGACATTTTTCAAAAGAATATGTACAAGCAACCAACAAATATATAAAAAATGCTTATCATCATTTATCATCTGCGAAATTTCAATTGAAACCACAATGAGAAACCATTTCACCCCATTCATTCATATATATATGCACACACACACGTATATATATACACACACACATACATTTATACAAGTGTTATATATACAACAGTTATATATATATATATATACTATTTTAATCCAATCATACATTTATAGACACTTACATTGATTTCATAACTTTGCTACTGTGAATAATACTGAGATAAACATACAAATGTAGGGGACTTTTGGATAAAATGATTTAATTTCTGTTGGACAGATACCCAGTAGCGGGATTGCTCTAACTCTAGATTGAAGGGTAGTTTTATTTTTAGTTTTTTGAGGCATCTCCATACTGTTTTCCAAAGTGATTACGCTAATTTACATTCCTACCAACAGCATATAAGCATTGCTTTTTCTCTGTATCCTCACTAACGTCTGTTGGTTTTTAACTTCTTAATAATAGGCATAATGAATGGGGTGAAATGGTTTCTCATTGTGGTTTCAATTGAAATTTCGCAGATGATAAATGATGATAAGCATTTTTTATATATTTGTTGGTTGCTTGTACATATTCTTTTGAAAAATGTCTGTTCATGTCCTTTGCCCACTTTTTGATGGAGTTAATTGTCATTTTCTGGATGAATTGTTTGAGTTCCTTGTAGATTCTGGATATTAGCCCTTCTTCAGATGCATTATTTGCAAATATTTTCTCATATTATGGAGGTTGCCTTTTCACTCTGTTGATTATTTCCTTTTCTGTTCAGAAGCTTTTTAGTTGAAGTCTCATTTGTTTATTTTTGGTTTTGTTGTGTTCCCTTTCGAGGACTTAGTCATACATTCTTTGCAT
Organism: Saguinus oedipus; assembly: GCA_031835075.1. Lineage (NCBI taxonomy): Eukaryota > Metazoa > Chordata > Mammalia > Primates > Cebidae > Saguinus > Saguinus oedipus. The sequence goes on along the minus strand of CM063171.1, from coordinate 150,960,988 downwards.
AGGTCAATGTCTAGAAGAGTTTTTCCTAGGTTTTTGTTCAGGGTTTTTAAAGTTTCAAGTCTTGCATTTAAGTCTTTAATCTATCTTGAGTTAATTTTTGTATATTGTGAGAAATGGGAATCCAGTTCAAACTTCTGCATATGGCTAGCCAGTTTTTCCAGCACTATTTATGTACCAGTGTACATTTCTGTTGACTTTGTCAAAAAATCAGTTGGCTATAGGTATGCGGCTTTATTTCTGGGCTTTTTCCTTGACTTATGTGTCTATTTTTATACCAGTGCCAAGTGGTGCTGGTTACTATAGGCTCTTAGTATAATTTGAAATCAGATAATGTGATATCTCAAACTTTATTTATTTTGCTTAATATTGCTTTAGCTATTCTGGCTCTTTTTAGATTCCATATGAATTTTATGATTTATTTACCTAAGTCTATGAAGAATGGCATTGGTATATTGATAGAAATTTCATTGAATCTGTAGATTGCTTTGGACAGTATTGTCATTTTAATAATATTGATTATTCCAACCCATGTTTTTTCTTTTGTTTTTGTCATCTATGATTTCTTTCATCATTGTTTTGTAGCTCTCTGTGTGGAGATCATTCAATTCTGTAGTTAAATGTATTCCTTTTTTTTCAGAGCTACTGTAAATGAGATTGAGTTCTTGAATTGTTTCTCAGCTTGATTGTTATTAGTATATTAAAATGTCACTTATTTTTCTACAATTGATTTTGTATCCTGAAATTTTATTATCAAATCTAAGAGACTTTTGGGGAAATCCTTAGGCTGTTCTAGGAAAAAGATCATATTATCAGTGAACAGAGATAATTTGACTTCCTCAGGGCTAGGACTTCTGGTAATATGTGGAGTAGGAGTGGTGAAAGTGGGCATCTTTGTCTTGTTTCGGTTCTTGAGGGAATGCTTTCAAGTTTACTCCATGTAGCATGATGTTGGATGAGTTTTTTATGTATGGCTTTTATTATTTTGACATGTTTCTTTTATGTCTAGTTTGTTGAGTATTTTTAACATAAAGGGATGTTGAATTTTGTGAAAGACTTTTCTGTGTCTATTGAGATTATTGCATGCTTTTGTTTTTAGCTCTATTTATGCAATGAATTGCATTTATTCATTTGCATATATTGAGCCAACATTGCATCCCTGGAATAAAGCTTATTTGATTGTTGTGTATTATCTTTTGATAGCCTGGTATATTTGGTGTGTTAGCATCTTATTGAGGATTTTTTCATTGACATTCATCAAGAATATTGGTTTGTAGTTTTCTTTGTTAGCTGTGGCCTTCCCTGACTTTGGTATCAGGGTAATACTGGCTTTACAGAAGGAGTTAAGGAGAACTTCCTCCTCCCCCCTCTCTTTTTTTTTTTAAAAATCAGTTTCAGTAGGATTGGTTTCAGTTTTCCCATGTACATCTGGTAGAATTCGGCTGTGAATCCATAAGGTCTTGCGTTCTTTTCTGTTAGGAGATTTTTTATGACTGATTGAATTTCATTACTCATTAATGGTCTGTTCAGGATTTCTATTTCTTTCTGGTTCAATCTTGGGAAGTTGCATGTTTCCAAGATTTCATTATTTTCTCTAGTCTTTCCAGTTTGTGCACACAGAAATGCTCAATGTAGTCTGATGATCTTTTATATTTCTTTTGTATAAGCTATAATGCCATCTTTATCATTTCTGATTGAGCATATTTGATGTTTTTCTCTATTTTTCTTGGTTAATCTAGTTAGCAGTCTGAATAGACTTTGTTTATATTTTCCAAGAACTGGCTTTTGTTTTATTGACCTTTTGTATTATTTTATTCTCAATTTCATTTAATTCTACTCTGATCTTTGCTATTTATTTTTTTCTTCTAGCTTTGGGTGTTTTTTTTTTTTTCTTGTTTTTCTAGTTCCTTGAGGTGCAAGTCAGGTTGTTAGTTTGTGATCTTTCCATCTTTTTCATGTTGGAATTTAACACTATAACTTCCCTCTTAGCACTACATTTGCTATATCTCAGAAGTCTAAACATAGTTTGTTCTCACCTAGTAATGCCTACATGGAAATATCCAAGTTATTCTGTAAGGTTTTTTTTTTTTTTTTTTTTTTTTTTTTTTAACTGATAAAGTTCATAAATCCCCAGGTAATGTCAACTCCTAATGATTCTGCCTAGTTAACAGCAGTTTTCAGATTCAGTCCAATTTTGGATAAAATTTTCAACTGTATGTGTCTGAGATTCAGTGATAAATAGAAGGAATCTTTCAGCAATAGCAGTTTCATGTAGGAAGCAGTTGTAATCATGGTAACCAGTAGACAGTGACATTGCCAGATATACAGCCCCATTGTTTGCAGCAGCAGCAGAAGAGAACTGCCCTTTATTAGCAGTTTTGAGACACTTCAGGGACCCATATGGAAAAAAGGAGTGTTCTGAAATGAACTGGGAGTCTATGATTTGGTTGATGGATATAAATCAGAGATTTTTATGTTTATGCTTAATTCAAATTACAGCTACACTCTTGAGTCATTTGGGGAGGGGCACTTTGAAGGAACACTAACATTTTATTAAAGCTCAGCTAAATTTTATTGCAGTTTCACGTTTGTATATCATAGGAAATGTGACATTTTAGTCTTGCTAAATTATAGAACTTTTTAGAATAATTTGCATTAAGATTTTCTACTATATTTAACTCCTTTGTCTCTTAATTTATTGTGACAGACAAAGCCCTTGATGTGTATTTTCAAATCATGTTATTTCACTATTTCATCTAGTCTTTTAAAAAAGGTATTTGATGAAATTTTTTTGTTAAATATTGAAACAATATTTTTCTTAGTAGGTTATATAATACATCATAAAAAATAAATATGAAAAGGTATAAATAGTACTGTAAAGAAACATTTTATCACACAATTATTTTCAAGGCAGGTGACAGGTGCCTAGTGAGTGCTGAGTATGAGACAGAAAATGAAAATGGCCTGTGATTTATAAAATACCTCCTTTCCCTCACAAAAGCTTAAGAATAAGTATGTCTAAGAGGGCAAGCTTTTATATTTAAAAAAAAAAGGATTTGATTTAGAGTCTACCTCCTTTCCTATGTTAAGATCCATGTTAAATTTTTCTTCTTTCTTTTTGCTTTGTTTTGCATAATGGTGGCACAAGAATCTTCTTAACCAATTGCCAGAGCCTACACATGAAACTAAGTTAGTAACTTTCTAAACTGGATACCTTGAAATCATTCGGGGTATTTTGGTCAAGTGGTATAAACCCAAATTAAATAAGTTTAAGCCTAAGAAGACAATTTGTTGGGAGACTACTGATGGTTTCCCAGGCAGAGAAAGAGCTACAGGCTCTGGGACTTATAAGAAGAGGGAAAATGTGTTGTCAGAATCTTTCTTAGTCTCTCTTTCTTATTCTTTCACCTTCTCCTCCTTCTCTTATTCCCCTTTTTTACTTCTCTCCCTCTTTTTCTTTCTTCAGTCTCCTCTTTCTGTCTCCTTATCTCTGACTGCTCAAATTAATTCTTCCCTTATATACTCAGGTTCTTTTCATGTAATGGAGGTTATCGCAGAAGGAGTAGCTTCATATTCACATCCTAGCTCTGTGACTTAAAAACTAAGAATATTTTCTCTACTACATTGAGTAAGAACAATTCTGGAAAACAATAGTAACCACCAAGATCATTTTACATAGCTTTCCTATGTAAAACTCTGTGGCCACGGATGCTATTTGGCCAGACCCGAATCACGCATCCTCCTCTGTAATCATGGGTATATATATGATCTGTTAATAGGGAGATGAATATTAAAAAATCATGTTAAGCAGCACAAAACAGTAGACATCCCAGGACTTTAGGAAGGCATTTAAAAAGTTTGTTATAAATAAAGGTGTCCACAACAAAGAATACAATATGTATCTATTTTGTTAGAGTTAACATAATTATGTAACACTTATATATCTAAAAACATAGTGAGATTCTGATAGCATGCTTCACATTCTTTCCCCTTTCCTTCTGACTTTAATTGTATTCTTTTACTTCTCTTTTCTTTTTTGTTAATTGCTTTTTGCTTTTAATTATTATGGGTACATAATACTTGTATATATTTATGGGTTACAGATGATGTTGTGATACTGTTGCTGGAGGGGAAAGGGACACTGGCCCTATTCCTTTCTGATCAGGTGTGCCCCAGGTTCTTGTACTTCACTTACCCAAAAATGGGAAACGGGACACCTTGCCGGCGATGGTGAGCACTTTGGAGTAAATACTGGACCCAAAAAGTTTTTACAGAAAGTGATTTATTTAGGCAGAGAGAAAGAGAGAGAAAAAGGAGAAGGGAAGGGAGAGAAAAAGCTCTCACTCTGAGTGAGGAGAAAGAAAAGCCACTCTCACAATGAGTGAGAAGAGTTCCCAGAGGGGCATAATTAATCAGGGAGGGAAAGCTCCTCTCACACTGAGTGAGAGAATCCAGAAGATGGAATCCACAGCTTCCACAAAGGTAGTGGAAGGAGACCAAAGTACGGAATCCACTTGGATGTGGGGGATGGGGACTTTTAACCTGAGTGGAATTCCCACCTTCCCCAAGCCCCTCGGTCAATGAAAAAAGTTCCTTTAAACTTCTGCTGGAGTGATTGATCTTTGATCCTTTCCTGGGCGTGTCAAAGTTAAACAAAGATCGTTAAGTCTCCTGGATGGAGACTTAAGGGAAGGCAGTAGGGCATGTGGCTGGGAAGTTCCTGCCCTAGAAACTACACCCCTTGCGGACCCAGGAAGAGAGCACATTCCCCCAGTATAGGCATACTAAGTGTGATGATCAAATCATGGTCTTGGGGTATCAATCATCTCAAGCATTTATCATTTTTTTTGTGTGTTAGAAACATCCCAATTCCATTCTTTTAGTTAGAATGAATTAATGTTAACTGGAGTCACCCTATCATACTACCAAACACTCACTTTACTCATTCTACATATGTGTAGGTTTGTACCTACTAACTATTCCCACTTTATCCCCTGCCTTCCTGCTACCCTTTCAACATTTGGTAATCATTATTCTACTCTCTATCTCCAGGAGTTTATTTTTAATTTTTTATTATTATCCTTTTAGCTCCCACGTGTGAATGAGAACATGTGATATTTGTCTTCCTGTGCCTGGCTTACATGATGGTACAAATATTTTCTCAATAATTGATTTCCTCTTCTGGGGTATATACCAGTTTTTTAAGGCAACTTCATACTGTTGTCCATAGTGGCTCTATTAATTTACCAAATTTTTCTCAAAAATCCAATTAAAATGGATTAAAGACTTGACTCTAAGACTTCAAACTATAAAACCACTAAAAGAAAACATTTGGAAGCACTTCCAAACATTGGTCTGGGTACAGATTTATTGTGGACACCTTTATGCTTAATAAAGGATAGGCGACCAAAGCAAAAATGAGCAAATGGGAAGACATCAACGTAAAAAACTTCTCACAGCAAAAGAAACAGTTAGTGAAGTGAAGAGATGACCCACAGAATGAAAGGATGTTGATTCATCAGTTTCTTTTTACAGTGCTCCTGGGGATTCACTTCCTCCCACTTGCTGATGAATTATCTTAATATTTTATTTGGCCCCATCAGCTCTGCTTTCTCTACATTGAGCACTATGTACTGACAAGACTCTATTGATTTTTTTCTCTGTATCTTTTCCCATACTCATACGAATGAAGAATTTTATCCAATTCTCTTTTTAGTGAGATACCTTATCTGGCATTCTAGCTTAAAATAAACTCTTATCACCATAAAAAATGTACATAGTTGTGGGTACAATAAGAATGCCTGTATGTTGAAATGAACAAGACCATTTTTCTAGCCTAGCATGGTCTGTACCTTCAACAAGTGGAAGCTGAATGCAAAGTGTATTTATTTATACAGCTTAAAGCATCAGCTAGATTTAGACTTGGTTTGAACACATCCTGTATGTTGAATAAACCATTACTCTGTTTTCTCTTATCTTTTAATATTCTGTATGTTTTCTAATTAAGACAACAGATTCAATCTTTCCTTATGTTTTCTTACCTCAAAATCCCTTCACCTTCTTAAAAGTATAATTTATTGTATTGTATATTTGTTTATGTAATTTTTAATGTCAGAGCTTAGGTCACATTGCTGCAGACATTCTTAGTGGTTTGCTCATATTCCATCTTTTCTGAATGCCTTGCTACTGTTGTGCACAATTTTACATAACACAAAATGAATGAGAATGTGTTATATTAATGCAGAAATGTGTATACACAGACACCGAAATTACAGAAATATTACTTAATAATACCTTATCAGATTAAGTAAATGTAACATTGTGTTAATCATGGTAGAAAAAAATACAAACAAGAAGAAAACAAATGCATAAAATTAAGAAAAAATATGATTTGATTGCCAGAAAAATAGAGATGATTGGCCTAATAGTGGTAAGAACCTACTTGCGCAGATGTAAGAAATAGTATTAAATATATGCAGTGGACTAATATTGGAAATCATGGAAAACAATCTGAAGTATTTGAATAAAAGAGAATCATTATCAGAAGGTCTTAAATACCAAATTTAAGTTCATTCGCAGATGCTCGTGAGTCATTTAACTTTATTTGGAGAGTAGGTATTATTAAGTTTCTTCTATTCAACACATGTTTTTCAACACACTTGCCATAAGCCAGGAACAGTGTTGGCAGCTTAGAATGTAAAGATGAACAAGAAATATATCATCTATTCTAACAATGAACATCTTCCATTGTCAGAAAAGATATTATCAGAGAATATATTAATCAACCAATAAAAATAAACTTTTAATGGTGAGAATGGTCTTGGAAATACAGAATAAGCAAATATGAGTTGAAAAATTAAAGAATTATTGATGTTATTCAAGACACAAGGCATTATACAGCAAATGGTTTTCTTACATAACCTACTTTCTTTGAACATATTAATTTTGTGAGATTATGCCATCTATTTCTGTCACTAATCAAGAATTGCTTTTCATTTATTTCTGCTAGATTTTTTGAACGTCCTCATATACAGCAATATATAAGTATAGAATGTCGTGACATTCAATATCTTAGTCTTCCTCTGTTATAGTTTATTTTATTTTTGTTATTTTGCATTTGCACCCTGCTTTTCACTGATTGAGTATTACATATCCCTGAAAGCCTCTTTCAATCACTTTAAAACAGGGCAGGGTATGCAGAATTTTTTCTTAATTTTAAATCAAAATGTGTGTGGTTACCTTACACAAACCTTTTTGCAGTTTTATAGCACATTTCTACATGTTTTTTAGTAAAGCCTTAGAATAAATCAAGAGTGAATGAGCCAAAAAAACTGTTACTAAGACAATCTGCTAGATAGATATCTTAGATTTCTTGCAAATATTTCAGTCTAAATTGCTGTTAAGACAGATGCCATACAATTCTGACTGGTGTTCCCTTGGTCACCCTCAAGGAATATATCTTGTTGCCTAACATTTAAAACGTCTCATGTGCAATACTGATGGAGCTTCTCAAGATGCCAGATGTGCTATCTGTGTTAGTTTAGGTTGCAAAAATCAATTTATTTAATTTTTGACACGACCACAGATTTGAAGACTTTTATGTGGGTTTTAATTTAGTGCCAATTTGATGTGAGTCTCTGTCTGCCAATTTCTGAAAAAACATGATGACTTTTCTGTGTTTATATAGTTTATCACTTAGAATGGAATGCTTTTTACAAGTCAAAACATTTTAGAACTTTTATCTTTATACTAAATCTTCTCATATATACAGGTGAAACTCTACTAGGGTCATTTGCTTCATAAGAATATACCCAGACAAAATAATATCTCTGTCTCTATCTGTTTTTCTCTCTCTTTTTCTTTTCTTCCATAAACAGAAGTTAGACTTTCTCCTTTGAATTAAGCAAAGAGAAAATATAATGGCATGGCTGAAAATAGCTCTCAATTTTTATGTGAAAAAAGATGAACAAAAGTATTTCTATTTCATTGTTTTCTAAAACTAAGCAAAAATGAAATGAAAGTAACATTTTCTACAAATCAAACTAAAAAGTACAAAGAACAGTTGCCTGATACATGAAAAGTACACCCAGTGAAGGGATAACTTACAGAGAACAGATGTATCTCAATACACCTTTGCTAAAGAAGGTTTTTTTTCCAAAAGTATGTCTTATGACTCCAATGTTCTCAAATGAATGTTACTTGACACCATAACCTAAACATAAGTATCAGCTATAGCACTGTCCCTGGTATAATACCATAATACACAGTAGCAGAGGTGAAGAGAACACAAATGTAGAGTAACCAAAATCAATGGAAATGACAGATACGTTGGGGTAATAGCAGATAGTAACTGGCTTTTGAGCTACTGACCACAGACAGCAGAAGGAAAACAAAAATATAATTGCTAAGTCATTACACACACACACACACACACACACACACAGAGAGAGAGAGAGAGAGAGAGAGAGAGAGAGAGAAACTTGTGACTTACTGACTTTAGTTGTGAGTTTATTCTCTGTTCACTTGAAAAGTATGGAAATTACAGGGACTCAGTTCATTGGAATGACTGTGTAAAAGAGATTATTGAAAGATGTGAGATTCCATAAAGGATTTGAAGATTCCTGTATTTCCCCTGATATGGTTTGCTATGTCCCCATCCAAATCTCACCTTGAATTGTAGCAATCTCTACCTGTCAAGGGTAGGGCCAGGTGGAGACAATTGAATCACGAGGTGGTTTTCTTTTTCCTTATCCTGTTCTCATGGTAGTAAATAAGTCTCATGAGAGCTAAATGGTTTATACATGAGAGTTCCCCTGAACAAACTCTTTTGCCTGCCACCATGCAAGACATGACTTTGCTTCTCCTTTGTCTTCTGCCATGATTGTAAGGCCTCCCGAGCCATGTGGAACTGTGAATCCATTAAGCTCTTTCCTTTATAAATTTACCCAGTCTTGGGTATGTCTTTATTAGCAGCGTTAGAACAGACTAATACACCTGCTAACTTCTGTGTCCAGTCTCCATATTATTTGTTAAAAAAAGATGCTGTCACCCAGAGGAATCATATTTTAGAAGTCAGTAATCAGAAAAGACCAATAAGCAGGCAACTTTTCTTGGCTATTTGGTAACATAGAAATCTTGATCCACTCTCCTGATTAAACAAAAAAAAGAAGCTAGATAAAATATTTTTGAACAGTTTAAATGCACCATTGTTAGCAAAAATTGTAAGATATAAAATATAAACATATTCATCAATAATTATATTAAACCTAAACACAATAAGTTGATTGAAGAAAATATTTTTTAAAAAAGTTTATAAATAATTATAACTACTGAATCCTGCTTAGGTCAAAGATTTTCTGTGCAAGCATTAAGATCTAAAAAACATAGATGACAAATTTGATCCAACTGATATATTAAAATGCTTCATCCAGAAATCACAGAATTCACATGATTTTGAAATACACACAAAACCTTTGGCAAGACTGATGATATATTTCGGCTAAAGATATTATACATTTCAAAGCATTGAAATTACTAAAGTATTTTTTTTCTGACCACTGTGTAACTGAAGTGGAAATTTAAAAACATATATGTAAACAAAAACAATAGTGTATATATATATTGCTCCAATATTTAGATATTTGTAAATTTTAAATAAATGGAATAGAGATAAATTACAAAGGAAACAAGAAGGTATTTTAAAGTGAATGATGACCAATACAAGATATAAAATTTTGGGTATGAATTAAAGTTTTGTTTACAAGCAAATATACATCCTTAATTGCATATAAACTAATGTTCTATTATGTATAACATAGGAAAGAATAACAAATTAAAAAAACAAAGAAGTTATATGATAATAATAAAGATAAGTTTATATGGTAAAATCAATGATAAAGACAAAAGCAAGAAGAAAATTGGCTAAATCAAAAGTTGACAGTTTATAAAGACAAAATTGTAGACATCTAGCAAGAATGATTGACACATTGAGAGTGAGAAATACTAAAAATGTTATATTACTACAGACCTTATGATGGGACTTTATAAATATTAACAATATTAAGCCATAAAATATTAAAAACTTCAATTAAAATGAAAGATTCTTATAAATTCACATCTTTAAAATACAAATATAAGAACCAGAAAATGTAAATATTGTTATAATTTGTTCAGAAATTGAATTAGTTGGCCTAGGGTTTTGCTGGGAAGCATATGCTAAAAGAAAGTTATGTTTTCAAAACAGTAATTGAAGAATAATAACCGGAAAATGTAAAGAAGGAAGCATAAGTAATCTTATATTGTTTTACCAGTGAATTCAACCAAATATTGACATGAAAGTGACAAGCACCTTACACAACACTTTCAGAAAATAAAAGAAAAGAAAATATTTCCCAAATATTTTCTTAGGCACAGGAAACCTGTGATATCAAAATCTAACAAAACATTTAAAAGGACAACTACAGACCAGTATTATTCATAAACACAGGCTTCAAGTTTTTAAATTAAATATTAATAGAGATAATGTGAAAAATACCTAACACATAGTGGTCAAGTAGGTTTAATTTCAAGATTGTTAATTTAGTTTACCATTTAGAAAACAACTTATGTAATTTTTCATATTAATTTATTAAAGTGAAAAGTAAAATAATTATTTTGATGGATTACACAAGCATTTTTCAAAATTAATCACCTATTTATATTAGCAAATCTCACAAATAAGTAAAAAAATGAAAGTTTCCTTGAATTATAAAAGACATTTACAAAAATTTCTTGGATCTGTTACAAAAAAACTATCTCAATTTGGCAGGGGAATTGCTCAAACCCAGGAGGCAGAGGTTGCAGCAAGCCAAGACCGTGCCATTGCACTCCAGCCTGGGCTACAAGAGCAAAACTCCATCACAAAACAAAACAAAACAAAACACTATCTCAATTCCTATTTTACACCATACTCCTCCAGAATAATTTGATTTGAATCATATACCTACGTGTGTGTGTGTGTGTGTGTGTGTACACAGAAACACACAGGCGTATTTCAGAGTTATTGCAGGTTTGGTTCCACACTACTGCAATAAAATAAATATTGCAATAATGCAAGTCTCACAGTTTTTTTTCCTTTTCCAGTGTATATGTAAGTTATGTCTACACCATACTCTAGTCAATTGAGTGTGCTATAACATTACATCCTCCCCTGAAGTCTTGAATCCTATCATCTATGAGAGTTGGAATCAATTTCTTCCACATTCCTGTTAGTGTTGCTATTTTAACCTCCTTCCATGAATCACAAATGCCCTTAATGACATTTAGATTAGTGATTCCTTTCCAGAAGGTTTTCAATTTACTTTGCCCAGATTCATCAGAGAAATTGCTAACTATAGCAGCTATAACCTTACAAAATGAATTTTTTAAACAATAAGACTGCAATATTTATGTCATTCCTTGAAAATTGTGTTGCAAAATACACAAGTTAGTAGGCAGGAAAACAATATTAAACTCTTCAGCATTCTAGAGTGACTAGGTACATTGTTATGAGCAGCAATATTTTGAAAGGCATATTTTTATCTGAGCAGTAGGCCTCAACAGTGGGCATAAAATATTCAGTAAACCATGCTGTAGACCATAAAATACTCAGTAAACCATGTACTGTAGACCAGGGTTTGTTGTTTTGTTGATAAAGCACAAGGAGAGTATATTTAACATAATTTCTTTTTTTTTTTTTTTAATGATGGAGTTCTCTTTCTGCCTAGGCTAGAGTGTAATGGTTCAATCAGGGTACACCACAACCTCCACCTTCCAGGTTCAATTGATGCCCCTGCCTCAGCCACCCAAGTAGCTGGGATTACAGGCATGTGCCACTACTCCCAGCTAAAAGGTTTGTATTTTTAGTAGAGATGGGGTTTCTCCATGTTGGTCAGGCTGGTCTCAAACTCCCTACCTAAGGTGATCTGCCCACCCACCTTGGCCTCCCAAAGTGCTGGGGTTACAGGCATGAGCCACCACGTCCAGCTAGCATAATTCTTGAGAGTCCTAAGAGGTTTAAAATGGTAAGTAATAGTTGGCGTTAACTTAAAATCATCAGCTGTGTTAGCCCCTAACAAGAAAGTTAACCTGTCCTTTGAAGCTTTGAAACCAGGAATTGACTTCTCTCCAGCTTTAAAAGTCCTCGAGGGCATCTTCTTTCTAGCCAAGGCTGTTTTGTCTACATTAAAAATCTGTTGTTTAGTATAACCACCTTCATATATTATCTTAGCTAGATCATCTAGGTAACTGCATTAGGACTTGCTGCTTCACATACACTTTTATGTAATGGAAAGGGCTTCTTTTTGAGACCTCACGAATCAACTTCTGCTACCTTCCAGTTTTTCTTTTGCTGTTTCCTGACCTTTCTCAGGCTTCTAAGAATTGAAGAGAGTTAGAGCCTTATTTGGATTGGACTTTGGTTTAAGCAAATGTTGTGATTGCTTGATATATCCAGGCTACTAAAACAATCTCCATGTCAGCGGTTTTGTTTTCTAATCATTTGTGTTTACTGGTGTAGAATTTTTAGTGTCTTTCAAAAACTCTACCCTTGTATCCTCAACTTGGGTAGCTATTTAGTTCAAGTGACCTAGCTTTCAATCTATCTTGGCTTTCAACAGGCCTTCCTCACAAGCTTATTATTTTTAGTTTTAGCTCTAAAGTGAGAGACATATGACTCTGCATTTGAACACTTAGAGGCCATTTAGGGTTATGACTGGCCTAAGCTCAATAATGTTGTGGCACAGGGAATAGGGAAGCACAGAGAGACAGAGAGAAAAAGAGGTAGAGGAATTGCCAATCTGGGAGCAGTCAGAATACACGTGACATTTATTAATTAGGTTTGCCATCTAATGTGGGTACGATTTGTGGTGCCTCAAAACAATTACAATAATAATATCAAAGATCACAGATCACAGATCACCACAACAGATATAATAATAATGAAAAAGTTTGAAATATTGCATGACTTAATAAAATGTGACAGAGACACAAAGTAAGCACATGTTGTTGGGAAAACGGTCCTGATAGACTTATTTGACCAAGAGTTGCCACAAACCTTCAATATATGAAACATGCAATATCTGCAAAGCACAATTAAGTGAAACACAATACAGTGATGTATGCCTGTATACAGTAATGTTTGTATAATGAGATTCATTATAAGAAATTGGCTAACATCATTATGGAGACTATAAAATCCAATGGTCTACCTCATGTAAGCAGGAGACCCAGAAAACCTGGTGTAAATTCCAGAGCAAGTCCAAAGACCTCAGAAGCAGGAACACAGATAATATAAATCCCAGTCTAGACAGGAGAATATTGATGTCTTAGCTTAAGCATTTAGGTAGAGAGACAGATTTCCTCTTTCCTCTACCTTTTAGCTCTGTTCAGACCTTCAAAAGATTGGATGATGCTCACTCACATTGAAGAAGGCAATCTAATACTTTACCTAGTCCACCAATTCAAATGCTAATCTCTTCTAGAAACACCACCACAGAGGTATTCAAAAATAATGTTTAACCAAGGATCTGGAAAAACTGTGGTCTAGTCAAGTTGACATAAACTTAAGTACAACAATTGGCAGTAGGTCAAGGTTTCTAATAAAATATATTTTAAGCAATTAGCATTAAAAAATGGTAAGGTAGCTATCATCAAAAACAAGAAAATGTCTGTAATCCCAGCACTTCAGGAGGCTGAGGCAGCTGGATCATGAGGTCAAGAGATGGAGACCATCCTGGCCAACATGGTGAAACCCCATCTCTACTAAAAATACAAAAATTAGCTGGACGTGGTTGCAGGTGCCTGTAATGTTAGCTACATAGGAGGGTGAGACAGGAGAATCACTTGAACTCAGGAGGTAAAGGTTTCAGTGAGCCGAGATCATGCCTTTGCACCCCAGCCTGGGTGACAGAGAGAGATTCCATTTAAAAAAAAAAAAATCTCAGAAAATTTTCAAATAGATTTTCACTCTATAAGTTGGGAAAAATAATGGCTGAAGCCATAGATTGTTTTGTACATTCTTGAACTACTAACTAAGTCCTCCATACGCAGTTACCTTATTCAAAAACGTTTCTTCTGCAGTTATAAAGTTATAAGAAGAAACTTTATAAAAACTAGGAACAAAACGGTGAACCAATTTTATATCATCCTTTGTTTTGTGAAGTTTATAGGCTAGCTGGCAAAGGAATAATAATTAAATTATCACCAGGATACTCAGAGGTAAGTATATAGGAGGGAAGCCTCAGAGTACCAGCTCTGGCTTTAGTGTGAAGAAACAGGGAAGACCCTTTATTGAGGATATATGTCAGCATTGACAAGGTGAGAAAGGAGGAGATAGATTTCCAAGGATAAAGTAATATATACAATTTCCTTCAGTTAAGAGGGAGACAGGCAACATGGAAAATGAAAAGGCTTTAGTGGCTAGAGATAGAGAGTGGGAGCAGATGTGAGAACTCTGAGATGAGATGGAACAGGGAGTCATGAAAGGAAGTGCTTTATGGGCCACGTGAAGGGATCAGCCTTTCACCAAGGAGCTAAGGACATTTTATCTTAGATGATTAAACAGAAATAACATGAGTAAGTAGTTTTACATTCTAAATGATGACTGGCTACAAGGAGAATGCAATCAGAGAGAAGCATTAAATGATGCTAATCAACAAAATAAGAAGCCATGGTAACTGTCTCTGATGGCCTTAGCTTGTGTAGAGATACTTGGATAAGAAATAATTGTAGGATACAAAGGGAAATTGTACCTGATGATGGATTGACTGTGCCACAGTGATTGAGTAGATTGAGGATGTTTCCCAGAACTTTAATTTCTCATTTGGACACTGAATAGCTAGAGGAAATGTTTCACGTGGTACACAACTCTGAAAAGAAGCAAGTTTTAAGGGAGGGTCAGTAGGGTGGTAAATGGTTACAATAACCTGCCTTTGAAATATTCAATTTGGAGATTTTTAGGGAGCAGCAGGACAATATTAATTTTAATTTGGCATATCTGCAATATCTTAATTAGGAGAACAGTTTGAAATGTGTAAGAATTTGTTATGGTGGTATTATAGGGAGTTAACTCCTTAATTAAAAATCAGATCAATACTTGCATATAATCAAAATTAAACAGTACAGATGAGAATGCAATGAAAAATACTGCCTCTGGCCTTCATGTATCCTCATCTCCAGTAACATCCCAAAGGGAATTACTTTCAACTCTTAATAATTTTTGTTCCTGTATATGTTGAGAAGGAAGGGAATAAATGTTATGTCTCCTCAAATGTCTATAAAGTTCTCAATTATCATTGTTTTGAACATGTTTCAAATTCATTTCTCTTTTCTAAATTACTTCTGTTTCCTTTGAAATAATATTTTGGTCACCACTGCTTCACATGGTCTTTAAGCTTTTCTCAAAATTCGGAATCATTGTTTGGCCTTTGTATTTGCTAATAATACAACATTAAAAACTTACTTTGAACTATTACTGTTGATTAGATTTCTAGACTGGTAGTCTTCATTTTAGAGTAAGTGAAAAGGGAGCTGCAACTTATATATTTGGCTCAAAAATAGCTGAATATAGAGGTTTTGATCTAGCGTATCAAGTACACAGTAAAAACCCTTAGTTCTTTTCAGAAAATCTGTGACTTTTTTTTTAAATATCTGGTTGTTGATAGGTGCTGCTGGTTAAGACAGAGGGTTATGTTTGGGGTAAATATCAGCAATTCATCACATTTACCACTTGAGTCAAGATTTATGCAGGGAAAAACAAAAATTTAGAGCTTTTTCTAGACACATTCTTTCCTTCCAAGTCATGGTCCCTTCTTCCTCATCGTAATTGTGATTTCTTCCACATTTTTCTTCAGTTACCACACCTCCTCCTCTTTCTATACACCTTCAATCTCTTCCCGTATTAATGAAAAAGAAAAAATCTCTCACAGCAGAAGATTGCTATTCAGTTCTCTGAGTATTTAATTTCTATCATTACCACTTTTATTCATTTCTGTCTTTTTTTGACTTTCATATGAGAGAAGGAATAGTATGTTTGCTGTTTGAAATCAGAAACATTCATGCTATATTTACTGATATTGCTTTTTTAATTTTTTATTATTTTGAAATGACTTAATTATAATTCAGCCACTACAGCTCAGAAGATAAAGTAATTTTTTTCATACAAAACGTCTCAAAACATACAATACAAAATAGTCCATGCAGATGCAATCTTAGGAATCTGATATTCAAAATTTGTATACAAAAATACTACACAAAATATGTAATACCAATTTCTGGTTCTTAGCCTAGCAGACAACAGGCAAAGTAAATTTTTATTCAGTAAATACCTACTGAATAAATAAAACTATGTGGTCATATTATTTTATAAGATATATTTGTAATTCTTTTATATCATAATGCTTTTTCTTCCTTTGATTAATTCTTATACAGTCTGAGAAAGTCTGGAGTGGTTTAGAGGCAATTCAATTCCAGTAATGTACCTAAATAGTGTGGAAGCCTTAAGGTCAAACTATGCATTTTCATTAATTTTTAATTCTTCAATCAATTCTAATATAGAGAAACTCAAATAACCAGGTTTTACTGAAGATATTTCCAATAAAGAATAGCTGTGGGATTATGCAAACGAGATTTTCCACTAAATGGAATCAGGAAAAAGCTTAAAATTAAACTTTCCATTTAACAAGAGCAATGTAACTGAAGACGTGGTTTTAAAAATCCATTAAGTCACTTTGGAAAAGGCAGTAAACACAGCTTCTGGAGACTAGAGAACTGCATTAGGCAATCTATATCATTAATGATAGAATTTCCATTAAATTGCATGCATTCGTACAATTTTACATCCTTCCTTATAAAACACAATTTACACAACATTGTGTTGCTTTACCACAAAACATATGCTTGAAAGTATCTTTTATAATAAAAAAGAATACTCTTACCTATAGCATTTTACACAGAAAGAAGCAGACATCTATATCACCATCACTTCAAATGCAATTTCTTTTAGTATTTCTTCATTAAAGTGAGATTCATTACAGCAATATTTGCATGTTCTAATCTTCAAATAATTAGAAATACACTGTTGAAGGAGAGGTTTCTCAACAAACATAGTATTCTTGAATATAAATGGTAATATTTACTATTAATCTAATATTCCTTCTTTCCTCTTTATGGTGAATTTTGATTCACCATAAGAAGAATTGTGATTCATGTGGTCATATGTTAGCATGCTTTATGTGACATTTTAAATCAGGTCACCTGCATTATGGGCATTCTTTAACGGAACTGAAAGGCCTAGCAATAAATTCTTCCAAGAAATTTTGTATAAACAGCTCGTTAATAAAGATGACTATGTAATAATACTACCCATATTTGAAACCATCTTAATTCGATCATAATATATCATGAGGTGGTAAATGTTGTAAATTCTTGCCAACAATATTTGCCTATCATCTGAGTGAAAGATCTTCAAACATGACATTTTATGTGTGTTGCTTACTGCAAAACTTACTTTCCCATGTAGGAGTCCCAAAGTTTTATTTAATAATTTTCTACAAATGGAAATTCATTTTCTACGATTCCATTTCTGGCAGTCAGGTGTCATTTCTGTGTGACCTAAAGAATTGGCCACTATTGGCCGGGTGCGGTGGCTCAAGCCTGTAATCCCAGCACTTTGGGAGGCCGAGGCGGGTGGATCATGAGGTCAACAGATCAAGACCATCCTGGTCACCATGGTGAAACCCCGTCTTTACTAAAAATACAAAAAATTAGCTGGGCACAGTGGCGCGTGCCTGTAATCCCAGCTACTCAGGAGGCTGAGGCAGGAGAATTGCCTGAACCCAGGGGGCGGAAGTTGCGGTGAGCCGAGATGGCCCCATTGCACTCCAGCCTGGATAACGAGCGAAACTCCGTCTCAAAAAAAAAAGAATTGGCCACTATTGTTTGCTTGGCAAAGGACTAACATGCTCATGATTGAGACTTTGTAATAGAGCTTTGAAATTTTATTAGGGCCAGTCTTTGATGAATATTTTCATTCATGACCTTAGCAATGTATAGATATTAATTTTAAAAAGACTTAGTTACTTCATTTAGTTACAGGTTATCCTTTCCTACCTCACCTCAAGAAGCCCATAGATAAAAGAAAATGCTGTTGTAGACGGTAAATGTCAGATCCTGCTTACAAATAAGAACTTACTGTGATATGAAACTATATTTAATTGTGATAAAACACTTAAATGTATTTTTTAAATAACTGCCAGGGCATGAAACAATTATTTAGCAGCCTAAAACGAAACTTTTATTTATTCTAATTATCATTACACATATATTCCACGGCATTCCTAAATGATATACATTAATTTAAGAACAAACAAAGTCAATGCCTGAATTTCTGGTGCCCTTTGAAGCAATGTAAACAGTCATTTTAGTAATGTAACAATACTTAATTTTGTAAAATAATGCTTCAGTGAGTGAGAACTTCTGTGTTACTGGGTATTAAACACCACATGGAAATAAGAAGTGTTTTTATATATTACAAAGTTATTTTTTATTTGATGTAATGTTATCTATGCTTGTATAATTTGTCTTAGTTGTCATTAAAACTATATTTTCACTTATTTTATAGGTAGCTCCTTGTTATATTTTGCATTCACCCAAATATAAACATTAAGTATAAAGAATTGGCTTACTGATTCATAATGATTCATTGACACTTTATTCTCATTCTATATTAATTAATTTAAATCAGACTATAAGTATTAATTGAATAAATTAAAAGTAGAAAAGTTAAAAGTTTTGGCTTTCCCATAAATGTCCCTACACTAAGCAGGCAAAATATAGGTAAACTCATCATCATTTTGTTCTATAGTCTAATTTTCTTGTGGAGAGTCGGCAACTTTTTTCATTTTCTATTTAGCCTTCATGGAGTTGTAGTTATTTGATATTATCCAAGAAAAGCAACTAAATGCCAAAACCTCTTACATACTGGGCTAAAGATTAGAAGGGCATACATATATGTTATGTGTTCTATACATTATTAGATCTCTGCCTTCATTACTAATGGTAATATCAACCATGTGGAGAGTTAAGCAAAAATGTCAGGTACTATGTATTTAATATAAATACATATTGTTGTTAATAAAAGAAAAATCAGTGTGTTTGGAAGTAATCTAGGAATGTTTCTCAGAAGAAGTAGAGAAAATTTTTGCAATATACCCGTCTGACAAAGGGCTGATATCCAGAATATACAAAGAACTTAAAAATTTTCAAGAAAAAAAAAAACCATCAAAAAGTGGGCAAATTATATAAACAGACACTTTTCAAAAGAAGATATTTATGCAACCAACAAATATATGAAAAAAAGCTCATCATTACTGGTCATTAGAGAAATGCAAGTCAAAACCACATTGAGACTATCTCATGCCAGTTGGAATGGTGATTATTAAAAAATCAGGAGACAACAGATGCTGGAGAGGATGTGGAGAAATAGGAATGCTTTGACACTGTTGGTGGGAGTGTAAATTAATTCAACCACTGTGGAAGACAATGTGGCAATTCTTCAAGGATAAGGATATTGAAATAGAAATACCATTTGACTCAGCAATCCCATTATTGGTTAAAATAACAATTAAGCTTGAACTTTTGACCAGTTTCATATGTAAATCTTCCTTTCAGATTACTGACTGAAAAGCATGGACCAAAATTAATAAAGTAAATATGAAAAATAAAAGCAAAAATGAAATAAACAAAAAAGAGATGAAGCATTCTGTAACATTTATTTATTTATTTTAGTTGCGTTTTTTAATTTTTGTGGGTACATAGTAGGTGTGTATATTTATTAGATGTTTTGATGCAGTCATGCAACATATAATAATCACATCATAGAAAAATGGGGTATCCATCTCCTCAAGCATTGATCTGTTTTGTTACAAATGATCCAATTATACTCTTAGTTGTTTCAAAATGTACAATTAAATCATTATTGACTATATTTACCCTGTAGTGCTAACAAATACTAGGCTTTATTCATTCATTATATTTTAGGTGCCCATTATTCATCCCCACATTTCCCACACCCCCACCACTATCCCCTCCAGCCTTTGCTAACCATCTTTCTATTGTTTATCTCCATAGGTTCAATTGTTTTGATTTTTAGATTCTGCAAGTAGGTGAGAACAAGCAATATTTGTTTTTCTGTGCCTGGCATATTTCACTTAACATAATGATGTCCAGTTTTGTCCATGTTTTTGTGAATGACTGAAACTCATTCTTTTTTTATGGCTGAATAGTACTCCATTAACTGTAATTATCCAATTTTCTTTATTTATTGATCTGTTGATAGACAATCAGGTTGATTCAAAGTCTTGGATATTGTGAACAGAGATGCAACAAATGTGGAAGTGCAGATATTTCTTGAATGTACTAATATACTTTCTTTTGGGCATATCGCATGGCAGAACTATTTTTAGTTTTTGAAGAACCTCCAAACTGTTCTCCATAATGGTTGTATTAAATTACATTCCCGTTCTTGTGTCAGAACAGAAAAAGAAATACTGCATATACTCACTCATAGGTAGGTGAGAAAAATGAGAACACATGGACACAGAGAGGTGGTCTACTATACATTGGGGACTGTTGGGGGAAATGGGGGAGGGACAGCGGGGGGGCTGGGGGGGATAGCCTGGGGATGAATACCAAGTGTGGGTGAAAGGGAGGAAGGCAGCAAAACACACTGCCATGTGTGTACCTATGCAACTATCTTGCACGTTCTGCACATGTACCCCAAAACCTATAATGCAATAAAAATTTAAAAAAAAAAAAAGAAAAAAAAATTACATTCCCATCAAAGGGGTATGAAGATTGCCTTTTCTTCACATCCTCTGCAGCATTTGTTATTGTTTATCATTTGGATATGAGTCATTTTAACTGAGTTGAGATAATATTGTAGTTTTGATTTGCATTTCTCTGATAATTAATGTGGAGCGCATTTTCATGTTTCTGTCTGCCATTTGTATGTTTTCTTTCAAAGATTGTATATTCAAATCTTTGGCCATTTTTGATCAGATTATTAGAAATTTTCCTATAGAGTTGTTTGAGCCCCTTACATATTCTAGTTATTAATCCCTTGTAAGATGAGTAATTGGCAAATATTTCCTCTCATTCTGTGGGCCATGTCTTCACTTTGTTGACTGTTTCCTTTGCTGTGCAGAATCTTTTTAACTTGATGTGATCTCATTTGTCCATTTTTAATTAGATTGCCTGTGCTTTTTGGATTATACTTTTCCCAGACTGATGTCTTAGTGTTCTCAAAGTTTTCTTGTAGTATTTAATAGTTTGAGGTATTGGATTTAAGTTTTTTAGCTATTTTTATTTGACTTTTGTGTATAGCAAGAGATAGGTATCTATGGATATTCAGTTTTCTCAGCACCATTTATTGAATTGTTTCTCCTCAATGTATTTTCTTTGCATCTTTGTCAAAAATACATTCCTGTGTAGATGTGTGGATTTGATTCTGGGTTCTCTATTCTGTTCCATTGGTCTATGTGTCTGTCTTTGTTTTGTTTTGTCAGTATCATGTAGTTTTGGTTACTGTAGCTCTGTAGTATAATTGGAAGTCAGGTAATCTGATTGCTTCAGTTTCATTTTCTATGATTAAGATAGCTTTGTTATTCTGGGTCTTTGTGGTTTTGTATACACTTTAGGTTTGTTTTTTCTATTTCTCTGAAGAATGCAACTGGTATTTCGATAGGGATTGCATTGAATCTATAGATTGCTTTGGGTAGTATGGACATCTTAACAATATCGATTCTTCCAATCCATGGACATGGAATATCTTTGCATTTTTTGTGTGTCCTCTTCTATTTATTTCATCAGCATCTTATCGTTTTCATTATAGAGATCTTTTACTTTTTTCCTTATGTAAATTTCTAGGAAAGTAGTTTTATTTGTGGCTATTGTAAATAGGATTACCTTTTGTATGAGTCTGTTCTTACACTGCTATAAAGACTTACCTGAGACTGGGTAATTTATACAGGAAGGAGATTTAATTGACTTACAGTTCTGCAGGGCTGGGAGGGCCTGAGGAAACTTATAATTATGGTGGAAGGGAAGCAAACATGTCCTTCTTCACATGACAGTAAAAAAAAGATGAATGAGATCTGAGTGAAAGGGAAGCCCCTTATAAAACCATCAGATCTCATGAGAACTTATTCACTATTACAAAAATAGCATGGAGTAAACCTACTCCACGACTCAGTTACCTCCCACTAGATCCCTCCCATAACTTGTGGGGATTATAGGAACTACAATTCAAGATGAGATTTGGGTGGGGATACAACCAAACCACATAATTTCACCACTGGGCCCTCCCAAATCTCATGTCCTCAAATTTCAAGACATAATCATCCCTTTCAACAGTCTCCCAAAGTTGCAACTCATTCCAGCATTAACCTAAAAAAACAAGTCTAAGATCTCATCTGAGACAAAGCAAGTCCCTTCTGCCTATGAGCCTGCAAAACCAAAAGCGGATTAGTTACTTGCTAGATACAATGGGATACAGGAATTTGGTAAATGCACCATTCCAAATGGTGGAAATTGGCCAAAACAAAGGGACCACAGGCCCTATGCTAGTTTGAAATCCAGTAGAGTAGTCACTTAACCTATAGTTCAAAATGAACTCCTTTGAAGCCAGGTCTCATATCTAGGTGGCACAGATGCAAAAGGTGGGTTCCCATGGCCTTGTGCAGCTCTGACCTTGTGGGTTTTTAGGGTACAGCCCTCTGCCAGATGCTTTCATGGGTTGGCATTGAGTACCTGTGGCTTTTCCAGGCATATGGTGCAAGCTGTCACTGGATCTACCATTCTGGACCTCGGAGCACAGTGACCTTCTTCTCGCAACTCCTAGGCAGTGCCTCAGTGGGGACTCTGTGTGGGAGATACCACCCCACATTTTTCTTCCACACTGGCCTAGCAGAGGTTCTCAATGAGGGCTCTGCCCCTGCATCAAACTTCTGCCTAGACATCCAGGCATTTGAATACATCCTCAGAAATCTAGGTGGAGGTTCTCAAACTTCAATTCTTGTCTTCTGTGCACCCATAGGATCAACACCACATGGCAGCTGCCAAGACTTAGAGCTTGCACCCTCTGAAGCAATGGTCCAAGCTATACCCTGGCTTCTTATAGCCACAGATGGAGCTGAAGCAGCTGGGATGCAGAGCACCATGTAATGAAGCTGCACAGAGTAGAGGGTGCCTGGGTCCAGTTCATGAAAGCATTTTTCCCTCCTAGGCCTGCAGGCCTGTGATAGGAGCATCTCTGACATGCCCTGGAGACATTTTCTCTACAGTATTGGTGATTAACATTTGACTCTTGTTACTCCTGCAAATTTCTGCAGTGGGTTTGAATTTCTCTCCAGAATTTTTTTTTTTTTCCTATCATGTCATCAGGCTGCAAATTCTCTAAACTTTTATACTCTGCTTCCTTTTGAATGCTTTCCTGCTTAGAAACTTCCTCCACCAGATCCTCTAAATCATCTCTCTCAAGTTCAAAGTTCCACAAATCTCTAGGTCAGGGGCAAATGCTGCCAGTCTCTTTGCTAAAGCATGACAAGAATCATCTTTGATCCAGTTCCCAATGAGTTCCTCATCTCCATCTGAGACCACTTCAGCCTGGACTTCGGTGCTCATATCACTATCACCAATTTGGTCAAAGCCATTCCACAAGTCTCTAGGAAGTTTCCAATTTTCCCACATCTTCCTGTCTTCTGAGCCCTCCAAGTTTCTAGAAAGTTCAAACTTTTCTATAATTTCCTGTCTTCTTCTGAATCTTCCAAACTTTCCTAACCTCTACCTTTTACCCAGTTCGAAAGTAGTTTCCACATATTTTCCTAATCACATACAGAGCCTTAGAAACTACCATAACATTAAGAATTTGTAATAGCTAACCTTCAAAGAAGCTAATGCAAAAATAGACACTAGTATGTGAAAAAGTCAGCAGCATTGTTTAAAATGTACTGTGTGTCTGTATTGATTAATTAACTTTAGAAAATTACTATTGCCACTGGGAAGTATGATTTTATACATAAACAATCCAAAATGGACTTTCTAGCAGAAATGTAAAATAGTTTATGGCCTGCACTTTTTTTTTTTTTTTTTAGTCTCAGGCCTTGTATAAAATTTTTCTCATGGTAGGCACTCTAGATGCTCAAGACTGGCTGATTAATAAGTATGGTTGTTGTTAATCCAATAATTCTTGGATTATTCAGTGATGCCATATCTTTTACTAGACTATAACTATGTAAGTGGCAGAGCCTATATATTTTTCTTTCTTCATATTTTTATAGTATTTCTATAGAACTAATTAACTTATTTTGACTTAAATGCCTACAGGCATAAACTATGACTATTTTCTAAGTACATTTTAGCCAGAAGAGAAATTCAAATATACAGTATGAATTAATTGAGAAACTATCAACTAAATAAAAAGACCTAAAATTATTAAAAATTGATTACTTCATAATTTAAGAGGAATGAGCATAAAGGAAGGATGACTTCATATACTATCTAGTGTAGTAATCATAAAATTTATTTTACTTCAAATTAAGAAAGTCATTATGATAGAGAGCAGAGGGACTGAGTTGGTAAGTAGGGAAACATTCACTGGTGATTCATCCCTGTCAATTAGTCTCTATTCTGAAAATTGTGGTTTATTATTCTTGGTCTACTTTACTTTTGGTATGTGGCTTTAGAAACCTTTCTTTTTCCATTCTCTACAATTGGGAAATAAGACTTAACTCTAAATTATATTCTATATTTTGATTCCTGATTTATAAAAAAAAATTCTTGGCTCAATATTTCGTTAATTTTCCTTATGCCAATGTAACTTGGTCTGAACCATCATGTCTCATCTTTATTTATTTTTCTTAGCAAAGAGCCTTCTATAAAATGATACCACTGTAAAACATGGTCTGATGTCACTCAGGCAACCTAAAATATCTTTAATAAAAATGGATAATGAACAAAACTTAAAATTGTTCCTAAAATAAAACTTGCTTTCATGGTGACACATGCTTATGTGTAATAAATCACTGCTGAATCACAAGCCAGATGTATAGGGTTTAAAGGAAAATGGAAAACTAAATCATTGGATATAAATATCTATTTATAATGTAATTTCCTTAATAAGGGAGAGAATGAATGTTTAAAGGACATTTTTGTTGTTAAAGGCGGAATGTGATGATTGGCCATGCATACTTTCTGATGACGTAGCAGACACTGCTAGTTGCCAGCCCACATCCATTTTCTGCTTTTTAGAGATTTTTGAGTAGGATTTTTAGCTGAATAAGAAGTTTTCCAGAGTAAAAATGTGATTTTTTTGCAGCATGGTTTTAAGGTATATGTGGCAATGGAATAATTTGCAGGCTATCACTTCTAAAGAAAAACAATGTGTGCAACTTGTGGGTTATACCCTTAGAGACAGAGAACTGACCATCTCCTTCTCCTTTCTCTACAGTGTCAAATATCCAAGGTTACCCTGGATATGACTAGTTTACATGATTTTCTAAAGTAGTTATTAATAGAGCCACTTTCCATGCTCAGTTTGAACAAAAAGTCTGTGATATCTCTGCCTTTGTCCTTCTCGTTTTGTGGAACATTGAAAAGGAGGCAAATAATCTGAGGCCATGTGGTAAGGGCACTCTCTCAGGCATGGTGACACAACAGTATAGAAGATCCTCGGGCACATGACGATTTTGTGAAGCAGAAGCCCCTTTCCATTGGGACTTTTATGTTGAAGAACAATAAACTTAAATTCTGTTTCACCCACTATTTATTTTAGGTTTTGTTCCACACATCTGAACTTATAGCCCAACTAATGCAAAAGTAAACATATTATTTGTAAACTCTTCATTGTTTTCTAATACATCTTAGCTACACTGTGTTAGTATTATAACTAAAATAAGAACTCAGATTTTCAAATGAAATTCATAAGGCCAATTCCAACATCAAATATTCTTAAATGTCTGTCAAGATAACTTTGAAAATATATTCAAATGATTTTTCCCTATTTAGGTAAAAAGATATTAAACAACTAAAATGTTTATTTTTCTATTGTAGTCAAATAATAAAGTTATATTAATCATATGATTACACTAAGTTTTTCTAGCGATTTTTTTTTTTTTGCTATGATTTCAGATTTAGCTTTATCTCTAAAAACTTTTCAGCTAATCCTAAGAAACCACTGTTGGTGACTGCTGTATTAGTCCATTTTCACATTGCTATAAAGAACTGCTCAGACTGGGTAATTTATAAAGAAAGAGGTTTAATTAACTCACAGTTTGGCGTGGCTGGGGAGTCCTCAGGAAGTACAATTATGATGGAAGGCAAAGGGAAAGCAAGGTCCTTCTTCACAAGGTGGCAGGAAGCAGGGCAGAGTGAAGGAAGACGAGTCCTTTATAAAACCATCATATCTCATGAAAACTCACTCACTAATGGGAGAACAGCATGGGAGTAACTGCCCCATAATCTAATTACCTCCCCTGTTCTCTCCCTATACATGTGGGGATTCTAAGGATTGTAATTCAAGATGAGATCTGGGTGGAGGCACAAAGCCAAACCATAACAGTGATCTTATAACAGAGAATGAGTGTCTGATTCAGAACTAATTGCTTTGTTATCTACTCGGGATTGGTACTCTAAGATCAAAAATGATTTCATAATTATTTTTACTGTGTACCAATAAGAGATTTTCTGTGAATGGTAATTATAGTTTTTGATATAGATACTTGGATGCAATATTAGATATTACAGAAAATTGTTTTTAGTAAGACAAGGGAAGTCTGTGGTCCAAGGTAAATACTCCTTTGTTAAAATTTTATCAATTATATAGAACTGTACAGTTACAATTTTTACTGTGTTTGAATTTTATTTCCACTGATGCTTCCCTTTTGCTTAATCTCCAAGACTGACTTATTGCCAGAGTTCATGTGATGAAGTTCCTTCCCTGAACTACCCAAAAATGTGTGCATAACAACCAACAGGAAGTTGGTCGGGCTCTGAGTCTCTGAATACTCAGACATATTCTGATTCCTGTATATATTTCCATTTTTGCAGGACATTGACTGACTGTGATGGGACTAATCCTAAGTATCAAGGAACAGATCAGCCTAATCTACAAGACAGAAAAATACATCATAGGCATTTGTGGGATAAACTACCATACTAGATGTCTACTGGTTGCAACAATTTACTTGTTATAAAGACCTGAACTCCCTCCCTTATCATTTTATAAACTCCTTGTAAATCACTCCAGAGTTCATAGAGTTTTATCCAATATTCGTTGGTGTGTTAATTCTTTCCCAGCCACTAAATATTTAATCATACTTTATTAGCTCTCTGCTCACCTATTTGGCAGGATGTATGAAATCTTCCTACCCATTACTTATTTTCTACTCTCATGATATGTTCTCCATATATGAATTCAAACAAGTAGTGCACCTATTACAAAATCACTTACATTCGATGGAAAAACTAAATCACATATTTTTGTGGCATACTATCCTTATTCTAATTTCAACAATATAATTCAAGGTTTATGTCAGAAAAAAATAGTGTCTTTTTTTCCTCTTAGGTAGGCCTTATCCATACTTTATGGTCTTGCTTCATTATACAATTGTTTATTTAATTCAACAAATGTAGAAGCCATTATTTGTGACATTTATTTATGTATTACAGGTCTGAGCACTCTTTTGGTTCCCAAGGAGCAAATATACAGTTTTTTTTTCCTTCACAGAACTTATCTTCTAGTAGGGAGACAAAAGTGCTTACTTAAAAGAGTTTATAATAGTATTACATAAATTACCCACAAATATATAGATGTGTTCACAACTATGATAATAGAAGGCAGTAACTTTTATATGACATACAGTTGCTTTGAATAAGGTTAAAGAATTCTAGTTAGACAAAGAAGATAACTCTTTTAGTTTTCAGGATCAAGGGAGCCTACATACAGGTAACATAAAGGAAAACCAGGGCTAAGTAGACAATTGACAAAATTCTCTTTTGAGAATGTGGGATCTGAAAAATAGCTCTAAATATGAATAACCTGTGGCACACTAGACAGGTAGTCCGGGCAAAAGTACTTACCAAAGAAAAGTAGCTAAGATGCCGAGAGTGTTTGAAGAGCATGACAATAAAGACTGTCAGTTAATAAACTGATCTAAGAAGACTGCCAAAATATATGAGGTTAGGAGTTAGCAGAGCATGCAGAGCAGTTCTGGAATTGCTTCAATAAAATTGTGTAATAATTAAGATCAAATCTTTAAGACCAGGAGTTGAAAATAAGATAACCAGAGCAACCTTGCATGGTAATGCAGCTTATGTACTTTCTTGACTCTAAAGGGCATTCCTTGAATCATGACTATGTGATAGGACCTCCAAACTTATCCCTAGATTGAGAACAATACACTATTAATATCTATAAATAGGAGACTTACCTCAATAAGAACTTCTTAAAATGACTTGTTTCTAAAAAGTCACTTAAAAATTTATTTCATATTTGACACCTTTTATTTTGATATTAGATTTTTTTTTGCTACAGAACACACTATATCACTGTATGAAATGTCATAGTCTATTAATGTAATGTTAGGAAAAAATTCACACATCGATTGAACAAAATAGTTTCTAGTCAGAGAATTTCATAAATAATAAATTTGTCATGGCATATTTTAATAATCCCAAAAATATACTCAGAACAGTTCATATAGATGATGTGATATTTGATGGGATATTCTGCTGCAAGATTTATAGCCAGGAGAAACTTGAGACTGAATAATCAGTTGGGTATGTATTAACTCCAAGTTTACTTTCAAAGACTAACCCAGAAACCTCTGTTTTGACACAAAAGTAGAAATTTCAGGAGAATAGAGAGTTTGATGTTGTAAAATAAGTGCAAAAGTCATTCATAAGAAATCCAAGTTAATTCTGTAGGATGAGAAGAGTAAAGCTGCCTGAAGAAGACAATTTGTTAAAAAGGAAAATATATATTGGGAAGGAGTGAAACCCAGAGAATAAAGAACTAGAGCCAAGAGACAAAGCTTAGCAAACTGAGAATTGAATAAAGAAATACACAGGATCATTTGATTGAAAAAGAAATACTACTGACAAAATGAAGAAAATCATAAATAAAGAAGCCAATGTTATGTAACATATGTTAATGACACAAACTTATAGCAATTTCTGTATTGTGATTGTAAAGGAGGTTATTTTACAGACAATTGTGGACCAGGAGAAGATGAAGAATATAGACTAATCAGAGGAGTTGCAAGTAAAAGAAAGAAAAGAATGTAAAACATGAGATTCTCTAAATTCTTTAAGATTTTTTAGCGAATTCAAACTCTTTTCCTTCACTCTACCATTGCAATTCATTTCCATAGTCCAACCCTACTCTTCAACATTACCAAAGACAAGAACCTCTGCATTATGCTGATTTCATGCATACTACTCTGTGGTCATCTCTTTCTATTCTTCTAGCTTTCTCTTTAATAATTCACTTTGGAATTCTCTGACTTCTGAAGGCTCTACAGTCTATTGAACCAATATTAATACAGCAAAGAATTTTGAATGAAACTTCAGGAATACACAAACTCTGAGTGGGCTGTGCACTTGAATTTTAAAGCAAATTATAAAGGTTTTAGACATTAATGTAATATAATATATTCATGACTTTATATTTAATCAGGAAAATGTTCTTAAAGAGGACATAGAAAAAAATAAGCTTAAGGAAAATGGTTGATAAAATTTGCTACATCAAAACATCATTAAGAACGAGAAAAGAGAGTGTTAATATGGAGAAGATATTTGAAGAACTTGTTATACAACATTTCACTGAAAGCATGTCTAATTGACCACTAAACATGAAAATTCAGACAAAACCATTACTAATCATGAAAAGGCTTATTGAAACACAATAACATGTCTACACCCCTACAGAAATAAAATAATTACGAAGACTAACAATAACAGTGGTTGTAGGAATACAGAGCAACAGGCATTTTCATACACTGCTTGTAAGTGAATAAATTAACATAATTACCTCCAGAAAAATGTTTGACATTTTCTATTAAGCTGAACATAGCCATAGCATAAAACGAGAAATTCCACCTAAAAAGAATGTGTTTACAGAAATGCAATACATGTATAAGCAAACACAGGCAGAAAAATATTCACAGTAGTATTACTTTAACAGCTGAAATTAGCAACTTCCCAGATAATCACATTAGCAGAATGGGAAATTAAATTTAAAAAATCATAAACTATTAATACTATACATCAATGAAAATGAATGTATTACAGCTATATGTAACAGCATAGGGGAATACCATAGTAATAGTATTAAGAGAAATAAGCCAAGAGAAACAAGCCAGACACAAGAGAATACATATTGAGTGATTCCAATTATATTAATTCCAAAAAGAAGTAAATTGTCATCCTAGAACTCAAGATTGCAATTAACTTTGAGAACTATTGAGTGTATTGATTGGGAGGTGGCACAAAGGAAACTAATGGAATATGGTCAATATTCTGCTTCTTGACCTGGTTTTGGTTGTAGAGGTATTTGCATTGTGATAATTTATTGAGCTGTACATTTATAATGTGTGCAAATTTCTCTATATGATTAACACTATACAAAAACAGTAAAAGAAAAAAATGTAAATAGAATCATGTTGGTTGATTTCACTCTAAAGTCATTATCTTGATCTTTAAGTAGAACATAAATTCTGCCAAGCAGTTATATTTGTTTCTCTTCTGATTAAGAGGTTTCCCTTTTGATTAAATGGCTTTCTCTCTTGGTTTTGCATTTTGAATTATCTTACTTAAGTAGAGAAAAATATGTTCTGTTGGAAATATAGAATTGTTGTGAAGTACAGATTTGGAGGAAAAGGTTAAGAATCCATGATACGGGGTTTGGAAAAGGATTTTACTTACAGACAAATTGAATTAATGTGAATTCATATTATTATGTCATTGCTATAGCTTAACATATCTCCCAGTTTCATCTCTAAGTGTTTAGGGGTATAATTCTGACAATATAAAAAAACTAACCTTCTTAACACAAAAGGTTCTCTATTATTTTTTCCTCTTCATTCTGTTCATTCCAGGGTAAGTACAAGTTTCCTCTTTCATCTTCAGGCAAATTTACAAGAACCCAATAGTGTGTTATATTTCTGGAGCTCACCGAGCAAATCCCTTGGGGCTGACCAATTTTATGTGTCCTGTTTGATTTGACTGAAGCATATTCATTTTTTAACATTAAACTTAGTTTTTTCTTTTAACGGAAGCAGCTCTTTGCTATAATTTTTTTAAAGGTCTATGACTGGAGTTGTCTCACTAAGAAGACTTTCTTGGCTATATAACAAGCACCCTTCCCTCTGAGAAGACATCTGTGGTTTTACTTCTAGAGGCCATAAACAAACGAAAACACAATCTAATGTTAGTTGTTGTATTAAAAAAAGAAAAGAAAAAAATATGGTCTAAATTTAAGGCAGTATCTTCTGTTGGATCCCAAACAGAAAGAGGACATTAGTGGAAGACAATAGTGAAAGCTGACTAAATATGTAGTTCAGTTAATTGTACGGCACCAGTGTTAATGGTGTCATACAATTTTTTTTTTAATATCTGTTTTTTAACAGAAACCAGTATTAATAGTGCCATATAATTGGACACATAAAGCATAATTTCATAAGAGGCTGATATTAGAGAAAGTTTTTTAAAAAGACATATGGGATAGATATTATCTTTCCCATACGTATCTCTATATTATCTTTGGAACTGTTATATAAATCTAAATCAATTATATAATAATGAATTTTATAAGGCTAGAAATGTATTTTGTAATGATGTTTTTATAAAGATTTGTAAAAATAAAAATAAGATTGGAAAGAAATATACATTACCAGATGAAGTAGAATAATTTTTGTGTGTTTTTTTTCCATATTTTCCTCATGTACTTCAAAGTCCATGCAACATTTGTTAAATGAAAACACAAACACTAACATTTGCAAATGTATAAACATACAGACATCCAAAAATCCACATAGGTTTCTAGATTTTTCTGAATTAATATTTCTGAATTCAGGTATTAGTTTTAAAGCAGAGATAATTGGCACAATGTTCTTCAACTTAATCCTAGCACATGTCACCAAATCAGTTTACTTCCTGAAGTCTCTTGCCAAACCTTTTCCTACTGTTTTTATGAATGCTAAATATTCAGTTTTAACAATTTTCAAATAGCTGAAATTATAATAACAGTAGCACACATATAGGAAATATAGAATCTTTTTTAAATTAGAACCAGCCTTAATTCTTCAGTTTAAAAGGTGGCCATAAACTTTACGTAGTAAATCCCATATTAACGTGTTAACACCAGCTGTCTTCTAGATTCTTTCTTGAAATTAGAATGTTAGTAACATGTTACATTCTTTATGAGAAATATAAGTGCCTCAAAGTACCCACAGCATTAAGATTAAAACTCTGTCTTGCTCATCAGTCTAGTCAAGGGAGGAACTACATTATTATTTAAATTTAAATCACTAAATATTTAGTTGTTGATGACAATGGTGGTGATCATAGCCTCTAGAAAAATATTCAGCTATTGGAGATCAATTATTTCTAACATTGTGTAAGAATTTGTCCTCAGTTACAAATAATTACATATCTTTGATAAACAGATTTTTTAAAGTAACTTTTCAATGATAAGTCAGAAGTTCTACTAAAAACAGTGTGATAAATTTATCCTTCAGGAAAAAAATTATTGGAAAAATGCTAAGAAAACTGTTCTTATGTCTCTAACTCTGAAGTCTGATAAGGAGAACTGTGACAAAGTTATTTTTTTAATATCTGTTTTTTAATGGAAAATAGTCTAAGTAAACCAAAGAATTTTCTGCTATAGAAATGATTTTTTCCCGAAGAAAATGTTCTCTGGCTCAGGCCACTTAGTTGGACAAAGCAGCTTGAACATTACTTCACTTTACACTTTCTAAATAGTTTGGTTTTCTTTCTAAATAATGACATTGAGGATTCAATTATATTTACTTTCTGTTTCCAGACACTTTAGCGGTATGTTCATCACTCAAAGACATTTTACAGAAAACAGTCATCAGAGTGGTACTCATTTTTTTTTCACTTTATTTGGTTTTATATCCACCAGATCTACATGCTTTTGTTTCAGACGTTTCTAGCTATAGTTCTCTAAAGATAAGGTTCTGTTAGGCCATGAAAAATGAAGAAATTCAA
The DNA here is from genome assembly GCA_031835075.1 of Saguinus oedipus. Classification (NCBI taxonomy): domain Eukaryota; kingdom Metazoa; phylum Chordata; class Mammalia; order Primates; family Cebidae; genus Saguinus; species Saguinus oedipus. Next base: position 150,927,688 of record CM063171.1, on the reverse strand, counting down.
ACTTTGTTTTGGAAATTAGATAAAGAAAAGAAACAACTAGAACTGAATTTACTACTTGTTTTAATAACTAGCATATAACATGAGTATATATTCCTTTGAAGTAGATTGTATAGAGTGACATTAAATATTTTATCATGGAAACAATGTAACCACATATGGACCTCATTCTTTGGCTGTGCTTATAGCTATGTCTACATAACTCCAAAACACTTTGTTTGATTTGTTTCACTGATTAATGGTCTTAAACAACTCCATTGTTTCAGAGCACTATACCTAACCTATACTGCCATAATTATAAACATTCTTTTGTCAAAGACTAAATTGTTGCATATGGTTGTAGGTGGTAACGTCTAATAAAAGAATTGATCTTTGTAGCAAAACTTTTTATTAAATCTTTTATTTGGAATGATCTATATTCTACCAAAAGAAAGGTTTTGTTCAAATACTCTTTTTCCAATGTATATAGAGATCTAAGACGGTCAATCTAGTACTTGGCATTTAATTCTGGAGTTTTCTATATAGGGTTCATCCAATTCTTCATATCTATGTATGAATGTCCCTAATTTTAACAAAAAAAAAAATTCATGGATTATATAAAATGACAAATGTAAGAAAAAATCATTAAACAGTAGATTTCTATTGATAGTAATATACCATTATTTTAAATAATTGTTTTTAGTCAGGTATGAGGAAGTTAAACCAGAAACCTGACATGATCAAGTTGGCTTTAGAGAAGATTGGTGTAAATCCCAAGTGTATGGCTTCAATTTCTGCCATTGATGATATCCATACATGGATGAGGATGAAGTTTATAGGCTATTGTGAAAGGTATCCAAATGGCCAGGCGCAGTGGCTCACATCTGTAATCCCAGCACTTTGGGACCCAGAGGCGGGTGAATCACGAGGTCAGGAGATTGAGACCATTCTGGCCAACATGGTGAAACCCCATCTCTACTGAAAATACAAAAATTAGCTGGGTGTGGTGTAGTTCCTGTAGTTCCAGCTACTCAGGAGGCAGGCAGGAGAATGGCTTGAACCCAGGAGGTGGAGTTTGCAGTGAGCTGAGATTGCACCACTGCACTCCAGCCTAGTGACAAAAATAAAATAAAATAAAATGAAATAAAATATATTCTAATGGCTTTTCTTCCAATTTACTAACCATTCTAATTATTTGTTTAGTTAATAATTTCAGACCTTGGATGTTTCAGTCTTACAATGCTTTTTTGATTCTCCTTTAGTGGTTACCCACTCTTGGTTGAAAGACTTTATCTTTTCATTTATTTTGCCCATTTGTTCTTGTATTTTTTTAAACGTATTTGTCATAACATATTTCTAAAAACCAATATTTAGATCAGTTCTATATTTAAGGTTAAAGAAAGCTAGACTATTAATATATCCTATATGAATAAAGAATGTTAGTTATGAATAAGAAAGCTTTTGCTCAGATAATCATTAAATTATTGTTTGTTTCCAGCCTTTTAGTCAGTGAGATTGGAATTCTCTATCAGACAGACAAAAAAAAAATTCTGATGTGTATGGAAGCTGCAGGCTATGCAATTGTCCCTATGTTGGTCATAGAAAACTCAAAAATCAGCTTTTACCAGTAAGATGGAACTCGTTTTCAACATCTGAAAATTGCACTTCAGATTACCAATATCCATACTGTATTAGTGCATTCTCAAGATTCTAATAAAGATATACTTGAGACTGGATAATTTATAAAGGAAATGAATTTAAATGACTCACAGTTCAGCATGGCTGGGGAGGCTTCAGAAAACTTACAGTCATGGCATAAGGGGAAGCAAACATGTCTGTCTTCACACAGTGGCAACAAGGAGAAGTGCCAAGCAAAAGAGAGAAAAATCCCATATGAAACCATCAGATCTTGTGAGAACTTACTCACTACCATAGAGATAACCCCCTCTTGATTCAATTACCTCTCACCAGGTTCCTCCCATGACATGTGGGATTATGGGAACTATATTTCAAGATGAGATCTGTGTGGAAACCCAGCCAAACCATATTACATACTTTTTTGTCTCCAAATTTATCCCTTTACCCTCAAGATAAATGTTTCACATGATTATTTTCTTATTTCTATCAACATTACCTGTTAAGACATATTGACAAAGTAAATATATTCATGAATTTTCTTTCTAAACCTAATTATTTCACTGATTTTTTATCCATTCAAAGTCCAACATCTTTTAAGACTCTTATGTGCAATATCTTTAAGTGAATTCTAATTTCTCCTTTGGAGCAAAGTCTACGACCATCTTATTGCTTTTGCAACATCAATATCCAGTTCTTCTTTGTACTTTACCACTAACTACACTTAGATCTTCTTTTACATATAATTTAAAAATTGACTTAGTCACCTTATTCTTTCCTCTACTTCGTTTACTACATCATTTTAGTTATAAATCACATACTTTTAATAAATAAATATTTCTAAAATATAACTTTGATAGTATTATCTCTTTGTTCAGAAAATTTTATGTATTTTTGGAGTTTTTTGCTAAGTCCAAATTTCTAAAATAGCTGTGATCTCTGGGGATTAGCTTGTCCCCTGATTGGATTACATCCTCCCAATACCCCTCAGAGAGTATAGTTATTGCTATTTTATTGATAAATACATTGAAGCTTGGTGATATTAATTTGCCAAAGACCACAGCTTACAATTTAAGAAACTCTAATTTATAGCTGTTCTGTCAGACTCCAAGGTTTTTGTTGTTGTTGCTGTTGTTTTCACTCTCACTCTCACACTGACACATTCCCCTTCTAATGCATACTCATAAAGGAGTTCAGTGAGTTAGTTGTTATGGTCTGCACTTTGCAGGTAAGACACAGGACTCAGAAAATGTTAACCAGTTTACTACGAAATAATACAAAGATGGGTCATAAAACTTGAATTTAAATTAGGTATTTCTGCATCAAGAAGCTGTGCATTTTTCTGTACACTATACACACTGACATCTACATAAATGATATCGTTTAGAAATTTCGAGCCATGAATATTTTCTCCCCTTAGTATAGCCAGGACTTCTAAAAATCAAATATCTTGTTTACATCTGAACAGCACTCACTTTTTCTGCCTGTTTAATGATTTTGTCATCATACACTATATTCCCAAATTCTATCTGTTCTCTAAAATTCGTGCTACATACTAAATACTTCACAAAGTCATCACTAATTCTGAAATTAGAGAAAAACTCATCTTTTCTCTAAACATTCATAACATCTCTGTGTTTTTTAGAGTCCTTAAGTCTCACTTTTTTTTCTCCATGTTCTGCTACCTGTAGAGAATTATAAGTTCTGTGAAGACAGATCTACTTGCCTATGTATCCATATTATTATTCTGGCCTATAGTTGATACATAAAAACTATTTGATGAGTGGATAATCACTAGTTTTCAGAAATATGTGACATAGGGTCACAAATAGAACATACTAAAAATCATTTCATATAGTAGAATTGAGAACCAGGTTGACTTCTGAGATTTTTTACTTCAGTTCCTGGCTCCTCAATGGCACTTCTGGACTCACCCAGGGCCTAGGAGAACTTGATGCCCCGAAGGAAAGGAGACAAATCTGTCTGGGTTTGCCACTGGTTGATTGTAGAGCCCTAGGGCCTTGACCGAACCTAGGAAATAACCAGGTAGTGGGTATAGTAAGCCTTGGAAGGGACCTGGTATCATGCGTGCTTCAGGTCTGATCTAGCACAATCCCAGTGGTAGCGAACAGAAGGGTGCTTGTGTCATCCCACTCCAAGCTCCATGTGACTCAGCACAGAAAGAGACTCTATCTGTTTGTGAGAAAGTAAAGGAAGAGAACAAGAATCTCCACCTGGTAATCTAGAGAATTCTTCTGGATCTTATTTATCACCACAAAGGTGATACTCCTATGAGCTTGCAGGAACCACAGTAAAATTGCTTTTGTGGTTCCTCCTAATGCAGATATGATTTAGATCACAAAACCCAGATACTTTTGAATACCCAAAAAGCCTTCCCAAGTGGGTCTAGGCAAGTCCAGACAGCAAAGAACTGCAATAAATACCTAACTATTCATTGCTCAGACACCAAGGAACATCCACAAGCATCAAGATCATCCAGGAAAATATGACCTCATAAAATTAACTAAATAGGATGCCAGGTCCTAGAAAAACAGATACGTGATCTTTCAGACAAACAATTCAAAATAACTGCTTTGAAGAAAAAAGAAAATTCAAGATAACCACAGAACAGGAATTCAGAATTTCATCAGACAAATGTAACAAAGAGATGAAAATAAATAAAAATAATCAAGGAGAAATTCTGGAGTTGAAAAATGCAGCTGACATACTGAAGAATGCATCAGAATCCTTTAGTAGTAAAAAGGACCACACAGAATTAAGAATTAGTGACCTTGAAGACAGGCTATTTGAAAATACACAATCAGAAGAGATAAAAGAAATGAATAAAAAGCAATGAAGCATGCCTACAAGATCTAAAAAAGAGCCTCTAAAGGAAAAATTTAATAGGTATTGGCCTTAAAGAGGAGGTAGAGAAAGTGATAGGAGTAGGAGGTTTGTTCAAAGGGTTAATAAATAATTTCCCCAACCTAGAGAAAGATATCAATATGCAAGTACAGGAAAGTTATATAGAATGAAGCAGATTTAACCCAAAGAAGACTTATGCAAGATGTTTAATAATCTAATTCCCAAAAGCCTAATGATAAAGGATGCTAAAAGCAGCAAGAAAAAAAAAAATAAGCAAATAAGATACAATGGAGCTCCAATACATTTGACAGTGGACTTTTCAGTGGAAACCTTACAGACCAGGAGAGAGTGGCATGACACTTCTGAAGGAAGTGGAAATGGGAAAGGAAAAAAGGGAAAAGAAAAAAAGGGAAAAGAAAACACATTTTACTATTAAATAGTGTTTTCAATGAAAGCAATCTTCAAATATTCAAGAGAAATAAGGACTTCCTCAGATAAAGAAAAGCTGAGAGATTTCAATACCAGACCCATCCTATAAGAAGTGCTAAAGGAAGCTCTTCAATCAGAAAGAAAAGAAAATTAATAAGCAATAAGATATTATCTGATGGTATAAAACTCACTGGTAATACTATGTAGAAAAACACAGAATATTTTCATACTGTAACTCTGATGTGTAAACTACTCTTATCTTGAGTAAGATAAGATATGTAAGAAAGACTAAATGATGAACAAGTAAAAAATAATAACTGGAACAATGTTTCAAGACATAGTACAATAAGATGAAAAGAGAAACAATAAAATGTTAAAATGCAGGAACAAGAAGTTAAACTGTAAAGATTTTATGTGTTTGCTTTTTGCATGTTTGTGTATGCAGTCAGTGTTGTCATATTTTAAAAATAATGAGTTATAAAATGGTATTTTAAAACCTCATGATAATCTCAAATTGAAAAATCAACAACAGATAAACAAAGAAATAAAAAACAAGAAATTAAAATTTACCAACAGAGAAAATTCACTTCACTAAAAGGAGGACAAGAAGAAAGGAAAGAAAAAAGATAAGGTTACAAAACAGCAGGAAAACAAATAGCAAAATGGCAGGAGTATGTCCCTACTTATCAATAACATTGAATGTCAATGGATTAAAATTCTTTAATCAAAAGACATAGACTATCTGAATGGATTAAAAACAAGATCCAATAATCTGTTGTATACAAGAAATACACTACACCTATAAAGAAACACAAAAACTAAATAAAAAGGAATGATAAAAGATATTCCATGGCAATGAAAACCATAAAAGAGCAGGAATAGCTATACTTATATTAGACAAATTATATTTCAAGGTAAAAACTATTAGAAGAGGCAAAGATTATCATTATTTACTGATAAAGGGGTAAATAACATACCAAAAGGGGTCAATTCAGCAAGAGGATATAACAAATGTAAATATATATGCACCTAACACTGGAGTACCTGGTTATATAAAGCAAATATTATTAGAGCCAAAGAGAAATGTGCCCCAATACAATAATAGCTGCAGACTTCAATACCCCACTTTCAGCATTTAACAGATCTTTCAGACAGAAAATCAATAAACAAACTTTGAACTTAATCTGCACCATAGACCAAATGGACCAAATATATATTTACAGAACATTTTCTCTAACAGCTACAAAATACTCATCTTCTTTTTGGTATGTAAATGATTGTTAAGGATAGGCCATATGTTAAGTCAAAAAGGAAGTCTTAAAACACTAAAAAAAAAAAAAACCCTTAAAATAATATCAAGCATCTTCTCTGACCACAATGAAATATACTAGATCAATACCAAAAAGAATTTTGCAAAGTATATAAACATAGAGAAATTAAACACTATGCTCTGAATGATTAGTGGATCAATCAAGAAATTAAGAAGGAAATTGAAAAATTTATTGAAATAAATGGTAAAGGAAACACAACATACCAAAATGTATGGGATACAGTGAAATGACAATAAGAGGGGAGTTTATAGCTGTGTCTGTATCCAAAAAGCAGAAAATTTCTTTTTTTCTTTCTTTTTTTTTTTTTGAGACGGAGTTTCGCTCTTGTTACCCAGGCTGGAGTGCAATGGCACGATCTCGGCTCACCGCAACCTCCGCCTCCTGGGTTCAGGAAATTCTCCTGCCTCAGCCTCCTGAGTAGCTGGGATTACAGGCACGCGCCACCATGCCCAGCTAATTTTTTGTATTTTTAGTAGAGACGGGGTTTCACCATGTTGACCAGGATGGTCTTGATTTCTTGACCTTGTGATCCACCCTCCTCGGCCTCCCAAAGTGCTGGGATTACAGGCTTGAGCCACCGTGCCCGGCCAGAAAATTTCTAATAAACAACCAAGTGGAACATTTTACAAAAACTAATAAGGCAAGAGAACACCATATCCGAAATTAGTAGAAGAAAAAATATATAAACATAAGAACATATATAAAAATGAGTGCTGGAAATCTTAGCTAGAGCAAATTGGACAAGAGAAAGAAATAAAGGGCATCCAAATTAGAAGGGAAGAACAATTATCCTTGTTTGCAGACAATGTGATCTTACATTTCAAAAAACCTTAAGACATCACAAGAAGACTATTAGAACTGATAAACAAATTCAGTAAAATTGCAGGATACAAAATTAACATACAAAAAATGCCAGCAGTAAACAATTTGGCATTTCTGCCAAATATTTGCCATTTCTATAAGACAACAGTGAACCATCTGAACAAGAAATTGAGAAAGGAGGTCTATTTGTAGGTCCTATTTACAGTGCCTACCTAGGAATTAACCAAAGTAAAATATCTCTACAATGAGAACTATAAAACATAGATGCAAGAAATTGAAGAGGACACTCATACAGAAAATGAAATATATTTGATGTTTATTGATTGTAAAAACCGATATTGTTAAAACGTCTATACTACCCAAATCAATCTACAGATCGAATGCCATCCCTATCAAAATACCAACGGCAGTTTTCACAGAAACTGAAAGAACTAAAATTTATAGAGAACCCTGAAAGATCTAGAATAGCCAAAGCAATTCTAAACAAAAAGAGCAAAACTAGAAGATTCACATTAATGGATTTTAAATTGTACTACAGAGCTATAGCAACCAAAATGGCATAGTACTAGCATAAAAATAGACATATAGACCAATGGAACAGAAACAGAACCCAGAAATAAATTCATATATTTATACAGAACTCATTTTTTACCAAAGTATCAAGAACATATATTGGAAAAGGGGCAGTCTCTTCAGTAAATGGTATTGAGAAAACTATGTATCCATATGCAGAAAAATGAAACTAGACCCATATATACACTATATACAGAAATAAATTCAAAATAAATTAAAGAATTAAACCTAAAACCTCAAACTATGAAACCAATTCAAGAAAAATCAGGGGAAACTCTCCAGGACACTGGATTGGGCAAATATTTCTTGGGTAATACCCTATAAGCACAGGAAATCAAAGCAAAAATGAACAAATGGATCACATATCTTTAAAAAAGTATCTGTACAGTAAAGGAAACAACAAAGTGAAGAAACAACCTACACTATGGAAGAAAATATTTGCAAACCAACCATCTGGAAAGGGATTAATAACCATAATATACAAGGAAAAGAAGCTCAAATGACTCTATAGGAAGAAATCTAATAATTTGATTTAAAATGAACAAAAGATCTGAATAGAAATTAAGACAGGCAAATTGCAAACAGGTATATGAAAAGGTGCACAATATGATTGGTCATCAGATAAATGCAAATCAAGATTATAATAAGATATAATCTCATCCAAGTTAAAATGGCTTTTATCCAAAAGACAGGACATATCAAATGCTGGTGAGGAAGGGGAAAAGGAGAACCCTCATACATTGTTGGTGGGAATGTAAATTAATACAACCACTATGGAGAACAGTTTGGAAGTTCCTCCAAAAACTAAAAGTAGAGCTATCAAATGATCTGTCAATCTCACTGCTAACTACATACCCCATGGAAAGAAAATCACTATATGAAAGAGATATCTGCACTCCTTTATTTATTACAACACTATTCACAATAGCCAAGATTTGGAAGCAACTGAAGTATCTATCAACAGATGAAAGATAAAGAAAATGTGATACATATACAATGGAGTACTAGTCAGTCACCCAAAACAATGAGATTCTATCATTTGTAACAACATGGATGAAACTGGAGGCAATTATGTTAAGTGAAGTAAGCCAGGCACAGAAAGACACATATTACATGTTCTCACTTATTGGTCAGATGTAAAAATCAAAACAGTTGAACTCATGGAGATAGAGAGCAGAAGGATGGTTACCAGAGGTTAGAAAGGGGAGTACATGGGGTGCAAGGCAGGTGGGGATAATTAACAGGTAGAAAAAGTACTTAGAAAGAATAAATAATATCTAGCATTTGATAGCACATAGGGTGGCAATAGTAAATAATAATTGAATTTTATGCTTTAAAATAATTAAAAGTTGATTGTAACACAAGGATAAATGCTTGAGGTGATAAGTACCCCATTTACCCTGATGTGATTATTACACATTGAACATATGCATTAAAATATTTCATGTGCCCCATAAATATATACCTACTACTATGTACCCACACAAATTAAAAATAAAAAATTTGAATAACAAAAAGTCAGTTACTGTTGTACATACTGGCAATAAAAACCAATTCAGAATTTTAAAATACCATTTGAAATTTGAAATTCAGAATTTAAAAATACCATTTATACTACCACCAAAAATGAAATATTTAGGTATAATTCAAACAATATAAGAAAATCTTCTCCATGTAAAAAATTATAAACCTCAATAAAAGGTTTTAAAAAGGTTTTAAATAATTGGAAAAATATTCCATATAATTCATTAGAATACTTAATATTTTAAGATGTCAGTTCCTCACAACTTGATCTATAGATTCAATGTAACTCAATTAAAATCACTGAATCTATTTTGGAGATATGAAAATGCTAATTTAAAACTTTATATGGAAAGGCAAAAGACCTCAAATAACCAGTGCAATGATGAAAAAGAAACACATTTAAAGAATTCACACTGACATTTAGACTTACTATAAAGCTACAATAATTGAAAAAGTGTGGTTTTTCCAAAAGAACAGGAACAGAGATTAGTAGAACAAAATATAGAGCCAAGAAATAGATCCATGAAAAATATAGTCAACTGATCTTAGACAAGGAGCAATGGCAATTACAATTCTATTTTCCTGTTATTATCTTTTAATTTGTTTTTTTTTTTTTTTTTTTTTTTTTTTTTGCCAATCAATGAGAGCCTGTAAGGTTGCTGAGGTTGGTTGGCCTTGAACTCTTGGCCTCGCCTTCGCAAGCGCCACGACATCCGGCCGGAGCCACTTTGGGCACCTTTCCTGTTATTATCTTTTTAGAAGATAATACACACAAAAATGAACCTAGACTCAGAAATTTGCAATTTATAGAAATTTTGGCTCAAAATAGATATTACATCTAATGTAAAATACAAAATTAAAAAACTTCTAGAAGAAAAATAGAAGAAAATCTAGGTGATGTCTTCATTATTCTTGATTTTTTAGTCAAAATGCTAACTAAAAGCACTACCCATGAGAGGAAAAATTAATAAATCGAACTTTGTTAAAATTTAAAATCTCTACTCTGTAAAATAGACTGTCAGGAGGCCAAAAAGAGAAACCAAAGTCTGGGAGAAAATATTTGGAAAACACATATCTGGTAAACAACTTGAATCTAAGATATATGAAGATCACTTAACACTCAATGATAAGAAAATAATTAAATTTTAAAATGTGCAAAAGGGTCTGCCATCATGGCTCATGCCTATAATCTCAGCACCTTGGGAATCTGAGGTGGGTGGATCCCCTCAGGTCAGGAGTTTGAGACCAGCCTGACCAACATGGTGAAACCCCCTTTCGACTGAAAATACAAAAATTAGTCAGGCCTGTTAGCAAGTGCCTGTAATTTCAGCTTCTCAGGAGGCTGAGGAAGGAGCATGGCTTGAACCTGGAAAGTGGAGGTTGCAGTGAGCTGAGATTATGCCATTGCACTCCAGCCTGGATGAGAGAGAGAGAGACTCCATCTCAAAATAAAAAAAAAAAGTGCAAAAGATCTGGAAAGACACTTCAACAAATAAGATATACAAATTCAAAACATGCATAGGAAAAGATGCTCAACATTATTTTAAGTTATTGTAAATTAAAACAAATTGTCACTACATGCCTACTAGGTTGGATAATATTTCAAATATTTAAAATGCCAATTGATGACTTGGATGCAGAACCTCAGGAACTCTCCATTGTTAGGGAGAATGCAAATGGTATAACCATTTTCGAAGACATCTTTGAAATTTCTTACAAAGCTAAACATAGTCTTACCACACAATCTAGCAATTGTATTCCTGGATATTTACTCAACAGATTTTAAAACATGTCTACACAAAAACTTATGCACAAACTTTCATAGTAACTTTATACATAATCACCAAAAACTTAAGTGACCAAGATAGCACAGATAGTGGCATATCTATACAATGAAATATTATTTAACAATAAAAAAGAGGAAGTGATAAAGCCACAAAATGATATGGGCAAATCTTAAATGTTTTCAACTGAAATATGAAAACGTAAAATACTATTTATTGTATGTTTCCAATTATATGACCTATTTGAAAAGGCAATACTTTAGAGATAATTTAAAAAATCAGTGGTTCCTAGTGGTTTTGCAAATGGGGAAAACAACATTCAAATAGGTAAAGTAAACGGAATTATTAGGAAAGTGAAACTATTGTATATGATGCTATAATTGTGCCTACTTGACATTATACATATGTCAAAATCTATTTAATTTTATAGCAAAAATAGTAACATTAAATATATGACATTTCAAGAAATTAGGAGGTCTTAAGAATCCCAAGTTAAAATGCAGAATATGAGAAAACAATTAAATTGTAATATAAATATATAAGACAAACTCATTAAAGTGGGTAGAGAAAAAGGTGCTGAAATAACATTGCAAATGTGTGGAATCCATAAAACTAATGACAAAAGAAACTTGTTTATAAAGCCGTTGCCCAAGAGGGAATGGGTTACCAATGCTTGAATGGTTTACATATAGATTGGACTTGAACAGTTAAGAAAATAGATAAAATAAAACCAGATTTCTAAATATTGGAGTGGGTGTTTACAAATAAATGAGGGAGGACAGCTAGAATGATTCATATGTTGATGTATTAGACCTAGAGACATAAGGATGAGAACATGTTTAACTTAATAAAGGTACAAATTGTTACATATAGAAATATTTATACGTATGTATACATACAAGGTCTCATACACACACACACACACACACACACATATATATATATATATATACATATATATTTCTTTTCTGTGTCAGTTGCACAGAAGCAATGGGGTCTAGAAGCAATGACACTCAAGTAGCATAAGGCATACCCAGTAACTTGACTTTGGATTCTAATACTATTCTTCAATGAAAGAAATCAGAGTTCTTTGGAGAAGTGACTAAATCTGAGATAGGACGGAGAATATATAAGAGCAGAATGTAATGCTGTATAAGAAAATAAAATAATTTGTTTAAAATAATTTAAAAGATGTATTAATTGGGCTATATTTAAGAGATATACAAAAGGTGACTAAAAAATTATCAGTAGTAGAGTTAGGTCCCGGCAAGATGGCATCATAGAAGCGACTCAGGATTGCAGCTCTCAGTGAAGGCGCAGAGGGTGAGTCCTAGCCACATTCTCGGATGGACCTTTTTTGCCCACAGAGCGTTGAAAGTCCCAGGTGTGGGAGAGACACCGGACGCTGGTACAGCTGGCTAGTTGCGCGGCTGCTTCGGCCAGTGCCGCAGCGGGACCCGGCACGGAACTCACTGGTCTGGGTGCCCTGTTAAACCAGCAATCTGAGATTTGGAAGGGCAGATTGGCATGTCCATCTAATTGAATGGGACTTGGACAATGAGCCAGACCAGGAGATTCCTGGGAAGTGTGATCTGAGCCGGTGCAGTGGGCAGCGGCACGGGAGATTGCATGGATACCAGTGCCCTATCAGCAGGCTACTGGGGCACCAGTGAGAGAGTCGACCTTTCAGCTTGGGGAGAGGAAGAGAGAGAGAGAGAGGACGGACTCTGAGGCAGGGAGCTGGGTGATCGGGCTCGGCGGGTCCCACCCTCACGGGGTCAAGCAGGGTGGTGATTGGAGGCGCTCGGGGCTGAGAGTTTTGCTGCTGGCATCTAGGACGGTGCAGCCCGGTGGGGGAGGGGCGTCCACCACTACGTACGCAATCCGCCCCTACTGAAGTACCGCCCAGGGCTGACGCAGCCTGCCATTGCTGAGGCAACCTGCAATAACAGAGAGACTCCACCAGGAGGGGGGACCACTCCACAGCAGAACGGAGCCCAGCAGCAAGAGGGCAGACCCACGCTAGCAGGACAGAGCCCCGGCAGGCAAATAGTGAATAGACTACCTCCTAGTGGGGCAGGACAGTGCAACAGATACTCATAAAGAAAGCCCCAACTCCCTGAGACACAGCATCTAAGGGGGAAAAAAGAGGGTGGTGTTTTATGAGTTCTGTTGCAGCAGACATAAACAACCTCCCAACAACCCTGAATGAACAACGGAGCTCACAGCTCAGCACTGGAGCTCCTATAAAGCACAGACCATCTCCTCAAGCAGCTCCCTGACCCCTGTATATCCAAAGAGTCACCCCAAAAAAGGACTAATCAGACTGACATTTGGCAGGCATCATTATGGAACAAAGACAGCAGAAGAAGAAACTGGTATCATCCCTCACTGTTCCACAGCTGCTACAGGTATACCACAGACAAGCAGGGCCTGGACCTCAGCACTCATACAGCAGAGGGGCTAGACAATTAGAAGGAAAACTAAGTAACAGAAATACTTCATCATCAACAATCTCAGCGTTCACACAGAGACCCAATTGAAAAATCAGCAACTACTAAGACAACAGGCAGATAAATCCAAAAAGATGGGAAGAAACCAGCACAAAAAGGAGGAAAACACCCGAAACCAAAACACCTCACCTCCTACAAAGGACCAAAACTCCTCACCAGCAAGGGAACAAAGCTGGACGGAGAATGAGTGTGACAAAATGATGGAATCAGACTTCAGAAGGTGGATAATGAGAAACTTCAGTGAGCTAAAAGAACATGTTCTAAATCAGTGCAAAGAAACTAAGAAGCTTGAAAAAAGATTTGAAAAAAGATTCGAGGAATTGATAACAAGAATGGACAAATTAGAGAGGAAGATGAATGAATTAAAGGAGCTGAAAAACACAACATGAGAACCTCATGAAGCATGCACAAGTCTCAACAGTTGAATTGACCAAGCAGAAGAAAGAATATCAGAAGTTGAACATCAACTTAATGAAATAAAACGAGAAACCAAGATTAAAGAAAAAAGCACAAAAAGGAATGAACAAAATCTCCAAGAAATGTGGAACTATGTGAAGAGACCCAACCTACGTTTGATAGGTGTACCAGAATGTGATGAAGAGAATGAATCCAAGCTGGAAAACACTCTTCAGGATGTTATCCAGTAAAATTTCCCCAACCTAGCAAGACAGGTCAATACTCAACTCCAGGAAATAGAGAGAACACCACAAAGATACTCCACAAGAAGAGCAACCCCAAGGCACATAATTGTCAGATTCACCAGGGTTGAAATGAAGGAGAAAATACTAAGGGCAGCCAGAGAGAAAGGTCAGGACACCCACAAAGGGAAGCCCATCAGACTCACAGCAGATCTCTCGGCAGAGACTCTACAAGCCAGAAGAGAGTGGGGGCCAATATTCAACGTCCTTAAAGAAAAAAACTTTCAACCCAGAATTTCATATCCAGCCAAACTGAGCTTCATAAGTGAAGGAAAAATAAAAACCTTCATGAACAAGCAAGTACTCAGAGATTTTGTCACCACTAGGCCTGCTTTACAAGAGCTCCTGAAAGAGGCACTACGCATAGAAAGAAACAACCAGTACCAGCCAAAACCCGTCGGTGTGCTGTATCCAGGAAACCCACCTCACACGCAAGGATACACAAAGGCTCAAAATAAAGCGATGGAGAAAGATTTACCAAGCAAATGGAGAGCAAAAAAAAAGCAGGAGTTGTAATTCTCATCTCTGATAAAATAGACTTTAAAGCAACAAAGATCAAAAGGGACAAGGAAGGTCATTACATAATGGTAAAAGGATCGATACAACAAGAAGAGCTAACGATTCTAAATATATATGGACCCAATGCAGGAGCACCCAGATATATAAGGCAAGTTCTTAATGACTTACAAAGAGACTTAGACTCCCACACGATAATAGTGGGAGACTTTAACACTCCACTGTCAATATCAGACAGATCAACCAGACAGAAAATTAACAAGAATATCCAGGACTTGAACTCAGACCTGGAACAAGCAAACCTGATAGATATTTACAGAACTTTCCACCCCAAATCCACAGAATATACATTCTTCTCAGCACCACATCACACCTACTCCAAAATTGACCACATAATTGGAAGTAAAGCACTCCTCAGCAAATGCAAAACAACTGAAATCATAACAAACAGTCTCTTGGACCATAGTGCAATCAAGTTGGAACTCAGAATTCAGAAAATAACTCAGAACCGCACAGCTTCATGGAAACTGAACAACTGGCTCTTGAATGTTGATTGGATAAACAAAGAAATGAAGGCAGAAATAAAGAAGTTCTTTGAAACCAACGAGAATGAAGACACAACGTACCAGAATCTCTGGGACACATTTAAAGCAGTCTGTAGAGGAAAATATATAGCAATAAGTGCCCACATGAGAAGACTGGAGAGATCCAAAATTGACACCCTATCGTCAAAATTGAAAGAGCTAGAGGAGCAAGATCAAAAAAGCTCAAAACCTAGCCGAAGACAAGAAATAACTAAGATCAGAGCAGAACTGAAGGAGATAGAGACAAGAAAAACCCTTCAAAAAATCAATAAATCTAAGAGCTGGTTCTTTGAAAAGATCAACAAAATAGACAGACCACTAGCCAGATTGATAAAAAAGAAAAGAGAGAACAACCAAATAGATACAATAAAAAACAATAAAGGGGAAATCACCACAGACTCCACAGAAATTCAAACCATCATCAGAGAATACTACAAACAACTCTATGCACATAAACTAGTAAACCAGGAAGAAATGGATAAATTCCTGAACGCCTGTGTCCTCCCAAGCCTAAACCACGAGGAAGCCAAAACTATGAATAGACCAATAACAAGGTCTGAAGTTGAGGCAGCAATTAAGAGCCTACCACACAAAAAAAGTCCAGGTCCAGATGGGTTCACAGCTGAATTCTACCAGACACACAAAGAGGATCTGGTACCATTCCTTCTGAAACTATTCCAAATAATCCAAAAAGAGGGAACCCTTCCCAAATCATTTTATGAGACCAACATCATCCTGATACCAAAACCTGGCAGAGACTCAACAAGAAAAGAAAACTTCAGGCCAATATCAATGATGAACATAGATGCAAAAATCTTCAATAAAATACTGGCAAACCGATTGCAACAGCACATTAAAAAACGTATCCATCATGATCAAGTAGGATTCATCCCAGGGATGCAAGGCTTGATCAACATACGCAAGTCTATAAATGTAATTCACCACATAAACAGAAGCAAAAACAAAAACCACATGATTATCTCAATTGATGCAGAGAAGGCCTTTGACAAAATTCAACAGCCCTTTATGCTAAAATCCCTCAATAAACTTGGTATTGATGGAACATATCTCAAAGTAATAAAAGCTATTTACGACAAACCAACAGCCAATATCATACTGAATGGGCAAAAACTGTAAGCATTCCCTTTGAAATCCGGCAGTAGACAAGAATGCCCTCTCTTACCACTCCTATTCAACATAGTACTGGAAGTTCTAGCCAGAGCAATCAGGCAAGAAAAAGAAATAAAGGGTATTCAAATAGGAAAGGTAGAAGCCAAATTGTCTCTATTTGCAGAGGACATGATAGTATACCTAGAAGACCCCATCACCTCAGCCCAAAAGCTCCTGAAACTGATAAGCAACTTCAGCAAAGTCTCAGGATATAAAATCAATGTGCAAAAAACACAAGCATTCCTATACACCAATAACGGACTTAAAGAGAACCAAATCAAGAACGAACTGCCATTCACAATTGCTACAAAGAAAATAAAATACCTAGGAATACAATACACAAGGAATGTAAGGGACCTCTTCAAGGAAAACTACAAACCACTGCTCAACGAAATAAGAGAGGACACAAACAGATGGAGAAACATTCCATGTTCGTGGTTAGGAAGAATCAATATTGTGAAAATGGCTATACTGCCCAAAGTAATTTACACAAACAATGCTATCCCCATCAAACTACCATTGAATTTTTTCACAGAACTGGAAAAAAACACCATGAATTTCATATGGAACCAAAAAAGAGCCCGCATAGCCAAGTCAATTCTAAGCAAAAAGAACACAGCGGGAGGCATCACACTACCAGACTTCAAACTATACTACAAGGCTACAGTAATCAAAAAAGCATGGTACTGGTACCAAAACAGAGATATAGACCAATGAAACAGAACAGAAGCATCGGAGGCAACACAACATATCTACAACCATATAATCTTTGATAAACCAGACAAAAACAAGCAATGGGGAAAGGATTCCCTATTTAATAAATGGTGTTGGGAAAACTGGCTAGCCATGTGCAGAAAGCAGAAACTGGACCCCTTCCTGACACCTTACACTAAAATTAACTCCAGATGGATTAAAGACTTAAACATAAGACCTGACACCATAAAAACCCTAGAAGAAAATCTAGGCAAACCATTCAGGACATAGGAGTAGGCAAGGACTTCATGACCAAAACACCAAAAGCATTGGCAACAAAAGCCAAAATAGACAAATGGGACCTAATCAAACTCCACAGCTTCTGCACGGCAAAAGAAACAGTCACTAGAGTGAATCAGCAACCATCAGGATGGGAAAAAATCTTTGCAGTTTACGCATCTGACAAAGGGCTGATATCCAGAATTTACAAAGAACTCAAACAGATTTACAGGAAAAAAACAAACAAGCCCATTCACAAAGGATATGAACAGACACTTTACAAAAGAAGACATACACGAGGCCAATGAACATATGAAGAAATGCTCATCATCACTGGTCATTAGAGAGATGCAAATCAAAACCACATTGAGATACCATCTCACGCCAGTTAGAATGGCGATCATTAAAATATCTGGAGACAGCAGATGCTGGAGAGGATGTGGAGAAATAGGAACACTCTTACACTGTTGGTGGGAGTGTAAATTAGTTCAACCATTGTGGAAGACAGTGTGGCGATTCCTCAAGGACCTAGAAATAGAAATTCCATTTGACCCAGCAATCCCATTACTGGGTATATATCCAAAGGACTATAAGGACACATGCACATGAATGTTCATTGCAGCACTGTTTACAATAGCAAAGAACTGGAACCAACCCAAATGCCCATCAATGATAGACTGGACTGGGAAAATGTGGCACATATACACCATGGAATATTATGCAGCAATAAAAAATGATGAGTTCGTGTCCTTTGTAAGGCCATGGATGAATCTGGAGAACATCATTCTCAGCAAACTGACACAAGAACAGAAAAAGAAATACTGCATATACTCACTCATAGGTGGGTGAGAAAAATGAGAACACATGGACACAGTGAGGGGGTCTACTACACACTGGGGTCTATTGGGGGGAATGGGGGAGAGAGAGCGGCGGGGAGGCTGGGGAGGGATAGCCTGGGGATGAATGCCAAGTGTGGGTGAAGGGGAGGAAGGCAGCAAAACACACTGCCATGTGTGTACCTATTCAACTATCTTGCACATTCTGCACATGTACCCCAAAACCTATAATGCAATAAAAATTAAAAAAAAAATTATCAGTAGTAAAAGCCAGACAATTTCAACAAGACAATAAATTAAGTATTGAATTATAGTCCACAGTATAAAATACATATTTATTATTCCACACTGCTATAAACAAATGCTTCTTAAGTAAACAAATAGAGGAGTGACACATTTCCTATGCAGAATTTCTAATAATTTATGTAGAAACTTCACCCTCAAAGAGGTTAAACATAACTCTTCACTATTTAAATGTGGACTGCATACAGTGACTTCCTCCCAAATAGTATGGTATGGAATGGTGAGGGAACAAAAAGATAATTTTACCTGGACAAACATTGACAAACATCTCCTCAGCTAGGTAATCAAATCAACATCAACCGTCCTAAACTGTGGTAAAAGTATGTAACCTTGCTATAGTGTAATAATAGAAATGGCACTTTACCTTTGTTCATCCTCTCAAAACCCACAACTCTACTCTAATTATGAGAAAAACACCAGAAAATTTTCAATAAAGGAACATTGTTTAAAATTCCTGAGTGGTAGTCCACAAAACTGTCAAGGTCATTGAAAACAGGAAACATGTGAGAAACTATAACTTTAAATGAAGCCAAAGAAATATGATAATTATATGCAATAGTATCCAGGATGGGATCTTGGAAGACAAAAAAATCTTAGGTAAAAAATGAGAAAATCAGAATAAAGAATGGACTTTTATATGGGTTGGCTCTGTGTCCCCACCCAAATCTCATCTTGAATTCTACTCCCATGATTCACATGTGCTGTGGGAGAGACCCAGTGAGAGATAATTTGAATCATGAGGGCAGTTTCCTCATACTGTTCTCGTGGTAGTGAATAAGTCTCATGAGATCTAATGGTTTTATTAGGTTTCCACTTTGGCAACTTCTCATTTTCTCTTGCTGCTGCCATGTAAGAAGTGCCTTTTGCCTCCTGTCATGATTCTGAGGCCTCCCCAACTATGTGGAACTGTAAGTCCAATTAAACCTCTTTTTTTTTTCCACAGTCTCAGGTATGTTTTTACTAGCAGCATAAAAACAGACTAATAGACTTTAAGTAATAATTATCAATATTAGTTCATTAATTATAACAAATATGCCATATAATAAAATATGTCATCAATAGAGAACACCAGGTGTAAGGTATATGGGAATTCTCATTACTATCTGTAATTTTGTAAGTTTTATAATTTTCTGTAAATATAAAAATGCTTCTAAAAATTAATTTTTTTACATATATACTAAATTTATGATATATACTATATGTAATAGAGAGTATATCCATTATTTAAATTCTACATAGGCTATAAAACTCGGTATGTATATACATATACACAAATAGTTATAGTCTTATTGCACTGTTAATATTTGAACAAAAGCAACTTCTATAGACAAAAATTGATAAAGGCTATATATTTAGAGGCTATACACTGCAACCTCCGCCTCCTGGGTTCAGGCCATTCTCCTGCCTCAGCCTCCTGAGTAGCTGGGATTACAGGCATGCACCAACACGCCCAGCTAATTTTTTGCATTTTTAGTAGAGACGGGGTTTCACCGTGTTGACCGGGATGGTCTCGATCTCTTGACCTCGTGATCCACCCGCCTCAGCCTCCCAAAGTGCTGGGATTACAGGCTTGAGCCACCGTGCCCGGCCAAGAAACTTCTTAATAATGAGGCTCTCTAAGCTACATGTAAGTATCCCTATATAGACTGTAGCTCATTTACTCATATCAATAGAATATAGTTGAAGCTAAAATAATTATGCTATTCTCATGAATCATGGTTCATGCACCCAAAATAATTGTATTAACTACCTCTGTTTTAACTTTGAGATTTAATATTGTGTATAATAACCTAATTGTTAAGAGGAAATACTGCCCATGAACCATGCCATCACACATGGAACACTGAATATTTGTAAAGTGTCTGTTGGTATCAGAAAGTCATGGTGGTTAAGTTTCCCTAAATCCATGTAATTGTTTCCTTTGCTCTTTTTTAAATTCCCAAATATTGAAGGCTCTACAGGCTAGATTAATTAATTAATTAATTAATTAATTATTTTAATTTTTATTGCATTATAGGTTTTGGGGTACATGTGCAGAACTGATAAAATCCCTTCTGTATTCAACTAAACAGAATATTAACCCATTCACCCAAATAGGATATCTTGAAATACTCTTCTGAAAATGTCACTGAGATTTCTGAAATAATTCTGAGATTTTTTAAGTATTACTATTAAGATATTATTTAAAATTCTACTTCTTCACAGTAAAAAGTGAAAATGTCTTTAAACTATTCCTCTTGAATGGAAGATGACTAAAATGCATCAATTAAAGCTACCAACTATGATTCTACTTCTAAAGACAGTTTCCAATACTACACATTTTCATTCCACAGAACTCATATATATGTAAGAATGAGAAACAGAATTCTAGCAGACTATTTTCACATACTTGGACATTACTTGATAGGTTTGCTACATAGAAATAAGTGAGTATTATCTTGGGAAGTCTTCACTGCTATAGCATTACCAGATACCAAATGGGGTTATTTATTTAAATTTTTTTGAAATAGATCATTTAAAAAATAGATTGAATGTTAGTATGCACTTTCATAATTAGTAAAGCACCAAACTATACTGAGATGCAGAAGAGAGGTACACCTATACAAGAAGTTGTAGTTCTTACCAAATGTCATACTCAGTTTAATGTTAATCATAAGGAATATAAAATATAGGGCTGAGTGATGTGATAAAATAAATAATTTTTTTGTAAATAGTCTAGCAGGAAATATAGTTTGTAAGCTTATTTCTGTGTAAATATTGAGCTGCATCAAAGATACTTAAAATAAATAATCAAAAACACAGGCTCTTACTTTGGCTGCTAGTGGAACAATCAAATACCTACAATGTACAAGATACAATCAACTGGAATCAATATTTTTGCATGCCTCCAAATTATTCAAATTTTATATTTGTAATAGCCTATATTATTAAAAAGGTACGGGGTGCATTTTGTTATATTTTCTTTAAAAATTTTATGTTATCACACTCATAAAACTGCTGAATTTCTTAGAAATGGAAAAATGATTCTATGTCTAGTTTCAAGTCTGGTCATAATAATCTAGAGTGCTTATGGGAGAATTTAAAATAATGAAAATGCAATTATTAAAAAAGGCATAGACTCACAAAACTATTTTATTTTTTAGAATGGAGTTAACATAAAACGCTGAACTACAAAAAAGTGCCAGATTTCAAAACAAGCAGTAGCTAAAATGAAAAGAATAGAGAGCAAAATCCTTCATAATCTATTAACTGACTAAGTAATTGGTGGTATTTTAATTTCTGTTTCCAAAAACTTCCAAATAATGTCCATTTAGAGTCGAAGAGAACTGTAATAATATTTGATAAAACTCCAAAACGTACAGCACATTTAAATTAAACATCATAAACAAATCATAAACAGAAAAATAAAAAGTCCTAAACTGTTATCAAAAGTATTTTAAGAGGGTATATAACATGTGCCAGGCAGGGGGGCTCACAACTGTAATTCCCATCCCTTTGGGAGGCCGAGGCAGGCGGATCACCCGAGGCCAGGAGTCCAAGACTAGCCTGACCAACATGGTGAAACTCCATCTCTATTAAAAATACAAAATTAGCCAGGTGTAATGGCGGGCACCTGTAATCTCAGCTACTTGGAAGGCTGAGACAGAATTGCTTGAATCCAGGAGCCAGAGATTGCAGTCAGCTGAGATTAGGCTATTGCACTGCAGCCTGGGCAACAAGAGTAAAACTCTTGTCTCAAAAACGAAAACAACAAACAAAACAAACCAACAACAAAAACAAAAACGCAATTTTAATTGGGCTTACATGGTCGCTGATACCAGAGCTGCCTCTAGCTCACCAAGCTCCAGCCAAAGGAGACCATGGATCCTACAAAGTGGACTGCTCACAAATGGACAGGTGGTAAAGAACTTGGCAAGCAGGCCGGGCGCGGTGGCTCAAGCCTGTAATCCCAGCACTTTGGGAGGCCGAGGCGGGTGGATCACGAGGTCAAGATATCGAGACCATCCTGGTCAACATGGTGAAACCCCGTCTCTACTAAAGATACAAAAAATTAGCTGGGCATGGTGGCACGTGCCTGTAATCCCAGCTACTCGGGAGGCTGAGGCAGGAGAATTGCCTGAACCCAGGAGGCGGAGGTTGCGGTGAGCCGAGATCACGCCATTGCACTCCAGCCTGGGTAACAAGAGCGAAACTCCGTCTCAAAAAAAAAAAAAAAAAAAAAAAAAGTACTCGGCAAGCATGACAACAGCTGCTCACAAGAGTCTGCCCTCTACTGGAGGAATGAAGCAACCTCATTATTTCAGGTCTGGTATTGTAGCATCCCATGACATTACACTTTATCACAAGTCCACTGAACTGCTGATTCACGGACTTCCCTTTCAGTGTGTGGTGTGTATTAGTCTATTTTCATGCTGCTAATAAAGACATATCCAACCAAAACTGGGCAATTTACAAAAGAAAGAGGTTTACCGGCCTCACAGATCCACATGGCTGGGGAGGTCTCACAATCATGGTGGAAGGTGAAAGGCACATCTCATATGATAGAAGACAAGAGAATAGAATCAGAGATCCAAGTGAAAGGGATTTCCCCTTATAAAACCATCAGACCTTCTAAAACATATTCACTATAGGAGAACTGTATGGAGAAAACTGCTCCCATGATTCCATTATCTTAAACTGGGTCCCTCCCACAATATGAGGGAATTATGGGAGCTACAATTCAAGATGAGATTTGGGTGGGGATGTAGCTAAACTATATTATACTGGAAGAAATTGTTCGGGACTTTAAAACAGATCTACACTTCCAGAGCCCAGCTATTGGTGTTTTGCAGAAGGTAACTGAAATCTATCAGGTTGGCGTTTAAGAAGATACCAACCTGTGTGCTATTTATCCGTGCTACTCATGTAACAATTATGTCAAAAGACAATCAGCTAGCACACCACAGACGTGGAGAACACGCTTAAAAATCTGCTATGAAGGAAAACATTTCATTCTCAAAAAAAAAAAAAAAAAAAAAGGTCTTCTCTCTGTTTTTGGTAGTTCTGAATGTTAGATATTTTTTCCCACGGGGTCAAAAGGTACCCAAGTGTATGATTGCAAGTGGAAAAATAGGAGACATAAATCCTTTATTGGCAGTTTTTCCATTTTCATTTGTGTGTAAATCAAATGTTTAGTGAATAAGTTTCAGTGGTTCAACTTTATAATAATTATAAATAAAGCTGTTAAATTTTTCTGAACAATTACAGCTTTTAATTTTTAAAAAACAAGTAAATTTCTTATTGACAGCAACTAAACGGTGTTTGTAGCATTTTTGTCATTCAGTGAATTCCATCCATTCACTATACTTTTCTCACTGAGTTATCCTAAATGCAAGCACATGTTTTTAATGTTGTTTGTCTTCTGTGATGTTCTTGTAAATCTGCTATAAAATACATTAAAATACAATAAAATGCAATTTTAGTGTTTTCTAAGAAGTTGAAAAAAAAATAGCTCATACCAACATTTAAAAAAATTTCTATAGCTTTAGGGATACAATTGCTTTTTAGCAACATGGATGAATTGTATAGTGGTGAAATTTGGGTTGTTAGTGTACCTGTCATATTCTAACATCATTAATTAAATTGCATGCAGACAGTTTATTTTAATTTTTGAACCGCTCATTTTATCTTTTTATTCATTATTTAAATTTGGAGGAGCAATGACAATTGTTTATTCTTATCAGATGCAGCAGTGATTTTAAAATTCAGGTTTTCTCAGATAACATCAATTAATTTTTCCAAACAATATTTGTCTATTTTAAATTACCTTTACAAACAATTTTAGTAAAGTTGCACTTGCAGTACATGTGAGTAAAATCCTATCAGATCCATCCTCCAGTAGATAAGCACAAGAAACTGGACAAACTACAAAAACAAAACAAAACAAAATAGTTCAATGGAGGCACACGAAGTTTTTTTAGAGGCATCAACGTTGCTGCTATCTTTTATGGATTTTAGCAGAAGGTTTTTTACGGGTACATAGCATAACAGCTTTAATGTCAACAGGACACCAGGTGGATTTCAGGCCCAAAGAACAACAGGACAGAGTTCAGGTTGTCAGTCTGATTGATTATATCTTACAGCAGAGTGAAATGAAACAGTTGCAATCATATTAGGTGATTTATGACTCTAAAAGCCAAGTGAATTCAAAAAAAATTATAAAGATACATGTAATCATTATTATAACATTTCTTACTTTTTTAGCTGTGTTAATGTATAGTGGATTACTAAGATAGGGAAAATAACAAACTAGGGTTACTCTGACTGTGTCTAGTATTTCCAGGGCTTTGGGTCACATGTTTTATACTAGATATATGTGATGTTCCCAAGATCTCAGCAAGAGAGCAAATATTGTTCTCAGATAGGAAAAGCCTGAGGATGTTAATTAATGAGCTAGTGATTAGCAAAGCTAATATTTAAATCTAGGCCTATATGCATCTAAAATATTTTCTGATCTGGAGTTTTAAGGTATTTGCTCCAAAGGAAGATTGACTTTTCTGGATCAACCTTGTCAAGGTCAGACCAAAGGTATTTTAGACATGTAATTACCATCTAAACTCTAGGCCTTAGCACCAGAAATATATCAACATGTGTTTTCTGGGTCATGTCTATGCCTTCAACATAAGGTGTGTATACTCTTAGTTTATGGACAAAGCATTACTAAAAATTATCTTTTAAGTGTTGTGACTAATATGATATTAGAAGACCTGCCTGTGATAATGTTTGACAACATATCAAACACATTATTTACAATACATCCAGCTAATTATGTCAACTATAAAAATTACTCACCAAAGAAAATAAAAGTTAAGCAAATGCATTTCTATAATATTGAATTTATTACAATTAAGATTTTTAAAAGTTAATTTACTACCATGAATTAAGTTTTGACTTAGCAAAGTTTTGACTTAACAAAACTAAGTTTTGACTTAAGTTTGACTTACACTTACAAGCAGTGTACTTATCATTAAGCCTGTCTTAAGCCGAATATGTACCCTGTTTGTTGGGCTGAGTATAATAGCATTATTATCAAAATAAGAAAGCCAAAAAAACTCTTTCTTTCATTTTATAATACACGTTATATTTAAAGCAGTTTTAGGTTAACGGCAAAATTGAGTGGAAGGTACTGAGATTTTCTATATATACCTAGTCCCCACAAATGTATAAACTCTTCATTATCAACATCCCCCACCAGTGTTGCCTGTGTTATTATTGACAAATCTACATTGACAAAGCATTATCACCCAAAGTTCATAGTTTACATTACGTTTCACTCTTGTTGTACATTCGATGGATTTAGACAAATCCATAATGACATGGATCTATCATTATGGTGTATGGAATAAGTTATCTGTCCTAAAAATCCTCTGTGTTCTACCGATTCATCTGATTTACTTTTATGTCAGGGTTTAACAAGATTACCTGCTCAGACAGAGTTAAGTTAATCCTCTGTAACCAAGTATATGTATCATTTCCCTCTTGAATTTGAACTTTACAAACTTCTATCTGAGAAATAAAATTTAAATTTTAGCTAGTTTTACGTCTTCTCCAAAACTGTATTTTGCTGTTTAGATATGTTAAATAGATACATATACAAGTTGAAACACTTATTTTTCCCAATAAAATGAATTGATTAATGAAATATCTTGATGTTACATGAGAAAATATATATTAAACTATCCATGTCAATATTCTCACTTTGGGATTTTTCAAAATTGCTTTTTTGACATGTCTCTGTGCTTAGATTATTATATATGTAATAAAACAATTGGAACTCATATAATGAACACTGTTTTATGGGTTTTTTAAATTATACTTTAAGTTCTGGGGTACATGTGCAGATCATGCAGATTTGTTATATAATATATTCTACAGAGTAAGATGTAATTTAGCCTGGTAAATTTACATAGCATGATTTTCAATTAAAAATGGTTCTGTTCCTTATTTTATGTTAAAATGAGGACCAGTTTGATGGTTAACAGATTTCAGTTGCATGATCTATTTTATCATTCTCTTTTTAATATTGTAAAGAATAACCTTCAGAATAAGTACTTTATAGTACTTGTTGAAAATATCTGCTCTTGAATTTCAACCCACACCTACTTAACCAGAATGTAAAAAAAAATGAAACCCCAGAAGCTGAATTTTCAAAAAGTATTCTTGGGGACCCTTGTACATACTCAGTTTACTTCAATAAGCGGAATAAATGCCATCTCAGTCTCAAGTTCACACTGTCATGCTGAAGATGAATGAGTCATGAAGAGATACTAGAATTAACTGGTATTCTAACTGGTGCAGACTGATGCAGTCAGCACAGCTGCATGTATGTACAGTTTACTATGGGAATCCATACACGTATCGGGAGGTATGTAGCCCAATTTAAAGTAGGAAAGGTCATGAGTATTTTCCTAGAGAAGTGGACATGGAACTGAGTTTTGGAGGATGAGTACAAATTAGTTTTAAAAAATTTTTTTCAATGGGCATTTTAATTTAGAAAAAACTGTGGTATAAAATAGCATAAGGTATTTTGGAAACTACAACCTGTAAAATGTTCAGGTAAATGTGGCTAAAAATAAGGTGAAATATTGGAAAGCCTATAATCCACAGAATAGAACTATATCTGACAATTTTAATGCAATGTTGAATATTTCAATAGGGACATCAGATAGACAACCTTAGCAACAAGCATTTAGGGTAGATTTATGCAAATTCAGAACAACACTGAAGAGAATATAAATTTGAATCCTTTCAGTTACAAGTTATACAAAGCAAATTTGAATTGAAGGTGGTTCTGTTCCCTTATTTTGTATTATGGCAAACTATTTTAAATTTAATATAGTTTAGGCTAATGATGGGAATATTTAAAACCAAACTTTGAGAAGTGAAAAAATAAGGCAGGGCTGATGTGGGAGAGAACTTAGAGAACTGAACGAATTACTTCTGCCATTCTCTGCATGCAAACTTCAGGTGCTTTTATTGAAGACCTTTTTTCCAAAGGCAGGAATCACTGTTAACAACAGTGTCTTGTCCAGTCTTCCCTAGCTTTGCCAATTGGGAATAACACAAGTCAGGTCAGAAAGTTAAAAAGAAAAAATCTTACCTTGTTCCATGTCCACCCTTCAAGTAACTGTGATGAGTAAGGATTTAGCACACCGTGATAGGTTCAGATTGAGTCACTTTCTCATCTCTCATCCAAATACTGAGGCCAGGAGGACAAGCATATATTAGAAGATAGCAGCTCTCAAACGAACTTCAAAATGTGAAGATAAGAGGAGAGAGAAAGAGAACATTCCCCAAAAGGGGAGTGGTTGCTGTACTACCTATAATATCAATGAGGAATAAGACTAGATCAAACACCACCACCACCACCACCACCAAATGCTATGGAAATCTATCAGGCTTGCCAAGCATCGGAGCAATGGCAGTAGTTGCAGTGGGGACAAAAAGCTTTAAAAGATAAAATCAGTGAGACATGAAAGATAATATGATATGAGAGGGATTTGGAAAATGCAGTTAAAATAATAACATATATTTCTGGCTTTGGGAAACAGGTTAATGTTAATGCCCCGTAAAGCACTGGAATAAAGGTACAAAACCATATCTAGGCAAGAATTGGAGCATTGCAATTCTAGTTATATATATATCTCAGAGTAATAGTTGCACATATAAAATAGAAGACATATATAAATATGTTCTTATAGTCTTCTATAAAGAGAAAAAAATTATTTTCCTAGGTGGGCCTATATTATTTTTTTACAACTTTACTGCATGACAATCATTTTTGTTTTCTGCTTGTCTCATTCTAGTTTGAGGATAAAAAGGAATATATGTAACGTACTCATCATGGGCTCTAACACAGAAGGAGTGTTTAAAAAATGAACTACTGAATCATCAGTCATGTGTATAGTAGAAAACAACACAAAGGAAAAAGTACAATGCTTTGCTTTCTATTTCAGGAAGCTCGTTTATGTATTTTTTTTTGAAAGATGAAAATATTTTAAATACAATGAAAACTTGAACAAAAATCAGAAATGGTAAATAACACTAAAAATATAAGACTTGGGCTGGGAACCTTTTCTGTAAACAGTAAAATAGTAAAAAGTTCAGGCTTTGCAATCCATATAGTCTCTATCACCACTACTCTACTCTGCCTTGTAGAGGGACAGCAACTACAAGTGATACATGAATAAATTAGTGTTTACTGTGTTCCTAAAAACCTTTATTTATAAGTATAGGAGGTGGAGGGCAGTATTTGCACAGTGTGCAGTATTTTCTCCACAACTGTTATAAAATAAGGATGGCAGGTAATCTTATATTTCATGCAGATTTACAAAGCAACTTGGAGTCAATAAAATGGCTAGAGCTTTAGTACATGGTATTATTTAAAAATTGTGTAGACATCACATAGTATCCTGGTCTCGTGAACTGAGAATATGGTAAATATTTTTAAGCCCTACAATATTGCTATTCAAATCTACAGGTGTTCATATTACAGTATCTAGTTTAAAATATGAGAGAATGTAAGTATTTGAATGTTAATAATGGAAGGTAATATATAAGATCTCTTGTCAACAATACAAGCCAACTTTCTGTCTACTTTCTCTATACCCATTCCAAAGGGAATGAAAACTATGAGGTTTTAACATTCATAAGCCATTAATCTGATAGTTACTTTAAACCTTGGTTTTTATTACTTAGGTTGTGCCATCTAAGGTTTATTTTAGTGAGCGAATCACCCAAGACTCTTTTAACTGATGTTTCATCTGAATTTTCATTATGCATTCCAGAATTGTCAAGAATTTGGGTGGAAATCACCCTCAGTAATTCGCTTCAGAGAAATACTAAATCACATCTATGGCATTAACACCACATACTATGTTAAATGCTTTGCTTCACTGATAATTTTTAAAGCATGTATAGAAAAATGAGTTATTGTAATTCATATTTATCTAAAGCCTATATGAAATAACTATACCTGCAAAGCTTCAGTAGGTAACCAGAAACAGAGTGAGCCTATCATACTGAACTAAAATGAAAAAGAACACAACAGCAGTTTTCAGTTGGAATCCTTTCAGCAGCTGGAACATTAAATAATGTTCAGCATTTTGAACATTTAATAATATAATTTGCTTATTTTTTCTCTTACCTCTTTTTCTGTCTCTCACTTTTCTTTCCTCCCTCCCTTCCTTTTTCCTCTTTTTTACTTCCTTTTTCTTTTCTTTTCTACATGCAGAGATTGAACAATCCATCAGAAAGTGACAGACATACATAGGGACCGCTGTGTAAGTCTTTGATTTAGATTGCTAATTTAAAGACCTTGAATAAATCTCTTGGCAACCTGTACTTCAGTTCCTCATCTCCATATAAGACTAGAAATTTATGTCCAGTCTTTACTGATGAATGCTTAGAGGAACAATAATAATAATAGAGGGAAAATATTTTACAGTGTAAAAAATAAAAGTTTCAAAGATTTTCACCATCACTATTTTCGGGTTTCCCGTGACTTTTCTATAAGATAATCTCCTCATAGAGTGCCACTCTCTGATCACTTCCCTCTATCTTTTCATAGTGTTCATTTGCAGACAAAATCATTATATTAAAGCAGATAAAAACCATAAACTATGAAGCAAGACATCATAATTGACTTGATCTGATATCATTAGTGGTTGAACACCAGTATCAGTTTGTCTGCTAGGGAGACTGTAACTGAGAAAATGTCTGTCTCCCGCTCTGGGAATCTGTGTGTGTCTAATAAACCATGTTCTTTGCTTGTATTAATTAAATTTATACTGTCTGTTTGTGTCTGCTGGTATCATTCTTAAAAGTCTCATTACAATAGTTGATACAAACATGGTGTTATAAATACCTCTCAAGAAGCCTATGCATTACACTACTATCAAACATTAGCTCTTTCCCACCAATTTTGGGATCACATGGTCATCAACCATTTTAGAAATACTTGAATGTAGTTTTGTGATCATGGGAGAGTATGCAGCCACATTGTGATAGAAAAAGAGAGATCCATTAAATTTAGATTGTAGGACAATTTCTGGAGGGAACAAAATGTGTTTGAGGTCAGGTGTGGAAGCTTGCACGTGTAATCCCAACACTTTGAGAAGCCACAGCAGGAGAATTGTTAGGCCCAGGAGTTTGAGGCCAGCCTAAGCAACATAGTAAGACTCCATCTCTACAAGAAATTAAAAACTAACTGGGCATGGTGGCATGTGCTGTAGATCCAGCTGCCTAGGAGGTTGAGAAAGGAGGATCACTTGAGCTGAACATGTCCAGGCTGCAGTGAGCTACCATGACCATGCCACTGCACTCCAACCTGGACAACAGAGCAAGACCCTGTCTCTCAAAAGAAAAACAAGTGTTTTCACACTTACATTTTTACTCCAACAAGTAAAGAGCTTGAAGTGATCACTTCTATTCTCACAAAAAGAGAATAAGTTGAATAAACTAAGAAACAAAATTTATCTTAGAATCATCATGAAATTGAAGTCATTGTGCAAACTGCTTCCCAGAAAACTGGATAGAGAAGCAGAGATACAGAGAATCATAGCTTACTGAGAGCAGAAGCTGTTCCTGAAGCCAGTGCCAGTAGGACCACCAAACTGATGAATTACTGGCTGTTCAGAGTGGATTAGCTTAAGAGCTAAAATCTAAAGGGTGGGGCTAACCTTAGGAACCTCCCCAACCCCATGCGTTCAAGAGTTTTACCTCTAGGAGCCCCACCAGGTCTTTACTGTGAAAGTCTAAGGTAAATTTACTTTATTTCTGACAGTAAAAGGTGAAAAGCAACCATTTTTAAATAAGCCCAGAGCTCTCTGTGCTATGTTTTCCATTCCATACTTCTGATCTCTGTAAAGGTCAGCCCTCAAGATGAACTGTTTACCAAAGCCTTATATGAGATGGGAAAGGGCAATTAGCCAGCTGTAGCCCTTCTACATTTAACACAAGGAGATAAAAAAGAGAGAGCAAGAAATGCTTTTGAAGGTCACAGCTTCAAGACCCTGGTCCTCCAAAATAATAAGCAAACAGGAAAACAAATAGAGATTTAATCATAAGAACACTTTCTGTACTTATCTTGCTACAACAAGATGTCTCCAGGATGACAACAGTGTACTGCAGCTGAGAATGCTGTGTAACGCAGACTCCACGTAAGATTTCCAGAGAGACCCAAAGACAACAAGCAGTGGAAAATACAAGGAACCAGGAAAACTGAAGTTTCATAGGTACAGGAAATATTTAACAGAGCCTAACCCCTAGCTGCAAGCTCTGAACTGAATTGTGTCACGCCCAGTGTGACTGTGTTTGGTGAAAGGACCTATGTAGGTTATTAACGTTAAATGAGGACACAAAGCTGGACTTCTATTCCAATACAACTAATGTCCTTACATGATGAAGAGACTCCAGGGATGCGTACTCAGAAAGGAAGGGCCACATAAGGACTCAGTGAGAAGGTAGTTCCCTGCAAAAAGGGGGGTCTCTGAAGAATCCAAGCTTGCCAACACCTTGATCTTGGATTTCTAGCTTCTATTGCTCTGATAAAATAGTTATTTTCTGTTGTTTAAGCCACTCAGTCTATGATATATTATTATGGGGTCCCTAGCAGAGTAATATACATGATAAACATAAAAATTTCACACCAAAGGCCTATTTATTTCAGTTTGTACTACCTGATACATCATGTTCAGCTTTGGACAAAACATAACTAGTCATGGTTAAATTAAAAAAAGAAAAAAAGACATAATTTGAAGAGACAAAGAAAGCATTATAAACATACTCAAATATGGTGGACAATTTGGCATTATCACACTAAATATTTAAGATAACAATAATTAATATGCTCAGGGCTCTAATGGGGAACAAGTGAATAAACACCAAGAACAGATGGGTAACCCATGAACAGAGATTGAAACTCTAAAATAGAATCAAAAAGAAATGCTAAAAATGAAAAACACTTGTAACAGAAATGAGGAATGCCTTTGATGGGCTCACCAGTAAACTGGACTTAGCCTAGAAAAGAGTAAGTGAGCTTAAAAGTATGTTAATAATAAAAATCTTCCAAGCCAAAATTCAAAGAGAAAAAAATATAAAAAAGCAAATATTCAAAACCTGTGGGGTGATTACAAATGGTGCATCATACACAAAATGGGAGTGTCAGATAAAAAAAGAAAAAAGTGCAGAAAAAAATATTTAAGTGATGATGACTGAGCATTTTCCAAAATTAATGACAGCCAGATAAAGGAAACTCACAGAAACAAGCAAGATGAATTCCAAAAATCAACACCTAGTTATATCATAGCTCAAATGCGAAAATAAAAAATAAAAATAAAACCAAAATAAACAAACAAAAACCACAGCAAAAGATAAAATACTACCTATAGAGAAAAAAGATAAGAATCACATGGGATTTCTGCTTACAAACTGTGCAAACGAAAAGTAGGTGGAATGAAATATTTAGAGTATTAAAAGAAAAAAGTCAACCTAGAAGTCTGTGTCCAAAAGATTTATCCTTCAGAATTGAAGAAACAATAAAGACTTTCTCAGACAGAAATTGAGAGAAAATGTTACTAGTAGACTTGACTTGTTAAGAAATGTTAGAATAAGTTTTTCAGAGAGAAGGTAATATAGTTTGGATATTTGTCCCCACGGAAATTTCACGTTGAATTATAATCCTGAATTCTTGAGGTGGGGAACATAATGACCCAAACACCTCCCTGGTATATGAATAGAAAGAGACCCTGGTGGGAGGTGTTTGGGTCTCAGTGGCAGATCCCTCAGGGCTTGATGCTATCTTCATGATAGTGAGTAAGTTCTCAGAAGATCTGGTCATTTAAGTGTGTGGCACCTCTACCTCCTCTCTCTCTCTTCTTGCTTCTGTTCTTGCCATGTGATATGCCTGCTCCCTCTTCGTCTTCCAGCAAGATTGCAAGCTTCCTCATATCTCCCCAGAAGCAAATAACATTATGCTTCCTGTATAGCCTACAGGGCTACAAGCCAATTAAACCTCTTTTCTTTTACATTACCCTGTTTCAAGTATTTTTTTTTTTATAACAATGCAAGAATGGACTAATACAGAAGCAAAATAACAGAGGTCAGAAACTTGGTTCTACTTAAAGAAAGAAACAGCATTTGAAAAGAAACAAACAAATAAATAAAGGTGAAATAAAATCTTTTATCTTTCTCATTTTTTTATTGAGTTAATAGATCATAGTCCAAAATAATAATAGTAAGTGTATTTTGTAAATGAGTAAGTAAAATGAATACCAAGAATATTATAAGGTATAAGAGAGAAGAGATGAGACTACCTTGCTATATGGTTCCTGCACTATTTGTGAAGTTGTATAGTACGGTTTGAAATTAGTTGTAAAGGTATACTACAAATGCTAGAGCAAACACTTAAAATTTTAAAAAGTGTAATTGATGCAAAAAGTGGAGATGAAATGAAATGACATAAAACCAGAGAAGACAGATAAAGAGGGAAAGACTCTTTTTTAGAAATGAAGGCTATAAAGTGAAAACATTAAAATATATGTTAGGTATAAAACCACCTATATCAATAAACACTTTAAACGTCATTATCCATTTAAAGTGATTATTTATATACACCAGTAAAAATGCCAATCTAAATACACCAACAAAATATAGAGACTGACAGAATATTTTTTTTAAAAAAAACACTATGGGATGTCTATAAGAAATCCACTTTAAATATAATGACAAATTTAAAATAAATGAATGGAGAAAGATTTGACATGCTATTACAAATCAAAAGAAAGTTAGAGAAACTATATTAATTTCAGACAATGGTGACTTCAGAGCAAGACTATTTATAAGGGATTAGAGGGGCATTACATAATGATAAATGGGTTCATTCTAAAAAAAAACCCATTAAAATCCTTAATATGTATGCACATAACAACAGAGCATCAAAATATATGAGGCAAAAATGATCTAACTGCTAAGAGAAAGAGAGAAATCCATTATTACAGTTGGAAACTTCAACATAACTCTACCAATAATTGACAAGAATCAGTAAGGACATAGTTTTACTGAACAACATTATACATCAACTGGATCTAATTAACATCTACAGAATACTTCTCTGAACAGCAGCAAAATACACAATGTTCTCATATGGAATATTCACTAAGATAGACCAAATTCCAGGCTAACAAATTTAAAAAGACAGAAATCATGCAAAGTATGTCCTCAGATCACAATAAAGTTAAACTGGAAACAGATAACAGACAGATTGCTGGAAAACTCCAAAATACTTAGAGATTAAATACCACAGTTTTGTAAATAATATGTGGGTCAAGAATGAGATCTCAAAATAAATTAAAAATATTTTAACTGAATAAACAAACAAAAATGCAACTTATGATAACTTATGAGATGCAGCAAATGCAATGCTAGTTAGAAATTTAAATAACTACATATATTGGAAAAGAAGAAAGCATAAAATCAATAACCTAAATGCTCCTTTAAGAATATTTAGGAAATAAAAGCAATGTAAATTTAAGCAGAATTAAATAAATAAAAATTAGAGAAGACATTACTGAAAATAAAAATAGGAACTTAATAGAGAAAATAAATAAAACCAAGAGTTTGTTCTTTGAGATGATCAGTAAGATTAGTAAATTTCTAGCAAGGCTAACCAAGATAAAACAAGAAAGATAAAAGATATGAATAAGTAATATCAGGAATAGAGAAGGAACCTCATTACTGACCTCATAAACATTAAAATAATAATAAAGAAACAAAGTACCCTATGTCCACAAATCATTTAACTTATATAAAATGAACAAATTTTTTCAAACACAATCTTTTAAAATTTAAACAAGGAGAAATGTATTCTCTAAATATTATAATATCTATTTTTTAAAAATAATCAAATAATAATCTTACAAAGCAGAAAGCAACAGAGCCAGCTGGTTTCACTGGCAAATTCTGACAAACATTTAAGAAAGAAATTATACAAATTCTATACACTCAGTTCCATAAAATGGAAACAAAGAGAATACTTCCTAACTCATTTTATGACACCAGCATTAAATAATACATAAATTATAAAAATACATTAAAAGAAAGAAACACTACAAGTAAATATCTCTAATGAACATACATGCGTAAATCTTCAACAAAATACTAGCAAATTGATAGAATTAGCATAGTCAAGTGTGATTTATCCCAGAAATTTTCAAGAAGAACCTAGTTCTACATTTGAAAATCAGTTATTGTAATCTATCATTTCAACAGGATAAAGAATTACTCATACAACATCAATGCATGCAGAAAAATCATTTGACAACTCCAACACCCATTTATGATAAAAGCTCCCAGCAACTTTGGGAGACCAAGGTGGGCAGATCATGAGGTCAGGAGACTGAGACCATCCTGGCCAACATGGTAAAATCCCAACTCTACTAAAAATACAAAAACTAGCTGGGAGTGGTGGTGTGTGCCTGTAGTCCCAGCTACTCAGGAGGCTGAGGCAGGAGAATCGCCTGAATCCAGCAGGCAGAGGCTGCAGTGAGCCGAGATCAGGCCACTGCACTCTAGCCTGGGCAACAGAGCAAGACTCTGGCTCAAACAAACAAACAAACAAACAAACAAACAAACAAACAAACATTACTCAGCAAACAAGAAATGGAATAGGACTTGCTCAAATTGAGAAAGATTGCCTATAAAATAACCTACAATGACCATTATACCTAATGGTGAGGAAAAAAGGATGCTTTCCTTCTAAGACTGAGAACAAGACAAAGGCATTTTCTCTCACACTCTTAATGAACGTTGTACTGGAGATCCCAGTTAAAGCAATAGGACATAAAAAGGAATAAAAATAGATGCAGATTGGAAAAGAAGAACTAAAACTATCTTTATTCAGAAATGACATGATTGTTTATACAATAATTCCAAAATAATTGACCATAAAGCTTTTATAACTAGTCAATTGTTGTAACAAAGTGCCAGGATACAAGATAAATATATATGGATGTTTATTGCCTTCTTATATACCACCAAGTAAACAATTAATATTTTAGTTTAAAAACACAATGCAGTTAATATTAACATGCAAAACAATAAAAATAGATATCAATTTAATAAAGATGTACAAGATCCATATAAGAAAAAATTCAAAAGTCTATTCAAAGAAATCAAAGAGTCTAAACAAATGGAGATATATTCCATGTTCATAGACAAGAAGGCTAATTTTTAAGATGTTACCTCCTCCAACCTGATCTATTGAGTCAACAAAATCCCAATAAAAATTTAAGTAGGTAATTTTGTGGCTATGGGAAAATGAATTATAAAGTTTATGTTAAAAAACAAAAGACCCAGAATAGCTAACACAGTCCTGAAGAACAAAGCTCAATGTTTAACTTCACCTAACTTCAAGATTTTCATGTTAATAACATACTATGAAAGTATTAGTTTGTCAAATTGAGGTCCAGAAATGTCATTTAATGAATTATAATTATTGCTCCTAACAGTCACATAAGATCAGCAGCAGGGTATGGAATAGAAAGGTCATTCTGAATGCCCCATGCTATATGATATGGCTCCTTAAATAAATCTCTGGACTTTCCATTAAATAAGATAAAATAAATTGTGATGGGTGAAAAAATATACAAAGAAAAAAATAACAAAAATTTAAAATAAAAGACAAAATCTAAGTGATCTTGGAACTGGCAGTGCATTTTTAGGTGTGTAAGACCAAAAGCATAACCTTGAAAGAAAATAATAAGTTGGATTTTATTAAAATTTAAAACATCTGATCTTAAAAGACTCCATTAAGAAAATAAAAAACATGGCTCAATCTGGGAGAAAATATTTGTAAAACATATATCTCATAGAAGACTTACATCCAAGTATACAAATAATTCATAAAACTTAATAAAAAACAAACAGCCTAATTTTAAAATGGAAAAAGATCTGAACAGAAATCTCACCAGAGAAGATACAGAGACACAAAATAATCACATGAAAAAATGCTCAATACTAGGGAATTGAAAAAATCAAAACGACAATGTGATACCACTAGATACATTTTGAAATGACAGAAACCCATTGCAACTCTAACTTATTCCTGCTGGAAATAAAAAATGTTGCAATAATCTTGTGAGGTGTTTGGCAAGTTGCTACAAGGCTAAAATCTAGTTTTGCCATATGACCCAGCATTCTTGTTTTGAGCATTCACCCAAAAGAGTTGAAAACTTATGTCCACTCAAAACTGTTAGTATTTATAGAAACTTTATTAATAACTGCCCAAACTGGAATCTACCAAGATGCCCTTAAATAGTCAAATGGAAAAACAAACTCTGATACATCTATACAATAAAATATTATTCCTTGCTAAAAAGAAACAAGCTACCTACCAATCCACAAAAAGACATGGACAAAAATTAAGTGTATTTATTAGATAAATAAGTCAGTAATGAGTGTACACTCTATTACTCCAACTAGATGATGTTCTGGGAAAAGAAAAACTATAGGGAAAATAAAAAATTGAGTGGTTTCCAGGGTTCAAGGTGAGTAAAGAAAGGGATGAGCAAGTCAAACTATTCTGTCTGATACCATGTGGTAAATACATGTCATTACGCATTGGTTAAAATTCATAGAATTGTACAACCCTAAGAGAGAACCTTGATGTATACTGTGGACTCTAGTTAATAATAATTTACCAATATTGGTTTATGAATTGCAACATATATATATACTACACTAATGGAAAGTGTTAATAATAGGGGAATCTGTCATGGAATGAGGGGAGAGTGAAAAATGGAAAAGTATATATGAATGTTCTATAATATCTGTTCTGTGAACCTAAAATTGCACTGACTAAATTTATTAAATTTCAAACAAAGAAAGCATTGAAGGCTGGAGGGCTGAAAGGTCCTAGCACATCCAAAGTTTAGAGTGAAGAATCAGGTTCCCAGAATAGCAGGACCAAAGATAGGCTAGAGAGAAATAAGAATTCAGAGATCCTCAAAGACGTAGTTACTTTCCTCAAGAGAAGAGTGATTGCAAATAAATAGGACATTTACATTATATATATATATATATATATATATATATATATATATATATATGCCCATTTAATTATCCCAACAATCCTCTGTGGTAGTATATTTCTGATTTCTTAGTTGATTAATCTAAGGCTAATATCAATTCACTTAATCAAATGAAAAATAGTGGATTTAGAAACAGAAATACTATTTGACCCAGCAATCCCATTACTGGGTATATACCCAAAGGATAATAAATTGTTCTATTACAAAGACACATGCACATGTATACTCATTGTGGCACTGTTTACAACAGCAAAGACCTGGAACCAACCCAAATGCCCATCAATGATAGACTGATAAAGAAAATGTGGCACATATACACCATGGAATACTATGCAGCCATAAAAAAGGATGAGTTCA
This sequence comes from Saguinus oedipus, assembly GCA_031835075.1. Lineage (NCBI taxonomy): Eukaryota > Metazoa > Chordata > Mammalia > Primates > Cebidae > Saguinus > Saguinus oedipus. The sequence continues at coordinate 150,888,674 of CM063171.1, read as the reverse complement.
CATCCTTTGCAGGACGTGGATGAAGGTGGAAACCATCATTCTCAGCAAACCCACACAAGAACAGAAAACCAAACATTGCATGTTCTCATTTGAAGTGGATGTTGAACAATAAGGACACATGGACACAGGGAGGGGAACATCACAACCCCCAGAGCCTGTTGGGAGATGGGGGAGCTAGGGGAGGGATAGCAGGGAGTGGGGGAACTGAGGAGGGATAACATTAGGAGAAATACCTAATGTCAATGATGGGGGGATGGATGCAGCAAACCACCATGGCTTGTGTAATACCTATGTAAAAATCCTTCACAATCTGCACATGTACCCCAGAACTTAAAGTATAATTTAAAAAAAATTAAAAATAAATTAACAAACTTAAAAGAAAAAGAAAAATAGCAGTGAAGAAAGAACTTACAGCTACATCCTGGGACCTAGCAACTGTGTATAAATGGAGATAATAGTCTATGTACATATAAATGGTTTTAATTTTCTGCTAAGAGATATCCACATATATTTATGTATGTGTATGCATATGTGCATGTATATGTACATGTGTATGTAAACCTGTATGTGTGGATATATTGCACATCATTGTTTTTCTAGAGGAGGACAAGTAATAATCCTGGCTCTTTCTGGAAGAAGATTCCTTGATTGCCTCTTATTTATTTATTTTCATATTTCTGAAGAGAATCATGTCCCTGAGTGGGCCTGGAGGGGACTAAATAAAATGGGTTTGGATGAAGTTAAAATAGTTTGTGTGAAAAATGTCAGGAATTTTGTCTTTTAAGTCAGGAATCCTGGGGTGAAGGATAAGGAATCTCGAATGCAGAGCAGAATTGAGTAAGGCAGGTACATGTGAATGAAAGATTCTGGGTGTGGGCCAGAGTAGAGCGAATTGACAGTGAGAAAGAAGATCAGAAACTGGACCCCTTTCTGACACCTTACACTAAAATTAACTCCAGATGGATTAAAGACTTAAAAGTAAGACCTGACACCATAAAAACCCTAGAAGAAAATCTAGGCAAAACCGTTCAGGACATAGGAGTAGGCAAGGACTTCATGAACAAAACACCAAAAGCATTGGCAACAAAAGCCAAAATAGACAAATGGGACCTAATCAAACTTCACAGCTTCTGCACGGCAAAAGAAACAGTCACTAGAGTGAATCGGCAACCATCAGAATGGGAAAAAATCTTTGCAGTTTACACATCTGACAAAGGGCTGATATACAGAATTTACAAAGAACTCAAACAGATTTACAGAAAAAAAACAAACAAGCCCATTCAAAAATGGGCAAAGGATATGAACAGAAACTTTACAAAAGAAGACATACATGAGGCCAACAAACATATGAAAAAGTGCTCATCATCATTGGTCATTAGAGAGATGCAAATCAAAACCACATTGAGATATCATCTCACACCAGTTAGAATGGCGATCATTAAAAAATCTGGAGACAGCAGATGCTGGAGAGGATGTGGAGAAATAGGAACACTCTTACACTGTGGGTGGGAGTGTAAATTAGTTCAACCATTGTGGAAGACAGTGTGGCGATTCCTCAGGGACCTAGAAATAGAAATTCCATTTGACCCAGCAATCCCATTACTGGGTATCTATCCAAAGGATTATAAATCGTTCTACTATAAGGACACATGCACACGAATGTTCATTGCAGCACTGTTTACAATAGCAAAGACCTGGAACCAACCCAAATGCCCAACGATGATAGACTGGACTGGGAAAATGTGGCACATATACACCATGGAATATTATGCAGCAATCAAAAATGATGAGTTTGTGTCCTTTGTAGGGACATGGATGAATCTGGAGAACATCATTCTCAGCAAACTGACACAAGAACAGAAAAAGAAATACTGCATATACTCACTCATAGGTGGGTGAGAAAAATGAGAACACGTGGACACAGAGAGGTGGTCTACTATACACTGGGGACTGTTGGGGGGAATGGGGGAGGGACAGCAGGGGGGGGCTGGGGGGGATAGCCTGGGGATGAATACCAAGTGTGGGTGAAGGGGAGGAAAGCAGCAAAGCACACTGCCATGTGTGTACCTATGCAACTATCTTGCTCGTTCTGCACATGTACCCCCAAACCTATAATGCAATAAAAATTAAAAAAAAAAAAAAAAAAAAAAAAAAAAAAAAGAAGATCAGGATCAAGAACTCAGCAGTTTCAGAGGCCTTTATCAAATGTGACCCATTCCCTACAACACACACTAGAATGCCAGTAGAATGTAAAGACAGAGTGGGGGCATGGAGCAGACTGCAGAACATGGTGTGGAAGCTGAAGATACTTTATTCTGATATGGAAGGAATGGTTACTCAACAAAGATAAAGAAACTAAGAATCATTCATGTGGCGTACTCCTGACTTCCAAATTTACTGAAAGCATTTTAATTTTATCTGCTTTAAGAGAGAAACAGAAGTATTTCCTTAAGTGATCTTTAAATAAACCCAATGATTTAATTCACCTTTCACAAACAGCATTTAATAAACATCCCTGAGAAAACACATACACAGAGTGAGTTTAAAGGTTTCAGTCATGTCCATATATAACCATAACAATATGTTTATCTGTCTTTTCTGTACCTTGCATAATACATCGAGAATGTAAACTTAATAGGGACACCAGTTGTTCTTTTGTTCACTGCTTTAGTCACAATATCCAGAAGAATGTGTGGTACAGAGATGATGTTAAATAAATACCCATTAAATGATTCTATGCTTTAGGTTGCTTCTCTACTCTTGGGTACATATTCCAAACAAACAGAATCTATTAGCAACGTCACTTTTTTCCTCATTGAAGCCCTAATTTCTCATGTAGGGACTAGAAATCCAAACCATATCTTTTTAGCTCTTATAAATTGAAAAGGTTCAAATCAAACTGGAGTTGACATATTTGCTAGCAAATCACAAGGCAGGATGGAATTAATCACAATCCTTCCAAAGCTGTATTGTTTTACACTTTAGCACATGTTCAAACATACTTTTGCTGAAAAGAGTCAAAAGAGAAATTACTTAAAAAATCAGAGATCAGGATTTCATAACCCAACATACAATGAAACACATATGCTGGCTAAAAGTTTCCATTTTGTCTCCTCACGTTGACTCCTATGATCACATTGAACATGATAGAGTAAATTAGATACGTCAGTATTTTGCTTGGTAATTAACTAGTGGTGTCTCTAATTTTGTTAAAATACATACTTTGAGAGGAAAATGTTTGCAAACACAAAGTGCCATGTGTGAAAGTCATTTTCTTTTGCCTACTTTTTGAAGTTGTTGTTAGGTCACAATTCAGTTGAAGATTGGCAAGGGAATTCCAGATGGTGGAGAAGCCAGAGGAGCTCCATAATGAGATTAGACTTTGCCAACAATTATTTCCTAAGTACTAAAAATACTTTACACATGTGCACTGCTTTCTGGTTTACGATGTCCTTTAGCATTTGATCCTTGTAACTCAGTAAATGCAGTAGAGCACATTTTTACCAACCAACATTACAAATGCAAAAATATAGACTCAGTGAAGTTAACTGATGCGCACAATATCACAGTGAAAAGTGGCAAAGACAGAGTTAGAACCCACCTCTTTGACTTCCATGAATAAGAATATTTATAGCTGAATTTCATTTATATGGAATTTTATATTATTGTTATTTTATGTAAGATAGTCTTATTTAATATACATAACCTGATTACAATCTCAAGCAGGAGGAAATGAAACAGCTATGGACATTTGGAATGATAACAACAATAAAACTAATATTAAAATAAGATTAACGTTTATTAATACTAGGCACAATATAAAGCATTTTGTGTGATTATGTTATGTAATTTTCTCAACATTATCATCAGGCAGATGCTATTTAATAGATAAAGACACTTAGGCTCAAAGACCATAAATATCTTTAAGGAAGGTCATAAAGCTTCTTTCAAGGTTGACCTTGGTCTTGAATTTAGACCAGAGCCTAGGTCTTACCCACCACGTAATTCTATCTCCTGATTCTGACTTTTAACTATTCCTCTTTGTCATAATTTCACATATATGAGTATGATTATAAACCCTAATTGCTGAGAACATTAAATATTGAATAAGAAAATGAATATAAAATTTATTTACAAACTGCAAATATAAAAAAGTTGTTGTTGGTTAAAATTCATTTCTTGTGATCGTGTCCAATAATGCTTTTTTCTTTTCTCTTGGTATACCTCCTTTTTAGTCTCTAGTTGGTTTCTTTACCATACTAGTGACTGTAAAGTGACGTAATTGTGTTACATGAGTTTCTGTGCATTTTCCTCTTCCATGACCACAGTTGCCAGTCAGGCATCTTGTGTATGGCTGATCACTGAGGGATAAGCGAGTTATGAATTCATGAATGTAAATCCATCATCGCCAATTGAAAGAAATTTAGTGGTGTATGCTGTATTGACAGTGGGCTGTTAACATTATGCTTATGTATGAAGAATAGCATCTTATTAAATGTTTTATATTTTCCTATCGAGTTTTTCTTTAATAACTCTGAAACTTTAGTACTCGGATATTGTACTCTGTGAAATGTGAAAATCTTCATCAGTGCTTTTTGCTGAAAAAATCTACACATTCAAGTTAAATATGGTTAGCTGTCATCAGCTTCTAATTGTGGAGCTGGAGTCTTCAGTAAAATTGGACAGTGGAACAAATCACATAAGGCATTTTACTCTTTTTTTCCATTTTGGCTCTGAATCTTTGTTGACAGGCTGACTTACATTAGTTTCATGCTCTCAAAAAAATGTGGCCCTATTTGCATTTGTTGCTATTTTCTTTTTTTCTTGCTAACATGCAGAAGTTTACCTAGCAATAAAATAAAGACATATCGTAAAATGCCTCTGTTTCATAAAAATGTTAACGACTGGCATTGAAGGCTAAAACAAGTGACATGGCAAAGCCCAGTCAACATACAACTAAACAAATGTCTTATCTTTTTGTCCTCATGCACTAATTTGCTTCTTTTTCTCTTTTCTTCCTGCAAGTTTCGTGTTATCTTGTGGCAACACACACATTGGTGATCAGCTAATTTACATCTCGTGTTGTATACAGAATTTAGTGGCTGCCAATAATTATGATAGCAGCCAAACTAGAGATTTTCACTTCTCTTCTAAAAACTAATCATGTGTTCTTTAAAGCAATATGGTTTTGTTTTATGAATTTTCTGTAAGAAAAAATAAAAAAGAAACTCAGAGCTGTGAAATTTGCCATTATTCATGAAACATTACATGATGAAAAGAAAATCAGATTTTTAAAATTTTGGTGTTAGTATTAAATAATGTGCACAGAAAAGAGGATACTAGAGTCTAAAGAGTTCATCTTTATATCACATTTTAAACAGGCAACGGTTCAATACTTGCCCAATGGGAATCTTATTGCCTGAAACTCCTCTGGATTTTTTATTCAATTTAATTACAGGTGAAATTAATAAATTCAAATTTATTTAAAATTTGAAAAACCATGAGGAAGTCATGGAAGCTCGTCAGTTTAATTGAACACATTACTATTTCAAACATGCAGTAAAAATAAAATATTATTCAGATATTCATTTAAATAAAAAGATATTTTCAAAGAAATACACATTTATTTCTGAAAATCAGTTTGATTTATGCCTGCTTTTATGCACATTCAGCATACATATCTTCAATAGCTATTAATGTACTTATCTGATGAAGTCCAGTGTTTTTTTTTTCCTCTAGATTACATGGGAATGATTCCTTGCTTATATTGGGGAAAAGATGATAAAGGATCTTAGGTATATATGAAAGTATTTTTATTAAAATAAGTTTTATTTAAACTATTTCTGGTCACATAACAATTTTATATTATCTTTTCTTACTACTGAAATTTCGGTAGTAATTTAGCTCTCTGCTTCTTATAATCAGATTCTTTATTTCCCCCTGCCCTGACACCTGCCTTATTTTCACTTTTCTTTCCTTTTCATTTGTAGCCTTCCTTTAAGGCAACCTGCCTATACTTGTAATATAGATAAAAATTTAGCATTATGCAAATAGGGAGTTCAGCAACTTTCAAGATATTTGTATTATTTTATGCCATGGACACTAAATAGTTGTAAAGTTAGGCTTTTTGTGCTTTGTTTTGTTTTGTTTTGAGACAGTCTTGCTCTGTCACCCAGGCTAGAGTGCAGCAGCATGATCTTGGCTCATTGCAACCTCCATCTCCCGGATTCAAGTGATTCTCCTGCCTCAGCCTCTAGAGTAGCTGGGATTACAGCCCTGCACCATCACACCCAGCTAATTTTTGTATTTTTTAATAGAGATGGGGTTTTGCTATATCGGCCAGGCTGGTCTTGAACTCCTGGCCTCAAGTGATCTGCCTGTCTCGGCCTCCCAAACTGCTGAGATTACAGGTGTGAGCCACTGTGCCCAGCCAATATTTGTGAAGATTTTTGTCCATTAGTAATAACATTTGAATACTCTTATCTATTGGATTGAATACAAGTTAACTTGCTACCACCAGGAGATTCTGGAACACTGTGCCCAGATATGAGAGAAAGATATTTCACTCTAATGTAATAGTATAAATTGAGCAGGCTCTTCTGAGAGAACAATTGTGCCATCTTCACTACCAGATTTCCAGTATTGCTTTGGGCCTTGCCATTCCTCAAGCAGTGGGAAGGGAAGAGTAATCCACTGAGAACAGCTTTGTTTTTAAACTGATAACACACTGAAGTTGCTCACAACATTTTCCTGACATTATCAGCCTAAACATACATACGAAGGCCACATCTGCCTACAAGTCGGATTAGAAAATACAGCCCCTCAGTGGATCAACATATGCCCAGCAAAAATTCAAGAATTTCACAACAAAGAGGAAAATGAAGAGAATGAGTACAAAGCAACAGTTCGTAGCAGTCTTCACCCACTGGTAACTGTTATGTTTCTTCAGAGTTTAATAAAATGACCACTTATTTGTTTATAACACTCCATTATTCAACGTGCCATCATTTAAGGTGTATAAAGAATATTTGTAAAGACATGATTCTTTAAAATTCTTTTCATAGCAAGAAAGAGGAATGAAAGCTCATTTTTGTTTCTCTCTTTCTCTGTCTTTTATTTCTGTTATGCTTTACACTCTTAAAATATAAGCAGTCTGGTATCCTCGAAAGTGCTAATGGTATTGCCACATAAATTTTAATCTATTTCCCAGTGAACCAGCATTAAATTCACAGGCAGCCTGGAAAGAATTAAGACCAACTAGTTTTGAGTTTATATCTGAACACAGATCTACTAGAGAAGTTATAAGAACTAGTGCTCGCTTTGGCAGCACATATACTAAAATTGGAGAAGTTATAAGAACTATTATCAAAATGTCATTTGGAGTAATGTAGTATTTAATATGGTTTTATTAATATTATAAAATTGTTATTACATTATTTATAATCCTGTTTGAGCAGAGATAAATGACAAATTTAAAACTGATCTCTAGGCAAAACAAAAATTGTCAAAGACAAACTATCACTACTGGCTAATTTCTCAACAAAAGAAGATAAAATTCATATTTAGAAAACCACTAAAAAACTTCACTTCTTTTTGGAGTATTATCATCTCTTCAGTGTTTGCTCATAATGATATTCCAGTTACATGCTATACATTTTCCAATGTTTCAAATGTGAATATTTTAGGATGTATATCTATTGCAGTACTCACTTTTCATTTTTGTTCACCTTGTTGTTGTTTCAATTTTTATTTATTTTTTGGGAGGGAGAGAGTTTCACTCTTGTTGCCCAGGCTGGAGTGCAATGATGTGGTCTCGGCTCCGTTTAACATCTGCCTCCTGGGTTCAAGTGATTCTCCTGTCTTAGTCTCTCAAGTAGCTGGGATTATGGGCACCCACCAGCATGCTCAGCTGATTTTTGCATTTTTAGTAGAGCCAGGGTTTCATCATGTTGGCCAGGCTGGTCTCAAACGCCTGACCTCGGGTTATCCACTTGCCTTGGCCTCCCAAAGTGCTGGGATTACAGGTGTGAGCCACTGTGCCCAGCCCATCTCCTTGTTTGTTAAACTATAACTCATGCTAGAATTCACAAAAGAAAACAGCTGCATAGAGTTGTTAATAACGTATATGCCTATTCACTCAAAACAGTGGTTAGCAGTTGCAAAATATATACTTTTCTCTATTAGTGATAACTAGCCAAGCAAGACGCTTCATTAAAATTTTTTCCAAACAGCTGTGTTTCAAAATTCTGATATATCAGGTATGTCTCAGATTTATAAACAGTTATTAAAAAAAAAAAAAAGAAATAGAATCTTGAGATTTTCTGTGACTATCTTTTTTAAAAAATGAAAGTTGGCTTTTATGTGTAAATTACTTAAAATATTAAATTAATAAGCCACCTATTTTATTACTCAAAATAATAAACCCCTGAACGGGGGATGATTTTATTCACATTTGCATCCACAAAGCACAATTCTTGGCACATAGTACGCACTTACTCACTGTTAAATCAGTATTACTCAAAATGATAAAATAATATTATTCAAAATAATAAGCCCCTATATAAGGGCTTAATAATTTTTTTTAAAAAATCAATATTTAGATAAAATTGTTATGAATTATAAACCTGTAATTATAATTGTATAACTAAAATTAATTATAATCATAGGGTAATGATAATTACAATTATAGGGGTTTACAATTAATAACAATTATATCTAAATGTTGATTTTTTAAATAAGGAAAACATTTGAAAAGAAATACTAACATTTAGAGCATTTCTTTTTGAACTCAATAATAGAATAAATATAAAGCATTTTTTTCCAATTATTGTTTTCTTGAAAACAGAAAAAAGAAAAGAAAATATAGATGGTCTTGCTGTTGGAAGTCTGAAGGTTTTTTTTTTTTTTTTTTAAATACAAACATGGCTTCTCTAGCAGAAAAGAGAGAGAGAAGGAATTCCCCATAATTTCTCAAAATTGTCACCGTGCCTTCACTGAGTCTGATGCTCCACTGATACCAAGAATTGCAAGTTCTGGGGCATGCTTCATCCCTACTGACATGTATTAACGCATCCTGAATTTAACATGTCCAAAAGAAATCTAATTTCTCAGTAGCAATTCTATCACACCAGTAAATGGATATATCATGTTTCCATTGCTTAGGCCCTAAAATTTGGAATCAGTTTTGAATTCTCTTTCTTTCTCTAGGTTAGTTACCCAATCCTGTTGATACCGCCTTCAAAATGCATTCAGAATCTGATGGACTCACACTTTTAAATGCTACTATCCCTGTTCTATACATCAATATCTGTCATGTAGATCACTTTGAAAACTCCACGACTTGTTTCCCTGTTTCCATTCCTGCCTTCTACAATCATATCATATATCATCTAGATTTCTTTAAAACTTAAAGGTATATCTCTATTCAAAATAATCTAGTCAACATAAAATCTGAAGTTTTTACCATGTTGAATTAAGTTCTTACCATGTTGAAAGGCTATATGTTGTTTTTTCCACCTTCCTTCATTCTGATTTCGGGCCTTAACTCTCTCCCTCTAAATCACCACATATCAGCCATACTGAGCTCTTTGCTGTTTCTCAAATAAATAAGATCCTGCTTCAGAGTCTTTGGCCTTGCTATTTCTTCTACTTGAACAGTTATTCCACCCTACTTGGTTTCTCACTTCTCCCACAAATGTTATTAGTGGACTCGCTTTCTAAAAAGGTTCTGCTTCTCCAGGCCCTCTCTATCCTCATGCTCCACATTGTTTTTTTAAACAAAATTAATCACTACTTGAGATATTATACTTATTCGTTTATTTATTTTCTTTTTATAACATATAAATTTTATAAAAACAGATATGTTTTCTGTTTTATTCAGTAAAACACATGCAAAGTCTGGCATTCAAAAACCATTTGCTGAATGAACGAAGAAATAAAAGAATTCACCATGCCCAGTAGGCCATTTTGGATTTTTGTGTCTCTCTGCCAATTTTTCCTGCTGCCTGGAAGTCTTGTATTCTCCTGCGTGCTGGCTATCTAGTGAAGAAATCTTCAATTACCTTACTGAAGAGTTTAGAATACTGTCCCCTTTCCTAAAGCTTTTCTGTCTCTCTCCTCAGATCAAACTACACACCCTTTCCTCTGCTCGTCTCCTGTAACCTCTGTGTGCTTCTTTTATATCTCCTGGGACACTTATGTGTCTACAATACTTTGTATGTCCAAAAGCATCTCATGGACAGGAGGTGATGTTGTTAGCACAATTCTTGGCACACTTATTGACTACTTTTTAAATCAATGCACACATAGAAATAAGCAACATATGTCTAATAGTCTCCTCTTGATAAATGAATGAAAACCTAAAGCTAAAGATTTCCATGAGTTAACTTTATCTTTATTACTCTAATAACTTATTTAATAATAATAATGCCAATGACCTATTGCACACTTGCTCTTTGCTGGCATTGTTGTAATTTAATAAGCAGTAGTAACTCATTTATTCAATCTTCTGAGTTTATGAACTGTTATTTGAATTTTATACAAGAGCAACCAAGGCACTGCGATGTTAAGCAGCTGTCTCACTCACTTGTAAGAACAGATTCAGGTCATCTGCCTCCAGAGTCTCTGCTCTGTGTCGTTAGTTCACTATACAGTCTTCCTCACTATATAAGACCAATTTCTTTTTCTCCCCCTACATACATTAAGAGAAAAGGTTTAGACAGAGGTCGGTGTTGATTGAATACCAAAATAAATCTGAGGAACTTCCACAAACATCTTATGAGATAAATCTATTTCTGAGGTTACAGCTTTTCATCAAAATTATTGGCCTTTATTGGTTTTAGTATGTGTTTGTATCTTACCAAGGCATATTCTGTATAGGTGGTTTTCTAATTAATTTTAAATCCATTATTTTGTGTAATTATATATATATATATATTATACACACACACACACATATATATATAATTTCATAGTTAATTTTTGCCTATATCTTAAAACAAGAATTAACAGATATCATTGACGGTGCCTCTCACAGGGAAGTTGTCAGTTTTATTTTCCAGGAAATATTTAAGAAGCATGTATACTAACCTATAGGAAAATTTCTCACACATTCATCAAAAAGTGTAACCTGGCTTATTGCATTAAATTGCACTAAATCTGATAAAACTGGGGAGTAGCTATTTAAATAATTTTCCTAAATTTAGAAATGGAAACCCTATTGTGTTAAATCTCTTGCTATTGCCATCTTAAACAAGCATTTAATGATTCCCTTAATGATTAGCACTACTATTTTAGAGCACAGTTGCTAACAGAGATCATGACAGGTTTTGTTAAAAGAAAACTAAAATGAATTTATAGAAAAATTATTTGATTTAGAGGGTAAGATTAGTAATCTGGTTATATACACACACACATATATATAAACCTATATATATATATAATATATATGCATATATAAATACATATAGTTAATTTGAAAATGATTAATTGTATTTCTATACTAAGCAATCAATATTTAGTAAATATAACTTCTGTACTTCTATCTTTTCAACTGCTTTACATGAAAAATTTTAAATATATACAAATATAGAAACTATGATAATAAAAAAACCCATGTACCATCTGTCCTTATCAACCCATGACTAATTTTCTTTGCCTACACCTTTTGCTAATTCCTGCTACTTCTTGTTTGTTTTGAAAATCATATTATTTTCCTTTTAATGTTTCAGTGTGTCTCTCTAAATAATTAGCATTCATCTTGAAACATAACCATATTTTTATGACAATATTTAACAAGAATAATGTTTAATATTGTGATATAATCAGTGTTCAAATTCCCTGACTGTCTCAAATATTTTTTGACTATTTATTAGAATCAAGACACAAATAAGATCCATATGTTACAATTGGTTACAATGAAACTTCTCCTATAATTTCTAAACCTCCTTCCTCTAAAGTAAACTTTTTTTTTTCTTAATGTTTATTTGCTGAGGAACCAGGCCATTTGTTCTATATAATTTCCCAGAATATGGAATTTGCTAATTGTATCCCTTTGGTAACATTTAACTTCTATTCTGTTTTCTCTATTTCTTATAAATTGGTAGTTACATCTAGAGGCTTAATCATACTCTGGGTTGGAATTTGGCAATAATAATTTATAAGTGTAATGGTATACTTCTATTCTATACATAATATGGTGAGTTTCAGAAAGTAGAATGACTCCTCTACCTCTTTGTCCTTGCTTGCTAGATTATTCTGAGATTGCATTAAATCAATTTATTGTTACCTTAGTGTATTATGAAATTTTGTATTTTGTTTTCTTGAAAATTGATTGACATATACTAAATTATGTAAATTTGCTAGAAAATTATCAAATATACATTAGGAGAACCTTTTCTTAATTTACCTATTATAATTGATTTTTAATTGACTTTTTTTATTTCATTAGTAGTCAACAAATCTTTACAACAGCAGAAGTGTATTTAAAAATGGCTTTGATTCTTAATTTAATGCCTTCAATAATCATAAGAGAACTGTTGAAATGCCTGGGATCTACAGGATACACTGACTTTGATTGTTTGCCATTTAATTTTCTTTACAGTTTCTGCTCGAAGTCATTATGAATATCTAGATGCATGTGTTTTGAGTTTTCAACATGTTCAGGACATAGTTCATCTCTATTCCTGAGCTTGGATTTCCTCTCCTTTCAGATTAGTAATCATCAAAGGCTTAATTTGTTATGAAATTCAAAGAAAAATCATGTATATATTCTTGTCAATAATTCTACTCTGAGAAATCCAAAACTGTATGTGATCACCAAACTCTATTAAATAATTATGTATAGTCAGTTTAGAGTTTTTCATAAGTGCTATCAATTGCCAGTTCTTAATGGACTTTGGTGATTTTCATGGTTTATTCAATGTGGCAATCGGAATCAAACTAAATACTCTTTTTGTCTTTTAGTTCACATTTACCAATATGAAATTCTATTTAGAATATACTCTCTCTAACAGTACTAAGTGCTACATCAGATATTGGGAAAAGATAAACAGAACTGCTATTTGAAAGCCTAAAAATCAATGATGGAAACAGAGAGAGAACATGCACTAGGATAGAATGTAGAGATACCTACACAGGATGAAAAGATAGGGACAGCAAAACATCCAATTTACATGTGAATGGAGCTTAAGAAATATAGCCTATAGGCCATAAAATTAAAGAGAGACTTGAAGTCAGAAATAAATTAATATAAAAAAAACAAACTGAGATGAAATCAGAAGAAAATGAAAATAAAATAAATCTGCTTTATAGATGGCCTAACACGGTCAGTCCTTCCCTGGATTGTTTTCTTGCTGGCTTGAGCATCTGCAGCCCTTTGTTTTCTCAAACCTGAAATGGGCTTCCACGAACAGATTTAGGCTTCCAAGTCTCTGGCACCCACGTTGTTCTTGTATATTAAGTAAAGGAGCTCTAATTTTTCAGAAAAAAAAAAAAAAAACATATCTTACTCTAATTTTTTGACCCAGTTCTGCAAAGAGATTTTATACCGTATTCCTAGTTCTTGCATTTTCCCCAATGTGTGGTAGGCACTCTATTTCTTTGTCTAATGTCAGTTATTTTATATATCTGGGGCACCAGGGCTTTGCCTGCCCGTGATCGACACCTGCTAATCAGCAAATCCTAACATACGAACACTGCCTGTTTCTTCTCTCCCTCTTCTCTTCTCTGTATAATTTTAATATATAGTCCTAAATCTCTAGTCAACACTGAAAATCGCTTGTTTTCTCTGATGCCACATTCTGTTGCTAGTTGTTTTAAATGCTTTATCCTGATTGCCAGACCAGTTTCTACCTGTAGTTACATCTGTCTTCAAAGACTTGCTCTATTCCAGTATTCATCTGGGTCCAGTCTGAGAATGTCATCCCTTCTGAAGATGTACAATTTTAGGCTACTTAGAGAGTATGCATACCTGAGGTCAGTAAAATGACCATTTTCCCATTACCCCCAAGGAGCAGTTGTGTTCCCCTGGCATCACTCTGACTAAGAATTGGAAATACTGCTGCTAAAGAAGCTGCCCTCCCACAATACCACAGGAGGAAGTTCTGTGTAGACAGTCACCATGGAGAGCTATGGCTTCTGCCCCTCTTCCACCCTTTTCCACAGCTTTCCAAATCCACTCTGTCTCCCAAGATACTGCTATCACAGAGAACCCTCCATCAGGTAGCTCCTCCCATATTATTATCTGTAGGCCTCTGCAGAGTCTGAGGAGCTAGAAATCCCTGTACTTCATGTCTTCTTCCACTGATGTCTGGAAAGGAATGAAATATTGATCCAGCTGCTGAGATTGGAGCTTTAGAAGAAAAAATGTGTAGAGGATACAAATGTCTGAAGATAGCTATGACCTGAATCAAATTTTAAACATGTTTCCATAGAAGCAATGTTGTAAACACATTTATTAATTTATCTACCATTCAATGTATATTTTTTGTGTATCAAACATGAGCCAGGCTCCATAATGATTTGTTTCTTAATTAAAATCATCATTATTTTTCTACTTAGGTTAAATTATAGATTATAGATTTAATTGGCCTTGGCGAATAGGAATTCTGATCATCAATATAGCAATACTTTCTAAGAGAAAATTCATTTCAAGTTCCAACGATCAGGCCACAGACTTCCTAGAAAGCATTTGCAAGAACACTCCAACTCACAACTGTGAATCGTGGTAGAGTTATGACCTACAGTTACATTCTCATGCCCATTTGTTGATACCAACTATCATGAGTAGTTTTACATTAGAGAAATCATGTTAAAGAAACATACAATGCAGTTTTGAAGAGAAAAACATAAACCTGCCTAGTGGAGCTGCACATATGTTTGTGCAGCTTGTGCACACCAAGATTCCGAGGGCACCATTCAGAGAGACTGCAATGCAAATTTGTTCCATAGGGTTTTGAATGGCATGATCTACACAATCACAGAAGGGAGTCTTGCTGCCTACTTGACTCTTATCTTTACTTGAATGATGAAAGTAATGAGTCTAGAGTGTAGACAGTTATAGAACTCCCAGGGTTTCTTTGTTACTTGCTTGCTTTATTAGCACATCAGCTAATAAAGCTTTTCTACATAGGTTCCTTTTCTTTCTTTCATTTCCCTTTCTTTCTTTCTTTCTTTCTTTCTTTCTTTCTTTCTTTCTTTCTTTCTTCCTTCCTTCCTTCCTTCCTTCCTTCCTTCCTTCCTTCCTTCCTTCCTTCCTTCCTTCCTTCCTTCCTTCCTTCCTTCCTTCCTTCCTTCCTTCTTTCCGACAGAGTCTCACTCTGTCACCCACCAATCTCTGCTCACTGCAACCTCTGCTTACCAGGTTCAAGCTTCAGCCTCCCAAGTAGCTGGGACTACAGATGCACATCACCATGCTTGGGTAATTTTTATGTATTTTTAGTTGATACAGGGTTTCAACATTTTGGCCAGGCTGGTCTCGAACTCCTAACCTAAGGTGATCCACCCACTTCGGGCTCCCAAAGTGCTGGGATTACAAATATGAGCCACCGTGCCTGGCCCATAGGTTCCTTTTCTGAGTAGCCTGATTTCAGATGTAAGACAGAAAAATACAGACACTAGGTCAGTTAGGTATAACTTAAAGATTACGGTTTTTACTAGTGTAGATTCAGCTTTGAAACATCATGAGGCAATGTTTCCAGCATTTAGAAAATTTAATGATTTAGTCTTAAAGGGGGGACTTAGAAAGGGAACCACAATATTTCATGCAGAATTAAAATTGACCAAGAGAAAATGAATATATATAGTTAGGGCAATCAAATAAGGGAGCACATCTCAAATGTGTGGTCATGGGCTTCAGATTCTTATTTACCGTGGTGCCAGAAAGAGAGAGAAAGAGACAAAGATAGTGGTATGACTAGATGCCAAGATGGATTAAATGCCTGAATCTCAGAAAAGGGATCAGCATAAAGTCAGGATGTTGGATAACTGCAGATAGTTTTCTAGATATCTGAACATCAGTTGTATCTGTGGATCAGAATGAGCAGCTAAAATTACGAAAGTATGCCAAAACGAGATTATATAGTGATTTTGGGGATATCTCTGATAATAAGGCATGCAATGTCATTAAAGTGAAAAATCAGAATTTAAGAATAGAGGTGGAAAGAAATTCCTCAGGCCTCAGATCTACTCCAGGATGTATAGTTAAATGGAAAGCACAATTTGATGATGAGAGTAGACTACTCTCAGAGTGGGCTCAGAGAGGCAGGCTGGGATGGACTGCACCACTGACTATTCTCCTGCCTGTAGTACTTTGTAGAGTGAGCAGCTGGGCTCGAAGCAGTGGTATCATCACCCATCTCCAAAGAGAGCAGCCGAGTTCTTCATCTTTCCTCTAACCAATTTCCCTTAAGATAATTCTACCTAAACAAGCCTCAACAAAGATAGCATCTGATGTTAGTATGACCAACAATACCATGCAGACCAACTGAAAGAGAAGTCAGAGATCCATGACTTCCAAAGAAAACATTTCTTTTTTTTTTTTTTTATTTCCTAGAGGGGGAAAGTACAAAAGATTTAGCCTCTTGGGTTGAGTAACCTCTAGTAATCTTTAGAATTTTCCAAGGAGGCAAAATTGCCAGGTAAAAAAAGAAAGGCATTTACATTATGTGAACAATATGAATGAAGTAACCTCACTGAGGATTAAAGGGAATATGACTTCATTCTTTACCTCATGCCAGTAAATTGGTTTTATATGAAGATTTTATCTCTCATGTGTCTACTTGGATGCAATTTTTTTTTTTTATGTCACTTCAGGGAGCTGAAACAACAGAGAGGGAGAAGCTGTCTGGAGAGGGAGAAAGAAGACTAATTGAGGATCCAACGTAAGTTCTTCGCTAAGGCTTGACTATACATGTATGATAAGAAATTACACAGTGATTAACTTAAGAGAAGCTGTTGTGGGTTTAAGAACAGATCTAAGACACTAGAGGTAGAACTACACTGGGAGACTTTGGAATTCCAGTCCATACACTTCTAAATCCCATTGGCATCCATCTATACTCCGGAAGAGTCATGTCTTTGGATTTAGGACTATGCCCTAGAGTAAAATCTACTCAAAGTACACCCTTCTATAACCTAAAACAAAGCCTCAATGCTATCTTTAGATAAAAATCGGGGTTTGGAGGTTGAGTTCCAACAAATAAAGAAGTCTTAGAAAACAGTCTTTCCACAGAGGCATGTTAAAGTGAAAACTGAACATTTAAAACTTTAAGGTTATCAGTTAGTAATTGCACTACCTATTAGAATTAAAAACTCTTCAGAAGTATGTACCAGAATCAGGAATGTATATAACATGACATCCACAAAGTTCAATATTAAATCTAAATTTACTAGACATTTTTTAAAAAAGAAAATAAGAGCCATAGTTAAGAAAAAAAAAAAAATGTAACGAATAGGAACTGACCTCAAGATGGCCCAGATGTTGGATTTAACAGATCAAGACTTTTTAAAGCTAACATAAATATTTTCATAGATTTGAAGGAAAATGGAGTTTATCTGAAGATATAGAGAATCTTGGTAGAAAAATGAAAAGTGTGGGGGAAAAAAGAAGCAGAACCATATGGAAATTCTGAAACTAAAAATTACAATGTCTAAAATGAGAAAACATTCTGATGGGATTAATAGCAGATTGAGGATGAAAGTAAACAAGGTCAGCAAACTAAATAATAGAAATTATTCAATATGAAAACAGAGAAGAAATATAAGAAAAATTATCAGAGTCACAGAGAACTAAGAGCCACTATCAAGCAATCTTATGGGTGTAATTAGGATCCCAGAGAAAGAACAATGAGAATATGACCAGTAAACATTTGAGGATATAATGGCAATAATTTTTCCAGATTTATCAATAAATATTCACTTTCCACTGACAGATTCAAGAGAACTCAGCTTCAGGCTAAAAATCAAGATCCAGAGAAAGTAAAGACATTAGTTCAAGGAAAAATAGATGCAGTACATACACAGAAAACATGATAGAGATTATGACTAATTTCTCATTTAAAGCCATGGAGGTCAAGATCTGTAGAAAGATGTATTTAAAACACTTAAAAACCAGTCTTCCTAGAATTCGATTCCCAGTGAAAATGTTTTTTAGAAACAAGAATGAAATGAAAACTTTCTCAGATAAGTAATAACTGAAAATATTGCAAGTAGACTTCTGCTGCAAGAAATGTTAAAGAATGTTCATTAAGCTGATTGGAAGTGACATTGGATGGAAACTTGGCTCTATTACTAGGAATGAAAATACTAGAAATGGTTAAAAACAAGAAGGCAGGAGAGGGAACAGTAAGCATAGAAGAGTTTTGTTAAATATGTTAATTTCCTTTTTTTTTTAAAGAGAGTTTAAAACAAATAAGGAAAATAAAACAAAAATTGTTAATTGTAGTTATTATACAGTTATAATAAAACTTAAAGTATTACAACAGTAGCCCAAAAGATAAAATATAGTGTTTCAATTAGCTCAAGCTGCCATAGCAAAATACCATAGATTGGTATAACAGAAATTAATTTTCTCCCAGTTCTGGAGGCTGAGAAGTTTAAGTCAAGGCACCAAATGCTGGCTCATTTTGACTCGGATAAAGGCTCTCTTCCTGGGTTTTAGACCTATGTTTTCCCTCTGTGTCCTCACATGGCAGAGAGAGAGAATAAAAAGAGACAACAAGAGCGAGGGCAAGAGAGCGCATAATCTCTGTTCTCTTTTCTTATAAGGGCACTAATCCTATGGGATCAGGGCCCCATATTTATTACCTTATTTAATCTTAACTACCTCCATGTAGGGCCAATCTCTAAATAGTCACATTTAGGGATTAAACATATGAATATTTAGGGATGCAGTTTAGTCCATAGTAGATGGTGAGGGTATCAGAGAAGTTTTATTGTTGTAAGGCTATTACAATTGTGAAGTGTGAAGTGTCAGATACCAAGTTGCAAGTTTACAGTGGAAAATGGTGTGATATTGACTCTACATAATAAAGGAAGAAAAGATTTTTTAAAAATTGATAATACAAATACAGTACTTTGTCACAATATTAAGGACTATACAAAATATCTTCATTATGCAGATAATCAAAATAGTATGAATAACCAAAAGAGAAAAGAAATTCATTATGGACCAAAGAATATGTTGGGATCCTTATCATTTTTTAATCTTTCTAACATTAATGAATTTCTGAATATTGCAATTGTTACTTCATGTTCTGCAAGATTACCTTTTTATATATATACAATTAAAACTAAAATAGAATGTGTTTTAATTATCTTTTTCCAGCTAAAGTAACTATCTGATGAAATTATAACTATAGCAGTAAAGCAGCATAGTCACTATTCAAATATGGACCCACCCCTACAAAATAGCCTCCAGTTAACCCTAAGCATTCTTTAAAAAGCCTATTTGTTGGTAGACAGAAGGAAGGCTAAAATTCATGTATGACAGGATTGTAAATATTTCTACTCAGAAAATGAAATCAAGACTCAACTCTATTTGAGGAAAACATGCCAACTTTAAGAGAAGTTGAAATTTTGCATGGCCTACTTATCGCTGGTTTCCTAAATGACCTAGAGTAAATAGAAACAGCCTTTTCATGTGGCTGCTGATTAAAGCAAGGTCTGTAAGTTGGCAGTATATCATCTGAAATTTCAGAGTATAAGTGGAAGCTGGGGTTTCTTTTCCTTTATACGTGGTCTGAGTAGCTGGCATACAGATATAAAATCACTGGGCAGTAATCAGGAGTGTACTGGCCCTTATGGCAGGCACCAAGTGGGTTACTGCCAGGTCTTTGAACTACAAAAATAAATAGAGAATAGAAGTGCATTGTATTGGCCAAGCCTGAGGTTCAGTCATCTGTCTTGGAGCATGCTCTGGTGAGAGTGTTTAACTTGGATTCTTTCCATCACATGTGGTAGCTGCAAGAGTGAAAACAGAGAGGAAAAGAACAATGTTAGGTGGTATATTTAATAGTGTGTTGGCTTAACAATTCTCAGGAAACTGTTACTTCTATTTTTCTCTTAACAGCCAGAGTTCATTCGCTTTGTTGAGGTTCTGAATGAGTGCCTGTGTACTTTAGAAAATGTGATTCCACCCTCTCCACCACTTTCCATTGTTTTACAAAAGGCTTAAATAGCAAGCTGAGAGATTCCCCCCAAACACTGGCTATTAAAGGAAGCTAACTATGGCAACTCAAAGAACAGTATATTTTTGTATTCAATTTCACCAGCAGCCTTGATATCCCTGAGTTAATTGGTCTCCTTTACCCCAAACCTGAGAATTTGGAATTTGTGGCAACTGGATGTTTGTTGTTTTTGGCTACATTATCCTCTTTTCTTTTATTTCCAAAGGCAATATAAGATAAACTAAAACAATTTTAGGATCTGTCTGCCTTTACGTTCTTCTAATTTTTCTGCTATAAGAAAGGATAATTTTTATTCAACTACATTGTACCCATAATAGAAACTTGATTTAAAAAAATACCTGTGACTAGAGAAAGGATGGATTCTTTGTAAAGACAGTGATACACTCAGCTGGTGTATATTAGAAGAGATTTTGCTTGTTTACACAGCTAAATTATCTTGTTGTCTATATCATCAGTAAGAGCGCTAAGAAATCACATATGAGACTTTTAAGAGATTTTAAATAAAAAGACAAAACTTTTCACAGTTAAGTTTTTAGTTGCTAGCATATTTTTTCTAGATAACATGCACCACACATTTTCTAGATTGTGCACCACACATTTTGTAGCTCTGTGAAACATCAGTAATAATAAACTAATACAAATCTGAATTATTTATGAAAATACAACTAAAGAAAATCATGTTATAAAATATTGTGGTATTACTTTGGACTACCCACTTTTCATGATTTCTACAATTTTTAAATTTAAGATCTTGTTCAGAAACTCAATATGTCAACATAATAGTCCATTTAAAAATTCTTTCAGTGCATACCTGGTAATATGAGCTTTATTCAAAACAGCTTTATTCAGTCTAATTCTTCATAGAAACAATATAATGTATGAGGAGTTACATTTCTGTAAAATCTAAGTGGCTTATTCTACTGTTAAATAATGAAGAGTAAAATAAAACTTGAATATAAATAAATATTCCTTATGAAATTATTCAATAGCTTATGAGGTTAATATTTTAAAACTAGGCTCAACATTTATCATCTTTTTTCTTGGATAACAATAAGCCTTATTAGAACTGCAAATTTAATTAACTTTTGAAAATATAAAAAGTCAAAGACTGTACACAAAAAATATTTCAGTACAATTTAACATTAAGAGGTTTTCAAGCAAAGGAAGAACATGTATAGCTACGTTCTTATGCTTATGCTTTTTGAAGCATTTTCATAAACCATTTTCAAAGCATATGATATAGCTGCCTGTATCATTTGCTGTTATATTGCATAATTTTAGTAATATTTTAATAATTCATTTATATCACCTAAGACATTATTATTTCAAAGATTCAAGATTTTCTTTTGTAATCTGCATTTGAAACCCATTTTTTAAATTTCCCCAACAAAGTTTGCAGACCTCCTTTTCTCTTATTGTCATTTCAGTGGTGATAGAAAGAGAGAATGAAAATTAGTGTAATAATGGCAACAATGCCTCTGTATTTATGTCTTACAAAAACAAGGAAATCATTAGATGCTCCTGAGGCCAAACTCTAATGTATAAACATTTCCAAAAGCATTGCTTTTGAGGGCTTAACAGACTTTCTAAATTGTTCAGGGACACTCGAGATCAACTGACTCAGAAGTCATGTATTTTCTGCTTTTTCAATGTGTTTAAACTGCCAGATTTAATGCTTCCATGTATCCATTGACAATGTGTGAGTACTTTAAATGTTCTTGACCTCAAACAGGCATTTAAACAAACTTTAAGTTGAACCTATTCTAGACAGTAGAAACTTCAGAAGGTTTTTTCTCCAAGTAAACAAATCTTCCCAATCAGAAATTTTCTTTTTCATTTTCTCTGCCATAGAAGTTGAACAACTGGCTCATGGATTACTGATAAAAATATGGTAAGACTAGGTCAAATAGATTCTGCAAGTGAATGATATAGAAGGTAGAGAAGAGAAATTATTTGAGAGTGTCTTAATAATCAAAGCATACTGATATGAAAAAAAAGATGTCCCAAACTTCGCCAAAGAGATTAATTACTACATCTTTTTCTAGTGCAGCCATGGGCTTGCCCTTTTAATTGACGTTTTATTGACTGGGCTATTCTACAGATCTGCAGGGGCAGAGGCCAACTTGCATATTATTTTTCTGACAGGTTTGCAAATAGTTTCTGTCCTGTGGAAAAGATAATCTCAAAAGTCCTGGTTTACTGCCCTGTTGGATATTAACTGATTTTATATTTAACCCAACAGTCTTACTTAGACACTCCTTTATGTTGCTTACAAATACTTGCACTAGTATTTTTCTTTGAACTAGTTTTAACATCTCACTGATTTTCTTATCAATTAATGAGTTAAGTGAAGATCATTGAAAGATATTCACTTTATGTTTACCTGAATCATGATTTAACCTTTTGGAAAAGTATAATTTAACACTGGTAAGAGGATAAAAAATGATTCAGATGTTACAACCTTTAAAGAGCTCAGTGAGGAAAACAGTGCTTTTAATCTATTGTGTTAGTAATGAATTCTCCCAAGTTTTATGATAATAAAAATTAATTTGATTGTTAAAATATGTAAAGTATTAAATTTAAAACTTGTATTATTTAGCTAATGAAAATCATCCAACTATCAGATGTTTGTTGAACATTTTCGTTCTAGTGATGTTCCTCCTTCAATAACTTGTGCATTGTATTGACAATGTACTATCATTTAAGAGTGCACTATTCTCTAGACGAGAACTGTGACTCTGACTTTTTTGGTTTTGTATTCCCAGTGTTTTCCATAATGCTTGACTTAGTAGGTGTTTGGTCAATGATACATTTTAGGTTTTTAATGTGAATGAGGTATGTCTTTCAGTCTTTGTTAAATAAAATCAAGTCTCTCAAATGTACTCCCTTTATGAGATTTCCCTGGGACTCGAATATGCCAATTTTTTTTCAAGTTCAGTGTATTTAAAATGTAAACTTTTTATTCAATGTACCTATATACATCTTATTTGTAATAATTACTGTTTATTTCTTCAAAAATGGAAAAAAGCAAAATGGCATTAGACTACATTAGGAACTGGATGTGCTACTTGCATACTGTGTGAACATTTCTCTTCTCTTTGTCACAGTTTATTAAACTCTAAAATGAGGCATGGCATAGAAAGTATCCTAAAGTATCTTCACTGCCTAAGAATCTATTATCATATGTGGACAACTGTAGCAATTTGATCCTACCTACTGACAGTACCACTGTGGTTTTCAACTCTAGATATTACAGATAAAGTTTAGGAAGAGTTTATGTTCATTAAGTTAGACAAATCAAAGATTTGCTGCTGTAAGTGATTAAGAGGATGCCTTTTGAAATGAAAAATATACTTCCAAAAATAATTTTACCTGCAGTGTGCTTTATAAAATTGAGAAATTGATGCAAAGGGTGTAGGGAGAACAGTTTCATAATCTTTCAGCCTACAGATACAAAAGACCACCTTTGGTGTTCTTGGAGAAATCACGGGAAATAAAGGAAGACAGGAGCCTGGTTTTTTGTTTTGCTTTGTTTTATGGCTGGGTGTGTGTGTGTCTGTGTGTGTGTGAACATGCTCCCCTGCCAATGATTTTATGAGGCTTCATTCAACATGAAAACTTTGTGATATGAAGGAAAAATTGTCAAACCTAATATGAAACCTGAGTTGTAGGCATCTAAATCATAACCAATTCTCAATCATAAACAGGCCTATCAAAAATATTTCACAGACCGACCCAGTGTAAATATAAGCCTTTGGTTGCTGGTATATATGAGCCATGTAGCTATTAAGTCCTAAAAAACAATGATTCTATAGAGAGGTTATAATTCAATATAGTGATATGCTAACAATTATTTCATTTTTAGTATGTAAGTTATGCTGCCAGATTTTTTTTTCTAGCTTTATAATGCTGAAAAAATAAACATATTATTTTATACAGTAGAAGTAATATGTAGTAAAATAAGGTGTGTTATTTACTTATGATTTTCTTTTTAACTTTTTTCTCCTCAGCTTATTTTTGCTGAGTTCCTTGGAAATTCTCCTGATTTAATTTTCAACATTTTTTAGAATTACATTTTAAAATTAATTCTATTTAATTATTTAACAAAGAATGGGGCTCATTTAATTCTCTTTATTTTCCTTCCAAACTTAATTCCAGTAGACCTCTAAGAAATGCCATACTCATTCGTTCCTGTCAGGGCTTTATTTCTCTAGGTAAAGATTATCTGCCTTTTGTTGTTCTTGAACCATTAACTGTAACTGATTTGCCTGAAGGGACCATTTACCTCGGCTTCTTCTGTACATTGAATAAGAGAATAATTTATGTAAATGGTATACATATTTGGTATATGTATGGACAAGTAAATGGTGTACATGAGATCAAGTCACACTTACAACTCACTCCCGCAAGCTGTTTAAAATTCAGAAATTTGGATTCAGAAAATCAGTAAGCTGAAGGGGACCACCTAAGCAAACTCAAACAACTAGACTTTCATTATTTTAGCTCCAATGCATGCATGGAATGTTTTTCCCCAAGTGTGGCCCAAGTTTTCGATAAACTTAGTGAAGAAATTCTTGTTGAACCAGTATATAGAGAGCTATGTGAGCTCCCTAACCTGCAACATGTAATTTGATTCTCATTTATAAATCCCTATGTATGTATTATGTAGGAAACAATAAGAGATGAGCCTTTTCATATCACCCCTCCAATAAATATTTCCTTCAATGATTTTGATAACTTATGCGCATTTCTCCTGCATAATGAATTTTAATTGATTTTCACACTCTTAGAACACATTTATATTTTGCATCTAGAGACAAATAAAAAGATAAATTATTAACAATATCCACAGAATTGTTTAGATAATTATTTTAAACTTGAGACCACATTGCTGTTATACTCAGACACCTAAGAAAAATGCATTTCCACTAGCCAATTTGCTTTATCCAGAACAAGATAAAACACTGCTTTGAGGCTAATTTTAATAACTTTCTTTTAAAAATAAACTTAGCTATGGAATTTATTGAATACTTTATAGCATAGTTTGAGCATTTTCTTAAATGAGCCTTGATATCTGTGATGGTTAATTTTAGATGTGAACTTGACTGGATTTGAGGAATGTCTAAATGGCTGGTGAACCATTTTTTTCTGGGTGTGGCTGTGAGGGTGTTGCCAGAGGAGTCAGTGGACTGGGAAAGGAAGACCCACCCTCAATGTAGGCAGGCTTTAACCAAGGGCTGCAGGGGGGCTACAACAAAACAGTTGTAGAGATAAGCAGTTGGCTCAGTTTCCTGGTTCTCTCTTTTTCCTGTTCAAGACACTTGCTTTCTCTTCCCCTGCCCTTGGACATCGGACTCTAGGTTCTTTGGACTTTGGACTCTGGGACTTGTATCAGCAACCACCTGGAGGCTCTCAAGCCTTTGGCTCAGACTGAGGGCTGCACTGTTGGCTTTCCTGGTTTTGAGGCTTTTGCACTTGGACTGAACTACACAACAGGCTTCTGTCTATCCTAGCTTGCAGATAGCCTATCAGGAGACTTCACCTTGTAATCATGTGAGCCAATTCTCCCTAATAAATCCCTGTATATATGCATATATCCTATTGATCCTATCCCTCTGGAGAACCTCTGGGTTTTGGTACCAGGAGTGATTTTAAAGGAACAAAATTTTAAGGGTGAATTTTCTTGGTTTAGAGTTTTCTGAAGTTGCCTCTCTGATCTGACTAGTCCTAAAAATGCTAAGAACTCTACTTCTAATAGTAGGGAGAGCCCCAATAATAAAAATAAATGCATTTGATACTGCTGATTCACTGCTCCTGAGAGACAGGAGTTTAGTGATTCCATATGGGATACCTTTGAACATTTGTGGAACACCAAAAAATATAATGAAGTTGGTTGATTGCCCCTACATTTGCTAAACAAAGTGGTGACAAAAAGGGATTAGTTCAGGAATTTTAACTCCTGGCTTCAGAAGCACATACATAACCTAAAAGTTTCTCAGTGTTTCCTGGGTGAGAATCTCTTCTCTTCTGTACACCAAGGGCTGAAATTGCTGAAAATCTAAAACTAGCTCTTATTTTCCTATTTTTATTTCATACTTTATGTTCTAGGGTACATGTGCAGATCTTGCAGGATTGTTACATATGTATGCACATACCATGGTGGTTTGCTGCCTCCATTCTCCCATCATCTGCATTAGGTATTTCTTCTAATGTTATTCCTCCCCAATCTCCCCACCCCCTACTATTCCTCCCCTAGCCCCCCACCCCCCAACAAAGCCCAGTGTGTGATGTTCAATGTTCCTCTCCCTGTACCCATGTGTTCTCATTGTTTAATATCCACTTATGAGTGAGAATATGCTGTGTTTGGTTTTCTATTCTTGTGTCAGTTTGCTGAGAGTGATGGTTTCCAGCTTCATCCATGTCTCTGCAAAGGACATGAACTCATCCTTTTTTATGACTCTATAGTATTCCATGGTGTATATGTGCCACATTTTCTTTATCCAGTCTGTCATAGATGGGCATTTGGGTTGGTTTCAAGTCTTTTCTATTATAAACAGTGCTGCAATGAACATACGTGTGCATGTGTCTATATAATAGAGAGATTTATGATTCTTTGGGTAGATACCCAGTAATAGGATTGCTGGGTCAAATGGAATTTCTAGTTCTAGATTCTTAAGGAATTACCACACTGTCTTCCACAGTGGTTGAACTAATTTACACTCCCACCAACCAACAGTGTAAAAGTGTTTCTATTTCTCCGCCACCATCTGTTGTCTCCAGATTTTTTAATGATAGCCATTCTAACTGGTGTGAGATGGTATCTCAGTGTGGTTTTGATTTGCATTTCTCTAATGACCAGTGATAGTGAATGTTTTTTCATATGTTTGTTGGCCTCATAAATGTCTTCTCTTGAAAAGTTCCTGTTCATATCCTTTGCCCACTTTTGATGCAGTTGTTTGTTTTTTTTCTTTTGTATTTGTTTCAGTTCTTTCTAGATTCTGGATATATTAGCCTTTTGTTAGATGGGTGGCTTGCAATGAATTTTTCCTATTCTGTTGGTTGCTGGTTGACACTAATGATTAATTATTTTGCTGTGCAGAAGCTCTTAAATTTAATTAGATCCCATTTGTCTATTTTGGCTTTTGTTGCCATCGCTTTGGTGTTTTAATCATGAAGTCCTTGCCCATGCCTATGTCCTGAGTGGCATTTCCTAGGTTTTCTTGTAGGGTTTTTATGGTGTTAAGCCTTATGTTTAAATCTTTAATCCATCTGGAGTTAATTTTTGTATAAGGTGTAAGGAAGGGGTCCAGTTTCAGCTTTCTGCACATAGCTAGCCAGTTTTCCCAACATCATTAATTAAACAGAGAATCCTTTCCCTATTGCTTAACACAAGCTCTTATTATACTAGTGGCTAACCCACAAGGAAAGGTGTGTGCTCAGCCTCAGCAGGTATCTACTGTTAAAGTGAGGGCATTGACTGGTAAATAATAAAACCCTGTCAGTTAGAATTAGGACATGTGGGAGGACTCCGATAAAGCTGGGGACACTGAGTTCCTAAATTCTGATGAGCCTGTTTTGCCAGTGAAAGTGATCTCCCACTTGTCCCCTCCTTGGTGGCAACATCTCCTCCCCAACCCACAGTAGTATCAGTCTTTCAGCCTTTGTCTGAGGAGATTAACCCAGCACTGACTGAGGAAACAGTGATGGCCTCCCTTAAGGCAGTTGCGAGGTAAGACAACACTGATTCTCCTCAGGACCCAGCCCCAGGATCCCACTGTGCTTCTAGACCTGTAACTAGATTCAAGTCCTGGCAGACCCCTTGAGGTGAGGTACAGAGTATGACCCATGAGAAGGTGTAACTGTACTCCCAAAGGACTACTTAAGTTTTCTAATGTACATAAGCAGAAATCCAGGAGACAGGTATGGAAATGGATAGTAAGGGTATAGGATAAGGGAGGTAGGAACATAAAGTTAGATCAGGCTGAATTTGTTGATAAAGGACAACTAAGAAGAGATTCTGCATTTAATGTTGCAGCTTGGGGACTTGAAAAAGACTTAATAGTTCATTTACTTGGTTAACTGAAGCATGGATCAAAATATAGCTCACTGTGAATGAGGTGGAAATGATTGATCTCCCTTGGTTTAATGTGGAGGAAGGGCTCCAAAGCCTTAGGGAGATTGGAATGCTAGAGGGGATTTTTCACTTGAAAGACCTACTCACTTCAACTGGGAGGATTCGAAAGATATACACTTCACCAGTACTTTGTGAAATACATTTGTGAGAGGAGCACCAGCATCCTTGAAGAGTTGTGTGATTGCTCTCCTGTATGCCTGATTTTAGAGTGGGAACTGCAGTCACTCAGTCGAAAAACCTAAATGCAATGAGAATAATTGGATCCTAAGGTGACAGAAGCCAAGTGGAGGCACTCAACCATCAAAGGCAAGGTGGGCACAATCACTGTAATGGAGAACAGAGGCAAAGCAACAATTAGAATACTCTGACTTGTGTAGAGCTCTGGCATTGGCTAATTAGTTGTGGTATTCCTAGAATTGAAATCGACAGGAAGTCTACTACATTCTTATTTGATCTGTATAAGGAGAAAACTTCCAGTAAGTGAACAAAAGTCTAACTGGAATTATAAAAATAGAGAATCATGATCCCTCAATCAATTTCCAGACATGAGGTAGTTTACAGACCCAGAATCCCTTGAATGAAGGAGAGGTTGAGTCCCCTTGAGGGAGGACCTCACTATACCACCAAAAGTTTTTGCTGTTAATCTTTCTTCAGTCCTTCCTCAAGGGGACTTCCAGCCTTTTACTAGGGTAACTGTACATTGGTGAAAGAGAAATAATTAGACCTTTCAGGGACTACTGGACACTGGATCTGAACTGACATTGATTCCACAAGACCCAAAATGTTATTGTAGTGGTTAGAACAGAGGCTTATGAAGGTCTGGTAATTAATGAAATTTTAGCTTGGGTTTGACTTACAGGGGGTCCAGTAAGTCCTTGAACCCATCCTATGACTCTTTCTCCTGTGCCAGAATGCATAATTGGAATAGACATACTTAGCAACCGAGAGAATCCCCACATTGGTTCCTTGAGCTATGGGATGAGGGCTACTATAATGTGATATGCCAAATTAAAGCTGTTACAACTTCCTCTACCTAAGAAAATAGTAAATAAAAAAGAATATTGTATTCCTGAAGGGGTTGCAAACATTAGTGCTGCCATTTAGGACTTGAAAGATGCAGGGATTGTGATCTTCACCGCATCCCTATTCAACTCTCCTATTTGGCCTATTCAGAAGACAGATGAATCTTAAAAAATGACAGTGTTGAGCACCAGGAGCTCACCAGCTGAGCTAACCAGCCACCCGACTAAAAATGACAATGTTAATTAAATGGTGATACCAATTGCAGCCAATGTACCAGATGTGGTTTCATTGCTTGAGCAAATGAACACATCTCCTGGTACCTGGTATGTACCTATTAATCTGGCAAATGCCCTTTTTCTCCATTCCTGTTAACAATACACCGTCACTGTCTTACCTCAGATATATATCAACTCTTATGTTGTAATCTTATTCACAGAGATCTTTATCACTTTTCCTTTTCATAACATATCACGATGTTCCATTACACTGATGACATCATGCTGATTGGACCTAGTGAGTGAGAAGTAGCAACCACTCTTTACTTATTGGTTCAACATTTGAAGTTCAGGAGTAGGAAATAAATCTGAACTAAATTCAGAGGCTTTCTACCTCATGGAAATTTCTAGATGCCCAGTGGTATGTAGCATGTCTAGATATTTCTTCTAAGATGAAAGATAAATTGTTTCATCTGTCACTCCTATAACCAAGAAAGAGGCATAATGCCTAGTGGGCCTATTCGGATTTTAGAGGCAACACATCCTCCTTTGAGTGTATTACACCAGACCATTTATCTAGTGACCTGTAAGGCTGCTAGTTTTGAGTGGGGCCTACAACAAGAGAAGGCTCTGCAGCAGGTCCAGGCTGCCGTGCAAGCCACTCTGCTGCTTGGTTCATATGATCCAGCAGATCCAATAGTGCTTGGATGTCAGTGCCAGACGAGGATGATGATTGGGGCCTTTGCCAGGACCCATAGGCAAATCACAGTGAAGACCTTTAGGATTTTGAATCAAGGTCTGACTATCTTCTGTAGGTAGCTACTCTCATTTTGAGAGATAGCTCTTGGCCTGCTACTGGACCTTGGTGAAAACTGAATGTTTTACTATGGGTCACCAAGTTACCATGTGACCTGAGCTGCCTATCAAAACTGGGTATTTTCTGACCCACCTAGCCATAAAGTTGGGCATGCACAGCAGCGTTTCATTATCAAATAAAAGTGGTATATTCCTTATCAGTCTTGAACATGTCATAAAGGCACAAGAAAGTTACATGAGGAAGTGGCCCAAATATCCATAGTCCCAACTCCTTTTACCTGCCTTCTCTCTTCTAACTTGCACCTCTGGCCTCTTGGGGAGTTCCTTATTATCAGTTGACAGGGAAAGAGAAGTCTAGGGCCTGGTTTACAGATGGTTCTGCATGATAGGCAGGCACCTCCTCAAAGTGGACAGCTGCAGCACTACAGCCCACTTCTGGGACATCCCTGAAGGACAGTAGTAAAGGGAAATCTTTCCAGTGGTCAGAACTTCAAGCAGTGTACCTGGTTGTGCACTTTGCTTGGAAGGAGATGTAGCCAGATGTGCAATTATATACTGACTCATGGACAGTAGCCAGTGGTTTGGCTAGATGGTCAGGGACTTAGAAGGAGCACGACTGGAAAATTGGTGACAAATCTGAGGAAGAAGTATATGGATTAACCTAAGTATTCAAAAAGTGTAAATATATTTGTGTCCCTTGTGAATGTTCACCAAAGGTGACCTCAGTAGAGGAGATTTTTAATAATCAAGTGGATAGGACGACCCATTCTATGAACACCACTCAGCCTCTTTTACCAGCCACCCCTGTCATCACTCAATGGACTCATGAAAAAAGTGGCCATGGTGTCAGGGATGGAGCTTATTCATGGGCTCAGTAATATAGAATTCCACGCATCAAAGCTGACTTGGCTACAGCCATTGCTGAATGTCCAATCTTTCAGCAGCAAACATCACCGAGCCTCAATATGGCACCATTCCTCACGGTCATTAGCCGACTACCTGGTGGCAGATTTGTTGCTTTGGGCCTCTTCCATCATGAAAAGGGCAGTGCTTCGTCCTTACTGGAATAAACATTTACTCCATATATGCATTTGCCTTTCCACAATACATTTGCCAAGACTGCCATCCGTGAACTCGCAGAATGCCTTATCCACTGTCATTGTGTCCTGCACAGTATTGCTTCTGACCAAAGAACTCACCTTACAACCAAGGAAGTGTGGCAGTGGGCTCTCAACCTTACAACCAAGGAAGTGTGGCAGTGGGCTCTCAACCTTACAACCAAGGAAGTGTGGCAGTGGGCTCTCAACCTTACAACCAAGGAAGTGTGGCAGTGGGCTCTCAACCTTACAACCAAGGAAGTGTGGCAGTGGGCTCATGCCCATGACATGCACTTGTCTTACCATGTTCCCCATCAACCTGAAGTAGCTGGTTTGATAAAACAATTGAATGGCCTTTTGAAGTCACAATTACAACACCAACTAGGTGATAACAGTTTTTAGGTCTGAGGCAAAGTTCTCCAGATGACTGTATATGCTCTGAATCAGCACCCAATATATGGAACTATTTCTCTCATTGCCAGGATTCACAGGTCCAGGAATCAAGGGGTTAAGTGGAAGTGGTATCACTTATCACTCACCATCACCTCTAGTAATCCACTAGCAAAATTTTTGCTTCCTGTTCGCACAACATTACGCAAACATCTGCTTACCTAGAGGTCTGAGTTTCAGAAGGAACAATGCAGCCACCAGGAGATACAACAGTGATTCCATTGAACTGGAAGTTAAGGTTGCCGCCTGGCCACTTAGGACCCCTTCTGTCTCTAAGTCAAAGGGCTAAGAGGGGAGTAACAGTGTTGGCTGGGCTGATTGACCTGATTTCAAAATGAAATCAGACTACTTCTCCACAATAGAGGTAAGGAATCTTATGTTTGGGATACAGGAGATCCCTTATAGCTTCCCTTAGTATTACCCTGCCCTATAGTTAAAGTCAATGGGAAACTACAACAACCCAATTCAGGCTCAGAGTACAAAGCCTCAGACCTTTCAGGAATTGAGGGTTGGGTCAATCCATCAGGTAAAACAAACAGAAACAAAAATAACAAAATGACAAGCTAAGATGTTTGCTGAAGGCAAATGAGTAGTAGAAGAAGGTAGTTATTAATACCAGCTATGACCACGAGGCCAGTTACTGAAATGAGGACTGTACTTGGAGTGTTTCCTCCCTATTTTGTTAAGAATATATTTGTGCTTATATACAGCTGTATTAAGCAAATCTTTATTTTATTTTTTATTTCTTTATCATGTATCCTAAGATTTATTGACTTTATATCAGCACTTAAGTGTGCTTAATTTTATGTAACAGTATTTAGGTTTAGCATTATTGCATTTTCAGTTGTACAAAGGGTAGTTTTTTTTAAGTTAGATGGAATTATAACTTTGTTATTGTCTCTATTTGGAGATTAAGTATGATTTGAGGTGATGCGTATGGGTGCCCTGTTGACAAGAGGTAGACTTATGATGGTTAATATTAGTTGTCAACTTAACTGGATTAAAGGATGCCTAGATGGCTGGGGGAATACTGTTTCTGGGTATATCTGTGAGGGTGTTGCCAGAGGAGACTGACGTTTGGGTCAGCAGACTGGGAGAGGAAGAACCACCTTTGATGTAGGTGGCTACCATCTGATGGCTGCCAGCATGGCTTCAACAAAGCAGGCAAAAGAAGGGGCATGAGCAGCTTGCTCAGTCTTCTGGTATCAGATGCTTGCTTCATCTTCTCCTGCCCTTGGACATCAGACTACAGGTTATTTGGCCTTTAGACTCTGAGACTTGCAACAGTAGCCTCCTGGAGGCTCTCAGACTTTTGGCCTGAGACTGAGGGCTGAAATGTTGGCTTTCCTGGTTTTGAGGCTTTTGGACTTGGGTTGAGCCACTATCAGTTTCTCTCTTCCCCCAGCTTGCAGATGGCCTATCGGGGACTTCACCTTGTAATCATGTAAGCCAATTATCCCTAATAAACTCCCTTTTATATATACATATATCCTACTGGTTGTAACCCTCTGAAGAACACGGATATACTAGCATATACGTTATAATTATATGCTTTCAATTAATTATGTATAAATATGATAAATTATTTATCAACTGTTTTGTCCTGCATTGCCTTTACAGTAAAAGAAAAAGCAGAATTTATATATTGACTGTTATTTAGAATGAGCAAGTTCCCCTCTTTATTTATTATTTCATTTGTTATTTTTTCCTTTTTTGTGGATTGATCAATTAAATGTTCTACTTCATACAGTAGACATTTTAGAGTATTATAAAGGCAGTGTTCATGTAACCATAAGGAAGTATCCAGAGAGGAATGACTTTGAGAGGGTCACTGAGTGCTTGAGTGCTGTTCCTCATCTCCTCTGCTGCAAATTCACTCACCCAAACTAGACAACCCTCAGAATGATGTTCATTTTAGCTCATCCCACAAACCTTCAGGGCTGGGCATGACAACAGCTCTGGTGCTCTTACAGCAATGAGCTGAACATAAAATCCTGGGCTCTTTTCAGTCCCACCCCAGGAGGCTGCTGCACTCTGTTACAGCAGCCCTAACTGGAGTCTTTCTTCTCCCCCACCACAAAAACATGGACAATATTGCATCTAGAATTATGCGGGTTGTTATTATTATTAATCAGATTCAGAGCTAGCTCAATTTGACAAGGCCTTAGATGCCTTGGTTGCTCATCTTAATCTACACAGTAATCCTGGAGGTTCAGTCAGTGGTTCTTCAATTTTAGGGTATGTAAAATCTGCTGGAATATTGGCTAATAAAGCAGATCCTATACTTACCACCAGGATCAGAGGTAAGGCCCAAGAATATGTGTTTTATCTAAATCTCAGGTGATTCTGATACAGATGGGCTTTTAGGAGGCTATATTTTGATAAAAACTTTCATAGATGTTATTCATCCCATTTTGCAGATTAGAGAGCTACAGAGCAAATAGTATTTTCTAGACCAGTAAAGAACACAGACTACCTTAAAAGATATGTAGAAGGCATTCCTAAATTTCTGGACTTGTTTCTCCCCATGATTTGCTCTTCTATTTTAAAATACACTTCATTCATAAGGGACCAGAAATCTGATTATTCACACAGAACTGCTTTAATCAAATAAATTTGCTTAGGCTTTTGACTGAATACAAAATTCGATTCACTGAATCGGTCAATTGTTGAATATAAAAGTTTGTTGAAATAGTTGTGAAGCTGGCAATAGGGAAGGTGTGACTGAGTTTTCTGATTGAACTCAATACTAGAATTTTAATTCATTTTATTTAAACAGCATGTGTGCATATACACGCGCACGTGCGTGCGCGCGCACACACACACGCGCACACACAAAGGGAAACAAAGCATAATGTTGCCACAGGTAAAGCAATGTCAAAGAACAATAACAATGCAGGTCAGTAAAGTTTAACAAACCCCCTTTTTTCTATCCGCCAAGTTTTACTTAACAGTGGACATTTTTACCACTCTGGGATTATGAAATTTAGAGTTTGTGCTCTGGGAGTATCACTTCCAACAATTTCTATCCCTCCAGATCTTTGCGAGGATAATATCAAGAGGACTTTAGCCACAAACCAAAAAGGGGAATAGTTCTGGTAAAAGCTTGCCTTAGAATATAAAAGCAGTCATGATCTTACATATAAAAAAATGCATTTATTCAGGTCCAGGCTTGCTTCATGATCTAGGTTTCTTGGGTAAACATATTGGCTGAATCAGGCCTCCATGCCTGATTATGGATTGATGTGCTTGAGTTTTATGAAGCTCCTAAGTATTTGATAATCTCTCCTAAGCTAATATAATTTCCTTTATTTGGTTATAGTCAGTTACATATAGTATACTACTGGATTTTTTAAATATCTGCACTTAAGATGAGCTCCATTTTATAATGGAAATCTATCTGAACAAAAAAAGTTATAGAAATGTTAAAATACCACTCCCTACACCTTAAAACACACACACCCCTAAACATGCAAAAACGAATCACTGTGCTACTTTATAAAGCAAGTGGTTTGACAGTTTAGGTTTAATCATTATTTTTGGACTAATAAACTAAGCACCTTTAAAAAACTATTTCCATTTTATTATTAAAATTATTCTTGAAAAATACAATAGTCCATTTTTGAAAATAATTTTATTTATAATTACTCATGTTGACTATAAACACTCACAATATTTACTTCTATCAATTTGACACAAATTTAGTCAGTGTCTAACTTGATTCTTGTTCCTTTTAACCCTGGGCTATACATGATCTGAGATCATGAGTTGGGTTTAACAAGAAGGTTTTGGATACATTTTAAAAGCATATTCCTTTTCCTTTACTTGCTTGTGCTGCCAAAATATTGTCGTTGTTTCACCAACAGTCTGCAAAATGAATGTACTCATTTGTGATGTCATTCTTTAGGCCACTGTAATACACTTCTTATCTGATGCTTTCTGCCAGAAAGTTCCAAAGTGAATACATTAATTTGTTTATCATGTAGCACTCTGACTTTTAATAAACTGAATAGTGCTTGATTTCAAATTATAACTTTCGTAAAATATTAAATTTATCTTGATAATTTTTAGGTTTATTCTTTTATTCTTTGTGTTTACTCTTTTGGGTTTTGGTTTCTTGGGTGATTTTTTTTTCTTTTCTTTCTTTTTATTTTCCTCTGGCTCTCTTCCATTTTAATCTAAAACATTTGATCATTGGCCCTGGTCACAGAGTGTGTACATTGCCTTTCAGATGATAATCTGGTTAAAAGTTAAAGTGGTTTTATGTATGGTGTGATTGTACCAGTGTTTATAATCATACATTTTATTGTACTGTAAATGTTCTTTCAGCATTTTGTAATTTTCTTTACTATTAGACATTTTCTGCATAAAATTGGATTAGATTTAAATGTAAACTGCATTCTATCAGATCAAAGAAAGGAATGGAATACATGATAAGTATTCCATCTGGTGAGCATTGAGAGTGAATTACAAGTAATTTGCAAGCAGTCTCAGTGGAATTAAGGAACAAACAAGACTGAAGACATGCACTTGTATAGGCCATACAGAAAATACCACTTAGTGGTTCCCAATTACTTTTGCTGTCAGTATGGTTGTTCTCTACGTGTTTACCCATGCAAGAATATTGTTTCTTCTCTTAGACAGTATTATATTTTATTCTCCCATTTCATACAATCTCCTTTTTAAATGATTTTTTTTTTTGTCAAAATTATAATTATTTCTCAAACTCATATGTCACTTTGAGTGTCAAGTCTTTCTTCAGGAGAAATGTTAGTCTCTTAGCTGCTCTTCGAAAATGGTCCTATCATTCACTGCTTCCCAGAGGCAATTACTTTAAGTTATGTTACTTGTTGCATTTGTTACTTATCTCTATATCTTAGGAATTTCACTTCCTTTCTCACCACATCCAAAAAGTACACTTCATTTCTATCCATTACTAAATGCACTTCCAGTTCTGGGTAGGTCAATAGTCTTCATCTTCATTATTGTGACCAAATTTGCAGACGATGGGCTCAGGTCGCTCCCAATAGGATGTGTTCTTCCAAGCCCTTGATCTCTCACTCACCCAGGGATGGGGAGGGGATCCCGGTGTCATGATGAGTTCCTTCAATAAGTATTGGACTCCAAGAGTTTGCAGAAAGTGATTTATTCAGGCAGAGGGAGAGAAAAAGAGAGAGAGAGAGAGAGAGTTCCCGCGCCATCCTGGGAGGGGATCAGGAGATGGAGTCCTCACAGATGTGGGAGAAGGGGACTTTTAACCTGGGGGTTATTCCCGCCCTATTCAAGTTTTTGGTCCAGTGAAAGGAGTTCCTTTAAACTTCCACTGAAATGAGTGATCTTTGATTTCTGACATCTGATTTGTTGTTTGGCCCAGAGTCTTCCTATAGCTTTTTGAGGGCTTTCTAGACAAAGGGAGCTTACCTGGGCAGTATATCATCCCTTGCTGGAAAGTTAAAGACCTCTAAGCTCCCGGATGGAGATATGAACGAAGGCAGGTCGGTCATGTAACTGGGAAGTTCCTGCCCTTGAAACCATGCCCCCTTGTGGACCCGGGAAGAGAATACATTCCCTCATTATCAAGATGAGATATTCACATATGAGCCTTATACAATATTGTTATTTTTTTATGCAAACAATTTCTTAATTCCCTTAGAGCTACTAATTGTCTTTTTTCTTTGCTTAGTTGTATTTAATATATTGATCACTAGTTTTTCTCTAAATTTTTCTCTGGAAATAAAATATTTTTCTAAATATTAGTGTATTCATATGTGCAAAATGTTCAAAAAATGTCATTATCTCAGGGAAATATCTCCCAATGATTTCTGTTTTGTTCTTATCTGGATTGTTTGCTTTCTAGATCTTAAGAGATCTTAAATTTCTCTAGCTTTAATTAGTTAATTACATAATTTTCTTTTAACCCTATCCACAGTATCTTTTTGAGAATGACTGTGTAAAGGTAAATCGTTTTTCAACACTTTGTATGACAAAACACCTGTAATCACATTTAGTCTTTTAGGAACAAAATCCTAGGTTCAAAGAGATTTTCTTGATATTTTATGGCTCCATTATCTTCTAGTTCCAAATGTGATTTGTGATACTTTGCTTAAAGAAAAATTCTTTTTTTCTCCCTGAAAATCATGCTGTTCTTGATAACGATATGTAGAAATTTTAGTGTAATATGCACATGTGGATCTATTTTTCACCAGTTGTTCTAGGCATTTGGTAACTCTATTCACTTGAGAAATTTATTTCCTTATTCCAGGAATAATTTACTGATTTATTTTATTTTCTCACCCTTTTTTCTCTGTTCTGTCTTGCAGGACCTCGTTTTATTCAGATATTGAGCCTCCAGATCTGATCCTCTGATTTCTGATCTTTGTTTCTGATCATGTTTCCAAAAATTTGTATTTTTTCTCTATTTTTGAGAATTCCTTAAATTAAATTTCTAATATATCAAATTTTCATTTATGCTATATATTTTACATTTCAAGTTATTTTTATTTCCTGAATTTCTCTTTTTCATTACATTGGTCTTCTGAGAGATATTTCTTTCATCTGTCAGAAAATATTAATGATAGTTATTATTGTTATTATTTCTGTCTAGCATCTTCAAGTTTTTTTTTCTTGCTTGTTTATTTGTTCTGATTTATTTCATATTTGAGGCCTCCCTAGATATATCTTTATTATGGCTGTCTTCTTATCTTTAAAATTAGGGCATGCAAATCTGATATGAAACTTTGTGTATATAAGAAATGTGAACTGTGGGCTTCCCTGGTTGATAGTGTTGGTTAAATTTTTATAGTACTCTGGCTTGACTGGCTTGATTGCTAACATGTCAGCTTCCTTAAGTCTCCTCAATTGGCTGGCTAAAAGTCCCATAGATTTTTCTTCAATCTCCTGGTTACAGAGTATAATATTGGATACCTTCATTTTGGGAACAGTTACGAAAGCAGCTGTGAGGATGGGATGAGTTTCAGTATCAAAATGGTCAACTTTCACTTAATCCCACATTTTCTGTAATGCATGCTCAATTTGCCTGTTGTACTCATGTCCAGAGACACCTTGCTGTTCTTTCCCTGGAGTAAGTCTTCAGCTTTTGCTGAAATATGGGAGGATCAGCCCCAACTTTAGAGGGTGGGAGAAAAACATGAGTAGATCTAAACATTTTTAAATTTAAATTTCCAATTTTTCTTTTCTCAGCCACATAGTCACCATGACCTTAGAACTCTGTGGGTTGACTAAAGTTGTAATTGTTTCTATTTCTACATGTCTCTTCCCCATTAGATGTATATACTATAACACCAATATATATAAAATTTTTCATGTTTTAAAAATGTTAATGTGTATCATCAACATTACATTTTTAAGAATTACTCATGTTGAAACATGCACCTCTGTTTTATTAAGTTTTAAAATTTTTATTTTGAAATTAATTTATAAAATACTGAGAATATTTAGGTTTAGTATTCAGTAGTACAGCTATTGAACTTACACTAATTTAAATTAAAAGTAATTTTTTAAAAGCATGGGTTAATAAATGGTTATGCTAGGGAATGAGTAGTATTTTTTACATACAAATCTTTTCTCTCAATCCTTAGTATGGCATTATGTAAGTTTTTATGCCTGCCTTTTCCCAAGTAGCTAATATTTTATACAAAATAAGGAAATCTAAAAAAAGGCTTGCCAAATTTTAAGCTCCATTAATAAGAAATAATAAAGCACAAAGGAAGGAGCAGTGAAGGATTATAGAAAGGATTATACATTAAGGATTTGGTGTGAATCTTGAAAAATAACTATCAAATATTCAAAGGAGCAATTTTCTACAAATACTAGTTGTTAAGCAGTGTGCAGTATTAGCAGTTTTCAAGACCCTACTGAATAAAGGTCTATAGAGTTGCACACACCTAATAAGAGTTTTACACAAACTGCAAGTATTTTATTTCTACCTGTACACCAAAGTTCTTTGATAAAAATTGTAAAATATGCATACATTTTATTGTATTAGAAAAGTATTCAATCTACAATACAAACATACTTGCTGTAATACAGTTAAGAGTGAAAAATGGTCATTGGCAAAATCTGAGTCCTGTCTTCTTGCTTGCCTCCCCAGACAGCATGAGCTTCACCACTCCTCCAGCTTCTCCACCAACTTCTACTGGTCCCTGGGCACTGTCCAGGAATCCCTACAGGGCCTGGCCAGTCAGCAGCATGGCCAGCATCTATGCAGGCGCCAGGGTCTCTGGCTCCCTGATCTCCGTGTCCCACTCCACCAGCTTCCCGGGCGGCTTGGGGTCCAGGAGCCTGGCCGCGGGGATGGCGGGGGTTCTGGCAGGAATGGGAGGCATCCAGAATGAGAATGAGACCATGCAAAGCCTGAACAACCACCTGGCCTCCTACATGGACAGAGCGAGGAGCCTGGAGACAGAGAACTGGAAGCTGGAGAGCAAAATCTGGGAGCACCTGGAGAAGAAGGGACCTCAGGTCAAAGACTGGAGCCATTACTTCAAGACCGTTGAGGACTCAGCTCTTCGCAAATACTGTGAGTAATGCCCGTATCATTCTGCAGTTCGCCAATGCCCGTCTTACTGGGGACTTAAAGTCAAGTATGAGACAGAGCTGGCCATGCGTCAGTCTGTGGAGAGCGATATCCATGGCTCCGCAAGGTTATCTGTCTCGGCTGCAGCTGAAGACAGAGATCAAGGCTCTCAAGGAGGAGCTGCTCTTCATGAAGAAGAAACATGAAGAGGAATTAAAAGGCCTACAAGCCCAGATTGCCAGCTCTGGGTTGACTGTGGAGGTAGATACCCCCAAATCTTAGGACCTCGCCAAGATCTTGGCAGACATCCGGGCCCAGTGTGACGAGCTGGCTTCTAAGAACCGAGAGGAGCTGGAAAAGCACCTGTCTCAGCAGATTAAGGAGAGCACCAGAGTGGTCACTACACAGTCCTCCAAGATTGGAGCTGCTGAGATGATGATCATGGAGCTAAGATGTACAGTCCAGTCCTTGGAGATCGACCTGGACTTGACAAGAAACCTGAAGGCCAGCTTGGAGAACAGCCTGAGGGATGTGGAGGCCCGCTATGCCCTGCAGATGGAGCAGCTCAAGGAGATCCTGCTACACCTGGAGTCGGAGCTCACACAGACCTGGACAGAGGGACAGCACCAGGCTCTGGAGTACCAGGCTCTGCTGAACATCAAGGTCAAGCTACAGGCTGAGTTCGCCACCTACCGCCACCTGCTGGAAGATGGCAAGGACTTCAATCTTGGTGATGCCCTGAACAGCAGCAACTCCCATGCAACCATCCAAAAGACCACCACCGACCCTGTCTGAGATCAATGACAACAAAGTCCTCAGACGTTAAGCCAACAGAAGCAGGGAATCCTTTGGGGGAACAGAAGGCCAATAAAAACTTCAGAGGTTACTGGGGAGAAAAAGTGAAAACTGTTATCTAGGTAATGCAATGGAATACACATCTAGAAAGTTTATCATTCCTTTTTGATATTTTCATTTGTGGCACTGGTTGTTTTGATCAAAATATACAATATGTATATGTAACATATATGTTTTTCCAGCAATTGATTGCATCACTCCTCCTTATTCTGCAAACATAAACTGTATTCACAGTCTTTGCTGAGCACTCCATAAATATTTGGTATTTATCAAAATGAGACTAGACCAAGAATGTGTGATGTTACTGCAATCCTTTTCCATCCTGTGTAGCTTACGTTTATTTGGCTTTAATTAGTTCTTTAGAATGTTATTTGGATACCTTCCAATTTAAACGACCAAAAAATGGGTTTTGGCTACATTAATGATCTATTATAACCAAAAGTGATATTCAAAATATTGAACAACTAATATGACCTGAGAACAGATAATGCAGAATGAAAAGTCACCCAATCCGGAATGAAACCATTTATGCAACCACTGTGGCCTTTCCAGTATGAACTTTCTGACTATCATGCCTGATTCTAATAACCTCATGAGATTATAGCTATAAAGAAACATAGAAAGGAACATTATATTGAGAAGAAAGCAGAAAAAAACTGACATTCTTTGTTTTATTTTTAGATACAAGAATTTATCTAAAATAAAGCAGTTAAGAAATAACCAACTCAGTTTTTATGGTTAATAGATATCCTATTTTCTATTGGAATTACTATTTTAATTATATATTTATTTACTTTTTACAAGTGAATCATTATCATAAAAATACCATCTACTAGAATGCAATTAAAAGTACATTTAAAGCTTCATTAAAATCTTTCTGATATGAATTAAGCAGTTAACAAATAGGCAACCTACTGAGAAACAAGAGCTATTAATGCTGTCATGAAAACCAAGTTCCAACAACTATCCACTAGAGAGCATGAGCCCTGACTGTAGATTGTTTATTGTCAAAGACTTGACTAGCTAATAAATGCTGGCAATGTCTTGAGTGTGCTGGAATGCAGTGCAGCTGCTGCATTAGTCAGACTTTCCCTTTTCTGAATGCTATAATCCCTCCAATATTGCATTAAATATGTTTTCAATATTTATCTGGATAAAAATATGCTGAATGTTGCAACAGTTTAATTCCAATGTCACACAGGAAATCTGGAAAAAAGAGAAGGTAACTTCATCTTTATTGTTAATACCTAATGCAATTTATTCTCTTACAATACATGAGAGCACTCAGTAAGACTTGTGATCACTCCAAGGCAGGCAAACACCAGCAGCACTGCAAGCAAATAATAGGGCTTACTACTTGGCTGTAAGGACTTAATTGACTTCTTGCTGTTCTTGAAGATCTAAGTTCAGGCAGGTCTCCATGACTGAATGTCATGTAGTAGGTAATAAATGCCTTTAAGGCTTGTTATACTCCATACAATCCAAATCTTTACAAGCCAGAAATAGAAACCATGTCACATATTTTTATTAGATTTCTTGTATGATTATCTAAACTATTGTAAGCCAATCTATTGGGTGGTAGCTAAAGAAATTAAATTTCCTTAATTGACTCTGAGCCACTTGAGGTCTATGATTATCCTTTTCTTAAAAAAAGTGACATCTTTATTGAGATATGACTCACATATTCATGTGAGTGAGATATGACTCACATATTCATGTACCATACAATTCACACATTAAGTGTAAAATTCAGTGCCGTCGTATCCTCAGAGTTGTGTAACCATCACTGCAATCAATTTTAAAATTTAGTCATTATCCCCTAGAAAACCTTATAGCCATTAACATTCATTCTTATTTCTCTCCCAACACTCCCAGTCCTAGGCAAATGCTAATCTACTTTCTATCTTTATAGATTTGCATATTGTGGCCATTTAAATAAATGAAATCATACAGTATATGACCTCTTGTGAGTGGCTTGTTTCAGCACAATTTTTTCAAGGTTCATTCATGTTATAGTATGTATCAATACTTCATTTCTTTCTGTTGTCAAAATACATTCCATTTTATGGATATATAGCATTTTATTTTTCTATTTATCAGTTCATGGACATTTTAGCCATTTCTCCTTTTGGTCTATTATAAGTAATGGTGCTATGAACTTTTTTATACAAGGTTTTTGTAGATATGTGGTTTTGATTCTTTATTTTATACCTAGGAATGGAATTGTTGGGTCATAATGTAACTATAAACGTAAACCTTTGAGGAATGGCTAGACCAACAATTATGACCCAACAATT
This sequence comes from Saguinus oedipus, assembly GCA_031835075.1. Classification (NCBI taxonomy): domain Eukaryota; kingdom Metazoa; phylum Chordata; class Mammalia; order Primates; family Cebidae; genus Saguinus; species Saguinus oedipus. The sequence continues at coordinate 150,845,065 of CM063171.1, read as the reverse complement.
AAATTTGTATGTCCAGAGTGGCTACACCAAATTACATACCCAACAGTAATGTGGGAGTGCTCAAACTTTCCACATTTCCTTAACATGTCATTTTAATAATAATTATACTAGTGGGGTAGAGGGTGGTAAGTGGTATCACATTATGGTTTGGATTTAGATTTCTCTGGTGGCTAACAAAATTGAGCATTTTTATGTGCTTAATGACTATCTGTATACCTTCTTTGAAGAAATACCTATTCAATATTTTGCCTATTATTGAGTTACATTTTTTAGTTTTAAAAGTTTTCCTATATTCTAGAGAGAAGTCCCAAATCAAGATACGTAATTTATAAATTCTCTCTAGAATATAAATTTCTCTCATTCTGTGAGTTTTCTTTTCATTGTCTTGATGATATTCTTGGAGCACAAAAGCTTTTAATTTTGACGAAGTTCAATTTATCCTTTTTTTTTTATTGATTTATTTGTTTGCTTTGTCTCTTCTGTTGTTAGCATCACATCTAAGAAGGCTTTGTCAAACCCAAAGCCATAAAATTTGTTTCTACATTTTTTTCTAAGATTTTTATAGCTTTAGCTCTCACATTTAGGTCTTTGATTTATTTTGGTTAATTTTTGTATAATGAATAAGAAAGGAGTTCATATTTACTCGTTTACCTGTGTTTATACAGTTGTCCAAGCTATGGTAATCAGCACAGTGGGTACTGGTCTAGACACAGACTTACATATCAATGGAGTAAAATTAAAAGTTCAAAAATAAACCCTCTCATTAAGGTCAATTAGTTTTCAACAAGGTTGCTAAGTTAATTCAACAGGGGAAAGACTGAACAGTGTTTTCAACAACTGGGGCTAGGATGACTGGATGGCCACATGTAAACTTTTGGTTTTGCCAATATTATCTACATCTATTCCCCATTTTCTTAATTTCACTTTAATAGTTATTCTTCTTTCCTTTCTGCTTGTTTCAGGTTTAATTTGCTCCTTTTTCTAATGTCTTAAGTGAAAAGTTATATATTTTTTTAATATAGGCAATAACAACCATGAATTCCTCCATGAACTGTTTTAACAGCATCCATAATCTTGAGTATATTGTGTGCTCATTTTCATTAATCTAAAAATTTCTAATTTCTCCTTCACTAATTGGTTTTTAGTAGGTTATTTAATTTCAGCTCATCTGGAAATTCCCTAAATTTGTTTCTGTTATTTTCATTTCAATGAGGTCAAAGAACATACTTTGAACTATTTCAATCCATTGTTACGGATACTTGTTTTACGGTCTAGCATAAATAAAATCTATCCTGGAGAGTGCTCCATGTACTAATTTACATTCCCACTAACAGTGTCTGAGGGTTCCCCTTCCTTCACGTCTTCACCAGCATTTATTATTGACTGATTTTAGATAAAAGACGTTTTAACCAGAGTGAGATAATATCTCATAATTTTGATTTGCATTTCTCTGATGATTAGTGATGTTGGGAATTTTTTACATACTTCTTGGGCATTTGTATGTCTTTTTTTTGAGAAATGTATATTTATATCTTTTGCCCATATTTAACCAGATTATTTTTTTCTATTCAGTTGTTTGAGTTTTTTAACATATTCAGATTATTAATCCCTTGTCAGATTGATAATTTTTCTCCCATTTTGTGTATTGTCTCTTCACTTTGTTGATTGCTGTGCAGAAGAACTTTTATCTTGATATAATCCCATTTGTCCATTTTACTTTGATTGTCTGTGCTTTTGAGGTCTTACTCTAGAAATCTCTGTCCAAACCAATGTCCTGGAATGGTTTTCCAATGTTTTCTTTCAGTAGTCTTATAGTTTCAGCTCTTGAATTTAAGTTTACAATCCATTTTGATTTATTGTTTTTTATATTTATTTTTTTGTAGAGATAAGGGCCTAGTTTCATTTGTCTGCATGTGGATATATAGTTTTCCCAGTCAACTCATTTTCAACAAAGTTCCCAAGAACATACACTGGGAAAGGACAATCTCTTCAATAAATGGCATTCATTATTTCCGAAGCAATATCAGTTACTTACTTTTATTGTAATTTTCTTGTCTGATACGAGAAACTTTCTTTTGCTGCTTTAAAGATTTTTTAATTGTTCTTTCTGCCACAGTTTTTAACATGATAATATCGGGGTGTGAATATTTCTTGCCTGAATACTAGTGGGAGTTCCTTAGTTTCTTGGATGTGTAGGTTAGTGTTTTTCATCAAATATGGTGTTTTCAGCCATTATTTCTTCAAATATATTTCTGTCCTTTTCTCACTCGCCACCACACTTCTGCTACTCTTAAGGTGCATGTTAATGTTCCACATTCATCTGAAGCTTTGTTTATTTTTCCTATTTTTCTCTTGTCACTCATGTTACATAATCACTATGAACTTGCTTTCAAGTTTACCAGCTTTCTTCTGCTTGTTCAGACCTACTGTTGTGCTCCTGTAGTGAAAGTTCTATTTCAGTTATCGTACTTTTCAATTTCAGAATTTCTATCTGGTTCTTTTATTAAATTTTATTTATTTATTTTTATTATTTCAATAGTTTTGGGGAAGAGGTGGTGTTTGATTCCATGGATAAGTTCTTTAGTGGTGATTTTTGAGACTTTGGTGCACCCATCACCTGAGCAGTGTACTGTATACCCAATGTGTATCTCTCTTGTATCTCTCATCCACCTTCCACCCAATCCCTCAAGTCCCCAGAGTCCATTATATCATTTTTATGAATTTGCATCCTAACAGCTTAGCTCCCACTTATAAGTGAGAACATATGATGTTTGGTTTTCCATTCCTGAGTTACTTCACTTAGAAAAATGCTCTCCAACTCCATCCGGGTTGCTGCAAATGCCATTATTCCTTTCATTTTCATGGCTGATGATTCCATGGCATATATGTACATATATACCACATTTTCTTAATCCACTCATTGGTTGATCAGTATTTAGGCTGGTTTCATATTTTTGAAATTGTGCCTCTATAAATGTGTGTGCAAGTGTCTTATTCATATAATATCTTTTTTCCACATGGTGCTGGTATAAAAATAGGCACATAGATCAATGGAGCAGAATAGAGAACCCAGAAATAAAGCCAAATACAGCCAGCTGATTTTCACCAAAGCAAACAAAAGCATAAAGTATGGAAAGGACACCCTATTCAATAAATGGTTCTGGGATAATGGCAAGCCACATGTAGAAGAATGAAAATGGAACTTCATGTCTTACCTTATACAAAAATCAACTCAAGATAGATTAAAGACTTAAATCTAAGACCTGAAACCATACAAATTCTAGAAGATAATAACAGAAAAACTATTCTAGATATTGGCTTAAGCAAAGAATTCATTACCAAGAACCCAAAAGCAAATGCAACAAAAACAAAGATAAATAGATGGAACTTAATTTAACTAAAAAGCTTCTGAATAGCAAAATAATTAATCAGCAGAGTAAACAGATAATGCACAGAATAAGAGAAAACAGTCATAAACTATTCATCCAACAAAGGACTAATATCCAGAATCCACAAGGAACTCAAATAAATCAGCAAGATAAAATCAAATAATTTCACCAAAAAGTGGGAAAGACATGAATAGACAAGTCTCAAAAGAAGATACACAAATGGCCAACAAACAAAAAACGCTCAACACCATCTAGTTCTTCTTTGCCATTTGTATTCATTTGTAGATATTTATTTTATAAGACATTATCGTGATATCTTTCTTTACTTCTTTCAGCATGATCTTCTTTATTTCTTTGAACATATTTGTAAAGGTTGTTTTTAGTTTCCATCTGTTAATTTTAACATCTGAGCCTTCTCATGGGAAGTTTCTGTTGACTGATTTTTTTTTTTCTGTGTATGAGTCACACCTTCCTGTTTCTTTTCATACCTTATAAACTTTTGTTGAAAACTGGACTCTTGATAATATGTTTTAGCAAGTTTAGATATTAACTAATTAAGTTTAGATATTAATTAAGCTTCTCCAGGGGTTATTATCATTGTTGTTTTGCATATTGGCTTGCATGCTTATTTGTTTAGAGATTTTGATGGACTGTTTTAATAGTCTTTCCCTGTATTGTGAGACCTCTGATGTCAACCCTTGGGGCATATCCAGGCTTGGGCATGTTTACAGGTAAGTTAGCAGGGCTGTCTTTAACTTTCTCACTTATCTCTCTGTTAGGATCTCTTTCTGTGTTTGTATCACACTAGGCTCTCTTTCTGTGTTTGTATCACACAGAGCACTTAAGCGCTACTATTTCCCAGCTGATTGTGCTGTTATTTTTTATTGCATTATGGCAAGTAAATTGATTGCTAGTCTGATTCAACTAAACCTGGGGCCCTTTGCCGGGGCAGTTTTTTAGGTCAGTCTTCAAGACTGCTCTGACCATAGAAGACTCTTCTCTTCTTAGCTGTCTTTTGTCCTGGTTCTCTGATAGACTAGCTAGGGAGTGATTTTGTTTCTTCCTATTTTGGTGCTATCCACCCTGACTTAATTGCTTACCACGGAAATCTCCATTGATTTTCTAGGTTAACCTTAGGCTTTAGTTTTTCTACAAGGTGTTCTAAACATAGTCATTTTCTTTGGGGGAGCTTTGGAGCTTCTAGTTCTTATAATCTGTCTTTATGCTCCAAAGGGAGATTCCTCTGGGAGGAATCTTTGAGTCACTCTTCCTGAGCAGGGACAGCAGCCCACTTCTCACAGAGGCAACCCTTCTTTGTGAGCAAGGTACTTTGTGAGCCAGTTGCCTTTGGTCTTCTCAATTTGCCTTCCCTGCAGAAAATCTCTGCAGAACAAACCATCTTGGGCAAGGATGGTCAGGGCCTAGTACTGTGTTTTCTTCTCAAATAAGACCACCACTGGTGGAACTGGTAGTTTTATTCCTTATATTGCAGTAGCCAGAACTCAGATGCATGCCCCACCTAAGTATAAGGTAGACTGGAAAATGTATTTAAATGTAGACTATATTTAGTTAACTAAATGTAGTTAAATGTGTGTGTGTGCGTCTATGTGTGGGTGTATGTATATAGACACATTACATTTCATGTATGTATATACTTTCTCTCTCTAGAGAGATAAAGAGATTTATTTAAATTAAAAGGAACTTTGATATTCTTATGTTTTGATTTTCCCAATTATTATTCCCCATTTTTTAGAATAATTTTTGAGTGAGATATTCCCCAAATGCCTACTAAACTGTCACAACTTCATTTATTTAAAAATCCATACTTCCACTGTATATAGGGAGAAGGAATTAAAAGAGAGAGAGAACGATTTATTAGGAGAGATTGGCTCATGTGATTATTGAGGCTGAGAAGTCCCATGAACTGCTGTTTGCAAGCTGGAGGCCCAGAAGAGCTCCTGGGGTGGTTCTAGTCTAAATTTGAAGGCCTGAGAACCAATTAGGCCAAAGGTGAAAGTCCCAATCTGAATTTTAAAGGCCTAAGGACTAGGAACACTGCTGTCCATAGGCAGGAGGAAATGGTTGTCCTAGCTCAAGGAGAGAGAGTGAATTCACCCTTCCTCTGTCATTTTGCTCTGTTCAGGTTCTCAGGGATTGGATGATACACACAATCATGAAGACCTGTCCTTTACTTTGTGTACCAATTCAAACAGTAACCTCTTCAAGAAACATTCTCACAGGCACACTCAGAAATAATGTCCTACCAGCTTCCTGGACATCTCTTAATCTAGTCCAGTTAGCAAATAAAGTTAATCATCACCGTATTCAACTAACAGTCTCTGCTTTTCTGATCACCACATATCCCTTTCACCCTTTCCCCACATGCCTTATTTGTTAAGGCTACTGTAACAAAGTACCTCAAACTTGTGGCTTAAGCAACTGAAGTATATTCTCTCAGTTCTGGAGTCTAGAAATCTGAGACCAAGCGTTAGCACAGCTGCTTTCTTCTGATGCTGAGAGGAAGAATCTGTTCTATGTCTCTCTCCTAGATCCTGGTAGTTTTCTAACAATCTTCAGTGTTTCTTAGCTTGTAGCAGCATCACCCCAATGCCTGCCTTTGTATTCACATCACCTTCTTACTGTTTATAGTGGAAAGACTGGATTTTTAAGTAAATGAGGTTGCGATAACTTAGGATATTTCACTCAAAAATTATTCTAACAAAATTGGGAATGACTAAGTATGGCGAAATCAAAATATAAGAATATAAAAGTTACTTTAAATTTTAATGTTTCTATATTAGAGCTAGGAAGGTCTTGGACCATATTATAAAAAGCCTTAGAACTCTTATTTAAGAAAAGGCTGATCTTTTTTATGGCAAAAAAAAAAAAATTGTGAAGGTTAGATATGCCATAAGCAAAATCAAAATATAAATGGAGACACAGGACCATAGTTGCAATTCATATCATGTTGTCTAATATAGCAAGAGTTGCGATTAATTTAGAGGAAAAAAAGAACTGAGAAACAAATAGAAAATAGGCTCAAGGAGTGAATAGAAAGTTCATAGTAAAATACATTAAACATCTTTTAAATATATGGAAAAATGTACTCCAGATTACCATTAATAAGATTAATACAAATTAAATCTACATGAAATTGTAATTTCTCCACTATCAGATTGGCAAAAAGTTCAAAAGCTTTCTAATATGTTTATTGAAAGAGTTGTTGGAAAACAGACTTCTAAATACATTGCAGATGTTGAAGCAAAATTACACAACCTCTATGGAGAGAGTTTTACATTATCTAACAAAATTATAAATATATGTATATTTATCCCATATAATATTGTCACTGTAATTTATTCTATAGGTATATAATTGTTTGAAATGATGTTTACAATGCTAATCATTATACAACTATGTAGTATAGTAAGAGATTAAAAATAGCCCACGTTCCCCTCAATGGTGAACTGACTAAATTAAAAATGCTGTATCTACATGATAAAATACAATACACAAAGTATATGTAAAAGAAAAAAAAAAGAAGTTTCTCAGTTCTAATATGAAGAGACATCCAAGATATAGTGTTAAATGAAAAAGAGTAAGGTGAATAATTGTGTATTTATAAATGTAGTTTATGTAACAAATGAGATAGAATTATATAAAAATTTTCTTTGATAAACCTAAAAATTACTGGGAAGGCAAACAAAAACCCAGTTTATCTGTAAGAAATGAAAAGATAAGTTACAAATAAGAGCTAAGCTTCTTAGTAAATACGTTATATTTTATTAATCTATTAATGTTTTGATCATTAATTATGTACATATTTTATCTATTTACAAAACTAATGGCATCTTATTTTTTGATCAAAAATTCTGAAATGATAATAGAATTGTTGAGACTTTCAAAAAATATAGGTTGTTTTACACTGTCGTGATATAATAAATTAAAACTTATATGAAAGACAATTGCATACCCTATCAAAAGCATGTATACACTTGGACCCACTCCTAGGAATTTACCTTGCTTATTCTTGCACATATGAAAAAAACTATGTGTATACAAGGGTATTTTTTATTGCAGCTGTGATTACAATAATTAAATATAGAAAACAATGTAAATATTGTTTAACTGAATGCAGTATAATTGGTACATTCATAAATAGAATTCCATGTAGTCATTAAAATGAAAGATTGTTCTCTGTGTGATTTCCAAGATACATATTTAGGAAAAGACAGGAAGCAGAGTACTGTGTGTAGTTTGTTGAAATTTTTGAAGAATTATAGTTAGAATAGATGTTTATATGCATAAACATCATCTCTTGATGAATACATAAGAAACTAGCTGCAGTTATCTATGCAAAGGGAATTCTGTAGTACAGGAACGCTGATTTTGATTAAGAAGCAATTTTATGCGTATCTTTTTTTCTTTATGAATATTTACCATATACATGTGTACCTTTCTAAAGTAATAAAATTTATTTGTTAAAATCAGATAATAATGGATAGTCTAAATTCCTTATAGGAGATCCAATAATATAAAGATAGATAACTGACCATTAGCTTTTGCTATTAAAAGTCATCAGAGATAGGACACGGTGGCTCACACCTGTAACCCCAGAACTTTGTGAGGCTGAGGCAGGAAAATCAACTGAGCCCAGGAGTTCAAGACCAGCTTGAGCAACATAATGAGAGCCTGTCTTTATAGTAAATAAATAAATAAATAAATAAACTTTTTTAAAAGAGAAAAAAAATAGTCTTTGGAGACATTGAGAAGAGAAACTTTAATTGAAGGGAGAATAAAATATTATTTCAAAGAAATACAAGGGAAATGTGAGGGAAGAAAGTGAAAAAGATGTGAAAATAATTCATTTAAGGTAATTTGTGTTTTATGCTTCATAAATAATAGCAGAGACATAGAGTAGTACCTGGAAAGGTTACAAAGAATCTAGAGAGGGTTTTTATTTATTTCTTTGTTTTCTGTAAGATGAACCATGTTTCAGAATGTGTGACATCAACAAAAATAATTCAGTACATAAGGAATATTGGCCTAGGAGATAAAGGATATAATTGCAGGAGCATCATTCTCCGTGAGTGAGGGATGTGGGATCTAGTGCACAGTGGGGAGTTAGCCTCTGGAGCACCATGCATTTGTTTTATTAGGGGGGAAGTCACAGTGTGTGGAATATTACTCCATCAATCTAAAGTCATTCAAAAATAATTATAGTTTTTATTCTTAATGTTAACAAAGCACAACTATTTTAAGCTTCACAGTGATTAGGCAGGCATGCAAATAATAAATAAATGTGCTAAAGTAGCTATATAGATATGAGGACCATAAGCAGATGAATAAAATGTTTGTTTGAAAATGTTGTTTTATATTGCATTTAGTTATTATACACATCATTTGAAAATATCATATTACTGAACATATATATATATCCAAATTTATTTTCATATACTTTGAGTAACTAAATAAATAATCACTGCTTTGTGACATACTTAAATAAAAGAAGCCCAGTCTAAAAAAATCTATGTGTAGAAAATGTATAATTGTATCTGTGTTGTATAAATAATTCCAATATTGTTTATTGCATGTAAAATTTTCCAAACAACTTAAATTTTAGTTTATATCGCAGAATTTGACCATCCAAGTAGAAATCCAGCTCAATTATGAATTGATTCACTTATAACCAAACATAAATTGTATATGTAAATTTAACTTTTGGTCACTCTTGCTGTGCAACAAATTACCATCATAACTTGGCATTTTAAGAAAATAAAAATGACTCTGAGAATATTGCATCTGCCACAGAGTAACCAGATAAAGAATTACATTTTTTATTCTAATTGTATCTGAAAAGAAGGAGAGGTATTTTTTTCTTGATTCCCCAAAAGAGAACAAGAAAATCATTTTGATTGTTTCTGAAGGTCTCAGATACCCTGCACTGAGAGTAAAGAGGGGTCATATTTTCTGAAGAAAAGCTCTAGCTTTTCATTATCCAGGGTCTTTTAAAGAGTTGGGAGTAGCCATACACTAAGAAAGTATAGGATAATTCTATACTGAATGTATTAATTAGGATTCTCTAGAGGGACAGAACTAGTGGAATAGATATATCTATATAAAAGGGAGTTTACTAAATATTAACTCACATGATCACAATGTCCCACAATAGGCCATCTGCAGGCTGAGGAGCAAGGACAGCCGTCCCAAGTTCCAAAACTAAAGAAATTGGAGTGCAATGCTCAAGAGCAGGAAGTATCCAGCACAGGAGAAAGATGTAGGCTGGGAGCCTACGCCAGTCTCTCTTTTCATATTTTTCTGTTTGCTTGTATTCTAGTCACACTGGCAGCTGATTAGATTGTGCCCATCCAGATTAAGGGTTGGTCTGCCTTTCCCAGCCCACTGACTCAAATGTTCATCTTCTTTGGCAACACCCGCACAGACACACCCAGGATCAATACTTTGTATTCGTCAATCTAATCAAGTTGACACTCAATATTAACCATCACACTAAAAAACTCAAGTAAAACAAATATGGTGAGTAACCACACAGCATAGAATTAACTCAGAATACCTGGGTTGTCCATACTTTATACATTTTTAATAAAAAGTTTGGCCTTTGAAGGGCTCTTGGAGGGGAACCTCTAAGACTTTAGACTGTGTCGTCTGATAAGAGTGTCTTAGTTTTCTTGAGGCCTTTGGCTACATTTTATCACATTGTCCTTTTTTAGGTTCTGGAGGGTAAGTGACTAAGGTCAGCCAAGCAGATATTCAGCTGTGCCTACCCGACCAATCCACAGTAAAATCCCTGGACACCAAGGTTCAGGTGAACTTCCCTGAATGATAAAACTTTGTAGTAATACACATCATTTTTTTCTAGAATTAAGCACTGTCTTTAAGATTATGCCAGGAGAAGACAAGTGGCAACTTGTGCCTGGCCCCACTAGGGACTCTGCCCTATGCCCCTTCTTCTGTTAATTTAAATATGCATCATTTTCTGCTGTAATAAATTGTGACTATAACAGTTTTCTGATTCTTGTGAATCCTTCTATTGAATCATTAAATCTAAGAGAGGTCTTGAGGATCCTTGTTACAATTATGTAGTTAAAATCAACATTTCAGAAGATGGCTAGGCTTAGTTGAAGAAGGCCTGCATACATTAGAAGGGCTTAACTCTAATTGTGGTGACTTTAGAAAGTAAGGTATAAGTACAGATAGTTGAATTTAGCAAATCCAAAAGAATCAAGTAATGTAGATAATAAGCAATTCAGTGGAGACTATGACCGACTAAAGACCAGAGATATGCCAGGCACGGTGGCTCATGCCTGCAATCCCAGAACTTTGGGAGGCTGAGGCGTGTGGATCACGAGGTCAGGAGTTCGAGATCAGCCTGACCTAAACATGGTGAAACCCCATCTCTACTAAAAATACAAAAATTAGCTTGGATTGGTGGCGTACACCTGTAATGCCAGCTACACAGAAGGCTGAGGTAGGAGAATCGCTTGAACCTGGGAGGCGGGGGTTGCAGTGAGCCAAGATTGGGCCACTGCATTCCAGCCTGGGTGACAGAACAAGACTCCATCTCAAAAATATGAGAAAAAAAACAGAGATACAGAGATACTTACTCTGAAATTGAATTACTGGACTGTATAAAACTATAGAAAGCTAGAGAGGGGAAATGTTCTTAAAACTAAACTGAATTTTTCATAAGCCAGGTAAATAGAAACTCAAAGTTATTATTTAGAAAACCACATATGGCTTACTGAAAACATAAAACAAATTCAAATTGATTAAGTCTGCACACTCAATATAACTATTTGACCTATTGTTCATGTAAGTATTCGAGACCTGATTGAGCATATCATTAATATTTTGCTAGATATGCAAGGCTAAATTTAAGGCAATTTAGCTGTATATCTCAAGTCATATGGTTCAACATAGTAATTTTATTTTCAGAAATGACTCCAAAGATAATTTAAAATTTGGAAAATCCAGATATAAAAATATATTATCATAGCATTATAGAAAATATTCAAAATTAAAGTACATCAAATGTTATATTGGTTGTGATTATGTATATAATAACACATTTTCTTGATTTAATATTATTCAGCTATGTTTGTATATAAACATATTAATTTAAAAAGCAGAATATGCAACTACATATCTATTTTATAAATTTTAATATTTTAAAATGTTAAGATTATTTTAAATTATTGAAGCTATGCAAGAAATGGAATTGATAGAATTGTTTGCAGCAATTAAATTTTTTAATTAATTTGAAATAGGACAATAACAGAGGAAGCAAAAAGCACATATTTCTTAGACATCTATTTAAGTCTTGCAGTTCGTTGTAAGTAGTAGTATTTACACACACACACACACACACACACATTCAAACTACTAAAAAACACTCAACAACAGAGTATCACAGATATTCTCGCAAGAGAGGGAGAAAGTCACTTGTCAACGAGAAAGATGATTCATTCCCACTTAGTGCAGGAGGAGGATGGGTAGCACTGGGAGCCCAGGAGCAGAGAGCTTTCCCATTTTTTCCCTCCTTGGCATGACTCTATCTTAATGTGTTCTGTATGTAGTGATTGAATAACAATAGTCACTTTTCTCAAACTATGCTGTCTTAATCATTAAATAGCATTCAGACTTAATGAAAACATTTGTCCAGAAGACAGAGTAACATAAACAATTTATCATCATTCCCAGTGGTCAAACATAAACATTTTTTGCATTAGATATGGAGTTCTGCTGTAGCTTAGTGGAAATCACTATATGGCAAAGGCTCTGCAGTTTTAAGGCTGAATAATTTGTTTTGTGCCACAGTAGAAATATTTACTTTGGATGAAGAGTAGTGTTCAGGAAAAGAAAAACTGCTGACCAAGGGGAATAAATGCTGCCTTCAGAAATTGAATGTTAGCAGCACTTTCTAGCCCTGTATCTTTATTAGGAAGTATTATCTTACACTGTTTTCTTTGTTTTAGGGTTTTATTTATTCTTTTGGGAAAAGAATTCCTAAAATATGGAAGCGTAAATGTAAAAAGAAGGAATGAAACCCTCCTAATGTCTGCTTTGCACCCATCCATCTTAGTTTGGTGACTATTCTTCCAGATGTATTTCTTACTGATATGCAGAAATATATTTAGCTATTATTATTTATAGAAAAATAGAACAGCCTTGTACAAATTATTCATCTTTTTATCTTATGAATGAAACATATAATGCACATCTTTCTATGGCATCAATATATTTCTCTCTTTCTTTTTCATGGTTGCACTGTACTCACTTTTATGGATCTATCATTTTATAGCTGTTCTTTTATTGATAGAAAAGTAAGTCATGTTCATTGCTGTATTCTTACTAGCAGTGCTGCGTGAACATCTGTATCATCACATAATTTCTGTAAAACAGCTTCCTGTGTATAATTAAAATTTAATGTACACTTATGAATTATTCCCAGGAAAGATTGTTAGCAAATATTCCACTCACCAAGGGGATGTGAGTGCCCTGCTTCCTTCATCTCTGCACAAGATGTTAAAAAGTTTTAAATTACTTGCCATTCTAATGGATGAAAATAATATCAGTGTAACATATTAATTAGAACTTCTCATAGGCAGGTGAGAAAAATGAGAACACATGGACACAGAGAGGGGGTCTACTACACACTGGGGTCTATTGGGGGGAATGGGGGAGGGACAGCGGGGGGGGGCTGGGGAGGGATAGCCTGGGGATAAATGCCAAGTGTGGGTGAAGGGGAGGAAGGCAGCAAAACACACTGCCATGTGTGTACCTATGCAACTATCTTGCACGTTCTGCACATGTACCCCAAAACCTATAATGCAATAAAAATTTACAAATTTTTTTTTTATAAAAAGAACTTCTGTATTGCTAGAACAGAAATGTCTCAAAGATGCAGTCATATCTAGATGATATTTAACTTTAGCAACTCAGATGTATAATAGATATTAATTGTCTATATCTGTATCAATACTTACATTTTACCAATAAGTGTATGTAAAATTAGCTATATAAAACATGGTAACACTAAATATTGCTATGTAGATTGTGTCAGTCTGGTGATACGATAAGCTGATATAACAATGAAAAGTGATTTTCATTTGAACTACAATTTAAACTATAATTTGAACTATTTAGCAGATTAACTTGGTCATATTACTTACCTATGACTAAAGACGGTTTAAGGGACAGACATTAGGCTAAATATTTCTGTTCAGCTTAGCATTATTACATCATCTAGTCCAGGCATGCAAAAATACAAAATGGTGACAATGGCACTTAAGTGGAGTCTGCAATAACTTGTTTTTCAACTAAGTTCAGCTATTGTTTTTTTAAATCTTGAGTTGTTTGGCTTCAACTTAACCAACAACCCATCTTTCAAGCCAATATTATGTTCTGGCAGACATCAATATCTGTGAATGGAATGGTAAACAAAGTTTAATTATGTATGTATTTACCAAGCATTTTTTTTTTTTTTTTGCCCTTTTATTCTAAACCAGGATAATAGCATGAGCTATATTTCAAAATTCCCATCTGCAGGAATTTCTAACAAAAATTAAATCTTTTGTTTATATTTATTTGTACTTGGAAAATAGGCCTGTATTTAAGAAAGAAAATGCAGTTAAAATGATTACTGAAATTGTGAAAAATGATTTTGCATAACGAGTAGAGACTAAAAAAGCAAAACTGTAATGATTTAAGTGTAAAATAATCAGAAACAGATGCATTATATATTCTGTTAACCTTTTGTTTCTTTTTTTGATCAAGAGGCAGTATTCAGCAAAATGTATTTTAGAATCTAGTGAATGTTAAAAAATATAGGGCCCTTTTTAAAATTTATCTTAAGGTAATTTACAAGCAGGAGTAAGTTTAGTGAATTTTAATTTTCTTACCCCTTCCTTCCTTCCTCCCTTCCTCCCTTCCTCCCTTCCTCCCTTCCTTCTTTCCTTCCCTTCCTCCCCTCTCTCTCCCTCACCCCACCCTTTCTTCCCTCCCTTCCTTCTTTATTTCCTCCCTCCCTCCCTCCCTTCTTTATTTCCTCCCTCCCTTTCTTCCTTCCTTCCTTCCTATCTTCCTTTCTTCCTTTTTATCTTCCCGTCCTTCCTTCTCAGATATTACCACCTACCCTATTCTTCGGTGAAAGGGAGCTTCCTCCAGTTTTACAAAAACCTCCCACACAGATTTACAAAATAATTTTGGAGTGTACACTTTCTAAGAAACTAGTCCCAAGCAGTTTTATTTAAGTAATGTATCAGTAATCATTAGGCTAAATAACCTGGATCTTCAAAAATAAGTAATAAGAAGATATTATTATTATTATTATTTTTTTTTTTTGAGATGGAGTTTTGCTCTTGTTGCCCAGGCTGGAGTGCAATGGCGCGATCTCGGCTCACCGCAACCTCCGCCTCCTGGGTTCAGGCAATTCTCCTGCCTCAGCCTCCTGAGTAGCTGGGATTACAGGCACGCGCCACCATGCCCAGCTAATTTTTTGTATTTTTAGTAGAGACGGGGTTTCACCATGTTGACCAGGATGGTCTCGATCTCTTGACCTCGTGATCCACCCGCCTCGGCCTCCCAAAGTGCTGGGATTACAGGCGTGAGCCACCGCGCCCGGCAGATATTACATTTTTATATATGTCTTTATATTTCCTGTCTTGCTAAAAACATTGTTTCAACTCTTATTATTATTATTTTTTTAAATTCACCAAGACTTTCTTGTTTCTGAACTCTTTTTCTGTTTATTTTACTCTTTGGGGTTTTGCTTTATTGTGAAAAACTCCATATTAATCTACTCATTTTTAAAAAATATTTTTCATAGCTCTGGGTTTACTGAAGTGATGAAAGAACATATTAGGGAACAATACGTAAATTGTTCCTTTGTCTGTATCTTCATTCCTCAAACTATTGAAGTGAATAGTAAGTCCAGGGTATTCATTGAGCTATAACTATTACAGGTTGCTGATATGGAATGAAGCCGCCTAAAAGCAAATCTTTCAAAATATGCCTTATTTTATTAAGGATTTTCTCTGAAAATAATATAAAAATTACATGCAGAGATCTAGAATATGTGATCAGTCATTTATATTTAACACAAAATAATAATAATGACCTCGATTTAAGCCTTTCATTATGTAGCTCATTGAAATAATGAGTTTATTTAATATTTTTATTTTAAAAATATGAGCCTAATTTTAAAAATCACAATGTTATTTAAACAAAATAACATTTTCTGAAGTTAAAAGTTTTATTTATTTGTGGCCCCAAATTATCTTTTTCTATTTTCCCCATTTTGTTTTACATTAATAAATGGGAAAGATAAAAAGAAAAAAATAGAGAAGTATTTTGCCTTCTAATCAATCGATGAGGTTAACAACTAGGACTTGGATCCCTGAGGCAATTAAATAGCTTGTTTAAGCATAGGTAGAGTCTATAATTTTGATTATTATTCTCTTCAACTATTTCATTTCATAGATGCCAATGTGCTTTTAAGATAACCAATGCTGGCCCATCGTTGCACACTTGGAAATCTCAGCTATGCATTTTAATCTAAGCACAACAATTGACTGTGAACTGTGGGTCTTCCAAAATAAGCACAGCTGTGATCTTCAGTTCCCTCCCAGTAATGCACAGCTGTCAGAGATGCTCAGTTATTCTGAATGTAAAGTTTGAAAGATCAGCCTTCTGAGAAGCCACAGGAATTGCTTCCTAAGTCTAAGAGTTATAACAAACCATGACTTTTTGTGTGGAGAAACAGCTTCAGAGCTGAACAACTTAGCAAAAGCATTTCACTAAAGCATACAAACCAAGTTGGGCTGATTCCAAAAGTTTCACCTTAGATTGGTCAAGGAAAGTAGACAGCATACATCTTCCTCTAATGCTTTTAACACTAATGCTTTCTGTCAAGGAACTCAGGGCTCCTCTCTGTGACAATATAAAACTTGTTACGCCTATATTCCTGGAAAAGAAATGTCTCAATGATGATTATATACAATCATCAGGGTGATAATGTAAACCATGAATGCTTAAAATTAGTTAGAACGTTATGCTCTAACACAGAATTGTATTTTATGAAGATGGTATAAACCATGCATTATACTAAATAGAAATTATTTCTGGCTAGTTAGAGATATAAAATAACCTAAAATCATATACAAACCTATGCTTCTATGTTTCTACTTTGAACTTGGGCAGCATATATTTCAATACTTAATTATCTTTTGTGGAATTCTGAGAATCATGAAGTCAGATAAATAAGATACTTTCAAAAATACTTCTCTAATCCTTTAGTGCACAAAGAAAGCTAGGTATTATGACAAATATATTTTTTATTTTACTTTTACCTCCAGAATTTCTCAAATTTTCCTGTGTTTAGCATTCCAAGAACAAACAATATATACACCCATTTGGAAAAAATTAATCTATATCTTTATATAACTATATACGTATAAGTATTTATAAAGTATTAATGTCTATGCATATATAAATATCTACCTATCTACATTTTAAAAATGTTGCTTGTCTATAACCCCATTGCCTCTAATTCTTGCCTTCAACTCATATCAGACAGATGACTAGAAAACATTGAAGAGCTTGGATTTTACCAGTCGGTAAATTAAAACTCATTCCATATTCTCTTTTTTAAATCTACTATCTCTCTATGCCCTCATACTACCTCAAGAGGAAATCGGTGGAATATAAGGAATAACCTATTTACCTCCCTTTACTCTCCTATCCAGCAAATATCACTCTAATGACAAAAGGGAAATCAGAAAATGTTAGTATCTGTTGTGTTGATTGTTAAGTGTTCTTTCAAAACCCTTAATATTATTATGTGGGTACAACTGGCTTTTTTTTTTTTTTTCAAATTAACTTTGAGATTGTGTAGAAATATTTGGATTGTTTTGTTTTATTTATTTTCAATGGAAGATGCTGTTCTCATCAAGCTGAGGGGGAAAACGCCTTGGCTTGTAGCTGAAGCATTTGGGGAAAGTTCTTTACGCCATTTAAAAACTACATTTGCTTGAGAAAATAGCATCAAGTGACAGGACCATAGCAATCATAACACCTCAGGTGCCAGAAAACACTCTATCTGGGTGGCTCAGATGACTCCAAATCCTTAAGAATCCTTTTTTTTCTTTTCTTTTTTTGCAGTAGAAATTCCCTACAGTGCATTAATTTCTATATAGAGCTAATAGCAGCTCTGTTTCTAAAGCAACTAGTTTGCAGTTTATTAGTCTGCAAAGCAGAGAAATAACAGACACATATCACTGGCATTTAACAAAGCTATCTTTCTTTTCTTTTTTGCCCTTTTACCAAAGTCTTTTTGAAGAAAAACACTTCTACAAATGATTAATTAAATTATTTCTGAATAAGCATTTTCTCCTTCAAATTAACTAAAGTTTTAAAAAATCCATATTATTTTAGCAATTGTTAAAGACTTTTTTCCCTCTTCTGTGTCTGTATATCAAATAATGTCTAGGATAGTCACTCTTGCATCTGATATCTGAGACACTGAATCACAATTAATTCTGTAACTGCTAAATGTGTTCTGAATAAAGAGACTACCTAAACAGGTTTTGTGTGAGCAACAAGGCTGTTTATTCACTTGGGTGTGAGTGGGCTGAGTCCAAAAGGAGAGTCAGTGGAAGGCGATGGGATAGGAGCTGGTTTTATAGATTTGGGGTAGGCACTGGAAAGTTATAGTTGAAGGCAGTTTTGCAAGCCACGGGGATTATCACAGGGTCCAATGTCACAAGGTTGGCTTATCAATTAAGGCAGGAAAAACGGCAGAATGTCATCAGGTTGGTTAACCAGGCACTGCAGGAGCTAGCTATTCGTGTTTTGCAATTTTCCTATTACCTCAGACTTTCTGGCTCCAGGAGGCTATCTGGAGGTATACGTGTGGCTTACAGAGGTCAAAATGGCTTGACTATGATGCAGTCCGCAGTGCAGTCAGTTCAAATGACTTTACGGTGATCTTGGCAATATTTGTTATTGAGAATAGACAGGTTTGATTATTTGTCATCTTTTACAAGGATGTTACTATCTAACATATTGTGAATCTACCTCTGAAAAATAAGATGTTTAGTCATTTTTTCTAGATTATTTTCACTATTTCTTGCCATATGGAGAAGAAGAGTTATCAAAGATGGCCGTAATTGCTCAGGTTCCTAAGTTTTACCAGAATGAAATATCACAGTGTTACCAAGTCTTCTTTTCTCTTGGCAGATGAATTTTATAGCTGATACCACAGTTCATTTCTAAAGAACTTTGTTCCTTAGATGTCTTGGCTTAGAGTGAACTGACATTCCAAAGAAAGTTTATTAAGAAAAGGAAAATGTGAAAAAAAAATATATAAAATGAAGACACAGATGCGTTTACATACAGACTCCCTTTTCTGAAGGTAGCTGAAGCCTAAACCACAGATTAATTCATCTCACCAGCTTTTATAGACTTAGAATTTGACTTTTTCCTGTCAATTTTTTCTGATATTATTTCACACCAGGAAGGCCAACTTCAGATGGGTACTCTGAGTTGGTAGCAAAGTTCCCAAGCAATACCACAATATTCTTCTTTCCTGTCTCCTTTGCTGTCTATTCTGTTATAACTTAGTTCAGATCAAGTCTTGATCTCCAGTTCAGAAATGAAAAACAGAATCCTACTCTCATCCAAAATAACTTTTCTCTCTTCAGACTAACCAGTAACTTCTCAGATATTGTCCTTGTTTGCATTGGAGGTCTCCTTCCTAAAATGACTATTATAAATCCCAAGGAATTCTTCTCTATAATGCTTATTTTATATATATAATGAAAAGGTAATTCGAATGCCATTATAGATCAAAAATGTAAAATGAATATGTACGGTAGTGCTGGGGACAGTGGCAAAATAGTGCTGGGGACAGTGGCAAAGTAATTATTCTATCTCAGTGAATGTCAAAATGTGATCCCCAGACCAATACCATCATCTTATTATCTAGAGACTTAATAGAAATACAAATTCTCAGCCCTTCCCCAGAACTATTCAGAAACTCTGGAAGTGATATCCAATAATCTGTTTTTTAACAAGCTCTCCAACGTCAGATACATGTGAAAATTGATGAAGATCTGTTCTACCCTAAAACATTATTTTTTTTATTTATTACAAACATAGCAATGGATTATTTATTTTTATTTTTGCTAGATTTGCCTCTGGGTCATTGCTATGATTAGAATGTTGGTACCTGTATTAGTTTGTTCTCACACTGCTATAAAGAAATACCTGAAATTGGGTAATTTATAAAGAAAAGAAGTTTAATTGACTCATGGTTCCACAAACTATACAGGAAGCATGGCTGGGAAAGTCTCAGGAAACTTACAATAACGGCAAAAAGTGAAGGGGACGCAGGCTCAACTGACATGACCAGAGCAGGATAGAAAGAAAAGTCAGTGGGTACTACACATTGTTAAACATCCAGAAGCCATGCACACTCACTCACTATCATGAGAACAGCAAGTGGGGAAGCCATCCCTCTGATTCAATCCCCTCCCACCAGGCTCTTCCTCTAAAACTGGGGATTACAATTCAACATGAAATTTGAGTGGGGACACAAATCCAAACCATATTATTCTGCCCTGGTCCATCCAAAATCTCATGTCCTATTCACATTCCAAAATGCAATCCTCCCTTTTCAACAGTCCCCCAAGTCGTAACTCATTTCAGCATTAACTCAAAGTTCTGCAGTCCAAAGTCTCAACTGAGACAAGGTAAGTCCCTTCAGCCTATGAGTCCGTAAAATCAAAAACAAGTTAGTAACTTCCAATATACAATGGGGATATAATTATTGGGTAAATACTCGCTTTCCAAAAGAGAGAAATCAGACAAAAGACAGAGACTATAGACCCTATGCAATTCTGAAACCCAGTAGGTTTGGAATTATAATACATTAAATCTTAAAGCCAAAAAAATCTCATTTGACTCCACGTCTCACATCTGGGGCACACTAATGCAAGAAGTGGACTTCCAAAACCTTAAATAGCTCCACTCTTGTGGCTCTTCAGGGTATAGCCCCTGTAACTGCCTTCATAGGCTGACATTGAGTAGCTATGGCTTTTCCAGGTACACAATGCAGGCTGTTGGTGGATCTACCATTCTGGCGTCTGGAGAATGGTGGCCGTATTCTCACAGCTCCACTAGGCAGTGCTTCAGTGGGGCTTCTGTGTGGGCATCTAACCCTACATTTCCCCTCCAAATTGTCCTAGTAAAGGTTCTCCATAAGGGCTTTGTCATTGTAACAGATTTCTGAATATATTCATCCACACATTCAAAGGAGGTATGGAAACATCCAGGCATTTCCATACATCCTCTGAAATCTAGGCGGAGGCTCCCAAGACTCAACTCTTCCTCTCTCCACAACTGTAGGCCAAAGCCCTGTAGAAGCCACCAACATTTGTGTTTGTACCCTCTGAAGCAAGGGCCAGATCTGTGCCTCAGACCCATAAGCAGGTTTGAGCTGAAGTGGCTGGAACACAAGGTACTAAGCCCTGAGGCTGTGCAGAGCAGTGGGGCCCTGGGTCTGACCCATTAAAAAATTTTTCTTGGCCTTTAGGCCTGTAATGGAAGGAGCTGCTTCAAAGGTCTCTGATATCCTCTAGAGGCATTTTCCCCATTGTTTTGCCTATTAATATTTGCCTCTTCTTTACTCATGCATATTTTGGCAGCCCTGAATTCCTCCTAAAAAAATGTTTTGTTTTGTTTTGTTTTATGTTTTTTCTACCATGTGATCAGGCTGAAAATTTTCCAAACTTATTGAGAACTGGAGTAAAGGTCACACTTGTTACAACACATTTGAACTAAATAATATATGATGATTACATATACAGATGTTTTAGGTAATCATATATGGTTTAATATAACTGAAAAATGTTTCTTGGACTGATACTGCAAACCAACCTTAAATAGAAGTGGAACAACTTTCAATAATCTAATTATTAAACTGAGTTGACAATGGTTGAAACTAAACATGTATAATAACCAACAAAATCAACCAGGATTTTACCCAAATTTAAATAAACCAAAAGCAGAATTGAAATATGGAATTATTCTTTTGGGTAAATTGAACTAGTAAAGTAATCTGGAAGGGCTTATTACTCTGTGAAAACTGATGAGAGCAAGCAGGAATATGGGCACCAAAATGACGTCATTTTTATGTTTATAACTTCCTCCAAAAGGAAAGTTCATTGGTTGCATAAGTGAAGGAAATCTTAAAGAAAGATGTGTCTAAAAAAATGGCTTGGTCCTAGAATTACAAATCTCAGCTAATGAATACATTTTTCAGGATTATTTAGGTATTGACTAATTCTAACACAAACATTCTAAATATTTATTTTTTTATTCAAGAAATATTTATTGAAAGCCTACAAAATACATAGGACTCTGTTAGCTGATACATTGAAAGGATACAAACTTAAGCTAGATTTGAATATTTGCATTAAAAAATGTCAAAGCCGAATTGGGTTGTCTGTATGTGTATGTGTGTGTGCACCTTTGGTCATGTTACTCGCATACTTACAAATATATAGGGTGGATTCTACTCTAGGAAGGAAAGTAGAACTTAATAGGCCTGAGAATATGTACGATGTCCCAAAGTCAAGCCCATAACTATATTGCCAACAATATCTCAACTTCGCCACAAGGAATCATTAGCAGAAATATCCATTTATTGGCCTTTGTAACATGGACAGTGCAACACACACTAGTGTACTAGTGTTATGGATTGGGTTGTGTCACAACTTCATCTATTGAAGTCCTAACCCCCAATAACACAGAAAGTGCCCTTCTTTGGATGAGCACACAAAGAGATCGCCATAGGAAGACAAAGGTGAAAATTTTGATGATGCATCTACAAGCCAAGGAAACCCAAAGACTCTCATTAAACCACCAGGAGCTAGAGGAGAGGCACGGAACAGACTCTTTCTCACAACACTCAGAAGGAACAAACCCCGCCAACACTGTAATCTTAAACTTCTCCTTGGTATCAATTATAAAAATTATGCAAATACCTATCCAAACATGGGAAGAGTGTTTAAAAGGTATCAAGCATCCAAAATATAAACAACTTTCATACATTTATCTGTGAATATAAATTTTTGCTTTTGTGGTTCAATTTCTCCCTTAACCTATTTTTTTTTCCAAAACCCAGAATGGTTGTCTCAGTAGTTTATAGTTTGTCACCTCTTTGATATTGCTGTAAGTTCTAGGTGCTAATGTAATATATTGACATTTTGGGAAGCAACAGAAGACTATTGAACCTTAATCTGCATTCTGATCCAGTCTCCTCACTACTGTCCTTACCTCATTATTCCCAAACATAAACTCCACTGGGTCCCTGTGATATATCCTTGCAGTTCAAAGAAAAAAAATACATATACCACTTTAAACCCTATGCTATGCATAACATAGATTTATCATGCATTAGTTTTCATGTAAGTACTGGGCATAGGGATTCACCAAACCCTCATTTGACAAGTAAGACACAGTCTTATCTGCTCTCATGTACATAAGCCTATCTGAGGTTTAACATTCTTCTCTCCTAGTCTAACCTCTCATTCTCACACCAGGATCACACTCTATACATGTTTCTTGAGTTTTTCATGGTTGTAGATCAACAATTAACCATCTTGTTTACATTAGTCTTCCACCTTTCTAGTTTGTGGCCACTGGGCTTTTAGGTCTGCTCAGAGTGACCATGTTTGCTTTGGATTATACTTAGCCAATTCTAAGGCTGAACACCTCACTAGTCCCATGACAATAATGGCTTTCAGTTTGGCTAAATCATCACTGAAACAAGCATAGGCATTAAGTGTGCTTTGGTGGATCAAGGGCCCTAATGAGCCAGAAGCTTTGCTCCAGGTGGCAGAGTGGAAGATTACTGCAACTTTTTCATGTAATGCCAAAATGCTAGTAGCCCTTGGAAACACAGGAGCTAAGAACTTACACTAATTATTTGCTTTTCTGCTAAAACATACCTTATCTGAATAACTGAATGTACATGTGCTTAGAAACTAGTGCAAGCTTTAAGGGATAGGGAAGGAACATCTCTGACTCTGATGTATTTTTTCCACATAAAGAGATGTCCAGTGGTATGAAACCCTTGACATTTTGCTGTCCCCACTGTCAGTTTCTTCCAACATTGAAGGCTTGGCATTATAAATTTATTATGTTGCCCAAATTTATATGGTGGTTGCTAAAACTCAGTAAGAAGGCATCAAACAGTGGCAAAAACAATTTTCAATTAGCAATACTAGAATCACTATATGTGAGAAAATACTTTCTATGTGACCAACTTCAGGGAGAGTACAGAGGCTAAAATTGAAAATGATTTCCAAACATTTAACAAAAAGTCAAATGATAGTTTTTTTCCTCATAAAACCCTGTTAGGTAAAGCTTTCCCAGCAATGGTTTGTCTGACATTGAATCTCAGAATAGATGATTGTGTTGGGTGGTTTATAGCCTCTTCCAGGAAGAAAACAGTATTTGTTTCTATAAAACACTTACTCTCTTATCCATGACTGTATTTACTGATTTAAAAAAAAAAATCCACCAAATGTGCAGGGACTGTTTATCTTCCCATTCTTAACGATGAGGGTATTTTTCAGTTGGTACTGTATATGTAGGAGCCAATCCAAAAGAACTAACTTTGAAATTTATATCTGCTTTCTGTGGCAATGAAAACCAGCCCAAAGTTATCATTTGTTCTGGTGGAATGTAACGCATTAGCCTGCATGGCAGTAGATCTAATAAACTATTTCCTCATGGAAACAGAAATACAACTTTGGGGAAAATGTTTCATGTTCTTAATAATAATTTAAATATTAAATTTAACATTTTACTTTTGCTAATTTATTTACAGTATTTTACATGAGTTTTAATTTAGAGCATAATAAAATTATTAAATTGATCATTTCTACATTCTATACATTCATTGTATACATGTCTGAAAAGTAAAAACTAGCAATAACACACTGTTCTCTTTATTATAAGAATACAACTTTTAACCTATTCCTACTTGTTGCTGATGTAAATATTGAGTAGTTGAAATATTTTGGTTTTAAAATAATTGCAATGTTAAAGAGGCAGCATTTGTTCATGTAGTAGTTTTACTTGGAAAAATACTCCGATTAACACTTCAATTGGCATTGTCTCTACAACGCATATCTGGAAAACCGCTCTTCAGAATAGTCTAAAACTTCCCATTGTCACACACATGATGAAATTTTATAAATACATTTTATTAACTGAGAACCTGAGAAATTCATATGCACATGAACATACATATACACACATTCCACAATTCAAATATTACATATAAAAAGTATTACATCTGCTAAATCCCGAGTTTTAAAATGTTTTACTATAAGCGTCAACAATTGTGAAGGATTCTGAAATTTTACACAAATTACAAGTGAACAAGTTAAGTCTGCTAAAGGTCCATGGATATTGGTAGAAGACAAAAGACTCTGAGGTCAAAAGCAAAAGAAATATATGGAGTCCCTCACACTGTAGCCACATATAATCCAGAATAGTTTGCCAATTCACTACAATGATGGTTTTGACAGTTACGGTAATAATCTGAGCAGTGTATCCTTGAGCAAAATCTTATTTTCTGTTTGACTTATCATAGAATGGGCTCTTACTGTATGTGTCTACTTCAGTTACCTAGATGTTTTGATAAGCAGCCGATATTTGTTTCCATAGTTAATAATTCCAAAAAGGAGTGTCTAACTTGCCAGTCTGAAGTTTTCAAAGTGGCAGATGAAACACCTAGGGCATTGGCAGGAAACCAGGAGTCAGTAAAATATGTCAAGGACCATCAAGGGATTGGCCAGAGCTGTGAGTATGGCTTTTAGTTCTGCTCAGAGTGACCATGTTTGCTTTGGATTATACTTAGCCAATTCTAAGGCTGAACACCTCACTAGTCTCATGACAATAATGGCTTTCAGTTTGGCTAAATCATCACTGAAACAAGCATAGGCATTAAGTGTGCTTTGGTGGATCAAGGGCCCTAATGAGCCAGAAGCTTTGCTCCAGGTGGCAGAGTGGAAGATTACTGCAACTTTTTCATGTAATGCCAAAATGCTAGTAGGGCTAAAATGATTTTATTTTTGAGTATGTCATTTCCAATAGGCACGTAAGGCTTATTGGCTTCTTCCTACCTTGTTAGTTATTTAATACAAATGTGCCTACTCTGACATGGAAATGTCAGGCAACAGTGTCACTAGAACCCTTGGTTATAATTCAATTTCGATGAGAACCTCATAGCAAACCTTTGGCTGCCTTTAAAAAAAAAGTATATGTGAGAGCCACGTCAGGAAAGCAGTAAGTCCAAAATCCTAGGGGCTACCTCTGGGTAGGGAGGCTACCTCTCTTTGCTCAAGACTCTAGTCAGCAAGATTATCAATCACAGATACTTTATATCCCAAAATGTCATTTTTGTTGGGACACTACAAAGATAAAGAACTTGCCACAACTGGATGGACAATTTTCAAAACAGTGTATTAGTTTAGATACCACTGAAGAATGATTCCTTGTGGGACAGCCAAAATAAAAGACCAAAACGAATGCATTAATTCACCATGTACTATCTTCAATACCTAAAATGTGCTAACCCATTTTGTTGGCCAGTCATCCAAATAAATTGCAAATTTCATTGAATGCCAGAGGGTTTCAGCATTGTGAATCTGTCTACATAGTTCTTAGAAACTTTACTTGGTGAACTAAGTTTTAAGTATTTAGTCATTGTCCCTCCTAACAGAGGTGTGATAACATCATGGTTATAACCTGATGACTTTCAGGGCTCTGAAGTCAGCGCTAAGACAGTCCAAGTCTTGTCATTTTCCTTTAACAAGCAATACATGCCATATTCCCCCATCTTTTTTTTTTTTTTTTTTTTTGCCAATCAATGAGAGCTTGTAAGGTTGCTCAGGTTGGCCTTGAACTCACGGCCTCGCCTTCGCAAGCGCCACGACATCCGGCCGGAGCCACTGTGGCCCCCCCCCCATCTTTTAAGAGAAGGAAAGTACTCAAAGTGGCCCATCATACTGGTGAATTTTGTTCTCATTCAGCATAGGCACATGTTTTCCTAACTATTGTCTGAAAGAGAGATGGACCTTTTGTATACGGAGGACATATCTTAGCAAGAGTTGTTGCAATCAAATGGAACAAGGCTGACCACCACTTTGGTAGGAATGTCTCCTGCCTAAAGGATAGTAACAACAAAGATATTGTTCAGGAAGTTGTCTCTGAAACTATTTCAGGTTCTCATAACTACTGTCCTGTTTTCTTCTCATCAGCAGGCAACAACAAAGAGGACTGTTTGGCTCAATTTCCAGTTTGGTCAACACATTTGCTATTTATTCTGATGATGTTCCTTCAAATTAGTTTAATTGGCCTACGAAGCCCTATTCTTTCTTTTCAGAAAGCTGTATCTCTGTCAGCATCCCATCTTCATTCCCAAAGTTGTGAAGTATGAAAGGTTTGAGATGTTACCTAAGTTGAGATCTAACAAGTTCCATGAATACTACTATGAGGTAGACAATTTATGGGTCAGTGTACAACAAGCAACATGAACATGCACAAATTTGCATCAGTTTCTCTTATCCCTACATCCCATAGGATGGTGCAGAAGAGACTGGATGGATGCTAGCACATGCAGTGTGGTTGAATTTAAAAAGGAACCTTGAGTTAAAAGAGTCTGCATTTTTATAATGGGAAGAAAGCATACCTATATTTTGTCTAGAAGGAGACATTGTTCAAAGTTGTTCCTTTTACCAATATCCTTGAAATGATAATTTACAATAAAATGCCCTTACCACCTCTTCTCACAA
This sequence comes from Saguinus oedipus, assembly GCA_031835075.1. Classification (NCBI taxonomy): domain Eukaryota; kingdom Metazoa; phylum Chordata; class Mammalia; order Primates; family Cebidae; genus Saguinus; species Saguinus oedipus. The sequence continues at coordinate 150,817,785 of CM063171.1, read as the reverse complement.
GATGTGCAGAAATGATAGGGCCCTGTGAAGAAATGTTTTCCAGTTTTGGTGCTTGGGTCTCTGATGGGTTGGTCATAATTATGAGATTCATTCCTGCCATTTCACCATGTCAATGCAATTTTGATGTATCATTATTTTTGTGTTCTGCTCTTTTAATTACATGAATTAAGTCTTTACTATCAGCTCATTCCTATAAACAGTATCGTAAGACTTGACAGTGAATTATTCTTCTCAGGAGACTACATTCATACAAGTTGACCTAGAAAGAAAATGCTTAAGTGAATATAACCAAATGTGTTACAGTATGTCTTTAAGCTCTATCCTTATAAAGTCCCCCATTGTCTTTCTTCCTCTTTTTTTAAGTTTCGTTTAATATCCAAATCTTTTGAAAATCTGTCTACTTTATTGGCATGTCAGTTATGCTAATCTCCAAATATATTATGTTTATTTTACCATTTGGTCTTTTATAAATATATTTAATTCAGCTGCTTATTTATCTATCTCCTCTAGTTTAGAAACAGGAAAGGGAATTTATCCATTTTATTCTCTAATTCTATCCCATACTACCTTGCAGTGCAAGGCCTTTAGTAGATGCTTAATAAATGTCATTCAATTTCAGTTCACTTAAGTTTAGTCTATAGCCTGTGGAGGTCAAAACTAAATGCCTTGTTTTTAAAATTATTTAATGAATTTTTTTCATTTTCCTCATAAACCCTTGTGTGTGAGAGAATGTGTATGTATACTCAATCGATCATTTACCCTGTGACATAAAACTAAATGTGAGAAAAATATATAATGATAAAAATATAAAAATATAAAATGAAAAGTACATTTTAAAATATTAGTTTTATGTTTAATTTCCTAGCATCTACAGTTATAATGAATAAAGCATTTTCTTATTGTTCACAGATGTTACAACTCAGATTTCCATATTTAAGTTTGGTGACATAATGTCTTCTGAGAAAATACTGTAAAATAAAAAGTGAAAAGAATTTTGCTATTTTGAAAGATTTTTTTCTCATGTATTAAAGTGCTTTGAATAATCCTGTTTGCCATGAATCACTTTGGTTAACATATTTCATAAATTATAATGCCTAATTTTAAAATTTTAGATTTTTTTTAAAAGGGTCATATTCTTTAAATATTTAAATTATATGATGCTGAATCTGTGCCATGCTTATTGGGAAAATATTCTGTATTTTATTTTCGTAGTAAATGAAATCAGAAATATTGTTTATGTAGAGAGTTGTTTTCCATTGATCCATCTATCCAAATATTTGGTTATCTAATATGTGACTGATGCTATAATAGAAAATGAGAGTCTAAGAGTGAGCCAGAGCCATATCGACCCTTACCTTCAAAATTTAGTCTGGTGAAGGAAGTGCCTCTTCATCAAATAATCAAGCAACAAAATACAACTATAACAAGTGCTACAAATAAGAAATTGATGGAACTATGTAAAAGCACAGCATAAATTGAATTTGCCTTGGCAGAGGTGTCAGGAAATAATTCTTCTAGGAATTCATGACAGAGCTCTGAAAAAGAAATAGCCATGTAAAAGTGGGAAGAAAGAGCATTCTATGTGGAAGAAAATGCATATTCAAAAACATTGCTGAAGGAAGGACCAAAGTATATTTAAATCCCTGATACCATTCCCTGATACAAGAGACTATAGCTAGAGAAGACAGAGAAGAGATAGTATAAGCCTGAAGCTGAAGGATGAGAACTGAAATCTTCCTCATCCTGGTAGTTTAATTATTAAGGACTAAGAACTGAGCCACCAGAGACAACTATGAATCAGTGATTCAGCAGATTTTTCTAGCGGTTTAAAGGAATTCTTGCCTTGGAAATTAGTCTGTAAACCAATAGATACCATCTCTGGTTCTTTTGTGAAGTTCCTACATATTCATCTATCTGAATAATCAGTTGCTCCTCTGGGAAAGTAAGTCATTGATCAGAAGAATACATTGCTATCTTGGACAACCAGTGCATTTATCAAACAGCAATTGACTTAACAAAATTCACTTCTAACCTGGGTCATTAAATACTAAGCTTTTATTATGATGCAAAATGTGCCCAATACTAATAATTGTCCTAACTTGAAATAGTGTCCTATACCATGTGAACTCAGATTTTAAAACTTGATAAATATTGTCCTGTAGGTTTTGGTTCTGAGATACTACTAAGACTGTCAAGGTGGTATCTTCCCTTATTACAATAGACCTAATAAACTTAACTTTGATCAGCAGATTGTGTAGTGACCTTTTTTAGTAGGAGGCAGTAAATGCAAGGACTTGTAGGCCATGAGAGGGATTTTTATAGCTTTTTTAGTCCAACCTCCTAACCTATATACAACATAAAACCTGTGAAATTTTTCAGTTAGCAGATGGAAGGTAGCATTGGGGTAGAAATGATTAGAACTGTATTTTTAAATAACCACCCTAGCTTCAGCATCATAAACTGATTGGAATATGCATGAATTATGGAAGTCTAGAGACAATTACATCAGCGAAGTTTAGAGATGATGCCAGCTTTAAGATAATGAAAGTTGATATTATTAGAAATGGATAGTTTCAAAACAATAAATAATCCATAAGATAAATAAAGGGATAGTGATCAAATACGATGGGCAAAAGAAAGTAGGGTACCTGAGGTGTATCCTTGATTTCTAACTTACATAATCCTTATTTTCTGTAAGTTTTCATTTCCTTTTTTTTTATAAATTACTAAAAAGTATCTATCACTTTTGAAATACCATGACAAAATAGAAATGATATCCCAGGGTAGACCCCGTTCGACAGTCTGTTTTAAATTGTGAGTGTACGTTTTTAGAAATTTGACGACTAGACAACTTGATGTTATCCTTATCGTGTTTTGGAGGAAGTTGTCACAATGAAGGCTCTTCCAACAAAAGAAGGATCAGAATGATGTTTAAAGCACTTTGATCTATATGACCATGCATTGTAGATTTCTGGACTTCACATGAACAAATGTGTGGCAGCATATTGAGTTCGGAAATGCACAGTCATTTCTCCAAGATACCCCAGCAGATTCAGATGGATGGGCCAAATGTTGTCCCTGGTTCTCCACTCTATCTTTGCCTCAGGATCTAATCTCCAATATAAAAAATAAATCCTATAGGTTTTATGGTATAGATACCTCAGCTCTTTCGAGCTCAGCAAGTGGTTATCTTGGGATTTTCATTATGCAAATGGCTTACGGGGTGGAAATGTCTCATCACATGGTGAGGTGAGTCATGAAAGAGTTAATACAGCCCTTATTAGGCATAGGATCTGTTTTGGGTTTTTTGGGCTTTTTCTTTTCTTTGAATATTTAAGGAACTGTGAATTGAGGGATAAGTGGTTGCCAGGATGATGATTGGAGGTAGTCCGGCTGGCTCATTTACCTCTTAATATTTAATCAGCCTTGAGAGAGATAACTGGCCTCAGTTACTGGCAGATCTCTTTAGAATACCAGGTAATTAAGGCCTTTTTTTTTTAATGTTTGACACTCCTCATTCTTATAAGGGAAGGAGGAAAAAAAAAAACAGAAAAATGCTCATTAAAAATTAATTTTTAATAACATTATTTTATTATTTATTTACCTTAACACCTTGCAACACAGTGGCACGTTTTCAATATGTTAGATATATATCCTTATAATTGCATGTGTCCTTGTAAATACACAGCACTGATTAGGTCATGTATATGTTCTGTAAAAATTTATAAAACTTTTATTATTAGTGGCAATATTTTCTTCCTATAATATTAAAATTTGTCTACATTATTGTGTCTACATCTTGTTTGATGCTTCCAATGGTTGCATAATATCGTTTACTGTATATCACCCTATTTTGTTACCTATGTCTGCATTAACAGATATACAAGTTATCCGGAACTTTTCCTTACCTCAAAATACTCTGCAATTAACATCTGGATGTATGTCCTCTAATGGAATAGTGTGTGAATTATACTGCGCTATGTACAAAGAATGAGAATTGCAAGATCATTGGTTCTGTGAATGTGCATGTTTGTGATGTGTGTGGGTATGGGTACATACGTGTATAAATGTTAAGTTTGACCAAGCACTGTAAGAGTATTCTCTAGGAAGACTGTGCTAATATGATTGCTTATAAAATACAAATGCATCAGGTATTTTGTTTCTGCACATTTCTAAACTCTTATTAATGTTTACATTTTTAATATTTTCAGACCTGATAAGTAGTTTTATTATGCTTTTGTATCTGATTCCCATGAAGTTGCTTATCCCTCCACATACTTGTTACCCTTTTGAGTATTTTATTCCATGAAATATCTGTTAATATTATGCTTATGTACATATAGATTACCTATTGCTATATATTACACTAATTTTTGGTAAAGTATATCAGCTTTTGTCAGATTAAGAGAGTATAAGAATCTTCTTACAATGTCAGCTGAATTTTAACATCTACGATAGCAATATAAAAGAAATATACTTCTTTCCTGATATAACTTTTTTGGAGGTAATTGTAGATTCATGTGTCATATTAAGAAATAATACAGGCAAGACATAGTGGCTCATGCTTGTAATCCCAGCACTTTGGGTGGCTGACACAGGTGGATCACTTGAGGCCAGGAATTTAAGACCAGCCTGGGCAATATAGCAAGACCCCATCTCTATAAAAATCTTTAAAAACTAGCCAGGAGTGAAAGTATGCACCTATAGTCCTAGCCACTCAGGAGGCTGAGGCAATAGGATTACTTCAGTACAGAAGGTCAAAGCATCAATTAGCTATGATCATGCCAGTGTACTTCACGGAGGGTGACAAAGTGAGATTCTGTCTCAAATAGAAAAAGAAAAGGAAATAATACATGGTAATCTAGATTTACTTGATGATAACATCTTTCATATCTAAATTACAAAATTACCACCAGATTACTGACATAAGAATATTCTGTCTACAAAAGAGTTTCATCATCAGAAGAATCCATTCTGTTGTCTTTTTAGTGTTGTACCCATTTCCACAATCTTAACCCCTGGAGCCACTAGTTTTTTTTTCATTTCTGTAATTTTTTCATTTTAAGAATGCTATATATAGATTAATTCCCTAAGCTTTTCTTGTCAGGAAAAGAATTTATTACTAGATCATTTCCGAAGGACTTCATTGCTGAAGGTGCTGAGTGTAGTATTTTCGGCTAATTTTTATTTTTAATACATTGACTATGTCATCCCATTCTCTGCTGGCCTGTAAGGTGTCTGCAGAGGCATGCACTATTAGCCTAGAGAAGATTACTTAATATGAGACTGGGCATTTTCCTCTTATTGTTTTCTCTTTATCTTTGACTTATGACAATTTCATTGTAATGTACCTTGAGTTGGACCTTTTTGGGTAAAATATAATTGAAAACTTTTGCAATTACTGGATCTGGATTTCAATATCTCTCCTCAGACTTGGAAAGTTTTCAGCTATTGTCTTATTAAATGCATTTTATGCCTTTCCCCTTATTTTCTTCTGCAATTCTCATAACATACATAGTTGTTTGTGTTGTCTCATATCACTTGTAGGCTTTCTTCATACAAGTGTATCCTTTCTCTCAGTGAGTAATTTCAAATGGTCTGTCTTCAAGGTCACAGTTTTTTTTCTGCTTGATCAATCTGCTGTTGAAACTCTCTATTGTATTTTTTATTCCATTCATCAACTTTTTCAACCACAGGATTTGGTGGGGGTAGAGAGAAAGGAGAAATCAAGAGTAGCTAATGGATGCTGGGCTTAATACCTGGGTGATGGGATCTGTGTAGCAAAAAACCACCATGGCACACATTTATCTATGTAACAAACCTGAATACCCTGCACATGCACCCCTGAATCTAAAATAAAAGTTGAAATTTTTTAAAAAGAAAAAAACCTTAAAATTCATATAGTAATGCTAAAGATTTCAGTCAAGAAAAATTGAGCACAAATAAGAATGCTAGAGTCATCACATAACCTGACTTCAAAATTATACCACAAAGCTATAGTAACCAAACAGCATGCTATAATAGCCCTAAAAAACAGACATGTTGAACAATGAAACACAATAATAACTCAGAAATAAATTCACATGTTTGTATGTATACAATCTATCATAGCCAATTGATTTTCAACAATGGTGCCAAGAACTTTTATTAAGAAAGAAACAATATCTTCAATATATGATGCTGAAATGGATGCAATGATGCAACGATGCAACAAATGGATGCATATAAATGAAACTAGACTACTACCTATCACCATGTACAAAAATCAACTTAAATGGATTGAAGTCCCGCAGACTCTGGCTGAGTGGTGGATGAAAGAAGTACACAGACACAGGCATTTTGTCTGAGAACGGTGCTAGGGGACTGCATGGCTTAGCACCAACAATGAGAGTGCAGCCCTGATAAGCCACAGCTGTATATATTTATTTAGTACAGATTTAATGACAAATGCCTGGAGGAAACATAATTTGTGGGCAATTAACATTATCGACCACTGAGGAGAGAACAGTTCTGCGAGAATGAGCTAAGTTTGGTTTCTGGAGACATAAGTAAACATATTTATCTAGATAAATTTCTTTACATTCTGTTGTTATCTAGTCTGTGCCGTCAACCACAGGGTAAGAGGATTTAGTTGCCTCCTGCTGTAATTCTCTTTTGAAGCTTTTGAAAAACTTCTGGTCTTCCAAGAAGGTTTGTATCTTTCCTCATAATTTCTCCCACCACCCTGACCAATCTCTTTCCTTTATTCTTAACAGGGTTAGTGGCAGAACAAATTATATTAATATATGATTTTTCTATTATGGGTCATGTTTCTGCCTATCCCTAGATACAAAAGATTGTCTCATGTTTTTTCCTAAAAGTTTTATATTTTTATATTTACATTTAAATCTGAATCCATTTTGACATATTCTTAAAGATTATAGTTTAAGTCATTATGCTTTTTCCCTCTATGGATGATGAACTTTTCTAGCACCATTTTAATGTTTGTCAACAAGGTTATTTTTCATCCATTGCATTACTTTTGCATTTTTTGCCAAAAATCTCTCTCTCTCTCTCTCTCTCTCTCTCTCTCTCTGTGTGTGTGTGTGTGTGTGTGTGTGTGTGTGTGTATACTTCAGCATTCTCTACTCTGTTTCAGTGATCAATGTGTCTATCTATCAGTACCACACTGAATTGTTAATTTTGTCTATATAGTAAACCTCAATCAGGTAAAGTGTCTCCTCCTATTCATTTTTTAAGACTAGAAAGCTATTATAGGTTCTGTGCCTTTCCATATAAATTTTAGAATCAGATCACCTGTGTCAAAAACAACAGAAAAACCCTTGCTACAACAAAAACCAGCTTTGCTCACTCAGAATAAAAATCTCACTGAGTCAGTGTCTAAAATTATTTGAATATAATGCCAGACATGAATTGTTAATATTTTGTTGAGGACTTTTGTGTCTAAGTTAATTAAGACATTGGTCTGTACTTTGGTTTTGCTTTATTGTTCTGTTTTATGTACATGCCTTTTGTATGAGGGTACTACCGACTTAAAAAATTGTTTGGGAAGTATTCCTTCTTCTAGTTTTTTTGGAGGGTAAGTTGGTTTCAATTAGTTTTAAAGTGTTTTATTATGTCAATTTAACAAATAATAAATTCTATCTTTTCTGTTTTTCTTTTGCTTCTTAGTACATACTTTTACAGATCTTACATAAAAAGGTTTTCCACCCGCTGATTTAAGAAGGTTTACTATAAAACTTCACTTTTAATACTTAGTCTTTTAATTTATCATGATTTCTAATCTGTATGCTGTATTAAGAAATATTTTAATTTTTTTATATTGAGTAAGCCAGTTAAGCTAAGTCTTACTTTTCAGTGTATCTTTTCATCATTAACATGTCATTTCATATTAATAGTGACATATTTTCATATAAATCTGGGCCTTTTACATGGGTCTGTTTTTGTTTCTATTACTGTGTTTTCTGTCCTGTTATAATAGCCTGTACATCTTCATAAATAAAAGGTCAATTATTCCTCTTTCTGCTGCTTTTTTATACTTTACATATATATCAACTGTTATTATTTAATTTTTAAGATCAATAGTTCCCCAAAATGTCAAAGTGAACATTTTCCTACTTTTGAATTGAATGTTTAGATTAATTTTCTAATAACTAAAGTATTAATAATATTGTTTAATTCATGAACATTTTATATATTTCTGCTTATTCAAATTTTCTTCTATGTACTTTAGGAAAAGTTTAAAATTAACTCTATTAAATATATGTCTGTAAAGAAGATTTATCTTAATAATTTATATAGCATATATTTCAAAAGTATAAGTGAACAAATGTTTTCTCATGTAAGTTACTCATCCAAGCTTTAAGACTATTATTACTGATGATTCTTCCCTTTTACTGAAAATCGGCATGGGTAAAATTTGCTTAACACATGCACAAAATCACTTTTTGAGAAGGAAAAAATGCAGGTATGTGGCATAATCAAGAGAGGAAAACACAGCATTTAATTTGATGCAAAGATAACTGATATTTTCTGTGATCTATTACTGTATACCATCAGATCAGCCTATGCGTGCCATGAAGATTTCAATTTTGCTTAACCTAAAAAGCTGTTTAACCTAAGCTATTCTTCCTTGTTACAAGTTAAACTCAGACTAGCTGTGACGGGCTCTTTGATTTGTCCCCCATTACAAAATTGTTATATAATTGCAGAAATCATAATTGTTAAAGTAAGTTTAAGAAAGTAAGCTGTGAAAAGAATGAAAAGAAGTTCAGCTTTATCGCCAGTGTTAATGCTGGTGTTGTTACAACTCACTTGAGTTACAGTAGCAAAGCCAGTCTCTACAAGCTCCTATATTTTCCGCTTTCCCTTACTTACAAAAATCTCTTCTTTAGTTTCTACCCTTGCTAATTTTGTTACATCAGTCTCCCTGAAGTTACTTGAACATCCAGGCTTGCTGCTTCTTGGGGTATTTTGCACTTACTTCTCCCTATCTTGAATAGTTGCCCAAATAATAGATGTTCACTATCATTTCCCCCCTTATTATCTATATTCTAAGGCACTTTATCAGTGAGATTTCCTTCATAATTCTAGATTATAATATTATCTCCCTCTACTAACAGAACCTATACTTCTTTCCTGCTTTATTTATCATCATACAATTTATTATTACATAACATACTCTACCTGCTTTGTGACTAGTGCTCTTTACTAGACTATAAGCTGCATGACGGCATGGATTGATATCTATTTATTTGCCAATTTTTCTGCAATTCATACAATAGCTCAGGAAATGTAGAAGGTGCACAATAAATGTTAGGCACTTTTTAAAAGCTTTTGATAAAATAATTTGTTTTTTCTAGATTTATGCTACTGAGAAATAAAAGTGATATGAATAAATATGTATCTTTGATATTTCAATGAATTTCTTATACTTATCAAGAAGAGATAAATTGAGGTGCATGCACACTTAGTGCATGCACTCTTATTTTAGCTATAGCAGGACAAACTAGAAACAGTTATTTATGTTTAAATTTTTACTACCTATTAAAGAAGAATATAGTATAATCATTCCCCTTTCAGCACAAAGATAAGCACCGAAAACAATTTCCTCTGCAGCAATTTTCATTTTCTCTCTCATTCAGTTTCCTTACACTCGAAACTAAGAACCATGATTTTTGGTAACAATTTCTGGGAGAGTTTATTTCCAAAAAACATAAGAAGTGAGAAGTATAAAAGACATTTTGATAGCTAATGTGCAAATGTGACTGCTTTTCTAGCATGTGGTTTAAAAGTTAGAAACCAAATATACTCTGAATAAATACAGAAAATAAGAACTAGTGATTTTAGGAATTGTGGGGAAAATAAATAATTGGTTTTTATTATATGTAACATAATTTTTCTCTTTATAAACACTTGTAAGAACAAGGTACCCTCGTTGGGACCATAAATATACCTTGTATATACAGTTGAGAAATCTGACGTTTTTCTTTTTCTGATGGTCAGATTGCAAAGCCATCCTTTTGGTAATTCATTTGGTTACCTTGTTCATCAAAGTAATTTTTTTTTTTAATTTTTAATGCATTATAGGTTTTGGGGTACATGTGCAGAACGTGCAAGATAGTTGCATAGGTACACACATGGCAGTGTGTTTTGCTGCCTTCCTCCCCTTCACCCACACTTGGTATTCATCCCCAGGCTATCCCCCCCAGCCCCCCCCGCTGTCCCTCCCCCATTTCTCCCAACAGTCCCCAGTGTATAGTAGACCGCCTCTCTGTGTCCATGTGTTCTCATTTTTCTCACCCACCTATGAGTGAGTATATGCGGTATTTCTTTTTCTGTTCTTGTGTCAGTTTGCTGAGAATGATGTTCTCCAGATTCATCCATGTCCTTACAAAGGACACAAACTCATCATTTTTGATTGCTGCATAATATTCCATGGTGTATATGTGCCACATTTTCCCAGTCCAGTCTATCATCGATGGGCATTTGGGTTGGTTCCAGGTCTTTGCTATTGTAAACAGTGCTGCAATGAACATTCGTGTGCATGTGTCCTTATAGTAGAACGATTTATAGTCTTTTGGATAGATACCCAGTAATGGGATTGCCGGGTCAAATGGAATTTCTATTTCTAGGTCCCTGAGGAATCGCCACACTGTCTTCCACAATGGTTGAACTAATTTACACTCCCACCAACAGTGTAAGAGTGTTCCTATTTCTCCACATCCTCTCCAGCATCTGCTGTCTCCAGATTTTTTAATGATCGCCATTCTAACTGGTGTGAGATGATATCTCAATGTGGTTTTGATTTGCATCTCTCTAATGACCAAAGTAATTTTTACACTCTGTATGTGTGTGCTTTGGGAGATAGGTATGAATTAGTACTGTTTTATTTATTATAGTTTTGCTCATATTTTTCTTGGATCCCCTAAGGTTCAATTTTGTCTTATCTCTCATGAGAACTTATTTAAGAGGAGAAATCAGTAACTTGCTCAAAGTTTAAAGAAAACTTTCTCTAAATGCCACTATGTTTTGTCACTTAGGATTTGAAACAAATTAGCAAAACTTGCTGATTCAATTTGATTTTATGATTTTAAATTCACCTTTAAAACATTGCCATCTTTAATATTCAATTGGGAAACAATGATGATTAATTGTATACATTAGTTATTAAGCTATTTTTATTCATTCTTACCCCATCTTTCTACAAAATGATTTGTGATTCTGGAGCTGTGACTCTGTAAACCACAGTCCACTGTTAATTGGATTCCTCTTAGGATCTGCTAATACAGAGTTAAAAAGAGAATGAAGGGCTGAAAGTGATGGGGAAATTATTTCTCTCTCTCTCTGCTTCCTTTGACTTTCTTTTCCATTCAGTGGTATACAGCTTTGCTTCTTCAAATCATCAGTGGTGATTCATTTCAGTTGCAGCAGCTTGGAGTTTTTTCAATACTTGCATTGGTGACATCTTAATGACAGTGGCACGAGCCAGCCAGCATTCTTTCCTCCCAAGTTTGAGTCCCAGCCCTTTAGGGCACCCTCTCCCAAGCTCTAAGATATTCCTGCCAGCCAAACAGTGACCCTGGGACGTTGGAGTTCCGTTCACCAGGACATGGGCCTCTCTTCCAGATTTTAAAGCTTAAGTGTTCCCAACCTTTTTCTTTGGTTCTCCAAGTTCTAGAAATGTCATATGCTTCCAACATGGTTCCTAGTTTTCTCTTTTATAATGTTTCAATTTTTACTAGCTAGTTACACATTCTTTATGTTAGGTTCTCTTTGTTAAAAGAATTAACATAGATGGTATCACTTAAATGGAGTGTGATTGATGTGAGGGTCCTTTGGTGTAACCTTCTCCACTTCTTTCTTCAATTTGCAGAATGTCTCTTTAAGGTATTATTATAATAAACTTAAGCAATATTTAAAGGAATAGACAAACTAAAGAACAGGAGAACTTTTTAAAGGTGATCTTTATTGCATTTTAGACTATAAAAGTTACATCTACTTTTAAATTATGAGCTGTGAGCATGACTTTGCAACTTATTACATTTATTCTAAATTTTTAATAACTACAAAAATGATACAATACATCTTTTCACAGTAAATATCTAAGTTAAACGGTACTTTATTGTCTTATTCTGCTTCACAGGGTTCACCTTTCATATGCCTCTCTCTTTCTCATTTTACAACTATGTGCTGAAATATAACTAGAAGCTCATTTGTAAATATCTACTATGAAGGAACAAAGACAGGACAACAATATACATGATATATATCAGTATTAGTGTCACAGATAAAGCAGCCTTGGAATAAACTGGTTTTAATAAATAAATGAACTGAAATTAGGTTATGCTCTTTCCTAAGTAAAACTACATGAGAATGCGTTTTCCAGTGTTGACTCAAAGGGCTTAATTTAAGTAGGAAACACACAAACAAAAATGTTTTTTGATAGAAGAATCTGTAATCAAATGATTAATATCTTAAAAGAAATCTGCAAGATTACTCTGAGAAAGCTCAATTAAGAATACAATACCAAATAATGGAGTTAAAAATGTCACCACTTCCTTCTGTAAGAGATCTCTGTCTTCCACTGTTTCAAAATCAATTACATTTCAATGACATTTTTCTGGGTTAATGAATTTAGTAATTTTCAGTAAGCAATCACCTCCTGTATGTTCAGAGGATGATATTCACTGAGCAATGGCGGCTTATCTGCTTAAGAAGAATATGTTCGATATACTATAAAATTAAATTATTCTAAAAGATTTTAATGTATGATTTGTCCTTCACCAATTCTGGTTGAAAGATACTCATGTTAAGGAAAACTTACATCAACATCAACTTGTAAACTATATTGATACATAAATTAACTTCATTTCTTCTTGTGATAGTTTATAAATCATTCATAAGGAAAAATAAAAACATGTTTCACTTTTTAAGACTCTCCTTTACAATAAATGTGCCAGGAAATATACGTAGTTTACCTTGGTCAGGTATCTCAAATATGCAATAAAGGAAACAACAATATTTCTTTTCTTTGTTCTATTTTATTGCATTTTAGGTTTTGGGGTACATGTGAAGAACATGCAAGATAGTTGTATAGGTACACACGTGGCAGAGTGAGTTGCTGCCTTCCTCCCCTTCACCTATATCTGGCATTTCTCCCCATGCTATCTCTCCCCAACTCACCCCCCCGCTATCCCTCCCCTATTCCCCCCAACAGACCCCAGTGTGTAGTGCTCCCCTCCCTGTGTCCATGTATTCTCATTGCTCATCACCTGCCTATGAGTGAGAACATTTGGTATTTCATTTTCTGTTCTTGTGTCAGTTTGCTGAGAATGATGTTCTCCAGGTTCATCCATGTCCCCACAAAAGACACAAACTCATTGTTTTTGATTGCTGCATAATATTCCATGGTATATATGTGCCACATTTTCCCAGTCCAGTCTATCATTGATGGGCATTTGAGATGGTTCCAGGTCTTTGCTATCGTAAACAGTGCTGCAATGAACATTCATGTGCACGTGTCCTTATAGTAGAACGATTTATAGTCCTATGGATACATACCCAATAATGGGATTGCTGGGTCAAATGGAATTTCTATTTCTAGGTCCTTGAGGAATCGCTACACTGTCTTCCACAATGGTTGAACTAATTTACACTCCCACCAGCAGTGTAAAAGTGTTCCTATTTCTCCACATTCTCTCCAGCATATGTTGTCTCCAGATTTTTTAAGGATCGCCATTCTAACCTGAGACGGTATCTCAATGTAGTTTTGATTTGCATTTCTCTAATGACCAGTGATGATGAGCATTTTTTCATATGTTTGTTGGCCTCTTGTATGTCTTCTTTTGTAAAGTGTTTGCTTATATCCTTTGCCCATTTTTGAACAGGCTTGTTTGTTTTTTTTCTTGTAAATCTGTTTTAGTTCTTTGTAAATTCTGGATATCAGCCCTTTGCCAGATGGGTAAACTGCAAAGATTTTTTTCCCATTCTGTTGGTTGCCGATTCACTCTAGTGACTGTTTCTTTTGCCGTGCAGAAGTTGTGGAGTTTGATTAGGTCCCATTTGTCTATTTTGGCTTTTGTTGCCAATGCTTTTGGTGTTTTGGTCATGAAGTCCTTGCCTACTCCTATGTCCTGAATGGTTTTGCCTAGATTTTTATTCTAGGGTTTTTATGGTGCCAGGTCTTATGTTTAAGTCTTTAATCCATCTGGAGTTAATTTTAGTGTAAGGTTTCAGGAAGGGGTCCAGTTTCTGCTTTCTGCACATGGCTAGCCAGTTTTCCAAACACCATTTATTAAACAGGGAGTCATTTCCCCATTGCTTGTTTTTGTCATGTTTATCCAAGATTGTATGGTAGTAGATATGTGTTGCCTCCAATGCCTCTGTTCTGTTCCATTGGTCTATATCTCTGTTTTGGTACCAGTACAATACCATGCTGTTTTGATTACTGTAGCCTTGTAGTATAGTTTGAAGTACGGTATTGTGAGGTCATCCCCTGTGTTCTTTTTACTTAGAATTGACTTGGCTATGTGGGCAGTGTGTTGGTTCCATATGAAGTTTAAGGTGTTTTTTTCCAGTTCTGTGAAGAAGGTCATTGGTAGCTTGATGGGGATAGTGTTGAATCTGTAAATTACTTTGGGCAGTATGGCCATTTTCATGATATTGATTCTTCATAACCATGAACATGGAATGTTTCTCCATCTGTTTGTGTCCTCTCTTATTTTGTTGACCAGTGGTTTGTAGTTCTCCTTGAAGAGGTCCTTTACATTCCTTGTTAGTTGTGTTTCTAGGTATTTTATTCTCTTTGTAGCAATTGTGAATGGCAGTTCATTCTTGATTTGGCTCTCTTTAAGTCTGGTATTGGTGTATAGGAATGCTTGTGATTTTTGCACATTGATTTTGTATCCTGAGACTTTGCTGAAGTTACTTATCAGTTTCAGGAGTTTTTGGGTGGAGATGACGGGGTCTTCTAGATATACTATCATGTCTTCTGCAAATAGAGGCAATTTGGCTTCCTCCTTTCCTATTTGAATACCCTTTATTTATTTATTTTTTTCTTGCCTGATTGCTATGGCTAGAACTTCCAGTACTATGTTGAACAGGAGTGGTGAGAGAGGGCATCCTTGTCTAGTGCCATATTTCAAAGGGAATGCTTCCAGTTTTTGCCTATTCAGTATGATATTGGCTGTTGGTTTGTTGTAAATAGCTTTTATTATTTTGAGATACGTTCCATCAATACTGAGTTTATTGAGGGTATTTAGCATAAAGGACTGTTGAATTTTGTCAAAGGCCTTCTGTGCATCAATTGAAATAATCATGTGGTTTTTGTTTTTGGTTCTGTTTATGTGGTGAATCACATTTATAGACTTGCGTATGTTGAACCAGCCTTGCATCCCCAGGATGAATCCTACTTGTTCATGGTGGGAAAGCTTTTTGATGTGCTGTTGCAATCAGCTTGCCAGTATTTTATTGAAGATTTTTGCACCTATGTTCAACATGGATATTGGCCTGAAGTTTTCTTTTCTTGTTGAATCTCTGCCGAGTTTTTGGTATCAGGATGATGTTGGTTTCATGAAATGATTTGGAAAGGATTCCCTCTTTTTGGATTATTTGGAATAGTTTCAGAAGGAATGGTACCAGCTCCTCTTTGTGTGTCTGGTAGAATTTGGCTGTGAACCCATCTGGACCTGGGCTTTTTTTATGTGGTAGGCTCTTAATAGCTGCCTCAACTTCAGCTCTTGTTATTGGTCTATTCATGGTTTCAACTTCTTCCTGGTTTAGGCTTGGGAGGACACAAATGTCCAGGAACTTATCCATTTCTTCCAGGTTTACTAGTTTATGTGCATAAAGTTGTTTGTAATATTCTCTGACGATGGTTTGAATTTCTGTGGAATCTGTGGTGATTTCCCTTTTATTGTTTTTTATTGCATCTATTTGGTTATTCTCTCTTTTCTTTTTTATTAATCTGGCTAGTGGTCTGTCTATTTTGTTGATCTTTTCAAAAAACCAGCTCCTGAATTTCTTGATTTGTTGAAGGTTTTTTTGGGTCTCTATCTCCTTCATTCTGCCCTGATCTTAGTTATTTCTTGTCTTCTGCTAGGTTTTGAGTTTTTTTGATCTTGCTCCTTTAGCTCTTTCAATTTTGATGATAGGGTGTCAATTTTGGATCTCTCCACTCTTCTCATGTGGACACTTATTGCTATATATTTTCCTCTAGAGACTGCTTTAAATGTGTCCCAGAGATTCTGGTATGTTGTGTCTTTGTTCTCATTTGTTTTCAAGAACTTCTTTATTTCTGCCTTCATTTCATTGTTTATCCAATCAACATTCAAGAGCCAGTTGTTCAGTTTCCATGAAGCTGTGCAGTTCTGAGTTAGTTTCTGAATTCTGAGTTCTAACTTGATTGCATTGTGGTCAGAGAGACTGTTTGTTATGATTTCAGTTGTTTTGCATTTGCTGAGGAGTGATTTACTTCCAATTATGTGGTCAGTTTTAGAGTAGGTGTGATGTGGTGCTGAGAAGAATGTATATTTTGTGGATTTGGGGTGGAGCGTTCTGTAAATGTCTATCAGGTTTGCTTGTTCCTGGTCTGAGTTCAAGCCCTGGGTATCCTTTTTAATTTTCTGTCTGGGGCCGGGCACGGTGGCTCATGCCTGTAATCCCAGCACTTCAGGAGGCTGAGGCGAGTGGATCACGAGGTCAAGAGATCGAGACCATCCTGGTCAACATGGTGAAACCCCGTCTCTACTAAAGATACAAAAAATTAGCTGGGCATGGTGGCGTTTGCCTGTAATCCCAGCTACTGGGGAAGCTGAGGCAGGAGAATTGCCTGAACCCAGGAGGTGGAGGTTGCGGTGAGCCGAGATCACGCCATTGCACTCCAGCCTGGGTAACAAGAGCGAAACTCCGTCTCAAAAAAAAAAAAAAAAAAAGAAAAAAAATTTAAATTTTCTGTCTGGTTGGTCTGTCTGATATTGACAGTGGAGTGCTAAAGTCTCCCACTATTATTGTGTGGGAGTCTAAGTCTCTTTGTAAGTCATTAAGAACTTGCCTTATATATCTGGGTGCTCCTGTATTGGGTCCATATATATTTAGGATCTTTAGTTCTTCTTGTTGTATTGATCCTTTTACCATTATGTAATGTCCTTCTTTGTCTCTTTTGATCTTTGTTGTTTTAAAGTCTATTTTATCAGAGATGAGAATTGCAACTCCTGCTATTTTTTGGTCTCCATTTGCTTGGTAAATCTTCCTTCATCCCTTTATTTTGAGCCTTTGTGTATCCTTGCATGTGAGATGGGTTTCCTGGATACAGCACACCGATGGGTTTTGGCTTTTCAATCCAATTTTCCAGTCTGTGTCTTTTGATTGGTGCATTTAGCCCATTTACCTTTAGGGTTTATATTGTTATGTGTGAATTTGATCCTGACATTTTGATGCTAGCTGGCTGTTTTGCCCATTAGATTATGCAGATTCTTCATTTTGTTGATGATCTTTACCATTTGGTATGTTTTTGAAGTGGCTGGTACTGGTTGTTCCTTTCTATGTGTAGTGCCTCTTTCAGGAACTCTTGTAAAGCAGGCCTGGTGGTGACAAAATCTCTGAGTACTTGCTTGTTTGCAAAGGATTTTATTTTTCCTTCCCTTATGAAGCTCAGTTTGGCTGAATATGAAATTCTGGGTTGAAATTTCTTTTCTTTAACGATGTTGAATATTGGCTCCCACTCTCTTCTGCCTTGTAGGGTTTCTCCTGAGAGATCTACTGTGAGTCTGATGGGCTTCCCTTTGTGGGTAACCCGTTCTCTCTGGCTGCCCTTAGCATTGTCTCCTTCATTTCAACCCTGGTGAATCTGATGATTATGTGCCTTGGGGTTGCTCTTCTTGAGGAATATCTTTGTGGTATTCTCTGTGTTTTCTGGACTTGAATATTGGCCTGCCTTGCTAGATTGGAGAAGTTTTCCTGGATAATATCCTGAAGAGTATTTTCCAGCTTGGATTCATTCTCTTCATCACATTCAGGTACACCTATCAAATGTAGTTTAGGTCTCTTCACATAGTCCCACATTTCTTGGAGACTTTGTTCATTCCTTTTTGTGCTTTTTTATCTAATCTTGCCATCTTGTTTTATTTCATTGAGTTGATCTTCGACCTCTGAAATACTTTTTTTCTGCTTGGTCAATTTGGCTGTTGAAACTTGTGCATGCTTCGTGAAGTTCTTGTGTTGTGCTTTTTAGCTCCGTCAATTCACTCATATTCCTCTCTAAGTTGTCCATTCTTGTTATCATTTCATCAAATCTTTTTTCAACATTCTCAGTTTCTTTGCATTGAGTTAGAACATGTTCTTTTAGCTCACAGAAGTTTCCTATTACCCACCTTCTGAAGTCTGATTCTGTCATTTCATCAAACTCATTCTCCATCCAGCTTTGTTCCCTTGCTGGTGAGGAGTTGTGATCCCTTGTAGGAGGTGAGGTGTTCTGGTTTTGAGTGTTTTCCTCCTTTTTGTGCTGGTTTCTTCCCACCTTTGTGGATTTATCCACCTGTCGTCTGTGTGGTTGCTGATTTTCAGATTGGGTCTCTGAGTGGACATCCAGATTGTTGATGATGAAGTTATTTTTGTCTTAGCTTTCCTTCTAACAGTCTGGTCCCTCTGCTGTAGGGCTGCTGAGATCCACTCCAGGACCTGCTTCCCTGGGGGTCACCTGCAGCAGCTGCAGAACAGTAAGGGTTGCTATCACTTTCTTCTTCTGCTATCTTTGTCCCAGAATGATGCCAGCCAAATATCAGTCTGATCAGTCCTTTGTGAGGTGACTCTTTGGATATACAGGGTCAGGGAGCTGCTTTAGGAGACAGTCTGCTCTTTATAAAAGCTTAAGTACTGAGCTATGAGCTCCATTGTTCATTCAGAGCTGCTAGCAGGTACGTTTAAGTCTGCTGCATCAGAACTCATAAACCCCCCTTTTTTGCCCCAGGTGCTCTGTCCCAGGGAGTTAGGGCTATATTTATGAGTATCTGTTGTGCTGTTGCCTTTTTTTTTTTTTCAGGGCTGTCCTGCCCAGCAAGGAAGCAGCCTAGTCACTGTCTGCCTGCAGAGGATTTGCTGATCTGCTGTGGGGTCCACCCTGCTGCTGTGGGCTCCTCCCTGCTGCCATGTGTATTTTGCTGAAGTACTGTTTATATGGGTGTGGTTAGAACTGCCTCAGCAATAGTGGCCTCCCTCTGTATGGCAGATTCTCTCTGTTATGGTGGGTTGCCTTGGCAACGGCAGGCTGTGTCAACAATGGCAGATTACCTCTGTAGCAGTGGAGTGCCTCAGTAATGGCAGACGCCCCTCCCCCACAGAGCTGGACCATCCCAGGTTTAGCTTTGCTTGCCGTGAAACTCTCAACCCCGAGCGTTTCCAAGTGCTGTTTTTTTTTTTTTTTTTTTTTTTTTAAGTTGAATGGTTGACTCTCTCCCAGGTGTTCCAGTCACCTGCTGAAAGGATGCAGGGATGTGTGTGATTTCCCATGCAGTGATCCACTGTGCCGGCTGAAATGACGTCGCGGCCCAAGAATCTCCTGGCCTGACTATGTTTCAGTCCCATTTAATCAGATGAATGAGCGAGTCTGCCTTCCCAGATCTCCAATTGCCAGTTTAACAGGGCAACCAGACCAGTGTATTTTGTATGGAGAGCTGCTGCGCTGTGGCACTGGCTGAAACAGCCGCGCCGGCCGAAACAGCTGCGCCAGCCAAAACATCCACACTGGCGACCCATGGGGCTTCTCCGCCTGGGAATCTCCTGGTCTGTGGGCAATAAAGATCCATCTGGAAATGCAGCATCCTCTGTGCTTTCACTGGGAGCTGCAATCCTGAGCTGCTCCTACAGCGCCATCTTGAATCTTCCCCCAACAACAATATTTCTTAAAGGTAGTAACTACCAAAAAAGTTGTTTGACAACTCAGTTATTGACTAATGGTTAGAATGGGTGACATTTGTCCTGGGTATATGCCAGTACATACTTTTGGGACCCATATATTTTTTCCTCAATGCTACATTTCTAATTTTATATCTTCAGAACATATTTCAATTGCTGAGTGGCAGTAAGACACAGACAAGAGATTCTGAAAATCAAATTGGAAAATGAAAAAAGTATTTTTTAACTTATGTGTAAAATATTTTATTTAAATATTAGTAGAGTTAAATGGCAATTTAAGATTTTAGGAAAGAAATCTGTTAAATTCTGGGGATGATAGACTGACCTACTGAAATATATTGAAACTACAGGAGCATGCAAAATGAAAGCATAGATAAAAGGCAAAGCAAAAAACCTTAGGGAACACTAATATTTATAAGATGCACAGAGAAGGGAAATGTTAAAACATAGTGAAAAGGGGCAGTTAAGAAGGTAGAAGCACCAGGAGATGGTGGTTACTTATGCACTAATTGGAGAGATAGTCACAGGAAGGAATTATAAATTGATAAGTATTATAAGGAAGCAAATTTCCAAGAAAACCAATAACTATGTAATTAGTAATTTAAATCTTTATCAGCAGCCTTTACTAAAATTATATTAGGAGAATTTTTATAGTATATACTACAATTGGATAATTTAAATTAAACAAATTAAAATAGAATGATAATTAAATATTTTTAGGCAAAGAATATAGATATGAAATGAACATGTGTATATAATGCAAAAATACTGTGCTCAAATTGATTTAAAATGAGCATGTTGAATACTTTTCTTACAAATTTTTTCCTTGAATTAAAACATCTCCAAAATGAACATTGAGAAATAGGAAATCCTGAATAGATTGGAATTATCAACAGTCTCAGTCTGTTGGACACTCTTTTATTCACTTCTGTTTAGTGTCTTAAGTGCTAGAGGCTAGTAGAATAACTATTACAGAAAACGGAGCTGCTGACAGTGTAATACCCTGGAGCACTGAAGTGCTATTTATTGTGAAGTCTCTTTTGTGTTTTCATCTTGGAATATGGAGTTGGTGGATAAAGGCATTAAGAGAACTGTGATAATCTTTATTTTTATCTCCCAAAAGTAATGTTAAAAAGATTTAGTATAAAAACACATGAAAACTAATGCTTGCTAATATGGCTATAAAGCTATGCCTGGGATCCAACCCCATGCTGAAATTAAACAATTGTATTTGCTGGCTAACCTCATTTTAAATAATAGCTTTTCTTCCCTAAGGGAGGCATATATGAAATATAATCATCTTTTCATTATGGGGTTTCAGGTTTTATGTCTTATGGATCACTAGTATAAGTATTCTAGAGGCCTATATCAGAGAGAACTAACTGGAATATTTTTATTCATGATAACTTTCTCTCTATTCCTTAATCTCCTTTCAGTAAGGATAGTAAGGATTCTCTTTTGCCAGTCTTTGAAAAAATTTCTGCTCTAGTGTGAGTGTAACAAAAAAGAATGCTACATTTTTAATCTATTTTATTACTTTTTAGCTTTTAGTTTTACATAGCCTTTCAAAACACTATATTTAGGAATGTTTGGCCTTCAAAGCTGCTTGCTTCTTTGTGGTATTGCTGAATCTCATGGGTATTCCTTTATAGCTTTTATCACATGTATTATGGTTTTTCTTTACTTGTTTTTCACTGTCATGGCTTAGGCACAAAACTGTAAATTATTTATATTTGTATCTTTATGAGCTACCACAAGCTTCAGAAGATATTGAAGGAAAAGTAAATGTAGAAATATATTGTGGGTTGAGATAGCACTCTCACTTTTAAAGAAAATGTTGTAAATAAAGTTGCTTTGAGCAAAACACACAGTTTTATAAAACACAGATGACTGAAAAACACACACAAGGTGTTTAGCATTTTTCCTAGAAAACTGCAACTACCCCATTTACATTCTTTTTGAATTACTATTCTTAATTGAAATTAAGATGCAGCATAGCCCTTCTACATACATTCTTGTTAATTCAACATATGCTCTCTGGAAGGCTATGAGGAAAGCAATATTACAATCAACTATTCAATTAGATAAACTAAATAACTTTAGACAATAAACAAGATGATAAATGTATCAACAAAAAAAATTTATTAAGTAGATGATATTTCAAATTACAGTAGATGCTCACAGTACCATAATATAGATTATATAATATTGGGTGAAGAATGCCAATATTCTGGCCAGATCAAGTTCTCAAAAAGAGGCACGGGAAGTGAAAGCTAATTTCTTCTTGGTAGAGGAGGGGGAGATAGAAAAAAGTGTTAAAAAGTGACTATCTCCTAATCATGTGAGTAATTTTTAGTTCAATATAAGGAGCGTAATTTCTTTATAATGATCGGTCCTTTTTCTGCTTGGTCTGATAAATAAAAACAACTCATTTCCCACTTTCCTTTACAACACAGTAACCAAAAGAATAACTTAAAAAGTATTGGTTTTTGTTAATCTTGTAAGGCCACTACCCTACGTTCGGTACAATTGAATATTTGAAACTTACTTTTTCATTTATGGCAGAGTTTCACCATTTACCCAATTTCAAGTAAATTTTGATCATTGGAAAATCTACTTATTTCATGGGTAGACTATGTTTTAACTTGCAATCCTGTCTTTGCAAATTACAAAAATTTCATGTCATCCTGAATGTCTTAGATGTAAACAATACTATGATTGAAACAAACTTTAACAAATTGAAAGTTAAACAAGTATTTCTACCAGAAACAAACATCAGATTGACTGAATGTACCCAGATATAATTTTGGTTTACTCAAACAAATATTTTAATTTGCAAATATTTTCCAGGGCACATGTGGGCATCTAGTAATTAACATATAACATGGTTCTTCATAACAAGGACTTCTTTTTAACAAATACTATATTACTGGAAGAATAAGAATTTGAAAATCTAGAGGGAGTGGGAGATGATGGCACTGTAGAAGCAACTCAGGATTGCAGCTCTCAGTGAAGGCACAGAGGGTGAGTTCACGCCGCATTTCCAGACGGATCTTTGTTGCCCACAGAACGGGGAAATTCCCAGGTGTAGGAGAGACACGGGACATCAGTGCAGCTGTTTCGGCTGGCGAGGCCATTTCGGCTGGTGCCGTAGCGCAGCAGCACTCCACACAAAACGCACTGGTCTGGGTGCCCTGTTAAACCGGCAATTTGTGATTTGGGAGGGCAGATTAGCATATTCATCGGATTAAATGGGACTTGAACAGTGAGCCAGACCAGGAGATTCCTGGGAAGCAAAGTGTGAGCTGGTGTAGTGGGTCGCTGCATGGGAAATCACACAGATTCCGGTGCCCTTTCAGCAGGTGACTGAAACACCTGGGAGTCAACCATTCAACTTAAAAAAAAAAAGGGCTCTGAGACAGGGAGCCAGGTGATCACGCTCAGCGGGTCCCACCCCCACAGGGACAAACAAAACGGCAATTCGAAATGCTCGGGGTTGAGAGTTTCACACGTGGACACAGCTGAACCCAGGATGGTGCAGCTTGGTTGGGGAGGGGCGTCCACCATTACCAAGACATTCCACCCCTACTGAGGTACTCTCCCATTGCTGATGCAGCCTGTCATTGCTGAGGCAACCCGCCATAACTGAGAGACTCTGCTAATACAGAGGTGGGCCACCGTCACCACAGCAGTTCTAACCACACCCATATAAGCAGGACTGCAGGGAATTACACTCGACAGCAGGGCGGAGCCCATGGCAACAGGGCAGAGCCCACAGCAACAGGGGGGAGCCCACAGCAGCAGGGCAGAGCACATGGGAACAGGGCAAACACCATGGCAGCAGGGCGGAGCCTCAGCAGGCAAATAGTGACTAAACTGCCTCCTAGCTGGGCAGGACAGTGCAACAGATACTCGTAAATAAAGCCTTAACTCCCTGAGACAGAGCATCTGAGGGAAAAAAGGGGTTTCATGAGTTCTGCTGCAGCAGACTTAAATGTACCTGCCTAGTAGCCCTGAATGAACAATGAAGCTCACAGCTCAGCACTTGAGCCCCTATAAAGTACAGACCATCTCCTCAAGCAAATCCCTGACCCCTGTATACCCAAAGAGTCATCTCAAAAAGGACTGATCAGACTGACATTTGGTGGGCATCATTCTGGGACAAAAATAGCAGAAGAGAAAACTGGTAGCATCCCTCACTGTTCTCCAGCTGCTACAGGTGTACCCCAGGCAAGCAGGGCCTGGAGTGAACCTCAGCAGTCTTACAGCAGAGGGGCTAGACTGTTAGAAGGAAAACTAAGAAACAGAAATACTTCATCATCAACAATCTGGGCATCCACTCAGAGACCCAATCGAAAAATCAGCAAATACTCAGATGACAGGTGGATAAATCCACAAAGATGGGAAGAAACCAGCACAAAAAGGAGGAAAACACACAAAACCAGAACACCTCACCTCCTCCAAAGGACCAAAACTCCTCACCAGCAAGAGAACAAAGCTGTACAGAGAATGAGTGTGATGAAATGACAGAATCAGACTTCAGAAGGTGGATAATAAGAAACTTCAGTGAGCTAAAAGAACATGTTCTAAATCAATGCAAAGAAACTAAGAACCTTGAAAAAAGATTTGAAAAAATATTTGAGGAAATGATAACAAGAATGGACAACTTAGAGAGGAATATGAATGAATTGAAGGAGCTGAAAAACACAACACAGGAACTTTGTGAAGTATGCGCAAGTTTCAACAGCCGAATTGACCAAGCAGAAAAAAGGATATCAATAGTCGAAGATCAACTCAATGAAATAAAACAAGAAGCCAAAATTAGAGAAAAAAGCACAGAAAGGAATGAACAAAGTCTCCAAGAAATGTGAAACTATGTGAAGAGACCTAATCTATGTTTGATAGGTGTACCTGGATGTGATGAAGAGAATGAATCCAAGCTGGAAAACACTCTTCAGGATATTATCCAGGAAAACTTCTCCAACCTAGCAAGGCAGGCCAATACTCAACTCCAGGAAATACAGAGAACACCACAAAGATATTCTGCAAGAAGAGCAACCCCAAGGCACATAATCGTCAGATTCACCAGGGTTGAAATGAAGGAGAAAATGCTAAGGGCAGCCAGAGAGAAAGGTCGGGCCACCCACAAACGGAAGCCCATCAGACTCACAGCAGATCTCTCTGCAGAAACTCTACAAGCCAGAAGAGAGTGGGGCCAATATTCAACATCCTTAAAGAAAAGAACTTTCAACCCAGAATTTTATATCCAGCCAAACTGAGCTTCATAAGTGAAGGAAAAATAAAATACTTTGCAAGGAAGCAAGTACTCAGAGATTTTGTCACCACCAGGCCTGCTTTACAAGAGCTCCTGAAAGAGGCACTATACATAGAAAGGAACAACCAGTACCAGCCATTCTAAAAACATATCAAATGCTAAAGGGCATCAACAAAATGAAGAATCTGCATCAACTAATGGGTAAAACAGCCAGCTAGCATGAAAATGGCAGTATCAAATTCACACATAACAATATTAACCGTAAATGTAAATGGGCTAAATGCACTAATCAAAAGACACAGACTGGTAAACTAAATAAAAAGCCAAAACCCATCAGTGTGCTGTATCCAGGAAACCTATCTCACAAGCAAGGATACACAAAGGCTCAAAATAAAGGGATGGAGGAAGATTTACCAAGCAAATGAAGAGAGAAAAAAAAAAAAAAAAGCAGGAGTTGCAATTCTCGTCTCTGATATAATAGACTTTAAAGAAACAAAGATCAAGAGAGACAAAGAAGGACATTACACAAGGGTAAAAGGAGTGATACACCAAGAAGAACTAACGATCCTAAATATATATGGACCCAATACAGGAGCACCCAGATATATAAGGCAAGTTTTAATGACTTACAAAGAGACTTAGACTCCCACACAATAATAGTGGGAGACTTTAACATTCCACTGTCAATATTAGACAGACCAACCAGATAGAAAATTAACAAGGATACCCAGGGCTTGAACTCAGACCAGGAACAAGCAAACCTGATAGACATTTACAGAACTCTCCATGCCAAATCCACAAAATATACATTCTTCTCAGCACCACATCACACATTCTCTAAAATTGACCATATAATTGGAAGTAAAGCACTCCTCAGCAAATACAAAACAACCGAAATCATAACAAACAGTCTCTCAGACCATAGTTAAATCAAGTTAGAACTCAGAATTCAGGAACTAACTCAGAACCGCACAGCTTCATGGAAACTGAACAACTGGCTCTTGAATGTTGATTGGATAAACAATGAAATGAAGGCAGAAATAAAGAAGTTCTTTGAAACCAACAAGAATGAAGACACAACATACCAGAATCTCTGGGACACATTTAAAGCAGTCTCTAGAGGAAAATATATAGCAATAAGTGCTCATATGTGAAGAGTGGAGAGATCCAAAATTGACATCCTATCATCAAAATTGAAAGAGCTAGAGGAGCAAGATCAAAAGTATGTAAAACCTAGCAGGAGACAAGAAATAACTAAGATCAAAGCAGAACTGAAGGAGATAGAGACATGAAAAACCCTTCAAAAAATCAATAAATCCAAGAGGTGGTTTTTTTGAAAAGATCAACAAAATAGACAGACCACTAGCCAGGTTGATAAAAAAGAAAAGAGAGAACAACCAAATAGATGCAATAAAAACTGATAAAGGGGAAATCACCACAGATTCCACAGAAATTGAAACCATCATCAGAGAATATTACAAACAACTCTATGCACATAAACTAGTAAACCTGGAAGAATTGGATAAATTCCTGGACACCTGTGTCCTCCCAAGCCTAAACCAGTAGGAAGCCAAAACTATGAATAGACCAATAACAAGGTCTGAAGTCAAGACAGCAATTAACAGCCTACTACACACAAAAAAACCCAGGTCCAGATGGGTTCACAGCCAAATTCTTCCAGACATACAAAAAGGAGCTGGTACCATTCCTTCTGAAACTATTCCAAATAATCCAAAAAGAGGGAATCCTTCCCAATTCATTTTATGAGACCAACATCATCCTGATACCAAAACCCGGCAGAGACTCAACAAGAAAAGAAAACTTCAGGTCAATATCCATGATGAACATAGATGCAAAAATCTTCAATAAAATATTGACAAGGCTATTGCAACAGCACATCAAAAAGCTTATCCATCATGATCAAGTAGGATTCATCCCGGGGATGCAAGGCTGGTTCAACATACGCTAGTCTATAAACGTAATTCACCACATAAACAGAACCAAAAACAAAAAACACGTGATTATCTCAACTGACACAGAGAAGGCCTTTGACAAAATTCAACAGCCCTTTATGCTAAAAACCATCAATAAACTTGGTATTGATGGAACGTATCTCAAAATAATAAAAGCTATTTACGACAAACCAACAGCCAATATCATACTGAATGGGCAAAAACTGGTAGCATTCCCTTTGAAATATGGCACTAGACAAGGATGCCCTCTCTCACCACTCCTATTCAATATAGTACTGAAAGTTCTAGCCAGAGCAATCAGGCAAGAAAAAGAAATAAATGGTATTCAAATAGGAAAAGTGGAAGCCAAATTTTCTCTATTTGCAGATGACATGATAGTATATCTAGAAGACTCTATCACCTCAGCCCAAAAACTCCTGAAACTGATAAGCACCTTCAGCAAAGTCTCAGGATATAAAATCAATGTGCAAAAATCACAAGCTTTCCTATACACCAATACCAGACTTAAAGAGAGCCAAATCAAGAATGAACTGCCATTCACAATTGCTACAAAGAGAATAAAATACCTAGAAATACAACTTACAAGGAACGTAAGGGACCTCTTCAAGGACAACTACAAACCACTGGTCAACGAAATAAGAGATGACACAAACAGATGGAGAAACATTCCATGTTCATGGTTAGGAAGAATCAATATTGTGAAAATGGCCA
Organism: Saguinus oedipus; assembly: GCA_031835075.1. Classification (NCBI taxonomy): domain Eukaryota; kingdom Metazoa; phylum Chordata; class Mammalia; order Primates; family Cebidae; genus Saguinus; species Saguinus oedipus. The sequence goes on along the minus strand of CM063171.1, from coordinate 150,789,915 downwards.
TACTGCCCAAAGTAATTTACAGAATCAACACTATTCCCATCAAGCTACCATTGACTTTCTTCACAGAACTGGAAAAAACCACCTTGACCTTTATATAGAACCAAAAGAGAGCCCACATAGCCAAGTCAATTCTAGCCAGACCAAGCAAAAAGAACACAGCGGGAGGTATCACACTACCGGACTTCAAACTATACTACAATGCTACAGTAATCAAAACAGCATGGTGCTGGTACCAAAACAGAGATATAGACCAATGGAGCAGAACAGAGGCATCAAAGGCAACACAGCATATCTACAACCATACAATCTTTGATAAACATGACAAAAACAAGCAATGGGGAAATGACTCCCTGTTTAATAAATGGTGTTTGGAAAACTGGCTAGCCATGTGCAGAAAGCAGAAACTGGACCCCTTTCTGACACCTTACACTAAAATTAACTCCAGATGGATTAAAGACTTAAACATAAGACCTGGCACCATAAAAACCCTAGAAGAAAATCTAGGCAAAACCATTCAGGACATAGGAGTAGGCAAGGACTTCATGACCAAAACACCAAAAGCATTGGCAACAAAACCAAAATAGACAAACACGACTTACTCAAACTCCACAGCTTCTGTATGGCAAAAGAAACAGTCCCTAGAGTGAATCGGCAACCGACAGAATGGGAAAACATTTTTGCAGCTTACCCATCTGGCAAAGGGCTGATATCCAGAATTTACAAAGAACTAAAACAGATTTACAAGAAAAAAAAACAAACAAGCTGTTTAAAAATGGGCAAAGGATATGAGCAAACACTTTACAAAAGAAGACATACATGAGGCCAACAAACATATGAAAAAATGCTCATCATCACTGGTCATTAGAGAGATGCAAATCACAACTACATTGAGATACCATCTCACGCCAGTTTGAATGGTGATCATTAAAAAATCTGGAGACAACATATGCTGGAGAGGATGTGGAGAAATAGGAACACTTTTACACTGCTGGTGGGAGTGTAAATTAGTTCAACCATTGTGGAAGACAGTGTGGCCATTCCTCAAGGACTTAGAAATAGAAATCCCATTTGACCGAGCAATCCCATTACTGGGTATATATCCAAAGGACTATAAATCGTTCTACTATAAGGACACATGCACACGAATGTTCATTGCAGCACTGTTTACAATAGCAAAGACCTGGAACCAACCCAAATGCCCATCGATGATAGACTGGATTGGGAAAATGTGGCACATATACACCATGGAATATTATGCAGCAGTCAAAAATGATGAGTTTGTGTCCTTTGTAGGGACATGGATGAATCTGGAAAACATCATTCTCAGCAAACTGACACAAGAACAGAAAATGAAACACCGCATATTCTCACTCATAGGCGGGTGAGAAAAATGAGAACACATGGACACAGGGAAGGGGGTACTACACACTGGGGTCTATTGGGGGGAATAGGGAAGGGACAGTGGCAGGGGGAGCTGAGGAGGGATAGCATGGGGAGAAATGCCAAATGCGGGTGAAGGGGCTGAAGGCAGCAAAACACACTGCCATGTGTGTACCTATGCAACTATCTTGTGTGTTCTGCACATGTACCCCAAAACCTAAAATGCAATAAAAAAATAAAATAAATAATTTGAAAATCTAATTTTATATGAAAATTTATAAACTAAATTTCAGCAGTATTAAATCCACATATCAACACGGAAGAGTGAATGACAAAAGCTTTAATTCTGTCCTTGAAGATCCTTCAATTAAGAAAATAAACCAATGGGCATAGAAGAAAGATACAGGTGGGTATTTTTTCTACATAAACAAAAGTTTTATTATTCTCTTTATCACAGACTAGTTCCACATTTTAAATGTTCGTTCCAGATGTAACTGCTATCATACTTTCAGTTATTTAAATCAACATTAATTGTTTGATTTGGTAGAACTGCATTACGTTTGCCCAGGTACTGAACAGATCCATTATTTAATATGTTTGCAACAAACGCTTAAATTATCTTAAGACATCTCAGATGAATTTTACGTTCATTTTTGTTTTTTACTTAAACTGTAAAAACAATTTACTATTTAAAAATATTGAATTGTGTCTACAAGTTTGCTTTGAGACTGAGTTTTACATTAGCAGTTAATATAACAAAAGGAAAGCACAAGAGAAAATCTAAGCTAACAATATGTTTTAGTTATATCAATCAAAAAAATCATTCCTAAGCAAAGACCTGTGTAAAATTAGCTACTGACAAGGCAGAAACTTATGCAGAGAGCACAGCTTTTGTGCATTTAGGAGAATGCATTTTTAACTGGATTTGGAATGTTTTTCTGGGCAACCATTACAATTAAGCATATTAAACTCTTTCTCCTTTTTTGTCAAAATTAATTTCTATTCACTTCAAAAAATATCTTTAGAATTAAATACAACTTTATGAAAGTCAGTGCTATTGCTTAGTCATTTGTTTTCATACAGAAAATGTCTTACTTCAACAACATTGCACTATTCAAAAGTCAGCTGTGTTCCTTTTTAACAAGGGAGTTTTTCCATCATAACATGAAAATATTCAGATTCAGAGATTTGGAAAATATCTTGATCTTTCTCTCTGAAACCTGAAACATTTTTTTCAGTGTAAGGTTGACTGAAAGGATGGAGAGGCAGACACAGGGTCAGGTTTAGCAAGTTTGTTTCAACCTGCCAGGCTGGCTGCCTCACCACAGGCAGAGAAGGCAGCAGCCTGGCTTACAGACTATGGGGGTTATATAGGAGGGTTGCAGGTAGCTGGGTGCAATTCTAAGAAAAAACATATCTTGGTTCTTAGGTGCCAACATTCTGCTTAATTGGCTCACCATCCTGAGTTCGAGACCTGGGTGCAACCACATCCTGGAACCCAGGGTTGAGGCTGTTTTTGTTGTGAGCTTAGCTTAGCAGGGGAGAACAGGGAGGGGGTCTATGGGCTTGCCTTGCTGTAACCCTAACATTCAGTTGGTTCTCTCGCTTGTTCTCTGTCATCTCACTGGAAATTTTGGTTAGCATCCTTTGTGGATTCACCTCAACATTTCAACATCTAATTACTGGATTAACTCTCAAGGTTGTCTCCATCCTTATCTTCCTTGTTTTAGCTTGTCAAGCTTGTTCAATACTTTGAGTGCAAAGATATCTAAATTTAATTTTACAGCACTAATATCACCACCAACCATACACATCTTACTCTACTTGATATCTCCTGAGAAATACCGTATAGTTCAAACTTTTGCTAAGACAAATTTTTCCCCCACCCTCCAAATTCACTCCTTTCACTTCAGAAATAATGGTTAACCATTCATGCATTTATTCTGATTAAAAAAAAACTAGAAAATTTTCTGTCAACTACTGTTTCTACTTGCACATCTTTATGACTAAAGATCAGAAAATTCCCTCAGTTCTACCTTCAAAACATATCCAGAGTCTGACCACTTCCTACCCTCTCCAGTGTTACTGTCCTAGTTTACAAACATGTTAGATCCACCACATGGAACCCAATTGAAGGAAAGGCTTACTTCCTAATGGGAAGTAGGGACAATCAGCGGACAGCCTATTTCTGTAAGTGGCTTCAGGGTGTACCTCAGTTGCAGTGAGCCACTGCCTTCCAGATACTCCCTTCCCAGGACAGCTCACATTCTTATCAGAGGACTGAGCAAGTTGGGGGTATAAAGTCTAAAGATGTGGCTAATATTAATGAAGAATACTTGGGTATATGCAGTTTAGATCACTATTACTTGGACTATATGTAGAATAACAAATAATGAAATGTAAAGCACCCATTTTTATTCTCTATATTATCCAAATTCTAATGAAAGTTAAGACTGTGTGTATTGTATAGACTCCTGCAAGTTTCATCCATCAATACATAAGTTTATAACAGCAAGTTAATTTTACTTTAGTGTTGTATTACATTCTATTATTTGAAAATTATGGGATAACCACTAATAATGGAAATATCATTCCTAGAAGCTTTATTTTCCAGCAATTCTGAAAGATTCATCATTACAAACATTAGAAATATGTCATGTGATGGTTTTGTAAAATGATCTTCAGTTTGAAAAATCATTATTCAAGTATCTTCATTAGCATAAGTTCTTTGAAGTTGTCTCAAAAATTATATAGCATTTGGGTTGTTTCTTATTTTCTCAGTAAATTTTTCTTCCTTACAAACTGTTATAATTAAAAACATGATGGGCTTAAAGTTCTGAGAATAAACTGTCAAATAGAATAGCGAATGGTTTTCTTCTTGTATGAAGGTCTAAATTTTTATCTCCTACAGATACTTCTTTTAATAGCCAACATGCTTGCATAGCTACAATGTCATACCGGGAGAGAAAACCAAGTACATTTAAACCAGGAGGATATGATAAGAACTGTTTACTTTTCAACATGCATTTAAACACCTGTAAGGCACAGATAAAAACAAGAACAGAATTATAATTACTGATGTGGGATTTTTACAAACATTTGTTAAATATCTCTTTAACATCATGTGGCTTTTACTATTAGAAATTTCCATTTATTCACACCTGTAATCCCAGCACTTTGGGAGGCCAGTGGGTGTGCATCAGAAGGTCAGGAGTTCGAGACCAGCCTGACCAACATGGTGAAACCCCGTCTCTACTAAAAATACAAAAATCAGCTGGGCGTCATGGTGCATCACTCTAATCCCAGCTACTCAGGAGGTGGAGACAAGATAATCACTTACACCTGGGAGGCAGGCAGAGGTTGCAGTGAGTCAAGATCGCGCCACTGCTCTCCATCCTGGGTGACAGAGTGATACTCTGTCTCAAAAAAAAAAAAAAAAAAAAAGAAAGAAAGAAAGAAAAAGAAAAAAGCAAAGTAATTTCCACTTATTATTGTGTAAAAAATAAGTTATTTAGAAAAAAAACAAATTATCCTGTAGATGAATTATTATCCTATAACATCAGCCACTTGACCCAATGAGCAATATACTGTCATAATTGCAGTATCTCAAATAATCAAAGGATTTTAAAATCAATGTTCTTTTTTGTTTGTTTTGTTTTCCGTTACATTATTATTTTTTTAAATTTTCCTTTAGGTGCATACTATATCTGGCATTTTTCCCCATATTATCGCTCCCCACCCCACTGCCGTCTCTCCCCTACCCACCCCCAACTGCCCCCAGTGTGTGATGCTCCGATCCCTGAGTCCATATGTTCTCATTGCTCAACACCCACCTATGAGTGAGAACATGTGGTGTTTGGCTTTCTGTTCTTGTGTCAGTTTGTTGAGAATGATGGTTTCCAGAGTCATCCAAGTCCCTACAAAGGACACAAACTTATTGTTTTTATGGCTGCATAGTATTCCATGCTGTATATGTACCACATTTTCTTTGTCCAGTCTATTATCGATGGGCATTTGGGTGGGTTCCAGGTCTTTGCTATTGTACACAAGGCTGCAATGAACACACGTGTGCATGTGTCTTAATAGTAGAATGATTTATATACTGGGTATATACTTTGGGTATATACCCAGTAATGGTATTGCTGGGTCAAATGGAATTTCTGTTTCTAGATCCTTGAAATATTGCCACACTGTCTTCCACAATTGAACTAATTTACACTCCCACCAACGGTGTAAAAGTGTCCCTATTTCTCCACATCCTCTCCAGCATCTGTTGTCTCCAGTAAAATCAATGTTCTTATTGTTATTTGGTGTATGATGCATTGCTTTATACTATATATATATATATATATATATATATATATATATATATATACCAGCTTAGTTTTATTTCTAAACATGTCTCCTAAATCTATTTAACAACATTTTTACCTCTTGAGTTCAATAAGATTGTTGGAAGCTAGCAAGAAGAAGAAGTAAGGAAAGAAGGAGATAACCTCCCTAAATTAAATTTTTGAATGTTTTAGGTATTGCTAAGATTTTTATTACCTCATTTACAATAATATAAAGACACCTACATGAAGCCACCTGTACACTTCAAAGTTATTCTTTCCTGGGGGGAAGGTCCTGCAAGGTTACCCTCTAGAGAAGACCCTGCTGGAAGAATTCAAAAATCATAGATTGCAAATTATCGTAAGTTTTTTTTAGCAACAGAATCTTTCTGTAGTGGCTGTGAGATTCATTCCTCACTTACACCCCCTAAGTGGGAGAGAATATTCTTTCTGTTATCCCAACCCTCCTTCCCAGTCTATACCCCAGACTGATGGATTCCCTCTGTAGGCAATTTCTGCTCCCAGGGGAAAACTGAAGTTCAACATATGTACATCCAGTGGTGTCATGGTGACATATTTGTCTTATCATAAAATTTTAAATTGCTTATTTCTATTCAGAGCTTGGTTGCTCAGTTGTTTGGGTTTCTAGAAAAGTAGTTTTCTTTATTAATGACTTCGGTTTCTTTTGTTAGCTAGATACTTTGTCATTTATAAAATGGTATCTTGGAAACTACCACAGTGAGAGAATAGTTTACTCTCTATATATACAAGGCATAAATCAGAACTAATGATTGTTTTAAACCACTTAAGGATATGTATCACAAAAAAAAGGGGAAAAAAATCCCAGCTCCAAATGCTATGCAGTTTTTAAAAAATGTGGTCTTTGTTTCCACTAGGGTAGTAGAAGGGCTTTTAAACAATACAGTTTAAAACCAGTCAATATATGATCTACTGTGACTGAGTGATTTAAAAATGGAAAATGTGTACAAAACACATAATTATTCCATGCAATACTGTGAAGCTGGTGCTATTCACATAGTCATCCTCTCCTCTACCCCACTGCATTGACATTGAATGTAAAGGTGGAAGAAGTCTTAGTAAAGGGCTCCTAGGGTGCAATGGATAGCACTCTGGCCTCTGCAGATGCTTTAGCATTTATCTTTTTACGTATAATGAGAGTTCCAAATGATGACACCTCATTCCAGTGACGTAAATTTTTAAAAAATTATTTTAGATAACTAAAAGTCTGGATTAATATTCAAATGTTCCAGTCTTACTTTCAGAGTTCTCATTCAGCACAACCATGCTGAGTCTACCCTACATAAACACACAACCTTCTTCCATTTCTCACTTTCAGATTTCCTCTCAGCTCTGTAGGATTTGACATTTCTTCTATATAATGTCAACCTTTCACCTCAGCTGGTTGTAGTCATTAACTCTTCCATACTTCATCATTATCTCAGTCCTTCTGTTTCACCTTTATCAATTCAAATTTTGTATAAAGGTTTTTTCTTTAAATCCTTAAGTAGGACATCACAAAATCTTCTGTTCCCTGTGAGCCTTTCCTCCTAAAAATTTTCTAAAAGCTGCTTTCTTATCCTCTTGCTTATGAGGACAAGAAATTCTCAGAAGAGTCTCTGCAGACAATGCTTTCTCCCACAAGCATTGGTAATTTCAATCTATTTTTTCCTTTGTGGAGTCATATCATCTGGAATTTCATTTCACTTTCACCTTTGTCTTTCACTATAGCCACAGGCAAGTTCCAACCATTGTACCTGAAAAGTGAGAGTCCAGAAGTCTGGGCCACCTTTGGGAAGGAGGTGGGGCATTTTCAAAATGTTCACAAAGGAATTTGATGAAAAGAAAATTTGATAACATGCTAAGTATACTTACAATGTGATAATGAAAGACACACTTGTCCTAGCTTTTTTTTTTTTTAACCCTCCTGTACTCATTACCATTTGCATTTTTAAGCTATAAAGGGCTGGTTGAAAGAGGGCTATAGAGAAAAAAAAACTGTTAGATTACATTAGGTTTCATATGGCTATCTATAAAACCTCAAAACCGAAGGATAAATGAGTCAATAGCAATTTATTCTTGCAGCACAATCTGGCCCATTTTAAAATATTTTCTCTCATTAACTTTTATCTTAGTGGTCACATCATCCAACAGGAATAACAATTTCTAGCTTATTTGAAAAAATCTGCAGATAAAATATCATGCAAAGACACATATGAAATATCCCACAAATGAAAAATAAACAGATTGCTGAAAAAGAGCTACAGAATAAATGGGACTTAAAGTTGTAAAAGACTGGAGTTCTTTATGTAGAAAGCAAAACAAAAGAAAAGCATTTTTAACAATGTTATCTTTGAGATTACGTAGACATTTTATTCAATTTTCTCATACAGTCCCTGTATGAGAAAACTCGACACACTTTTCATATAATTCAATGCATTTCTTTCCATCCATATTCATTATTTTCATTAGAATAGTTTTCAAAAATTTAACTGTTTTATTATTAATGAACTAAAAAAATTTCTAGTGTATTACCAAGCAACTTAGAAAATAAAGTTCTTTTATAAGTGGAATTAAAATTTTGTTTTAACAACTGACTATTACATAGGTCCTATTTAAGTCATCTTACATTGTCCACTAGCTTTCATTTATCAGAATGTTATATTTTTTTGTTAGGTTCTGAAATTGGAACATGACATAAGTGTTCCATGTCAGAACATTTAATATGTAGTCTGTTCTACTTTGTAGAGTACTTGTTTTCTTAGAATGCCAGGAAGAGTACTGGATATATTCTGCAGTGTGTTACATGTTAATATTATGGCTGAAGCTAGTAGTTAAATTTAGTTCTGATCTGTAGTTTCTTGGCTGAAACTTGAAATAGTAGACTGTATTGTCTTGTATAGCATTTTAGAACTTTTTTTTTTTTCCTGGCTTGTTCATTACATTTGAAAAGGGTTTATTTTTCAATTAGATGTAAAGTTCATGTGTTGTCTCCTTTCTTTTTGTTAATTATCAATATTTATCTAATAAATTAATTGTTTCTAATTGGTAATTTTCTAAAACTACTGTATATTCTTCTTTTATCAGCTTAAAACACACTGCCTGGGTGGGCAAAATAATATTTTAGAGCCGCCACTATGCCAGCTGGCCACCTCAGTGTCTCACTGTGGGTGTTCAGCTCCGTTCTGTTGCTGTATGACATGAAACAGGGCTTTGACCCTTGCAGCACTTTGCTTGTAAAAGTGAGCTCGGCTATAAAAATCACGATGATTTCATCAACAGTAGACCCTCCAATGATACATTCCATGCTTTCGATTATTTACTGTACATGGTCAGCAGACTAATGCCTTGTCAAAGTTAAGTTTAAGAAATGTTTAAAGAGACTGGAATCAGTCATGGTTGCTAAAGATTTTCTTAAGACATTACAGACAGAAAGTAATTATTAATTATCATATCTTATAATGCATCCTAGGCCAATTTGATATTTATCATAAGTCTTCTTTAGATTTCAAATGATTCCCTTCATCATTGTGTAGAATTTCATAAAGCTCTCTCTAGAATCTATAGTTGTTAGAATATACAGGATACCTATACATGGATACAGAATATATGGTAATGGCAATATCCATTACCAGTATAAAATTTTATAGCCTGGATATTGGTTTTATTCTTCTTTCATTCTCTATACCATATTTTCAAGCAGTGTCAATTCAAATAATGCATCCTGAGAATTTAAGTGGAATTAGACTAATAATCACAGTATTGAAGTTCTAGGAATTAATTCTCCTTGTTTTTGTTAGGGATCTTTGTGTGCAGACTTGTAAAGAGCAGATGAAAGGCAATTAGGACAAGAATATGGTGATACTAGATTATTCAAGAAGGGATAGTAACCTTTTGTTTCTTCCAACCAGTACAAAGTAGGTATTCTAATGGCCTTCTGGTGAAATGAAAACAAATACAAAATGTTCCTTTATAATAGCACAGAGAAAAATCATTATACTACAAAAACCCATTTAGACACTTTCAAGTATAATTCTGATTTAGATGTGAAAAGGGTATGCTAATAAAAGGACACACAAATGCAGCAAGGGAATAGTATACGTGGTAATGTGGCTCTAACTGAGTCTCCACCCAAGGGGTGGAATAAAATGGCCTTCAGTGTCTCTTTGGGTTTTGATCATATATGTTCTTAGGATTGATGACGGTAGATAAAATATTTTAATATCAGTCTCAGGAGATTCCTAGTCTTTCAGTGTTTTTAATATGTGATTTTCTAAACAGTAAGCGTCTGTTTATTGGCAAGGAAACAAAACCAGAGAAATAAAAATCTGCCTGATTCTGCCACGGTAGAACAAGCACTGGCATATTTCCATTTCTTTCCCAAGATGCATATTTTCTCATTGTACTTAGAAGACTTAAGTCAATGAAATCCCTACATTTAGCTCACAGTCTATTTTCAAGAAGCTCCTTCAGCTCCAGCTCTTCTGTTACTTAGCCTAGTATTCCAGATTTTAATGGATCAGTTAGATTTTAAAAGTACTGAGTGCCTAAATAAGGAATAATAGGCTTTTGTTTTGCCAAGTAAGAACACAAATTTACATTCTCAACTTGATGTACATTTGTTAAAAATTCTGTTTGATTTGGTTTTATTAATAGTTCTCTGTGGATTAACACGAAGAACACCTAGAGAAGTCAATTGTCTTTGCTTATATTTTATTTTCTAAATAAACAAATCACAATTTATTCATACAAAGTGAGTATAAACCAGTTATGGTTTTTATTTATCAAGTGAAACTTACAAATAAGCATATTTATAATGCCTAATACATCAGTGTGTAAGCTCTTTTTTTTTAATTGCATTTTAGGTTTGGGGATACATGTGAAGAACATGAAAGATAGTTGCATAGGTACACACACAGCAATGTGATTTGCTGCCTTCCTCCCCATCACCTATATCTGGCATTTCTCCCCATGCTATCTCTCCCCAACTCCCCACCCCTGCTGTCTCTCCCCTGTTTCCCCCCTAGAGACCCCAGTGTGTGATGCTCCCCTCCCTGTGTCCATGTGTTCCCATTGTTCAACACCCGCCTATGAGTGAGAACATGTAGTGTTTGATTTTCTGTTCTTGTGTCAGTTTGCTGAGAATGATGGTTTCCAGGTTCATCCATGTCCCTACAAAGGACACAAACTCATCGTTTTTTATGGCTGCATAGCATTCCATGGTGTATATGTGCCACATTTTCCCTGTCCAGTCTATCATCGATGGACATTTGGGTTGGTCCCAGGTCTTTGCTATTGTAAACAGTGCTGCAGTGAACATTCTCGTGCATGTGTCCCTAGAGTAGAACGATTTATAATTCTTTGGATACATACCCAGTAATGGGATTGCTGAGTCAAATGAAATTTCTATTTCTAGGTCCTTGAGGAATCGCCACACTGTCTTTCACAATGGTTGAACTAATTTACATTCCTACCAACAGTGTAAAAGTGTTCCTATTTCTCCACATCCTCTCCAGCATGTCTCCAGATTTTTTAATGATCGCCATTCTAACAGACGTGAGATGGTATCTCAATGTAGTTTTGATTTGCATTTCTCTAATGACCAGTGATGAGCATTTTTTCACGTTTGTTGGTTTCATATATGTCTTCTTTTGTAAAGTGTCTGTTCATATCCTTCGCCCACTTTTGAATGGGCTTGTTTTTTTCTTGTAAATCTGTTTTAGTTCTTTGTAGATTCTGGATATTAGCCCTGTGTCAGATGGGTAGATTGCAAAATTTTTTTCCCATTCTGTTGGTTGCCGATTAAATGGGACCTAATCAAACTCCACAGCTTCTGCATAGCAAAAGAAAGTCATTAGAGTGTGTAAGCTCTTACCTGCTTAACCCAATTGCCACTATTTTGTGTGTTTCCAGTCTTAACCCACTTCAGAGCCTCAGCAAGATGGAAATACTCCGCCTGGCTCTCTACACCAAGCCCAAGCGCACCAGAAATATGAACATGATAAATATCCTGTACCTGACCGTTTCAAACAGGGGTTGTGGTGCCCTAGGGATAGGCTTAGAAAATTTGCAACAATAGCATAAAATAGTGCACATCTCTCTAAAACATCATATTTATTCTCGGATTAGGCTAATATTTTAAAAAATAAGCATTGCCATGTATTTGTCTTAAAATGTTACTTACATCTGTCTCTAAAGATGGTGCCATATTACCGACAAAAGAAATATAAAGACTCAAAAGACATAATGAGTCTTTAAAGGCAGTCTTTCCCTGCCTTTGAATCAGGAAAAATGTGCTTTATGAAAAAGACAGATTATTATTCTCTATACTATAACAATGTTAGATTAATATCAAATAATAACTCAGGGGGTTTGTTTAAATTATTTTCTCATCTGTACCTACAGATAAAGGAAAGGAACCCACGTTCCTTTCCTCTAAGATGATCTTAGACCAAATGCAAAGATGAGGCCCAGAAAGGCAAAAGCTGCATGTTTTTCAGGGGAAAATGGTTAAAGTAAACAAGTCTCTGCTATATTCAGAACTGGTTGCTATAGCATTGCTTGGTGTGACATTTTTGAATAAATAAATAAAATCTAGCACTATAATTGCACTTAAGAAGAGAAAGAACTATAAGGGGGAAAACAAAGCAGTAAACAACAAAAAAAACCCCAAAAAACAAAACAAAACAAAAACTAAAGCCAAACCAAACAAGAATCACAAAATGAAGTTTAATGAAAAAATGCCAAATGCATTGATCTTTAAGATTCTGGAATACACACACACAAAAAACACTGTAGATAAGAATTTCATTATCTTTTGTCACTTTAACTCCCTTGAAAAAACTTACTTGAAGTTTACTAAGACAGTATGCATCACTGAGAAAGCAGAATGGCAAATTGTTTAGGAACAAAATGCTGAATTGATTATTTTAAGTTTAAAAATATTTATAATACTGTGTTTTTAATGATTAGACTAGAACATTTAAAGCACTTAGTCTAATAAAATCAGCATTGTTACTCTTGGTGACCATCACAATAATTGATTCTTATTATTGGGTGATTAATTTTGTGTGACAAATGCTTGATGAAAAACAGGACCTTTACATAGTCTCAAAGCAGCTCTCAAAAATATATTTATCGCAAAGGAAAATACAGTTACATTATAATAGAGAAATCTTGTAGTGTTACTATTACCAAGTGACCTATTTAATATCTCTAGGAAAAGAATAAATGTACGTCATGTGCCCCCTGATAGATTACACTGAGAAGAATACAAAATCACTTCTGTGATATTCCATCAAAATACAAAAGCTGAATGTAACCATGAGAAAATATAATACAAGGCCAAACTGAGAGACATTCTGTATCCTTCTTAAGTGTTAAGGTTACAGAAGACCAAGGAAGACTAAAGACCTATTTCAAATTAAAGGTTATTAAAAACATCTGACAGCTAAATGTAACATGTGCTATCCTAGACCTCATGTAAGATATTAGAAGAGAGATCATAAAAATTTGGATAAGGGCTGCAGGTTAGGTAATTTTATCATATCAGTGGTGACTTTCTGATTTTTATCATTATACTGTGGTTGTGTAAAAAAGTCCTTATTTAGAAAGGCATAAGGCATATGTTTGAAACTTATTGTCAAAACTTTCAGAAGATTTTACCTGTATGTATACATACACATGTATATAACATATATACACACATGAATGCATACATATACACCTGTATATAGAATTCTCTGAGCCATTTTATATAATTTCATACATATATATAAAACTTCATATATACATATTTTATATGTATACTCTATGTGGAAAGTTCCTCACATTTGCAGAATCTGCACTGTGAAATTTACATAGGAATTCTTTGTGCTGATACTGCCATAAGTCTAATTATTTCAAAATAAAATGTTAAGAGAGTAAATATAAAGTCAGTCTCAGAATTATTAGTAATTACAAGTAGGTAGTAAATCCTGAGAGACCCACAGTTTTAAATTTACTATAGTCATAGGAGTTTTGCTTAGACATTGCTGATTTTGCTCACAAGAATTCCTGACTAATGTTTTTGTCAGTCATAATTCACATAATTTTGTCAGTCATGGTTCACATGTTTTTGTTTCTATAAAATTTTATTCTCACTATTGATTTTATTAGAAATTCCTTGTGTGCAAAATAGTTTGACCTTATCCTGAAGAACACATATATGAAACATTTCCTGAGCCCCTCATCTGTAAATCTTGACATACTGACTGTATCAACTCAGGCAAAAGTGAAGAGAAGTTGTCGGGTAGAAATGTATTGTCTTATGAAAAATGAAAGTCTAAAGTAAATTTTCTGCAACTCTAACAAAATTTCATAATCTCACATAACTAATTCTGAAAAACCAAATTATTTGTAGTACAACTGCTGGGACACCCATATTTCTATTATTGGACCCATTTTTCTGGCCATGTTGGATTAAGCCAGAGAATATATTTGACTTAACAGGGGCAACTAATTTGCCAGCTAAGGAGTGGGCCTGTCTTTTAAAGTAGTTTAACACAAGAGTCATATACTGAAAGCTCTGGAACTGAAGTTTCATTTAGAGTCAAGGCCTGAAACTCCCATAATAAGCCTAATAAAGTTAAGAAGAAAAGAGACTATGAACCAACAGAAACATCAAATTTTTGAATTGGAGAGTCAGGTAGAAAAGAGAGGCAGTATTTCTTCCAACAGTAAGTCAAGAGGAACAGACGCAGAATAGCCACCTCCCATCCTGATAACACATTAAATTCTTGTTCTGTATCACCAAAGTCACAAATACCTTTCCTGTGAAATTCTCAGTGTCCTTTTAATAAATTCTACATCTGGGTGGTCTTAGTTTCTCTTCCTTGAAACAATAGACCCTTAACTAAACTTTTCTTAACTAATCTTTTCTACTCCTATTGCTCAAAGATAGTTACTGAAGGAGTAACCAAATAATAGATAACAACTTTAAAATCAAACTAAACAGACAGGTAGCCACTTTACAAGACTCTTACATGTAATACATTTGCATCCAGTTGGGTAGAGGAAATATGATACTAAGAGAATATTTGGATTATGGTCCTAGTTCTGTCACATGTCTGCTAAATGGCTTTAAGTAATAATTTAATAATATATACATGTTAATACATTTTCTTCTATACACTGAAGAAAACTCTCATTCATATTACTGAGTGCTATGGTTTTGGCTGTGTCCCCACTTAAATCTCATCTTGAATTGTAGCTCCCACAATTCCTACATGTTGTGGGAGGGACCCATGGAAGATAATTGAATCATGGGAAGTTTCCCCATATTGTTCTCATGGTAGTAGATAAGTCTCATGAGATCTGATGGTTTTATAAGGAGAAACCTCCTTCACTTGGATTTCATCCTCTTCTCTTGTCTGCCACCACGTGAGATGTGCCTTTCACTTTCCACCATGATTGTGAGACCTCCCAAGCCATGTGGAATTGTGAGTTAATTAAACCTCTTTTCCCTAATATAATTACCCAGTCTTGGGTATGTCTTCATGAGCAGTGTAAAAAGGAACTAATATACTGAGCTATGAGAATACAATATAATAACATTGACAATACTTTAAATTACCTATCACATTCTAAAGCTATTATATAATTACTAATGCAAGAGTCACATTTTACAGGATCCTGAAAGTTAACTTTGAGGACAAATTCTCACATTATCACATTTGCATTAAAGTTAAAAAAATAGAATACTGGAGGGAAGTCACTCAGAGTACAGTGATTGCACAATAGCAAGTAGAATGTTATTCTCATTTTCTTTCTCCCTGTACTTATGGAGTAGCCCAAATTCCAATTCCCACTTTCTCTGGACTGTCATAATGTTGCATCTTCATTATCACTACTTTCTCATCTTCAACTGTCATAAATATTTGTCGAATTGAAAAAAGATAGACAAAATCTTCTCTTCTAAATGATGGCAAACTAGAAATTATTAATATTATAACTTTGATAGTTCAGCTTTGAAATATGAGTTTAAATTATGATTCTGCAAGTAAAATTGTCTGCATGGACTCAAAAAATTACTGAGTCAAAGTAAGGCAGGTGTGATTTTTGGGTTAAAAGAAACTTTTTATGTAATAGTAAATTCTGCTTTAGATTTTTAATTAGATTGGATTTCTCTATAGTAATTTTGAGACACACAGAGTTTACTTTATAGATCTACCACAGGTTCTGGTACATAATTAATGATGTTATTTAACATCATTGTTTACAAGTTATATAAATTCACCTTCAAACAGTTCTTTGTGGCCATTTTGCCAGTAGGATTCTGGAAAACTCTCTTCAGATCTATAGTTAAAAACCTGCCTTTGCAACCATTTAGTTGGAAGCCATTATCCTAAGCAAACTAACACAGGAATAAAAAGCCTAATACTGCATGTTGTCACTTATAAGTGGAAGCTAAATTCAAGTACATGTGGATGCAAAGAAGGGAACAACAGCCACTGGGGCCTACTTGAGGGTGGAGGTTGAGAGGAGAGTGACAAGCAAAAAGTTATCCATCAGGAACTATGCTTTTTAACTGGGTGACAAAAGAATCTATACACCAAGCCCCTGTGGCACATAATTGACCAGTATAACAAACCTGCACATGTACCCTTGAACCTAAAATAAAAGTTAGAAAAAAGTGCCTTGGGAAAGTCTATGGCTGGCAGCCTTGGAAAGGTCTTGAACTGGCACCCTTCAAAGGCCTGTGATTGGCAGCTTTGGCAACCCATGAATCTTAGGCCCATCATTTTTGAATTCAGAAAGGTGGATTTAGGATTCTGAGGGAAGGGTTGCTATGCCTAGAAAAATAAAGATGAAGGTAATATTCTGGGAAAACAACAGATTTCTGTTTAGGAAAACAATTCAAAATATTTAACAGTTGGTAATTTGTGATTATCAGTCAATCAGAACCAAGACGTGATAAAACTGCCAGAGAAAATTTTGAAGGCTCCCTACTGGACAGGCTCTTTAGTTGCAGGTTGACTCCCTCCTCTCCTTCAGATTTTATTAAAATATCATTTTCCCCTAAGTCCTTCTTTGACCACCCTTGTCTCCATAATAACTTACATATGATATAATATACTTAACCTATTAAAATGTTATTATATGTATACTCCAACCAGAATGTATCTTCATGGGGTCAAAGATTTGACCTTTTAATGCTGCATCTTTGGAATCAAGATGTGTACAAATGATACACAATCAATAAGTACTTATTAAATAGATTAATTATGCTCTTTGTTTAGAATACTGTTGAAATTATTCTCCCTTATTACTCTCGGCATCTCACAAGAAAAGGACATCATACAGGTGGCTTCATTCATGAAAATCAATCAGTATTAGGTATTAAGAAAATACCTAATTTCCACAGAAAGCTGGAAAAGATAGTATAAGCTAAGCAACTTACTTCTGTGTAGAGAAATTTGTTACCTTTGTAAATTAAAAAAAAAGTTTAAATGCAGTCATATTTTAAAATTTAGACATATATATGTATGTCATATATATATATTATATTTTTGTATTAGTCAAGGCTCTCTAGAGGAATAGAATAGGACATATGCATATATGAAGGAGAGTTTATTAAGGAGAATTGACTCACATGATCACAAGGTCAAGTCCCAGGATAAGCTATCTGCAAGTTGAGGAGCAAGGAAGCTAGTAGTGGCTCAATGCAAGTCCCCAACCCTCAAAAGTAGGGAAGCTGACAGTATAGCCTCAGTCTGTAGCCGAAGGCCCAAGAGCCACGGGTGTACATCTAAGAGTCCAAAAGCTGAGAAACTTGGAGTCTGATGTTCAAGGGCAGGTAGCATCCAACACCAGAGAAGGATGAAGGCCGGAAGACTCAGCAAGTCAGCTTCTCCCACCTTCTTCTGCCTACTTTATTCTAGCTGCAATGGTAGCTGAATAGATGGTGCACACCCACTTTGAGGGTGTATCTGCCTCTCCCAGTCCACTGGCTCAAATGTTAATCTCCTCTGGCAACACTCTCACAGACACATCCAGGATCAACACTTTGCATTCTTCAATCCAGTCAAGTTGACACTTAATATTAACCATCACAATATTGTGTGTGTATATATATATATTTTATGCATATAAAATATATATTATATATAAATTATAAGTATCTATATTTTTTCATCTCATTTTATACATATATAAGGTTTTTTTTTCTCTCTCTCTTTCTCTTTGTCTTTACTCCAGAATCCTAGTCTATTCAATAGGAATCTCCATTGTTAATGCAAGTAAAACCACCTTCTTGCTTGCCTTTGGAGCTACAATCAAAGTTATCATAGCGGAGACTACTGAAGCAGACTTAGATGTTGTCAAAGCAGGCATCTCTAGTTCCTAGGAGAGAATGGCCCCTAGGAATCCCGAGTACGTGAGGTACAGACACTGAACTGTAGTTCTATGTGTTTATTTCCCCTCCATCTGCTTTTCCTAGTTTCTCAGATCTTGATTCAGTGACCAACAGGTGCTAGCCTGTCCCAGTTTTCAAGCCAATGTAACACATGCCACAGAAAATAATTATGCTAATAGTTTTCACTTACTTTGCCTCCAATCTCTCTCATTTGGGGATTTTTAATATAATCTTGTTGTGGGGAAAGGGAGCTTAAACTCTTATTTCTGTTTTAGTATTAGTCTTGCTTTGGGTGTGGCTGTAGAACAACTACAACAACCTGAGATTTCTCAGATTTCTGTTCGCTGCTGGACCATTCAACCAGATCCATAACCATAACTATTGGCTAGTATGTAGTGACTGGTGTCTGAGTAAATGCTAAGACTCAGGACTGTTTATCTGATCTCTTTCTACAATAGTGTGTGAAAGCCCATTAGCTAAGCCTTCTTCGTAAACACTGCCACTTTAATTCATGCTCCTTGTGATACAGCTCCAACGAGTGGATGAACACCAGGGTTCTTCCTCTGGCTTCAAATTGGATAAAATGACATGGGTACACGTGGAGTGGTTTTAAGAAGCATAGAGTTTAAAAGGCAAGTAAAAAGGAAAACGATCTCCTGTACAGAGACAGAGAGAGCTGGGCTCCTAATTTGAGAGAGGAAACCCTGTGTGAAGTAGAAAAGTAGCTGCTCATATGAGGAGGCTGGAGGGAGGTGGTGTCTGATATACATAGGGCTAAAGGGATTGGTTTGACCAGGCATGTCATTCACATAGCCTGCCCCTCCCACTCTAGTCTTTTAATATGCAAATGTAGGGCACCAGGATGTTCTACACACTTGAGAATACGTGGGGGTGGCCACGTTGCCTGGCATATATGAGGGCAAGAGCAGGAGGGCAGAATCTTACTGGACCCAGTTTCTAATGGCTTGTATTTGCATATCAGAGGTTGCCAGCCCAGCTCTAACAGCCTGGGCTTTCCCAATAGACAGCAAATATTTCTGGAGCTACTTTAAAAGAAACAAAAACTTCCCAAGGACCCCCATTTTTCTATCTGACTAAAATAATTTCTTAACAACTTTTATAACACTTGCTGCCTAATAATTTAGAACCATATTCAGGATCTCAGGCTGGGCTTAGTGGCTCACGTCTGTAATCCCAGCACTTTGGGAGGCTGAGGTGGGCAGATCACCTGAGATGGGAGTTAGAGACCAGCCTGACTAACATGGAGAAACCCCGTCTCTACTAAAGAATTCAAACTTAGCTGGCCGTGGTGGCACATGCCTGTAATCCCAGCTACTCAGGAGGCTGACGCAGGAGAATCACTTGAACCTAGGTGGCGGAGGTTTCAGTGAGCCCAGACTGTGGCATTCCACTGCAGCCTGGGAAAGAAGAGCAAAACTCCCTCTCAAAAAAATAAAATAAAATAAAATTATATATATATATATATATATATATATATATATATATATATATATATATAAATTTATCAAAATAAGCTTGATAATATTTTGATTTTGTTTTCAGTGGTGGCAAAACCCTATCTCAAATCTAATTTGGGGGTATTGTCAATATACTGTCTTTAGCAGACCATTTGAAAATATCGAACTTATAAAGACAAATCTATTTGAACAAGAAATTTCAATTGCAGAATATGTTTTCTGAAACTAGTCATGGGTCTTAACATATAAATACCTGTGAGCATGAGGATATTGATTATAGTATTGTTTGCTTTCAAAGGTGGAGAACAACAAAAATGGACAGACCTGCTATTTTAAAACATAGCACATATGTATTAATCAAAAATTATAAGATACATTACTGAAATACCTAAGATATGTGATTAAGTAAAAAAAAGATTAATAACTATGTGATTTATCTTTTATGTAAATAAATAAAAGTTATGTATGCATATATGTTTACATATGTTTACATTATCACTAGGAATATAAACTGGCAAGAAACATGGACCGGGATAAAGATAAAATATTCTTTACAAATGCGTATTTAAATAAATAAAATCTATAAATGTTATTTAAACCAATATACCATTTAAAAATTGACTTGAACATTTCTTTTTTTATTTTTAGAGACCGAGTTTCCCTCTTGTTTACCTGGCGGGATTGCAATGGTGCAATCGTGGGTCACTGCAACCTCCATCTCCCGGGTTTGAGCAATTCTCCTGCCTCAGCCTCCGGAGTAGCTGGGGTTACAACATGCGCCACCATGCTAGGTTAATTTTGTAGTTTTAGTAGAGAGGGGGTTTCACCATGTTGGTTAAATTGGTATATATATATATATTTTTTGAAACGGAGTTTCGCTCTTGTTACCCAGGCTGGAGTGCAATGGCGTGATCTCGGCTCACTGCAAACTCTGCCTCCTGGGTTCAGGCAATTCTCCTGCCTCAGCCTCCCGAGTAGCTGGGATTACAGGCAGGCACCACGGTGCCCAGCTAATTTTTTGTAGTTTTAGTAGAGATGGTGTTTCACCATAATGACCAGGATGGTCTCGTTCTCTTGACCTCGTGATCCACCCGCCTCGGCCTCCCAAAGTGCTGAGATTACAGGTGTGAGCCATTGCAAATCCAGCTTAAAAATATCCTATTTTGGGTGAGGAGAGCATAGATTTTGGAGTCAGAAACACTTGGATTAAATTTCTGGCTTCAAACTAATTTATAAACCGTATTGATGTGGCTAATGTTCTCAGTCTTTATGAGTTCATTTTTAGCTGAAAATTGTGTCAACAAAACAATCTCAGAATTTTTGCGAGGATTATATATGATAAGGCAGATAATTAGTCTAGCCTTCTCTCTGTTTTTCTTTCTCTCTCTCTGTCTCTCTCTTTTTTTAAAAAAAAAAATAAAAATCAAACACCCTTTTCATTCCATAATAAAAGGATATTTTACTAGGAGACCAGTTAGACCAGTGATAAATCTGGAAATTGGAGATTTATTTTGTCTCTAGAAAAATAAAGTTCTTCATGTTCTTAATATGCTTTGTATTTTCTTCTAATAAGTTATTCACATCAATAATAACAGTATAATTCGATATTCCCCTATTTATTAAAATTATGAACATAGTTTGATTTTTTTTATAGCATTTAATATTTCCCATCTTCAAATTTACAGAAATGTTGTATAATAATTCAAAAAACTCCCTTATACACAGACCAAATGCTTAGATTTTCCCCATATATTGTGTGTATATATATATATATATACACACACACACACACACACACACACACACAGATGAGTTTTTTGTAAACATGTATTTTTTTTCTAAATATTTTGAGAGCAAGTTGAAGGCACTCCACATATTTACCTCTAAAATCCTTTGTGTGTATTTTCTGAGAACTAGGAGATTGTTGTATGTGTTTTAATTATACCATTATGAAAATCAGAAAATTTTACATTTATACAATGATATTACCTAGTGTATAATTGAAATTCAAATTTCATTAACTGTGCAAATAACTATTTTTATATTAACTTGTATGACTTTTTTCTTGCAGTTCCAAGATCCAAACTTTGACCTGACAGTTTTAACATCTCTATTGATTTTTTTCCCAGAATTTTATATATTTGTAATCATACAGTATACAGCCTATTCAGATTGATTTCTTTCACCTATTATTAGAAATTTAAGTTGCCTCCATGGCTTCCATAACTTGACAGGTCATTTATTTTTAGCACTGAATAATATTCCATTGTCTGAATGCTTCATAGTTTATCTGTTCACCTACTAAAGGACATCTTGTTGCTTCTAAATTTGGGTCAGTATAAATAAAGCTGTTTTAACCATCCATGTTCAGATTTGTTGTGTGGACATAAGTTTTCATTGTATTTCAAGAAATGCCAAGAGTGCAATTGATGAGTCTTATGGTGAAAGCATGTTTAGTTTTGTAAAAAGCTGTCAATCTGTCTTCCAAAGTAGTTGTACCATTTTGCGCTTTCAGTAGTGAAAGAGATCCTGATGCTCCACATGGTCACCAATATTGCCGTGGTCTGTGTTCCAGATTTTTACTGTTCTGATAGGTGTGTAGTGATATCTCCTTGTTATTTTAATTTATATTTCCCCGATCTCACATAATGTGGAGCATCTTCAATGTTGAAAACTTTAAACATTAATTCTATAGCTGTAGATATTTTAAAATTTTCTATGTAAAAATCATGTGTCTGTAAATAGTCATTTTTCTTATTTACTTCTAACTTTAATGTTTTAAATTTTAATTTTAATTTCTCTAGCTTTTATTTATTTTTCATATTTCTTGATTTATTTTATTTATTTTTTGGGCTATGACTTCCACACAATGTTAAATAGAAATGGGAAGAGCAGGTGATCATGATTTTCCCCCATATTAAAGAAAAAATTACTAATATCATGCCAATATGATGAATGTTCCCCATAGATTTTCACAAACGTTCTTCTGATTGTGGAAAATGCATGTCATATTCATAGTTAGTGAGTGTTTTACTATGGAATGGATATTGAATTACATCTATTGAAATGATTATATGTGAGTTTTCTCTTTATTTTGTTAATATGGTGAAATGTATTGATTCATTCTTAAATGTTAAGATAGCCTTGTATTACTAGGATAAGCCTCATTTTGACAAGATAATTCTGTTCCATTTTACATATTGCTGCATTTGATTTATTAATATTTTGTAAATGATTTTTTAGTATATATCATTTGGGCTATTGCTGTGTAATTTTTTTCTTTAATTTCTGTATCAGATTTTAAAATTAGAATTTTACTCACTTTATAAGAACATACTATAATGTGTTATTATTTATATGCTTAATAAAATTCACAAGTAGCTCATATAGACAAAGTTTCTCTGTGGAAAAATATCTTCTCATATTTTTGTTATTTTTCTTTTTTGTGTTATATGAGTTGTATCTTTTTTTCTGGTTTATTAAGTTGAAATCTTCAATCCTCGATATTTGATTATAAATTTTTGTTTGTTTGTTTTTGAGACAGAGTCTTGTTCTGTTGCCTTAGCTGGAGTTAAGTGGTACAAGCATGGCTCACTGCAGCCTCCACCACCTAGGCTCTGAAAATCTTCCGGCCTCAGCCTGTCACTTAGCTGGGACGACAGGTGCACATCACCATACCTGACTAAGTTTTAAATTTTTTGTAGATATAAGGTCTCACTTTGTGGCCTAGGCTGGTCTTGAACTTCTGACCTCAAGTGATCCTCCCACCTTGGCCTCCCAATGTGCTGAGATTACAGATGTGAGCCACTGTTCCCAGGCAATTTCTTTTTCTAAATTAATCATTTGTACCGGTTTCTTAGGACTGCCATAACAAAGTACAAGAAACCAGCTGGCTTAAAGCAACAGGAATGTATCTCTCACATTTTTGGAGTCTAGAGTCTGAAATCAAGGTGTTGGCAGAGCCACATACCCTCCAAAGCTTCTAGGAGAGCATCCATCCATGCCTCTTCCAGCTTCTGGTAGCCTCAAGCATTTGTTGATTCATGACAGAATAATTTCAATCTCTGCCTGTCTTCACATGGCCTCCTCTGTGTCTCTGCTATCTTGTAAGGATGCCAGTCACACTGGATTAAAGGCCCACACTGCAACCGGAAGAGTAAGCAATTTATAAAGAACAAATTTTCATATTGTTCTTGGAGGAAGAACACAATTTATTTAAGTAAGTAAGACAAATTTGTGGCGACTTCTCTCTGGGAATAGAAAGTAACATAACATGAAAAGTAAATTACTCATTTTAATTTGTAGTTTACAAATGCAATGTAGAGCAGAAGACTACTCTATGGGTCAGGTGCAGTAGCTCATGCCAATTAATCCTAACACTTTGGGAGGCTGAGGTGGAAGGATCACTTGAGCCCCAGAATTTGAGACCAGCCTGGGCACTATCTCTACACAAAAATTTTTTCAAAAATTAGCTGGGCATGGTGTCATACACCTGTGGTCTCAGCTACTCGGGAGGCTAAGATGGGAGGATTGCTTGAGCCTGAGAGTTTGAGGTTGCAACAGGCCTTGATGGCACCACTGCACTCCAGCATGGGTGACAGGACAAAACCACGGCTCAAAAACAAAAACGGTTACTCTGTGAACAATACTCTACTACTTTTTACAAAAGAAAGTCATGGTTTCAAGCAATATGTATATATACATCAAACATTCATAAATTAAGAAAAGACTCTAGATAAGGATGTTACCATAGTCATTTTATGAATGATAAAATTAATTAACAATGTAAGCATTCTTGCTAAAATCTAGTACAGTAGCTTAGAACTAATGTGCTTTTGATGCAGTTTAATTAGTAAAAACACTATGTATTAATTGCTTTAATTAATCGGGCCGATTGTCAATTTGATACAGTTCTTAATTTTGATAGCTAATAAATTGAAATAAAACTACATTAATTTTTAAAATCAATTATCTTAGTTAAAGAGAAAGGTGATGAGTACCAAAATATACAATGTGATTATCTTTAAGAGATGAAATTTTGTGTGATTTAAAGGGCTTTTTTCAAAATTATTACTTGTTATTTATTCTAATAAGAATGCAGCACTCTTTACAAGAGCAAAGACTTAGAATCAACCCAAATGCCCATTGATGATACACTAGACAGGGAAAACATGGCACATATATACCATGGAATACTATGCAGCCATAAAAAATGATGAGTTCGTGTCCTTTGTAGGGATATGGATGAACCTGGAAACCACCATTCTCAGCAAACTAACGCAAGAACAGAAAATCAAACATCACATGTTCTCACTCACAGGTGGGTGTTGAACAATGAGAACACATGAACACAGGGAGGGGAGCATCATACACATGGGTCTGTGATGGGGAACTAAGAGAGAGGCAGTGGGGGGGTGGAAAGTTGGGGAGGGATTACATGGGGAGAAATGTCTGATATAGACGATGGGGAGGAAGGCAGCAAACGACATTGCCGTGTATGTACCTATGCAACAATCTTGCATGTTCTTCACATGTACCCCAAAACCTAAAACACAATAAAATATATATATGTTTTAATGAAAGAATGTCTTGTCTACATTTTTGAGGTAAATATCAATTAAGGGATGACATCTTTATTACCAGCAATTAATGAAAATAGATTATTGATGTAATTAGTGTTCCCTACATCTTGATTCCATTGGTCACAATATATTTTATAGCAAGGTATGGAATTACATCATGAAATTTGATTTTTATTGTCTCTATATTCAGTGCCAAATAATTTAATAATTTTACTATGATCAAAGAATGTAAATCAATATCTAATAATATCAAATAACTAGCTTTAATTTGCACTGAAATCATGGTTAAAAATAAATGTGCAGTCATAAATTAATGATAGACTGTTTCACATTTGAGGTATGAAAAGTATTTATAGTAAAACTCCATAGGAATTAGACTTTACCAAACATATTTAACAAAAATTGGCATTTGTGCTATCTTAAACTTATATGTTAAATAGAGTCTATGTGGAAATTCCTGGCAATATATAAACCAACTTGATACTGATGAAAGCCAAAATACTACTTGTTCATTTTATAACTCTAGGCACACATCCTTGTTACTGGAAAGTGGTGTTGGATGAAAGATTAAGTAGGTGAATATTCCCTTAGGATTCTGTCAAAAAGCTGGTATTTCTTTTGAGACCCCACACACAATGTAAAGATATAGGTTTAATAAACAAACCATTTCTGATCTCAGTAAGGAACTTAGCAGGGATTTTGAAAGTCAAACACACAGGAGCCATGCTTAACTGTGGTGGTAAAAGTAACATCTGCCTGAGAGGTTTAAACAACAGACTTTTCAAATCACTTTTAAAGCCACAGTAGGAGATGTGACAACCCTAAGCAGTACCTCAACCAGACCAGGAATATAAAAGCTGGAAGAAGTCAATTACAGTCAATTACTAAAATAATCTCTATTAAAGGGAAAAGAGAAATAAATCCAAGTTCCTGTTTCACTCCGTCTACCTAAGCCTTTTTGTGCCCTTTCAAGTCTTCATTAATGAATGTAAACTGACTTTAAAGAAAGAAAATTATTTAATGTTACCACTGATAAATAGCTTCACACATTTAAGTTACATGAGTCATTTATTTCAAAGGCAAATTTTATTTCCTAATTCAGTACTTTCATGTAGGATTTATAGGCCATCGAGTGATGTGTAATAATTACTACTGTTCTGGATAATAAGGATGTAAAAAGAAATGTTGTGATGAACTAACAAATATCTGAAAAAACAAGGTAAAAATATAACTGAAAGTACGTAAAGTCTTTGAAATTCATTTAAATTGGTTTCATCTTCTCTATTGTACCTGCAAACAAAGAAATACTTGTGAACATGTTGTGTATCTTTTAACTTCATCTGTTGTGATGCACTAAACCTGTGACTGGATAATTCACTTGTTAAAACACTGTAAATGAGGCCGGGCGCGGTGGCTCAAGCCTGTAATCCCAGCACTTTGGGAGGCCGAGGCGGGTGGATCACAAGGTCAAGAGATCGAGACCATCCTGGTCAACATGGTGAAACCTCTCTACTAAAGATACAAAAAATTAGCTGGGCATGGTGGTGAGTGCCTGTAATCCCAGCTACTCAGGAGGCTGAGACAGGAGAATTGCCTGAACCCAGGAGGCGGAGGTTGCGGTGAGCCGAGATCGCGCCATTGCACTCCAGCCTGGGTAACAAGAGCGAAACTCCATCTCAAAAAAAAAAAAAAAAAAACACTGTAAATGGAGCTTAGGACATCAAGTAAACTCCAAAGAAGAAAATGTTACTATGAAACTTCTCTTGTACCCATCAGTAAAAAGGAAGAAAATCATTTTTTATCTTGGCATAAATAAATTATGTGTTCAATTGTCAGAAAACTATATACTGCATGACTTTCCTGTAGTAAAGAAATGAAGAGAGCAATGACTTGAAAAGGGAGAAAAGAGTTTTATCCTGTAAATAAAATATATAAATATATGCTTCCCCTTTATACTGTTTCATTATAGAATATTTAATAATAACTCAGGCACTCACCATGATATCTCACTAAATCTTAATTTTAAAATGACCTATGTGATAACATGGTTACTAAATATCAAAAACATTGTCTATGATAATTCCAACTGTGAGAATACAGTTAAAATACAATTAGCCATTTTCTGTAATATATGATAATTTCTCTTAGATTTTTCTATGCAAGGATCATCAACCAATATTTCCAACACACCCACACCCACCCACCCACACACACACAAAATTTCACCAAAAATAATCACAAATTCTTACAAGAAATATTTTGAAGGGTTCAGTTTTTTAACTGTACAATTGCTGAAATATACACTCTTCCACCTGCATGAATACAATGCCCCAATTCATTTGCATTTAATTGAGTCGAATCAATGCAAAACGTATTTCTAAATATTATGACCATTTATTGAAAATTATTGCTTTAGGCCGAAGGACCAATTAAGGTCAAGGAACACAAAGAATAAGTGATTATTTGTTGGCTAGGACTGTAATCTGTGTTTTAGGATACCAAATTCTGTAATATTTCTGCTCTATCACAAATGATAATGTATCTACAATAATAAAAATACCTCAATTTAAAATACATATAATATATACCTACATGAAAATTTTCAAAATAATTACTAGATTACAATATCAATAAAATTATATTTTATAATTCTTTCTATGATTTTTATGAATGCATAGATAGATGGTTAGATTAAGTCAGTTAATTGATTTAGAGATTTATGAATCTCTAAAGAATATATGTAATTAGTTTGTTCCTGGAGAAAAATCAATTGAAATTTAAAAATATTATAAAATTTCTACTCATACAAATATGTCTATTCATAGAAACTTGCTTTTGCAGATCTTTGGTAGTTCATTACATTTCTTTTTGCATCCTTATTATCCGAGTCAATAGTAATGATTACATGTCACTTGATATCCTATTAATCCTACATAAATTTCTACTCATAAGAATTTATGAGTAATCCCTCATAAGAATATTTGAAAATTTAAAATTTCTGGCTATATACAAAATCAGAATCATTTTTTAACTGCCAAATAGTCAATCACAACTCTTTTCATATTTAACAGACTGCTCTCCCTTAGTATTTTAATTTCTGATAAAAGAAAAGTCATATATGATAAGCAAAATGCTCATTTACTTTTATGCTCTTTGAACTTGTTTGAGATCCCCTTAGATTAGGTTAATGTCTTTTCAGGAAAGCTGAATATTCTTTTATACATATGTCTCTTTCTAAAGATGGTAGTATTTTATAAAATAGGACTGATACAAAACTGTCAATTATGTAAAAAGATGAAAATTTTAGAACTGTCAAATCATCTCTTGATTGCAAATATACCCTGCTCACTTTTAAAATCACTAAGAACCATAAAAAATATTTATATGAAAGATATTTTTCTCTGGAATATAAAACATAAACATAAAACAATCATTATCCTTGCTTCTACTACTCTGAAAATTTTCAAAGTTGTTTAAAGCATATCTA
Organism: Saguinus oedipus; assembly: GCA_031835075.1. NCBI lineage: Eukaryota > Metazoa > Chordata > Mammalia > Primates > Cebidae > Saguinus > Saguinus oedipus. Next base: position 150,761,245 of record CM063171.1, on the reverse strand, counting down.
ACTGTCTGAGAATGCAGGAAACATAATAGGATTCTGGGTACCTTACAACCACATCTAGTGATGTCAGATTTGGCAACAGATAGCATCTGCATTTTCACAGAATACAAATACATTCATACAGTTTTCTTAATTTTTTTCTTCTTCATATCTGGAATATCTGTAGATTTGAAGTCTTGATGATTTCTAATAGAAACAGACATCATTATAATTATCCTAGTTTTCATTACATGCTGAGAATTGTGTCAAAAATGCAATATGTTATCAGATTCTAAGAAAAGCATCAACAGAATAATGTCAGTAATTCAGATAAAAATTAAAGTGAGGGACTTCTCTTCCCCAGTCTGTGAGGGCACGGTTTCAAAGGCAGGAGTTTCTAGGCTCCACACCTCCATCCAGGAACCAGAGGGATTTCAAATGTAAAGTTCTTTGCATAGGTTTCCCTGCACCGGGTAGAGGTGGGGGAGTCAGTTGGGCTCCTTTGTCTCAAAAAGCTTTCCAAAAGCTCTGGGAGGAGAGAACTCTGTAACTCAGAGTTGTGGACCAAGTAGCCAACCCAGTATCAGAGTCAAAGATCAATTACTCCAGAGGAAGTTTGAAATAACTCCTCTCATTGGACGAGAACATAAATAGGGAGTGAATAACTCAAGTGTTAAAATTCCCACTACCCTTTACCTGTACAGATTTCTTCTCTGGGTCCTCTCCCAGGGCAACGTGGGAGCTGTCTTTCTTTCTTTCTCTTTCTCTCTCTCTCTCTCTCTCTCTCTCTCTCTCTCTCTCTCTCTCTCTCTCTCTCTCTCTCTCTCTCTCTCTCTCTCTCCTCTCTCTCTCTCTCTCTCTGCCTAATAAATTGCTTTTCCATAAAACTGTTTGGGTTAACAATATTTATTTGAATGGCAAACTCTCTGCACTTTCGGGGCCATTTCCCCATTCTTTGGGTTTAGCGAGACTAAGAACCTCTTCACAACCTGGAGGAAGCTGGGGATGTTGATGCTTCCCCAGTCACATGTTTTGAGGAGCCAGCCAGGAGAAAATTGAACTTCAGAGATGTTGGTGATATCGGACCCCTTTTGCTTGCTAATTTGTCCATTTGCTTCTTTTATATTTCTTAAGGAGGTAAAAGACTGGGTGCTCGTCAGCCACCTAAGTGTGAATATCACAGCCACCTGCCTAAAGACATGGGTGTCAGGCTTTCTGGGAACAGACTCTCCAACTCCCCGCCCTCCAGAACTCGGAGTGTTGGTCCGCCCCAAAGCAGCTTCCCTTTCTTGCTATTCTTTCTTTCTCTGGGCCAAGCAGAGCGCCTGCAGGAGGAAAGGAAGTGGTCCTGAACTCCTGGTTCAGTCTGGTTGAGGTCAGGGCCCTGCTTAGACCTCCTAAGTAAAAGCTGCTTATGCGAGCTTTTCAAACCCCAACATCCTAGGTCCAGATTTCCATAAGGCAAACTTCTTCCCGGCTCTTTCCTATAATATACTTCTTACACATGAGGCTCTTACCCTTTTTGCTAGGATATTGAGACTCTTGGGGTGGCAGTCCAGGGACCCTTGCCCATGGTGCCCTTAGGCTTATGCTTATGAGGACCTCCTACACTATAAATGCACAGGGACAGTTCCCTTAGTCCGCTGTGCTAGGTTGACAGAGCCAGAGTCTATCAGAGGGTACTGGAGGCTATAGGACATTGTGTTTTTTGTCACCTGCAATTTCCCAATCCAATTGAGTGGTACCAGAATCCAATGATGTACAATTTGTTTGCTTAGAATTGACTCTCCATACAGCAGAGCTTCTCCATCTTTAATACTATAGTCAGATGTGCTCCAAGATGCAAATAGTTAATTACAGGCCCCACAACCCTAGGGCATATCCCTATGATGAAAAGTTGGGTGAGGTAGAAGTCCTGGGTCCTGAGGGCATTGTCCCAGCCTCAGCCAGGTGGCCAGCCATTACCTTCTTTAAGACTGTTGTGCTTAGATGCCCCTCTCAAGGAGTTTATCCTCTTAGGGCAGTTTTATGGTCAGGCCTGTTAATTAAACTCTTGCTAGGGAATACTGGCAACCATTGCCCAAGCCTCACTGGCCTAGTTCTTCAAGGATATGCCATTACAGGTCCACTATGCCTGGCAGTCCCCATGTCTTTAAGGTGGCCATAAGGACATTAGACAGTGAGCCTGTGCCCATGGCACTAGCAAGTGTGATTAAACCCAGTACATGGTGGAGAGTAGCCAGAAGATGATCACACATCTAGGGAGCAAGGAAACTATAAGGTGCTATAACAGGGGATGCCCCAGGACTAGCAGTTACAAGAAATAACCAGGGATGCGGACATCAGATGGGTGCTACTCTTCCCAAGACAAAATTACCCTTAAAGTGGATCCTGGATAACTGTGACCAATTTGACCCATGGTCTTTGAAGAAGTGGCTCATTTTTCTCTGCCAAACAGCATGGCCATGATATCCTCTGCTGAGCGGAGAAACCTGGCCTCCTAAGGGAAGTATAAATTATAACACCCTTCTACAATTAGACCTATTCTGTAAGAGGGAAGGTAAATGGATGGAAGTCCCCTATGAGCAAGTTTTCTTTTCTCTAAGGAATAATCCTCAGCTATGTAAGGCTTGTAACCTATGCCCAACTGGCCCCTCCTGGTAGCCCCAGGACTATCCCCATATTTAGGGCTCCCTGTGGCTCCTCCTTTCACCAATGCTGACCAGGTCTCCTCAGCTCCTATAACCCAACAGGAATCAGGAAAGGCCAAAGCAGCCAAGGTACCTCAAGCTACTAGGATGCCCCAACTCTGCCCACTACAGGCAGTAGGAGAAGAATTTGGCCCAACCAAAGTACATACCCCCTTTTCACTTTCTGACTTAAAGAAAATCAAGGTAGACTTAGGAAAATTTTCAGATGACCTGGACAAGTACACAGATGTTCTGCAGGGCCTGGGTCAGTCCTTCAAATTAGATTGGAAAGATATCATGTTATTGCTTAGTCAGACCCCAGTCAGTAATGAGAGAGAGGCTGCTCTAGCAGTGGCTCAAGAGTTTGGGGACACCTGGTACCTTAGTCAAGTATGACCAAATGATGCCAGAGGAGAAGGATAGATTTCCTAAAGGCAGACAGGCAGTCCCTAGCATGGAACATCTCTGGGATTGTGACTCAGAACAGGGGGACTGGAGTCATTGGCACCTATTAACCTGCATGCTTGAGGGATTAACTTGAAATAGGAAATAGCCCATAAACTAGGCAATGTTATCCACCATAACTCAGGGAAAGGAAGAAAACCCAACAGCCTTCCTTGAGCAGTTATGGGAGGCCTTAAGAAAGTATACTCCCCTGTCACCAGACTCCATCAAGTGTCAGCTAATACTAAAAGACAAATTTATTATGCAATCAGCAGCCAACATTAGGAGGAAGCTCCAGAAGCTGGCCCTGGGGCAAGAACAGAGTCCAGAATCATTACTAAATCTAGCAACCTCAGTGTTCTATAATAGATACCAAAAGCAACAGGCTGAAACAGGAGGGACAAGAGAAAAGCCACAGCCCTAGTCATGGCCTTCAGGCAAGCCTACCCAAGGGGCTCAGAAGAGGGAAAGGCTTGGGTTAGCCACCAGTCTGGCAGAGCTTGCTACCACTGCCGCCTACCAGGACACTTTAAGAGACATTGTCCCCAGAGAAATGGACCACCTACTTGTCCTCGCCCACTGTGCCAAGGGGATCACTGGAAGGCACACTGTCCCAGGGGATGAAGGTTCCCAGGGCCTGAGGTGGCTAACCAGATGACCCAACAGCAGGACCGAGGGTGCCCAGGGCAAGTGCCAGCATAAGCCATCACCCTCACCCAGCCCCAGGTAAAGCTAACCATGGAGGGCCAGGAGGTCGATCTTCTCCTGGACACTGGCGCGGCCTTCTCAGTTTTGTTTTTCTGTCCTGGACAGTTGTCCTCCAAGTCTGTAACTGTCCGAGGAGTCCTAGGACAAGCAGTCTCCCGATATTTCTCCCAGCCCCTAAGCTGTAACTGGGAAGATGTGCTCTTCTCCCATGCCTTCCTCATCATGTCAGAAAGTCCCACTTCCTTACTAGGGCAGGACCTGTTAGCCAGAGCAGGAGCCATTATCTATATGAACATTTTCAGCATCTCTCTGCTGCCCATTATTTAAAGAAGGAATTAATTCTGATGTTTGGGCAATGGAGGGACAATTTGAGTGGGCAAAGAATGCCTGCCCAATTCAAATAAGGCTAAACAATCCCACCTCTTTTCCTTACCAAAGACAGTATCCCCTCAGACCGGAAGCCAAAAAGGGGCACAGAATATTGTAAGGAACTTAAAACCTCAGGGTCTAGTGAGGTTCTGTAACAGCCCTTGTAATACTACAATTTTAGGAGTACAAAAACCTAATGGGCAATGGAGGCTGGAGCAAGATCTCAGGCTTATTAATGAAGCTGTGATCCCTTTATACCCAGCTGTACCCAACCCATGCACCTTGCTCTCTCAAATACCAGGAAAGGCACAGTGGTTTACAGTCCTAGACCTTAAGGGTGCCTTTTTCTATGTTTCGTTACATCCTGACTCCCAGTTTCTGTTTGCCTTTGAAAACCCTTTGGACAAGAATTCTCAGCTCACCCGGACAGTGTTAACCCAGGGCTTTCAAGATAGCCCTGTTTGTCCAGGCTCTCATGCAGGATCTTAGTAATTTTTCACACCCATGTACCCTGGTTCTTCAATATACAGATGACTTACTTTAAACCAGTGTCAGCAGGCCACCCAGGACCTCCTAAACTTTCTAGCCACCTGTGGATTTAAGGTTTCCAAATCAAAAGCCCAATTTTGTAGGCAAAAGGTACAATACCTAGGCCTTTCTTTTTCTAAGGGCACTTAGGCCCTTGATGGAGAATATCTCCAACCCATACTGACTGCCCCCGTCCAAAGACCTTAAAACAGTTGGGGGATTCTTAGGAATAACTGTTTTCTGCCAATTGTGGATTCCAAGATATGGTGAAATAGCCAAACCCTTTATACAGTCTGATTAAAGAAACCCAAAAAGCTAACCCCCATCTAATACAATGGGACCCAATAGCTGAGGCAGCCTTTCAGACCCTGAAGCAGGCACTACTGTAGGCTCCAGCTCTAAGCCTTCCTACAGGGAACGACTTCTCCCTATATGTTATGGAGAAGTCGGGAGTGGCACTGGGGCTTCTCAGCCAGACTTGGGGGGCCATGCCACAACCAGTGGCATACCTAAGTAAGGAAATTGATGCAGTAGCAAAGGGTGGTCACCCTGCTTTTGGTTCATAGCTGTGGTGGCTATACTGGTCTCAGAAGCTGTTAAAATAGTGCAGGGGAAAGAACTAACTCTATGAACTTCGCATGATGTAGCTGGAGTTCTGGCCTCTAGAGAAGGCTTGTGGGTGTCTGACAACTGCTTACTCAAATATCAGGCCTTAGTGCTCAAAAGGCCTGTACTTCAGCTGCACACACGAGCAGCCCTCAATCCAGCTACTTTTCTTCCTGAGGAAGGGGTAGACAGACAACATGACTGTCAGCAGGTTATAGTCCAGAACTATGCAGCTCGAGAGGATCTCTTAGAAACTCCTCTAGCCAATCTTGACTTTATATACTGTCAGAAGTTCATTTATGAAAAATGGAGTTCCAAAGGCAGAGTATGCAGTAGTCATTAATCAGACAGTGCTTGAAAGTAACTCCCTTCCTCCTGTAACTAGTGCCCAGCTGGCAGAACTAGTAGCCCTCATTCGAGCTCTGAAATTAGGAAAAGGAAAAAGAGTAAATATATACACAGATTCCAAATATGCTTACCTAGTTCTGCATGTTCATGCTGCCATATGGAAGGAAAGAGAGTTACTAACCTCAGCAGGAACTCCTGCTAAATATCATAAGGAAAATTTAGACTTATTACAAGCTTTCAAAAAACCCAAAGAGGTAGCAGTCTTACACTGCAGGGTCACCAGAAAGGAGATGAGAAGGAAGCTGAGGGCAATCACTGAGCTCACCTAGAGGCAAAAAGGGCAGCTTGACAAGAATTTATAGAAGGACCTTTGATATGGGAAAAACCTCTCCAGGGAACTAGACCTCAATACTCATCAGAAGAGGTAGAGTGGGCAATCTCCCAGGGACATAATCTTCTTCCTTCAGGATGGCTAGCTACTGAGGAGGGAAAAGTACTCCTACCTGTTACCAGCTGGTGGAAAGTACTTAAAACCCTGCATCAAACTTTCCATATGGGTATAAAGATGGCCAAATCTATATATACAGAAAAAGGTCTCTTCAAGGCCGTCCAACAAATAGTCAAAGGATGTAAAATACACCAAAAATAATAAAATCCTTTGGCACATCGCAAAGTTCTTCCTGGGGAAGTGTGGACCGGTCATTATCCCAGTGAAGACTGAAAAATGGACTTTACCCATATGCCTAAGTCTCAGGGATATCAATATCTGTAAGTATGTGTAGATACCTACACAAACTGGGTTGAGGCTTTCCCCTGTAGAACAGAAATAGCCCAAGAGGTAATAAGAGTCCTGATTAATGAAATAATTCCTAGATTCAGACTCTCTATGTCTTCCAGTGATAACATTCCTGCCTTCAAAGCTGCAGTGACTGCAGTGACTGAAGGAATTTCCAGGGCATTAGGAATACAGTATCATCTCCACCATGCTTATAGGCCTCAGTCCTCAGGGAAAGTGGAAAAGATGAATGAAATTCTTAAAAGACACCTAAAGAAACTGGCATGAGAAATCCAGCTCCCGTTGTCTTCTCTATTACCAATGGCACTCTTAAGGGCTTGAAACTCTCCTCAGAAAATAGGACTCAGACCCTATGAGATGCTTTACAGATAGCCCTTTCTTACTAATGATTTCATATTAGACAAATAAACAGCAGATCTAATAAAAGATATAACCCCCTTGGCTAAGTACCAACAGGCTCTTAGGACCTTACCTGAAGGACACCCTAGGGAAAAAGGGAAAGAGTTGTTCTGCCCTGGAGGCTTAGTGCTTGTTAAGTCTCTCCCCTCAGACTCTCCCTCTCTAGGTCCATATTTGAAAGGATTATTTTCAGTTATTCTGTCTACCCTAATGGCAGTTAAGGTGGTGGGAATTGACTCGTGGATTCATCACACTCAGCTGAAGCCTTGGGCACCTGCTCAAGAAAATAATAGGCCCTTCACACCACAGCCTGAAGCTCTAGAATTTGACTCTTCACATACCTGTGAGCCTTTAGGGGACCTCCATTTTCTCTTCCAACAAGATCCCCAGGAAAGTAACTACTCATGAGTCTAACTTACATCCTGGAATTAACAGGACTATCACTCTTGACTTTATTATTTGCCACCAGACTCTATGAGGTCACCCTTATGGATTGGCCTAATAGCTCTTCTCTCCTTCCAAGTGCCCCCCACCATGACAATTTACACAGACTCTCAGGTGCAAAGTATTCTCCTGCCAAGCCTATGCCATACTCGAATCCCAACTATTCCTTTAGTGGAGGGGGCAGAATAATAGGAGGACTTGGTACTGGCATGGGAGGAATTACTACTGCTACTCAGTTTTACTATAAGCTATCTCAGGAGTTAAATAATGACAAAAAAAAGGTTGCTAATTCTCTCTGCAGAGGCAGCTCACTCTGCAAAAGCAGCTTAACTCTTTAGCTGCTGTGGCTCCTCAAAATAAAAGGGCCTGAATTTGCTTAAAGCAGAGAAAGAAGAAACCTGTCTCTTTTTAGGAAAAGAATGCTGCTACTTTGTAAACCAATCAGTTATTCTCTTAAACAAAGTTAAAGAACTCAGGGATAGAATGGGATGCAGAGCTAAAGACCATCAAGAAACAGGATTGTGGAATTTGTTTAACAACTGGCTGTCCTGGCTCTACCCTCTTCTAGGCCCATTTATAACCATACTATTATTACTGGCCTTTGGGCCTCTCATTTTCAACTTTCTTGTCAAATTCATTTCTTCTAAAATTGAGGCCATATGGCTACAAATGGACCTGCAAATGAAACCCCAAATGTCCTTGGCTGGTGAGTTCTATCATGGACCTCTGGTTCAACCTGCACCATTGAAAGATTCCCCTCTGGAGTAAACCTCAACTGCAGGACTCACTCAACACCCCAATTCAGCAGGAAGTAGTTAAAGAGCAATCAATACCCATGTCCCAACAGCAGTTGGGCTTTCCTGCTCAGAGTTGGGACTAAGGGACTTCTCTTCCTGGGTCTGTGAGGGGTGTGGTTTCAAAGGCAGGAGTTTCCTGGCTCCATCTGGGAACCAGAGGGGTTTCAACTGTAATTTCTTTGTCTAGGTTTCCTGCACATGGCCTAGGTGGGGAAAGCCAGGTGAGCTCCTTTGTCTCAAAAAGCCTGCCAAAAGCTCTGGGAGGATGGGGCTGTGTCATTCAGAGTTGTGGACCAAGTAACCAATCCGGTATCAGAGTCAAAAATCAATCACTCTAGAGGAAATCTGAGAGAACTATTCTCATTGGATGAAAACATGTATGGGAGGGAATAACACAAAGGTTAAAACTCCTGCTACTCTTTACCTATACAAATTAATTCTCTGGGTCCCCTCCCAGGGAAGCATGGAAGCCGTATTTCTCTCTCTCTCTGTCTAATAAATTGCTTTTCCACAAAACTCTTTTGGTCCATAATATTTATTTGAATGGCAAACTCACCATGCCTCCAGGACCCCTTTCCCCATTCTTCAGGGTTAGCGAGGCTAAGAACCTCTTCAGAACCAGGAGGAAGCTGGGGACATTGATGCTCCCCCAGTCACAAAAGAATGTAAAATAGTGTTCTAGATAACTTTTCCTAAATAGCCATCTGCATCACTACTTACATAACACACATTCATAGAAACCTGCAAAGAACAATTGTTCATTACCAATTCAGGTTTATGAATAACCCTTTTAAGACTGCAGGCATGAAGGATCATACAACTGACCTTTTATTTTAAAAATAATATGAGGATGGCCGAATAGGAACAGCTCTCGAGTGCAGTCACCAGTGAGAACAATGCAGAGGGTGACTGAACACTGCATGTCAAAACAAGCTATTAGGGCCCACATACCAGGTGATTCCTGGGCTGAAAAACACCACAAGTTTCCAGCACAGAGCTGGTACAGCGGGTCTCCACACAAAAACTCCAACAAATAAGGGTTGCCATTTCAACTGGCACCTGGAACACCTGGGAGACAGAGCCACCCATTTAACTGAAAAAAGGGGGCTGAAACAGGGAGCCAGGTGATCTGGCTTGGCAGGTCCCACCCACACAAAGACCAGCAATCTCAAATGCTCTGTATTAAGAGTTTAACAGCAAGCACAGCCGGACCTGGGAAAGTCCAGCTCTGTTGGGGGAAGGGCATCCACCATTACCGAGGTAGTCCACCACTACCAAGGCAGTCTGCATTACTGAGGCAGTCCACCATTATAGAGGCAGTCCGCCATTACTGAGGCAGTCCACCATTACAGAGGCAATCTGCCATTACTGAGGCTGACCACCATTACAGAGGCAGTTCTAACTTTTCCTCTATAAACAAAACTGCAAGGAAGTTCACACAGCAGCTCAGCAGAGCCCACAACAGCTCAGCAACACCTTTGCTGGGAGACTGTGACGTGGCTATGTCCTTCTTGGGCAGAGCAGCTCTGAAAAAAAGGCAGCAACACATCAGGAACTTATAAATAAAGCCCCACCTTCCCAGGACAGAGTACCTGGGGACAAAAATGGCTGTTATGAGTTCAGCTGTAGCAGACTTAAACGTACCTGCCCAGCAGCTCTGAATGGTACAAAGGAGCTCACAGCTCAGCAGTTGAGCTCCTACAAAGGAGAGCTCAGGCTGACATCTGGTGGGTATCCTTCTGGGACGAAGGTAACAGAAAAAGAAACTGTGAGCAACCCTTACTGTTCTGCAGCCACCACAGGTGATCCACAGGCAAGTAGGGCCTGGAGTGGACCTCCAGCAGTCCTACAGCAGAAAGTCCTGACTGTTAAAAGGAAAACTAAGAAACAGAAATAACTTCATCATCAACAAAAAGGATGTCCACTCAGAGACCCCATCTGAAAGTCACCAACTACAAAGACCACAGGTAGATAAATCCACAAAGATGGGAAGAAACCAGAGCAAAAAAGATGAAAACACCCAAAACAAGAACACCTCTCCTCCTCCAAGGGATCACAACTCCTCACCAGCAAGGGAACAAAGCTGGATGGAAAATGAATCTGATGAATCGATAGAAATAGGCTTCAGAAGGTGGGTAATAACAAACTTCTCTGACCTAAAAGAACATGTCCTACCCCAAAGCAAAGAAACAGAACATTGAGAAAAGGTTTGATGAAACGCTAACAAGAATAAACAGCTTAGAGAAGAATATAAATGACTTAATGGAACTGAAAAACACAAGAGAACTTCTCAAAGCATACACATGTTTCAATAGCCCAATCCACCAAGCAGAAGAAAGGATATCAGAGACTGATGATCAACTCAATGAACTAAAACAAGAAGGCAAGATTAGAGAAAAAAAGAGTGAAAAGAAATGAACAAAGCCTCCAAGAAATATGAGATTATGTGAAAAGACCTAATCTATGCTTGATAGGTGTACCTGAAAGTGATGGAGAGAATGAATCCAAGATGGAAAACACTCTTGAGGATATCAATCCTCAGAAAGGAAATCTTAAAATAAATGTGTTTCATTTTGATTATTATATAACTAATAAAACTATAAATATGTACAAAAATTATAAAATATAATTATTAGCAAAATATAAATATCTATAATCTCTCAACTTAGAGATGACTATTGGTAACATATTGGTATATTTTATTAACAGTCTTTTTTTTAATATATTAATTGTACTACATTCTAATCTGTTGTATTTATATTTCCTTAGGGACATTTATAATTATCATGATTTTCTTACTGATATTGTCACAATGAGATAAAAAGATCAATGAGACCCTTTAGATTTATGGGAAGCTAGGTTTAAAGGAAAGGCAAGAATGCATCAGAAATAAAATTACTGGCCAGGGGTCAGTGGTTTTATGGGTTTGAAATTCAAAAATGAGATTTAAAAGCCCAGTTGTCAGTGTGACCAATTTATGTAAAGTGCAATTAATGACACTGTTTTAAAACTCAGGACTGCAACAAGATAAATAATCACCTCTTGCCTTCAAATCATGCACTGTCTAAACATGAGCTGAACTTTAAAGGGTAATGCAGAGTTTGCAGGTGGACACAGAGATGATAAATATGTAAGCTGCTTCCCAAATTTCCCTCCCTAGCTTACCCTCACTCTCCTCTTTAGTATTAGCTGGCTCTGTTGAAATTATTTCAATTAAGAGAAAAGTAGTAAAAGCAACAAATCTTCTCACAGTTCCCACGAAGTCTTACAATATGAAAAGAGATAGGATAAAACATAACATACCAAAAACAGATGAAGTATTTCAATCAGATGCATTGCACTTGGAATTTTTTTTAAATACTTCCCAATGATCTCAACAGCAGTATACAAATAATTTTGACAAAACTCAAAAATAACTCATGATAAAAGAAAGAAGTTATAATTACTCTTCATAAGAGGTAACAAAAACTGAGTGAACAGAACTTGGAAAAAAATACAGTAAAACTAAATTATTTTAAAAAGTAATGCCACATTAGAAGTTAAAAAGAGTGAAATCGATTTGGCTGAAAATTGAGTGAGGCATGAATAAGTAAAATCACATTTAATGAAATAGAAAACGTAAAGAAATAATGCATAAAGACAATACATATAAAAGTCAAAGGAGATCTATTCCATATAGTTGGCATGTCTGTATCAAAGAACAGTGTTGAAAAAAATCTTTACAATAATTGTTTTCTTAAATAAATAATGGAATGTTTAAATTCCAATGTACGATGTGTAATGTGTACTAGGAAAATTACTGATAAATACTTCTCATACATTTTACCTTGGTAAATATTATGAACTTCAAGAAAACAACATCAAAGGTCTCCAGTTGACCTAAAGAGACACCTAACAGAGAGGGAATCAGGCCAACTTCAGATTATCCAGATCATTGTTACCTGACAAAAGAAAGTATAATAATGCCTGTAAAGTTCTAGAAAAATAGAAATATTATCTAAGGGTTTTATGTTATTATGTAAAAATTCATAGCTCACAGCTCAACAAATTAGTCTTGGAAAAGCTATTAAAACAAAAAGACAAAATATACGCAAAAATATTCAGCCAAAGATGAGATGAATCAAAATGAAGAACTCGGTAACAGAGAAATAAGTAAAGGTTAAAAAAAATAGTGGTGAGCACCAAATCCCACTACTAAAACCTAAGACCAGATAATGGAGAGAAATATTAAAATAATTTAGAAATGTTGCAACACAGAACAAGATATATTTAGAGTTAAGATGGCAAATGGAGGTAGATTGAAATATAGGTGTTCAAATGTTCTCCTTTTTTATACTAGCAGTTATTATTTATTAACTAACAAAAACAAATTTGGAATTATTAGTTTTAAGTATATTATTTTTAATGTTGAAGAATAGGAACTATAATCAATATACCTTCTAAAGGTAGATATAAAAATATTTAAAAATAGAGCTCCCAGAAAAGGATAGAAAATAAACAATAACAGAATTAAAATGAAACTTGTAAGGTGGCAAATTTAGAAACATTCCTATTAAAGTTATTAATATTAATTTTTTTAAAGGCAAAGTTAAATATCTAGTGCCAAATAAAGAGATACAAAGATGTGTGATAAGTATAAAGTAGTTAAAATGTTAATTGTATAATTTGGTGATAGATATATGGGTGGTCAATGTAAAATTTTGAAAACTTCTCCATTTGTTTTAAAACTGTTATAGTAAGATGCTGGAAAAGTCTTCTTTATTTAATAAGCTAAAATAAAATCTAACAGTATGAAATATATAAACATTGAGGGAAACTATAGGCAATCTAGAGGAAGCCATGAAGAATCAATGAAAAAAATAAGACCACCCAGGGTACATAAAACAGAAATCATACAAAAGGTTGAATTATTACTTTAATTAAATCAAAAATCTGCATAGAAAAATATACTATAAATTTTATATTTTAAAAATGAAACTATCAAATCATAACAAAGTATTGATATGGTTAACATGTAATGCTGTCAAAAAAAATTAACAAAGAGAGAGACTAACAACTCAAAGTAAAATTATCAAAAGATACAGACAGATCATTTAAAAATACACAAAATACCTAAAAACAGAGAGGGAAATTCTCAATCTTACTCAAAAATAATATATTACAAATAAAAGTGGAATTAGAGAAGATATTTTCCTAGTATTTGTGTAAAGATAAAAAGCGTGATAACCTTTTTATCTTAAACCTAAATAATACCCAATGATGCATAATGACTCAGATTTAACAAGGAGAAAGACTAACAATTCCAAATAAAATATCCATCAAAAGATACAAACAGAATTTTACGATGGTATCCATGAAATTATTTAAAAATTGTGTCAAAAAGAACAAAGCTAATGAACAGAGATGAAGCAAGTATATATCCTAGAATATTCATAAAATATTCTTGGGGGGATATAAAAAATAACATTAGGAATAGGTTTTAGGCATGTGAAAGAAATGGAATTTTATGGGTCTTTTTACCATGCACACTTGAGATGCATACAGGCATGTGTACTTTTATAAAGCTTCCCAGATAATTTTATTATACTGTTGATTATGATTAGTAGTATTTGCCAATTATGTTGAGTGATTCATGCCCAAATAATTTTTAGATAATTATAAATGATGTTAAGTTAGGGATACAAGGAAATATTGTGAGCCAGGCAATAACTGTTTGTCAGAAACAAGCAGAAGTTTTGGGAGGAGGAATGTAGAAAAGTAATCAGGTTTCCAAGAACAAAAGGGACAAAGCAGAGTATGTCAGGACAGAAAGGTAGCACAGATACAGAGCAAAAAAATAGCTGCTCAGGAATTAACCTAGCAAAGAGCATTGCCCTAATTTCCGCTGATTATCAGAGAAGGCAACTTGATTGCTGGATAATATAATTAATATGATATCCTTGATGGCATAATTAATTAGATATAATTAAGGTGACTACAACAATGAGTATATCCTTATACAGTCAATGCTAATTTTTTTGAGTCAGGAGTAGGATGCTGTAGTTATGAGTGTGTGGTTAGAGAAGTCAGACATTTTTAGTCCACAGTCTTTTGACCTGAGATGTTCTTTAATATAAAATCCTTGAGAGCATACTTTTCAGTCCAGTTCTTAAACTAGTCAGACTTTTACCTAACTCCTGTGGTAAGGATCACACTGCTCTCTACATGACTTTTCATGGCCTCAGTGACTTCCTGATACCCACCCCTATAAATCTAACCATCTACTAAGTCTAATTACTATTGAGAATAAATATAACAAGTTTATTAACCACAATATATCTTTTTTTAAGAAACAAAATAGCTGAGCATTTTAAATTATGATAAAAATGTATGTGCTTGTTTGAATGAACATTCTTTACAAATGATTTGTTTACAAAATAGATAGCTGTGTCTATTTCTGATTCCACAAGTTTATACCATAAAATGTTTGGCTGAGTCAAGACTCATGTTCTTTTTGAGTAACTCTGTGTGAACCTAGCAGGTAGATGTTGTATCTAATCCTTGTAGAAGCATTACCATATTTCAGTCACAGTTTACAGGGCATTATGAAAAAGAAGTAGAACCCCATATACATTGAGATTTTAAAAATAACAAAAATATCATTTTCTTATTTTGAAAAAAAAAGGCACATAAAGCCAATTTACAGATTAAAAAAAAAAATAAATGACACCATGAAACAGACTTGAAGCCAAGGCCAAAGCCCAGGAGTTTAGAAAAAAAAAAAAAAACATTTCAAAGTCAATATGAGAATTCTGCTCTGGTTTTGGTACACATCCCACCTGATTCTTATCACATGAAAGTTCCTCTGTGACTCTAGAAAGATGAATGCATGATAAACTGATAAAAATTTGTCTCTAGAGACTCCAATCTTTTAAAATATGTATTCTTTTTTGGAAAAGCTATACAATTGAAAAGGAATAATTTTTTCTCTATTTTCTTTAGGAAGAGAGGTGAGTGATAGAGGCAGTGTCCGTGACCATAAGTAGGTCCAGACTCCCACATCTGAGATAGTAAAAAGCCCTCTCAGACTTGGGAGATAAATGGTGTTTAGCATCCCCTTCCCATTACAAAAGTACAGTCATCAAAATGATATTGTACTGGCATAAAAGCAGACATAAAACAAATGGAACAGAATATAAAGCCCAGAAATTAACCCCAACACAGGACTTGAGTAAAATTTTTCTCACCTTGGAAAATAAAGAAAACCCAGATTCAGCTTAAGAACATTCCTCTGTCAACCCAATCTGTAAACAGCACCTCTAGTCATACGAGACTTAACTGTGTCTAATTGTAACTCCTAGAAAGAAAAAAGAGTAATTACAAACGTAAAAATTTTGAAGAACCACAAGACTGAACAATTAAGCAATCTTGAGCAAGAAGAAAGTTAGAAGCCTCATATTCAAATTACATTACAAAAGTACAGTCATCAAAATGATATTGTACTGGCATAAAAGCAGACATAAAACAAACGGAACAGAATATAAAGCCCAGAAATTAACCCAGGCACATATGGTCAGTAATCTTTGATAATGTGACAAGAATACAAGGGGGAAAGGAAGGCCTCTTCAATAAATAGTGATGGGAAAACTGAATTTTTACAAACAAAAATAATGAAATTAGATCTTCTTCTTACACCCTAACAAAAACCTCAAAATTGTTTAAAAGACTTAATTGTAACATCTAAAACTGTATTAGGCAATTTTTGCATTGCTATACAGAAATATCTGAGACTGGGTAATTTTTAAATAAAAGAGGTTTAACTTGGCTCATGGTTCTCTGAGCTATACAGGAAGTGTGGTACCAGCATCTGCTTCTAGTGAAGCTTACAGTTATGGTGGATAATGAAGGGGGAGGCAAGCATCTCACATGGTGAGAGCAGGAGAAAGAGAGAAGGTGGAGTTGACAGTCAAATCTTATGTCCTTCTCACCTTGAAAAATATAATTATCCCCTGCTAATAGTCCCCCAAAGTCTTAATTTATTTCAGCATCAAGTCCAAAATCCAGTTTCATCTCGACTCATCTCCTTCTACCCATAAGTCTGCAGAATCAGAATAAGTTATTTGCTCCCGAGATAAAACAGATGTGCACGCATTGGGTAACCATTACTGCTCCAAAAGCAAAATATTGGAGAACAGAAAAAGGCAATAGGCCCTGCACAAGTCCAAAACCCAGCGGGGCAGTCACTAAATCTTAAAGCTCCAAAATATTCTCCTTTGACTCCATGTTCCACCTCCAAGGCATGTTGGTGCAAGCAGTAGGATCCCAAGCCCTTGGGCAGCTCTATCCCTGTGGCTTTGCAAGGTTCAGCCCTTGCAGCTGCTCTCATCGGTTGGAGTTGAGTTCCTGTGGCTTTTTTAGGCTCAGGAGGCAAGCTACCAGTGGACCTACCATTCTCAAGTCTGTAGAATGATGACCCCCTTTCCACAGCTCCCCTGGGTGGGGATTCTGTGTGTGGCTCTAATCCCACATTTTACCTCCACACTAATCTAGTAGAAATTCTCAGTGATGGTTCTACCCCTGCAGCAATCTCCTACCTGAGTGCCGAGGCTTTCTCGTTTACCCTTTGAGATCTAAGGGGAAGCTGCCAAGCATCCGTCACTTGCATTCCATGCCCCCACCAACTTAACACCACGTAGATACCACCAAAGCTCATGGTGGCGTGTACTCTCCAAGAGTGGGCCAAGCAATATCTGGGATCCTTTGAACTAATCCTGAAGCTGGAGCAGCTAGGATGCAGGGAACACTGCCCAAGGCTGTGCAGGGCAGTGGGGCCCTGGGCCTGCCCCAGAAAATCATTATTTTTCCACAGGTCTCTGGATCTGTGATTGGATGGACTATCTTAAAGATCTCTGAAATGCCTTTGAGACCTTTTTCCCATTTTCTTGAATTTTAGCACTTGACTCCCTTTTAGCCATGCTAATCTCTCTTGCAAGCCTTTCCTCCACAGGCTTCTGGGATTTTCTCTCTGCCAAATGGTCAGGTTGCAAATTTTCCAAAGCTTTACACTCTGCTTCTCTTTTATATATAAATTCCAGCTTTAAGTCATTCATTTTCTTCCACAGCTGATCATAGGTTATTAGAAGCAGCAAGGTCACTTCTTGAACACTTTGCTGCTTAGAAATTTCTTCTCCAGATATTCTGTCAACATTCTTAAATTCATATGTCCACAGATTCCCTAGGACATGAAAACAATGCAGCTAGGTTTTTGTTTTTTTGTTTTTTTGCTAGGGCTTAACAGGGGTGACCTTCACTCCAGTTCCCAATAAGCTCCTCATTTCCATCTGAGATATCAGTCTGATGTTCGCTGTCCACATTTCTGCCAATATTTTAATCACAACTGTTTAACCCTCTAAGAAGTTCCAAACTGTTCCTTATCATGCTATCTTCTTCTGAGCCCTCCAAACTCTGCTACTCTCTACCTATTACCAAGTTCCAAAGATGCTTCTACATCTTTAGCACCTTCATACCAGGAATGGTCCCAACACTGTCCCACTCCTTAAATTAATTTTCTATGTGAGGGTGTGTAAAGAAATTTCTGTAAAGAAATACCTGAGACTAGGTAACTTATTTAAAAAGTTTATATTGGCTCACTGTTCCACAGGCTATGCAGGAAGTGTGGTGCCACAATCTGATTCTGGTGGGGATCTCAGGAAACTTACAATCATGGCAGAAGGTGAAGGGGGAGCAGGCCTATCATATGCCAATAGAGAGGAGGGAGGTGCCACACACTTTTAAATAACCAGATCTCACAAAAATTCACTCATTATTATTAAGACAGAACCTAGCTCTTCATGAGGGATCCTCCCCTGTGACCCAGAAATCTTCCACTAGGCCCCACTTCTAACATCAGGGGATATATATCAACATGAGATTTGGAGGGAACAAACATCCCAACTCTATCAGGTACCAAAAGCAAAGGCAACAAAAGCAAAATAAACAATGAGACTACACCAAATTAAACAGTTTCTGCACAGCAACAACAACAAAAAAAGGAAAGTAAGTCAACAAAATGAAAAGGAAACCCACTAAATTGGAGATGTTTGAAAAACACATATTTAATAAGTGATTAATTCTCAAACTATACAAAGAACTCATGTAAATCAGTAGTAAAAAGCTAAGAAACGAACTAGTTATGTTAAGAAATAATGGGCAGAGGATGTGAATCAATATTTTTCCAAAGAAGGCATGCAGATAGGCAATATATATTTGAAAATTTGCTCAACACCACTAATCATCAAGAAAACTCAAAACAAAAATAAGATATAACCTCATACCTGTTAGAATCACTATTATCAAAAAGTAAAAACATAAAAAGTGTTGGTGAAGATACAGAGGGAAAAAGAAACACTTATGCATTGTTGGTGGAAATATAAATTGGTATAAATGATACAGGATTTTTCTTGGCACCTTTTCCAGGCTCACAGCAAGAGGTACCCCACATACTCAGCCCACCAAGCCACATCTGGCTTGTGCTCTGGTACAAATCCCATGACCACAGTGGCTGCACACTCAGCCCCTGGCAGTAGAGGGTGTGTGAGCAAGTGAGTGTGGGGTCCAGCCACCATTCTAAATGCTGTCAGGGGCAGGTTCCTTGCAGGGCTTTCAGCTGAACTAATCATGTTACCCCAAGGGGAATGTGGTGGTACCCAGGCAGGATTGTTCATGACCTCAAAGTCCCAGAAGGGGTGTTACAATATGCTAATTAGCTCTTTTAGTCCTACTGCCCACAGCTCAACAGCCCTTTGCCCCACTCTGGGCCACAGCTCTAGGGCAGACTCAGCCCTACCACTGCTTCCCATCACATGGGGCAGCTGCTTTATGATGGTGGAGGGCAGAGGAGCACAGTATTATAGTCTTCTGAGTACCTGTATTCAGGGGATCCTGGGTTCTTGTTCCACATCTAAGAAAAATGAGGTCACACTGACAATTGATGTGCAATGAGGACAGATACCTGTTGAGTGATGAAACAGTGCTCGGCAGAGAGGGGACAGGAAGATGGTCTCTCACCTGAAGTCAGATCTTCTCTTCAGTGTGGCTGAGTCTGAGGCTTTTATAGGCACAGGGTGGGGAAGAGGTGGGCCATAGGTAGTATTGGAAAAAGGAACATTTGGTTGGTTAAAAAGCATTATTCAGAAAGAACCAATCAGGAAAGGGCAGGAACAGAAGTTCTCACTCTGTAAACAGAAACAGAAGTTCTGACTCTTCAGTAGCAGGTTTCATCTGGAACTAGGTATTGAGTCTTTCAGGCTTCTGGTTGTTTTTGGCTTGAAGGCAGGGTTTCACTGGGGACCCACCCCTATCTACCTAAGCATTTGTCTGCCTCCTGCAGCTATCAAAACCATATAGACAACAGTATAGAGGTCCTTCAGAAAGGTAAAAATAGAACTGCCATATGAACCAACAATTCCACTTCAGGGTATAGCCAAAAGTATTGAAAGGAGAATTTTAAAGAGATGACTGCATACCCATGTTCATTGCAGCATTATTCATGATAGCTAATACATAGAAACAACGTAAGAGTCCATCAGTTGGTAAATGGATAAAGAAAATGTGGTATATCAACACAATGTAATATTATTCAGCATTAAAAAGGAAGGAAATAGCTTGAAGTCAAATGGGGTCTTCTAAATATACAATCATGTCATATGCAAATAGAGACAATTTGATTTCTTGTTTTCCTAATTGAATACCCTTTATCTCTTTTCTTGCCTGATTGCTCTGGCTAGAACTTCCAATACTATGTTGAATAGGAGTGGAGAGAGAGGGCACTTGTGTCTAGTGCCAGTTTTCAAAGGGAATGCTTCCAGTTTTTGCCCATTCAGTATAATATTGGCTGTGAGTTTGTCACAAATAGCTTTTATTTTGAGATACATTCCATTGATACCTAGTATATTGAGAGCTTTTTAGCATAAAGTGCTGTTGAATTTTTTAAAGGCCTTCTCTGCATCTATTGATAATCATGTGATTTTTGTCTTTGGTTCTGTTTATGTGATGGATTACGTTTATAGATTTGTATATGTTGAACCAGGCTTGCATCCTCGGGATGAAGCCTACTTGATCATGATGAATAAGCTTTTTGATGTGCTGTTGCATTAAGTTTGCCAGTATTTTATTAAAGATTTTTGCATCAATGTTCATCATAGATATTGGCCTGAAATTTTCTTTTTTGGTTGTGTCTGGAGGCATCATGCTACATGAATTCAAAGCTACAGTAATCGAAACAGCAGGGTGCAGGTACCAAAACAGAGATATATGGAACAGAACAGGGGCCATGGAAGTAATGCCACACATCTACAACCATCTGATCTTTGACAAATCTGACAAATACAAGCAATGGGGAAAGGATTCCCTGTTTAATAAACGGTGTTGGCTAGTAACGTGCAGACAGCTGAAACTGGACCCCTTCCTTACACCTTACACAAAAGTGAACTCCAGATGGATTAAAGATTTAAACATAAGACCTAACACCATAAAAACCCAGAAGAAAACATAGGCAATACCATATAGGACATAGGCATAAGCAAGGACTTCATGACCAAAACACCAAAAGCAATGGCAACAAAAGTTAAAATTAACAAATGGGATCTAATTAAACTTAAAAGCTTCTTCACAGTCAAAGAAACAATCATTAGAGTTAACTGGCAACCAACAGACTGGGAAAAAAAAATTTGCAAGCTACCCATCTGACAAAGGGCTGATATCCAAAATCTACAAAGACCTAAAACAAATTTATAAGAAAAAAACCAAACTACTCCATCAAAAAGTGGGTTAAGGATATAAACAGACACTTTTCAAAAGAAGACATTTATGAGGCCAACAAACGTATGAAAAAAATGCTCATTATCACTGTTCATTAGAGAAATGCAAATGAAAATCTTATTGAGATACTATCTTATGCAAGTTAGAATGGCAATCATTAAAAAATCTAGAGACAATAGATGCTGGAGAGGATATGGAGAAATAGGAATGCTTTTACACTGTTGGTGGGAGTGTAAATTATTTCAACCATTGTGGAAGACAGTGTAGAGATTCCTCAAGGATCTAGAACTAGAAATACAATTTGACCCAGCAATCCTATTACTGGGTATATACCCAAAGATTATAAATCATTCTATTATAAAGAGATATGCACATATATGTTCTTTGCAGCCTGTTTACAATAGTAAAGACTTGGAACCAATTCAAATGCCCATCAACGATAGACTGGATAAAGAAAATGTGGCATATATACACCATGGAATACTATGCAGCCATAAAAAAGGATGAGTTCATGTCCTTTGCAGGGATATGATGAAGCTGGAAATGATAATTCTCAGCAAACTGACATCAGAACAGAAAACCAAACAACGCATGTTCTCACTCATAAGTGGGTGTTGAACAATGAGAACACAAGGACACAGGGAGGGGAACATCACACACTGGGACCTGTTGTGGAATGGAGGGCTAGGGCAGGAATGACATTTGGAGAAATACCTAATATAGATGATAGGGGGATGGATGCAGCAAACCACCATAGCATGTGTCTCCCTATGTAACAATCCTGCATGATCTGCACATGTACCTCAGAACTTAAAGTATAATTAAAAAGAAAGAAAGAAAGAAAGAAAGGACATATTGCCATTTGCAACAACACAAATGAAACTGAATGACATTTTGCTTAAAGAAATAATCCAGACACAGATATTTGAATATAGTATTACCTCACTCATCTGTGGAATATCAAAATGTTGAACTTACAGAACAGAGAATACAAGGTCTTTACCTGGGATGGGGAAAGTGGAGAGATACTGGTCAGAGAGTAGAAACTAGAATTTATTATCTGAGTAAATCTGGAGACCTAATGTATAGCATGGTGATTATAGTTAATAATAATATACTGTAGGTCTGAAATTTGCTGAGAGTAATTTTAAGTATACGTACCACATGTGCAGAAGATAATTATGTGATGTCATGGAGGTGCTCATTAGCTTGATAATGCTAATCATTTCACAGAGTATATGAATATTAAAACATCTAATTGTACACTTTTAACATATATAATTTTTATCTGTCAATTGTAATTGTCAATTTTATTTTTCAGTTTCTCAGTAAAGCTGGGGAAAAAAATGATACAGTTGATAGGCAGAAGCTGTTATTTACCAAGACAACAGCAATGGACTTGATAGGTTTCATTTTTATGAATAAAAACACATGTCAGCATGATATCGGTCTGATAGCATAATTTTGTCAATATTCCATGTAACAAATGATTAAATTTTCTCTAATCACATATTATTGTTGACACTAAATTTGATTCAATTATATTTTATTTTATGTAGATGAGACTACTTTCAATAACGTTTTTTATTAGGTGACACAGATTATCTCAAAATTCTTTATCACTGTTTGCATAAACAGCTGGTCATGTTTAAATCATGAAAGCTATCTTTTTACATTAGTGTAAAGTAAGTGGACAAATAATTATATTTACTCTATCACTCATTTCATTAGAATTCAGTAAATAATTTAATTATGTGATTCATTATAAGTACAAGTAAAGTCTTCCACAGATTTCCAGAATAATTTAGTGTGAGTTTTTTTTATTTACACCATGATATTTGTGTTTGTCTCCCCATTAATTTTCATACTTTTAGGTAGTCTAGATTCATATTTATTATGATGTCATATCTTACTGTATTTGGTATTTGCATTTATATATCTATTTGCTTGAATTTTCATTAGTAAATAACTTAGTCCCCAAAGTGGGAACTATAAATCTATTTGGAATTCGGATCTCGTGATTCCTACTGCACGGCAGTCCTCACTGGACAGCAAAGGCTTTTCCTTTATGTAGAAACCTAGCTACTCACCCAAGACAACAGGCTGCCTATTTGAGCAAAACCTGAAAAGTGCTCACAAGTTATTTCCAGTATCTCTGCAAAATATCTTCCAGTGACTAATCAGGAAATAAAGGCAGTTTTCATTATTCTATAATGGCACGTTATTTGGGTTGCCTTTCAACAAACCATTAGTCTAAATTACTTTTAGTGAACTCCATAGTTTACTGATGGCGGAAAGCAATGGACTGTGAAGCAAGAATTGCTGGAAGCCTCTTTTTCCTAATAGAACTTCAGTTGTTGAGTTATTGTTTTATATTCAACAACATCTTGGAAATGAGTCCACATATACAAGCAGTCAATAATGCAAGATGAATGACAATTTCAGCATGTGAAATGCAGCTATTCACCAGAATAATTTTAATACTGCTATGAACTCCAAGCAGAGTGGATTTTTATTTTTATTTTTTGAGAATCAGTGACAACATATTCAAGACAGGGAGAAGAAGGCTGGTGAAGAGGTACCCTTTTCCGTTTCATGGTAATATTAAATAAGGAAAGCAGTGAAAAATACCTGTGGGCAATGCTTTTGACCAATGGTGGGAGAGAGTTAAACATCTGTCTTAAACTTTTCTAACAAACTATGATGGTCAAAGAGACAGCTGGAACAACTTCATAACCCTTTAAAAGATATATCATGGCAAAGAAAGACTTTTTTAAAAAGAGTATTTTTTGTAGGATTTGGAGAAATCATCAGCAGTTTTGTTACTCTTTGATTAGCAACTTCAAATGAACAAAATAAAGGTCAAGCATAATATCAGAGAATATTTCAAGAGAAAAGTATTATTATAATCTCCAGATCTAATTGGTGATAGGAGTGAAGTAGTGTATTAGCGATAAACTGGCAGTTCAGGCAGATCTATAGAAGGAGTTATTGGGTCATAGAATCTGATTGTTAGCTTAGCAGACCAAAAATGTTCCTATTATGTAAGATACATGTTACATTAGACTATGAAAGACTAACAACAACTAAATGTGCAAGATTTTGACAGATATACAGTTTGAAATTTACAATGATAAACACAAGTTTGGAGTAGACTAAGCCTACTTGATCTAGTACGTTAGACACTAGCTAAATGTGCCTATTGAGCACTTAAAATGTGGCTATTACGAACTCAGATGTGTTATAGAAAACTTATACTTAAAACATATGCACTGAATTTCAGATATTTAGTATAAGAAAAATGCAAATATATTATTAATTTTTTATGGATCATATACTAAATACTTTTACATAGATTGGGATGATATGAGTCATTAATTATACCTGGTTTCTTTCCTTTTATTAAATATTTCACATAGAAAATGTAAAATCACACATATGGCTTACATTGCATTTCTACTGTCATTGCTGGACTAGAAAATTTTATTCATTTGACTAGTGGAGTCCCTTTATATAGTAACTAAGTTCCTTGGTGATTTCATACAGAGCAATGTAAGTTATACAATTTTATGGCAAGTATATAATTTATAATTACATACATAATTATATTATATGTAAATATAATGAGAAATATGAATTATACAATTCAAGTGTTTACTGGCTTTAGGCTAATTTTATCTAATGTACCTATATCTATATTAATAATATACTTGCTGAATGGACCAAGTGTGTGAATTTGCTGATTAGATGACTCTTGCCTAGAATTTGC
Source organism: Saguinus oedipus (assembly GCA_031835075.1). NCBI lineage: Eukaryota > Metazoa > Chordata > Mammalia > Primates > Cebidae > Saguinus > Saguinus oedipus. The sequence continues at coordinate 150,736,573 of CM063171.1, read as the reverse complement.
TGAATAAACACTGCCAGATTTTATTACAATAACCATTCTTTCTCTACCTTTTTATGTTGAACATTCTTTTCTACTGACTTATTTTTTCCTTCATTATCTGTGTCACAATCTCAGACACCTAAGGATGCTAATAGTAACTAATAAGCAGGTGATTAAAATAAATGAAGAGTCCCATGTGGAAATTACTGTGAACTGGGGAGTTTACAACACCAGAGAGTTTCTGCCCAAAAACAGGTTGATGAAGCTATATAAGTGCTATATTTATTGAATGAATACATGGTGGCTGAAAGTATATGTATATGTACATATATGTGTGTGTCTATATATATATACACACACTAAAAATATATATACACACGAAATATATATATATTTCAGTAGGAAATATGTGTTAGTTAATTCCCCAATACCTCACACCCACACAGAACTGCAACCCTAGAGATGAAATGGAAGACACTGGCAAAAAGAGGAGTGAATGACAGAGAGGCCCACAGATTGAAGTTTTTATTCCCAACCTTCATAGTCTTCCTTCCTCCATGGAAAGAGGTCTCGATCTACGACCACAGGTCTTACTAGACAGGCCTTCTCCCATGGCAACAACTTTTCCTAGGTTGAAATAGAATGAACATGCATTATAGCTTGCCTAGAAAAAATCCTGGCTAATGCTCCTAACACTTCAAGTAAAAGGCTCTTAATTATTTGAGTATCACCTTTCAGTCTCAAATGTGTCTCTATTATGTAACAAATTATATTGTCTACCTAAGTATCCCTTCATAGATGGATTTTCTACACCTCCATGTTTATTTACTTTCGCTTGCCCTCAATTTCACGGCTAAAGTTACAATGATATATTGCCCTTCCTTCTTGTAACAGTGAAGCAATTCTTCCCAGAGAACACCATGCTCAAATCAGGAAATTCTTCACTGTCAGTTCAAGAGAGGTGTCTGAAATTTCAGCCCTATGGGATTCTATTATTCTTATGAACCCATGACTACTTAGTACTTCTCATTATTTCCATTTCTGAATGAAAGATTTTGTTATGATTATCTTCTCCTGTTGCTGAATTTGCATTTATTAGAGATAGATAGATGATAGAGAGATGACAGATAGATAGATAGATGATAGATAGATAGACAGATGATAGATGATAGATAGATAGATAGATAGATAGATAGATAGATAGATAGATAGATAGATAGATAGATGGATGTTGGGGGAGGGAGGAATCAGATAACATATATTTTAGTTAGAAAGTCACTAATTCATAACTAATTCATAAGGAGACTCACTCATCTGGAATTGATGGGGACAGAGATTCCAAACCTTGAGCCAGAGATATTCTCTGAATGTGGTATTGGGTTGTCTTTCTTGGAGAAAAAGTCATTGTATCTACACATGGGAGGAAGAATTAATATAGATGAATGATCAATGATAAGACTATGGCAGACTACTAGTTACACAATCAAACCATTAGCTGGCAGCCCTATACCCTCGCAAGTAGATATAACCATGTGCTATTCTTACCCACAGAATATGAACAGAATTGTTTTCTACTGTTTTTGGATCTGACCTTCAATACTACACACATGCCCAGCCATACTCTTTTTTCTTCCTGCCCTTTAAAACACAGAGCCTGGCAGAGAAATTGTGATAGAAATTTGGTCATTTAAAAAAATAAGACCTTGTGAGATGTTGCCATAAAATGGAAGAAGCTGGTGCCCTTTAATCATCTATTGGCATAGAGTTATCACACCATTTAGATTGAAAATATTGACTATGCAAGAGAAATAAACTTTTCTTCTTTAAATTACTCAGATAGGGAGCCACTTGTGTTACATAAGAAATACATAACAGAAATGTTAAGATTTTCTATTATCATCAGTATGAATTGTAGACTAGAGATGGATGGACAATATATAGTAAGTGGCAGTTTTTGTATCTATAGACTTAAATTTTTTGATTATGAGTCATAACAATGTTTTCTCAACTGATGCCATTGTGGGTTTTTCCTGTATAAATAAAATATTAATGAATATTTTGCATATAAGTATTGTGTTAATAACATTGCTTATGATTATGATTATAAAAATTTCTTACTATTACTTAGTATATACACATTTAAATTAAATTACTGCTGAATGTAAAATTCTATGTCTAATATTTACTTTTTAAAAAATCAGTTTTTTTATCTTTACTCCTACTGAAATTTTGAAATTACTTCTTGAATTAGATAGATAACTTGTAATTAATACAAATTTTACATTAAAAATGTAAATATATGCTTGAAGGCAAACATAATTTTTTTAAATAAAAATGATGAAAAGAACACCTGCAAACTTAAAATCTCCCTGCACAGCACAAAGGAAGAACAGTCCAGCCAGCTTCGTTGAGAGGGTAAAAATCCAAAGGCTGTTTGCTTCCTCATCCTGCTGTTTGGTCTGTGTGCGGTACCTGTCAAATAAATTAACCTCCCTGGAATATCTTAAAATAAGAATAATAATGAAGTACTTCATGGAGTTGTTATGAGAATTTAAAGATAAATAGTATGAGAAAGAAAAGGAAAATGAAAGTATTACAGAAATATACATGAGGCCAACAAACACATGAAAAAAATGCTCATCATCACTGGTCATTAGAGAGATGCAAATCAAAACCACATTGAGATACCATCTCACGCCAGTTAGAATGGCGATCATTAAAAAATCTGGAGACAACAGATGCTGGAGAGGATGTGGAGAAATAGGAACACTCTTACACTGTTGGTGGGAGTGTGAATTAGTTCAACCATTGTGGAAGACAGTGTGGCGATTCCTCAGGGACCTAGAAATAGAAATTCCATTTGACCCAGCAATCCCATTACTGGGTATATATCCAAAGGACTATAAATCGTTCTACTATAAGGACACATGCACACGAATGTTCATTGCAGCACTGTTTACAATAGCAAAAGACCTGGAACCAACCCAAATGCCCATCGATGATAGACTGGACTGGGAAAATGTGGCACATATACACCATGGAATATTATGCAGCAATCAAAAATGATGAGTTTTTGTCCTTTGTAAGGACATGGATGAATCTGGAGAACATCATTCTCAGCAAACTGACACAAGAACAGAAAATGAAATACCACATATTCTCACTCATAGGCGGGTGAGAAAAATGAGAACACGTGGACACAGGGAGGGCATCTACTACACACTGGGGTCTATTGGGGGGAATGGGGGAGGGACAGCGGGGCAGAGGCTGGGGAGGGATAGCTTGGGGATAAATGCCAAGTGTGGGTGAAGGGGAGGAAGGCAGCAAAACACACTGCCATGTGTGTACCTATGCAACTATCTTGCACGTTCTGCACGTGTACCCCAAAACCTATAATGCAATAAAAATTAAAAAAAAAAAAACTGACCAGGTGGAGGAAAATACTTGAATAATTACACATTTAATGAGTACAGTTAATAATTGCCCAAAATATTAAAACAATTTATAATTTTGAATCTGTGATTTTTGTGTCATAATTTTTTCTATTTCATTTCACCTTGTACATAACCATCTGAATGAGAACATTTGGATTGATGTAAAGAGTTATGACTGCTTTGTTTTTAATCACTCTTCAATTAGCAGGGAGTTATTGTTATTATTAGCAAGGAGTTATCATTTATTTATTATTTGTATTTAGTGGAATTTAGAAGTTTCAAGTTCTCTGAAATTACTCTTTAAGTGCTCAGGATACAGAATTGTGGATTGTTTAAAAATAGATTGAAGAGAGATCTAGGCTTGTAAAGTCATTTCTGTCATTTATGATTTTGTAAATTTGGACAAGTTTCTTAATCTCTTTAGGGCTCAGTTAATCAAGTTGTCTTATGAAATATTAAGTCAGTGTACAGCTATACATCACACTTAGCAGAATGCATAGATCCTTCATAATATTCAGTTACTAATTACCTACATTACCTTAAAAAGTAGCAATATTAATAACAATACAATCAATTCTCAATACATATGGCTTACTACTTTTCTTTTAAAAAATAAAACAAGTAACTTGTATAAAAATCTTGGTTTCGTTTATGTGTAGCATCATGATTTTATTTTTTACAGTGTACTCTAAGATGTATTCTCAAAGAAATGAGCAACATCTTTATTTTAAATAAAGTTGTTGTATTGTTAGAAGAAATGTGCCAAATTGCAAGATTAAGTTTTTCCATTGCACTTTAAAGACATTAAATGATTTTAAAATATGATAATTAGTGTTATTTTTACCAGTTTTCAATTTAACCCATGTGATATTATTAAATATCTGTGCATACAGTGCTTTTATTTTAAAGATGGTATCTATTGGTATATTTTTGCTCCTGATATTTTTGTTTTAGCTCATCCCTCATAAGAAATGCACGGAAACTATTTTTGCAAAAAATTAATATTTTGATTTATATAAAAATATTACTTTTTAAATACCTTTACTATGCTTTCTTGAACACAACCAGAATGGATTAATTTGTGAAATGTTAATTTTAAAAAGAAAGAGAAGTTTGACATTTTTGCCTTGAGCTTGGGAACTATGAACAATTTCCAGATTGAATACTTTGCAGTGAACATCTTAAGTCTTTGGTCCAAATGTGAAAAACATATGAATAAATGAATAAATAAGTAAACTGAGATTCTGAATAATTTTATAGCTTTTATTGAAACCCAACACTATAAAGTTTGCCTAAGAGAGGATGTTTCTGTTAGTTTACAGTCCTTGAGCTGAATCTCTAACAGTGGTTTTCATTCTCTCCTCCCTTCATGGCTCTGCTCTCTGCTGTGTTGGGGTATGGCACTTTTCATGTGGAAGCATCTTGCTTCTCCACACTCATTTCATCCAAAGAAGCTATGTCTTATACCTTTGGCATGTTTAATTTCTGAATATAACTTTACTTTTTAAAGTAAATTTACTTTTTTAAGGGTTGCGGGAAAAATATAATTAAACACTTTTAACATTACTGTAAACTGATTTTTTGCACTAATAATTATTCAATGGGCTTATTTTTGTCTCTCAAATGAATTATAAATTTGGTTAATAACAAACATATTTTCTACTTTCTCATATACATATATGAATGGTTGGATATATATAAACACCTATGAATATGAATCACATATATGAGAATTCACATATGTGCATACAAATATACATCATATATACGATGTGCGTGTGTATGTACAAGAGGAAACTGTTTCAAATTTTGTCTTCAACCAGAGACCCTGCTTACCACAGAGTAGAATTATAGAATTTTCAATTAAATTGAATTTTTAAAAGTTAAATGTGAGCTTGTTATTCTGACATAGGTGGAAGAAATCTAGGAATGGTCTCTTAAAAACTTGAGGCACTATAGTGTTTCTATGTTTGAGAAAAATATAGCAGACTCAGGTAGTAAAGAGTATATTTGAATTTCTCAAACTTCAAAATACCCTAGAATTTTCATATTCACAGTTCTGAGTTATTCAGTGTTTATAAAGACAATCTCCTGTGTCAAGATGGTATAGTAATTCAAACAGCCATTTATATTTTTGCATGTAGTGCAATCAGATTTCTTTTTCTAGAATAAACCTTAAAGTTTATTATTACATTGACTCCAAGAAGTTGGTGGTGACCAAAGTAGTATGTGTAATAAATCTGGACTCTGTCAATGTGTCTCCAAAAAACTAAGTAGATTTCAGTTTTAAAGTAGTCTTGGTCAACACCACCGGAGGAACAGTATGTTGGCTTTGCAATTTATTGGCTTCATAAATTTCATCAGGTTACCTGACTGTTCTTTCCTCACTTCTTCATCTGTAAAGTAGAAATAATACCAGAGTCAGAGTGGTTATGAGATTCAGAAAAGTTAGTATGTGTAAAGCACATAGTACTTGGCACATAATAAGTAATAATATATGTCTCAGTTAAATGATTAATCATTGGGAAGTTTCCCCCCAGAATGCTTTTTTGTTGTTGTTGATAACTTGTATTCAATAAACAGCCATATTCAACATCCTAGGCAGCTGATTTTTCAAAATTCTCTCACCACCAGCTCCTTCACCCATCTCCCCCAACAACATCCGATTAAAAATACACTTGTCACTTCTCTCACATGCCAACTCAATCTGTACTCACCTCATGCAGGCAACAAGTGTATCTCATTAAAGCTTTGTTATGTTTTCAGGAAAGAATCTTGCAATTTTTGCCCACTTACTCAAATGATTTATATAAAAGATAAGAAAACATTATCTTATATCTAACTAATAAAAACACATGAACTCCTCCATAGATAGCGATATATGGTGACCCTCAAATAAAAAGCAAAGCAACTTTTAAGGACATGAACTACATCAAATTATCCATGGAATCAACCTTTACATATCTTTTTCGGTCAGCTGTGGTGGCTCAAGCCTGTAATCCCAGCACTTTGGGAGGCCGAGGTGGGTGGATCACAAGGTCAGGAGTTCAAGACCAGCCTGGCAAACATAGTGAAACTCCCTCTCTACTAAAAAAGAAAATAAACAAAAAAGTTTCCTTTCTTTTTTCTAGAAGGTAGAAAGTAAGGAAATAATTACATTTGCTTGGTAATAAAATCTTTCCACCAGTTCTACACTCTGAAACAATTTTTCAAACCTGTGCAAAAATTTTTGAAATGTGTAAACATTCATAACCAAATTTGAATATAATTGATGTAATTCCTTATCCTGATATTACTGTATAAATTAATTTCATTATTCTTACATGGTAATTATTACTTTACCTAATAATTATTTTATGTTAACTCATTTTCCAAAGAACCCCTAAAATAACAATTCCCATTTTTCTTTAGCCTGAATTTATCCCTTTTATGCATTCTACTTATTGCAATCACTAATAAGTGCTTTTTTACATATCTGCTCATCTAGACTCCACCATTCTGGAATGTACTCTGGACATCATTAATACCAGATGTTTTTAAATGTCATCATGCATATACTGAAATGATTATAAAATGGGAATTTTTTTTCCAGACGGTTTCTGTTCAGACAAGAATGCCAATTTCCATTGGTTTGGAGGACACTTATTTCTAATAGCATAAAGTGGTTATGATTCAAAATATAGATTTTTTTTTAGTGTCAGGCACAGTCCAACATTGTCCTTAACATGCTTTTTAAAATAGCACAAATGTTATTATAATTTATGTGTTTTTGTACAGAAAATGATAATTTTGGTATTTGGTTTTTATTTATAGGAATTATAATTTTGTCTTGATTTACACATCCAGGGATTTAACCAAGAAAAATAGTACATTTTAATTCTTAGGAATGAAGACTTGTTATTTTCCCTGTGTGTTATATTTTAGAAATTAACGTGGCTTGACCACTGCAATATGTCTAAAATAATTTAATAAAACTACTCTACTTTTTTGCTCAACCTTATCATACTCGATGGAATATTATGTACTATTTAAATGTTTATAGATTCTCACTGTTAGCCAATCTAGGGAAGCAATACGTTTTGATTTCTTTCTGTTATGCATGCACTATTAGCTGTTGACTGATTTTCATACATCCCACATGTAGCTGTGGACCATTAAAACAGAATGGTGTATAAAATAGAGTGATACAGTTTTTAAAACCATTTTAAATGATTAACAGATATAGCTAACAGTCATTCTTTTTAAGAAAGATCCAAGGAAAGTTAGTCTAGAAATTAGACCATTTCTACCTGTGATGGGAAAAAAAAAAACATATTTTTCTTCTTAAAAAAAATGTAAGATGTTCTTTTTTAAAAGAAGAATGTAAGATTCAAATTTAAACTAGCAATGAAGAATGATGGCAATTATTACTTTGAATAGTTGGTCTGTAATGTTGTATTAAATGATTAAGGTATGAATTAGCTAACTTTTCCATTTTACCTTAATGTATAAGCAGTTACAATGTAAACAAAGCTACTGAGTTATCATTATTAAATTATGAAAATTCTGTATCAGTGGTATTAATAAAGAAGAAAAAAGGACAGTTGAAAAATTTAGATCAAAATATTTATTTGATATATCTTGCAAATAGCTTAAAACATTCTTATACTGTAAATAATAAAACTTCATTGTAGTAAAGAGATTAATAATGGTAAAATTAGTGTATTTCACTACTTAGAAGTTATCATTGCTATCATTTTCTAATTAATTAGTTGTAGATAGAACAATTTATTAAAAACTAAAAACTAAAAGCCACATAAAATTTGTTTTTAAATGTATTATTTGATTCTTTTTTAGTTGCTATATTTTGATGAGACATACAAATAAAAGCTTAATTTTTGTGTATTTAACATAATTATACATAGTTCAGATAAAGTTGAAGAGCTTTAGACAAAAATCTTTCTGAAAATTACCACTAAGATACACTTCAATTGCTAACCTGTCCATGTTGCTTACTGGGATATTATCCTATAATTAATTTCATATTTTAGAAAAAAATAAAAGTCATGTGAGTAGTTGGTCTGAATTTGGAAATAATGTCGCTTAAAGTGTCCTGTTGACTCTTTTATTGAAATATTTTATAATTCTAAACAAGCAGTAAATATCTCATTTTCCCCTACTACTGTCTTTGCTAATTTCTGGTTTATGTGAATTTCCTTGAAATTAGTCAGCATATGCTTATATTATAAGCAGCCATTGTTCAGGAAAGTCTACATTCAAACATGACAATCAGTCTATTCTTCAACAATTGGAACATACTTCTTTAATATGGTGTGATACAAAAAGCTGAGATCACCAATAACTACACCAACAGATTTACATTTAAAATTGCTAGACATTCTGAATATTAAGGTGACATTTACTATCAATGGTGATATATTCTTATTCTTAATTTTGAACACAGTGGAATAGAACTATAGTATGATTTATAAGAAAGACATATGCTTTCAAATAAAGAAAGAAATATTTCAATCATTACCTTAGCTCACTTGTGCTGCTATAACAGAATACCCTCAACTGGGTAGTTTGTAAACAAAAGAAATGTATTTCTCACAGTTCTGGAGGCTGGGAGTCCAAGATCAAGGTGCCAGAACATTTATTGTCTGCAGAGGAGCCAGTTCCTCCTTGCAAGATTACAAACCTGTGGCTGTGTCTTCTGGAGGAGAGGAATGCTGCATCCTAACAAGGCTGAAGGCTGAAGGGGTGGAAGTGAAATAAAGGGTCCAATTCCTTCCATCAAACCTCTTTTTAAAGGCACTTAATCCCATTTATGAGGTCACAGCCCTCAGGACTTAACACTTCCCAACAGGCCTCATCTATTAATAGCGTCATAATGGCCATTTAATGTTCACACATGAATTTTGGAGGGGACACCTTCAAACCATAGCAACCACACTGTTTCCTTGTCAGACTCTGCCAACAGAATTTTTTTAATTTTTAATTATCACCATTGCAAACTAGATTAATCACAAGAGAGTAGACAGAGTTGCAAAGGAACTGGAAACTTTTGTAGATAAAAAATAACTGAAGAAACAGTCTCCTTTTCACTTGAATGGGAACATCTATGAAGAGAATTTTGACAGTTTCAAACACTTTTAGGAGTTGTTGCATTGAAGAGTGTAATCAGACATTCCAATGTTCCAATGCTATGTTAGAACATATGCTAAAATATTTTAGAAAAATAGATTTTCTAATCATGACAAGGATTAAACAATGGAAGAAATAGCTTTAAGAAGATTGACCAACATCTTTGAAGAGTGGAGATGCTTACGCTATGAGGACTACAGGCATAGACTACCCAGAAGACCAATCCTCAGAAATCTTTGAGATGGAATTATTGACTTATCTGAGAGAAAATAATGAAAACAATGTTGTTCATCTTAACTAATATTTTAGGAAATCTGTAATTCATAAGTTAACTCACTTAAGGAAAAATACATTATCGTTATCCAGATTTCTTCTTCTACTTTTAAATTTTCAGCATGAAATCATTAGAGCTATTAACAGGGCATCTGTAATGCTGGGAAAGTAGGGCAAAAACTGCAATGCATTTTCAAAAGACAATGCACAAAAAGTTAAACAGACTCTTTCCGATGAAGTCCTCTTAAGAGAAAAAACATGTTTTCCTTTCTATTTCCTGGCATTAACGGATTGTTTATAGCAGAAACTACTTTGGCAAAAGGCTCTTTTTGGGGACTTTTGAGTGAATTTATTTTTATATTGACTACAACACTGTTTTATTTTATATGCTTGAATCATATAATTCCTGGTAGTGAAAATAGCACATTACCATTTTGCATTCATTTGGCTTTAGAACCAATATCAGAAGTGAATTAGTATTTTGTGGATAACTAAAAACAAAACATGTTTATATGTTTAATTAAAACCTGCCAAACATGGGTCAAAGAAACATAATTTTCTCTGAATTTGGCAACACTAATATGCTGGTTTAGGTTGGAAACTCTAGAGATGATATTATTTGCAGAGATTTCTGTTTATGCAAATGTTTCTCTTAAAGATATTTAGAAAATTTGTAAGAAATGATTTGTTAAATTTTTATTGAAAATGTGATGTGTTACAGACATTACAGTAGATTCTAATGCCTTCTTTTTTTGCAAATGGTTTTAATTAAATACATAATGTTCCTCGTTTCATGTCATTAAGTATAGTTGGTAGGCTACATAACATAAAAAGTAAAGCTGAGTTATTTGTTTATATTTTGGTTTGCAAGAATACTTTTCATACTAGAGAGTATTTTAGTAACATATTTAAAAAAATGTTCAAATCTTTTTCAAATATTGCAGACACAAAATGATGTCTACATTTTATGATAAGCAGTTTAAAAAGACAAAAATAAATTTAAACTGAATCAATTACTATGAGTAATAGTAAAATGATGGGCTACTAATACACCTGCAGTATTTTTAAATAAATTTTGATCATAAAAAATTAAAAATGATATAAAATGTTTGATGTGGGCAGATCTTAGAATCTAAACCTACTTCAATAAAGATTTTATTTGAATTTTATTTGAATCTTAAAGTATCAGCTTGAATGAAGACACTTAAATAACTCTATTTTTTAGCATTTGTGGTAAAAAGCTACAGTACCTCATTGAAGTTTACTGGATCTTTTCTTAAGCATCCTTAAGCATTGTGTAGCAATGAATATGCCATCTAGTTAGCATTACCATTTGTGGTTATAGAACTCCGAATGATTCCACCCCCTTTTTTTTTCCTTTGGATTCCTTATGCCTTCTTTTCAATCATATTTGAAAGTTAATGTAGTCCACGCATACCTTTTTTCTTGAAGGTGCAGAAATGTATTTGATAAGTAGGAAGGGTGCTTAGCCCTAGAAATTTACAGGCAATTGCCTCTCATCACCCATCTTACTGATATCATGATGCTGAACAGTGTGCTTAATCTAGTGCTTAGATAAAATTTCTATACATAAAGACAGAATTTTCTATGATCATCTGAGCTTATTTTAGTGTATTTTGGATATATCCACCAAGAAAGGAAGAAACTACCAATATTCCAAGGAAGTGAAAGTTTTCAATTTTTTTACAGATCCTAAGATGAGTTAAAACTATATTAGATGGTAAAGTTCTTGACACAATATTTGTTCTGGCTATTATAACCAATATCAGAATTGTAAGGCTGGTTGCCTTGCCGGGAGTCAAATGGACACATTCATCACTCTCTGCGCCTGATAACTGCATCATCACCCGAGCTCATTATCTGGCTTCCCCACAAAGCTTCCCCCACCCGCCTCTGCATACCATGCCCAAGCCCACACTCAGCACTAAATTATCCATCCAACCTCCAGCCCACTGTTAAAAAATCCTGCAGAGAAATTTTTTTAAAAGAAGCCCCACCATTCCCTGCCCAACAACAGCCTGCCCCGTACAGCCCCGGCAGGCCCGCAAACCCAAAGTCCTGCCCACCTACCAATGGCAGCTAGTTTAATGTACTTCCTACTTTAACTCCATGTACTTCTTGCTCCTCAACAGCCAATAGAAATGCTTTCTCTTTGTTTCCCCCATAGTCAATCAAGGCCCATTTATCCAAGGTCCTGCCTATCAATGGCAGCTACTTCCTACTTTAACTCCATGTACTTCCTGCTCCTCAACAGCCAATAGAAATGCCTTCTCTTTGTTTTCCAGTAACCAATCAATTGCCTGCACACCCGTAAAACCTCACACCCTGAACAACGGGTGCGACTTCTCTGGCCCCTCTTGGACCACTGAGGTTACCCAGGAGCTGAATAAATTGGCTTCTCACTTTTTTTATACCTGCCTCAGTTTTCTTATTTTAACTCGGCAATAAATCTAACAGGAATAATTACTCAAAAAGCTATGTAGACTTTTCTTTAACATCTAGTGTTTCCAAGAGATGTCAAAATGATTACAAATTGCTATAGTAATTACTATGACCTTACTGTGAAAGAAGAAAATGAATATAGAAAATACTGAGGCTTCTAACTGCCCAACAGTCCCAATAAGTTAATTTCCAAAGTCTCATTAAACTTTATTTCATCAAACTATCCTACACACTTCTGATTTTTAAATGTGGTTTTAGTTTCTACTTTAAAGAGACTGATACTATTCTTGAGTTTCTACTCAAGAATTATTGGAGAGTAAAAGAGATTATGATTATAATTTTGCACAAAAAGTAAAGCCAACTTTAGGGAGAATTTTAATTTGGGATTTTTTTTTTTCTCAGTGGTTTTGTCTACTGCTATTCTAATTTATGTATTATATTGGTTTGAATAGAAACCCAAAATTTTGAAATTCTTTCCTAAACAAAAGGTAAAGTTTCTGTTTTCAGTTATGTGTTCAAGGGGTTTAAAGGGGTAACTATATGAATTAACTGGTCAAACTCTGACATGGTAAATACTCCATAAAACTGCATACCTCAAGCATACCTCAGTTTTCTGTTGAAACTACTCTCTGCAACCCTGATGTGACAGGCAAGCAGTCCAAACCCACACCATCTTGACCCCTGTGACTTTGAATAAGTAACTAACGTCTGTAATTTCCACCCTACCCAGACAATGTATAAACTAATGCTTATCTTGACTTCTGTGAACCACTTAAGTAACAATCGGAATGTCTGAAGCCCCTCATCCCCACCCCTGCCTCTCACCTTCACTCCCACCCAGGAGGTGGTTTACGGGCATAAAAGGTCTTGACACCCTCCTTTCAGGACCACGGGTTGGAGAGACACGAGTCCTCTGTGGCCGCCGGCAACAAAGCCCCTGCAATTTGGCATACTTTTGTCTTGGTGTTGACTTTCTAAGCTCACCCCAGTACGCAAAACTAATAGAAAGAAAGAAGTGATTGTCCTAGATAAAGCAACATCTTACATATTTGAAACACATTAAACTATTTTTAAATTGTTTTGGGAAGTGAGACAATATACAAGAGGATCTGAGTGTGGCCAATGGTACAATGAAAACCATTTTGTATTCTGATGGTCTAAGGACCAATTCTTAACTACTGAATTAATTTTTAAATGCTGATAAATCTGAATTTTTAAAAGTGTTTTAAAATGAGTAAATTGATCCCTATAATTGCTTGTGTTAAAACGTGCATTATTGGCTGGGCATGGTGGCTCATGCCTATAATCCTAGCACCTGGGGAGGCTGAGGCAGGTAGATCACCTGAGATCAGGAGTTCAAGACCAACCTGACCAACATGGTGAAACCCCATCTCCACTAAAAATACAAAATTAGCCAGGTGTGGTGGCACATGCCTGTAATCCCAGCTACTTGGAAGTGTGAGGCAGGAGAATCACTTGAATCTTGAAGGCAGAGGTTGTAGTGAGCTGAGATGGTGCCATTGCACTCTGGCCTGGGCAACAAGAGAAAAAAATCCATCTAAAAAAATTTGCATTAAGAATTAAATTCATTTATTGATAATATTGTTTAACATGTCAAAGTCATTTCTTGGCTGAATGAATAGTACTATATATTTGACAAAAGTTCTGGTCAACAGATTTCATATGTCTGCATTTGAGTGCTCAAAAAGGTGCCTTGTAAACAGATGTTGGGTATAATTAATCTTGTGTTACGGGAATCGTTTGACTAGAATAAATATAAGTACAATTTTGCAGGTGCTGGTTAATTAGTTTTGAAAGCATGAAACAAAAAATACATATAAAGAGATAGTTTACCATTTGTAAACCTGGCTCAAATGTTCGTCAACTTGAGGAAGGCAGACACGAACAGGTCCAGAACTTAAAATTATGGAGTAATAGAAAACAAACTCATGAACATGCAGCTATACTTTGGAAAAACTTACTGAAACATCATTCTTTAAACTACATCATTACCTGGGAGCCACATGGAATCTAAACCAGCACCTGGTTGTCCTGCTTATGACTGCCAACTGAACAGCAGTTCACAGCAGTCAACAAGTTTTATATTGATCTTGCATTGCTCTTGTCTTCTGGATTTCTTTCATTCTATGTCTTTAATAGCCTCTTTTTAAATTTTGAGGCTAAGATAGAAAAAGTATTTATTTTAATATGTATATCATTTAAAAAATTTCACCTAGATTATTAATGTAACCATTAATAGTTTAACATTTTTACTGTCATTTTTTAGTGATATATGGCCCCCTATGGATATAGAAGAAATGAAGACTGTTAAAACACAAGTGGGGAAATTCAGTGAGTGTAAATGAGGGAAAGCACAGCAAGTACTTTGAAGAATAGCACCAAAATATAGGTTTACCATCTGACAATTACACCTACCTGAGACTACCCTAGATAATCCCTTTAAACCCAGATGAAACCTTACAGAGTTCTCGGGATCAGAATCATCTTTATTTAAACTAGTGGTCAAACTGAGGACTATTCAGACAAGGGAGACTGTTAACCTTCTGGTTCCTTACTTCTAAATTTTGGAAGCTGAATGATACTGTTTTTTAATTCTAATTCTTAATTTATATTAGGTTGGTGCAAAAGTAATCACAGTTTATGCCATTAAAAGTAATGGCAAAAAGTAACATTTTAAGTGCAAATAATGAGTCACACATTTCTTTAGAAAATAGAGCATAATGGTGAACTAAACCTATTTCTTGCCCTCACATTGCATAAACTCTGTTAGTGGAGACAAAATACATGAATAAAAACGTAATATAATGCCCATAAGTATTAGTTTCATGAAGGAAATTTGAAAAGATAATATAGAGGGTGCATTCTCTTTTACATAGAGAAACCAGAGAATAACTCACAAAAATATGATACTTGAGCTCTCTCTGTAAATAGTCTTCCTATCTTTGAGATTAAGTAAGAAAGGCAGTACCCACCCAAAACTGTTATCTAAAGGACTCAATTCTAGAATAATTTTTTTGGTGAAGACTTCTGAGCAGACTATTAGCCATTTAGCCTAATAATGGCCACGTTCTTAATGATACAAGGGAGCTTTAAAACAATTAGCAGGCTCCCAATGAGAGAGCTCTTTCATCTGATTATAGCTTCTGAGCAATAACAACCTTAGAACTGGTCAACACTTAGTTAATTGCCATGGGCAGAAATCTTCCAGCAGACAGTGAATAGAAATTTGCTAGATTGGAAGCTGATGAATACAGTTGGCATGCTCCAGGTTCATGCACTTAATAAAAGTTTTCTATGTATCCACCACTTCCATACTCAGAATTATTTCTGTCTGCTGATTATGGGCACATTACCACCATTCAACTGATAGACTAGGTAAGTGTTTCTTAAACATGAGTAGACAATTATCAACAAGGAATCTTTGTTTAAAATATAGATTCTGATTCAGTAAGTCTAGGATAGGGCCTGAGATATTGCATGTCTACTAAGAGATGGTACCTATGCTGTGAGTCCACGGACCATACTTTAAGAAGGACCTAGGTAGGGTGGAGGAGAGGTGATTCGTAGTCTAAGAAATAAAGGAATGGGAAATAGAGCATGTGGTTTAGGCCAGCAGACAGTTCTTTACAGGTGATGTAAGAGATTGAAGCAGAGAGCTAGAAAAAATGAAACGGAAAATGGCTTTTGGGGTCAACTCAGGGAGAAGAGATAATATAAGTTACAGATAAATAGTCAAACAACTACCTATATAAGTATGAAAAGTTAGAAATGCCTAAGTCAAAAGGCTTTTAAGATCTAAGGAAAAGTGAGATTCTAATATTCTATGGGTTTTTAATTAGTTACTGGTATATTTACATACCATCCCAGCTAAGTAAGAATATCAAAATGATATCAGGTCCTAATACATTAGACAAATCCTTTTCTGAGGAACAGGAAGAGGAAAGTTACAAATACAGAGATAGCCAATGTTTTTAAAATATTGGATAAAATACATATTCATTGACACATTATAAAGTAAAACTCAAAATGTTATCTGGGATTATATCATGAGAAAGAGCAAAACCTTTAGCATAGTTCTGGGACAACACAGTGAATGTGCAAAACTCTACATCCCAGGAAACTGAACTGCTTTTGATTCCCTTTATTGATTTGTAATAATGAATTTACCATATCAAGAACAACATAAGAAGTGCCAGAGTCTATGTAGATCTGATTTTAAAATTCATCATAATACCTTGGATTGAGTTTCCAATTGTAGCATTATAATAGTGTAATATCATCCACTGTGATTCATGGATATATTGTAGGATTCATAGTGGTAAAATTAAACGGGAATAAAATATAGAACCATCTCTACATCTCCTATTCCTTTGAACATGACACCCATCTTGGCCATTCCACCCTGAGATACAGTACCTCTGGTTTACTGGCTGGGGTGTGTGTGTGTGTGTGTGTGTGTGTGTGAGAGAGAGAGAGAGAGAGAGAGAGAGAGAGAGAGAGAGAGAGAGAGAGAGAGAGAGAGAGAGAAGTTTCTGTTTTTCTTGGCTTTTAAGTCATTATGGCTGGCAGGATGTGGTGGCTCTTTCTTGTAATCCCAGCAATTTGCAAGGCCAAGGCGGGAGGATCCTCTGTGCCCAGGAGTTTGAGACTAGCCTAGGTAACATGGTAACATACTGTCTCTACAAAAAATACAAAAAAAAAATTACTCAGGCATGGTGGTGCTTGCCCGTAGTCTCAGCTACTAGGGAGGCTGAAGTGGAAGGATCCCTTGGAACCAGTATGTTGAGGCTGCAGTGAACATTGATCAAGCCACTACACTCCAGCCTGGGTGACAGAGCAAAACCTTGTCTCAATAAAAACAAACCAAAAAAATCATGACTGTAACATATTATGGAAACAATATGAGAATTCTATCTGCAACCAATTACATCAATACTAATCATGCACTCAGGAACTATGGAAATTAACCACAATGTGAGCTGTATGTCTGGTGGACTCACTGAATTCACTGCAAGATAAATATGGTTCAAGACTCCATTTATCACCTGATCACTGATCCCTACTCTAACAAAGAGGATATAATGGTATTTTATGCCCTTGGCATTAACTGTCAGTTGAGATTTTGTGTCTAAGAGCCCTTGAAATACTTATATACCTTTTACTCCAGTGTACCATTACTAAGGTAAATGTCAGGGGAGCTTTGGCAAATGGATGGGGGAAATAAATATTTCACACTTCTGCCATAGAATCACAGAGTTCTTCTTCAAGTGGCCCTGATCTCCACTTCAATATAACCTCTGGATCTGAGCACTGGCTTAGTTTAGTAAAGTGAATGAGGGATAGCGGTTTTTCATAACCATGGCTGGTTTCACTCTTCTGCTTTCTACATCCTAATTATTTTTCATTATGTTAGTCATGCATTATCTAGCTTTATGAAAGTCATGACCATTGCCAGAGATGCTGAAAGATCAAAGTTTCCTAATTCCAATTTTTGCCTTGCTGTTCATTATGATAATCATAAAACTTTGCCATTGGTGATTAAATGCTACCATTTGGCTTCTCATTTTTCAAAATCATAACACTCCTATTCACAGTAGGAGCGCCAGATCGATAACAATGTCTCCTACCATTTATGTTGGACTGCAGTAGACAGCTCCCATTGAGCTTCCCAGTGCCCCCTTTCTCAACATTTAGGGAAGATATTGGCTTCTGTGTTCTCTTGGGAAATATAAACAGCTGATGGCTATCTAGCCTTATATTATCAATCTACTATAGAATGATCTTTGTGAACCTTCTGTATTTTTCTTTAATATTTTTGCTAAGGCATTTCAGCATTGTACACTCATTAATTCTAAGTCATCTACAAAGAGAAAGAAGTATTTCCTTAAAGGTGCTAAGAATAAGCTCAGGCATCTTTGCTATGATGTTAAGTATGAATTCATGGAGAATGCCACCATGTCAATAAATTCTTCCCTCTCTGACCTTAACTTCTGTCCCTGACCTGAACCAGCACTCTAACATTTCACCTCCACATATTTTTTTCTAGTTACTGCTGGTATATATTAGCAGGCTTCTTCAACTCTTTCAGGAATCACTTCTTCACCAAAACAGCATAGCACCTCTTTTATCTGTTCATGTGGAGAAATTAATATCTGCTACTACCTCCCCTTATTTCTTCTAGAGTCAGAAGAAATATAAGCTGACTCTAGAAAAAATAAGAAAAGGTAGTGGCAGATATTAATGAAGGCAAACATTAAATGGGATGGTTCTTCCCCATTCAAGGAAATGGGAAGCTGCTCTCCATTAGCAAGGGGCAGGGGAATATGGGGAATCAAGTTTTTCATGCACATTCATTCAAATGGTACCATCCCAGCTCTCAGGGTCTCTCTTTCCCTATATGGTCTCTGACTTTAACGTAATAGTTGCTGAGACTGTGAATTAATTTTTCTTTGTAAATATTTCACTGTTCACATCAGTCTTAACCCAGAGTTTCAGCACAGTTTGCCCTCTGCTTATGAGATAATAACGTCTTTAAATGCTGCCATGGAGGCCCTCTGGTTTTCAGAGTATCATGAATAGAAGTTAGCTGACATGAGTTTCTCTTTCTCTTAGTTATTAAGAAAGGACTTAACATGAGTCAAACAACTACACAATTACTATAATTACTTCTCAATAATATTCAAGATCTATCCTCTTGCATAAAACAATGCATCTCTCTTTATGTATTAGTCCAATCCATCATAGGTGACAATCTAAACATTATTGTGATACCAGAATTATTTGAATCCCGTATACCACTAATGTGATAATACTCATTGATAAATGACTGATAAGTAGTCCAATTCCAGAATTTTATTCTTAGGATTTGACCTCCAGGCACATTCCAGATGCCAAATGACTTAAGAGGGGCTATGCTAAAAGCAGAGCCTGAAGTCAGTATCTGAGGAAGTTCCTTTGGAAGGTAAATCCAGGAAGCAATGGAAAGGACTGGGAGAATGAAATACAGGAGGGAAGAAAGTCATAATGGGTGTGATAATAGGTGGGTTATAATTGTGGGTAACTGGAGCTTCATCCCTGGAGACCTCTGTAGGAATATGCCTCAGAATTGGGCCAACACTTGGCCCTAGTTGATTGAGCATTGCTCCAGAGTGAGCCAAGTACCTTTTATAGCCAGAAAGCAACCTAATGCAGAGAAACACAGGAAGACTTCCATGAGTATGAGAATTATCTTGGCTACCTCCAAGTAAGCAGACATTATGTGAGTGGAACACTGGCAGAGCCTGCTTCAGTGATTTAGCACTTTCTTTTACTTGTCTAATCCCAGTTTCCTTAGTTGTAAATTATGAATAATAATAGGGATTGCCTCATTAGGATAGTAAATCAGTCCTTGAGATATTTCAAGTGGACTGCTTTACAGAATATCTTGGACCTAGAATGTATCTAACAAAATGCTAGCTATTGTTCTTTTACATCTTTCCTTTTTGCATTCCCTACATGGTGTCCAAACATCTTGAGTATGACCCTGAAATCCCACTATATCTCTTTTCTCATTTCAGTGTGTAACCCTTACTTGTGATTTAAAGTCCACCCAAATACTTTTTTCTCTGTACAGATTTGTATTTTCTAAACAATTTGTTTTTTTTCCTCAACCATGAAGTATTGCTACTGTTTCAGTCTGCTGCTTTCACACTTGTATTTAATACAGTAATTTGGAAAAATATATATATATATATATATATATATATATATATATATATATACACACACACACACACACACACACATATATTTGTACATATATACACGTATAATATATATGCATTATATATAATGCTTTAGATTTTAAAATCTTTGAAGGCCAACTTTTCTATTATTTGTGTAACTCCTATTGTACACAGCTTAATGTTTACTAACTAAACTAAATCTGTCTTTCTGATTCAACATAGTGCCTCGTATATAACAAATTATGGCTTCATTCACAGTATTGCAGTTTTAAGTATAAGAATTAAACACTTGATACATTTCTATGGATGGCAGTGGTAGATGTTGAGCTATTGGGTATAAAAGAATGGAAATAAAATTGTAAATGTAATATTTATGCAGATACATTTAGAAATAGCTCAAAAGTGATTACAAATTTGGAAAGGAAACCAAAATAATACAAGACTATTACTGCAATTACTGCTCTTTGAAGGCAATTGAAGGGCTCAAGAAGGATAAGTTATGGACATGGAGAGATTATTGTAAATAAGTTTAAGAAGACATGGATCTCTCTGATTATATATGTGAGCAAATGAGAAAATTTCCTAAATGACTCCATTGACTAAGGTAAGGAGTTTTAGAAGAAAAATCAGTGTGGGTTGGGGGAGATGGGAAGATCATCACTTTTTTAATTGAGATGAAGGTGGTTGCCCAGGTTATGTCATAAACAGATGTTAATAAAAGAATTCTTGACTTTATTCCAAAGAGCTCTTGCTTCCTTCCAATCTTGTTTCCACAGTCATTAAGCAAGTTCAGCTCTAAATTGCATCCCACGTATCTCTGAAATCATCTCCTACAAGGCTTTCCTAATCCTGGTCTCTTTCCTTTCTGATACATTTTTAATTACTTTGCAAGTGATTCCTGTTTAGTACCTATATCATTAAATAATTTATTTCCACAAAATCTCTTAAAGCTTCATGAAATAAAATGACCTCCCTTTGGTTTTCTGGGTTTTGTCCCATTATTCCATTTTAAGAATGTTTTATGTTTTTATGATTTTCAAACTCTTCCTTCTTTCTCCTGTCTGCTGTACTTTTTCCCTTTCTTTACTACATTACAAAGTCTGTTCTTTTTTATTTTCTTAGTCCTGTCATCTGCTCATAAAGCAGCTACAGAACTAGCATTGGAACTTCCCATGTTGATTCTGGAGTCCCCCTACCTGATTTCCAGTCCTAACAGCACCATTTAATATCTGTGTAATCATGGGCAGCTACTTAAAGTTTCTGACTCAGTTGTTTTAATTATAAAACGAAGCTGCTAAGAATATCCTCTTACGGTTGTTGAAAGTATTAGGTAAGATAGAACATATTATGCATGTGGCAAATAGTAAACAATAAAGGCTACTAATTATTTGATTATCACTAACTACATTGTTATTCTTCTCTGAGTCATTTTAGTATAAAAATTATATTTACATGCATTGCTTTGTTGATGAGTGTTTAATGTGCATTGTTGTTATATTCCCAACTCTATTATAAAACCTGGAGTACAGAATTCATAGTTTGTACTTCTGTTTCCATTATAGCTAAATGCATAAAATGTGTTGGACAAATGCTAATAGGCTTCATAAAGGCTGAATCTGAAAATTGGATGGGGAATCATAAACCAATAAGATTGTTCAAGAAGTAATCATATAAAATAACTAATGGAAGAAAGTAGAAAATTATAAAAACTATTACAGTAAGATCAATCCTAAAATTTTGGTTTTGTTGTTAATGTATCACATTTGACTTTAGAATAGTACAGATGGAGAAAAAGACATGTTTAATGATCCTGGTAAAAAGAAATGCAAAAGCATTTTTATACCTTCTAAGCAATGGTCCTTTGATTTTTTTCTTTCCCACACCATTTCCAAGAAGAAAAATATGAAGATGACTCCATTGGGAAGGTAAACCAAATACAAGCCAGGAAAAGTGGGGTCAAGTTAATTATGTCTCAATTCTCTGTGTATGATTTAAAGCTTCCACCTCTAATTCACATTCAAGAATGTTGAATGTGAGCTAAAGGCTATGAAGCATTATCAATGCAATCATAAACTTTCACATTTTTTAATGTGAAATTTGTTTTTACATTTGCTTTTTAAAAAAATGACTCAAGTGTTCATATTTTTAATAGACAAACCAATGACATTTCAGGGAAATGTGAATATGTGTTTTACAAAATGAGAGATGATTTGAATTATTTTTAAAGAAATTTTGTATTTTTTAAAAACTTTTGTGGGTACATAGTAGGCGTATATACTTATGAGGCAGGTGAAATGTTTTGATACAGGCATGCAATGTGAAATAAACACTTCATGGACAATGATGTGTCTATCCCCTCAAGCATTTATCCTTTCAGGTAAAAAAAATCTAATTATATTTCTTAAGTTACTTAAAAATGTACAATTATTATTAACTATAGTCATCCTATTGTGCTATCAAATAGTACATCTTATTTATTATTATTTTTTTTTACCCATTAAGTATTTCTGCCTCCCTCCTAACCCCCAGTCTTAAGTAACCATCCTTTTACTCTTCCCAGCCTTAGGTAACCATCCTTCTACTCTCTGTGTCCATGAGTTTAATTGTTTTGATTTTTAGATCCCACAAATAAGTGAGAGCATACAGTGTTTGTCTTTCTGTTCCTGACTTATCTCACTTAACACAATGATTATCAGTTCCATCCATGTTGTTGCAAATGATTGGATTTCATTTTTTTGTGGCTAAAGCACTTCAATGTCTATATGTGCCACATTTTCTTTATCCGTTAATCTGTTTCTGGACACTTAGGTTACTTCCCAATTGTAGCAATTGTAAATGCTGCTGCAACAGACATGGGAGTGCAGATATCTCTTCCACATATGGATTTCTTTTCTTTGAGGGTAATGATAAACAATTTTTAGTTTTCTGAGGAGTCTCCAAACTGTTTTCCACAGTAGTTGTACTAATTTACATTCCCACAAGCAGTGTACAAGGGTTCCTTTTTCTCCACATCTTGCCAGCATTTGCTATTGCCTGTCTTTAGGATATAAGCCATTTTAACTGCAGTGAGATGATATCTAATTATAGTTTTTAATTTGCATTTCCCCGAGATCAATGATATGGAGCAATCTTTTTGTATGCATGCTTGCCATTTGTCTTCTTTTGAGAAATGTCTATTCAAGTTTTTGCCCATTTTTTTTATCAGATTATGAATTTTTTTCCAATAGAGTTGTTTGAATTTGTTGTATCTTTTCATTATTAATTACTTGTCAGAGAGGTAGTTTGTAAATATTTTCTCCCATTCGGTGGATTGTCTCTTCCCTTTGTTGATTGTATTATTTGCTGTGCAGATCTTTTTAACTTGGTATAGTGCTATTTTTCTACTTTTGCTTTGGTTGACTGTGTTTGTGGTGTATTGTTCAAGAAATCTTTACCCAGACAGATGTTCTGAAGATTTACTACCATGTTTTCTTCTAGAAGTTTTATAGTTCGAGGTCTTAGATTTAAGTTTTTAATCAATTTTGAATTGATTTTTGTATATGGCGAGAGAGAGTATTCTAGTTTCACTTTTTGCCTATGAATATTCAATTTTCCCAGCACCATTATTTAAGAGACTTTCCCCCCTTATTGTATGTTCTTGGCACTTTTATCAAAAAGTGAATTTACTGTAGGTTTGTGTATTTGTTTCTGTGTTCTTTATTTTGTTACACTGGTCTATATGTCTGTTTTTATGCTAGTACCATAATGTTTTGGATACTATAGTTCTATAGT
Source organism: Saguinus oedipus (assembly GCA_031835075.1). Taxonomy (NCBI): domain Eukaryota; kingdom Metazoa; phylum Chordata; class Mammalia; order Primates; family Cebidae; genus Saguinus; species Saguinus oedipus. Next base: position 150,712,782 of record CM063171.1, on the reverse strand, counting down.
ATAATCCTATGCCAGTATCATGATGTTTTTGACACTATAGCCCAATAGTATTATATGCTTATATTTATATATTATAAATATAATATATGTGGTATAATATAGTGGAGCATAGTATAACTTTATAGTATAAGTCAGGTAATGTGATTCCTCCAGTTTTACTATTTTTTGCTTAAGAAAGCTTTGGCTACTCTGGGTCTTTTGTGATTCCATATAAATTTTAGGGTGTCATTTTGTGTTTCAGTAAAGAATATCATTGGTAGTTTGATATTCTACCAACGGTAGAATATCAATGGATGGTGCTTGATCTGTATAGTGCTTTGGGTAGTATGAATATTTTAACAATATTGATCCTTCCAACCTATGAATACAAAATGTTTTTTCCATCTTTTTTGTTTTCTTCAATTTCCTTCATCAATATATTATAGTTTTCATTAAAGAGATATTTTCTTCATTTGGTTAATTCCTAGATGTTTAATTTTATGTGTGGCTATCATAAATGGGATTACTTTAAAATTTTCTTTCTCTTGTTAACTGTTGGAATATAGAAATGCTACTGATTTTTTGTTTTGATTTTTTTATCCTGTAACCTCAGTAAATTTGTTTATCAGTTCTATTAGCTTTCTTTCTTTTTCTTTTCTTTTCTTTTTTTTTTTTTTATTTTTGAGATAGAGTTTTGCTCTCTCACTCAGGCTGGACTGCAGTGGAATAATCGTGGTTCCCATGTACAAGAGATCCTCCTGCCTCACCATCCTGAGTAGCTGGGATTATAAGCACACACCACCAGACCTGGCTAATTTTTGTATTTTTAGTAGAGATGGGGTTTCACCATGTTCGTCAGGCAGGTCTCAAACTTCTAACCTCATTATCCACCTGCTTTGGCCTCCCAAAGTGCTGGGATTACAGGTTTGAGCCAGCCAGCCCAGTAGTTGTAATAGTTTTCTTTGGAGGCTTGAGAATTTTTTAAATATGAGGTTATGGTCTCAGCAAACAAGAATAATTTGACTTCTTCTTTTCCAATTTATACCTTTCTCTTGCCTAATTGCTCTATCTAGTACTTCCAGTACAATGTTAAAAAAGAGTGGTGACAGTGGGCATCCTTGTAGTGTTCCAGACTGTAGCAGAAAGGGTTTTAGTTTTTCTTCACTTAATATGATACTAGCTGTGGGTCTTCCATATATGGCTTTTATTGTCTTGAGATTTGTTTCTTCTATACCCAGTTTTTGAGGATTTATTAAAGTTGAAGAGATGTTGAATTTTATCAAATGCTTTCTTAGCATCAGTTGAAGTGATTATATGGTATTTATCTTTCATTCTGTTAATCTGATATATCACATTAATCAATTTGCCTGTTAAACCATCCTTGTATTCCAGAGATAAATCCCAACTGGTCATGATGAATGATCTTCAAATGTATTCTTGAATTTGGTTTGCTAGTATTTTGTTAAGGATTTCACCATAAAGTTTCTTCAGAGATATTGGCCTATAGTTTTCTTTTTTAATGTGTCCTTGTCTGGTTTTTGCATCAGGGTAATACTGGTTTTGTAGAATGAGTTTGGAAGTATTTCCTCCTTCTCTATTTTTTGGAATAGATTGAGTAGAATTGATATTAATTATTCTTTAAATGTATGGTAAAATTTAGCAGTGACACCATCAGATTTCAGTATTTTCTTTACTGGAAGATTTTTCATTACGGCTTTGATCTTGTTACTTTTAATTGGTCTGTTTAGGTTTTTGATTTCTTTGTTATTCAATCTTGGTACATTGTATGTGTTGGAATTTGTCAATTTCTTCTAGATTTTAAATTATTTGCACATAGCTGCTCATGGTAGGCATTCATGGTTTTTTTAAATTTCTGTAGTAACACTTGTCTATTTTTCCATTTCTGTTTTTTGTTCATTTTGGATCTTTTAACTTTTCTTCTTAGCCTAACTGCAGGTTTGTCAATTTTGTTTAACTTTACAAAAAACAAACAAACATTTTTTCCTTTGATATCTTGTAATTTTTTGTTTCAATTTCATGTATTCTGCTCTGATCTTTATTATTTATTTCTGTCTAATAATTTTGGGTTTACTTTACTCCTGCTTTTTTAGAATGTTTATTCGAATTTTTTTTTCTTTATTTTGATGTAGGCCACTTATACCTGTAAACTTCCCTCTTAATACTGCCTTTGCCGTATCTTATCAGTTTTGGCATGTTGCACTTCCATTACCATTTGTTTCAAGAAGTTTTCCAATTTCCTTCTTAATTTCTTAATTGACTCCCTGGCCCTCAGAAGCATATTGTTTATTTGTAGATATTTGTATAGTTTCCAAAATTCCTCTTCTTATTACTTTCTAGTTTTATTTCATTGTGGTCATAGAAGATGCTGGATACTTTTTCAGTTTTTTAATGTTTTAAAACTTGTTTTGTGATCCAATGTATGGTCTATTCTTGAGAATGATCCATGTGCTGAGGAAAATAATGTGAGTTCTGGAGCTTTTGGATAAAATGTTCGATGCATATGTATTATATCCATTTGGTCTATAGTACAGATAAAATGTAGTGTTTCTTTGTTGATTTTCTGTCTCAAATATCTGTGCAATGCTGAAAGTGCAGTGTTGACGTCTTGCTATTATTGTATTTGGGCCTATTTCTCCCTTTAATACTATTTTCTTTATATATCCGGGTGCTTCCATGTTGGATGCATATATATTTAAGTTTGCTATATTCTCTTGCTGAATTGTCACCTTTATTATTACATGGTGACCTTTGTCTCCTCCTATAGTTACTTTTTTATTGAAATCTATTTTGTCTCATATAAGTATTGCTATTCTTCCTCTTTTTTGGTTTCTATTGGCATGGGATATCTTTTTTCATTGCTTTATTTGCAATCAATATGGGTCTTGATATGTGAAGCATGTTTCTTGTGGGCAACAGATCAATGGATCTTGTATTTTCATGCATTCAGCCAATCTATCTCTTTTGATTGGAGAGTTTTGTTTAGCCATATTCAGTGTCATCATGGATAAGTAAGAACTTACTCCTGATATTTTGTTATTTGTTTTCTGGTTGTTTTGTGATCTTCTCTCCCTCCTTTCTTTTATTCCTGTCTTCCACTAGTGAAGATGGTATTTTCTGGTGATATGATTTAGTTCCTTGCTTTTCAGTTTTGTGTATCCATTGTATATTTTTTCGTTTGAGGTTACATTGAGGCTTGCAAATATTCTTTTTATTTATTATTTTAGCCTGATAATAACATAACACTATTTGCATAAATAAAACAAGCAAAAAGAAAACTAATGAAAACTCAACTTAGAAGACATGTATGTGGCCAGCAAACATATGATAAAAAGCTCAATTACATTGATTATTGCAAATCAAAACCACAATGAGATGCCATCTTGTACCAGTCAGAATGGCTATTCTTAAAAAGTCAAAAATAACAGATGCTTGCAAGGTTGTGTAGAAAAGAGAATATTTATACACTGTTGGTGGGAGTGCAAATTAATTCAACCATTGTGGAAAGCAGGATGGTGATTCCTTAGAGCTAAAAGTATAAACACCATTTGACTCAGCAATCCCATGACTATGTATATACCCAGAGAGAAAATAAGTCATTCTACCATAAAGACACATGCATACAAAGGTTCATTGCAGGACTATTCACAATAGCAAAGATATGGAATCAACCTAAATGCTCATCAGTGACAGACTGGATGAAGAAAATGTGGTATATATGCACGATGGAATACTATGCAGCCCTAAAAAAGAATGAGATTATGTCTTTTGCAGGAATATGGATTGAGCCAGAGGCTACTATCCTTAGCAAACTAAGTCAGGAGCAGAAAAACAAATATTGCATCCTCTCACTTATAAGTGACAGCTAAATAATAAGAACTTATAAACAGAAAGGAAGAAACAACAGACACTGTGGTCTACTTGAGGGTGAAGGCTAGGAGGAGAGGGAGGAACTATTGGGTACTGGGCTTAATACCTGGGTGATGAAATAATCAGTATAACAAACTCCCATGACATATGTTTACCTATATAACAAACCTACACATTTATGCCCAAACCTAAAATAAATATTTAAAAATATATAGTTAACATGGTCATTGGAAATAAAAGACAAACACAGATGCTCTATAAATTAAAAATAAACTTTAAATCTATGGAAAAATTCGTAAGTTTCCCAATAGTATCATTCAGTATAATGATATTTTAGCTAGTGATATTATAAAGACCACATCCATGTAAAAAATAATTTGTGAATGAAAATACTGGTAAAATGTGACTATACTAAGAATATGACTGTTCAACTGAAGAACTTTTATTGTAAATCACTGGGACTGTCAGTCAAATATTTTTTGGCTTTTCCAATGGGGGCAGGGGAAACTTTATTCCCTCACTCACCTTGCTTTTTAGTCTTATCCATTCATATCTCCATGTACTGAGTATGTCTTGAAATGTTGTAGTTATTATATTTATTGTTTAGACACTCTACTTAAGATCAGAGTAGTTTAAACACCACAGTTAGAGTGTTATAATTGTCTGTGTTTTTTTATGTAGTTACTATTACTAGTAAGTTTTGTACCTTCAGGTGATTATTTATTGTTAATTAATGTTATTTTCTTTCTGTTTAAAGTACCCCTTTAACATTTCTTGCAGGACATGCCTGATATTAAAATCCTCAGCTTTTGTTTGCCTGGAAAAATTTTTATTTCTCTTTCATGTATAAGGGATATTTTTGCTGGATATACTATTCCAGGGTAAAAGTCTTTTTTTTTTTTCTTTCAGCACTTTATATGTGTCATATCACTTTCTCCTGGCCCATAAGGTGTCCACTGAAAAATCTGATCTCAGATGCATTAGAGCTTCATAGTATAATATTTGTTTCTTTTCTCCTGCTGCTTTTAGGATCTATTGTTTATTCTTGACCTTTGGGAGTTTGATTATTAAATGCCTTGGGGTCGTTTTCTTTCAGTTAAATTTGCTTGTTGTTCTGTAACCTTCTTGTACTTAGATATCGATGTTTTTCTCTAGATATGTAATCTTCTTTGAATAAACTTCCTACTCCTATTTCCATCTCTATGTCCTTTGTAAGGCCAACAACTCTTAGATTTGCCCATTTAAAGCTATTTTCTAGATCTTGTAGGTGTGTTTCATTGCTTTATATTCTTTTTTGTGTGTGTTCTCTGACTGCATATTTTTAAATAGCTGTCTTCAAGCTCACTAATTCTGTCTTCTGTTTGACCCATTCTACTATTAAAGTACTCTAACGCATTTTTCGGTATACCAATTGCATTTTTCAGCTCCAGAATATTTTCTTGATTCTTTTAAATTGTTTCAATCTCTTAGTTAAATATATCTGACAGAATTCTGAACTCCTTCTCTGTATTATCTTGAATTTCTTTGAGTTTTTTCAACATAGCTATTTTGAATTCCCTATCTGAAAGGTCATATATCTCTGCTTCTATGGGATTGGTCTCTGGTTTCTTATTTTGTTCATTGGGTGAGGTCATGTTTTCCTATACGGTATTGATCCTTATAAATGTTCTTCAGTGTCTGTGCATTGAAGAGTTAGGTACTTATTGTAGTCTTTATTTTGGAGGCTTTTTTTGTAGCTGTCCTTCTTGGAATGGCTTTCTTGATAATTTGCAAAGACTTGGTTGTTGTGATATAAGTTGTTTCTGTTTCATGGGGTACCCCAAGCCAGGTAATGCTGTGGTTCTTGCAGACTCATAGAGTTACCACATTGATTGTCTTGGATAAGATCCAGGAGAATTCTCTGGATTATCAGACGGAGACTTTCATTCTCTTCCTTTACTTTCTTCCAAACATATAGTCTTCATATGACTCCTTTCTGAGCCACTTACACCTGGGGTTGGAGTGACACAAGCACCACCACTATGAATGTTTTGGGTCAGAAGACCTGAAGCCAGCACAGTGCTCAGTCTTGCCCAAAGCCTGCTATAAACACTCCCTGGCTACTGCCTAAGTTTGCTCAAAACCCTGAGGCTCTACAATCAGCAGGTAATAAAGCCATCCAGGCCTCTGTTTGACCCTTTAGGGCAATGAGGTTTCCAGGCCCTGGATGGCTTTATAAGTTCCATCTGGGATTCTGGAACTAAAATAAAAAACCTAGAAACCTACTTGTATTCTATTGTGTTGTGGCTGAGCTGACAAACCACAAGACTCAGCCCTTCCCACTTTTTTCTTCTTTTTTCCAAAGGCAGAGAATCATCACCCTCTAGCCACTGCCACCACTTGCTATAAAGGGTACTGCTTGGCTACTGTTGATGTTCCTTTAAGGCCCAAGATATCTTAAATCAGCTTGTGGTGAATGCTGCCCAGCCTAGGACTCATCCTTCAGGGCAATGGGCTTTCTTCTGGCCTAGGCCAGGTTCAGAAATGCTGTCCAAGAGTCAAGTCCTAAAATCAGTAACCCAAAGAGCCCACTTCGTGCTCTAGCCCCCTGTGACAGTGCTGGTACTTAAGATATGATGCGAAATCCCCTTTACTTTTCCTTCTGCTTTTCTCAGGCAGAAGGAGTTTTGCCCTGTAGACACCACAGCTGGTAATGTTCTGAGTCTCACCTGAAGCCAGCAAATCTCAGAGGCTTCCCAAGCCATCAATGTAGTATGTGGGTATTGCTGCTGGTTATTTGGGGCTCAAGTGTTCTTCAGTTAGCAGGTGGTGAATGCTGGCAGGATGAGGTCCTTTCCTTCAAGGCAGCAGCTTCCCTTCTAGTCCAGAGTGTGTCTAGAAATGTCATCTGGAAGTCAGGCCCGAGAACAGGGGCTTCACAACTTTGACCAGTGCCCTATTCTACTATGGCTGAGTTGGTATCCAAAATGCAAGACAAAGCCCTCCTCACTCTTCCCTTTCCTCAATCCAAAGGAAGGGGTCTTTTTTGGAGCAATGAGCTGGAAGACATTGTTGTACTGGAGTAAGCATAGAAAGTAAACACCAAGACAAAAGTATGCCAAATTGCAGGGTCTTTATTGCTGGCAGACATGGAGGACTTGCGTCTCGTCTCTCCAACCTGTGGCCCCGAAAGGAGGGTGTCAAGACGTTTTATGCCTGTAAACTACCTTGGGGGTGAGAGTGAAGGGTGGGGGTTGGGGTGAAGGGCTTCAGACATTCTGAGGGCCAGTGGATTACATAAATCACCTCCTGGGTGGAGATGAGGGTGAGGGGCTCCAGACATTCTGAGGGCCAGGAGACTTTGGATATTCCGATTGTTACTTAAGTGGTTTACAGAAGTCAAGATAAGTGTTAGTTTAGACATTGTCTGGGTAGGATGGAAATTACAGACCTTAGTTACTTATTATAAGTCACAGGGGCCAAGATAGTGTGGGTTTGGACTGCTTGCCTGTCACATTAGGGTTACACAGAGCAGTTTCAACCGAAAGCTGGAGTATGGTTGAGGTATGCAGTTTTATGGGGCTTTTGCCATGTCACAACATGATGCTAGTACTTCCTTGGCTGCCCTGGCTGGTGTCTCAGTATGTTACGCACCCTTCTCGTCCACTGTCCCTGGGCCTAGTTCACCACTGTGATTTGCTTAGTTGTAGTCCTTATGGCTTGGACTGCCATTCAAGTTTACTGCCTTTAAGTTTACTTAGAGACCAAGAGCACTTTGGCCCTTGGTGGCAAGGTTTGTGAGCACTCAATTTCAGACAATGGGAATCAGCGATTCTCCTCTGGCTATGGCTGGTTTAAATGCCCCATTTGTGAGTGGAGTCAGCTGAGTTTGGTTTTGTTTTTCTTTCTGCTGTAGAAAGACAGCACTGAATTCAATGTCTTATGTTGCTGTGTTCTTCTCCCAGTGCCCAGAGATTCTTTCAGCAAAATGCATCTGCTGCCAGGGTAGGGGAAATGTGGTGTCAGTGATCCAGAATATTTTTTTCTATCTCTTTGGTGTCTCTTTCAACAATGTGAAGCTAAAATCAGGTACTGTGAGTGCTCACGTGATTTTTTCTCTTCTGAAGGAGTTTTTTCTGTGTAGATAATTACTAACTTGGTGTCCTTGCCGGGGGACAATTGGTGGATTTTTCTCTTCCACCATCTTGCTCTGCATTCCGGTCTATTTGCTTTATTAAAGGTTAAAATATTGTGACTATATATAGGTGATTACATCTAACAATATAACTACATTTGTGGACTTATTCAACATTGGACCCTTTAGATATCTTGGAAAAGCATATTATTTGTTAAAAAGGTAAAACTAAATTAAGACGTCATGAAATATTTTAATTCTCAAATAAATTTTTCATAAATCTGCTTTTCCAGTGCAGAAGAGTGTACTTACCTATCATTTATTGATAATTTATTTTGTACTAAGTGTTTTGCATAGGTCAACACATTTAATTACTGAGATAATTAATGAAATAGATATTGGCCTCCTTATTTTGAAGATAAAGAATAAGATTGGAGGAAATAAGCAACTTCTGCAAGCATACACAGCTATCAAATGATAGGACCTGTATTTAAACCAAAAATTTGCTTAAATTAAAAAAAAAAATACCCCTAGTGTTCAATTGCACAAAACAGGGGCTTCAAAACTTTGACCAGTGCCCTATTCTGCTATGGCAGAGTTGGTATTCAAAATGCAAGACAAAGTCCTCCTCACTCTTCCCTTTCCTCAAGTCAAAGGAAGGGGTCTCTTTTGGAGCAATGAGCTGGGAGGCATGATGCTAGTACCTCTTTGGCTGCCCTGGCTGGTGTCTCAGTATGTTATGTGCCCCTCTAGTCAACTGTCCCTGGGCCTAGTTCACCACTAGGACCCGAACACATCAGTAATTGGCTCTGTGAGTTTAAGCAATTTATTCAATGCCATTTTTTGTGTGTTTGTTTGTTTCATTATTGATTGTTTTTGTACCTCATCCTGTAAAGACAATATAATGTAATTGTCCAGAACCAAACCCTGGAGCTACACTGCCTGTATTGGAACATCAGATCTTGTGTTTGTTCTCTGCATGAATTTGCATAATATATGTCAATTATCTGGTCCTCAATTTTCTTATTTATAAAACTAAGATAATATACTACTTTATGGGATTCTATGAGGATTAAAATATTTAATATTTCTAAAACAGTTTTTAGAAAATCTTAACTCTAGAAGTATAGGCTATTATTGGCTATGGAGTGCAAAGAATGATGACTGTTTTCAATTATTTTACAGAATTTTGAAGATAAATAAATGGACTAGTAGCCATACATGTGTCTCATGTAAGGGAAAGTGTCTTATGACTTTAATATATAATTATATCAGTTGTTTATATTTATATGCCAATTAAAAATATATAAATTGATGAGACATAAATTTAAGTCTAGAGATGGATATTAATACTATGCTGAATATGCTTAATATTACTCTTATGCAATAAAAAAAATTACTCTTATAAAAAACATTCATCAATATTTTTTAAATGACTGGCTTCAAGTACGTCATGCTGGATAATGTAGAAATCCTTACTGGTTTTGGAAAGTAAATTGTAAAAATAAATTATTAAAAATTTTGATACAAAATCAGGAATAAAGATAAAATGTTGAGACATTCACATACGTTTTTACCTAATACTTCTTTTTTTTTCCTTCTTAAAGATTTTTAGGATGTTTTTATTGATAATATACATTTAAGATTTTATTTGTACATGTATGTATTATTTTATATATACAAACTCCTCTGTTCATCTGATCGTTTGTCGGGATGAGCCACATGGCACATAATTGCAAAAAATTTCTTTTAATGAGAAACATAGGGTGTTTTATGGCTTGCAATGTAGGCACTGACTCCAGCTGTTTGTGGTGCTTCACATTGACTGGGATGCAAACAGATAAAATATGTTTACATTTCCCCAAAGCCAATTATTTGAATTCATGGCCATCTGTCTGAAAGGTAAGAACATGTCTAGCTTACAGAAACACACACTTAATCTGCGTTTATTTTTAAATTTCTAAGTGGATACGTATGGTCTAATCAACCTGAAATCCAAATGTTAGACATGAATTCAAAAGACGGGGGCACAGCGAGGAAGGTATTGTAGGGGAGAAATAAATTGGAGACTGCCTAATGCAGAATTTCCTATACCTGGATCTTTGGTGTCTGTGACCACCAACAGTGTTTCCTCCACTAAAGCAGTCTGGCTTAAATGTGTCTGGTGTGCATTTTACCTGACCTGAGAGGTCTGGTAAAGAGATTTATCTGGCAAACGACATAGAAACTGCCAGATTCAACATACGATTCTTTAAGTATACAGCAGCATATGCTGCCAATGGTAGGTTATTTGATTTCTTTTCCTTTTAGCCTTTTCTTTTGAAGATGTTCCAAGAATACTGATTACCTACATTAAAAAATTGCACTCTCCATGGACAATTTTATTGCTTTCCTCCCAGTAATAATTATGTTTAATGTAGATTTTTATAATAAATATGTACAGTAGAGCTGTATGCTTAAATAAAATTGATTTTCTTAATGAATCAATCACCTATTGTTACTTGGTAATGAATTGTTGGCATTTTTACTTAATATAATGGTAATAATAATAATAATAAACCTAATACCTTTTGATGGAAACATATGGGTACAGTGTAGAAATTTACATGACAGAACACATTCATACTATGTGCCAGACAATTTGCTTCTGACTTTATTTATTTAAAATTCATTTTCTCTACCATCATGAAAAATGAGAAAAATAAAATTCTGAGAGTTAGACATTCTTGATTAAAAGTCTGTCTAATGTAAAAAAAAGTCAGTGCATTATTTTTTGTTCTGATTTTTTATACTAAGGACCTTATTTTAAAGGAATATTAGATTTACAGAAACTTTGTGAAGGCAATACTGTCCCAATACCCTACAGCCAATTTTCCCTATTAACATGTAAAATTTATGTTATAGCTTCATCACAATGAATTAATTATTGCTATTATTATGAATTAAAGTCCATTGTTTATTTAGATTTATTAGTTTTTACATAGTGCCACTTTTGCATTTCTGTTCCAGAATCCTATCCAGAATGCCACAATACATTTAGCCATCATGTCTCCTTAGGCACTTCTAGATGGTGACAGTTTCTAAGATCTTCTAGTTTTTGATGACCTTGGTTGTTTTGAGAAAGTACTGAGCAGGTGTTTTGTAGAATGCTCATCAGCAACAGTTTGTGAGATGTTTCTTCATGATTAGATTGGGGTTTTGGGTTTTGGGGAAGAAGAACAAAGACATGAAGTGCCATTTTCATCACATCATATCAAGGGTACATACAATGACCACAACTTATCGCTGCTGAGGTTAACCCTCATCAGCTGATTGATCTAGCTTTATCAGGTTTATCCATCTCAAAGTTATTCTCTTTCTCATTTTTTCATACTGTACTCATTGGAAGGAAGTCACTATATAGAGCTTGCATTTAAGGGATGGGAAGTTATCATTAATATCCTTGAGGGATATGATGATTAATTTTATGGGTCAACTTGACTGGCCCAGATAGTTGGTCAAACATTATTCTGGATGTTTCTGTGAAAGTGATTTTTAGAGGAGATTAACATTTAAATTAGTGGTCTTTAAGTGAAGCATATTACTCTCCATAATGCAGTGGGATGTATCCAATCAGCTGAAAGCCTTAGTAGGAAAAGACTGACCACTCCTGAGCAAAAAGGAATTCTGCCAGCAGACTCAAATTGCAACTGTTCCCTTAGTCCCCAAATTGCCAGCCTACCCTGCAGATTTTGGATTTATCGAGACCTCCATAATCTCATGAACCAATTCCTTAAAATCTCTCTTTCTCTGTCTCTGTCACATATGTGTTTGTGTGTATGTATATACATGTGTGTAAATATGTATACACATATATAAGCATATATATGGGTGTATATATGTATATACATATATATGCTTGTGCATACACATATACATTACACACATTTTGTTGGTTCTGCTTCTCTGGAGAACCCTAATACAAGAAAGAACTACCTACATAAGTTATTTGGAATTCTTCTTCACAGAAGATGTGTCTATTCCCTGCACTCATTTATCCAACAACTTATTTAGGTCACTTTGCACTCATAGATATTATTTTATACTGTGAGTTATAATCTAATAGTACCTTATTTTGTTGTGAAATTTGAATTATCTATACCTACCAGTTTGAAGCCCAAATTCACTACCATTCCAAACTTGACACACTTACAACCATACTGCTAAGGAAAAAAAATATATATACGTTTATTAACTAGCCTGAGTTGGAGTTGCATGTAATTTGACTATCCTGTAGGAAGTTGGGCATAATTCTGATATGAGGGGTCATGAGGAGAAGGCTGTTTAAGGAAGATGTTTTTACTACCCTGATGAGGAAATCTTTGGAACAGAAAGAAAGACTGGAGTTGAAGACACCATGTGTATGTATTACAGTTTCACAAGGACACAGTATTCTAAAGATGGACTATAAAAATGTCATAAAATAACAAAGCTGGAGGCATTTGTCAAAGGCCTAATATCCAGCATCTATAAGGAACTTAAACGAATTCATAAGAGGAAAACAATCCCATTAATAAGTGGGCAAAGGACATGAGCCAACAAAGACATACATGTAGCCAACAAGCACATGGAAAAAAGCTCAACATCAGTGATCATTAGAGAAATGCAAATCAAAACCACAATGAGATACCATCTTGCACAAGTCAGAATGACTATTCTTAAAAAGTCAAAAAATAACAGATGCTGTCAAGGTTGTGGAGAAAAGGGAACACTTACACACTGTTGGCGGGAGTGTAAAATTAGTTCAACCACTGTGACAGCAATATGGTAGTTCCTCAAAGAGCTAAAAGCAGAAATACCATTTGACTCAGTAATCCCCTTTTTGGGTATATACCAAGAGGAATATAAATCATTCTACTCATGAGGACGCATGCATGCAAATGTTCATTGGCTCACTATTCACAATTGCAAAGATATGGAATCAACCTAAATGCCCATCAATGACAGATTGGATAAAGAAAATGTGGTACATATGCACCATAAAATGCTATGCAGTCATAAAAAATGAATGAGGCTATGTCTTTTATGGGAACATGGATGGACCTAGAGGCTATAATCCTTAGCAAACCAAGTCCGGAACAGAAAATCAAATACCATGTGTTCTCATTTATAAGTGGGGGCTAAGTGACAAGAACTTATGAACACAAAGAAAAAAAACAGACACCGGGGTCTACTTGAGGTGGGAAATTGGAGGAGGGAGAGGAGCAGGAAAAAAAAAAAAAAACTATTGGGTCCTGGGCTTAATACCTGGGTAATGAAATAATATGTACAACAAACCCCTGTGGCACGAGTTTACCTATGTAAAACCTTCACATGTACCCTCAAACCTAAAATAAAAATAAATTTTAAAAACACCTAAAAATATGCCTAGGAAGTAGCCATTCTTTTGTTTCTTTACTTCTCTAGTAAACTTTTGCTTGAAACAAAGAAAGTGTGAATCTGAGATAAAAAGAATTGGAAGAACCTGATGAGATTTATATGTACGAAGTGTAAATAATAATTGTAAAAGGCTTCATTTTGAAAATCTCCAGACTTAAGATAAGATGGATATCTAACAAGTCAGACTAATTTTTTTTGTGTGTATTCTCTATACATTTTAGCTTCTCGGCCAGCAGAATATCATCACCATTATTAGCAATAGCCCTGCTGAAAACAGGATGACCAAAGTAGAATCTCTCTTAAAATAATGATTATCACCGAGTCTTTTTTCTTATTTAATGCTTTTTACATCTAAGTGATAAAATTACCTTTTTTAAACACTTCATTTATCCCAACATTGTGAAACTCAGAATTATCCTGACCTCCTCGTCCATGGCAATATATGTATTCTTATACAATATACATTATACTGTGGATACACACACACATATATACACATGCATGTGTGTATGTATATATATATGAATGTGTGTGTGCATGTGCATATTTATCATATGTGTGTGAAACTTGAAATATATATTAATTTTAAAGACTCTTTTCATATCTTATTTCATCGAAGGTTTCAAAGATGTGATGATGTAAAAAGGATCATTTGTTTTGAACCAAAATCCCCATTTATTCTTATGATACAAGTAGCATTAATCTGTCTTCACTATAAATCATAAAATAAATGAGGCTTTAAAAATGTTTTATAATGAAATTAGCTTGTGACTTTTTTGAATTCCCAGCAAATAATTTTTGAACACACACTAATGTCAACGTTTTCTCTCTCCTTATAAGAACTTTTATAACAAAATATTCAATCTACAAGTATTAAGAAACTTTTGAAAAATTACTGTTACAGCTGCAGGGGAAAATATAAATTGCGCTACTGTAATTTTCTCAGACATTTTGTATTGGCTCATGTGCAAGCCTAGAGGCTGATCGAGATCTAGCTGAAAGTCTCTACAGGAATACAGTTTGACTATAGACTAAGGAGAGAAATAACAAAGCTAAGTAATTTTGGTAAGAAATTAATTTTTTACAACCAACAAAGAAGGCAAGCTTTCAACACTAAAAATACTTTATTTTACATTGCTGACCAAAACTGTATTACATTATTGATGGAAATAAATTTTTAAAGTACAAAAAAAAGAGATTTTTTTCTTTTTTCATGTGATATATCATTGTTCTGAAGCCTAGGTGCAAATTATAATTATCTAGGGAAGTTTGAAAGAACTTCCCATAGCTGGCTGGATCCACTCTAGCCAAAATAATCAGAATCTCTTGGAGTTGGGGGTAATGAACTAATTGTTTCTGTTTTGGTTTTGGTTTGTTTCCTGAGGTTCCTCAGGATTGAGAGCTTGAAGGCAGTGTCACAACTTTGATGTTAGGGATCTCATTCATTTCATTGGAAAACTGTTTCTCATTCTTACAACCTCAGTACAGCTGAGACCTCTGGACAGCTTCTCCAAGTCCCCCTCTGCAAAGGATTATCTATGTAATCCTGTATATATCAGTTCTCCATCGTTGAATGTGCTTGATCTTAATAAGGTGTTTAATTGCCTATCCCTAAGTGCCAATATGTTTCTTGAAGAGAAGGATAGTTTTTGTTTTTCTCTGAATCTACTGCCTATAGTACAAAACATAACACAAACAAAAACTCTATTTTGAAGAAATGGATACATGAAAGAATGACATTCAAATGCACAGTTCTATAGACTCTACTTCAATACTGCTGGCTGTCACTTATGTAGTATTTTCACAATTGCATTCTTTTTAAAAATTTATTTTATTTTACTTTAACTTCTGGGGTACATGTGAAGATCATTCAGGATTGTTAATAGATATACACATGCCATGGTGCTTTGCTGCATCCATACCCCCATCATCTTCATTAGGTATTTCTCCTAATGTTATCTATCCCAATCCCCCCACCCGTTGCTATTCCTCCCCTAGCTCCCCACCCCCCAACAGGCTCTGGGGTGTGATGTTCCCCTCCCTGTGTCCATGTGTTCTCATTGCTCAACACCCACTTATGAGTGAGAACATGCGGTGTTTGGTTTTCTGTTACTGTGTTAGTTTGCTAAGAATGATGGTTTCCAGCTTCATCCATGTCCCTGCAAAGAACATGAACTCATCCTTTTTTATGGCTGCATAGTATTCCATGGTATATAAGTGCCACATTTTCTTTATCTGGTCTAGTATTGATGGGCATTTGGGTTGGCGCCAAGTCTTTCCTATTGTAAATAGTGTCGCAATGAACATACGTGTGCATGTGTCTTTATAATAGATCAACTTATAATATTTTGGTTATATACATAGTAATGGGATTGCTGTGTCAAATGGTATTTCTAGTTCTAGATCCTTGAGGAATTACCACACTGTCTTCCACAATGGTTGAACTAATTTACACTCCCACTAACAGTGTAAAAGTGTAAAAGTGTTCCTATTTCTCCACATCCTCTCCAGCATCTGTTGTCTCTAGATATTTTAATGATTGCCATTCTAACTGGTGTGAGATGGTATCTCAATGTGGTTTTGGTTTGCAATTCTCTAATGACCAGTGATGATGAGCTTTTTTTCTTATGATTTTAGGCTACATAAATGTTTTTCTTTTGAAAAGTGTCTGTTCATATTCTTCATCCACTTTTTGATGGGGTTGTTTGTTTTTTTTCATTTAAATTTGTTAAGTTTTTTTTGTAGATTCTGGATATTAACCCTTTGTCAGATGGGTAGATTGCAAAATTTTTTCAAATTCTGTTGGTTACTGGTTTACTCTAATGACAGTTTCTTTTGCTGTGCAGAAGCTTTTAAGTTTAAATAGATCCAATTTGTCTATTTTGGCTTTTGTTGCCATTGCTTTTGATGTTTTAGTCACAAATTTAGTGCAAATATGAAACTAAATGCAGTGGGAAATAAAAACAATAGAAATTGGATTAATTTAAAAGAAGCCTGCATGCAAATTAAATAATGCTAATCTTTAGAATATTATTTCTCAGTTCTTCTATAAAATGCTTTTCTTAGTCTCAAAAATAGAATTTCTCTCTACTGACAAGAATACATTACACAGAGTTGATCCCATTTTGTAGCATAAATATTATATTTATTTGTATATACAATAAAATTAAAGTGGGAAAGATATTCCTGCATAAAATATGCAATTTGTGCATAGAGAAGTGATGAGAAGTGGAGCCCAATGGACAGACTAAATGCTATAATGCTAGGGAAAGCATATGTACTATCCCTCATGATTCTAGATTAACACGATGCGAACTTTAATATCTATAAACACAGTAGGGAAATCATTAAATATAATTTCCATCATGCTTCCCCCTTTTACTTTATTCCCACTCATTTTGCAGATGAATGCTTGCCCACAGAAGTGCCTGTCTTCTATACTGAATGAGAACTGGGCCAGAAAAGAGGTGGTCTGATACTTGTTAAATAAATGTCCTATACTTGAGCCAGCAGGAAGGGGAGATACTATAAATGGCTGTATGCCATAAAAATGCCACAGAATTTTTCAGCTTATCCTCTGAAAATTACTGCTGGAATCAAACAGTCAAAGAAAACCTTGGAACATTATATTCATTAATACCTTGGAACATTTAGATGGTTGTCTCGTTTCTATCTGGCCTGTTAACAACTGTGAGCTGGAC
The DNA here is from genome assembly GCA_031835075.1 of Saguinus oedipus. NCBI lineage: Eukaryota > Metazoa > Chordata > Mammalia > Primates > Cebidae > Saguinus > Saguinus oedipus. The sequence continues at coordinate 150,695,682 of CM063171.1, read as the reverse complement.
ACATTCAAACATTCTGTTTATTGTTTTCTTTATGACTTCTTTTCTTAGATGAGTATAAAATGTAAATTGGGAAAGCTAGTAATACACATTTTGTTTCAGAACAAAGCCATCACTTAAACAAGAAGAATTACATTTCATTTAAAACTCTGCATTATTTACATTGGCTTTGTTAAAATTAAGTTGTTATTATCAAACACATTATTGATCTTTACGTTTGAGAAAGAATTTAGTGTTTGGTCATTAAATATTTTAGCAAATGTGAAAATATTATTCAGTAAGCATCTGGCCTAGTCATAAAATAACCATCTGTCTTTTGTTTACAACATAGAATATTTGATTCATTTGAACCAAGTTCACAAGTTCAGATGTATTTCTGTAATCTCTTTGGACCTACCTGACTTTTAGAGTTGGAATATAAATCAGGTAGGATTAGGCTTCATCACTTCACATACATTCCTCCCTGAGTGGGTTTTGGAATGTGTAAACATGGAATATAGCAATAATAATAAAAATAGGGATGACAGATGAAAATAAGATCACATGAATTGTTAGTGACAAAATCTAATGTTCTTCTCAACTTTGCTTGTCTACTTTGAATCAAACGTTCCTTTAAACTATCACATTAATATGGAACCATGCATAACTTAGTATTGTTAATGTAAAACAAAATATCAGAATAAAATATCTCGTCTGGATTACACATTATATTTTATGGATCATAATGTCATCTGTTCCTTATAACAGTACTCTTTCTAGGCACAGCATGTGTTATTACACACACACTGATAGATAAAACTATATTTTCAGGTTTTCCTGAGGTCATGTTTTTACTAACAGTTTGATGCAAGGATTGAATTGTTATTTTTTTGATTAGACTTGATAAAAAATAAGATCTTAGGAGCATTTTTACATCACAAAGCAGTTTACTATATCCATACATACAAACTCCTTATATAATGTTCAATTTTGTCCTGAATTTTGTTTCCAGCTCATCACTCACTTTTGCCCCATATACCTATCCCTTCACCCAAATGCGTACATTCACATTGCCTGTACTTACTCCCTTATAAGAATTACTCTTCAAAATAACTCATAGGTACTGGGCTTAATAACTGGGTGATGAAATAATCTGTACTGCAAACACCCATGGCACAAGTTTACCTATGTAAAAAAACCTGCAATTGTACCCCTGAACTTAAAATAAAAGTTAAAAATTGATAATTAAAATTTTCTTCTTAAAGAATTAATTCCCTTTTCTCTTAGCTCTAACCTTCTACCTTTATTAGAATTAATCATCTGTCTATCTTACAGGTGGGAAGTAAGTTCTCAGTGGGAATGAGTTTATTCTGTTTCTCTCTATATATTTATCTCTGCATTACTGAGTATTCATTCTGTGCCAAAAGTTGTGAGAAGTACCTTACATAAGAATATTTGATGAATTTGCATTGTTTTACTAATGAGGGAACTGTGGCTTACAGGGCTTTCTCTCATAGCCAGGCTCAGGGGTCAAATAAATGAAACTGAATTTCTATCTGAGACTCTATCTCTGAAAGCGCATGCTGTTAACGATACTACTTACTGGTTCTTAAATTAACAAGTGTGAACATAAATAAAGCAAACCAACAAAAGCATTTTAAAAATACAATTCCAGTATCTCTAAAAGTGAAACAAGTAGTCATAATATTCCCTGCAATGTGATGGAGACACAAAGCACACAGCACCATTCAGAGTATTACTGTTAAAAAATGATACAGAATCTAGTTAAGTCTCTGGATTTAACTACTCATTTAAAGGAAATACAGGGAATAAAGGAACTTGTTAAATGACACCATGTGATTACAATCAGGCAAATTCAGAATGAGAGAAATTCTACAGGACAAAAAAAAAAATTTAGTTTTTTTCAACAAATAAATTGAATCAAATAACAAAAGAAATAAATAAATAAGAGAAACTGTTAGAGATTAAAAGAGATTTAGGAGCCAAATCAATCAAGTGCAATGTGTAGCTGTGATTTAAATCTTGATTCAAACAAATCAACTAAAAAAAGTCATTTTTGGGACAATCACTTAAAATTGAATATAGACTAGATATTAAACAACATAAAGGAATTATTATTGGCTTTGTTGAGAATAATAATGGTATTGTGTGGGTGGTTTCTTAGAGTCTTCATGATAAAGATAGATAAGAAAGAGTTCACAGATTAAATGATATGATGTTTGTGTTGGCCAAAATATTCCAGATATATTCATGTATTACTGGTGCAATTAAAAAATAAGTTAAAAAAAACTACAAATACAAATACAAATAAACAATGCACATCTGTTTATGTGGCCCAGCTGTCCCCAAATCATGCACTATAAAACAAGGTTGCCTTTTTATTTTAGAAGCAAGGCGGCCTTTACCCTCAAGTTTCTCATCCTCCTTGCTCTTCTCTGAGAAGAGGGAGTCTACATTTACTAGTTGGTAGGGTCACTGTGCACTAAAATGTTCAGTAGAGGGTGTGGTTCCCGAACCCATAGAGACAGTGCCAGACATCTGGTCCTGCCTTTGCCTGTACTTGCGCACCAGCTTCATCCTGCTCCTTGCTTCTCTGTTTGTGGGTGGCTGATGGTAAGATTTTAATTTGTGCTTATGGAGTGAGAAAAGTCCCATTAAGACCTTCAGCTTAGGACACACACTTCACCAGAGACATTGGGTTAGCTGATCACTGTTCTCTATTTGCTGTAGTTGCTTTAGAAACTTCCTGAGGAGGAGTAAGTGATGACAGGGGGTTTTAGTTTTTGGATTTCCTAGCCAAGTGCAATTTCATATCAGCTGAAACTTGCCATTATTTACAGTACTTATTTTTTTAAAGCCATGATAACCTGCTGTCTCAACTACTCAAATGGTCTTAAAGTCTGATATTTGTTTTCCTTTGACCCCTACCTGTTTTATACTCCAGATCGCCATCGATTAATATGAAGATTCATTATACATTATGGCTTTTCACAAAAGGAAGTCAAAGGAAGTAGATTTGCCACAAAAGTTAAGTCTCGTGTGGGCAATGGCAGTCCTGAAGATCAGAGATAACCACTTCATAATCTCCATCGTTCCATCCAACCCTTGATAGAATTTTTTTGTTTCTAAGTAAAATGTTATGCAAATGAAGTTTCCAGTCACATCTTCTACCCATTTGTATCTCCCAGTCATGATAAAGCTCTTTCAATGTAGAAATTCTTAAATTTCCACCATTCATTGTGCAAAGGTGAACACTTCTCCACACAAGATATGTTCAGCCATGGTCCTTCAAGCCAGACATGGTCTGGGATCTCCATTGTAGCATTCTTTGGTTTGTATTTCTTTCAATTCATTAAAAAATTCATCTGGTGACTTCCTAGATCAGCTTAGAACATTAGAGTGTCTAAGATAAAAGATGTTCAGCATTAGCACATACTCTTAGTATCAGCTATGCTGTCTGCCAATACAGATGCAAGACCATTAGAGTCTTTCCCAAATGCCTTTTAGATGAATGCTGTTTTAATACTTTTGTTTGATTTTTTTCTATTCAATACTTTTTTTTGGATTTTTTTTTTTTCTATTTGACCTCCATATAAGAAGACACATATTTCTCAATCTTTTCCACACAAACCTATAAGTAAATAGATGGATATAAACTGACATATGTGGGCAGGAATCAGCATAATTTCAGCCATGTCATGAGGAGAGAAAAGAGAGTAAGAAAGAAATAATGAAGGGATGGAAAGAGAGAAGGATGAATAAAAAGGAGGAAAGAAGAGAAAGATGGAGGAAGGGAAAGAAAAAAGAAGAAATGCAAAAACAAAAAGGAAAAGAAGTCTAAGCTCTGAGGCTTTTAAAATGGGTATATGGATTGGGGGTAGAGGAGGTATATAGTTTCCAGGAGTCTACAAGTTAAATAAAACCACTCAAGCAAATGTATTCCATGACAGGTCTTTAAGTAACGTGAACTGGCTTTCAACTACTATACATCAAAATTCTTTCTTTTCCTTTTTTCTTTTCTTTTATTTTACTTTAAGTTCTGGGGTACATGTGCAGATCATGCAGAATTGTTACAAGGTATACACATGTCATGGTGGTTTGCTGCCTGCATCCCCCCATCACCTACATTAAGTATTTCTCCTAATGTTATCCCTCCCCAATCTTACTGCCCCCTGCTATTCCTCCCTTAGCTCCCCACCTCCCAACATGCCCCAGTGTGTGATATTCCCCTCCCTGTGTCTATGTGTTCTCATTGCTTAACATCCACTTATGAGTGAGAACATGCATTATTTGGTTTTTTGTTCTTGTGTCAGTTTGCTGAAAATGATGGTTTTCAGATTCATCCATGTCCCTGCAAAGGACATGAACTCATCCTTTTTTATGGCTGTGTAGTATTCCATGGTGTATATTTGCCACATCTTTTTTATCCAGTCTATCATTGATGGGCATTTGGGTTAGCTCCACATCTTTGCTATTATAAACAGTGCCACAATGAACATACATGTGCATGTGTCTTTATAATAGATCAACTTATAGTCCTCTGGGTATATACCTAGTAAAGGGATTGCTAGGTCACATGTTATTTCTATTTCTATATCCTTGAGAAATCACCACACTGTCTTCCACAGTGGTTGAGCTAATTTACACTCCCACCAACCATGTAAAAGTGTTCTTATTTCTCCACATCATCTCTAGCATCTGTTGTCTCCAGACTTTTTTAATAATTACCATTCTAACTGGCATGAGATGGTATCTCAATGTGGTTTTGATTTGCATTTCTTTAATGACCAGTGATGATGAGCATTGTTTTATGTGTTTATTGGCCACATAAATGTCTTCTTTTGAAAAGTGTTTGTTCATATCTTTCACCCACTTTTTGATGGGGTAGTTTGTTTTTTTTATTGTATATTTGTTTCAGTTCTTTGTAGATTCTGGATATTAGCCCTTTGTCAGATGGGTAGCTTGCAAATTTTTTTCCCATTCTGTTGGTTGCCAGTTCACTCTAATTTGATTGTTTTTTTTTTTTTTTTTTTTTTTGCTGTGCGAAAGCTCTTAAGATTAATAGATCCCATTTGTCTATTTTGGTTGTTGTTGCCAATGCTTTTGGTGTTTTAGTCATGAAGTCCTTGCCTATGACTATGTCCTGAATGTATTGCCTAGGTTATTATCTAGGGTTTTTATGGTGTTAGGTCTTATGTTTGAATCTTTAATCCATCTGGGGTTAATTTTCGTATAAAGTGTAAGGAAGGTGTCCAGTTCCAGCTTTCTGCACAGGGCTAGCCAGGTTTCCCAACATCATTTATTAAACAGGGAATTCTTTCCCCATTGCTTGTTTTTGTCAGGTTTGTCAAAGATCAGATAGTTGTAGATTTGTTATTTCCAAGGCCTGTCTTCTGTTCCATCAGTCTATGTCTCTGTTTTGGTACCAGTTCAATGCTGTTTTGATTACTGTAGCCTTGTAGTATAGTTTGAAGTAAGGTAGCATGATGCCTCCAGCTTTATTCTTTTTTCTTAGGATTGTCTTGGCTATGAGGGCTCATTTTTGGTTCCATATGAAGTTTAAGGTGGTTTTATTCCAGTTCTGTGAAGAAGGTCTATGGCAGTTTCATGGGGATAGTGTAACACTGAATCTACAAATTACTTTAGGCAGTATGACCATTTTTACAATATTGATTCTTCCTAACCATGAGCATGGAATGTTTTTCCATCTGTGTCCTCTCTTATTTACTTTAGCAGTGGTTTGTAGTTCTCCTTGAAGAGGTTTTTTACATCCATTGTTAGTTGTATTCCTAGGTATTTTATTCTTTTTTGTAGCAATTGTGAATGAGAGTTTTGCTCATGATTTAGCTCTCTGTTTGTCTGTCGTTGGTGTAGAGAAATGCTTGTGATTCTTGCACATTGAGTTTGTATCCTGAGACTTTGCTGAAGTTGCTTATCATCCTATGGACATTTTGGGCTGAGACAATGGGGTCTTCTAAGTATACAATCATATCGTCTGCAAATAGAGACAATTTGACTTCCTCATTTTCCAATTGAACACCTTTTATTTCTTTTTCTTGCCTGATTGCTCTTGCTACACTTCCCAATACTATGTTGAATAGGAATGGTGAGAGAGGGCACCCTTGTCTAGTGCCAGTTTTCAAAGAGAATGCTTCCAGTTTTTGCCCTTTCAGTATAATATTGGCTGAGGGTTTGTAATAAATAGCTTTTATTATTTTGAGATTCGTTCCATTGATACCTAGTTTGTTAAGAGTTTTTAGCATAAAGGACTGTTGAATTTTGTCAAAGGCCTTCTCTGCATCTATTGAGATAATCATGTGGTTTTTGTCTTTGGTTCTGTTTATGTGATAGATTACATTTATAGATTTGCATATGTTGAACCAGCCTTGCATCCCTGGGATGAAGCCTATTTGATCGTGATGGATAAGTTTTTTGATCTGCTGCTGCATTTGGTTTACCAGTATTTTGTTGAAGATTTTTGCATCGGTGTTAATCATGGATATTGGCCTGAAGTTTTCTTTGTTAGTTGTGTCTCTGCCAGGTTTTGGTATCAAGATGATGTCAGTCTCATAAAATAAGTTAGAGAGGATTCCTTCTTTTTGTAATGTTTAGAATAATTTCAGAAGGAATGGTACCAGCTTTTCTTTGTACATCTGGTAGAAGTTGGGTGTGAACCAGATTGGACCTAGATCTTTTTTGGTTGGGAGGCTATTAATTGCTGCCTCTACTTCAGACCTTGTTATTGGTCTACTCAGGGATTCAAATTCTTCCTGGTTTAGTCTTGGGAGGGTGTAAGTGTCCAGGAATTTATCAATTTCTTTTAGATTTACTGGTTTAGGTGCATAGAGTTATTTGTAGTTATCTCTGATGGTAGTTTGTATTTCTGTGGAATCAGTGGTGATATCCCCTTTATAATTTTTATTGCATCTAGTTGATTCTTCTGTCATTTTTATTAGTCTGGCTAGCTGTCTATTTTATTGATCTTTTCAAAAAAACAATTCCTGGATTTGTTGATTTTTTTTAAGGGTTTTATGTCTCTATCTCCTTCAGTTCTGCTCTGGTCTTAGTTATTTCTTATCTTCTGCTAGCTTTTGAATTTGTTTGATCTGGCTCCTCTAGCTCTTTTAACTTTGATGATAGGGTGTCGATTTTCAATCATTCTTTCTTCTCATATGGGCATTTAGTGCTATTAATTTCCCTCTGAACACTGCTTTAAACATTTCCTAGAGATTCTGGTATGTTGTGTCTGTGTTCTTGTGGTTTTGAAGAACATCTTTATTTCTGCCTTAATTTCATTATTTATCCAGTTATCATTCAGGAGCAGGTTGTTCAGTTTCCATGTAGTTATGCAGTTTTGACTGAGTTTCTTAATGCTGAATTCTAATTTGATTGCACTGTGGTCTGAAAGACTGGTTGTTATGATTTCTGTTCTCTTGCATTTGCTGAAGAGTGATTTACTTCCAATTAGGTGATCAATTTTAGAATAAGTCTAATGTGGCACTGAGAAGAATGTATATTCTGTGGATTTGGGGTGGAGAGTTCTGTAGATGTCTACTAGGTCTGCTTGGTCCAGATCTGAGTTCAAGTCCTGGATATCCTTGTTAATTTCCTCTCTCATCTATCTGTCTAATATTGACAGTGGAATGTTAAAGTCTCACTGTTATTGTGTGGGAGTCTAAGTCTCTTTGTAGGTCATTAACAATTTGCTTTATGAATCTGGGTGCTCCTGTATTGAGTGTGTATCTATTTAGGATCGTTAGCTCTTCTTGTTGCACTGATCCTTTTACCATTATGTAATGCCCTTCTTTGTCTCTTTTGATCTTTGTTGGTTTAAAGTCCGTTTTATTAGAGATTAGAATTGCCACCCTTGCTTTTTTTTTTTTAGCTCTCTATTTGCTTCATAAATCTTCCTTCATACCTTTATTTTGAGTCTGTATGTGTCTTTGCACATGAGATGAGTCTTCTGAATATATCCCACCAAAGGGTTTCGACTTTTTATCCAATTTGCCCATCTGTGTCATTTAGTTTGTATACTTTTAAGGTTAATATTATTATGTGTGAATTTGATCTTGCCATTTTGATACTAGCTGGTTGTTTTAATCATTGTGTCAATTGTCTTTACCATTCAGTACATTTTTGCAGTAGCTGGTACTGGTTGTTTCTTTCCATGTTTAGTGCTTCCCTCAGGAGCTCTTGTAAGGCAGGCCTGTTGGTGACAAAATCTCCTAGCAATTGCTTGTTTGTAAAGGATTTTATTTTGCCTTCACTTATGAAGCTTAGTTTGGCTGGATATGAAATTCTGGACTGAAAATTCTCTTCTTTAAGAATGTTGAATATTGGCCCCCACTATCTTTTGGCTTGTAGGGTTTCTACTGAGAGATCTTCTGTCTGATGGGCTTCCCTCTGTGGGTAACCTGATCTTTCTCTCTGGCTGTCCTTAGGATTTTTTCCTTCAGTTCAACTCTGGTGAATCTGATGATTATGTGCCTTTGGGTTGTTCCTCTTAAGAAATATCTTTGTGGTGTTCTTTGTATTTCCTGGTTTTGAATGGTGGCCTGCCTTGCTAGGTTGGGGAAGTTCTCCTGGATAATATCCTGAAGTGTTTTCCAGCTTGCATTCATTCTCCCCATCACATTCAGGTACACCAATGAAAGGTAGATTAGCTCTTTTCACATAATTCCATATTTCATTTAATCTTTGTTCATTTATTTTCACTCTTTTCTCTCTAATCTTTCAACCTCTGATATCCTTTTTTTCTGCTTGATTGACTCAGCTATTGAAACTTGTGTATGCTTTGAAAAGTTCTTGTGCTGTGTTTTTCAGCTCCATCAAGTCATTTATGTTCTTTTCTAAGCTGGTTATTCTAGTTAGCATTTAGTATAACCTTTTTTCAAGGTTCTTAGCTTCTTTGCATTGGGTTAGAACACGTTCCTTTAGCTCAGAGAAGTTTGTTATTACCCACCTTCTGAAGCCTCCTTCTGTCAATTCATCAAACTCATTCTCTAACCAGTTTTATTCCCTTACTGGTGAGGAGTTGTGATCCCTTGGAGGAGAAAAAGCATTTTGGTGTTTGATGATTTTATCCTTTTTGCACTGGTTTCTTTCCATCTTCATGGATTTATCTATCTTTGGTCTTTTAAGTTGGTGACTTTTGGATGGGGTCTCAGAGTGGACATCCTTTCTGTTGATGTTGCAGCTATTTCTTTCTGTTTTTAGTTTTCTTTCCAACAGTCAGGCCCCTCTGCTACAGGACTGCTGGAGGTCCACTCCAGACCCTGCTTGCCAGGGGCTACAGAACAGTAAGGGTTGCTGCCTGTTCCTTCTTCTGATATCTTCATCCCAGAAGTACCCACCAGCTGTCAGCCAGAGCTCTCTTGTATGAAGTGCCTCTTTGGATATACAGGGGTCAGGGTGCTACTTGAGAAGGCAGTCTGTCCCTTATCAGAGCTCAAATGCTTATTTGGGAACTCCATTGTTCCATTAAGAGCTGCTGGGTAGAGACATTTAAGTCTACTGCTGTGGAACTCACAACAGCCTCTTTTCCCAGGTGTTCTGTCCCAGGAAGCTGGGCTTTATTTATAAGTCCCTGATGTGCTGCTGCCTTTTTTCAGAGATGCTCTGTCCAGCATAGAGAGAGTCTAGTCACAGTCTGCCTGTAGAGGCACTGCTGAGCTGCCACGGGCTCTGCCCTACTTCTGTGTAAACTTCCTTGTGGGTTTTGTTTATACAGATAAAGTTAAAACTGCCTCAGTAATGGCAGACTGCCTGAATAGTGGCAGATTGCCTCAGTAATGGTGGACTACCTCTGTAATGGTGGACTGCCTTGGTAATGTCAGACTGCCTTGGTAACAATGGATGCCCCTCGCCCATGTAGCTTGACTGCCTGTGTCAAGCTCAAATGCTGCACTGGCTGTGAAACTCCTTGCTGCTTTAAAGGCTTACAGCTCTAGAAATTACATGAGAAAGTGTCTTGATCTATGAAGTAGTCATGGGGTAAGTGACTTAGGTGGGGTGTGATCATGTTTAAGTGAAAACAATGCCTTCCAGAAAGATTCCTCCATACTACACCTGCAATCTATAAAAGGGCGATTAAGGGTGGCACCCTGGTCTCTCAGCCTTTACTTCTCCTGTAGAAATGCAATGTAGAAGTCTAGGGGGAAGGGCTCATAGAAGCTTAAGAGGATTAAACTTCCTCACTTCCCACTTTGAGTATCTCACCTATAACATTAGTGAGCGTTCTCACTCTCATTCTCATTTTCCTGATCCTCTATTTTAGCTATTAACTTAGTAGGGCTGTTCCATTGCCCCGTTATGAGTTTAATTTCAAAAGTTGTATGCAGAGGGTGTTCTGATGGATAATAGCAGTCATTGGGTTGCTCATCTACACAACTTTTACTGAATACTGTTATATAAACAGGTTCCCTTCTGTGTCCCTGCACATTCATAATAACTTTAGAACAAAAGATTGGCAGCAACTTTCCATCCTACCTCAGTAACCTGGTGCACACACTAAGGGCATTCTCTCAAATCAGTTAATTTCCCTACTGTATAAGTCCAAATTTTAAGGGGAATAATTAGTCCCATGATGAATTTCCTCATGCTTTGGCCATGTGTGGACCAGCCAGCTTCTGGGATGTGGCTGGAGCAAGGCTTGTTGTCCTTCTTAAGGTGATTGCAGGTGTTGTCTGGGTCTGGTCTAGCTTCCCAAGTTACTGCTGGTTTTGCACAGCTGTGGTGGATCCAGGCTGGGATTACCTCTACTTTTATAGTAGTGGGAATGCTCAGGATCACGGTCTGGGGTCCTTTCCACTGTGACTTCAAAGGGACTATATTCCAGTCCTTTATCCACATGTGATCACCTGGTGAGAAAGGGTGAACTGGGGAGAATAAGCTTATAGGGCATCTTTCATTTACCCAGGTTGAAATGTCCTGAGTGATTTTTCCTAGAGCTTGTAGCTTTCATCCTAGCTTAATTTCTTCCCACTCCTGAGGCGTTCCTGGGAGTGCCCACAGTATGGGTGGGGGCTTATGATATAAAGCTTTACAGGCGGAGCATCCTGTCTTCTTAGAGGGAGTACATCTAATTTTGAATAACACCAAGGGAAGTGCCTGCACCCACTTTAATCCTGTTTCCTGACACATTTTCCCTAAGCTATTCTTAATGGTCCGGTTCATCTCCTCTACCTTTCCAGAACTCTGTGGTTAGTAGGCAGCTTGTAGCTTTCAGGCATCTCAGAACTTAAGCACCTGTCTAAAGGACCTGCTGCTCCCACATTTCATGGCTGGTGAGTCAAGTTGGACTCCTCCAATCATTCACACAATTGCACTCCTCCCCCAGTTTCCCCCACCCAGAACAACATGACACACACTCTGTTTTACTTTTGCTTCAAGCAGGTAGAATCATCTCCTTGGGAATGTTTCAGATGCCACCTGACATCAGAGAGTTTGTTACTCCCCTCACAATGCCTAGACTGCAAGGGCACCTCCATCTAGCCATGTGTGGATTGCCCCTAATCCCAACCAGGCCCACAAGTGACTCGAAGCTTTGGGCCTTCTCTAACAGTCCTGTAGCCCCCACATTTCATGCCTGATGAGTCCACTTGGACCCCTCTAATCACTCACGCAATTGCATTCCTCTCTCCACCCAAATGGAAACCAAAAGCAAAACTTCCGAGGTGAGAGAGAGAGAGAGAGAGAGAGAGAGAGAGAGAGAGAGAGAGACAGAGAGACAGAGAGAGTTGAGTTCAAGAGTGCCAAATCTGGCACATGTGGGTAATCGGGCCACACTTCCATCTAAAGAAGGTGGGCAAGTTTCTCAGATTGATCCTACCATGTTTCTGCCGTCTGGACGCCCCAGGCATCCGTTCCTTCTCGGTTTTCAGCTACTGGGTGGATCCACACTTCTGGGGCTTTCCTGCTTTGCTCTGGCAAGGCTTTCCACTGGAGCCAATACCTGCCTGGGAGCACTCTCAGGAATTGTGTCACCCAAGCCAGCCAAAGTACCCCTCAGGGATGCTCCACAGGGCAAGGCAAAATCACCTGATAGGCCGTGCCAGTTGGCTGCCAACCAAAACTCGCCTCCCAGTCAGGGAACCAAATAATGAAGCAGGAAAGGCCGCGAAACAAACCTCTCAAACACTGAACTGGGTACGAAGTGGTTCGGCTGGGAGCTGTGGTGGAGCTTCCCTAACAAGGAAAATCCTTGCCCTTTTAAAGGCTTACTACTCTAGAAATTTCATGTGAAATGGTCTTGATCAGTGAAATAGGCATGGGGTATGTGACTTTGGTGGGGATGTGATCATGTTTAAGTAAAAATAATGCCTTCCCGAAAGATTCCTGTATACCATGCCTTCGATCTATAGGAGGATGATTAAGGCCATGGTTGGGATCTGCCAGCATTTACTTCTCCTATAGAAATGCAATGTAGATCTAGGGGAAGGGCTCTTAGAAGCTTAAGAGGATTAAGGATCTCCTTCCTCAAATGGACTCCCCTCTTGACCAAGGGCATCCCAAAGACACATGAAAATCTAGTTCAGACCATTTTATAAAGGGGGCATTGAACAAGCCTCTTTATGCCCTCTTCCCTTTAGTGTTTAGGTACAACTGACCAGTATTAACATTAAAAAATAGATCATAAGACTGACAAAACAGGCTCTTTGTAGCAATGAAATACCAAACTCCAATCTTGCTCTGGTATAGCATCACATGAGACACAGCAGGCTTTGAAGAAATTAAAGTATTTTACCCCAAAATATATATATTTGACATATTTTTACATGGCTCTGCAAAGCTGTTTCTTGTGAGGAAAATTTGCATTCTGTAGAGAATCGCCTTTCCTTTCTAAGTCTTTTCCAGAGTCTGATATCTTTTAAGATTAGATAATCAACATTTACCATGATTCACTCTGAAGCCTGCTTCCTGGAGACTTCATCTACAGGATAAGAACCTTGACTTCCACAACCCCCATTATCTTAACTCAAGCATTCTTTAGGGTAATTTCAAACTCTTAAGGCAAAGCTTAACTCTTTCAACCAATTGCCAGTCAGGAAACCTTTGACTCCACCAGTGACTTGGAAGCCCTTGCTTTGAGATGTCCTACCATTTGAGGCCACACCAGTGTATACCTTCCATGCACTGATTTATAATTTTACCTGTAACTCTATCTTCCTAAAATGTATAAAACCAAGCTGTGACTCAACCACCTTAGGCACATATTCTCAGGGTCTTCTGAGGCTGTGTCATGGGCCATAGTCCTTAACCTTGGTAGAGCAGACACAGGCACCTTTGGTTTACAGTACATATGTACAACCCAACATTGTGATCATTTCTCAAGAATTATGCAAGCGTACAAAGAAAAATGGCCCATCTTGCTGGAAGTGCAATTTGTAGAAATAGTCTCCAGAGAAGTTAAGAGACAGAGAGAAAGTTTTAGTTAATTGAGAATGTCTGGGAAGACTCAGGAGTATTCCATATTACCTGAATTATTGTTTCACTCATAACATATAACATTTTGTGGCCAGGTATGCATAGGGGTAAATTATCTGTGAGACTTTCAGGGTTTTCTAAATCTTTAAATGAGACACAAAGGAAAAACACACTTCTATCTTTATAGAAGTTATATGAAGCATATGATGCTCTGAGCTGCTATATCCAATGATTATATCTTAACAGATTGAAACCACCTTTGTAGAGTTATAAGTAATAAGAGGAATCTAACATGACTGACCCTGTCTTGCCTCTAACCTCAGAGATAAATTTTATTTATTTATTATTTTTGCTTATCTAACATGAAGACCAAGATAATTATGAGGGAAGTTTAGTTTGTACTTAAATTTTGAGGTAGGGAAAACTGACCCTCCTCCTTGTTCAGAGATCGAAGTTGAATTCATAAGGCAAGGTTAAAGGTATAGAAGGGAGTTCAACTGTGCTAAAGAATAGGAGTAGTTAAACAATGGCCTACCTTTGCTTGGCTTGTTTTATTGTAAGTTTCCTACTTTCCCAGAGAATGTAATCTGGGGTCACAAGAGTTATAACTCCCCCAACTACTCTTGTAGATAACATCACTATTGTGAAACCTAAAGCACTGGGTCTTCAAGATATTTTCCAGATTTAGGATTTTGGCAGACCAAAAGACACCACCTGGTTCTGAGACTTCCTTCCAGGAATTAACTCAGGTGTGCAAAGATAGTGTTAGATATCTATCTGAGATCACACCTGTGATTCTATCTCCAGACGATCAACTGTTTCAGTTCTCCAGCCCTCTGCCTGACAAAGTACCCTTAGAAAACACTAGCCTCTGAATTCTTGGGGAGATGGGTTTGAGAAACTTCTCCCTGTTCTTGCTTGGCTGACCCCGTGATTATTAAACATTTTCTTTCTTGCAACACCTGCTGTTCCCATTGGTTTTGGGAGGATGGTGGGCAAGTCTCCTTGCCTGTTGTCATGTGACAAGATGTTAACCCAAGAGGAGGCATTCTAGGTGAGACTGATAGAAGAGAGAGACAACAAAGCCTAGAGCTTTGATGACATTACCCTTTCCAAGTGTCCCTTGACTTTTTATAGGATATAATAAATCACTATTGAATATGCCAGTAGATCTAGGGTTATCCATTAATTGCAGCCAAAGCTGTCTGATAAAGAAGACAAAGCATTTTCAATATATCTGTGTTGAATGAAAACATCATGGCCATGAAGACTAAAATAGGGTATGAAAAGTGAAGAGAATCAAAAGAAGAAATAGGTAGAAGAGAGGTTAAAAAAGTAGGTAGAAAACAGAGCAGATAGGATCAATTAGGATATGTCAAGGAATCTGGTTCTTATCAGAAGAACAGAAATGACTGATTGGAGAGATTTACACAAAGGGGATTGTCAGATTTACATTTTGAAAATATTGTTCTGGCAGAAATGCAGACAATGTATTTGCAATGTAGAAAGTGTGTGTGAGTAGATCAATCCAGGGTAAAAGAATGCAAGAAATACATGACTGTAATAGAGACTGAAATATGCAGTAGAAATAGAGGGAAAATGTCTAAGTGGACATTAGGACTCTTGATGGATCGAATTAGAGAAGTGCATCTTGAAAGGTATCAACAATTATATTTATTCTTGTTCTTGCCATGGATTAAATAACGATAAACACTGGAAGAAAACTGGGTAAGAGAATGGGAGACCAATTGTGAGTTTACTGAAGAATTCAATAAGAGGCCTGTTGGAAGGTATAAATAGATATAGATTATCTGTCTCCAGGTGGCAGTTAAAGCCTTGAGTAAGAATGAGATTGCTAAGGGCCCAGAGTTGAGCTTTGAAGAATGTCAATATATGGCTTTATAGAAAAAAAAAAAAAAAAAAAGGACAAGAAAAGAAACAGTAAGGTAATAGGAAAGCTGAAAGATTACTGTATTAGCTAATCCAAGAAACAAAATGATTTAAGAGGAGTTTAGAGGAGGATTGTGGTCACCCTGTTTTACGTTACTTAAAGGTTAAATTATTTTTAAAAAATTAAATAGCCGTATTGTATTTATTTCTGTAGAGTTCATTGATTACATCAATAGATGGAGTTTCAGTGAGATAATGGGAGAAAATTAAAACACATTACAGTGTGGGTGAAGATTTGTAAATAAAATATAAATTACTTGGTTCAGCTAAATCTACAATTTCCAAATTGAAAATTCTTCTTTAGAACAATAGATGCTTTTAAATTATAGTCTGAAACATAAAAAGTAATTATGAGACACAACTAACTATATATCATCAAAAATGTATATAACATCTCAAGTTTATTCTAAATATTTTAATAAGAAACATGCACAAAAACACATATCCATTCTTTAAAAATGATCAAAACACAACCTTCTTCAAGTTAAGAGTACTCAGAGGATTATATAACTCTCATTTTGGCCATTGTATGGGATTTTATGTTATTATTTACTACACGATCAAATGAAAATGTGAATGTGTCATAGAAACCCATGTCTGGAACTGAGCATACACCACTTCTTAAAGAGTTATAGCACCTCCTTAAATAGCTCTGCATAATAGTGCTGTGTGCAATCGGAACCCTTGCAAGAACTTAATTGGAAAATATGGTTTTAATAAGCAATACACTTTTTCTAGTTTTAGAGTACAACTAAAACCCACTTTAAAACCAGTGGATTATAGTGATTTTTTTTTTTTTACTGCTTTTGAGTGTTCTATCAAATAAAAATGATCAATTTTGTAGACTAAAAATTAAGATTGAGGTTTTCCAATAGAGGAGTCAGGGACTCCAGGGAGAGTTTAGAGGCAGTTGTTAAATTGATCAAACTTCTGGGTGGTCAGTTGTGACCCTTCTGGTCCTGCAGTTCAGAGAAAAATAATGGCTGTGCTGGCTCACAATCATGTATGCATAATACCAGTTATTCTCTAATCAATTATTGCAGAGTTTTCAGGTGTCTTTCTCATGATGTCATTTCACTTGTTGAATAGCTATCCAAAATTCACCTTGTGAAAACTTTGTATTGCTTAATTTTTTGAGGAAACATAATCTCTACTGAATTAATTTATTATACACTGCTTCAAAAGTGTCTCAGAATCACAGTCTCTCATTTCAACATCATTAACAACAAAATTTTTCTGTGAAACATTTTGTTTTAAAGAATGTATTCTTTAAAAATTCATTTCAAGACAAACCACATGAATGTAAAATCAACAGAGAAAATAAATCGGTCATATGAGAGGTAATAAAAAAAGTGGTTGAGAACTTGCCTTTCTGAGTTAAAACTCCATCTTGTATTTACAAGCTTTGTGATTATAAGCAGTTGTTTAACCTCCTTTTTCCTCAATTTTTTAAATTTTCAGTCTCGATAAAAATTATAACTATGTCACATGTAGGTTGTAGGGAATTAATGTATTAATATTTATAAGAGGATAAGATAATTTATAATGTAAATACATATTAGATATCAATATGTATTATTTAACTTATGTGTTAGGACTTTTTTTGCATTGTTAAAAAGAAATGTCTGAAACTGGGTAATTTATTAAGAAAATAAATTTAACTAGCTCACACTTTGGAAGGCTGTACAGGAAGTGTGGTGACAGCATCTGCTTAGCTTCTGGTGAGGGCCTCGGGAAGCTTACAATTATGACAGAAGGTGAAGGAGTAGCGGGCAAGTCACATGGCAAGAGAGAGCAAGAGAGAAGGTGGAGATGCCACGTTTTTTAAACAACCAGATCTCACATGAATGCAGAGTGAGTACTCTCATCATTACAAGGATGGCGCAAAGACATTCATAAAGAATCTGCCCCTATAAAATAAACACTTGCTGCTATGCCTTACCTCCAAACTAGGGCTTATATTTCAATATAAGATTTGGAAGGGACACATATTCAAACCATATCAAGTTATAAATGGTGTATACTTTTTTTCCTTAGATTTTGTTCCTTAATTTGAATTGCAAGATTTAAGGTAATAGATATTGAGATAATGTATGTATCTTTCTCTCTCTCTCTCTCTGTGTGTGTGTGTGTGTGTGTGTGTGTGTGTGTGTGTTTACTAATGTATCCATAGATAAATGTGGAATACAATTAAATAGAAATATTTCTATTGTTTCTAAGTTGGCTAAGGACTCAAATTTGAGTACCATGTATGATAAAATGAGGAGATTCTAAATGAGCAGTTCTCAAAGTTGCCCAACATATTTAACTTCTGGGTTTTCAAGGCATTCTGCAAATAATATTTCATAAGATCCTTCTTTATAGAAAATTTTAAATTTAAAATACATTATAAAATACAGGCCCCATGTGAAATACATTGATTTATCAATAACAATTTGGAGTGAAGTGAAGAAAAGGTGATATTTTATGTATGTTCAGTGAATGTATGCAAAGAATCTTCTAGTGCTACATACTATCTTTTCTATTTCAGTCCAAGAACCAACTCTCTGTGATCTATATTCTCAAATTATTGTTAATGGCTAATTTCATATCTCCTACTATGAGAAACAACGTTATTACTCTTAATGCCATGGTTCTTTAAAACCCAACTGCCTAAAAACACTTACGATCTTTTTGCTTTTGCAGTTCTCCAGTAACTTTTACTTAAATTTGTTCACATCTTTACTCATGATATTGCATCAACAAATAGCCAGTGAATATTAGCTTCCAAAGACTCTCTCAGTGGCTGTTGTATTCTACTGATGTTCCCCACAAATGCAAGTATTAACCAGGGTATGCAGGAAAATGTGAATAATAATTTGCTTCTTTGTTTTTTTTAAATTTACTGTTTGACATATAATAACATAGACACAGAATGACGTATCTTCCAATTATGACCTCTCTTGAACTCTAGCTTGTAAGCACTACATTACTAAAATGGAAGCCGTTTCAATGTTAACCACAAACGTACCTTCTACACAGAGCCGCCAATAGACTGGAAAGACAAGAGTGCTGTGTGCACAAGTCCCACTTATTGAGGAAATGTTCATATCTGGATTGCAAAGCTTAAGATTTAGCAACTGAAGCATGAGGGATGTAATTTAGAGGTGGTCGTTGATGTTGCAGAGTCATAGTCTTGAAACAACTCAGTCTGGATTGGCAAGGTCAACCCTGGAGGACTGCCTGACACATAGAATTGTGAGCAATTCAGGGTGGAGTGACTGCCTGAGTCACTCCAATGACTGGGAGTACAAAAGATAAAGGATGCCTTTATCATCAGATGACACTGCTTCCAGTCTACAGCCCTCCAACTGCCCTTGGGTGTTGTAGACTGGGGGCAGGGTCATCCTCAGAACATAGGGGTGAGAGAGTTAATGCCCAGCCTCACATGGTTCAAGCTTGAAACTCATCAGTAGACCACTGGTAGCCAGGAGTCCTGAACCTTTCCTGTGTTTGATGTGACTGAGTGACCTAAAATCAGCATGTCAGTGCCATGGGGAAAATAGACCATGTTGAGGTAGTCTTCCTAAAACTAGAATTTATGAGACCAGTTCTGGGTTTGGAGGGTCCTGCCTAGATGGCACTGCTGGCGCCAGAGTCTCAGGCAACAGAGAGGGACAATATAAGGGAGGCACCGCAAAGTGCTGTCCTCCTCCTCTCTGCCTGCCACACCTAGGCTTAGGCAGAGAATCCTCCTACCACTTATCAATAAGGCTACAGATTTGTTGGGAGGATTCACTGAGAAAATTCAAGATAAAAAAGGCTTGAGGGATAGAGCTTGTTTTTTCTCTACTTCAAGCCAAATGAGAATAGTTATAACAGAATCATTCAGAGAAAATTCGGAGGTGCATGTCAGAAGAAAAGCCTGAAATCTCACAATTCAACTTCAGGTGATTCTGGCACATGCTAAAGCCTGAGAACCACTGTGGGAAGAATTGCTGTGACCCCCGGCTTCGAATACTGTAATTTCACAATTCACATGCAAAGGATGAGATATTGCTGTTGACCACCTTTTTCTAACACCACTAAGCATTTGAATCATTTAAATTCCCTTTCTGTGATTTAACAATTTACCAAGCTACCTCTGATTCCATTTGGCTTCTGTATCAGTTAACAGGCTACTAACTGATTTAACAAAAATCTCTTATCCAAACAAAATAAACAAGAAAAACATGTTATCAAAACTAAGAGAGAGAGAGAGAGAGAGAGAGAGAGAGAGAGAGAGAGAGAGAGAGTGTGTGTGTGTGTAAAGGATAAATATGGCAGAGCCTACAAAGATGGTTAATTCAGGGGTTGGAGAATACTATAGAAGGCCAAGTTCTTCCTATACTTCCTGTTTTGTTTTTATCTGTTTTTATGTTTTCCAAATAGTTGTGACATCCCCTTATAACTACATTCTAAGCATCACTTATGACTACAAAAGCAGTTTTGTGTATATTTTCAAAGAACTTTCATAGCTGGTCTCTCAGCTTTCATTGGTCAGAATTGTGTCAGAGACCTAAGTGTAACAGAATTACTGGCAAGTACGATTGAACCAACACAGATGGCTTAAAACAATTAGTAATCTTGTGAGCTATGTTGGAAATGGGTTCACAGGTGAGAAGCAATTTGTTGAGGGACAATTTATTGCAATTAATCTGTTCATACATATATCTCACTAGTTTGCTTTTTTTTTTAATTTTTTATTATTTTATTTTTGGGAGATTTTAACACTCCACTGTCAATATTAGACAGATCAACCAACTGGTTTGCTTTTCTAGCTAAAACCTCACTGACACACTTTTTGTCATAAATATTCACTAAAATAAGTGTTATTATTATAAATTACACACAATCTTCCCTGGCAACCCTTGCCTCAATACATGATCCCATCCGAATTATGCACAGAAAACTCCTTTCACATCAGGGTCTATCATGCTGTTGCATGAGTTTGGATATATTTTGAATTGAAAAGTGATTGCGCTAGCTAATCTATGAAATGGGCTTTTCATTCAAAACAAATATAGGCATGTTTCTTTCCAGCTACACATTCATTCATACATGAATGAGCAACACAGGATGCTTGTAGACACCACCACATACAGGACAGTTCAAGATGAATTTCACATGGTTTCAGTTAGAAAAGGCAAATTGTTTCACTGATATTTAATTAAAATAATTTTATTTTTCTTTTGCATACTTGAGATATTTTATGCATAGTTGGTAATAAACATCTGCTTATTACTGGATAATTATATATTTACTTGGCAGTCTCAGAAATTCACTGATGGCAGTAAAAAAGTTATCCTTTTGAGGAGTTTACATTAAGTAATTTTTATTACACTAAATATTAATCAAGAATACACTAGATGCACTACTTAATGTTTGGAATTACATCTGTAAAAAAATCCACTTTAATAATTTTAGTAAATTTTTTATGAAGATTGACTTGCTAGCCCACTGCAAGATTTATGCAATTCCCATATAATATTATAACAGATAGGTTTAGAATAGTAAACACACACTGAATAAAAAGACCAGCTACTACTAATGTGTGACAAGTTATAAATCATAGAAAAATTGCCTGATTTTTGTTCTTATATTTTAAAATTTGTACATGAAAGTTTTAAAAACATATTATTTAAAATCACCTTACTAGCAAAATGTCAGAGTTTGCTCATGACGACCACCATGGAGCAATGTGAATAAAGGTATGTGGTTTTATTTAAATTTTCACTTTACAAAACAATTGCTGATTATGTATAAAATTACATTAGGAAAGGATATGTGATAGCCTCCAATAGATCTAGCTTAAAATATTTTGTTAAACAAATCAAATAAATTGTAATTGCATGATTACAAATTTATGTAATTACATGATATAAAATTACAAATAAATTGTAATTGTATTTTGCCAATAAGCAGAGGATAAGCCACACCCCTGTTGCAGACAGTAAGATAAAATTGTTAGCATAAAATGTTTTATATTACTGTATGTGTAACACAATCCAAAATAAATTGTCAAGTACTACAACATTTGGAAAAATTTATCCTTCCCACCATATAATCAGGCACTAACCTCATGTAGAGATTCCTGTAGCATAATTAACCACAAAATGAAGATTTGAAAAGTACTTAGCTCAGATCAATAAATCATCATAAAGAAACTTTGTACATTATAATCCTATATTTTGAAATTACACTTACATTTAATCTTTTAAATTAAGTTCTCTATTTCCTTAATGTCTTTGACTCTGTCACCTTTTGTTTCTTTTGAACGTTTTCTTGCCATCCATTACTTAGTTGAATCATTTTATTTTATTACTCTCTCAGGACATCTTCCATCAGTGCTTTTCTATAAGGAAATGAAATCTCATGGTATCTAATGACAAGAAAAAAATAGTTGATGAATCCAAACATGCTTGCATAAATAAATAAGTGAAAAATGAATAAATGCATGACATTGAAAATTTTCAAAAGCACATTAACTTTCAATGATATAATCTATAAGCATGGAAATAATGATGATCAGGAAGGACTATGGGGATTACCCACCATAAAAATAAGCAGTAATAAAAATTAATCAGGAAGTTAAAATTATTAACTAGCTTTTGTAAATCATTTGATGTCACTATCTGTTTCTTGTTATACATATCCAGGGGTATGTATAGGAGGGCCAAACAAGGTCATGGCTGATGCTGAAATCAGTATTAACAGTCCTGAAAGAGCTCTTTCATCTCTGTACTATTCAGGCATTATTAAACTACTGATGATGACTATGATGATGATGATGATGATGGACAATTAAATGCAAAGTTGGTGACTTCATTTTGGAATTTGAAAGCATCCTAGAATTGATGTTTTTCTAAGCTGTCAAGAGAAAGTAAGAACTTTAAATTGCCCCATATGATCAGGTTTAAATAAATGATTTAAACTAGTACTTCAGGTTGTGATGTAGTAGTAAACGGTGAGGGGAAATACCCCAGTAAGAAGAAACATTCAAGGTTTACAGAAATTGATCCAGGATGGTTTTATTCATATCATTTTGCCTGTTAGTAATTAGAAGGTAACACTGATGCTCTTTCCAGTAGAACTGTCCATATTTGAACTACTTTCCAAGTGTTTCAGGGGTGACTTCTGTGATTTAATGGTTTGCTTTTCCCTCCATTGCACAGGATGAAAGAAGGCAGAATCACTGGCTAATGGACTCTGATAGCCATTTATCTAAGGCTGACTTGGACCAGATTTAACTGTTCTTACTCTGCTTATCAACATGTAAAAAGTTTTGGGACTTTTGGCTAAAGAATACTCTTTTTTTTCTTTAGTAAATTGTTATAATCATATTTCAATGACCTTTTAAAAATCTACCATATCTGCATACATAAGAAATCACAAAACTGAAGCATGATATTTTTTCAGTCCATTTATTAAGAATTATTCACACTGTGGAATAAATCAGAGAATGGTTATTTATAATCATTTAATCATACAAATTGCGCAATTATTTTTACAATCCCACAGTGCTGATCTTTTTCTACTCTTGTCTTCTCAATATAATTTCTTCTCTTTTCCATTTAAGAAGTGGAAGAGAAGTGTTAAGAAATATAAAGAATAAACGCAATACCTATCTACTATTTTAGATACCTTTAAAAATTGTATTCATTCTTTGTTTCATTTGAATACTTCCATCTGCATCTGGCAATCTCATAGGCACTGGGGATATTGCATAAGCAAGATAAATCATTGCCATTGTAGAATAGATGATAATCAGCAGAGAATAAATAAACTTGCAAGCAAAAATTATTTCAGATAAGGATAATCACGAGAGATAAAATAAAACACAAAAATGCAGAAAAGTGTGTGTTTGGCAAGGAGGAAGAGAACATGAGAAGCATCTCTAATTAGAGCACACAGCAGAGGCTAAGCCAAGGAAATGATGTTTGAACTAGTACAGATGCAATCTCAAAATAATTAATAATATAATAATGTGATTTTGAAAACATTTGTTTAAATAAAATGCTTCAATGAATACTTTTAATACTCAGGTACATTAAAAAAAGTATCACTTCAACAAGAGGAAAAATCTTTAAGTTTATTTTTATGTTTGGAAAGTAGCATCAAGATTGCTACATATACGAAGTGAAAAATTAATATAATTTGATAGTATAATGACACAAAATATTATATTTTTCTTTGTCTCTGAACGTTATCACAAATAATGCCAAAATGATGACAAAATCCCAAGGGAAGGGGTAGGCTCCTATTCTAAAGATGGTTCATGTATCTACAATATTTGGAAAATATCAAATTAGGGTGAGATCCAAAATATGTAGAAGTATGAATCTCTGGATTACATGAGAATGCTAAATACTCTCTTAGGTCACATGTATTAAACTTTTTACAAAAATACACTAAAGATTGCTACTGAATTCTGATCACTTTCGTGATGCCAGATGCTCTGTAGTTAAATATGAATTTCTCTTACAGTCAAGTAATAATGAAACAGATGACTTTAAGAACTGTTTCTTAAAGTCACATGGAACAGATAATCATGTCATCTGTGAAACAAATAAATAAAGGTCTATACAAGGTCTATATGCAGTCTTATTCCAAGACTGACTTCATCCCTCAGTGTAGTTTCATGAAGATTTCCATTCAAACAGGTTTTTGGGGAATTTATTTAAATTTCAGTTTATGAACAGATATAAAGGAAATACTATTGAATTCTAGAATGTAACGATTTATCAATGCACTCTTGAAGGGAGAAGAGGCTAAAAATCAATAAGAGTGGAAGTGTAATAAAAACACTCTAAGAGAAAGAGTCACAATAACAAAGAACTGTGATAAAAAGGTTACTAGAGTAAATGTAGAATTTGAAGACAAAACACAACAGTTATATGATAACTTCTTAGGAATAGCAGGAGCCATGCTCCTAACCTAACTGGTCAAGTAACAATCACTCAATGGAATGAAGAAATGAACAGCTGCTGGCAGGATTATCTTTCTTTTCAACCAAGAGCTATCAATATAAATTAAGAATTGAAAATGCAACTTTTAAAGATGACCAGCAGTCAGAGCATCTGTCTAAGCTTAGGAAACATGCCTGCTGGATCTCTTACCTGGCCCTGTTTGAGTGTTTCCATGGAAACAAATTTACACAGTATGCTATACAAAATAGCAAATCAAACAAGCAAACTAATTAGTTACTCCAGAACTAGGCAGGAAAAAGGCAGACTGGTCCAGAAAATGTCTCATGCTGCCCATCTTAAAATATCTGGCTTGTTTATAATGAATCTATAGGAAAAAATAAAGAATAATCATTTGAAAACATCATACTCATACTTACCCAGGACTGATCTAAATTTCTGGGGAGGTATTTTAAATGTTGTATTGAGTTTACAAAGTGGACAAGGCAGGTAGAAATTACAGGAAAATGGGGTGATGGAAAACCTCTTACAATAGGTTGTTGGGGAACATATTTAAGTTGAGGATATATAAAAGTATGTAAGAAAAACAATAAAATCTTACTTGGAAATTAAATTATCTAGAAGATCATGGAAAAGTTAGAGAAGAATCCCCAGGAGAATCTTCAGGATGCATTAAAGTGCATAATTATGATATTTGATTTTGAGACAATTTCTGTGATTTACCAACGAAGGTAGAAAATTAGTTATGAGAGTGAGAAATAATTAAATTCAAAGAATTTTGTATAGACTTAGAAAACTCTGTTAGTAATAACATTGGGTTTCTCTAAACAAACAAACAACTGCAACAACAAAAACCCTCTTATGTTTGGATGGAAAATGAAAGGAATTGTAGTTGAGTACCACACAGTTCCCAGTAGTCAATCCGAAGAAAGAGGAAATTACTAACCAACAAAGTATCTGTGTCCTACTTGAAGATTCCTCTGGAATGTAAATTAGAATTTTACATGGCATCAGTTTAGTCTACAGGATTACATTTAGGTTAGGAACTGCTGACTATTCCCAAGCTTCCTTAAATATCATCTGCTGAGACAGTGCTCCTTGCAAACATCCACCAAGCTCTGTGGTTTCTAAAAGCATCATATTTCAGAGTGTATATGCGATGGAATTTGTTGTGGGCTCTAAATATTTCTACGTTTTAACAAACTAGGGATTGGTACATTAATCAAACTATAGCAGTCAACTTAATGAACAGATAATTAAAGTTTATGTATGTACAAGGGTGGGGATTAAATAAATCTCGCCTAGTTCCCTCCAAAAGTTTTTCTTGGAGCAACTTGACAGATTCAGGAGACTAGCAGGGAGTGTGGCAGGACCACCAGCGCTGCCATATAAAGTTGGAGTTATTTACTTTTATGGAGATGATGTAGCCCTGACCAGGTCTAGTAACATGATTAGAATTTCTGTCATTGTGGTGACTGAGTTTGGTTTCAGCAAAGTATATTATTTGAAAAGTGATAGAAATTGTCAGGATTTTTAAAAATAGTAATGACAATCATAGTTAATATTAACATTTCTTTTAGTCAAACAGTATCAGGACTCTCTTCTTGTTAGAAGAATTCCCATATATTATTAATTTTGGTGGAAAGCAGACATTGCTTCTTATTATGAAAGCTCAGAATGCCAGACACTCATTTTCCAGCCCACCATGCTTCCAGAAGGTAGACATATTTGCTCTGCCCTGCCAACTGAATACCCTACACTTCATACTTGACTCAGCAGGTAGTGACCCAAGAAGCAGGAAATAGTCAAACAGTTTTTCTCTTGGGTAGCAGTGGGGGAGGTTTGGGGTAAGCAAGAGTATGTCCTAAGTACAGAAGTGGCAGTTATATTAGCAGCATTCGCAGTAGCACCTCATTTAAATCTCTGCGGCAAAAAATGGGAGAGAAGTGATAGCCATTAAACTGGACTCTAGTGAGTGGTAAGCTCAGTAGTTCTTTCACTAGACCAGTTCTGTAGCTTAGTTTTTGGAAATTATTGCTGAATGTTTAATTGCAAACATTCTTTTCTAGTTTTTCCAAATGGTCTATGAGCTGCTCTTTATCTTTTAGATAAATTCCTTACCTAATGCCATCAGGGAGAGGTTGCACTTTGTTGGAAAACTAACATCTATAACAGACAAAGTATCTAGTTAATATTAATATTTTTCTTCTAAGTTGTGATGTATTATAGTATCTTTTATTGTTTCCCAAAAGTAGACCCATAAACAAAGACTTGAATATAAGTAGTATATTTGTGAAGTGATTTCAGGAAACACCCATTTGGGAGTGGAGAAATAAAGGGAAGGTTAACATGTCAATACATACTGTATAACTGGGCAACTTTGGGAGAAAGCACAGAACACGTCTGAGTGTTATCCCTCTTCACCCAAGAGGAGATGATATGGCCAAGTGGCCTAGTATGATCAGTGCAACTCTAAGCCAGGAACGTTACACATACAGCAGAGGCAGCTTGATCTTGCGAAGGGCATAGCACCTACACAGCAGTTTCTTCCAGCCAACCTAGTCCTTGCCTAATCAATATGCCCATATATTAACATCAAATCAACACATTCAAAGATATTTAACTTCTTTCTCCTCTGAATTTTATTGCCAAGAACCTATCTGGACTCTGTGCTTGAAATGTATATTAATCTCCTATTTATGCTATAATTAATTGCCATAAATTTAGTACCTTTAAAAGAACACAAATTTTCTTCTTACAGTTCAAGAAATCAGAAGTACAACATTAGTCTTACTACAAACTTTCAAGGTGTTGGCAAGGTTGGTACCTGTAGAGAAACTGAGGAAAGAATCTGTGTCCCTTACCTTTTTAGCTTCTAGTGGCTTCTTGTATTCCTTGGCTTGTGGCACTTTTTTCTATCGTCAAAGCCCATTATCACAGTCTCTGTTTCCATTGTCACCTAACTTTTTCTCTGATTCTGACTCCTTTCCCGTCCCCCCATAAAGTCACTTGCAATAACACTGGATCTACTCAGATAATTCAGCATAATCTCTTCATCTCAAAATCCTTCAGTCACATCTACAAAGTTCCTTTTGCTATATAAGGCAATATTTACAGCTTCTGGGGATTTGAATATGAACATCTTGGGATGTTATTCAACCTACTACAAATGGGATTCTCTGCGTAAGAGTAAACAGCATTCATTCAACAGTCTTTCTTTGGTTTTGAAATGTCTTTGTTTTGTAACAGGGGAAAGCTGAGCAATTTATCTTTCAACTCACCTTTCTCATTGGCTCACCTAAACCTTCGTTGGAAAGTTTTAAGGGCCTTCACTTCTAATCATTGTCTGACTGCCTTCCCTCCACCCTCACCCATTACTCAGCAGAAAGTCCTGACACGCAGAGTTCGAGTTATTTTTAGTAAGATGCTACTGGCATACACTGGAATGATGAGTATTGACAGGGCATGGGGATAGCATCAAAAATGTATGATACATATTGAAAACAACCAAACTATATTGTGAATTAACCAAATGACACACTTAATCATGACCTAAATACAATGCAAACAAATTTGGTTCTAGATAATGGGCCAGAGAGATTGCATGCAATGATTCTAACTTTCCCTTGGGATCATGATTAAAAACTGACACTAAAAATTGTCTGTGTTTCTAAAGTTCTAATAGTCTTCATTGACATGATACGAGGAAAAGGAAATGAAAAATACGCTTTATGGCAGACTTGAGAATTCCTTGATCAGGGACAGGGAGGCAATTACGTGCCACTCCTATAATATCCATGGGGAGACACTGTTGCTAGGACATCTCCTGGTTTGAAGGAAGAAGCTAGGAGATCTAGTCATAGCAGTGATGTCAAATACAGTGTTCAAACAATTTCCTGTTAAGTATTTTTAATAGTTACTTAGCTTTAATCTGCTAGTCCGTTTTGGAAATTGAGCCTCAAAAACAAGCATGATAATTACTTTATCGTATTTTGGACATCAACATTTCAGTGTTATTTCCACAAAACCTGAGCAGTATGTACTTCATTCAGGTTTGAGAAAAGCAGAATATATACCTCAATGAAGAAACAACAAAAACAACAATGAAAAACAGATCGTATTGTGCGAACACAAAAACGGATCTTATAGTGCAGGATTGCTCATTAATTCTAAAGTTAGCATGTCACAGAAAATTGTGTTTGGTCAAAATTCTACTTAGAAATCTTTGTTTTGGCCATACGCTAGAATTTGGTACTTAAAATATTCAAGAGGTTGTTGTGGATTTTTTCTTTTTTGGTTGGAAGATATGTTCTGGCTATCTTTGCCTTATCTAAGGGTGATTCAGATTTTCTATAGGACCTCAATGGACCAATGGACTATTCAGTAGTATTTAATGATGCAGATGAAATCCTTCCTTACTCTTGACTCCATGAATACTGCATTTTGCTACTTCGTTAGTGATCACAAAATTACCCCCTCATTATTCCCTGAGGTTTAACCAGCATTCACTGAGAATCATGGGTTAAACAGTTTCACATTAAGAGAACCTAGAGAGATAAGACTGAGGAAAGAGCAGATTTATATCTTTTCTCTGGGAACCTAGAAAGATGTTTTCTAGATTCATGCTTTGTCTGGGGAACCTATAAAAATGTTTCATATTATTTAAGCTGTTAATTTTCCTCTCACGTATTATTCTAACTATTCTAAGCAACTGTATTTGAATTTCAGTGAATTTGATAGGTTTATAGTGTGACTTAAAATGTTAATCTTGATGCTCAACCTGAGGTAGATCTAGTTTCTCTTAATTCTTGAAACATATTTAACTTGGAATTCGATATTTAGGTAAAATATAATACAAAATTACACATAAGAAGCTGGGTGAAGAGCACTGAAAGGGTAACTTGCCAGTAGGACTCAGATGCTTAATTAGTAGCTTCAGAATAATCCTGTCTGTCTTTGGGCCCCCAAATTTGATTGTTTTTGATTTTTGGGAAATAGAGTTTTTGAGTAGGAAAATACCTGTATAAAAATAATTTAGAAAAGTTATGTCAGACCAGTTAGAACAAGAAAATGGCGAACGCAGGAAAATCTATTAAAATTCCATTGTAACAATTTAGACATAATTTGTTGTTAGTCCCATCTAGGTGACTGCATTGCCACTGGAGCTGAAAAACACTTTTCAGGGTTTGAGAGCGAAATAGCTATAAGAAGTGAAGGAAAAGCGAAAATTAAGGATAATCTTGGGGATCTGGTGTCTATAAGGGTAGTGGATGGGACAGTTGTGCTAAATGTATAAAAAGTCAAGGCTGGGCACGGTGGCTCACACCTGTAATTCCAGCCCTTTGGGAGGCCAAGGCAGGCAGATCACGAGTTCAGGAGTTCAAGAGTAGTACAGCCAACATAGTGAAATCATGTCTCTACTAAAAATGCAAAAATTAGCAAGATGTGGTGGCAAGCCTTATAATTCCAGCTATTCAGGGAGCTGAGGCAGGAGAATAGCTTGAACCCAGGAGGCAGATGTTGCATTGAGCAGAGACTGCACCATTGCACTCCAGCCTGGGTGACACAGTGACTTGGTCTCAAAAAAAAAAAAAAAAAAATCAAGAAAAGGATTAAGTTTATAATTCTGATTTGCAATATTTTAAGATTTACTTGCAGACCAAAAAAAAGAAAATCGAGGTGAAAGTATTTACTAGGAAGGAAGTTGAAAATGGAAGTCTAGTTTTTGGCAGGTAGTTTAAGGCTAGAAAATAGAGATTTTTCTACATGAACTTATAATTTTAAAAATTAAAAAATATAAGAATATCTCAATTTATAATAATATTTTATTGTACTATAGATAATTGAAGTAAACATTATAGATATTCTGGTGTCATCAAGTAGAAATAAACATTAGAATGTGTCACTTAAATTTAAGGCAAAAATTCTGTGAAAGGCTCTTATTTACTGGTGCCATTTTCACTAGGATAAAAAAATAAATAGAAAATAGTTGGCATCTTATGTTTAAGTCTTTAATCCATTTGGAGTTAATTTTAGTGTAAGGTGTCAGGAAGGGGTCCAGTTTCTGCTTTCTGCACATGGCTAGCCAGTTTTCCCAACACCATTTATTAAACAGGGAATCCTTTCCCCATTGCTTGTTTTTGCCTGGTTTATCAAAGATTATATGGTTGTAGATATGTTGTGTTGCCTCCGATGCTTCTGTTCTGTTCCATTGGTCTATATCTCTGTTTTGGTACCAGCACCATGCTGTTTTGATTACTGTAGCCTTGTAGGATAGTTTGAAGTCTGGTAGTGTGATGCCTCCCGCTGTGTTCTTTTTGCTTAGAATTGACTTGGCTATGGGGGCTCTCTTTTGGTTCTATATGAAGTTCATGGTGGTTTTTTCCAGTTCTGTGAAGAAATTCAATGGTAGTTTGATGGGGATAGCATTGATTCTGTAAATTACTTTGGGCAGTATAGCCATTTTCACGATATTGATTCTTCCTAACCACGAACATGGAATGTTTCTCCATCTGTTTGTGTCCTCTCTTATTTCGTTGAGCAGTGGTTTGTAGTTTTCCTTGAAGAGGTCCCTTACGTTCCTTGTGAGTTGTATTCCTAGGTATTTTATTTTCTTTGTAGCAATTGTGAATGGCAGTTCGTTCTTGATTTGGTTCTCTTTTAGTCTGTTATTGGTGTATAGGAATGCTTGTGATTTTTGCACATTGATTTTATATCCTGAGACTTTACGGAAGTTGCTTATCAGTTTCAGGAGCTTTTGGGCTGAGGTGATAGGGTCTTCTAGGTATACTATCATGTCGTCTGCAAATAGAGACAATTTGGATTCCACCTTTCCTATTTGAATACCCTTTATTTCTTTTTCTTGCCTGATTGCTCTGGCTAGAACTTCCAGTACTATGTTGAATAGGAGTGGTGAGAGAGGGCATCCTTGTCTAGTGCCAGATTTCAAAGGGAATGCTTCCAATTTTTGCCCATTCATTATGATATTGGCTGTTGGTTTGTTGTAAATAGCTCTTATTACTTTGAGGTATGTTCCATCAATACCAAGTTTATTGAGGGTTTTTAGCATAAAGGGCTGTTGAATTTTGTCAAATGCCTTCTCTGCATCGATTGAGATAATCATGTGGTTTTTGTTTTTGCTTCTGTTTATGTGGTGAATTACATTTATAGACTTGCATATGTTGAACCAGCCTTGCATCCCTGAGATGAATTTTACTTGATCATGATGGATAAGTTTTTTAATGTGCTGTTGCAATCAGTTTGCCAGTATTTTATTGAAGATTTTTGCATCTATGTTCATCATGGATATTGGCCTGAAGTTTTCTTTTCTTGTTGAGTCTCTGCCGGGTTTTGGTATCAGGATGATGTTGGTCTCATAAAATGATTTGGGAAGGGTTCCCTCTTTTTGAATTATTTGGAATAGTTTCAGAAGGAATGGTACTAGATCCTCTTTGTGTGTCTGATAGAATTCGGCTGTGAACCCATCTGGACCTAGGCTTTTTTTGTGTGGTAGGCTCTTAATTGCTGCCTCAACTTCAGATCTTGTTATTGGTCTATTCATAGTTTCGGCTTCCTCCTGGTTTAGGCTTGGGAGGACACAGGCGTCCAGGAATTTATCCATTTCTTCCTGACATCATAAAAACCCTAGAAGAAAATATAGGCAAAACCATTCAGGACATAGGAGTAGGCAAGGACTTCATGAACAAAACACCAAAAGCATTGGCAACAAAAGCCAAAATAGACAAATGGGACCTAATCAAACTCCACAGCTTCTGCACGGCAAAAGAAACAGTCACTGGAGTGAATCGGCAACCATCAGAATGGGAAAAAATCTTTGCAGTTTACGCATCTGACAAAGGGCTGATATCCAGAATTTACAAACAACTCAAACAGATTTAAAGGAAAAAAATAAGCCCATTCAAAAATGGGCAAAGGATATGAACAGACACTTGACAAAAGAAGACATACATGAGGCCAACAAACACATGAAAAAATGCTCATCATCACTGGTCATTAGAGAGATGCAAATCAAAACCACATTGCAATACCATCTCACGCCAGTTAGAATGGTGATCATTAAAAAATCTGGAGACAGCAGATGCTGGAGAGGATGTGGAGAAATAGGAACACTCTTACACTGTTGGTGGGAGTGTAAATTAGTTCAACCATTGTGGAAGAAAGTGTGGTGATTCCTCAAGGACCTAGAAATAGAAATTCCATTTGACCCAGCAATCCCATTACTGGGTATATATCCAAAGGACTATAAATCGTTCTACTATAAGGACACATGCACACGAATGTTCATTGCAGCACTGTTTACAATAGCAAAGACCTGGAACCAAGCCAAATGCCCATTGATGATAGACTGGACTGGGAAAATGTGGCACATATACACCATGGAATATTATGCAGCAATCAAAAATGATGAGTTTTTTTTGTTTTTTTGTTTGTTTTTTTGAGACAGAGTTTCGCTCTTGTTACCCAGGCTGGAGTGCAATGGCACGATATCGGCTCACTGCAACCTCCGCCTCCTTAGTTCAGGCAATTCTCCTGCCTCAGCCTCCTGAGTAGCTGGGATTACAGGCATGCGCCACCATGCCCAGCTAATTTTTTGTATTTTTAGTAGAGACGGGGTTTCAGCATGTTGACCAGGATGGTCTCGATTTCTTGACCTCGTGATCCACCCGCCTTGGCCTCCCAAAGTGCTGGGATTACAGGCTTGAGCCACCATGCCTGGCGAGTTTTTGTCCTTTGTAAGGACATGGATGAATCTGGAGAACATCATTCTCAGCAAACTGACACAAGAACAGAAAAAGAAATACCGCAGATTCTCACTCATAGGCGGGTGAGAAAAATG
Source organism: Saguinus oedipus (assembly GCA_031835075.1). NCBI lineage: Eukaryota > Metazoa > Chordata > Mammalia > Primates > Cebidae > Saguinus > Saguinus oedipus. Next base: position 150,662,508 of record CM063171.1, on the reverse strand, counting down.
AGAACACATGGACACAGGGAGGGGGTCTACTACACACTGGGGTCTATTGGGGGTAATGGGGGAGGGACAGTGGGGGGGGCTGGGGAGGGATAGCCTGGGGATAAATGCCAAGTGTGGGTGAAGGGGAGGAAGGCAGCAAAGCATACTGCCATGTGTGTACCTATGCAACTATCTTGCACGCTCTGCACATGTACCCCAAAACCTATAATGCAATAAAACTTTAAAAAAATTTTTTAAAAAAGAAAGAAAATAGTTGGCATCAAACTTACTATATATATATATATGTATATGAGTAGCAAGAAACTTTTGAAAAGTCAGTCATTAAAATGGAACAGAAACGGGGAAATATAATTACTTCCAAGCCTGAGACAAGATGGTAAAAGTGTCTTAGCATATTAAAGTCTCCAAGGAGACAGCAAGTCTTAGGAATACTGTAGTTTTTAATTCACAAAAATTATGGGACAGACTTCAGGTGGATGTCATTTTCAAAAAGCATATATTAAAATACAGGATACTACTGGTTTTGATAAATGAGTCCTGTTTCCATCCAATATTATCTAAATAGCTACATCAACTTGGGAAGTACAATAACTTCAGTCTTTTGTAAGGAGTCATGCCACATATTCCTCTTATGAACATATATGTATGAATATATATATATAAATATATTTAACTCAGAAACCTTCTCTTATAATATAATCTTTCTTTAGTGTTGAGACTAAGTAATAAGTTATTGGAAATTTTCTGCCATTTAAATCAATTGCATAGGTAAAATATGTCCCTAATTTTAATTTAAAATCACATGATTGTTGCAGAATGGACTTTTGAAAGAACAGCATCTTGCCTGTTACCTGCTTAATGGATAGTACCATTCAAAGACAGGGATTTGAAAACAGGCTACAAGGACTGAGAATTGCCATCATTCTCCATCTCTCCCACCATTGTAAGTAAGTGACAAAGAAAAACCCTAGCTTGCTATATCATTAGCAAAAATGTCAACTTATGGATTATTAGTGTAATGGTTACAGGCAGTTAGTACTGTAACATCTGGTTGTAATGAAGAAATTCAGGGGCAAAAATATTTGGTGAAAGTTTAAATGAGGCCATTCATCTGTTTTTGAACAAAGATTTCCCGCCGCAGTCCCAAACGCAAAAGTGAGTAATGTTTGATTAAGACATAACTTTAAAATTGTGTCAGTCGGTTAAACCACCATAATTTTCTGTGATCCAGTAAAAAAGTGGATGAAAGACAAGATTGAATGTATTATAATGCCTGAGTCTAGAGTGGTTTTAATTTACAAGAAAAATGGTTTTGCTTATATGGCATCGTTATATACATTATTATTAAAAAGTAATAATTAAAATTTGAAAATATTTTAATTTTACACAATTTCAGAACAGTATACTCTGGTTAGTAAGGACTGTAATAGTTATAAATTCAATTAAAATTATAGTAAAATATGTGATGAATATGGATTTTTAAGAGTAATATTAGCTATAATGATATGCATGCAAAATTAAAAATAGTGATATTCAACAATGAGCTGTTCAAACATAAATATTTATGCTTCATATTTTCTTAGAGATACACTTCTTTATGAAACTTGAATGTTCAAGGTGCTAAGTTAGACTACTGTTTAATTTTCCTTAAAGTGGAAGACAGGCCAGTGGCCCCAGTTCAAAGGGAAAGCAAAAATAACTGAGAGTAGGAGTAACTGAATTAAGGTAAAATGTGGTGTTTTAGCTGACACAAGTTGTGTAAGAGAACACTATTGCTAGGTTCAAATGTATTATCTCTCATAGTAGGGGGAGAGAAGACCATCTGAACCTCTAAAAACCTTCTGTTAATATTGACTGACTACATTGTACAGTTTCTATAATTTTTTAACAATTTTCATGTAAATCAAGATAACTAAACTTTGCCATAATTTAGATGTCAGGAACAGGAATGTAAGTCCCCCAGTAAAAACTATATTGGTCCAAAGGGGGTAAAATGGTGAACTTAAGAAACTGCTAGTTCTTTGTTACTGTTTTGTGTTCCCAGTTATGACAATAATTTGCTGTGATTTTTTAAAATCATACAAATGTAAACAGGTAATTGTGAATTAAACTAAACGAACTCCAAAATGGTGACTTTCTAGAATTTAAATGATTACCAAAGTATTGTCACATTCAAATTCACTAAAAGAGTTTAAAAAACAAAACAAAGCATAACCCTCAGTCGTGCTGACTTCACCACTGCCTTTCATTAAAATTGTTTTTAACTCTTCATATTCCCTAACAACTAAGCTTTAATTTATTTATTTTGGAAACCAGCCAAAGCTACCTTTGAATGAGCTCTAGAGTAACTGCTAAATGGTTTACAATGTAAAACTAAGCACTTGAGTATGATTTTTTTCTGTACTTTTAAGGCTGTCTGCTAATTATAGTCTATATGAAGTACCATAATTAAACCTAGGAACAGTTCAGAATTGCTAAGATTTTAAAACTTACTGACCTTTAACAGTAAGATTACTTTTAATGACACAATTACTGCAGTTTTCGAATGTGGGCCAGTTCTTTATGGTGATGTCAGTCTGTCTACAATGTGAAAGAAGACCACCTGACATTAATGTCTATTCAGTGCATGGCTAGCACATACTGAAGGCCCTAATAACTAAGGCAGAAAATTGCTAAAATTTCTTAGTGTAGTTTTATTTTTGGAAACCTAGAATCATCTATAATTTGTCTCATTTTAGATTATGCTTACCCTTTATTCAGTAACTTAAATGAACTGAAATCACATAATTTTAAAACTGAAGTTTCAATAACATCAATATGAGAATGGTAGCAAATTAAAAAAAAAAACTCATGAGTCAAAGTAATAGGAATTCTTAAATACACATAAATTTAAATGAGCAATGGGAAATGACAGAAAGAATATTGGGTTGAGGAACAGAATTTATGTAAACAACCAGTAAACATTTGTAAGAAATGATACAAGTACTACAAATCTTTATGAGTATGTTGTGAGTACTTTATCGTTTCTATTATTCCAAGTATTCAAATATCTCATCTTTTATTATTTGAGTAAATTATCAATTTAAGTATTCACTTTCACACATCTTATTCTCCCCTCTTACATACTTAATTTAAAACTATAAACTTCAGTTTAACATGTCTTTAAAGTTAAAACCACATTGAGATACCATCTCAAGCCAGTTAGAATGGCGATCATTAAAAAATCTGGAGACAACAGATGCTGGAGAGGATGCGGAGAAATAGGAACACTTCTACACTGCTGGTGGTAGTGTAAATTAGTTCAACCATTGTGGAAGACAGTGTGGCGAGTCCTCACGGACCTAGAAATAGAAATTCCATTTGACCCAGCAATCCCATTACTGGGTATATATCCAAAGGACTATAAATCGTTCTACTATAAGGACACATGCACACGAATGTTCATTGCAGCACTGTTTACAATAGCAAAGACCTGGAACCAACCCAAATGCCCATCGATGATAGACTGGACTGGGAAAATGTGGCACATATACACCATGGAATATTATGCAGCCATCAAAAACGATGAGTCCTTTGTAGGGACATGGATGAATCTGGAGAACATCATTCTCAGCAAACTGACACAAGAACAGAAAATGAAAAACTGCATATTCTCACTCATAGGTGGATGATTAACAATGAGAGCACATGGACACAGGAAAGGGAGTACTACACACTGGGGTCTATTGGGGGGAATAGGGGAGGGACAGTGGAGTGGGGAGGGATAGCATGGGGAGAAATGCCAAATGTGGGTGAAGGGGCGGAAGGCAGCAAAACACACTGCCATGTGTGTACCTATGCAATTATATTGCATGTTCTGCACATGTACCCCAAAACCTAAAATGCAATAAAAAAATGAAAAATTTAAATAAAAGAAAAAAAAAGTTAATGAGGAAGTTGATTTAAAATTACTTGAATAAAAGCACACTTTTCTTCCATTTTTTTCAACCATAACATTTTTGTTTCATAGCAATAGTTTATACCCATAAATCCCAGTATAGTTCTAATATGACACATTGCCATGTTTAAAACGGGTTTAAAATATCTTGATAAACTAATGAGACTGTGATTTGAGAGGTAGTATGGAACATAAAAAAATCTGGAAAGAAGAAAATATTTTTTCTTTTACATGTCTCATTTCTTCATATATTTCATATCAACAGTGAAGTTCAATGACAGCATTTTTTATTTGTTATTTTGTGACCAGGTTGAATTATATTAATATATCTTGCTTCTAAATACCAATGTGATAAAAGTTTCATTAGTGCCTTCAGTTATTCAAACTGTGTAAGACTCTTGGAGACTATGTTAATAAGTATAAAATGCCGGATCTACAAGATCTAGTCTCACAAAGATCAGAGTACTTCCTGAGGAGACCAAGCATCCTAGTGTGAAGTACAAACCTCTGTATATGTGACCTTTCTATAACCTATAAAGAGTGATGGCATTCAATTGTGGAAAGCTTCAATCAAGTCATCTATTTACTGTGTGTGTGATGATGCAGGGAAATATCAAAACACCATAAATACATTGCAAATATATTTTTTTCATTTAAATGAGCAGGCTGTAATGACTTTTCTTTTAAAAATAAAAAGTTTTATTTCAGAAGATACCAATGATAGAAATGTGGCCTAATACAACAACCCTAGAACAGTGGTTTTGTCAGTGATGAGAAAATCTCTAAGAAATAAGAATTGATGGCTGGGCATTAAAGAAGTCAATAGGAAGGCTCAATAAGCTGTCACCACTGAAAAATGAAATACAGGGAGTCACTCCAGAGGTGCAACCATTCTCCACTAAGAGTTAACCTCATGGTGATTAGCATATTAAGTTATATGTGAATAGAGAAAATTTTACTTCTTTTTTTCTAATTTGGATGCCCTTTTTTACTGCCTAATTGCTCAGGCTAGAACTTTCAGTACTCTATGATGAATAGAAATAGTGAAAAGTTGCATGCTGTCTATCTTATTCCTGATCAACCAGGAAAAGAATTCAGTCTTTCAGCATTGACTATGATGCTTTCTGTGTGTTTTTCAAATATGGCTTATATTATGTTAAGATAGTTTCTTTCTACTCCTTCTTTGTTGAGAGTTTTTATCATCAAAATGTGTTGAATTTCTTCAAATGTTTCCTATACATCAATTGAGAAATCATGTGTCTTTTTTTTCCCCTTCATTCTGTTTATGTGGTGTATTACACTGATTAAATTTGTATGATAAAACCATTCTTGCATTCCAAGAGTAAAACCCACTTGGGCATGGTTTATATTCTGTTTAATATGCTGCTGAATTAGTTCACTTATATTTTGTTGAGGATTTTTGCATCATTGTTTATAAGGGACATTTGTCTGTGATTACCTTTTCTTGTGCTTTTTAGTCTGGCTTTGGTATCAGGGTTTTGCTAGCTTCATAGATTGCATCAGGAAGGTTTCTTTTTTTCTGCAACTTTTTAGAAATATTTGAGTAAGACTTGGCTAGTTTTTCTTCAAGTGGCTTATAGAATTCACCAGGGAAGCCATCAGATTCAGGGCTTTTCATTGTTACTGATTTAATCTCTTTACTAGTTACATTAGGATTATCTATTTCTTAGAATTTGGCAAGAGTATTTTCCATTTAATTTGAGTTATCCAATTAGTTGACATCCATTTGTTCTCTTAGAATCCTTTTTGGTTCTGTAGAATTGTTAACAATGTTCTTACTATCATTGCTGCTATTAGTAATTCAAGTTTTCTCATTTTTTCTTAGTCAATTTAGAATAGGCATGTCAATTGTGTTTACTTTTGAAAGAACCAATGTTTGCTTTCACTAATTTCCTCTATTGTTTTCCTAGTCTCTGTTTTAATTATCTCTGATCTTTTTGGTTTTTTTCATTCCACTATCTTTGGGTTCAGTTTTTATTTTGGTTTTTGTTTGTTTGTTTGTTTGTTTTCAGTACCTTAAATGAAAGATAAGCTGTTGATTTGAAATATTTCTTTCTTTTTAAGGTAAGCACTTACAGTTCAACCTTCAGTCCTTAGCACTGCTTTCACTGCATATCACAAGTTTTGATATGTTGTTCTTTCATTCTAATTCATCTGTATTATCTAATTTTCACTGTGATTTCTTCTTTGATCCATTTGTTGTTTGAGAATTGTTAACAGCTGTTTGTTTTAGTTATTCCACATTAATTTCTTTTAAAATTATTGACAAGTAATAATTTTACATATTTATGGGATACAGTATATAATGTGTATTAATAAAATAAGGATAGTTAGCATATACAACCTAGAATATTTATTATGTTTGCATTGTAAATATTCAAAATGCTCCTTTTTGAAAATATATACTAAATTATTATTAACCTTATTCTCCCTACAGTGATAGAGAACACTATAACTAATTTCTTCAATTCATCTATAACTATGTATTCATTAACCACTCTTTCCCCTTTTGCTCCTATACCCTCCTCAGTTTCCAATAACCACAGTTTTATTCTCCACATTTATGTGCTCATTTTTTTTAGCTCCCACATATTAGCAATAATATGTAGCATTTATCTTTCTTAGCCTGGCTTATTTTACATTCTTTCAATGTATAACCCAGTAGTGGGATTGATGGATCACATGGCCGTTTTATTTTTAGGTTTTTGAGAAACCTACATATAGTTTTTCATAATACCTTACTAATTTATATTCCTATCAATAGTGTATACAAAATCTCCACATCCCCAGTAGAATTTGCTATTTTTTTTCTTTTAGCTGATAGTCATTCTAATCAGGATGAAATGATATTTCATTGTGGTTTTGATTTGCATTTCCCTGATTATTAGTGATGCTGAATAAATTTTCATATATTTGTAGGTCATTTGTACATATTCTTTTAAGAAATCTCTATTCAGATCTAGTCTATTTTTGATCAGACTGTTACTGTTTTTTTGCTGTTCAGTTGTTTGACTTTATTTATTTTTCCTTATTTGAAATTCTTGAGACCAGAAGAGTTTTAGAACTCAGATTTGTAATAATTATATTTGAAATACTTGCGTTATACTTACAGCTTAAACATTAACGTTCCAAAATCCAAAATCCAAAATGCTCCACTGAGCATTTTCCTTGTGTGTCATGTAGGCACTCAAAAAATGTTAGAATTGGAAACATTTTAATTTTAGATTTTCAGATTAGGTATACTCAATTCATATATTCTGGATATTAGTCCCTTGTCAGATTAATAGTTTGAAAATATTTTCACCCATTCTATAGGTGATCTCTTCACTCTGTTAATTGTTTCTTTTGCTGTGCAGAACATTTTTAGTTTGATGTAGTCCAGTTTGTTTCTGTTGCTTGTGCCTTGTAAGTCTTACCCATAAAATCTTTGCCTACATCAATGTCCTGAGGCATTTACCCCTTGGTGTCTTCTGATAGTTTTATAGTTTCAGGTTTTACATTTTTCTTTCATCTATTTTGAGAAGATATTTTTACATGGTAAGATATAAGGGTATAGTTTTATTCTTTTGAATGTGGATATCCAATTTTCCCAGCATCATTTATTGAAGAGTGTCCTTTCCCAAAAGTATGCTGTTGGTGCAAGAGTTGATTAATAGTGTGTTAATTTCCACAAATTTTTAATTTTCCAGCTTTTTTGTTATTGATTTTTAATTTTATGTTATAAGAGAAGATAATTTATATAATCTCGATTTTCTTCATCTGTTAAAAACTTATCTGTGGTCTTACATATGGTCTATCCTGGAAATGTCTCATATGCACTTCAAAATAACGTGCATACTGATGTATATTATTCTGTACCTGTCTGTAAGATCTTGCTGATTTACTGTGTTATCAAGTCCTCTATTTTATTAGTTAACTTCTGCTTGGTAATTTAAAGTTCTTCTGATAAAGAGTGACTGACTTATGAAATTTACCATTTGTTTGATATATGCCATATAACTTTTGTGCACCTTATTTTGTGCATTATTGTGTTTATTTTTGTTTAGTTAACTTTTTGTAAATGTTTAAAACTTTTTTTTTTTTGTATATTCTGTAGCTATTTTCTATGTGTTTACCATAGGGCTTTTATTTACCAGCCTAAAGTTACAACACGGTAATTTAAATTTATACCAGTTTAACTTCAGTAACATACAAAAACTTCTATTTTATATCTCTAGTCCCACCCTTTTTCATAGCCAATGTCATGAAATTACATCTTTATACATTATGTTCAAAAACATAAACTAAAATGTATTGTAAATCATCAGTCTCTGTTTAAAGGTGTTCACTTTAAATTTGGGTAGTTTTCCTAGTACTTCGCTTTGTTAGTTTTCTTCACATGCACGATTGGATTTGTTAAATATCTATTAATAAATCAATATCATTTTTAAAATCCTCAAATAAATAAAGGCATTGGTCTCCTAAATTTTGTAGAACATAAAATGTGAAGTTTCAAACCAAAGTTACAATAATATTAGCTTTTAGACTAATCCTTTCTTTTACAAAGAAGTATTATTCTCTTACAACATGTATAAAACAAAAAGTGGAGTTACAAACAATTGCTACAAAAAGATTAGTTTCTATAATTAACCATACATTTGTTTGTGGTACTCTTTAATTTTAAATAATCTTGCAGTTACTGTGTAATTTTTATTTATTTCACCCACTGGTACTTTCTTGGTTATTTTTTGACAGAGCAGGTCTAGTGATAACATATTCCGTCAACTTTTATTTGTCTTTGTTTAGTCCACATTTTTGGAGGACAGTTTTGTTAAATATTAGATTCTGGGTTGATAGTATTTTCTTTTTTTTCTTTTTTTGAGACCGAGTTTTGCTCTTATTACCCAGGCTGGAGTGCAATGGCGCGATCTCGGCTCACCGCAACCTCCGCCTCCTGGGTTCAGGCAATTCTCCTCCCTCAGCCTCCTGAGTAGCTGGGATTACAGGCCCGCGCCACCGTGCCCAGCTAATTTTTTGTATCTTTAGTAGAGACGGGGTTTCACCATGTTGACCAGGATGGTCTCGATATCTTGACCTCGTGATCCACCCGCCTCGGCCTCCCAAAGTGCTGGGATTACAGGCGTGAGCCACCGCGCCCGGCCAGTATTTTCTTTTTCTTATCATGTTGACTATATCAGCCTGTTGCTTTCTGACCTTCAAAGTTTCTTGTTAGATAATCTGCAGATAACCTTATTGAGGATCCCATATATGTAATGAATTGCTTCTCTCTTCCTCTTTTTATTATTCTGTCTTGACTTTGCTTACAAAAAAATTAACTTTAATGTATCTCAGTGTGGGTCTCTGAGTTTATTTTATTTGAAATTTGTTGAGCTGGTTACTTGCTGATGTTTGTTTTTAATCAAATTTTGGAAGATTTCAATCATTATTTCTTCAAACATTCTCTCCAATCCTTTATCTTCCTTTGAGACTCACACAGTGAATATGTTTTTCTGCTTCATGGTATCTGACAGATGTTTCAGCTCTGTTCACTTGTATGTATGTATGTATGTATGTATGTATGTATGTATGTATGTATTATTTATTTATTTATTTATTTTTGAGATGCAGTCTTTCTGTGTCGGTCAGACTGGTGTGCAGTCTTGCAATCTCGGTGCATTGCAATCTCTGCCTCCTGGATTCAAGTGATTCTCCTGCCTCAGCCTCCAGAGTAGCTGAGACTACAGGCATGTGCCACCATGCCCAGCTAATTTTTGAATTGTTAGTAGAGACATGTTAGCCTGAATGGTGTGATCTCCTGACCTTATAATCTGCCTACCTCCACCTCCTAAAATGCTGGGATTAAAGGCCTGAGCCACCACACCAGCCTAATCTTTTTAAAATCGGTTTCTCAATAACAATTTTATAATTTTCATTAAGTTTACTGCAGTTAACGGACAGTCTGCTCCCAGAATCTGAGTTCGTAACCACTTTTCTATACTGCCTCTTAGAGCTTTCCTGAGCTCAGTGAATTTTTATAATAAAACCTTATTTAAACTCATTATACTACACATAACCCAATAAAACATGGAATAGAATTCTTATTTCACAAGTACTCCACTCTTTACATATTCATCAATATCGTGAATAAAACAATTCCTACACCTGCCAAAACTAAAAAAAAAAAAACTTACGATGACTCTCCGTGGCTTCCTTAATATCCATGTCGACAGTTTACATAATGTCCCTTCTACCAGAATTTCTTTGTCATTTTAACACTGCTGCTATTTAACTTTAGACCCCATTTAAAATTCACCAGAATTATATATTGTCCTTTAGAATGTTTTCCCCACCTATATTTTCTCTCATATTTGTTTTATCAGCCAAATACTGCATAAGTATTGCCATGATCTTTTCCTATTATAGAATGCCTTCATTCATGGTACCAGAATGACACAAATTAAATACTAAGCTCCTTTAAATAGCAACCGATTCTATTCAAAATATGCCTAAGAATGAATTTTCTAACATTATCTCCACTACCTTTTTTCTCTGCCCATCATCGAATTTAGAAATTTTTTCTCAGCATGCTGTAGACAGCCATACCCCCTTGGCCTTGCACAGGTTGTTGCTGTTGTTTAAAAATGTCTTTTTCTTCTAGATTTGGAACTTCAACTATTTGTTTTTCCAAATATAACCAAATTGCTGAATCTATGTGTATGTGTATACATATATACGTAGGTAAAGGCATTTTTTAAAGCGTATGATTTTTCATAAAATCCAAGGAATGCAAAGATTTTTCATATGAAAGAAACATAATTTCTCCCTTTTCTATTTTTCTTTGTTAGCCTGACTAGAGCTTTATGTCCATTTTATTAAACTGTTCAAAGAAGACTTTTACATTTATTTTCAATGGAATTGAAAAGTGGTAAACAATAGAAAACAGTAACAAATGTAACAAGAGAATGCATACTCTGTTGTTGAATGAGGTATTCTACATTGCCAATTAGATTGATAGTGCTATTCAGATTGTTTATATCTTAACTTACACAAAGGTATTGAGATCTTCAATAATTATTGTGGATTTGTCTAAATCTGTTGTAGTCTTTCAGTCTTTTACTTACATATTTTAAAACCTTTTATGTGTAAACACATTTAAGATAATTATATTTGTTGCAAAATAGACTCTCATCAATATTTAGTTTCTTCTTTTTCCTCTTATAAGATAACTTGTTATCAAGTTTGCTTTGTCTGAAATTAATATAGCTATTCCAGCTTCTTTTGATTAGAGATAGCATAGTTTATCTTTCTCCATTTCTTGATTTTCAACCTGTCTTTATGTTTAAAGTGAGTTTCTTAAAAATCATATATAGTTTGATCTTTTTTCTTCACCCACTCTGACATTTTGTCTTTAATTAGTGTAATTATTTTTTTAAATTTTTCATTTACTTATTTTTAGATAATAGTTTACCGGCACTTTAATGAATTTTATGCTTTATCTGTCTCAATTTGTTTATTTTATTTTATTTTTATTTCCATAGGTTTTTGGGAAACAAGTGGTGTTTGGTTACATGCATAAATTTTTTAGTGATGATTTCTGAGATTTTGGTGCAACTATAACCCGAGCAATATACATTGTACCCATAACCAAACATCATATATTCTCACTCGTGACTGGGAGCTAATCTATGAGGATGCAAAGGAATAAGAATTATACAAAGGACACTGGGGACTCAGGGGAAATTCGGGGGATTGGTAATTAGCATAGTTAGGCCATTATAACCAAAAGCGATTGTTGATATTATTGGAATAATATCCATCAGGTTTTTAATAGTTTTCTATTATTTGTATTTGTTATTTGTTTCTTGAATATTTAATAACCATGTTATTATTGCCTTTTCTGGTTTTCACTGAGCATTTTATGTTTGCATTTTTCTCATACCATTTTGCATATCAAGTAGACCTGTCTTTGGTTTTGTAAGGGACTGCTCTAGAGTTTGCAATATAAACTTATAACTAATCTTAGTCTACACACACACATTAATAGAGATATGTCAAAGGTATACAGAAACCAGCAGAATGAGCTCCCTTTGACCAACAGTAGAACAATCCAAGCAACAGAATTAATAAAGTCATATTGAATTATAACTCAAAGTATACAAGAATTCATACATCTAAAATTATATGAGTAAGCAATTGAATAAATACATGTGAGGGAAGTTAAAGATATCTGCATGCAAAAGGATTCTAAATTTTATAAATTATATATACAAAATTTAGAATATCTATAAAAACCCTTTAGCATGTAGATGCAAAATGATTATAAATTTTATCATATATGTATATGATAATATTCCTCCCTTAATTCCTCTAAAAAGAAATGAAGCATAACTTTCCTTTCCTTAGATATGAGCTGTCCATATGTACTTTCTTCCAAAGAATACAGAATGGTAAGTTTGAGAGTGGGCAAAGTGGTATAAAGACTAACTTTACTTTGACACACAATACCTCAGCCTAGGGATCAAGGTTAAAATTGATAGTATGTATCCATAATATTTTGAGATACAGCAATTTATCCCTTTGGTTTCCCTCCCAGAAACCCTGTACCTCAGTCTAACTATGAGAAAAATGACAAATATCAGTTGAGGAACATTCTACAAAATACCTGATTGGTACTCTTCAAAACTGTGAAGGTCATCAAAAACAAGTCTGAGAAATTGTCACAGACAGGAAGGCCATATGTAGGCATGACAGCTAAATATGATATCCTGAATGGCCGTACCATACTTCATGACAATAAATATCTTCCTTCATTATTACCTCAGTATTATGTATAAATATATATTGAAATCATATATGGATTCATAATACCCAAAGTTACCTATAGATTTGAAGTAATCTCTAATTGCAAAAGTAGAAAAAATATTTAAAACTTTGTGTATAATCTACAGGAACTCCAAATGTTCAAAACGGTTTTGAAAAAGAACAAAGTTGGAGGACCCACCCTACCTGATTCCAAAACACATGACAAAAGTGTTACTGGCATGAAGACAGACAAATAGACCAATGGAACAAAATAGAGGACCCAGAAAGAAATTCTGTATGTGTGATCAAATGATTTTCAACAAGCATACCAAATAAAGGGAAAAAGTTTCATGACATTGAACTTGGCAATGATTTCTTGGAAATAGTACTAAAAGCTTAGACAATTAATTAAAAATAGACAAATGAAACTACATTAGTTTAAAACTGTTGTGCACTGAAAACCATGATCAACAGAGAGAAAACACCATCCACAAATGAAAGAAAATATTTGCAAATCATAGATTTGACAAGAGGTTAATATCCAGAATATATAAGCATTTCTACAACTCAACAACAACAAAAAAGTAAGATAATCTGATACAAATGTCAAAAAACTGGAATAGATCTTTCTTCAAAATGTTATAGGAATGGCCAATAAGCATATGAAAAGATGCTCAATATCACTAATCATCAGAGAAGTGCAAATCAAAACCACAATGAAATCACCTCACACTTATTAGGATGACTACTATGAAACAACAATAGCAACAGAAAATAAAAAGTGTTGGGGAAAATGTGGAGAAATTGGAAGCCTTGGGCACTGTTAGTGGGATTGTAAAAAGGCGCTACCGTTATGGAAAACAGTATGGAGTTTCCTTGAAAAATTAATAATAGAACTTCTACATAACCCAGCATTCCTACTTCCGAGTATATAACCAAAAAAACTGAAAGCAGTATCTCAAAGATATATACGTACACCCATCTTCATAGCAGCACTATTCACGATATACAAAAGGTGGAAGCAACCCAACTGTTTATTGATGAATGAGTGGATAAAGTGTATTTTGTATATAAAGTGGAATATTATTCAGCCATAAAAGTAAAGATTATTTTGTCACATATGATAACACTGATGAACCTGGAGGACAATATACTAAGTGAAATGAGCCCCAGTCACAAAATGACAAATAGTATATAATTTCATTTACACAAAGTATCTAAAGCAGTTAAATTCACAGAAATACAAAGTAGACTGGTGGTTATGAGAGGCTGCAGGGAGGGAGGAATGGAAAGCTGAAATGGGAACTTGTTTAATTGGTATAGAATTTTAAATTTATAAGAGGAAAAAGTCCTGCAGATCCACCTGAAAACAATGTGAATATACTTAACATAACTATATACTTAAAAATTATTGATATGGAGAATTATATTTTATGTGTTTGTTACCACAGTGAAATATATTGTACATGTAGACTTTCCAGAACTCACATTCTCACTTCCTTTTTCTATAGAATTTCAAGTGAATAGGAAGAATGCATTAGAGAATCACTGGTTCAAAACACAATTTTAAGAGCTAATTATATGTCATAAATGTTACATAACAAGCCATTTGGCCTTTTTAACATTAATATTTTTAGAAACTGACATTTATTGAAGCAAACACATATTCTACATTCTTCACATTTTACATGTTATGATAAATAAAAGTAATCTTTGAAAATAGACCAATCATGCTTTGGAAAGGAATTTAAATGTTACACTAATTTTGGGCATTAATCTTGGATAATCTCCCTCAGTTGCATTTAATGAATTGCTTCAAATCTTTAATTATATTTTAATCATCAAAAGTAACCTTTTCATGTCTTATTCATTGAACACAGGTTAACTGGGAGTTGTTATTACAGCATGGCTCATTTAATTAATTTAAGATATTTCAACATTTTTCACTAAAATCCTTACTTGCAATTACAAAAATTGACTATAGACTAAGACACTGTAAATGTTTTATAATAGTTGGGTATTTCAGTAATTTTAATATAAAAATAGTATAAAAACCTACTCTATCTCATTTTCATAAAGCTGAAAATACACTGTTATTATTGTATTATAAAATCTACCTAAGACTTTAATTTTTGAAATTTTGTAGGTCATCATGAAAGTCTTTACTTCCAAATTAGAAACCTGTTTCATTTGAAAGCAACACATATACTAAAAATGCCAAGAAAATCCTTCTTGTGATGGAGGCCCACTGTATAAATGAATATTCAGGAATAATTAAGGGTTATTATTTTATCTCTTTATTCATAATTAGTTTTTCTGTTGTGCAGGTCTCAATGATCAATTTATTTTGTCACTTTATTTGCTTCCAAAAGTCTTATTAATTATATGTATAGAAAATGTGATTTTTAAAATTTTTATTGCATTTTAGGTTTTGGGGTACATGTGCAGAACGTGCAAGATAGTTGCATAGGTACACACATGGCAGTGTGCTTTGCTGCCTTCCTCCCCTTCACCCACACTTGGCATCCATCCCCAGGCTATCCCCCCCAGCCCCCCCCACTGTCCTTCCCCCATTTCCACCAACAGTCCCCAGTGTATAGTAGACCGCCTCTCTGTGTCCATGTGTTCTCATTTTTCTCACCCACCTATGAGTGAGTATATGCAGTATTTCTTTTTCTGTTCTTGTGTCAGTTTGCTGAGAATGATGTTCTCCAGATTCATCCATGTCCTTACAAAGGACACAAACTCATCATTTTTGATTGCTGCATAATATTCCATGGTGTATATGTGCCACATTTTCCCAGTCCAGTCTATCATCGATGGGCATTTGGGTTGGTTCCAGGTCTTTGCTATTGTAAACAGTGCTGCAATGAACATTCATGTGCATGTGCCCTTATAGTAGAATGATTTATAGTCTTTTGGATAGATACCCAGTAATGGGATTGCTGGGTCAAATGGAATTTCTGTTTCTAGGTCCCTGAGGAATCGCCACACTGTCTTCCACAATGGTTGAACTAATTTACATTCCCACCAACAGTGTAAGAGTGTTCCTATTTCTCCACGTCCTCTCCAGCATCTGCTGTCTCCAGATTTTTTAATGATCGCCATTCTAACTGGTGTGAGATGATATCTCAATGTGATTTTGATTTGCATCTCTCTAATGACCAATGATGATGAGCACTTTTTCATATGTTTGTTGGCCTCATGTATGTCTTCTTTTGTAAAGTTTCTGTTCATATCCTTTGCCCATTTTTGAATGGGCTTGTTTGTTTTTTTTCTGTAAATCTGTTTGAGTTCTTTGTAAATTCTGGATATCAGCCCTTTGTCAGATGTATAAACTGCAAAGATTTTTTTCCATTCTGATGGTTGCCGATTCACTCTAGTGACTGTTTCTTTTGCTGTGCAGAAGCTGTGGAGTTTGATTAGGTCCCATTTGTCTATTTTGGCTTTTGTTGCCAATGCTTTTGGTGTTTTGTTCATGAAGTCCTTGCCTACTCCTATGTCCTGAACGGTTTTGCCTATATTTTCTTCTAGGGTTTTTATGGTGTCAGGTCTTACGTTTAAGTCTTTAATCCATCTGGAGTTAATTTTAGTATAAGGTGTCAGAAAGGGGTCCAGTTTCTGCTTTCTGCACATGGCTAGCCAGTTTTCCCAACACTATTTATTAAATAGGGAATCCTTTCCCCATTGCCTGTTTTTGTCTGGTTTATCAAAGATAATATGGTTGTAGATATGTTGTGTTGCCTCCGATGCTTCTGTTCTGTTCTATTGGTCTATATCTCTGCTTTGGTACCAGTACCATGCTGTTTTGATTACTGTAGCCTTGTAGTATAGTTTGAAGTCTGGTAGCGTGATGCCTCCCGCTGTGTTCTTTTTGCTTAGAATTGACTTGGTTATGCGGGCTCTTTTTTGGTTCCATATGAAATTCATGATGGTTTTTTCCAGTTCTGTGAAAAAATTCAATGGTAGTTTGATGGGGATAGCATTGAATGTGTAAATTACTTTGGGCAGTATAGCCATTTTCACAATATTGATTCTTCCTAACCATGAACATGGATTCTTATGTCTGTTTGTGTTTATTCATGTGGATATATGTAAGAGTGTATATGGTTAAATATGTTGGGGATGGGGTAAGGACTTGAACATTTACTATCTTAAACCTAACTTCCATTCAGTGCTAAGGTTTAAAAATAAAGGGAAACTGGGCATTTATTAGGCAAACAAGCCAGTACAACAGTATTTGTCAACTCTAGCATTATTGTCATTGTGAGGTGGATAATTCTTTAGTGTTGAGGGCTTCCCTTAGCATTTTTGGATGTTCAGCCACATCTCTGAACTTTACACCAGGAAGTAGTTGTACCCTTCTCCCAGCTATGACAGCCAGTGTTTCAGACATTGCCAGATGTCTGGTTGACGAAACCACAAATTTAGTTTTCAAAGAAGGAAGAGTGCTTATCCAGTATGTTATTTGCACTCCATTTATCCATGGGTTCAGCCTCCTTTAGACTTTTCTGATAATACAAGCTGAAAAAATTACTATCAAAAAGTATTTTTTAGGATGCCTAAGCACAAGTCATACCCCTCTATTGAAACTTATTAAAGAATTTCCACACTTTCGCCTGGGTTGAAAGTGTGGAAATTCTGCAGTATTGCAGAGAGCACAGTGAACTTTCACAACTTGAGGACTTTGGAAATCAATACATTTTGCCATCAGTGGCCGCAGTGAGAAAAAGTGAAAGGCACCAGAAACATTTTGTGTATGCCCAGAACCCTCAACAGAGGTAGCAGCCCAGAGGATATCATTAGAAGACATGCCCTGGGGCATTTTCACCCATATGTCCCTACAAAGTCTATAGTAGCCATGAGAAGAGGAGAAAAGTAATATGCAGTTTTATAATTAAATAGTCAGAACTCCAAAGCTTATGTTATTAACCACCACCCTAAATAGCTTCTATTATCGAAAGAGTCTAATGGGGAGACTCAAGGACAAATAGAAACTAAATAGCTTCTCATCTTTCCTTGGTTTGTTTCCACACAAATCCTTGTCTTGGCTCTGAAATAAACTCTTTATTTCACCAGCTCCCTTCATCCTTTGTCTACTTCCCTTCTTCTTTCACTAGTCAGCTATTTCTCAGGCACAGACATACTGCAGGCAGTGCAAAATGAATGGCATGTCTTCAAATAAATGAGCATTTCATTATTATATGCCCAGTCATTTCTTTAATGGATCATATTAATAATAAAAATGCTTTATCAAAAGTTTATAGTGAACACCAGAAAATCTGTAATAAAGTACCATGAAAAAAGAGTTAAAATTAACAATCCATAATTGATTTCTTTAATTATATATCTTAGATATATCATACTTCTTCTTATTCTGTACCTGAACAGAATAGATGGGAAAGCTAATTTTTTTCTACATTCTGATTGGTGATTATCAGAATTTTTAAGAGAAAACAAATCTCAAATGAAATACGATACTGTATTAAAACATTTTACAGTAAAAGGAACATTCCAAATGGCCCTTCTAAAAGTTTCAGTTTTCTGTATTACCTCAGACTTTAAAACAGCCTAATGAAACTTAAGAAACTGTTAAGCAACAGCTTGAAAATTCACAGGAGAAAAATAAAATTAAATGATGAAAATACACTTAAATTGATCTCAGACTCTGGGTTGAATTGGCACTAGCACTACCAGTAAAATAGCTTCAGCTAATCTGAGTGTGTCAGTGGCTTCTCTTGAGATACAGTTAAAGTAATTGGAAGAAAAATAACAAAAACAAGAAGGCAAAAGATTTTTTAGTAAGTTTCAACTCTAACCTTTATTATTCACATCCCATACTATTATTCATTCCATTTTTATTAATTGTACATATTAGTTATTCTTTATTATAGCCAGATAAAAGAATAATTGCATCATAGATTTTTTCCCCAAGAAAAATAATCTTAAATTTGTCCATATATGAAACACTTGATATTTAGTTTTAGTTTTGCCAGGGAACAAAGCTTTTTAATCCCATTTCTCAGCCAATGCAGGAATGCTTTCTACTATGTATTGATTTAAAAAAAAATGACTGAATCTGAGATTGAAAAAAATCTAGAAACAAAAATTTCTCATGTACTTTTAAAAATTTTATATATTTTATGAGTACAATGTAATGTTTTGCTGTACATAGTAAAATTTCTGTAGTAAACAAATAAACATATCCATCATTTCACATAGTTAACTTTTTAAATTTTTGGTGAAAATACCAAACTCTACTCAGTTAGCAAACATCCAGTACACAATACAATATTATTAGCTATAGTTCCCATGCTGTACATGAGGAGGTTAAGGTACTATGATCAATCAACCTGGTTTAGAAGCCCAGCTCTAGATGAATTTCTGTAACATGTAGTTGGTGTTACTTAAAATAGATTTCAGTTTTCGTCCCAATCCCATGACTGAAGTAAGGGTATTATAGTTCTCCAAAACCTGAGAAAGTCATTTGTCCAAAGAGGCACTGTGAGCTAGATAGCAAAAGAGTAAATGCTCATGGCAAAAGCAAAACCAAAATGGACTTGTGAATGGTACTAATAAAGCTTATCCTGAGGGGAACAGATGACTAAAGTTAGTTCTACTGGTCAAGTCTAAGCTAACCAGGCAACACATTGGAAGGGATCAATGAGCTGAATTGGACATACAACAAAAGGCATAATGTGATGTGTGTGATATGTCCTCAGAAGTTTAAAAAGTTAGAAATGATAGATTTAAGGGGAATGTAATACAAACTGTAGCTGAATTTGAAGATGGAAGGACCTTTTACCCTTTATTAACAGTTCTTGTACTATGCTATAAGTAATTATAGTAAGTATAATTGTATTACACTATAAGCAATTGGCCTCAAAATGTTTTACTCATTCACCTCTATATGTAAATATTTTTGGCCTGGCATGGTGGCTCATACCTGTAATCTCAACACTTTGGGAAGACGAGGCAGGTGGATCACTAGGTCAGGAGTTGAAGACCAGCCTGGCCAAGACAGTGAAACCTCATCTCTACTAAAACTACAAAAATTAGCCTGGCATGGTGGCAGGTGCCTGTAATCTCAGCTACTCAGGAGGCTGAGGTAGGAGAATTGCTTGAACCCAGGCAGCAGAGGTTGTAGTGAGTCAAGATAGTGCCACTCCACTCCAGCCTGGGTGACAGAGTGAGACTCCATCCCAAAAAATAAAAATTTCCATGCAGTAATCACTAACATTAACATATTATTATTTGCAAAGGAAATATGTCTTGTTTTACTTTTGCAGTACCTATATTATAAAAAATGCATAATAGAAAAATGTAATTGTATAAAGATAAACTAAATATTTTAAATGACTATTTTACTTCATAAATATTTTTATTTTATTATTAATGTTTTTAAAAGCTTTGCTACTTTTGATGGCTTTGTGTTATCATTTGCTTCTATTTCCAAGGCACTATATATATTTAGGTAAAGTCCATTATTCACAACGAAGGATATAAATACATATGTCATATATCCTTCTTAAGATTTTCCAGTTTTTCTGACCAAAGTCTTGCTGATTGTATTAGACTACTATTGTTTTTACCTATTTTTTGGCTTAAGAAAAGATGAAACACACAAATAGAAATACGATTGCGAAAGTCTCTTACTGGTTGATGGTTCTTGCTTTGTATTATTTTCTCAATTGTGGTTTCTTTGCTGAAAATTGAGTAAACCTCTTGTCTATTTACTGATGGTTATTTTAGTCAAAACGTAAATAATATGATCAGTAAATATATCTACTAGTTTATGTAATCTATAGTGCAGTGTAACAAATGGAAGGTACCGTAAATTTCCTATGGTATGAATCTTCAAGATCATCTGGTTCTCTCTTGTGATGCACAATAACATTAGTGCAGGTCCATTGGTAATTAAATAACTGGTTTCCCTTTTTTCTGGAGCTTTTTTTTTTTTTTTTTTTGCCTTAGTGTGTCTTACCTAATCAATGTGATACTTGACTGTCAGATAATGGACAAAGAATGCTGCTGTCAATCGAGTTACTGTGTATTATTAATGAAAATGTAAACAGGATTATAATATCTTTGACAATTTAATAAGTCATGTTGGGTGTGTATCCAAATATTAGATACAGGAAAGGTATAATTAAACTTTTGCCTCAGAAAGATGTTTCTGATAACACTATGGAGAAATTTTAGACTATATGAAGACATTGCTTATATGAAAAATAGTAAGATCTTGGGCTCAGTCAATGACTGAAAGGATTAAGAAGTGAAATGGAATCCTGGAGATATTAAAGAAATGGTCCAACTGGATTTGGTGATTTATAAAATGTCTGTATGACAAAGAGGGAAATGTCTAGGGTGGCTTCTAGTTGTATCACTTGGACAAATGCAGGATGATGATGACAGTCACTGAGATACAAAAAACAGAAAAGGGAGATAAAATCTTAATGAAGTTAGTGAATGCAGTTCGGGTTTGTTCAATTCAAGTTTTCTGTGAGATGTAAAGTTGAAGATGTTTACTTGTCTCTTGGGCATACAGATGTAGCTCAGAAATCCAAGTTCAGAAAATATAGATGTGATCTATATACAGGCCAGGTGCAGTGTCTCACCAGCCTGTAATCCCAGCACTTTGGCAGACCAAAGTGGGTGGATCACTTGATGGTAGGAGTTCGAAACCAGCCTGGCCAACTTGGTGAAACCCTGACTCTACTAAAAATACAAAGAAACCAGCTGGGTGTGGTGATGTGGGCCTGAAGTCCCAGCTACTCGGGAGACTGAGGCAGGAGAATAGCTTAAACACAGGAGTTAGAGGTTACAGTGAGCTGAGATCACACCACTGCACTCCAGCCCGGGCAACAGAGATGAGACTCCATCTTCAAAAAAACAGAAGTTATCTACGTACAGGTAGTGATTAGAAATATAGATCAAGATTTAAATGCACAGTGTTTTAGAACAGTGATCCTTCATTTTTGAATGTCACATTTTAATTTTGAAACTCCAGATCCCATCCTTAGAAATAAGTGTGTACATATATTTGAGAAAAAGGTCTGTAATTATTATAATTATATATTTATAACTAAATATAATACACATCAGTAAATACATAGTCTCGAGAGTTTTACTATATCCCTAAAGCCCACTTCAGGACCATAGTTTCGGTCTTCTTGATATAGAGTAAAAAGACCTGAAGATTTAATACCGATTCCTGAGGAAGATATAAAATTTAAATAACAGTCCTAATGACCTTCATATTTTAAGAAAAGGGCTTTAAAAACAAAACAAAACAAAAAGCCTGAGACGTGGCTGGAAACCAAAGAGAATATAAAGACGGTGATTTGGAAATAAAAGGAGAAGGGAGTTTTAAGAAGGTAACTGAAATCAATTATGTCCAAAAAAAGCACATATATATTAATATACACATAGAGTTTTGTTTTTGTGTATTTATGCACATATGTACGTTTGTGTGTATGTGTGTGGATATTCAACTTTTGACATATGTACATTTGTATAAATGCAGTGTAGGTGTGTGGTACATGTGTGTTTAGAGAAGCCTAAAAACACAGCCTAGGGAGGGGATAATTGATGGGGTAAGATGGACTCTACTGGGGTTGGGGATTTAAAGATAATGAAGAAGGGCTGGAGTAATTGCTGAAGGGAACGGGAAATAAGCCAGATAAGAAAAATGTAATAGGATTGCCAAACCGTTGTGGTTACCTCTGAGTTTGGATACTGTAAATCTCCTGTGATACTAATCTTCAAGATCATCTGGTTTTCTATGGTGGTGCACAACAACATGGATGCAGGTCCAAAGCAGAGGAGGTGGATATTGGAATTAATTTGGTGCTTCTCAAAAGATAAAGAGGAGGAGAATATCAGAAGCAACTGGGAGTATTCTTTAACTACTCATGTCTGTAACTCTAGGGCTAGGAAAATATTGTTTACAATAATGCACCAGTGAGTACTGACTAATAAAGAAGACAGAAAAGCTAAAAATAGGCCTGTAATAATGACCACATTTCACAAAGTTGGTAAAATAGAAATAGGATGAATGGAATTAGAGAACAATTTATTACTGATATTGGAGTAATAAAATTATTAAAATAAATTCAAATGTATATTTAACATTACAAGCTATAACGGAAAACCAGATGTTTTCAGATAATAAAATGACCAAAGAAATAAATTTGTTATCTTGAACAATCAGATTAATCAAACAGTTAATTCAGAGGCAACAACATACAATGTTGAAACATTTTAGCTGTTTAGTTCTCAGCACCAGTTCTGACTGTCTGACTTGGGCAAGTTACTTTGCCTTGTTCCTACCCCCTAGTTTCCTTGTTCTAAAATATATATATGGTGTGAGAATAGAGTAAATTAATATATGCTAAAAACTTATAGTCATGTCTTGAACACAGTAACAATTTTCTGGAAAGTATTATTATTGTTAAATCTCAATTTTACTTTTGTTCCACTAATGTTACTTTAATTAACAATGAATTCTTACTGAATGGAAAATGCATTCTAAAATAGCTAAAATCTATTTAAAATTTTTAAAAAATAGATAAAATCTAATTATCTGCAGAGGTCACTTTCTAAAATATTTAAGTTATAATTAGTTGTAAAATCGATTATTGATGGATTTATCTTTTAGCCCCTACTTCCCCCAGAAGCTGTTAACTGTACTTAGCAATTAGTATTACATAAGTCAGATCCTTCCAACTTCATTCTGTATAGCACTCCTATCTTTATTGTGACAATATATATGCAGTGGTTCTCCTTAACTGCCTTCATGTCAACCTTAGCAGAAATCCCAAGTAGGCTATACAAATTTTCTGAATATAATGGGTCTTCTATCTGGAGGACATGAGAAAGCAAGGACACCATCATTAAAACTTGTCACAGAGAATGAGATGCATGAGGCATGAGTTTTCCACTTTATTTGGGCCTGGCGCTTTCTTCTTTACATCTATTTTTTAGAAAACATAATCTCATATTCTTGGTCTCCATATACATCCATTTTTGAAATTCAAATTTATTAACCTAAACAATCAGTATACCCTGTATTTATTCTCCAATATGATATGTTCCGGACTCTATTGACCCTTGGGTAAGGTCAATACACTGAGGTGGTACAGCTATATTAAATCACAAACTCAAGCTTTTTGGTCATTTTTATTTTTCTTCTCTTTTCTCTGTTTTTAACCTTGTATCATGTGTTAAATATGTTCCTGAATACCAGACAAAAATGAGATGTCTGTGCAACTACTTAGATAAATGCAGGTAAGGCTACATCCCCTTATTTTCAGCTTATGGGAAATATGATAGTAAAGAGACCCAACAGTATGTAAGGATTCCACATGGCTCATGACATAAAAAGCCAGAACCAGTAGTCTTAATAATCCAGACCACGAGCAAAACTAAGGACAATCAGCTTAATTCGTAAAAAATTATTTCACCTCCCTAATCTGCTTATTCTCATCTCTACATTGGTCTTCCTTCTGCTGCTCCAGAAAATTGTAGCCCTGTGACACTTTTAAAAATAATTTTTATGCTTCAATTGACTAGGAAAATCTTGATTCCCTGTTATTATTTGTTTCAAAATAAACTTTACAATAGTTTTTCTTTTCTTTTTACAAGTTACTCTCATGCCTGATTATTTTTTATTACATCTTACATTTTGATGATTTAGTATGACTGCTTCACAAAAGGAGTTCATAGATGTTCTGGCTGCCAGAATTTTAAATGCAAATGTCATTAGCCCACAAGAGCATTTGTTCATTTGCCTACAGGATTTATCCACAAGACACACACATATACACGCAGAGATAAACACTGAGTTTTTGGTAGAACTCCAGAATCTGACCTGAGGTCATACTGCAATTAGGCAACATTTTAATTTTAATTAAATAATAACACCTGACTCAGAAAAACAACAGATCAAGCCAATTGAGATAGTTTTTGAGAAATGACTTTGTTAGATCTATATATTTTCTCTGCTGTACATTTTTTAATTGAGTATTGTTTTATAGTTAAAAAAATAAGAACGCTTACAAAAAATATAGTTCTTACAAAAAATAAGAACTATACAAAGGTTAAAGCAGTAGACATTATTTTTCCTGGATAAAGTGCCTCTGAGGCATATAGCACTAGTAATTCGCCCAGAAGGAATCTGAATGCCAACAGAGCAGCTCTTGGTGCTTTCCACCGGACACAAAGTAAAATGCCTCTATGAACAAAGAAACAAATACCTTTCTAAACAAAGTCAGCAATGCTTAAGAGAGTCAAGCCGACTAATACATATAGTTATTTACATATATGTTAATTAATTTAATTATGACTAAAACTATTTAAGACTGATCATTCTTATTTTACGGATTAGAAAACTGACACATTCAAATTTAAAAGATTTGCTATGGTCAGATGGCTAATGAGAGACACAAATAGAACTTACACCATTTTGCTTTTCCTTTGTAGTTACCTAAATTACAAAATAGCTAGTAGTTAAAATATTGAAACAAGAAAAAAAAAATATATATATATATATATAAAATAAATTCAGTTGCAATCACTTGCATTTCACATATATGCATACACATGTGTTCATATGTACATATATGCATATGTAGAAATTTATATATACAAATACACATACATATAATTTTATTTAAATAGATTAATGCCATGCATACTATTTTGAAATTTTATGATTCTGTTATTATAAGGACATAATAATTTTCAGGATATAGCGCAAGTTATTTAACCATTTCAATATGAATTTTTACTGAAGTATTAATATCACAAATTGTACACATATAAGTGCTTAGAAATATTTTAAAGAACAGCTATCATGAAGTGGACATTCTTGATCAATGTTATTTTATTACTAGTATTATTTTTGATAAGTATTATTAAATTAGTCTACAAAACTTTCTATTAGTTTACAGTGGCAACAATGCATAACAATTCTATTTTCTACATGTTATATTTTTAAAAGAGTATTC
Organism: Saguinus oedipus; assembly: GCA_031835075.1. Lineage (NCBI taxonomy): Eukaryota > Metazoa > Chordata > Mammalia > Primates > Cebidae > Saguinus > Saguinus oedipus. Next base: position 150,636,759 of record CM063171.1, on the reverse strand, counting down.
TTACCATTTAAAATTTTTTCTTGTACAATAGGAATACAAATATTATAGTATCATTTTATGGTTAATAATTCAATTACCTCATCACTGGTGAGATTGTGGACTGTTTATAAGTGTACCTGCTCATAGCTTTCCTCACGCCCCTCCTCTTGATTTCTATGCTGTGTTCATACTGATTAATAGGGTCATTCTCTTTCTTTTTCATTAAATATTTTAGTCCCATTCTGTTATATGCTTCACAAAAATATCTTCCCAAACTGTCATTTTTTAAAATACATTGTTCATGTGCAAATCAGAGTTTTATACTGTTTTTGAGACAGGGTCTCACTGTGTTGTTCAGTCTGGACTCAAATCTCTAGAAAAAAACAATTATTCTCCTGCCTCAGCCTCTGGAATAGCTGGGATTACAGGCTCAAGGAACCATGCACATCTTGTTTTATACTTATTTAAAGAGCTATATGATCTATGATTTTTTTCTCTACATATTGATTTTGTACTTTGCATCTTGCTTAAGTAGTATTCTCTGTCAGAAGATGATAATAAGCCAATAGTATCTTAAATTATACTCTGTCATTTGTTTAAAATTGCTTGAAAGTCATCATTAATTTATAAGAAATAAGCTTTATTGTAATGTGAGGCAGAGCTCTAAATTTATTTTCAGATACGCAATCAGTTATCTCAGCGTTAATGTGTCCCTTTTTTAATAACAAATGCAAAAGTAATCTTCACATATTTTCAAGTGATACTGGAGTTAAGAAGAACCTACGTAGGCAGATAGTGAGGGTTCAGAAGTTCTCACTAAGGTTTTCCTTTAAACGAAAAGGAACCCCCAAATCATTTTCTTTTCTAACAAAGAGCAGTGTGTAAAAGCAAACTGCAGACATAAACAAGCAAACTAGAAGCTTCCACAGGTGAATGCCAGCAGTTGTGCCCATAGGAATATACTACCTGGGACTAGGCATGTTCAGAATGGCGCTCCATCTTCTCTTTTTGCCAGCCACGTGTACAGTAAGCAGCGAACAAGATGGCTGGGAAAGTGGAAAGCTCCTTTGCATAATAAGATTAGGGTAGGGGGCCCAGCCTTCCCGTGTGCTATGTTAAAGTCACACCTGGTTAAACCAATCTGTAAGCCCTACATAAATTGGACACTGCCTCCTTCAAGCCTTCCTATAAAATCTGCTGCCATTCACCACCGTGCCCCTTTTTTCAGAAATTTCTCTCTGGCAAGGAACTGCTCTCCTCTCTGTTTTCTTCTGCCAATTAAACTTTCCACTCCTTAACCCACCTACATGTATCTGTGCCCTTAATTTTCTTGGTGCTAGACAACAAACCCTGGTTATTTAACCCTGATGACAATGCTGCCTCACAAGTATGTTTCTGAATATTCTTTGATCCACTGATTGTTTACGTAATTTTATGCCTGAAGTTAATGCTTTTGTTACAGCAAATGTATGGTGTTCGATTTTATTTTTTTTCTTTTAATATTTAGTAAGATAGTATCATGTGGTAGTACCATGTGTCTGTTAAAATGGCCATTCCTGCAGCCATATTCTTCCCCTTCCATTAACAGGGAAGTCTGTTTTCTTTCCCTTCTATCTTCTGAGGATATGTAACTCTTCTGAACAATACAATGAAATAAAAGTGATTATTCCTGACTTCTGAACGCATGCCTTAAAAGGCTTTCTAGTTTTCAATGTTATTACTGGAAAATAATAGCCAGGTAAAGAGCTCCAACTACTTCGTGGTAGAAAATTGCTATGTGGAGAGAGAAAAATGCTGAAGGTTGAGAAATTAGATAGAGAGAAAGAAGTCTAGTATTATTACAAACACCCAAGGTAATATATCAGATATATGAATAAAGCTATCTCATATCTTCCAGCCTTATAATTTAATCTGAAGAACCTATAAACTTAAGTTTGTAATTTTAATTTTAAAATTTCTATCTAAACCTATAAAATACTTTGCTTTACCTATAACTTGTACTTTGTATCTTGCATAAATATTATTCCCTGTTAGAAGATGATAATGGAGCATTAGTTTAATGTAACTTAGCCTGAGGAAGTTCTGCAGGCCCTTTAAGTCAGGTAATTTCTAAACAACACTATTTTTTGTCCTACTACAATTTTAGACAAAGGAATTTCTACTTTTCCTTTATTTCATGTTTCAGTATCCTAGAGACTATAATTAAATTCATCATAAGAATTCATACAATATCAATTACATTCTTTTAAGTGGATGTGTACTGTTAAGAAATCGTCTTTCAGGCCGGGCGCAACGGTTCACACCTGTAATCCCAGCACTTTGGAAGGCCAAGGTGGGTGGATCATGAGGTCAGGAGATTGAGACCATCCTGGATAACATGGTAAAACCCCATCTCTACTAAAATTACAAAAAATTAGCTTGGTGTGGTGGCACACATGTGTAATCTCAGCTACTTGGGAGGTTGAGAGGTGAGAATTGCTTGAACCTGGGAGGCAGAGGTTGTAGTGAGCCAAGATAATGCCACTGCACTCCAGCCTAGGTGTCAGAGCGAGAGACTCCACCTCCAAAAAAGAAAAAACAAAGGGTCTTTCTAGATTAAAGTGGTTCTTACATTTACTTTGAAAACTATTGGGTATTATATTTATAATTGTGAAGATGAAACTTCTCTTTTTGTTGCTGTTATTAGCTGTTTTTAAATGCACAATTTACCTGAAAACAAATATTAATTAATATTTTCAATTTTTTCTCCATTCCTTACATGTGCCATTTATATCAATTCAGGAGGGGCAAAGAGATGGATTAAGGAATTTTCCTGTTTTCAGTTCTGAAGAACCTTACAGTTTTGGTGTTTGGGGTTTAGATTTCATTACAATTTCATCTTTATTTATGTAGTCATTTATACTATTTAGAATCAGTTTTCCTTTTGATGAAGCAATAAAAAGTCATGTAATTGGGTAGCAGTAATTTAATACACTAGCTACAAGCTTTTAAAATCCTAGAAATTTGTGTTACAGGTTTATAGATTATACATTTCTGACAACTAAATTTCTTTCTGTAGGCAATTTTGTTACTTAACAAAATTAGTTTTCCTTAAGCATTACCATTTACTAAGACATTTAAAAATTGTAACATATTTTGTTTTCTGGAAACATTATTTTATATTATGATGCTTTCTAATCATATAAATGGAGACTTAAACAGATTTTTTTTTTCTTTAAACCACATTTTATTTCCCTACTCCACCCTCAGATTATGTCATTTACTTCTTCTCTACATATCATGTATAAATGCTTTTCTGCAAAAATGTTAATTAGAGAGGATATTGACTCACAGGAATGCCCCTTTAGGAACAGTAGCAGGAACAATGGGAGCCCCAGGGGTACCAGATAAGCCAAGTATATCAAAACCATATTACAAAAGTTCTAAAACTTTAACTGCAATTAGAACAACCCACAAAAAGCAAGGAGCTCTATGCCAAACTTAAACAAAATGACGGGTTCATGAAATAAAGATTTAAAAAGCAATTTGAGTTTCTATTTAGAATAAACAAAATGTCAAAGAAACAATAAAAAAAAATCACCCATCTTACCAGGAACCAAGAAAATTAAAATGTTCTTTATAAAAGGGAATTCAGGCTATACAGCTGTAAAAAAGAATGAGTTCATGTGGGGATATGGATGAAGCTGGAAGCCATCGTTCTCAGCAAACTATAACAGAAACAGAAAACTGCATACCACATGTTCTTACTCATAAGTGGGAGTTGTACAGTAACACATGGACACGGGGAGGGAAACATCACACACCTGGACCTGTTGAGAGGTGGGAGGCAAGGGGAGGGAGAGCACTAGGACAAATACCTAATGCATGCAAGTTTAAAACCTAGCTGATGGGTTGATGGGTGCAGCAAACCACCAAGGCACAGGTACACCTTTGTAACAAACCTGCATGTTCTGCACATGTATCCCAGAACTTAAAGTAAAATAAATAAAAATAACAAAAAAGATGTGCAAAAAAACAAACAAACAAACAAACAAACAAAAAAACAAAAAAAAAACGAAGAAAAAGAAAAGAGAATTCACTGATGCCAGTACTGAGATGAATCAGATGTTGAAATTATCTGGCAAGGATTTTAAAACAGCCATCATCAATTCCAATCAATTACAAATGCTCTTAAGGGAAATGTGAAATAGAAAAACTGAGGAAGAAACTGAGATTATACGAAAACAAAGAGAAATATAAGACTGAAAAATACACTAACAAATAAAATCTCAGTGAATGGACTCAGTATTAGGGTGGAGATGACAAATGATAGAATTTGTTAATTTGTGGACAGAGAAATCACCCAGTCACTCCATCTGAAGAACACAAGCAAAATAGAGTTAAAAAATGAACATAAAATAAAATTAACACTAATTTTATATAACATACGTATCAATCAATAAACTGTTTAATATCTTATTTACTTTTATGCCCACACTTTTCTTTTTATTTAAGCCATTATATTTTCAGCAATATGTTATATGTTAACTCATTTGTCAACAAAATGATGATATTCCAAAGATGTCCAGAATCTTCTGTCTCTCCATTCTTCACGTGCATGTGCACGGGGCACTGGCGGGGGGGGGTGGGGGTGGGGGGGATGTATTAGTCTTAGAAGGGGTTTTAAAAAAATTATCTCAATTTGAAATTTTTAATACCCTAAGATGATTTACATACTCTGTTCTAGAGAAATTGACTAGTGCTTATGAAATAATATATGTAGATGTTTTTAAAGGCAGCCAACTTACTATTCATCTTTGTGAATAAAATAGCTTCAGATTAAAACAAAATTGATATAAGTATTTCTTCTGGATGTTAGAAGCTAACACAGCAGCTGCATTTGGGGCTTTTATTTAAATATTTATAATTACTTGTGAACTCTATCAGTCATACCAGTTCTTGTCATAGCTATAGCAAATTTACTTATACAAATAATTTAATTAATATTTCCAAGTGCCATGACTGATGAAGAAAAATGGTCTGTATATAAGGAATATTTGAGTGTAAAAGAGCTTCTGCAATGTGTAAACAAATCACACTTCTCTTGAAACTAACTTCTTAGTAAAAGAAAAAGCACTACTTTACCAATTATTTGATCATATTAAACTGCTAGTTAAAATCAGTTTAATCAGATGTTGACATATGAATATGCAAAAAATATATAAATCTTTGTAAAAATGAAAATGAACCCCATGATATACTCTCCATGATGTAAAAATATCCTCATGTCTTACTTGAATATTTTGCCCTGATAATCGTTTTTAAAAGTAATAGTAAAAAAATTTAAGGTATAGCATTTAAATTGCTTGCATGTACTTCATTCATCTAATATTTGTTAATTTATTAAGAATTTTCCATTTCCATTTTTTACTTTTCTAATATAATTTTGAGAACAAATTCCAGATTTAGCAATAAAAATACAGGATGTTCAATTAAATTTATATTCCATATAAACAACAAAATCTTTTTAGCACTCATATGTCACAAATGTTGTATAGGACACTCTTATAATAAACAATTGTTCTTTTGTTGACCTAAAATTAAAATTTAATGGCCAGTCATGTATTTTATTTGGCATGTTTTTTTTTAAAAGATCAACAAAATAGGTAAAACACTAGTCAGACTAATAAAGAAAAAAAGAGAGAAGAATCAAATAGATGCCATAAAAACTGATAAAGGAAATATCACCATCAATCCCATAGAAATACAAACTACCATCAGAGAATACTATAAACACTTCTATACAAATAAACTAGAAAATCTAGAAGAAATGGATAAATTCCTGGACACATACATCCTCTCAAGCCTAAACTAGAAAGAAGTCAAATCTGTGAATAGAACAATAACAAGTTCTGATATTGAGGCCATAATTAAGAGGCTACCAAACAAAGTAAGTCCAGGACCAGATGGATTCATAGCCGAATTCTACCAAAGGTACAAAGAGGAGCTAGTACCATTCCATCTGAAACTTACAAACAATAGAAAAAGAGGGAATCCTTCCTAACTCATTTTATGAGGCCAGTATCATCCTGATACCAAAACCTGGCAGAGACACAACAAAAACAGGAAGTTTCAGGCCAATGTCTCCGATGAACATTGATGCAAAAATATTAAATAAAATACTGGCAAACCAGATCCAGCAGCACATCAAAAAGCTTATCCACCATGATCAAGTCAGCTTCATCCCTGGGATGCAGGACTGGTTCAACATACACAAACTAATAAATGTAATCAATCACAAAAACAAAACCACATGATTATCTCAATAGATACAAAAAAGTCCTTCAATAAATTTAACACCCCTTTTATGCTGAAAACTCTCAGTAAACTAGGTATTGATGGAACGTATCTCAAAATAATAAGAGCTATTTATGACAAACCCACAGCCAACATCATACTGAATGGGCAAAAACTGGAAGCATTTGAAAACTGGCACAAGGATGCCCTCTCTTACCACTAAAATTTAACATAGTATTGGAAGCTCTGGCCAGGGCAATCAGGCAAGAGAAAAAATAAAGGGTATTCAAGTAGGAAGAAAGGAAGTCAAATTGTCTCTGCTTGCAGATGACATGATTGTGTATTTAGAAAACCCCATCATCTCAGCCCCAAATCTTCATAAGCTGATAAGAAACCTCAGCAAAGTCTCAGGATACAAAATTAATGTGCAAAAATCACAAGCATTCCTATATACAAAAAAACAGACAAACAGAGAACTAGATCATGAGTAAACTTCCATTCACAATTGCTACAAAGTGAATAAAATACCTAGGAATACAACATACAAGGGACATAAGGGACCTCTGCAAGGGGAACTACAAACCACTGCTCATGGAAATACGAGAGGACACAAAGAAAAAACACTTTGCATGCTCATGGATAGGAAGGATCAATATTGTAAAAATGACCATACTGCCTAAAGTAATTTATAGATTCAGTGCTTTTGCCATCAAGCTACCATTAACTTTTCTCACATAATTAGAAAAATATTACTTTAAATTTCATATGGCACCAAAAAAGAGCCCTCATAGCAAAGACAATATTAAGCAAAAAGAACAAAGCTGGAGGCATCACAATACCTGACTTCAAACTATACTGCAAGGCTACAGTAATCAAAACAGCATGGTACTGTTACCAAAACAGATATATAAACCAATGGAACAGAACAGAGGCCTCAGAAATAACACCACACACCTACAATCATCTGATCTTTGACAAAGCTGACAAAAACAAGCAATGGGGAAAATATTCCTTATTTAATAAATAGTGTTGGGAAAACTGGCTACTCATATGCAGAAAATTGAAAATGGACTCCTTTACACCTCATACAAAAATTAACTCTAGATTGATTACAGACTTAAAAGTAAGATCTAAAACCATGAAAATCCTAGAAAAAAGTCTAGGCAATACAATTCAGCACATAGACATGGGTAAAGACTTCATGACTAAAACACTGAAAGCAATGGCAACAAAAGCCAAAGTTGACAAATGAGATCTAATTAAACTAAAGAGCTTCTGCATAACAAAAGAAACTATCATCAGAGTGAACAGGCAACCTACATAATGGAGGAAAATTTTGGCAATCTATCTATATGACAAAGGGCTAATATACAGAATCTACAAAAAACTTAAACAAATTTATCAGAAAAGAACAAACAACCCTATCAAAAAGTGGGCAAAGGATATGAATGGATACTTCTCAAAATAAGATATTTATGTGGCCAACAAACATATGAAAAAAAGCTCATCATCACTGGTCATTAGAGAAATGCACATCAAAACCACAATAAGATACCATCTCATGCCAGTTAGAATGGCAGTCATTAAAAAGTCAAATAACAACAGATACTGGAGAGGATGTGGAGAAATAAGAACAGTTTTATACTGTTGGAGGGAGTTTAAATTAGTTCAATCATTGTGGAAGATAGTGTGGCAATTCCTCAAGGATCTAGAACCAGAAATATGTATGATCCAGTAATCTCATTACTGGGTATATATCTGAAGAATTATAAATTATTCTGCTGTAAAGACACATGCACATTTATGATTACTGTGGCACTGTTAACAATAGCAAATACTTGAAACCAAACTAAATGCCCATCAACAATAGACTGGATAAAGAAAATATGTCATATAATATACCATGGAATACTGTGCAGACATAAAGAAAGATGAGTTCATATCCTTTGCAGGGACATGGATGAAGCTGGAACCCATCATTCTCAGAAAACTAACACAGGAACAGAAAACCAAACACTGTATGTTCTTACTCGTCAGTGAGAGTTAAACAATGAGAGCACATGGACACAGGGAGGGGAACATCACACTGGGGCCTCTTGCGGGGTGAGGCCAGAAGAGGGATAGCATTAGGAGAAATACCTAACATAGATGATGAGTTGATTGGTGTAGCAAACCACCACGGCACGTGTATACCTATGTAACAAACCTGCATGTTCTGCACATGTACCCCAAGGACTTAAAGTATAATAATAACAAAAAAAGATGATATGGTAGCTACTACTTCGCAGATACATAACAGCAGTAACAATGACTTTAACATTCTGTCTTAAACATTTTTTCTTTCAATTATATATATGTAACTTTCAATAATCATTCAGCCTATAAATAATTTGGTAATTTTACATAAATTCCAATAAAAACGATATAAAATATAGTTATTTTTCCTTGCCAATAAGAGGGATGATGTTGGTCAGATTTTATCAAGACATTTTTTACTCAGTTTAATTAAGGTAGTTTAAATATAGGTAATTTCAAACATCCAGTCATTTTTATTATACTTAATCTTCCCAAACTAAATGATGTTAACTAAAATTAAGGGTACTAGAAATGACCAAAAGTATAATAGGACCACTGTTATATGTGACATTAGGTTGGAAGCTCTCATGTATAAGCTAACATGTTACTATTTGTAAGCCCCGCCATTTTCTTAAAAGTAACCTTGTGTTTTACGATGACATTAATTAAAGCTAACATTTGTCAACCCTTGTTACAAGTCTTAGACACATCATCTCATTTCAACCTTTAAAGATTTTATCCAATTGGGTATTATTGTTTATATTTCATTGAGGAGAAAATTGAAACTCAGAGGAGTCACTCAGTGGATGGGAAGTTCAAACTAGGCTTTTATTCATAATGTTCATCTTATGAGATGCCATACAGCTGCTTTTTAGAAAGGTTTCAGAATAAGAGAAAGAAACTAGAACTCAATCAATATTCTGTTGATTAACTAAACGTTGGAATACCGTGTGTGTGTGTGTGTGTGTGTATGTGTGTGTGTGTGTGTGTGTGACAGCTGAGGATGTGTGTAGCTTTTCCACCAGATGCTCCTTGAGTAAGGAATGTCTCAGTTACCATAATTTTTTTTTATTTTATTTTGGCTTGTTTCAGGTCAGGTAAGGAGGTAAAGTTGGAAATCTTGAAGATGAAAATCTGTTGAGGATAAGAGAATTTGAGCCTTTCTGAATCCAAAAACATCTCTCCACAAAACACCTAATCATATTTGTTTTTTTCACTTTACCTGATCTCATATTGATCATGCCTATAAAAATACTATAAGTTGATTGATAAGACACGTGTTTGATTTGATTTGGTGATCACAATGATAGCATTTTCAAAATTATAGCTCAAACCAAAGATTGTTATTTTGTTTTGTGAATGTTCCTGGTTCGTTTTTATTGTCTGATAACGGCTCTTCTATTTACCTGCAGATGACTGATATGAGTCAGTGTCATTATGGCCTTGCACTGCTCTGGGAATGCCTTCAGCAGCCGACCTTGTTACACATAATTCATGACATCTTTCTGCCTCCATAGGGCACTGCTAATCCAACAATTTAATTACTGGAAGACACCAAATTGTAATACTATATGTGGATGCATTAAAAATAGAATTTCTGGGCATCTGAATTATAACACATTTTGCTATATATATTTTATCACATTGAATCTGTGTTCTTTTACAACATTCAGTAGAAAACTGATAAGACAATATTCTCTATATTTGAAAACTTTAACATTTCAGTCACAGCATATATAGCTATTTTTTTCAGAACTGAAAATAATTTAAAATCACAGCACTGGATTAGTCATTTTACTTATATTTAATAAGAGATATTGCCAAACTTTTAAAGTTTTAAAAGAACATTATACATCTGACATAAAAAGAATATATTTAGGCCGGTCACAGTGGCTCATGCCTGTAATCCTAGCACTTTGGGAGGCTGAGGCAGACAGATCACCTGAGGTTTAGAAGTTTGAGACCAGCCTGGCCAATATGGTGAAATCCCATCACTATTAAAAATACAGAATTAGCTAGGCATGCTAATGGGTGCCTGAGTCCCAGCTGCGTGGGAGGTTGAGGCAGAAGAATCGCTTAAACCTGGGAGGTAAAGACTGCCGTGAGCCGAGATTGCATCACTGCTCTCTAGCCTGAGCAACAGAGCAAGACTCCATCTCAAAAAAAAAAAGGAGATATTTATACATCATGTTTTAAAATTATTTTCTTGAATTAAATTTGAAATGAATATGGAGGCTTATGGTGGAAGGCTATAAATCTGCACTTGCCACCTTGTCTTACCCTTTGTGCCAATTTGGTAAACTACAGATGAAGTTGTCATGTTCCTGAACATTTGCTAACCGAATCTACTTTACCTCAAATAGAATGAGAAGAGTGTTAAAAGTGCTCCTGGAAGCAGCATGATGAATAACAGACAAGACATTAGCTTAAACAGATCAAGAATTATGAGTCTCAGGGCAAACCACTGACCTCTACATTAGAAAATAGTTCTGAAAGTATTGACTCTCTAAATTGACTGAGTTTTTTTTCCTTTCTTTCTTTCTTCTTTTCTTTTCTTTCTTTTTTTTTTTTTTCAATCCACCACCCAGTATGAAATCACTCACTAGCTAAATGGGTGGTCTAGACAGACAAGTACTGGCCAGTGCAAATACAACTTAGCACCTCTTACCTCCCCATGCAGGCTCCATGTTTATACTGTATTTATGTAGCACCAGAAAGATATGAACAAAAATGCCTATAAGTTTGGACACTGTAGATAAAATTATTTGCCTTGGTGCAAACTGCTTGAAAAATATTGATTCTAAATTTGTCTTATCTACCACTGAATTTATCTTCACAGTTGACCATAATGTCTGGCACTGAGAAAGAATTACGTATTTGTTGATTGAATGTTGGTTTAACTCTTCTGTCTCCTTGTATTTGAAAATGTTTAAAGGTGAAAAAGCTTTTTTTCTGTACAACAGGGAATTATGTAGTTAACTGTTACTGATATAATTTTGGATATTATGCTATTACATAATATTCTGACCAAAACGACTAAATGATTCACATTTTGAAAAGTCACTGTTTATTTGCTGTGTGTTGACAAGTAAAATAGAAAAGAAAGAACGAATGATATTATCTTCAAAGGTAAGTTTACTTAATGTATTCATAACTTTAGGATAATGTTAACTTTTAATTGCCCATGTTAATGTAAGATATAACAGAATTGTGTACTACTGAAAACAAATGACAAAAATGATTTATATTCATCTCCAGAAAGCAGAAATATATACAGTCATATAAACAAGCAAAGGTTTAGACAAACAATTACTGTACTTTATAATTTACTAGCTTCACTCTACAGACTTTCTTTAAAACTGTCTGAAAAGAAAAAAAATTAGAGCACTGCAGCTAATTCACTGGCAAGGAATCTGAATTAGATTACATTTTAGCAATCTAATAAACAGAATAGGCAGGGATGTTCCAGCAGCAGACTGCTAGTCATAAACCCAATATCCGGCCGGGCACGGTGGCTCAAGCCTGTAATCCCAGCACTTTGGGAGGTCGAAGCAGGTGGATCACGACGTCAAGAGATCAAGACCATCCTGGTCAACATGGTGAAACCCCGTCTCTACTAAAAATACAAAAAATTAGCTGGGCACGGTGGCGCGTGCCTGTAATCCCAGCTACTCAGGAGGCTGAGGCAGGAGAATTGACTGAACCCAGGAAGCAGAGGTTGCGGTGAGCCGAGATCGTGCCATTGCACTCCAGCCTGGGTAACAAGAGCGAAACTCTGTCTCAAAAAAAAAAACAAAAAAACCAATATCCACTTCCTTTTGCTCTGTCTAGCCAACATGTAAGTTTCCTTTCCTCTGCAGATAGATAATGTGAAGGGTAGTGGTTAGATGTAGTTTCCAGGAAAAATGTTTTAAATATTCGTAGAGTTTGCATGTGCCTTGTACTACTTCCTTCTTATACTTCATCATGCCTTAAATTTGGATGTGAAACTGAAGCTCTAGATGGCACCTTAAAGCTATGAGAACCAAAATCTGAGAATGACAGAGCAAAGTGGTGGATATGTCAGGGTGACTTCTATTTTGACAGTCCAGGCAGCAGCAGCTTGTGTCCCATTCACATATCATTTTCCAGGTGTGTGTAACTACTTTCTTAATTCAATATCTAGTTAATGTAACCAGCATCAACTCAATCTATCAAAATATAACGTTTTGTTTTCTCTTTCATATCTCATTCAAATGAACTTCTACTTCCAATTGCCATGACAACACATTATCAACTAAACTTGTATTTCTCTCTCAAATTTGGAGAACAAGGGTAAACTTTGCACTTTCTGTTTAATATGTGTATATATACATGTACATACATATATATGTTTAATATATATATACATACATGTATAGTATATATAGTTTGTGAATAAACTGTCAATTCTTCTTTTAAAACCTTCATCAATTCCATTTTATTTCACTCAATTTCTAATCTCATAATTAATATGTTATTACTAATTGTTTGAAAAATATCTTTTATTTTTTCCTTTCATCCTTTGCTCCATCTTTCCTTTCTCCCTCATTCACTTCATTTATTGCATAATATATCTAGTTATATTTAATAAAGAAATTTACATTTTCGTCAGTTTCAAAACTCTAAGTTCCCCAATTTCTTGCTCAAAAACTCTTCATGGTTTCCTGTCTTCTATCTGACATTAGGAGTTCACAGTTCTATTACCACTTTCTTGCATTGGTGTTTGAAATTAATTCATTTTGGAGCAAAGAAAAGAAAAGGTCAGAGGTATCGATCCGTATTTTGGACTCTTTTTTTTTTTTTTTTTTTTAATGGTGTATTTGTTTCCTAAGACTGCTAAAACAAAGTAACAAAGCTTGGTAGCTGAAAACAATGAAAATTTATTGTCACACAGTTTTGGATGCTAGAAGTCTGAAATTGAGGTAGGAGTAGGATCACACTCCCTCTGAAACCTGCAGGGGAGAATCTTCTTACCTCTTACAGTTTCTGGTAGTTGCCTACATTCCCTGGCATTCCTTGGCTTATATATGCATCATTCTAATTTCTGCTTTCATCAGCACATGGATATCTTCTCCCTCAAAGTGTATCTTCACATGGAGTTCTCCTCTGTGTGTATATGTGTAGAAATTTAACACTTCTTATAAGATAACACCCTAGTGACCTCATCTTAACTTGATTACATCTGTAAAAATCCTATTTACCAATAATCTCAAATTCATAGGTTCTGAAAGTTAGCATTTCAATATATTTTATGAGGGCACAAGATTAAAGCCATAACAAACAATATAATATATTTTTGAGAAAAAGAGACAAAAATCATACTATACTATGTTTAAGGTTGATAGCGTGAGTGTTTTTTCATCACAATGTATTGAAGAATTAAGAATTAATTTGCCTTGGCCAAAGAGGTTAATGTATAGGACTGTTCTGAGTTTTGACATTTCCTCTTAAATAAGCAAATGCATTTGAATTAATAGTTTTAAACCTTCCATTCTTCTCACAAAGTCTTAATGATAAATAACTCCATGAAAAAGAATCTTTTAATAGTCCTGTAATAGTTGGAGCAGTCAGAAGAAGCCCGTTTCTAACGGATTGGAGAGAGTTCGGCTGTCTTTCAGGACACTGAGCCTCAACCAAAACACAAGGTGATGCAATACACACCTCACTGGTCTATGTGATGCTTTGAAATCCAAGGCAACTTTACACCCCTGGACACAAGCCAACTAATAAAACTGAACAGGACAGTGAATCCACAACTCAAGTAATGGATTAAATGGTATCTATCTATTTCTGGTTCAAGGATGAGAACGTTCAAAGTATTAGTGGTTCCTTTGCTAAGATGCTCTGATCTCTAAGTAGGTCAGTTTATTTTATATTTCTAATTACCTCATGGGAAATAAAATCAATCTTACTGAAAATTATGGGTAGGCAAGGAGTAATTAATATAACAGAGTTCCTAATTATGCTAATTAGTATAGACAAGGTGTGAAAAAGGAAAGCATTACCTGGTTAGTAACAGCAAGGGCATGTAAGAACCTGAAAATCTATGGCAAAGTAAGTGTTTCAGGAGGTTCCTAATAGCAGTTCATGAAAAAAAATATTTAGCTTCTTATATAGGTACATTGTCAATGGGTTATCAGTGACCAACACAATCTTAGCATCATGTTCCAAAAAATGTTAGGGTACAGAAATGGGGAATACAAGAAGTAATATTGGAAATGTGGCTTACAGGGCATTTTCGGCATCCAACTCAGCAAAGCCTTAGTCATTTGGGCTTGGACTTAAAATCAATGCTTAAGGTCTAAAGGAAGAGGCTGGCAAGAGCAATGTAGCTTCCTGGTTTTAAGCGATACCCAGATTACCAGATATATTAAGAGATTTCTAAAAAAATAAAACTAATGCCCCGGTTCTAAGAAATAAGACATCAAGAGAAACCAACATGGTTAGTGGAGTCACAGATAGAAAACAATGTTTAAAATTAATCACAAGATTAGGGAAAAACTTGTGACTATGGTTGTAAAAAAGAAACAAAAAAACCCTAGTAGCTTCAGTGTATTAGAGAAAATAGTTAGCCCTGAATTATTAACATTGCTCTCAACCATAGTCCAAAGCATACCAAAATTTTTCTGGCAACATAAAGGCCTTCATTGTTTCCAAAATAAATTGTGTTCCTCATTAACTCCAAACACCAGCTTATGTCTTCACACTTCTCCCCACTGGCACACCACCACCTCAACTTGTCTATTTCTATTCCACTTTCCAAAAATGTTTCTGTCACTCAGTTTTATCCATAATAATATGCCACTGTGCTTGTTCATTCAACTATTTCATGTATGGATGCTTCATTGTGGAACTCAATTACACATCACTGGAGGGTAGTACTTGTTTGCTAATGTTTTTTAATTATCTTAGGTTCCAACATCCTTAGAGAAAAATATCAATTAATAACTATAATAACTTTTTAAAAAAACACCTTCCTTCTCATCTTTGAAAAAAAGGTTTATTTACCATAACATTAGACAGATGTTAGAAAGAAAACACAAACAAAAGAAACTCCTGAAAAAGATTATCACTTCCCCATTTAATTTGATATGATGTGCACAGATGCTGCAGGGGGTTGAATTGTTTCTCTCCAAAATATTAATAT
Source organism: Saguinus oedipus (assembly GCA_031835075.1). Taxonomy (NCBI): domain Eukaryota; kingdom Metazoa; phylum Chordata; class Mammalia; order Primates; family Cebidae; genus Saguinus; species Saguinus oedipus. The sequence continues at coordinate 150,621,260 of CM063171.1, read as the reverse complement.
ATATATTTAAGTGTTATTCCCCAGTACATGTAAAAGTGACCTTATTTGTAAATAGGTGTATTTGCCAATGGAATCAAATTAAGATGAAGTCGTACTGAATTAGGGTTGGCCCTGATGTAATAATTACTGCTCTTTTAAGAGCGATATTTGTAATTGTTATTTTTTTCTTTTTAAATCAATTATTATTTTTAAAGTTTATATTTATGGGGTGCCTGTTCATATTTGTTACAGGGATATATTTTGTAATGCTGGGAATTGGGTTTCTAGTATACCCACCACCTAGATCATGAACATTGTTTTCAATACGTAATTTTTTAACCCTCACTCTCTTCCTTCTAACCCCTTTAAGGGGTCCACGATGTCTATTGTTTCCATCTCTATGTCTATGAGGATTCATTGTTTCATTCCCACTTATTTGATTTTCTGCTTCTGAGTTAGTTCACTTTGGTTTTTTTTCTCAAGCTGCATCCATGTTGCCACAAAAGGCATGATTTCATTCTTTTCTATGGACCCATAGTATTTCTTGGTGTATATATACCACATTTTCTTTATCCAATCAATCATTGATGGATACTTGCTATATCCAACCAACCATTGACGGACACTTCAGTTGGTTCCATGACTTTGCTGTTGTGAATAGGGCTGTAAGAAGCATATGCGTGCAGGTGTCTTTTTTATGTAATGATTTCTTTTCTTTGGATTGATACCAGTAGTGAGATTGCTGGGTCGTGTGTTAGCTCTGTTTTAATTCCTTGAGTTATCTCTACGCTGTTTTCCGTAGACATTGAACCAAGCTGCATTCCCACTAACAATGAACAAGTGGTCTTTTTTCTTCACATGCACCCCAACTTATGATAGTTTTTTTCTGTTTGTTTGTTTTACTTTTTAGTAGTAGTCATTTTAACTGGTATAAGATGGCATCTCTGTATGGTTTTAATTTGCATTTCTCTGATGCCTAATGATATTGCACATTTGTTCATGGATATTTGGATGCAGAAACTAACAGGGTAGAAAGCAACATGAAGATAGAGGCAGAGATTAGAATGATGTGTTTATAAACCAAAGAAGGTCCACTTTGGGAGGCCAAGGCAAGCAGATCACGAGGTCAGGAGCTTGAGACCAGCCTGACCAACATGGTGAAACCCCGTCTCTACTAAAAATACAAAAATTAGCTGGGCTTGGTGGTGCAGGCCTGTAATCCCAGCTACTCAGGAGGTTGAGGTAGGATAATGGCTTGAACTGGGAGGCAGAAATTGCAGTGAGCCGAGACTGCCCCACTGCACTCCAGCGTGGGTGACAGAGTGAGACTCTATCTGAAAACAAAAAAACAAAAAAACAAAAAACAAGGAATGTCAAGTGTTGCAGGCAACCACAAGCAGCTGGAAGAAACAAAGAAGTATCCTCTCACAGAGGCTTCAGAGAGAGCGTGGTCTCGCTCACATCTTGATTTTGGACTTCTATATTCCAGAACCGTATGAGAATACATTTCTGTTGTTTAAGCCATCAGGTTTGTGATGCTTAATACAGCAACCCCAGAAAACTAACAGAGACAACCACTCACCCCTAATGAGTGATGTTGAACCTTAGTGACTGGTGGGTATGAGAAATCCTCTTAGGTCTCTTCGTCACTGTAACAATAACTGAAAATAGCAAGCAGTACTGAAATTCTTATGCAATATGTAATTCAAATGCAGAGCAACACTTCAACTATAAGTCACATACATGTGTATGTGTATATGTGTATATTTATACAAAAGTATTAGAAGATAAAGGAATCAGTGCAAATTTCTCAGATAGACCCCACAGTTTATTCCACAGCTTGAGGATGATAGAATAAAAATCTTCATATTTACAACTACCCCAGGAAATTCTCTACTAGGAGGTGCCCCACAAATCACCAGAGATGGAAAACTTAAAGAGCCACAAATAGAGTTAATGGATTTACAAATATAGAAAAAATGTATTGCCTATATCACAAATGCAAACATAATACAATTAAACAAGTATGACATTTATTTTCTAGGGATGTATATATAATGGAGAGTTGTTGAGAAGAAAAATTAAAAACTCGACCTCAAGCTCCAGATAAGTAAAAAAATTCCAAATCATTTTTGTTGGCTGGGAAAGTTCACATTATGGTATAATTATTGTTGTTCTGACTAATTACTGCTGTCAATGTCAGTAGGAATGCTATCCATCAAACAGCTGGAAAGAACACTCTCCCTCTCTTCCACTGGAATTTTAAAAACATCATTGGAACCAGAAATTTAAGAAATCAATTGAAAACAAGCAAACCAATTAGTAATTTTCTCTGGCGAATAAATCAATAAGAAACATACTTTATAAAATTTGTTTTCTCTTATACTATTTGGTGAAGTGCCAATAATGGCAAAGTAGTTAACCGATCCCAATCACAAAGCCATTATAAACAAGCTCTTTAAAATTGCTTCAATTGTAGTTCATTTGAAAAGCATGATTCTCTGCTACCTTATTTTACCTTTGAAAAATGTCATGTTATATTTTTCAATTGAGTTCTAATAAGTCAGCCAACAGCTCACTGATACGTAGTGTATATTTTGGAATTTAAAGCATGAAGTCAGCAAGGGATTGCTGTTGGGTAAAGGAAAATAAGTTACTTCAGATTAAGACTCTAATTAGATAAAAATCACTAAGACAATAAGTAATTTGGCAACATCAGCTGCATTTACAAAGGCTCATATTCATCTTTAAGTCAAAGGTTTTGTTAATAATGGCAAGCTAAAATGAAGAATTGAGTCAATTATTTAGACAATTCAAGTCTAAAATTACTGCTATTTAGGAAGAGTATATTTAGCTAATGGGGTCATGATTTATATAAATAAACTATCAATATTGACCAATTAACAGCCTTTTCCATTTCACTGGAAATACACAGCACTATCTTAATGATTTTCATGGGAACATATTAGATGTCCTCTATGTTAAATAAAAACCACAAAAGCTTTCATTAATCAAGCAAAAGAAAACTAAATAGTTCATTGTATACCTTTGCTCCTAACCAGATAGAAGTAAACAGGACCCAACATTAGTGGAATTTTATGTTGAATTCTTAATGTCTACATTTAACCATATATATTTTTAGCCTGAAAAAGACCTCTCATTTCTCTATATATTTCTTAAATTATGAAGTCCCTAATAAATGGTAATTTTTATATAACTATTTTTTAAAGTGAATTTTAAACTAAGCTAAAACAAGCATTACCATATTTTACTTATGTTGTTTTTCTTAATGTCTCTTTTTTTCACTGATTTACTTTCAAAATTGGATCAGGCCTGATAAACATTTATAATGATACTTTTATTGAAACATATTGATGCTAATGTTACCATAGCTATATATTGACATTTAATTAATTTTTATGTATAGCTGTAGCTGTCAGAGTGTTTAATGTGTCCCTAACACTATGATAAGCAATGCCTTTGCATTATCTTCATAATTTTATCACTTCAGTTATCTTCATGGTTATCCTGTGACATATATACTTCAACTTTTCAAATTAACTTATTGAAGTTTAGAGAGGTGAGATAGCTCTCTCTTAGCTAGCTATCTAGACATGTTGGAGCTGGAATTTCATTCTGATATGCCTACCCATTATGCTTATTTATGTTATTTCTGATTGTTGAACTAAAATATTATGAAGAACAGGCTAAATAAGGACTATGAAAATAGCATGATCTGAGGGGTGTGTTTGTAACAAGAAGGGAACTAGCTGAATCCTGAAGTTATGCTTTAGTCTGAGATTCACTTCATTCTTTAAGCTACACATTAAAATCAATTAAATAAATTAGGGCTGTGGTTCACAAACTCACCTACACCTGAATTACCTGGCAGCTTAAATAAAATGCCACCTTTTGTAAAAATCAATATATTTTAAAGCAATGGTTAAAAGACAGAAGACAATGCTCTCTGCTTTCTGCTACTTAGGGACTAGAGACTTGCAGGATCTAGAACCCCCTTGCCCTACCTAGTTTCCCATCACCCTCTTTATCCTCTATATTCCAAGCAAAATGGCATTTCCATGATTATTTATTTATTTATTTATTATACTTTAAGTTCTGGGGTACATGCACAGATCATGCATGTTTGTTACATAGGTATACACGTGCCATGATGGTGGTTTGTTGCATCCATTGCCCTGTCATCTACATTAGTTATTTCTCCTAATGCTATCCCTCCCCAATACCCCCACCCCCTGATATTCCTCCCCTAGCCCACCTCCCCCTAGACCCCAGTGTGTGATGTTCCCCTCCCTGTGTCCACGTGTTCTCATTGATCAACACCCACTTATGAATGAGAACATGTGGTGTTTGGTTTTCTGTTCTTAAGTCAGTTTGTTGAGGATGATGGTTTCCAGTTTCATCCATGTCCCTACAAACAACATGAATTCGTCTTTTTTGTGGCTGTATAGTATTCCATGGTGTATATGTGCCACATTTTCTTTATCCAGTCTATCATTGATGGGCATCTGGGTTGGTTCCAAGTCTTTGCCATTGTGAACAGTGCCACAGTAAGCATAAGTGTGCATGTGTCTTTATAATAGAATGATATATAATCCTTTGGGTATATATCCAGTAATGGGATTGCTGGGTCAAATGGTATTTCTAGTTCTAGATCCTTGAGGAATTGCCACACTCTCTGCCACAATGATTGAATTAATTTACACTCCCACCAACAGTGTAAAGGCGTTCCTATTTCTACACAGCCTCTCCAGCATCTGTTGTTTCCAGATTTTTTAATGATTGCCATTCTAACTGGTGTGAGATGGTATCTCATTGTGGTTTTGATTTACATTTCTCTAGTGACCAGTGATGATGAGCTTTTGTGTGTGTGTTTGTTGGGCTGCATACGTGTCTTCTTTTGAAAAGAGTCTGTTCATATCCTTTGCCCACTTTTGATGGTGTTGCTTTATCAAACAGGTCAAGACTATTCTTCCTTAGAGCTTCTACCCTAGTGACCTTTTCCTAAAATGTCCTTTGTTATCCTCGCATGGCTGTTCCCATTCCCACCCTTCACACTTCTTCTTATTCCAGTTTTTGTGCTATTTCTATTCCTTTTGAATTCTTCCCACCTTTCTTTTTCCTTCTTTCACCTCCTCATCCTGTCCTCCCACTTGACTCCCTTTCTTGTGTTGCTCCATCTTTTCTTTCTACCTCCTTTGCTCTCCTTTTCAGGCCTCCTTTTCTAGCTCTACCACTTCCTTCTTCCTCTCCCCTAATCTTTCCTCACCTCTCTCAACTCCTTGATCTTCTTCTCCAATGTATTTCAGGTTATTTTTTTACAAATGATGAAATGGACAGCTAAAAAGAGCAGTCTCTGGGCTCTACCAAAACATTATCTGAAAGGATTAAGCCATATTTTCTAGTTTCTGTACCAGAATATATGTTAGTAGAAGCAAATTAATGATTTTGTATCCTATGTTTTGTTGGATCTTACTATTAACATTGGAAACTGTCCTTTTTATAAGGAAATTATCCTTAACTAGGGAACCAGCCAGCCTGTAAACTGAAAAATTCACCAAGTTTAAGTTGAAATTTTGTATTTCAGCCTCCAGAAAGTTTGCCTCTTAGAGGAAGGCTAATATATGCATTTGTTATATATTATACACAAATTTCAGTGTAGTACTAAACCTTTTCTAACAGATACTGCAAAGGTTCTCTATCAATTGCATGAATCTGGTAAGACAGAACATTCTCTGAACAAGTTAGTCAAAGCAAATTTATTACTCACAGAAAGGCAGAAAGGATAAACCAAAGCTTATCATCATGGCAAGCTGGTTCCCCAAGGGTTAGCAAAGCTGCCCAGGAACGATGAAGTTTAGTCTGTGTGCCACTTATTGCATGACAGCTGAAAAACCTGAAAAGCACTCAGCTTTGGGTTTGCATACCTTGAGCACCACTTGTCTCACAGAGCTCAAGCTTTGTAGAGCATTCTATTCTGGGAGAAGCAAAGACCCAGCCTTGTGTTCTAGATATTTCTTTTCTATCTCAAGATACTGCAAACAAAGTACATTCTGCCTGAGAATTCAAAGTGAAAGGGGACTGTCCGGGTCAGCCAAGGTCATCAGGGGACCCGTCCTCATGCAGATCAGAGGTGGTCCATGCATGGCCCACCTATAGCCTTTACCAGTTCAGTGCATGCCAGCTGAACTTCTCGCTACCATCATCTGCATCTCCTTCTCTAAGAAATTTGTGTGGCTACCAATGTCAGTTCTATCTATGACCCCTCTGCCTGTCTGCCTGCTTGCTTTCCTTCCTTCCTTCCTTCCTCCCTTCCTTCCTTCCTCCCTCCCTCCCTGTCTTCCCTTTTTTCTTCTTTCCTTTCTCCCTTCCTCCTTCCTTTTTGCTTCCTTCCTCCCTCCTTCCCTCCCTGTCTTCCCTTTCTCCTTCCTTCCGTCCTTTTTCCTTTATTTATTTCTTTTCTAATTTAGTATCTGGGCAGAGATGATTCTTCCAGAAGTATCATACTCTTCATTGTCGTGTGTGTGTGTGTGTGTGTGTGTGTGTTTAATCAAGAACAGATAGAAATTACCAATAAATTTTTAGCTACAAATCTTCCCATTCCTAGTTCTAATTCCTGGCATAAAAAGACAATTATGCTCATGTAATGTTTATTTCTTCTATTGCTTTATTGGCTACAGAGACAACACAGAAAAGGATAGTTACATTTAGCAAATAGCAGAGCTTGCTTTGAGAGTTTTACTCATGTTTGTGCTGCCTGAAATCTTGTATGATCTTAATTACTGTCAAAGAGTTTGATCATTCAAAGAATAAAAACATATGCATTGAATAAGCATAAAGAAAATTTTCAAAAACAAATGCATGAAGAAAAGCATTATGCTGCTCTGTTACCGCCTTAATAAGTACACACACATGCGTACGCACATACCCAGAGCATAGGCTTAGCAGTACTTAACAGTTTCCCAATAGAGAACAGATGGAAACAAATGTCACTTTTGTATAAGTTTATATATTTTCAAATTTTATTTGCCTGATTTTAAAGTCTTTTACTTATTTCTTAATCCTTGTGTTAACCAGTGCACTGTTAAGATAAATGAATTAAGCAAATGGCATTTCACAACTGGCATGAAATCTAAAGTGTGACTTGCTGAGTTTGCTTTCTAAGAGAACCAGTCAAATCAGAATGTATCACTGCCCTCCACATCTAACTCTTCTTTATATTTTCTTCTGTTAGCATTCCATTTGTTTTTTCAGTTATTCAAGTTCAATTTCATAGGCTCAGCATCTGCTGATTCGTCAAATGCTGCCATTTGTTTTTTAAATGTTGCACTTTCTCACCTCTGCCTAGTCTTCATCTACATTTTTGTTCACTGGGCAGTATCCCATTCAAATATCATTCCAGTGAATTGGATTCCACACAATTTAATTAATTCAAAAACATTCCGTCCAACAAAAATGCATTGAGTGACTAAAATACACTAGGTACTGTGCTACGGAGGAGGAAATTATGATTTTCTGAATGACACTCATGGAAACAATGACTCTAGAATTTGTTCAGTGAAATGGTAGAATTGTATGCAAATGGAAATCTGAAGAGAAATGTAGAGGAGAACAAAGAAAATTCCACAGGGCAAGTGAAATCTAAACTGCATTTTGAAGTCATAGAGAAGCTTTCCAAACATATATGGTAGAAATGTACAGGGAGAAATGTTCAAGACCCAGAGAGGCATGAAGTCAAAGATACATATGTTTAACAATTTTTCTGTTAAACATTTTTTTTATTATTTTTTAACAATTTTTTTAACAATTTTTTTTCCCCCTGAGGATAACATCACAATTAATCACAATTATTTAAATAAATAGATCAAATATGTAGGATGCTGGCTAGATGTAATAGTACTCTACCGACAGGCCACGGTGGCTTATGCCTGTAATCACAGCACTTTAGGAGGTAAAGGTGGGCCGATCACGAGGTCAGGAGATGGAGACCTTCCTGGCCAACATGGTGAAACCCCGTTTCTACTAAAAATATAAAAATTAGCAGGGCATGGTGGCACATGCCTGTAATTCCAGCTACTCGGGAGGCTGAGTCAGGAGAATCGCTTGAACCAGGGAGTCGGAAGTTACAGTGAGCCAAGATCATGCCACTGCACTCCAGCCTGGCGACAGAGCGAGACTCTGTCTCAAAAAAAAAAAATAAATAAATAAAAATGAAAATAAAATAGTACTCTATCATATATGCTTGAATTTTGCTTGAAGAAGAAATGTTAAATGTTCTCATCAATAATTAAAATGGGTAGCTATATTAGATAATAGAGGTGCTAACTAACTTGATTGTGGTAATTATTTCACTATATATATATACAAAATTATACATTATTCACCTTAACTATACATAGTTTTTTGTCAATTACACCCCAATAAATTTTGAGAAAAGTAAAAATAATTTAAATTAATTTTTAAATAAATAAATGCTTCCACATCCCCATTTAATAAGTCCATTAATAGATGGTTGCTAGTGTTGATTCAGTAGCTCAATGATGTTATATAATGTGTTGCAATTGTATTATTGCTATATTTTCTTCTTCTTTTTTTTTTTTTTGAGACGGAGTTTCGCTCTTATTATCCAGGCTGGAGTGCAATGGCGTGATCTCGGCTCACCGCAACCTCTGCCTCCTGGGGTCATGCAATTCTTCTGCCTCAGCCTCTGGAGTAGCTGGGATTACAGGCACATGCCACCATGCACAGCTAATTTTTTGTATTTTTAGTAGAGACGGGGTTTCACCATGTTGACCAGGATGGTCTCGATCTCTTGACCTCCTGATCCACCCGCCTCGGCCTCCCAAAGTGCTGGGATTACAGGCGTGAGCCACCGCGCCCGGCCTATTTTCTTCTTTCTAATGATAACAAGAGGGCTACTGATACTCTACCCATCTTGCTGTTCTGTTAGATAAGAAATGGGTGGTACCAATAGGTTTTCCTTTACCATCATGCCTTAAGTGATGGATATGTAAATTCACTTGATTTAATTACTGTATACTATATACATATAACATTGCTGTGTACCCTATAATTATATATTATCATAATGTGTTAAAAAATTAGGGGCTAAATAAAACATCAAAGGCAAAGGGGCCAGGAACAGCTTTCAGAATAGGACCATGAAGTTTGGAATCTCAGATCCAGAGCAGTTCCAAAAAAAAAAAAAAAAAAAAAGCCGTTTGAGTGAGTAGAATGAAGTCAGAATTCCCTACATTTTATATAAGCTTTATGGTCCAGCCTGGGTAATAAGGGAGGATGGCTTAGATTAATAGAAGCTTCCAACAATTGGGCACATTTGGGGAGTAATTGAAGGATTTGAAGCTAAATGATTAGACTTGTAATTTAGAATTATCATGATAGGTACAACACAAAGATTTGTTTGAAAGAAAAGAGTATCCAAGAGAAACAAAGGAGTTCAGAAACCACAATATTCCACATAAACATCATCTCTAATTCTTCTAATTCCATTTTAATCCTTCAAAAATATCACTTTGCTTGTTATTCTATCATAATACTCAAATCTTATACTATGTAAATAGGAATTATTACCTCTTCATCTTTTTTGGTTTTATTATTTGTTAATTTATTCAACACTTGAGGGCCCACTATGTGGTAATCCCTGTCCTATGTGCTAGTGAGTTGACGATCAACAAAAGAGTGTTTTCTTCTGTTACTGTTCTGCTCATATGTTTGCATTCTGTGAAGGGGAGTTCATAAACACAAATAAGTATATGCTGTATCAGGTTTGGATGTTACATAAAGACAATTCAAGTTGGGTTAAGAAAATAAATAATGGAAAAGCTCCGATTTTATATTAGGATATCAAGGAAAAGTCTCACCGATGATCTGAAACCTGAAGGAAGTGAGACAGTGAGCCATTTGGATATATGGTGGAAGATAGCTTCATTCAGGGGAAACAAGTATAACAAGGTGAAGGATGTGAGATGCTTTTGGTTAAGAATAATGAAGCCAGTGTAATTGGCCCATAATGAGTGATGGAAAATAGCAAATCATGATATCAGAAAAGCAAGTATGGGCCAAATTATAGAGCAAAGTATAAGCCATGTAAAAGATGTTCTAGCAAGTTTGGAAGTCATGTGATAATATTTAGCAGAAAGGTGACATTATTAGGATATCAAGGAAAAGTCTCACCGATGATCTGAAACCTGAAGGAAGTGAGACAGTGAGCCATTTGGATATATGGTGGAAGATAGCTTCATTCAGGGGAAACAAGTATAACAAGGTGAAGGATGTGAGATGCTTTTGGTTAAGAATAACGAAGCCAGTGTAATTATAAATGTTTTGTTATTTCTAGTTTAAGTCACAATGCGATTTTAAGTCTTTATTTATATACAAATCTTTGTATTATTATCGTATGTTCCTCTTACCCCTTCCAATTGGAGTTGTACTAGAGAACAAACTCTCTTCTGCTATCTATCTGATATGGAACACTTTGTAAAATCTTTATTTTTTTTTTAGTATAGCTTTTATGATTTTATCGTTGGTAGAGATTCTGTAGCCACTTAAGTTCATTTCATCAACGGAAGTTCCTAAATTATAATTCCTTTCATGTAATTTAAACCAAACATAATCATAGCATCTAATTATATAGCACTAGTTTTTTATATTAGGCAGTAGGAAGAAATATATTGCTTTCTTTCATTTGTTCTGAATCATTAATCATATATTTTTTTAAAAAAAACTAACAGGACCTCCAAAGATTTACAACAAATACTACCTTTTCTTTTTTCTCTTTTGAGAAAGATTACTTAGATTTGGTACAATTTACAAACAATAGTCATTACTCAGACCTTGCTGATTCCATGTGCTTTCCCACTGGTATGTATATACTTACATGGTAATGTCAAAGTATGTTTCATAACATAGGGTCTCCTAGTCACTTGAAATATTCCTTTCATAGACATATCAAATTGTAAAGATATTCTTTATATGATTTTAAAAATGTATTTTAGTGCTCAAAAATGACTTTACAGTCTAGAAATGTAAGAACCAGTGTTTTTCACTATGGTGTTCCTCACTGGCTAGTACCACATATAGAAGCTCACTGTATCATTAATAAATAGCTAAATAAAAGAAATTTAGAATTATCTGAAGGTATGGTTAAAAATGGTTGCAAAAACCCATATTTTGCATGCCATAGCATGTTTCCTTGGTAATATCCATGGCCTCCTAATATCGAAAAGTGTTTCTTATTTCTCTCTAATCTTAAATATTGTATTTCATAAGTTAATATTGTGTTCTTATTTTCCCTCAATTTCTTAGGGCCCAACATACTATAATGTTGCTCCCAATGTATTTTTAAATACCAAATCTTCCTTGTAATAGGCAGGATAATATGTTGGTGTTATTGGAAAACGCACACAGGATCCACACAGGATCCATACCACCCAGAGAGAAATTTCCAAAGAGGAAATAAGAGAAAATATGGAAAGAACCAGGTGTCAAATCATAACCAAGATCCTTTGTTTCTGGCCTCTGCTACTTGTCCAAATGACATTGTACATTACTTTTTATACTTCCTCCTTACCATCTTTGTAAGAGCAACATAACCAAACCATCTAATTTTATTCAGGGGATGAGGGTGCCTACATTGAGCTTTCCTCCACAAACTGCAGAACTGAAACATGCTCATTTGCCATCCTTGTTGACGTTTGGAAGAGGGTGTTAGGAAGAAAATGAAATGGTTTGGAGAAATTGATTCACCAAGATGTAGGTAAGAATTATTTGTAAAAATTATTGTATATTTTAAGGAAACATAAGCTGCTGACAAGAAAATGGTTTTTTATAAAGATCATGAATTCAGTAGGGACTGTGCTTGTCTGAGTTGCTGGAGTTTTTATAACTATAACAATTATTATTGCTAGTATACATCAATAATACATTATGTTTTCTGGCTTAAAAAATTTCCTATAGGGAACAAAATGTATAATATAATCCTATTTGTAATGAAACATTAAATATATCACATTTCACATATCAAGAAAAATTATTAAACGATCTTAGTCTTCTTCTTACCCAAATTAATAGTGTAAATAGATAAAAGAAACAGTATGTGCAGTTCTGTTTGTCAACTGATTTATAACTATTTTACATTAGACTGAGTGTTTAATGTTCCCTTTATGTCATGAACACTGTATGCAAACTCGAAGTCTTTGATGTTTTAGTGCAATCTAAAGGGAGATCAACTCCCACTTTCACTAATTTTGAAAACAAAGCCAAAACAAAATGTTCATTTATTTTTGGAAAAAGTCACTTTGGCAATTCTCTCAAGCAAGTTATGAGTGTTGTATGTAATAACAAAACCCCTGCCAGTTGTGAAAGGTGCAAACAGTTACTTTCAACTGAAGATGATTTTAAAAAGTACTGCTGGCTCAGCTCAGGCTGTAAAAATGATCTTTCACAGTATTCAAACGAATGAGTTTGCATGAAATACATCTATCTACATATTATTATTATTAATTTAAAACTGAGACTAGAAGCAAAATTAAAGAGCTGAAAAAGAAAGTAATAAGAATTAATGAATTACTCTAGTGCATAGATACGACAAGCATTTGTTTATTCAACAACTTGAATTTTTACAATACTGAAGTTTGGGCCTAATGAAATTTGGAGGGGTAATTCTTGGTATACAGAAAAATTTCTACATGTTACAGAGACCATTTGGATGTTTTGAAGGTTATTAGGTGACAGTTATATGTTATCATGAGATATGTCTGTATTTCTCGAGGCATTTACAAGAAAAAATATTTGCCATTCCTAAATAGGGTCGTTGTCTGTATTTATTTGTAGCCATCAAATAGCTGTCTCACCGTGAAACTTACATTTACATATAAATTCTTTTCAAAGTAACCTAGGGTAAATTTTGCATTGTATTCATTTAGTGTCTTTGTATAATGTTTTGTTATTTATACAGTTTTTAATATTCTGTTCTAATGGTTCTTCCAAATAGGCCTGTGGAATTTTTAGAAAATATAGTTATTCACATTCTGCCAAGGTGAAACAGAATCTTAGAAAGATTAAGTGACATTCAAAATTATGAAGTTTAGATAATTATAAAAGGTAGTATAGTTTAATATATATATATATATATGTATGTAATGCTAGTCAAAGTAAGAATCACATGTGCAATTTTAAATCTCTATTAGTCTCATTTTAAAAAGTGAAAAGGAAATTAATACTGTATTTTTTAAACATGTGCACATTATCGTCATTTTAAAATGTGAATCAATGTAATACTATTAATAACACATTTGGGCTGGGTGCAGTGTCTCATGCCTGTAATCCCAGCACTTTGGGAGGCTGAGGCGGGCAAATCACTAAGTCAGAAGAACAAGACCATCCTGGCTAACATGGTGAAACCCCGTCTCTACTAAAAATACAAAAAATTAGCCAGGCATGGTGGCATGCACCTATAGTCCCAGCTGCTCCAGAGGCTGAGGCAGGAGAATCACTCAAACCAGGGAGGCAGAGGTTGTGGTGACCTGAGATTGTGCCATTGCACTCCAGCCTGGGTGACAGAGCGAGACTCTGTCTCAAAAAATATATACTTTATATTCTCTTTTTCTTACCAGATCTTCAAAACCTAAAGTGTATTTTACATATAAAACACATCTCAATTTAGGGTAGCTATATTTCAAGTATTTAACAGATACACATGGCTACTGGCTAACATATTGCACTGCATATATCAATTTCAGCACATATTTGTTTCAAATTCTTAAAAACATGTTTTTCCTCTGCACAAGTTTCTCTCTTTTCCTGCTCTATTCTTATAATCATCTTTCCTATTTCTTGGTTATATTTTTCCATTTCCACATTCACAACCTTAATTCATGCACCATCATTCTCTGCCAAATGACTGAAGCATCTACTGCAATGGTAAAGTTTCTCCCTGTATCACCTCATCTATTTTATATTCTGATGCCTGAATTACCTTCCTTATTTGCATATTTGTATACTTGATCACATCACTCTCTGATTTACGGCAGAAATCATACTCCATTTTGTTTCAATTTGAGATAGGGCTTATGAATTTTTAAAGTGTTGTCTAGGTATTTTTGATGCACCACTGATTGAATTACAAGAATAGATACTACTTTCTCTTCAAGCAGTAGACTGTGAAGTGCTGCCATTATTCTGACCGGTCTGAACACCTTACACTTACTCAGTCTTGGCTTTGTGACAGCTGAGATTGGCCCTAGCAGAGTGTGACACATAGTGGTAAACATGAGTTAACAAATAAAATGCATTTTTAAAATCTCATAGTATATTTCACATACCAAATTATTTCAATCAACTAATAATGAAAGAGCTATTAAATGCATCCACATTAGTTTCTGAATTGTTTGATCTAATTGTTCATTAGGTTTCCCCAGTAAAAATGAGAAATAACAGTATATTTTCTCAACAGGATATTCTGGTATTTGATTAAGAAAATTTGATTTATGCACATCTGAACCTGAATTTGCAATTTCTGGTACATTAAAATTTGACACTTAGACATAACAGGTCAACTTATCTATGTTTTATATTAAAATGCACAAAATGAGATTGCTAGAAAAAATTAGAGAACTAGTATTTTAAAATAAAGTACTGTTTATATAGCCAAAATGCACAGATTCATATATTCATTGTTAAAATTCTTTATAATATGGCTAACAATTTATATTCCTTAGCTTGTATTTTACAACAAGCATAAATCCCTCTTGGTTATATTTGTATGTGATAAAAGGATTTCCAATTCATTTTTATTGGAGAAATATACATTTATACATACAGCATTAAAATTAGATTCTTTTTGGTCAAAATTTTTAAAAGAATATTTTATCACCAAAGGGGAAAATATGCTTAAAACACACTATTAGGTTTTCAACTATGATCAAAGTTAAAATAAATAAATGTATCTCTGCAAACGTAAAACTGTATCTTCAAGCTGCATACAAAATGAGACCAACCTTAGGGATTTTTTTCAATAAAAAAGACCCCAGTAATAGGATAAAAATGGAAATAGATTTTATATATATTTCCCAAGGCTTATATTTGATAGCCCTTTATAAAGAATTTGGTAAGATGAAATAAAATGGCAAGATCAAAGCACGCACACACAGAAATGAATTTCCTGCTATGAAGCATGTAAATTAAGATGATGTAGCAAATGAAAAGCTTTGTTCCTGTGATTCCTTATATCGTGCCTACAGAAAAAAAAAATTAAACATCCGATTTAATATAATCAAATAATTCATATCTTTTATTTAAACTCAGAAGAGTGCTTATTTTAAATCTTCTTAAAAATGTTTATCTAAATATTCTGTTCTTTTTTTTTCACAGAATTTACTGGAATAGTTTAAACATGCCCTTTAGCATTAGAAATCACAGATATTATTTGTACACTGCAATTGCAGTCCTCCACTCTAGCCCTTGATGGTTATGCTCATGCAGCATTGGCATTTAAGCTCCTCACATTCATCAAAGACATTCTTACCTTGGGGGCTTTATTTGTATTGTCCCCACTGTCTATAACAGATTTCTTTCCATTCCTTGCAAGCGGCTTCTTATTCTTAGGTTTCAGCTTAAACATAACTTCTCTAGAAAATCCTTCTTTTATCATCTAAGTTTTATCTCCTCTTATTTCTATCTTAGTAGTCTACATATTTCTTTTTAAAGGTTTTCATAGTTTATATTTATTTATTTTTGACTACTTGCTTATTTGTTCTTGCCTCTCTCTTTACCTATGCATGTATAAGGAATAGTAAATTAATTATTAATCACTTCATGTTAGTGAATAGTAAAGCTTTTGTCACAAAATTAGTGCCTAAGAAATATTTGTCTGATATGAATAAATCGCAACGTGCTTAACTGACTTAATTCAATTGTTACATGTATTTTTACCTCTGCTTAAGATTAGTTTTTTAAGGGTTTATAATTTAACTGTAATAATGTGTGAATAGATTATTTATTAAAAGTCAAATGAATCAAACAAGAAATATTTTAAGTCAAAAGAATCAAATAAGACATATTTTAATGGCAGTGGAACCTAAGAATTCATGTTAGTTCATATTTACCAAAATAATCTAAAGAAAGCTTCAGATAAAGCAAAAGCAAATTGCATGAGATTAACCGGTGTAACCATGAAACTGAAGCTTTGTTAAAAGTGAAAATAAAATAGACACTGAAATTTGTTCTCTTTTTAAGATAAAGTTTTATGAAAACACACATTTAAGAAAATGAGACAAGATACTAAGTAAGGTAAAAAGATGGCATATAAAATTTTTAAAAAGATTTCACAACAAAATTTAACTCTAAAGATAAAACATTCCTCATTAGGCCACATCTATAGCAATTAAATCACTTAATTCAATTTAATATGTATATATTAATAATGTGATTTATGTATGTAGGAAATGTATGATGCTTTCCAATTGACTTTCTTGCCTCTATCCTCAACCACCTGCAGTCTATTCTATTCTTTACATAACAGTTTGAGTAACCATTTTTAAATATGTCTGATAGTGCCTCCATTTGTTATGGTTAATTTTGTTTACCAACTTGAATGGAATTTTGGAGTTCCCAGGTATCTGTTTAAACATTATGTTGGCTTTATCTGTAAGGCTGTTTCTTGTGAGATTAACCCTGGAATCAATGGACTTAGTAAAGTAAATTGGTCTTCCAAATGGGGGTGGGCTTCACCAACCTTTCGAAGCCTAAGCAGAAACAAAGACAAGATGAGAGGGAATTTGCTCACTCTGACTGATAAGTTTTCCAGGTGAGATATCAGTCTTCTCCTGCACTTGGGCTAGAACTTATACCGTTGTTCTCAGACCTTTACGTTGGACTGGAACCGTATCACTTGCTCTTTTGGATCTGTAGCTTGCAGGTGGCAGATCTACATATAGAGAGAATGTGCTGGATTCCCATCCCGGGTGAAACCTCTAGAACACATGGTTTAGTCTTCTGTTTAATAGCATGGCTCTACAGAAACTACATAGAAAAGAATAGAGAAAGGTTTACATCTTATATTTGGGTAAAGAAAATAAAAAGAAGCCCAAGGAGAAACAAGGAAGTGGTACTTTTACTATTGGCATATTATTATTAAATATATTCATTAGTAAAATTGTTCATTTTTAGTCTTCCTATATTAGAGTTCTCCAAACAAACAAACAAAAGGAAAGTATATATATAATTAAATCTTTCTTCTGCAGATCTTGGGGCTTCATCAAGCGTTGACTGCAGATCCTGGGATTTCTTCATATGACCAATTCTCCATGCTCTCTCTCTCTTTCTCTTTCTCCCTAACATATATATTAAGATGATGTAGCAAATGAAAAGCTTTGTTTCTGTGATTCCTTATATGGTGCCTTGGGAAAAAAATTAAACATCTTATTTGATTAATATCAAATAATTCATTATCTTTTATTTAAACTAGGCAGAGTGCTTATTATAAATCTTCCTAAAAATGTTTATCTATGGTTGGGCACGGTGGGTCACACATGTAATCCCAGCACTTTGGAAGGCTGATGCGGGTGGATAACCTGAGATCACAAGTTCAAGACCAGCCTGACCAATATAGTGAAGCCCTGTCTCTACTAAAACTACAAAAATTAGCCAGGCATGGTGGCAGGTGCCTGTAATCTCAGCTACTCAGGAGGCTGAGGCAGGAGAATCGCTCGAAACTGAGAGGCAGAGGTTGCAGTGAGCTGAGGTCGCATCATTGCACTCCAGCCTGAGTGACAGAGCAAGACTCCGTCTCAAAAAAGAAAAAAAAACTGTTTATCTAAAAATTCTGTTTTATATACAGTATTTAATGTTATATATTTAATGTTATATATAAAGCCCCAAAAGACCAAAGACCAATGTTCTAGCTTGAGTGATTAGTTAGGAGTTCCCTCTAACTCAGTCTTTGTTTTCCTATTTGAGTCTTCAATTGATTAAATGAAGTTCAATCATTAGAGAAAGCAGTCTGCTTAACTCAGTCTACCTATTCAAATGATAATCTCATTCAGAAACACCATTACAGAGACACCCAGAATCTTTGATCAAGTATCTGTTCACCTGTGTCTCAGTCAAGTTGATATGTAAAATGAACTGTCATGCTCTTCAATTAACTTTGTTTATATTTTTCTCCACTTCCAACTTCCTATTCGACCCATTCTTGCCTGGTTCATTTGCCAGTATTTCACTGAGATGACTGCTACCATAGTAAGCACTGCCTTCCTGAAGGTGTTTTTCTATTCTCATACTTGACGTCTTTAGAGTATCTGATCTTGAGACCACTCTTCTTAGTATTTTACCTTGCCTTGGATTTTGTGGCTCTTTATTTCCATGAATTTTCTCTTCTCATTCTAGCTTCTGTCCCTTTGTGAATTCTCTCTCCTGGGTTTCTGCCTAAATTTAAAAATGTTTGTATTTCTCTATACATTTCGTTTTCTTACTTTCTTCTCGTTGTATATTATATATAGATTATGTATCTCATGTCTATGACTTTTTATGCCTTTTGACTCAAATTACTTCTCTCATTCAAGGAATTATTTAAGTTCTAGATTTCCCTTAATCTTGACATCTTGACATGTATAAAACTAAACTAAGAGACACTGGGACAGAGTTTGAGAGGAAGTTTATGAGGAGAGCTCTGAAGGTCAGCAATTACTCGGTGTAAAGGAAGTGTGAATGACAGAAGAAGCAGCTCAAACGTGATGCAGTCACGGGAAAATCCCCAGCTGATTGCACAGGGAACTCTGAGCTGGCATAGTTCCAGATCCAGAAAAGGTATCTGGGTATGTATACCCTGGCATCAACCAGAGTTTGAACTCAGGTTGCCAACAAGAAAAGGATGTAATTTTAGGCAAGATGTCCTCTTCAGACTAGGATAATTTCTGGAGTGAATCTTGATTGTAATTTGTCAATTGGCAACTTTCGAAATCACTGAGGAAATGAATGCTTTTCTGCTGAAAAGGATGAGAGTAATCTAGTGCATAACTTGTTCTCTCTAACGTAATTCCTGGTTCAGTTAATAGCATGATTATGATAAAAAGAGATATAAACAAGAAAGTACCACCCTTCCTTAACTGTCCCCTGTTGTAATTTGAAACAAAACTGCTTCAACTGTACCCTTCATAATTTACTTGGGAAAATTTCTCTTAACTATTTCAATTTCATTACTATGCCAATCTCTCGGAGAATTCTCTTGCCAAGACCTTCATCAACATCATGGTTATACATATTTGGATATAGATTAACTTGTCTACTCACCATGTTGCTACTAGTAATTGTTGAAACACATAAAAAGAAATTCATTTTTTGTAAATAAAATTATAGTAATAAGCAAGTTATGTAACATACATCTGTCAACTTTCCTGGTTAAATGAAAAGGTTCCAGCCTCTAACAAGATAATAATGTGGTGTATTTATAGTATGTTATAAATACATGCCATTTACTGTATTTTATGTATATACATGTGTGTATATATGTGTGTGTGTGTATATATATATATATGTTATATGCTGAATAGGTTCATGTAAAAGGAATGTATGTATTTAGGTTAAAAAGTAGACCGATTTCTGCAGGAAATATTCTGCTGTAGCATTTGCAAGATTTGTAAATCAAGGCAAAACTCAATAAAGTATTTCCTATTATGAAGAGGCAGTGGAAGTAGTGATCAAAATATATTTAAAATGTGACCTTTATATCTGGAAATAAGGATATATTGGTATCTATACAGACAGTATCCCACCAATCATGGGCTTTAGGAAGGGTTTCACTTCTCTCTCTCTCTCTCTCTTTCTCTCTTTTTTTAATTAGTATGTAACATTATTTTCACAGAGAAGTTCCAGTGTAAAAAATTATCCTATGTGAAATACAGAATTTCTTGAGAATATTACAAGAAAATTGTTTAAAAAATAAAGATCGGTTCACTCAGGAGTTTTAAAGAAGTTTGTGAAACCCTGGACAAAGAATATATAAATCTTGAGAAGCATGTGGAAACTTGATTGCTTACCCAAAGAAGAGTTCTCAATAGGGTGTTTGAGCTGAAAGGTAAGTTGAAGAAATTATTTGCTAGGAAACTATTGCTCAGGTTTTGTTGAGCGCTTTAAAGATGAGACATGGCTACAAAAACTAAAGTGTCTCTCAGACAGTTTTCATCCCTCGAAATTACTGAATAGGAATCTACTCTGCACTGTAGTTTTTTTGTTTTGTTTTGTTTTGCTTTGTTTTGTTTTGCCTTTGAGTGACAACAGCCCTGGTTTTTAAAGAAAAGTTATTTGGAAAAATCTTCAGAAAATCTGTGGAAAAATCATTTTGCAACAGAAAATGTTGAAATGTTTCCACAACTTCTTGGACTTGGGATGGAGAAAGAATATCATAATATCTTGTCTTGCTAAAAACGACCTGAAAGGACTTCAGGACTTACATGAAAGGTTCAGATCAAAATTGAAGAGTCGTTTACTCCCTTTTCAATACAACTGCATGGCTGGGTGAGAGAAATCTGAACTTTTTTTAGCCTGAAATCTTGACTTTAGCAATGAAAAAAAGAACTTTGTGCTGATCATTCACCTTAGATGAAATTTGCTGATCTTCTCTTCTGTAGGTCTGGATTTCTATGAAAAAGGGTGTCCTAGCAATAAACATTTTGCTGTATTTTCCACATTTTATGTAGGTGAGTGAGCTTTTATTTTGCTTAGCAAGCATCATGAGCAAAACAGAAATCACTGCATTTCATTTGCAAATGAAATTTGTGTGTGTTTAATTCAAATTTGACCCCCGTAGGAAGCACAGATTTTACACTGAAGAGATACATTTAATATTTACTTTCGGTTTCAAAGCTAACCACTTAATTAACACATAGGCCTCTAAACAACTACATATGTATATAGTTATTTTATAACTGCTAGATATCTATTTGAGCTTGAGAACATCAGTTAGTAAGAAAACATTGTTTTAATTAAAATTCATTTAGTTTTTGTTTTAGTAGGTCTAGCATTCAATATGATAAAAATATGCTGCAAATAGAAATCATTGATGTCAATTTACAACTTGTTTATATTAATTCTATTAAGTATATCTTTCAAAAATGAATCTCATTTTTACTTAAGCTATTGAACTAAAATATATTTTTGCCTTTTGAATTTATAAAATTTATAAAAAGAAAAGGAATAAGTTATTTTTCAAGGACAGATTAAGTATGAGAGCCTGTGTTTTTTGTTTTCCTGAATAATTTACTAAAATCTTTTTTTGTTTATTTGTTTGTTTTAAAAAGGACATATGCAGCTAGATGCTGTGGCTCATGCCTGTACTCCCAGCACTTTGGGAGCCAAAGTGGGAAGATCACCTTGGCTCAGGCATCCAAGATCAGCCTGCCCAACATGGTGAAACTCCGTCTCCACTAAAAATACAAAAAAAAAAAAAAAAAAAAAAAATCAGCTGGGCATGGTGGCAGGCACCTGTAATCCCAGTTACTTGGGAGGCTGAGGCAGGAGAATTGCTTGAACACAAAAGGCAGAGGTTTCAGTGAGCCGAGATCATGCCACTGCAGTCCATCCTAGGCAGTAAGAGCAAAACTGTCTGAAAAACAAATTTAAATAGGACATACTCTATGCCTTGTATCTTTAGTTAATCTTTTCAAATTCAGGCTTACATGAGTAAGAAAATAAATAAATTATTTTAAAACAACAAAACCAAAAAAAGTAAAAATGTGAAGTTTCCTTTGACTACAACGGTAACTCTCACTGGAGTAGAGGTCCAAGATGAGGATGGGGAATAACACAAACAAGGTAGGTCAACACACTGACCAACAT
The DNA here is from genome assembly GCA_031835075.1 of Saguinus oedipus. Taxonomy (NCBI): domain Eukaryota; kingdom Metazoa; phylum Chordata; class Mammalia; order Primates; family Cebidae; genus Saguinus; species Saguinus oedipus. Next base: position 150,599,411 of record CM063171.1, on the reverse strand, counting down.
AAATAAATACACAGAAAATAAATGTATTTTCTTTACAAAAGCACATTGACACTTGTTAAAGGATTACAATCTCTATAATTTATGGATCATGGTACTGTGATAATTCTATCCAGGATCTAAAAAATACTTATTTCTTTTCATTTTTTTATTTTTATGTGTGTGTGAGATGGAGTCTTACTCTGTAGCCCAGGCTGGAGTCCAATGGCAAGATCTTGGCTTACTGCAACCTCTGCCTCACGGGTCTCAGTTCAAGCAATTTTTCTGCCTCAGCCTCCAAGTAGCTGGGATTACAGGCACATGCCACCATTCCCAGCTGATTTTTGTATTTTAAGTAGAGACAGAGTTTCCCCATGTTGACCAGGCTGGTCTCAAACTCCTGACCCCATGATCTGCCTGCCTGGGCCTCCCAAAATGCTGGGGTCACAGGCATGAGCCACTGAGCCCAGCCAAGTATTTCTTTCAGGGTAAAAATATTAAAGAAGGCTTATATACAATATGCAAAGTTTATTTGTAGCTATGTAATTTTAGTAAACCGTGATTTTTTTAGCAGTTAAAAAAATTACTACAAATCATCAATATCTTTTTAAAAAGCAATCCTAATGAGCACAGCTTGTGAATAAAGATCAATATAGATAAGTATATTGCAGTAGGTTTATTTTTAAGTGTTGTACATTATGCACATTTTTGCTATGTAGAAAATGTACTTACAATCTTACAGTTTAACCCTTCATTAGTCTATAATTTGTTAATGAGAAGGGTATAAATAACGTGATGTCACAGAGATAAAAAGACTCCAGAATCTTTCTACTAAAAAATAATATTCCAGGCCTGGCGCAGTGGCTCACGCCTTAATCCCAGCACTTTGGGAGGCTGAGGCAGGCAGATCACGAGGTCAAGAGATCCAGACCATTCTGGCCAACATGGTGAAACCCCATCTCTACTGAAAGCACAAAAAATTACCTGCCCATAGTGGCCTGCGCCTGTAGTCCCAGCTGCTCCAGAGTCTGAGGCAGGTGAATCGCTTGAACCCAGGAAGCAGAGGTTACAGTGAGTTGAGATCGTGCCACTGCACTCCAGCCTGGCAACGGAGCTAGACTTCGTAAAGAAAAAAAAAAAAAAAAAGACTCTAAAATGTGAAGATAGTCCAAAAATGAATAAAAACACATGTTATTTTACAAAATTAGAGAAAGAAATGACAGTACACACAGAAATCATGTTTAAAAGAAAATATTGTCCATGGTTCAACAAGGATTAAAAATAAAAAATAAAATAAAATAAAATAAATAAGTGGTCCAGACAGGAAAGGGAGGAGATTGTCTGAAATGACAATGCTGTCTGCAAAGAATTTTTCATTATCACACACTTCTTACCAGCCAAAATATGCATCTCAACACGAAAATAACACAACCTTCTGAATACAGGAAGGGAGCGATTTCTCACTCCAAAGCTGTGTGTTTGAAAAGGTACCTGTAAAACTATTTGAGTTCTGGAAATAGAGAAGGTGTATTTATTGTTGACTCAGGCTCTGCTGTATTTTGCCAAGGTCAGGCTTTTAAGAAAAGGAAATAAACATTAGCCTTGGGATCAAGAAACTTGGTAATTTGTAACTTAGCTTTGAGAAAAGTAGTAAATGAAAGAAAATCTTCATTTATAAATTAATACCAATTCTATTAAAATATGCCTTGAGTACATACATATTCCATAATTTTAGAAGATATTTTGGGACCTATTTTATTTCCTTTTCTTTGTGCAAAGTTCTTTGCAGTCCTCTGAGAAAACTATAGCCTCAGACTCTTTCTCTCGATAAGCAAAGTTGTATATATGCATACTACTGCCTTTCCATTCTTGTGGCTTTAGCTTTGTGACTGTAAAAATCACATACTGCTACTATTTTAGGATTAGAGTATAGATAACAAGACAGACAAAATTTTTTACCAACCACATAGTTAATTCAGTCTCTTCTGAAACTGAAATTACTCTTCCCTCTTCAGTCTTGACATATTTGTTTATTCCATTGATCCAAGCTGCTATCAACCACTACAAATTTGTTTCAGTAAGTGTTGATTATGTGGACTGACAGGACTAGAGGCAAACAGGAGTGAAAGAGGGAAGGGTTTTGAAGAGAAAAAATAAAGGAAAAGGAAGAGAAAAGAAAAGGAGGAAGACATTTGCTTGCAAACAGCAAATTTTAGTAACACAAGACTCTTTTTCCATTAGGATTATTAACAACTATTTTTCATTTTTATTTGAGATGCTGGTTATTACCAAAATCCTGGTAATTTAGTAATCCTGTAACCTCAAGAAATACTGTTAACTGATGAATGTATCTTGAATTAGCAAATAAAAACCAAACCCTATATTATTATATAATTTAAGTAATATAGAAGACCAAATCTGATACATATGTATATATAAAACCTTCAGTACTCTCAAGATGCATTGCAATTAGCCTAAATATTGCTCATTTTAATCCCATCACCTGCCCATAGAACTAAGATGACCACACAACATTATTGTTTTTTGGTTTTTTTGAGATGAAGTTTTGCTCTTTTTGTTCATGAAGGAATGTAATGGTGCAGTCTCACTCACTGCAACTTCCGCCTCCTGGATTCAAGTGATTCTCCTGCCTCAGCCTCCTGAGTAGCTGAGATTACAGGCATGTGCTACCACACCCAGCTAATTTTGTATTTTTAGTATTTTTAGTAGAGAAGGGTTTCACGGTGTTGGTCATCTGACATCAGGTGATCCGCCCCCCTCGGCCTCCCAAAGTGCTGGGATTACAGGTGTGAGCCACTGCTCTGGCCAACCATACTACATTAATATTAATATACCCTGTTTACTCTTTAAATGGTCTAATTAGAATAGTAAGAATAACTCAAACTCCAGAAATTTATATTGAAGAATAGGGGAATATATTAACATATCTCAAGTAATAGCAATGTATTTTATTTTTAATATTTTTTGAGCTGTATTGTAAACAGTATCATATTCACTCATTTAAGTAAACAAGTCAATGGATCTTAGTACATTATGAGTTATTCAACCATCATCAAAATTAATACTGGAACATATTCTTGATCACACATAGAAACTTCACACACATTAGCAATCACTCCCTATTCCTATTCCCATCCAAACCCCAGGCAAGCACTAATGTACTTTCTGTTTCTATAGCTCTGTCTATTCTGGAAGTTTCACGTAAATGGGATAATATAATTAGGTGGTCTTTGTGACTTGCTTCTATCACTTAGCATAATTTTTTTTTTTTTTTTTTTTGAGAAAGGGTCTCTGTCAACTAGGCTGCAGTGCAGTGGCACAATCGTAGCTCACTGCAGCCTTGGACTCCTGGTTCAAGGGATCCTTTCATGTCAGCCTCCAGAGTAGCTGGGACTATAGGCAAGATCCTCCACACCCAGCCCAGAACTTAATTTTTTTTAGGGTAGGATCTAATATTCTTCTGAATGCTCCATTTAGTTAATTGTGTCAAGGTGTAATTTTTGAAAAGTTAAAAACATTATTCTCATACAAATATAAAACTAGCATGTGTCAAAATTGTATTAACTAATAAATGCGTTAACAAGAGAATAGCAAAACTGGTTCCAAAGGCATTTTAAAGACAGGTTTTACAGCAATTTAAAAATTGTTAGAATGAGAGTCTATGTCAGATACTAAACCATTTAAAGACAATAAAACCACAAACTTTGGAATGATTTCTATTCAACAAAACTCTTCAGCTTAATATATAACTTTATGCTATGTTGACTCTAATTAACATATAAATCGCAAAGTGTTTTTTTTAGTTAACATGTAAATTTTCCTAGAGGACAAAATAATTCATGACAATGACCTTTTATGACATTGAGGAAACATGCTGACTTTCTCCTCTCCCTTGTCTTTGTTCTTACTTCTGGATAATTTAATAATATAATGCTGTTTGTCAGGAAGTAAATAAATGTAACTGATGCTAAAAGTTTTTGTTGCAAATATTTATTTCTAATAATTTTAATTTGATAATTTTATATTTTACACCAATTTTAGTGCTAAAATCTTTGTTCCTATGTTACTAATAGTTTTTCATTTTATATTTTAATATGTGTGCATTTTGATAATTATTTGAAATAGTCATACCGTATTACTTTCAGGAAAGTATGCCAATTTTATTCGCTAAGTTTCCAAGACATTTTCTGCTCTCCAACTTTATCTGCATGAAAGTTTTTAATATTCAAATTTAGTTTATGTACATAAATGTTTACCTTGTTTATAGCTAAGCAACAAATCTTAGCATTGAAAAACACATATACATGAAACTATTATGACTAAGTTGGACAATGTTATCGGAAAACCTCAATAGATGTATATTTTAATAACTCTATTGTTTAGGCTATTACTAAAGGCGTATTCTAACACTTCTAATTATCAGGAATATGGAAAAAAATTACTAATAACCTGCAAGTAGAAAATCACTGACTATTCATTAATGCAATGTTGTTCTGTGTAGTTACTCTCATCCTGAAGTTTGATATAAAAAATGCAGCCAGGCGCAGTGGCTCACACCTGTAAGCCCAGCACTTTGGGAGGCCAAGGCAGGCGGATCATGAGGTCAAGAGATCGAGGCCATACTGGCCAACATGGTGAAACCCCATCTCTACTAAAAATATAAAAACTAGCTGGGCATGTTGGTGGATGCCTGTAGTCCCACTACTCAGGAGACTGAGGCAGGAGAATCACTTGAACCTGGGAGGCAAAGGTTGCAATGAGCCAAGATTACACCACTGTTCTCCAGCCTGGCAACAGAGCAAGACTCTGTCTCAAAAAAAAAAAAAAGCAAGAGAATTGAGATGTAAATCTAGATAATTATTGATCTGGGAAATACATATGATTAATCATCAATTATAGGTCATCTGGAGCCACGTTAGCCATATTAGTCACTTGGCAGTGGGTAACAGGCAGCACTCATACAGAAAACACACGTCTACATGTAGGCTCTCTCCTAAAGCTGGTGGAAAATCCAAATACTGACTCTGATGCATTTCCCCACTTATCCTCAAATTAATATAATTAGAATCAGTAGCAAAAGTAGCTAATGACTTGGCTAGTTTTCTTTTTAAAATGGACAAATGAATACCCAAGTACATTTAGAGAAGGAAGAAAAGTTACTTAGCCTCTTGAAACCCCAAGCTATTCTGACAATGAGTTATGGGTACTTATTAATTTGTCCACACCTTCCTAAAAGTTAACCTGTAGAAAAAGCCAAACTCCTCAATGAAACAGAACTACAAGAACGGCTCAGTGCAAAACATGTAACCTACTCTCAAAGCAGCCAGACAAGTAGACACAGCCCAATTAGTCCCCAAGGAAATAAGACATTATTTTTATAGGGGCGGCTGAAGTAACATTAAGAATAGACAGTAGGAGCCTGTGCTTGAACTTAGGTGTTATTTCATGAAAAATCACATATTTAACATGGAGGCACACTGTGTCAGAGAGTTAAATAGAAGCTACAATTTTATTGCTTTACTTTTTTTCCTGTTTTACAGTGGTTTTAGGGAATTATAATTTCCTCAACTCCTTTTTTTCCCCCCAAAAGCAATACATTTATATTAAAAATGAAACAAGGTGTGAAAGGTTACATTTTTCTCCCTTTGGTGCCACCATTTTGTTGCTACTGAGGGACTATAGACAAGGTGGCTACTACTGTTTCATTAAACCAGGATCTCTGTGAAGTTCAGCTGCAGAACACGTGTGCCGCTTTCCTTTTGAAAACGTACTCTGTTAAAAACCACACTTCTTTGCCAGTTCAGTTTCTGAAAGCCTACCTGTCACTGATGGAATTATCCAAATTCTGATTCCGAGGCAAGGAATATAGAGTGAAAGTGATGAAGCCACACACCGATTGTAAGTGATGCCAATTTTTATATGGCTGACTGAGATTCAGCCCCTGACACTAACTGTAAAAAGACTTAAGCCCATGTAAATGACCAGAATATAGCCGTTTGCAGACAGCTCTAACAGCCTGGTTCCTTAGGAAATCCTGAAAGAACCTCTATTTTCAATGGGCTCAACATAGGAAGTGGCATCTTTTTTATTCTTCAATTTAATCAGGGATCAAGATCTAATTGAGGGGTTATTAAAATAATTTAAATTGTTTCTAATATACATAATCTTTATAATTCCTCAGAATAGATGGGACAATAAAAAACTGTCATTATCTATTTGGAAACCATTTCCAATTCAGAACAAATATATAACACCCTGAAAATAAGAGATTCCAAGATATTGGAAACTTACAGAGGCTGGAATAAAAAAGTGTTTGAGTTCCTTTCCGATAAAGATTATGCAAGTAGAATAAAATCAAGTAATTTTTCATTGATGTAAAATATGACTGGCCAGAAGCAGGTGGTGATGGTGAGACGATGTGGCAGGAAAATGGTAGACTGCTGCCATTATAGCCTTTCCTTTTGCCTTCCTAAAAACTGTCATATTCTTTCTGGGAAAACAGAAGAATTGCAGAGGGAAAATGACATTATCTAAGCTACAGTTCTGGAACATAATTGTTTGCTGTGAAAGGAAGGGTAGAACACTAGCACTATTTCAGTCAAATGAAGCATTCATACTTGCAAGCGGTGTCATAAATTGTTAAGGTGGAGCAGCTTGCTAAATCGAACTGAAAATAAGGAAAACATTAAAAGGTTACTGGTTGATGCCATTTGAAAAAAGGATTTGACATCGTTTGTTTTTTTAAAAAACAATCCATTTGAAGAAAGGATTCTAAAAGGTTTGATCTAAAGAACCATTTTGAAATACGTTACATCACAATATCCCAGAGAATAATGCAATTCCCCAAGAGAACTGAGTATGGAGCTGGCAATATCTGAGGATCTTTGGAACTTTTACCCTTTTGAATGGAATACATCCTATGAAACCTGGACTGTTTAGAATCTCCACCCACGTATGTGAGTATCAGTAATACCAAATTCACAAGATCAGCTTACTTACACATCAGAACATTCAACAAACCTAGCAACTCTGTTTTAAAAAAATAAAGATTAAAAACAATGACTATTCAAAATCGCATTTAATTGTTAAACTTGCATGCAAGCTGGGAATTGAGTAGGCCACCTGGCAATTTTACAAGGTGAAAAAACACTTTACTCAATGATGACAGTTTTGCTTGTACTTCTCTGGTGCAAAATTTCACTAATTATTTGCTGCTGTGTTAAGAGTATTAGGACATGTCTGAATTTAGCTTATTATTATTTTAATATATTAGAACTTTCAAAATCACCGCTGAGGCATTCCTAATTTTGGACAGATTATGCTACCTGTGAAAAATTAAATTCATTCACAAGCTTATGTGTATTATCTGGTCAATCTTTAACTGTAGATGAAAAATGTAAAATTACGTATCAAAAGAAACTTATTTAGAAATGCACAATAACTTGGCGAGAAGTAATTTCAAAGAGTTCAAGTAAATTAACACCTATGAATCTATGAAAATGTCAGAAATGCTAAATAAAACAGGGTAATAACACTTTTGTTCTAAATTTAGAATTTTAAAGTCAAAGTTGATTCTAAAACTGTGTGGCACAATTTGAAATAATAAGTAAATAAAAAAGCAACATACATTTCTGAAGATACTAAAACTATTCTAAATTCTAGCTGTGAAAATGATCTCAGATGATCTCTATGCACCCAGAGTAATTCATAGTTCTTGTTCTCACTTTCAAAGCACCCTTCACAGCCAATAAATTATATGGGAACCCTGGTTATAAACACCCTTGAAAATTACCTTCATTCTCCAGGAATTTAAATAGAGTTACTAAAGTAGGTTTACCAAAATCTGAAGTAATTACAGCCAAATATGTTGTCTTTTTTTTTTCTTTTGAGACAGAATCTTGCTCTGTGGCCCAGGCTGTAGGGCAGTGGCATGAGCTCAGCTAACTGCAACTTCTGCCTCTCAGATTCAAGTGATTCTCCTGCCTCAGACTCCTGAGTAGCTGGGATTACGAGTGCACACCACCACACCCAGCTAATTTTTGTGTTTTTAGTAGAGAAGGGGTTTCACCATGTTGGCCAGGATGGTCTGGATCTCTTAACATCCTGATCCGCCCTCCTTAGCCTCCCAAAGTGCTGGGAGTGAGCCATGGCTCCTGGCCTGGATATGTCATCCTTTAATTGTCATTTACTTCTAGATACTTGGTAGTTTTCATTAGTATTTCCTCTTGGATGCATGAGTTGTTTGGAAATGCATTTTAAAGTTTTCTAATATATACATATTATTTGTATTGTTTCTTTCTAGTTTAATTCCCTTAAAATTAGTGAATATGTTCAGTATATTTTTTTCTTCAAAATTTGTTAAAATATTCTTTATGAGTTATAAAGTCAATTTGTTTGTTTCATGTATAATTGAGTATCTATTATAGGTGCCTTGACAATTTTGTGATTATAAGTTAGTTTTTAAAATTTACTATTGGGCAAACCCATTAGTTAAGAACGAGAGAGAACATTGGGAACTTTCATATATAAAACAATCATAGTCAAGAGACACTTGGAGGCAGGATCTTTTGAAAGAAAGTAATTAGAGAAAAAAGATATGGGATATAAGTAAAAATTATGGGCAACTATATTTAGTAACTATGACTGTTCCAGTAATTTATTGTTAGAAGTAATATTGTAACCGGGTGACAGGAGCTGGGCTGCAGGAGTCCCAAAGATGCTCACTGTTCCCTGATCGGATGTGTTTTCCCAGGTCCTTGGGTCTCACTCACCCAAGAATGGGAGAGGGTCGTGGTGGTGTTGTGAGTTCCTTACACTATGTATCAGAACCAAAGAGCTTTGCAGAAAAGTGATTTATTAGGCACAGCGAGAGAAAGAGAAACATAGACAGAGAGAGAGCTCCTAAGCTCTCATGGTAGGGGATCCAGAGATGAAGTCCACACAGGTAAAGAGAGAGAGAGAAGGCCCACGCTGCTGTGGGAGGGCATTCCAGAGAAGGAAATCCATATAGGTAAGGCAGTAGGGGGAATTTAACTCTCGAGTTACTCCCACCCCATTCAAGTTCTTGTCCAGTGAGAGGAGCTTTTCCAAACTTCCTCTGGAGTGATTGATCTTTGACTCTGATGCTGGATTGGCTGCCTGGCTTGCAATAGAGCCCCTCCTTCCAAGGCTTTTGGCGGTCTTTTTAAATAAAGGAAGCTCACCTGGGCTGTCTACCTTCCAGCCAGGAAAGTTAGACAAAGAACTCTAGGCTCCAGGATTGGGGGGGGTTGGATAGAGATATGGCATTGGGAAGTTCTTGTCTTTGAAACCACACCCCTTGTGGCCCCGGGAAGAGAAGTTAACATAGTCCCTCAATATTTTTGTTTAGAAAATTATTTTCATTAATTGAATCTATTAGTTTCTAAAATAAGTGTGTTGTATACTTTCCTAAACATGCTTATAGATTTTGGTTCTCCTTTTTTATTTTTTTATACCTTTAGCTATATACATGTGTGCATGTCTCTGTGCTTATGCACAAACATGTCCACACACATGTATAAATGCTGGGAGCTAGTATATACAAACTAGTTCACAATTCTTACATTTTCTTGATGGATTATCTTTGCCTTACTTATTATACATAATAGCAAATTTTTCATTAACTATGTCTTGTCTGATGTTCTAATATTGTACCAGTTTTCTCTGTGGTGGCTTTGAATGTTCCTTAGATTTTTTTTTTTTTTTTTTTTTTTTTTTTTTTTTTTTTTTTTTTTTTTTTTTTTTGAGACAGAGTCTTGCTCTGTCACCAGGCTGAAGTGCAGTGGTGCAATCTCGGCTTACTGACACCTCTGCCTTTTGGGTTCAAGTGATTCTTCTGCCTCAGTCTCCTGAGTAGCTGGGACAATAGGCGCCTGCCACCACTCCCGGCTAATTTTTGTATTTTTAGTAGAGACAGGGTTTCACCATGTTGGGCAGGATGTTCTAGATCTATTGACCTTGTGATCCTCCTGCCTTGGCCTCCCAAAGTGCTGGGATTACAGGCGTGAGCCACCGTGCCTGGCATGTTCCTTAGACTTTCATTTTTCCCTCCTCGACCTCTTTCTACAGCACTGCCTTATAAAAACAGAATACTCAATGCATTTGGCTAGATTTTTATTTATTTAGTCTGCTAATCTATGTCTATGGATTATGTAAATCCACCTATAGTTTTTATAATTATTTATATATTTGTACTTATTTCTATGATCTTTTTGTGGTTTTGATTGCTGTTTATTTTCATTTTTTTTTCACTTTTTCCATCTTTGTATCTTCTGTTGTGTTGAGAAAGTTTTCTGCACTTCCATCTTTACTTTCTTCAAGCAATTTTGAAATAACACTTATTTTTATTATTTTCTGAATACCTTTACCTATTTTGTACAGAAAATATAATTATGTAAGTAATGTACATGACTTCAGCGTGTTTATTCCTCAAATCACTTATTCTCACACTCATCTTATTTACCTGATAGTCTTTATTTTTTACTTTTTAAAATCACACTAAATATTAATTTCTATATTAAACAGTTGAATTTATTAAAATATTTCAACAATTATTTTGCTCAACTTTATTTCTTATTTCATATCTATTAACTTGCATTCTTTCTTTCTTGTTTTCTTTCTTTCTTCTTGTTTTATTAAACAGTCTTGCTCTGTCACTTAGGCTGGAGTGCACTGGCATGAACACAGCTCACTGCAGCCTCGATCTTCCAGGCTCAAGTTATACCTGGCTATTTTATTATCATTATTCTTTGTGGAGATGGTGTCTCACTATGTTGCCAAGGCTGGTCTCAATCTCCTGGGCCCAAGCTAAACTCCTGCTTGGCTTCCTGAAAGTGTTGGGATTATAGGTGTGAGCCACCACACCCAGCCAGAGCTTACTCTTCTTCCAAAAGAAACTGTCTTAAAATAGTATAGTATTATAGTTTTTAAGCTTTGAACTCTTGTATTGATTTAGTTTTAGTTTGCTCTCACTTTAAGTGATAGGGCTAATGAATATTAAACTTTAAACTGACTATGATTTAATCTTAGTTATTTGCAGATATCATTGTCAATAATGTGAAGTAGGCTATTCGTATTATGAAATCTTCTACTTATTCTTTTTATCCCTGATTTTAAATTTCACTCTGATGTGACCAGTTGTAAAATTATGCTCTTTTGTTTCTGCTTGGAGCTTTCATTGAATGTTATAGTTCAAGGATTTTTATGAATTTCAAGACTATCTTGGTTATTGCCCTTCAAATGTTGATTCTTTGCTACTTTCTTATCTGAATCTTTTTTATGTCTCTGTGAGAATTCTGAAACTATGCACCATGTTGCATTTAATCAATTATTTTATTCTGTGCTGATTTGGGTTTAATTTTTATATTTGAGTAATATAAGCTTATCCTGACTACATATAGGATTTTCTTTCAGTTATCACAATTTTTATGAAAATATTTCCATTGTATTATTAGTTTGCATATCTTTCAGTGTTATATGACTATTTATTTTTGTTTCTTATCTATTTTTATTTTTAATCAGTATATGGTATTTTATTTTTGATCCTCCAAACATTACTTATTTTAGACTCTCAGACATGTTATAACATTAATTTTTCCTGGAGTGAAAGTGTATTTCATTCATTCATTCAACACTATTTTTTTAAATTATTTGATTTCTTGAATATTTTAGTAAGTTCAGATTGTAGGCAAGTTTCGAATAGGAAAGTTGTAGAGATTTTGATTTGTTACGTTGTTATTGAGGTGTGAGTGTGCTGTATGTTTGTTTTACTTTTATTTTTTTTGTTTGTTTGTTTTTCATTTTTCCTACCCACCCCCAACTCTCTAGCAACATTGCTATTTTGTGATTGCTTCCTTCTAGCCTGTGGGTCTCCAGACCAGATGTCGTCATTAGAATGGCTTCTGGCAGTTTCTTTTCATGAAGGTATCCAGGATATTGCAGATCCAATCACAGAGCCAGCTGGCAACTTGGCTGAGTACTTGGTCAAGAGGTTGCATTTTTATCATCCATTTTCATATGTCAACAGGCTTTCTGTAATGTCATTTCCCAAGCAGCAAGTAAATAGCCACTTTTTCAGCCTCTTTGCACAATTGAGGGAAAGAGGGTTTACTTTTTTCCCAGTCCCAGGATTTAAATTTTGAGACTGACTGAAAACCATGTCGCTCAGAGAAATCTTAATGGTCTTCCTTTCAGGAGCAAGTCTCCTGCTGCCATGCCCATCTTCTAATCCCTGGAGTCCAACAGGCCAGCGGCGATAGTCCCCAAAACTACTTGGATTTCTGCTGATCTATAAAAGTGTTTATCATGCCTTTGCATCTCAGCTAAAATATATGCATATGTGATATAAATGTACAGCTATAAATGTGTGTGTGTGTGTGTGTGTGTGTATATATATACATATATATATACATATATATATATAGAGAGAGAGAGAGAGAGAGAGAGAGAGAGATGTATGTGTCCGTGTGATTAGTATATTTGGATTATTGAGTCTTTTTAAAACTCATTGCTTCTTTTTGTCTGTAGTTTACATTCACAATGACAAATTAATGAAGAACATATTATTCATGATCCCTATGATCCTTCCATGACTAGCTGAAGCACACTAAATCTCTAGAAACTGAGAATTATGTGTTTTATTATTTTTCTGAAATACTACTATACATGTAAAATAACAACTAAGAAGTAGAAAAATTTTAAAGTTGATAATTTATATGACAGTATAATAATGCTGTGAGCCTTTTGAGTAATAGGGTATCATGTTAATTTGGAGATATTGAAAAGTTCTACTTTTTAGTCCTAGATTAAAGTATTAAGCTGTGAGTAGAGCCTAATTCTGTGTTGAGATTCTTTAAATAATGGATTAGGTTCACCTTATAATTTTTACACAATTTCTAACCCCCAAAAACATCCAAATAATAACAACTTATATGTATTAAGAACTTATTTTGTTCTAAGCACTGTTTTATGCGTTAAAAATTTTTTATCTTCATTAATCCTTACATATCTATGAGGTAGTGAACTATTTCCTGATTTTCACAAAAGCTAAGGCACAGAGAGATAACTACTTGTTGATAGTGTAACACATAATAAATGGTGCCTCAGAAGCAACCCTTGGCAGTCTGGCTCCAGAAAGAAGATATTATATAGCTTTGCTTGTTTTACTTCCAAACAGCCATTATGAGATACCACAGCATAATGACTGATTTCATGTCTTTGTATGGTATGGAATTAGCTGTTTTCCTTTTACGTTCTTTTTTTTCCCTTTCAAATGACCTTTCTTTGTTACCAATTGCCTAATAACAGTTGATTTATAGACTTTTGCTGATTTCTGCTTCTATATCCAAGGTATATATTTTAATGATGAAACATATTACAGATTACTATATTAATATTCAAAATGCATAATTAATTTCAATTCCTTGTATGCATTACAGAACAAGGTATGCATATGAAAAGCTCCCAAATGTGTGTCTAGTATAATTCTCTTGACTGCTTATATGCTGTAACAAACAGATTCTATTACAAATGCTGACAAAGGATTTAAAAATCAAAATTATTACCAATGTCACTGTCACTCTTTCTTTTTTTAATAAAAACCAACCGAGCCAATTTAGCCTACAGACACCAGCAGGCTTGGCCTAATATTAGTAGTTCAATTTCCCTGCTATAGCAAACAAATTGAATTAGTCCTCAGTATTTCACCAGTTGGCCCAAATATCACATTCCCCTTTATTGTCTTAATTAATGTTTATAAGGATAATATTCATTATCTTATTTCATTTTCAAAAGATTTGCTTCCTTTCTTTTTGCTGGACTTTGGTTAGGCCAACTCGTTCTATAAATAGCGCAGTACTACATCAGTGTATTAGCTATAGACTTATAGAGTCAAATTGTATAACAGCATTTTTTTTTGTTTAGAAAAGAGAAATTATTTTCATAGAATTCAATAAGGTATTCACTAAGTTTTTAAAATATAATGTGTAAAAGAGAGAGAGAAGAGAGAGTTAATAGAGGCAGAACCCGGCCGGGCATGGTGGCTAATGCCTGTAATCCCACCACTTTGTGAGGCCAAGGCAGGTGGATCACGAGGTCAAGAGTTCGAAACCATCCTGATCAACATGCTGAAACCCTGTCTCTACTAAAAATACAAAAATTAGCTGGGCATGGGGGTGCATGCCTGTAGTCCCAGCTACTCGGGAGGTTGAGGCAGGAGAATTACTTGAACCCAGGAGGCGGAGGTTGCGGTGAGCCGAGATAGCGCCATTGCACTCCAGCCTGGGTAACAAGAGGGAAACTTCGTCTCAAAAAGAAAAAAAAACCTGTACTCCAGAACTGTCATATTGTAAAAGTTTATTGGGGTACTTTTGTTTTTGAATTCAAAAGATTTTTTAAACAATGTTAGATTTCTTGGCTAGCCTAATTTAGATCTCATGTGGTAGAAATAGATAACCAGAGTTATGGATTCCAAGATTACGTAACTAAAAGGAAGGAAGAAGGGGAAAAGAGGCAAGTACAACCACAAATCAAAATATTGTGACAGATAAAATTTTCCCTTAGGTTGATGTCTTTATTTTTGCACTCTTTTCAACCTTCTGGTATGTATCTACTATTGTGTACAGGCCTGGTCTATTGAATGTGATAACAATCCTAGGACTGAATGAAGGGTTGACATATAAAAATCCATTCATTCATTGGCAAAGTGCTGAAGATGGCAGACTGTGGAACCAGACTTTTGAGACCTAAATCCTGCATCTACTGAAAGTGAGTTGAGAAGTCTAAGTAAATTACTTAATCACACTGTGTCATGAATCACTTATCTGTAAAATGGAGGTAATACTAGTAACTAGCTCATGAAGTTTGTATGAAGATTAACTGAATAGTATATTTAAAGTCTTTAGAATAATGACCAGTAAATTATAAGCAGTATGGACAGCATAGAACTTTTGGCTGCTAATGTTGTATTGCTGTTAGTATTAATTTTAAAATAACATGGGCCAGGCACGGTGGCTCATACCTGTAATCCCAGCACTTTGGGAGGCTGACACAGGTGGATCACCGGATGTCAGGAGTTCGAGACCAGCCTGACCAACAGGAAGAAACACTGTCTCTACTAAAAATACAAAACAAATTTGCCATGCATGGCACATGCCTGTAATCCCAGCTACTTGGGAGGCTGGGCTGGAGAATTGCTAGAACCAGGAAGGTGGAGGCTGCCGTGAGCCGAGATCGTGCCATCGTACTCTAGCCTGGGCAACAACAGTGAAACTCTGTATGTACTGGAGCAGTAAACATGATACTAGAGGATGGGTACACATGGTAAACAAGGTACAGTTCTTGCATTAAGAGTTTCGCGTTACAGAAAATAGAGATTGTTTAAAGATTGTTTAATGATTTTTAAAGATCATTAAATAGGGACATTAATCTAATGTTTTATTCAACAACAGAGAAAAAATGCATAGAATAAAAGAATAAAGAAACACTTAGACCCAAAAGTGTCTATGTTCAAGATGAGCACGACTGTCCAGGCACAGGAGTGGGCAATTAGTAGTCAAAAAAAAAAAAAAAAAAAAAAAAGAGGTCAATTCATATATTGGGAGATAGGAAAGAGAAAATAGCATTCTTAATGTTAAGCAACAGGTTTTAAAATCCAAATTACAGGATCTAGATATGAGGGGCAGGAATTCCCAGCAGACCTTGAGATGCAAAGCAGTAAGCAGGACATTGAGAAATTAGAAAACAAAAATGTGAACTCAGCTTTGGAGGAACTGGAAGCCAACATGGCAGACTGACTCAATGTGGTTATTGAGCTACTGTCTCTAAAAGTTGACTAGCCTCTGTGCCTACAGGCAGGTCTAGTCTCAGATCTGAGGCCATAGTTTAGAATTGGAAGAACTCAGACAAAAACGATAATAATTGACTGAGGGTACCGAAACTTATCAGCTATCTTCCTGAGCCTTAGAGCACACCGGTATGAAATGTACTTAATATTAAAACAGGTTCTAAGCTCTAAGGAAAGATAAAAAGGACAAGTGGCAAAATGCGTTTGAAGGGGTTTTCTAGGTATTTATACATATTAGCTATTTCAATTGTCATGTGACCATAGTCACAAACCTAAAAATATTGGGAAAATACAATGGAGGATGCAAAAATACTAGGATATGCAAGGAGCCATCATGCTGCTTCAGGTTCCCATCGCACTGTTCCAGTCCTATTCTACATCTAAGGCATTTTCTATCTTCTTTATTTCCCTAAATGGTTGCAGCATAGAAGGAGAGTAAATGTGCACTGATTGAATAAAATAGGATTGGCTAAATTAAGTCACATTAATTTGAGAAAAAATTTCAACAACTTATGCCTCCTCAAGCTGTTTTTATTTTTCAAGGAAGCGCCTTCTTGGCCTCAAATTAATAATGTCCAAATGGTAGAATTTCAAGAAATGTGGCAAAAGTTACATAAAAAAAGAAAGGAAAAGGAATAAAATTAGACAATATATATAGGAAATTAGGAGACTTGGCAGTTTCTCTTTTGACATTTTTTTCTTTCAACTTTGAGTACAAATATTCTTACAGACTTCAATATTTTGTTTTGTTTATTACTTAATTTCATACCTTTCTGCTATAGACTGAGGGAATGGGGAGTGGGATAAGCTGGTCAACAGCAGCTTTTAATGTAAGGATTAAAATTGTTTCAGGTATTAGGAAATAAGTGTTTATTTTAGGAGAAGAACTGGAAATGTTGTATATAAAATTATGACAAAATTTATCAAAATTGTGTCATCTAATCTGAATATTAGCCTCATTTCATGATGGACATAGTTCATCAAACAGATTAGTATTTTCCCTAGAGATAAATTTAAGTGATGACATATCTTACATCTGAAATATTATTTCTACAATGTATTACCATACCCTTAAAACACTTTAAGGGTATAGATACCCAGAATATTTACTGATTTGGTTATAATTCAGAAGCATATCAAAAGCATACACTTTAAAAAATTCTTCAATGGGGTTTTCAACATTTCTGTTTATCTTTTTCTTTCTTTCTTTTTTTTTTTTTTTTTTTTTTTTTCTGTAAAACAGTGTCTCATTCTGTCAACCAGGCTGAGTGCAGTGGTGCAATCTTGGCTCACTGCAACCACCACCTCCCAGGTTCAAGCAATTCTCCTTCCTCAGCCTTCTGAGTAGCTGGGATTACAGGCTTCCACCACTATACCCAGCTAATTTTTGTGTTTTTAGTAGAGCCAAGTCTGGTCATGTTGGCCAGTCTGGTCTTGAACTCCTGACCTCAAGTGATCTGCCCACCTTGAACTCCCAAAGTGCTTGGATTATAAGCCAAAGATTTTAAAACCCTAAATTGTTATGCTATACAATTTAAGTCCACTTTCATATTGAATGTGAGATTATAAAATACCTAGTTACTGTTCTTTGCCTTTGGGAAAACATAACTAATAAATATCCTTTCTGTTTATTCCCAGGTGTAACCTAATAGGGTGACCTTATGTCTCAATTTTCACTGGCATTCCCATTTTATGCCCTTTAGTTATCATCATTATTAATAGATATAATAATTTTGATGTCCCAGCATAGTTACTAATGATAGTCCCATCTACTCTCAATAGTGTTCTAATACAGAAAGTAGTCTCTATTGACTCCTTATGAAAGCTGTGACCACAACTTAAACATTGAAGATTATTAAATTCTAGAAGCAAGGCACTTGCTCTTACTAATTATTGATTTCGATCTTCTACCTCCTCTGAGAAACTTCTGTCTCTTTAACTTGACTGTGTGATACCAAATGGAACTTGGGCAGTTCAGTCAACCCTCCTCTGTCAGGCAGAGGGCTTAACCATGGGGATGAGGCCACTCATCTTGTTACTTCCCTTTCCAACTCCCAGTCTAAGTAAGTTTAAACAGGAGAAACACCTAGGTGCCTTTACCTTTAAATATTTAAATACACTCTTGGGTTTCTCAGCAATTTACACCCAAACTTCACTACAGACTTGTAAATCCCTAAACTGTGTGAGATTCCACCCCCACTCTCTTCCTGTGATATTAGTGATTCCTGTGGGAAAAGGGACACTTGTAAGTCTGAGATTTACAAGTGCACTGTGCTTTCTAAGATGTAAATTGCAGGGGAACTCCAGAGTGCCAGTAAACATCTAAATGTGGTGAGCATCATGTCCCTTTATTTTCTGGGGCAGCAGTGGCTGAGAAAGGGAAGAGAAAAGGACAGCACACTTGGCTTTCCATGTCCTTCACCAAGATGGGAAACCAATATTGGAGGCTTCCTGGATTTAGCAGCACAAAAACAAGAATATCTTTAACGACTTGTACTTTGGTTGTCATGTAAAGAATTTACCATAATCAAGTATTTCACACATAACTAACATGAGCGTAACTATCAAATAATTGAAGCAAATGTATTCTCCAAACAGTACATCTACTTAAAATGTACTTAATGCCTATTCTTTCACCATTATTTTCAACCACATTATGATAAGCGAATATGATAGCTATATATTAAACTATAATAATTTTAATAATATAAATAAAGTGAATTTTTACATTATCTCTTCTAAGACATTACATCTATAGATTGAAAATAGGGAGGACCACGGAAAGCAATGTATCCAAATGTAGAGACCCTACTAGCATTAAACAAATGAAGCTCATGAGGCTTTTCTAATTCATTTTGTCTTTTGGAACAGTGTACATTATCTGCACAAGGTTTTCACAGTCATCTCTAAGAGAATGTTAAAAAGGCTGGGGTAAAAAAAAAAAAAACACTGTTCTCCTGACCCAAAGACATTCATATGAAGACCAAAATGCAGGTGTTACTGTCCCAGTGCCCATTTTGTGCTGTGAAGTAGAACCCCAGGATTTTCTTTAAAGTCAAAGTTCTACTAGCCAAATTTATCACCTAAGACTCCCAGGTGCAAATATATATATACACACGTAGAAAATAACCAGTTTCATCTTAAATGTTTCTTATATTCAGGTCAATGTTGTTGCCTTTGGCTCTTAAATATCCATCTCTCATTCATTTACTTTGAATGAACAGGAGGTGACAAATTATACCATTCCAAATGATGAAATCTTCAAAATACAATTTCTCCATTTTGGAGGACAGAATAGAATGACTGCTTCAAATGATCGTACCCCCACTTTTCTATGTTTTATGCGGGATTACCAAGGCATAGGATAGAATTTACTGGAGGTTTGGAGTTTCAAATTCAGCAGCACTTGAAGTAAAGGAGAAAGGAAAAACAGATGTAATTCTGAAGCTACTTGTTGCCAAAGAAACATGAAACCACTGACATGTTCTCTCGTTCTTCTCTTTTTTCTTTGTGTCTTGTGTTGCACCAGACTCTCTTCCTGGCAGCCTTAGAGTCTTTCAGCATCTTTGTTACCTCCATGTGGAATGTTCTGTGTTTCTGTTAAACTCTGCTCTTTTTGCTTTGACGATGCCCCGCCTATATTGAATTCCCAAACTATTGCACTCATTAAGAGGTTTCAATCTCTAAGTTTCTCCTCACTTTTCTACTTTTAGTTTAGTTGTTTAAGGTACTTCAATTTTCTCTCCTTTGCTTTCATATTATTTTAAACTTTTCTGTCTGCTAGCCTGTTTATGGTCTTTTGGAGTTACTCTAAAACACATTTTGAAATACGTGTTTTAGCCTTCCTCATTTCAATCATTAGTCTACAGACTACCTTACCAAGATTTTTCCATACACATCTTTCTTCGTTTTTGTAGATGTTTGAATGAGAACATGAAATTTGAAATTGATTTATTGGATTCAAATCTCTTACCATTTACCAATTCTACAATTCACTTAACCACTCTAAACTATATTATCTTTATCTCCCAAAATGTGATGATAATCCTTGATGGTGTTGTTGCCAAGGTTAAGCATAATAACATTTGAAATGGTTGATCATATTTGTTATAAAGATTAAACAAATAAGTGTTATTACTACAGTAATCTATAACAAGACAAAGGAGTATGTTTTTTATTTCTATAAGAAAATGGTGGCCAGGTATAATGGCTCACTCCTGTAATCCCAGAACTTTGGGAGGCCAAGGCAGGTGGATCACCTGAAGTCAGGAGTTCAAGACCAGCCTGACCAACGTGGAGAAACCTCATCTCTACTAAAAATACAAAAAAAAAAAAAAAAAAAAAAGAAAGAAAGAAAAAAGAAAATTAACCAGGCATGGTGGCACATGCCTGTAATCTCAGCTATTCAGGAGGCTGAGGCAGAGGAGTCACTTGAACCTGGGAGGTGGAGGATGCCATGAGCCGAGATCGTGACATTGCCCTCCAGTCTGGGCAACAAGAGTGAAACTCCTTTTCAAAAAAGAAAAAGGTGAAATTTATAAAGTTTGAACACTTAATTGATGATGAAAAAAAAACATATGGCATGCATCTAACATGAACCTCAATTGTCATTTTAGGAACACATTTTGTGGGTGTACTTGGATATAATTTGCAAAAGATAGCACATTGAGATAAGAACTTAAGTTGCAGAGCCAGACATGTTTTTGTTCAATCACTAATTCCCTCCCTTACTTTGTTTTGTTATATGGCCAAGTAGCTTGCTTTCATGATTCTATTATATCATCTGTTAGATAGAAGTAATAACACTTATCTCATGGTCTTTACCAACAATGCTTACAAAACTGTTATTATGTTGCTTGACCTGTAACATTATTTTACATAATATTATTGAATTGGGAGTGAATTTTAAAAGTTTACACTTGTACTAAGAAAAATATTATATCAGAATAATTTCTATTGAGCCAAAATGACATGTTTTTCTAATATAAGTTGATATTTTCATCAGACACTCTGTAAATAGAGGCAACTGAAGCAAATGGTCTAGTCAAATTTGAGAGAGCATTTTACTATCTTTGTAAACTACATCAGACAATACATGCTTCAACGTGGGCATAATCTAAGTATATTTATACAGATATCCGAAAAGTTAGGTTGAATGACCTCTAGTGGTTCCTTCCTTTGGGTTTCTAATTTATTTTCCAGAGAAATTTCCATGGAACTGTCCTTTAGGGCTGCTGAGCTTTCTGAGTTTGATAAGCAGCTCATTGGCTCTATAAACTCATAGGAAAAGAAAAAATGTCTTAGATTACACATTTTAAATCTAGTCAACATCTAAAGGATGAATTTTTGCTTTGGGATGTCATAATCACACAGCAGAACTCCAACTTATAGACACTAAGCTGAACCATGAATTTACAGTCTTTTATTCTCTGTGTGTGTTTTTTTTTTTTTTTTTGAGACAGAGTTTCACTCTTGTTGCCCAGTCTGAAGTGCAATGGCTCGATCTTGGCTCATCACAACCTGCACCTACCAGGTTCAAGCGATTCTCCTGCCTCAATCTTCTGAGTAGTTGGTCTTTTTTTTTTTTAATTAAAACTTGATGTTTTCATTTATCCTGCTAATAACTATACCTGCTTTTCCATATATTTAGATTTTACTGCCACAAGAAAATATAAGTATTTCTGAAGTGTATAAATTTATATTTACGGCTTTGTAAAGTCATTCTAAGTCAATTCTACCAATTTTAATATTAAATTTAAAACTAAAATTGATAAAATTTACTTTGTAATAATGAATAGTAAATATTCAATCTTTTCTCTTTTTCTACATACTTGTAGTTTAGGAGACTTTTAGAGTTAATTCTAGAGTGAAATAATTCTTTCAGAGTTACAGAATACTGTAACTCTACAGAAATGACTATTATATGCCAAGTACCTCTCTAAAAGTATAATATTTTCTAAGTAATTAATGCCTCATAACTACCTAACATGGAAAATTACTATTGTCCTTATTTTCACAGATGAGGAAACTGAGGCACAAAGAGTTTACACAATTTTCACATTTTACACAGCTAAAGGTGAAGGTAATAAACCATGTATTTAAACCTAAATAGTCAGGCATCTGAACCCAGGCAAATAAAAATGTTAACATGCACAGAGCATAATTATGAAAATTAAAGAAACAATTTTTTTTTTGAGATGAAGTCTGACTGTCACCCAGGCTGTAGTGCAGTTTCACCATCTCAACTCACTGCAACCACCCACTCCCAGGTTCAAGTTTCTTGTGCTTCAGCCTCCTGAGTAGCTGGGACTACAGGCACAAGCCTGGCTAATTTTGGTATATTTTTAGTAGAGACAGAGTTTAGCCATGTTGGCCAGGGTGGTCTCTATCTCCTGACCTCAAGTGATCTGCCCACCTTGGCCTCCCAAAGTGTGAGCCACTGTGCCCAGCCAGAAACAACTTTTAATATATATGTGTCCTAGAGAGTTAGATTATTTTGAAGTGAAAACTTTTTAATTTAAATATTGCAACAATATGCTTCCCCATAACTGATTAAGCAATAGATATTTTGGGGTCTATCAAAAGTCAAACTAGTTCAGTTGAGGGATATCATTTTTACTTGTCCAGCATTAAAATCTGTAAAGCATCTAAGAAGTTTTATTTGTGAGTGAGAAAACCCAAGATCAGAAAAAAAGAAAAGAAAAGAAAAGCCCAATTTATGTGGGGTCGGGGAAAAGAAGGAACAGTAAGGAGAGGGAGAAGTCTTTTAATGTATACAAATCAGGCACTTCAGAGGATGATATTTTTAAATATATATTCCTGTATGAAAATTCAGATGCAGCAAACCACCATGGCATGTGTACACCTGTGTAACAATCCGGCATGATTTTCACATGTACTCCAGAACTTAAAGTATAATATAAAAAAAATTCAGCACTTTTTTTCTCATATTAGTGAGTTGGAATTAATGTCACTTTAACCATGAACAATACTTTACTGGAAAGTGGTACTAGTATCTGACATAAAACATTTAAAGTGTGGGAAAAATATTAATGTTTGTTTGTGTAGAATAGATGATACCACCACAGTGTAGGAAATTTGAAAATATACAAATATAAATATAGGTATAATGTCAGAGGTATTATTTTTGTTAAAACTGTTTCATACTTATTTGAATAGATAAGTAAAAAAAAGGTTTACCTTCTTCATGCACCTCTGTATTTCAACCCCAGGAAATAATTTATTTGATGTTCTCAGCATCATGTAAATTGGCAATCTTCCTTATTGGTTATCATTTAAAGTTATGTCTTTTAAACACATATTTCTACTCCTGACGGTAATAATTCCACAGTAGTGGGTAGCAAAAAAAGTCAGCATGTCTATCATTATGCAACAAAACAGTAACACCTGTTGGCTAGAGAAATGGCCTCATCTAGAAAATTATTGCTGATGTTATGACCCATGGGTGACCTAAAATCTCATTAGATCATAGGCTTGTTGAGCAGTAGATATAAGAAAATGAGATATGCTAGGTTGGAATTATGAAAGAGCTGGCATTTTTGAAAAAATAATAGCCAACTATATATTTTTTAGGTGTAAACACTATGCCAGCTGACTTCTGAAACCCAAGAAATCCATGATCCTTTACTACTTTCACAGTTAGGAATTGTGAACTATTTTCTAAAATTTCTAAATACTTGCATTGTACTATTTATCTATCTGTATATCTACATGTAATTATATCTAAAGATACACACATAAACAAATGTGTCATATTCTCCCTGCTTCGAATTTTTGTACCATGTTAATAATTGGTAATGAATATGTCCCATTGTATACCCAATTTTTTTTCAGTGCCAGCAAGTCTGATATAAATGAAGCACTGGTTGAAAATAAAAAGAAGGCACAAAGAGGATTTCTAGTTATGAATTAATTCTCATCACACTTTCATGTTGACCATACTTTCTCTTCCATCTTATTTCGTGGGTGGCAAGCTTTTAAATTTATCCACTGTTGTGTGCATGTGATGTCAGCAAGTTAAGCACATTCTGATGTAATAGATCTCTCCATGGAAAGATAAAATGAGGTTATTATTCATTGTTATTATCTTTATCTTGAGAAATATAGAATATATTTACTATGTAAAAGAACAAAAAGTACTGACTTATGTTTCACAAATAAATATCTAATTTCACATACCATCATGTTATATTTTGCACAGCTACATTTTCTGCTCTCTGGGACATTAGAATTTCATATTGCATATTTTAAGGGAAAGGAGATTGGCATATTGTGCTACAGAAGGAGGTACTTGTCTTTAGCAGCAGTAGGATATTTAATATGTAGGCTTATGGATGGGAAATAGGAGACCGAGGAACACCTTGTACTGAAAAGATACTCATACTTGAAATAAAATACCATCTTGACTTTCTCTGTCTATGCAACAGCTGAGAAAACACTGAGATAAAATTTTTCTTTTACTCTTTTCCTCCCCATATCCACCCCACCAACCTAATCCCTGCCCAAATCACATCCAGGTCAACTAGGTAAAGACAGGGTTTATTTTTTTTATACAAAATTTCATTTATATGAAGCTGTTGATAATCACATTTACATCTCTTATACAGTTTTTGGCATAAAACAAGCATATAATGATTTTTCTTTTAAATAAATAATCTCCAGGAAAAACCTAATATTATCTATCCTCTATTTCCATTAGCAGATCGCAGTACAGTACTCAACATTTTAAT
The DNA here is from genome assembly GCA_031835075.1 of Saguinus oedipus. Taxonomy (NCBI): domain Eukaryota; kingdom Metazoa; phylum Chordata; class Mammalia; order Primates; family Cebidae; genus Saguinus; species Saguinus oedipus. The sequence continues at coordinate 150,574,802 of CM063171.1, read as the reverse complement.
GAGAAAAATACCCTCCTTTAGGTTTATTTTGCTTACTTATTCTAAGGACACATCTATTAAAATGCAGACGTATTCCTGGAGGAACGTAATTCATGAGTGAGATTCATTCTGACAAAAAAAAAAAAAAAATCGTGATTTGTGGGAAACTAAACAACAACTAAAAAAACTCTCAAGCTTAGGTGGAGAAGTATAGTTGTGATGGTCGTTTTAGGCTGGCAGACACCGGGACAGTCTTTCTGTTTCTAATTCAATTTTAATAGATTGCATCCACTCCACCTTGTTCTAGAGTCTGTGTAGATTGGCAGTTGCCGCGGCCTTGTAAGTTGTTAAAAACTTAAACTATCACCCCTGAAGAGATGAATCAATAGCAAAGAAGACACTTAGGACCAGATATATGAAAGACTAAGGTGAGTGCTTTTGAGAAAAACACACACTAAAAGAAACTCAGAAACACTGAGGCAAATTTATTTCTACTATATAATATTCTTTCAGTTAGCCTAGTCCTATGATAAAACTTTGTATTTTCAATCCTGTTTAACACATGAACCAATTTTCTTCATAAATAATGGAAATCAGAGATTATCCTGTAGATAGACACTTAAATTTTTACAAAGAGGTGATTTCATTATTGAACTCCCGTTAATAACTGTGCATTGTGTAATATGTGTGGTTTTTACATGAGCTGCAAGCATAAATTGCCTAGAATTTCTCTGAAGATTGAGTTTCTCAAAACATATTAACATCACCTTCATCAGAATGCTTTAATAGGTAAAAATGCAGATTCCTATGTGCTATGCTAGGAGTGCTGAATCATAAATTCTGAGGGTGTAGCAAAGAAATCTGCATTTGAATGCGTTCTCCAGATAATTATTACATGTTTGGAAAATTTGTCCCAGGAAAGGTCAAATGATATATCCTGGTTCCTGACACATGCCAGGCCAAGCACCTCAATACAAAGTGAAATGATAAACCAACTATTTTGGTATCACCTAAAGGGCAATTATCCATCTAGGAACTGCCTGCATCTAGTGCATTTTGGGTGGTAGCAAAACATACACACCTTTGGAATGTATGTGTCCTAATACCTAAAGAGTTAGATCAGAAAATTCTATTTGATGCCAACATGGAAACAAATTGAAATCATTTATCTTACAAATATCCAAAGTAGGAAAAACGTTTTTATTTTAAATAAGTTCTCATCTTTTCTTTCTTTGTTTCACATAACAACTGCCTCAATTGATGGCTATTACTCTCAGATGCAAAAGTAAACATTTGTAGAATTGCTGGGATTTGTTTCTTTTCCATCAATTCTATTTGAAACCAATGAAGCTATAGTTGCTCCCACCCCAAGTAATCAATTAACACAGGTCTCCTCAAAATTAGCCCAGTCACATTCAGAAAATTTGTGGGGCATTCGGAAAACCTAATTTGATCTAAAAATTTGTAACCAAACTTCTGATTGAGTGTGTCTCATTTATATTGGTTATATTTTGAAACGAAAGCATATCCTGATGGCATGTAAGCCAAAACTTAGAATGTAGTGAGAAAAAAAAAGTTAATCTCTTTCTCAAATAAATTTTTCTTCCCTTTAGTTTCATATGCTTTCCTAATAATTTGTCCCACATTCAGTCTTATTTTTTTATAATATAACATCCTGAGTTATAAAAACCATTTCTCTAAATTCACTGAACTATAAAATTAAAATTATGATTGTGTTCCACAGTACAAATATTCTCTCCCACACAGATAAGCCTATAAAATGTTTTGCTTATTAAAACTTCAGTGAATGACATTTGAAAAATGTTTATAATAAATATATGTGATAGATAAATAGAATTAAATATAAAGATAAGTTTAAAACCTTCCTTCCTCCTTTCTCTATATTTGATGTTACTGAGTTCTTCCAATAACATTCGTGATAACCTGATAATGAAGAAAATACGATAGCATATAATAGACTATATATGCTACACTCACCTACAAGTGAACAGCTTCCATATTTTAACTCCGCTTTTCAGTAAGGGAAGGGTGGCACATGGTACACATTCCACACTAAAGGCACATGTCAAAATCACCCATAGGCCAAATATATTGAAAAAGTGTCTGTGGCACACTTATTATTTTTATAATTCAAAGTACATTTAGAAAAGCAGGACAGACTCTTCTTAACCGATGTAAATACACAGAACAAGAATGCTTTAGCGGGTCATGGGTTTAAAACGTTTGAGAAACAGTTTCACAGGGTCAAGTTAATTAAGGGCATGGCTCCAAGTCTACCTCATTAACCATAGACATTGGCAGCTCTTGGAGTGTGAAGCTGGGAGATGACCGGGGTTGGCTTCACTTCCTAAATCATCCCTCATTAGAGCTAGAAATTCCAGGCTCTAAAATTTTTTTTTCACCCCCTAACATCCAGAAACTGAATCTGCCTGTTCAGGGCATCTGTCTCCTCTATTACAGGAGGACTATTTCCATCTCTTTACCATTGTGTTAAGGCTGCGTGCTCTTTTTGAATTTCATGTGTTTCTTCTTCTTTTAGGGGGAAGAAATTAATGTAAAAATCTCTTTAGCTTTTAGAGACAGAAATTAAGCTTTACTCTTCATTTTTCCTCCTTCACATGTATATTTTTCTCTGGTCCTTTAAAGTCAATAATTTAAATGTAATCTAAATTATATAAACCATGCCCTCTGCTAGTCATTTGACTTAACCGGTTTATGTTGAAAATGTGTAGAAGAAAACCTGAATGTAAAATATTCTCTTCCCATCATTTTCTCATTATTAGAGAAGATATTTTTCAGGGCGTGAAGAGCAGTTGTAAACTACAACTTCAAGAAACATTTAGTGGGGAAGCTGCTTAAACGTATTTTTTCATTAGAACCACAAGATTTTCAATAGTACCAAAAAAAGCCAATCCTGCAAGCAATTTCCAGGAGAAGCAGGCCTCTCCTGATATTTTATTTTTTATTTTTCAAATTAAAAATGCAGGATTACCTAACACACCAACAGATAAATATTACCTGGGGTGATAACCTTTTAATTACCTATACAATTGTGAGCACCACATTTTTCATTGCTTTTAGTCAAAAGTCAGACAACACACAGAATTTAAATACTTTATGGGATAAAATATTTGGTGCAGTTTATAGAAAGTATTTTCTGACCCTACAAAAAATATATGTTGGAATGCAACATAATGAATATTTCTGTGACCCATTTCTCATGGAGCTTTCATGTACACAAAAACCTAGGTTAATACAATTGCTTCAAAATAATTGGGGAGTAGATTGTAACGTGTATACCAGTCCAAGCAGCCATTCATTCATCAACCGTGAACTTCCCTATCTCACACCAAGCACTGTGTAATCTTTGTAGAGTCAAAGAAAAATAGATCATGCTCTTTTCCTTAAGCAGTTTATGGTTTATTGGCTGGAGTCAGTGGCTCACTTTGGACTGTAATCCCAGCACTTTAGGAGGCCAAGATGGGTAGATCACCTGAGGTCGGGAGTTTGAGACCAGCATGATCAATATGGAGAAACCCTGTCTCTATTAAAAATACAAAATTAGCTGGGCATGGTGGTGCATGCTGGTAATCCCAGCTACTTGAGATGCTGAGGTAGGAGAATCGCTTGAACGTGGAAGTGGAGGTTGCTGTGAGCCAAGATTGCACCATTGCACTCCAGCCCGAGCAACAAGAGTGAAAGTCTGTCTCAAAAAAATTTCAAACGTTTATGGTTTATTGAGAGAGATAGACACATAACTAATTAGAGTTACTGCAGTAAGTGCTATCATACACTCACTGGAGAGTTTTATGGGAATCCAAAAGACCAGGCAGCACATTTTTTCTGGGGAAATAAAGTCTTGCATAGGTTCTTAGAGAAGGAAGAGAGGTCTTGCTGATAGAGAACAATTGTAGGAGGTACAGATACAGAAAGTTGTGGGTAAGGGAGCTTGGTCTACTGAAGATATGTTTCAATGTGTTTAGCATGGCTTGGATGTGAAGAGAAGTTTACAGAGATGGAATTGGTAAATAAAATTCGGAAGGAGCATTCTTTTGACTTGCCAGAGATTACGAACGTGCCCTGGCACGTTAAGTATCTCAATAAGCATCACAGACCATAAAAGGAGATGTGAAAGAGACAAGAAGACATGCTGTTGCCATTGTCTTAAGATGTGGCTTTCATGCTCAAGCCTCAGAGTTAAGAAAATCTTTCTTTTTACAAAATTACTACTATTGGAGCTTAAATGTTAATGGAATCTTGATCCCAGAGTGTCTGATAATTTAGTGGAACAAATAAAAGTCAAAATATTTTTTTCAAAGCTGTCAGGAGTTTTTGGGTTGCTTTGATTATTTGAAATAGAAGAGACTTGTCCATACCCTTGGAGCAAAATATTCCTTTGTGGTAAAATCAATTAACCGAGGCATTAGTTCTGCAAATGAAAAGCAACAACCACAAACTAAAACTCAATTGTTTGAGTCTGTGTAAAACCAGGGAGAATTTTGCCTGGAAAGTGTAAGGGGTGATTTGTCTATGTGGAAAGCAGAGGTTATCCTCTAAAATGCTTTTTTCTAAATATAGTGAAAACCTGTTGTTTTTAAAATAAGTATCACTCTCATTACAAACATTTGATTTTATTTGTATAACTCAGATTAATTTCCCACTCTTAGCTCTCATTCCATTGAGATGTCAGAAAGCCAAACTTTTGTCTTTTTTTGTGAGATTCCCTCCTCACCACTCCAGACTTCATTTACTGGGCCCTCATCAACAATAATTTCTGGATTCTACATCTGTAGTGGGAGAGGACGTGAACATCTACGTAGAGGAAGAGGTGCAGATACTAGAGTTCCTCTAGTTTTTAGTTATTGATTTATACATGAGTTTAGAGATGCTTGCTACCTAGGTCCACAGAACGTCATCAGGTACAGTGGCACCCTCATGCTTCTGTGTCATGCTGATGGCCTGAAATATTCGCTCTATAGTTTTTTAAGTCCTTTAAGCCATAGCATAAAACCATTTGTCAGATCTTGCTATGTCTTTGGTAGGTTCATTGTCACATTCTACGACACACTCATATACTATCTAGCTTCACCATAAAACCTTTTTCCTCCAGGGTCTTACAACTTCCTTGTGACTGACTGGGGTCAAGCTTGAGCTTTTTTGGCTCCTGAAATCTTCCTGTCTCAGGCACTTCCCATCCAGGGGAAACATGCTTTCTTGTTCAGTTGGGAAGCTTCACTCACAATTCATCTTCTCCAGCACAAGCTATAGCTTTAAATATTTTTCTGTTGTGATTTTCTCAGAAGCATCTATGAGAGAAAACTTAGATCTACTTAAATCATTTATTTTGGGAATTTATATCACACCATACACTCTCTTTTGGGCAAGAAAGTTGTCTGGATTCTGGTGAGGTTGTGGAGAAAAAGGAAGGCTTTTACACTGTTGGAGGGAGTGTAAATTAGTTCAACTACTGGGGAAGAGAATGTGGTGATTCCTCAAATTTCTAAAAGCAAAAATACCATTTTACCCAGCAATCCCATTACTGGGATAAAACATAAATCATTCTATTATAAAGATACATGCATATATATATTCACTGCAGCATTATTTACAATAGCAAAGACATGGAATCAACCCAAATGCTCATCAATGATACACTGGAAGAAGAAAATATGGTATATGTATACTATGGAATATGATGCAACCATAAAAAGGAACTAGATCATGTCCTTTGCAGAGACATGGACAAAGCTGGAAGCAGTTATCTTCAGCAAAATAATGCAGGAACAGAAAACCAAACATCACATGTTCTCATTCATAAGTGGGAGCTGAACAATGGGAACATATGGACATGGGGAGGGGAACAACATACACAGTGGGGCCTGTCATGGGGGTGGAAAGAGCATTAGGAAGAATAGCTAATAGATGCTGGGCTTAATATCTAGGTGATGGGATGATCTGTGCAGCAAAACACCATGACACACTTTTACTTATGTAACAAACCAGCATACCCTGCACATGCATCCCTGAACTTAAAATAAAAGTTAAAGGAAAAAAGAAAATAGCTTGTCTGCTTTAAGTTTGAATGGGAAAGGGGGAAACGGTCAAACCTGCTTGAGGAGGCGATACTGAATTAATGTCTCAAAATATTATTGTGATAGCTCATCTCCTAGTAAAATCCCCACTTCCTTAAAACCCAAATGAATGCCTTCTATCCCACCCCTAACCCTGAAGTGAAAGGAGTAACCTATATTACTTAACTAAATGGGTTATTTAGGAAACTATATCCTGCTTATGCAGCATCACCGGGGGTGGAAAGTCAAGGCTGTTCACAGGGCAAATTATTCAATGTGCTCTCCTGGCATGCGGGGTGGGGCTGGAGATGGGGGATACCAATACTATCATATTCAGTGTTCACTTTGTACCACGTGCTCTTCTGAGCCTTTTCCATTCATGAAACCATTTTATCATTACACTATTTATCTATGTGATAAAGGCCATATTATTCCTTTTTAATACCAGATCAAGAAACCAAGGCATAGAGAGTTTACATGATTTTTCAAAGTCCAGCACTAGGAATTAGGAAGATAGTCTGGTCTGTGTCCAGAGCCAATGCTCCTTTTTTATTTTTAGAGAGAGTGTCTCACTCTGTCAGCCAAGCTGGTCTCAAACTCCTGGGCTCAAATGATGCTCCCGCCTTGGCCTCCCAAAGTGTGTAAGCCACTGCACCCAGTCCTGAGCCCATGTTCTTAATCACTATGCTATGCTAATATATCACACTCCTCTTTTTTTTAGGCAACCAGAGTTAGAATAGCAGAATAGGAAGAATGTAGTAGTATGTTCCCATCTGCTATTAAAGACATACCTGAGATTGGATAATTTATAAAGGAAAGAGGTTCAGTTGACTCACAGTTCCTCATGGCTAGGAAGGCCTCATAATCATGGCAGAAAGCAAATGAGGAGCAAAGTCACATCTTACATAGTGGCAGGCAAGAGAGCTTGTGCAGGGGAACTCCCCTTTATAAAACCATCAGATCTCATGAGACTTATGCACTATCATGTGGACAGCAAGGGAACACCTCACCCCCATGATTCATTTACCTCCCACCAGATCCCTCCCAGGACAGGTGGTAATTATGAAAGCTACAGTTCAAGATGAGATTTGGGTGGGGACACAGCCAAACCATATCAGAGAATTTCCTCTGAGTCCTGATAAAACTCAGTCATCTTTAGTTTTTAGCCTGCTCTATGAGAACGTAACTTTGGCAGAAAGTGTGGGTTTAATCTCCAGTCCAGACAGAATTTCTGATTATGTCCTGTGCTCCTTGGAGCCAACATGCATCATTCAGACTGTGCCCTGTAGATTGAGAGCTGGCCTTCTGAACAAGTTTGTCATCATTAGGAAGCCGAGCAGAGGTTCCCTCTATGTACTCAGTTACTGCCTTCACCAGGTGGGGTCTCCATGCCTTTTTTTTATTAAATTTAATCTCAGCTGTCTGTTGGAAAAACAAACAAACAAAAAACAGGCTCCAACTGGGCCCAGACAGGTACAAAACCAGAGAGTCCATGAGTGAGTCAAAGAGCGGCTCATTTTTTCTCTTCTAAATTATTTGTAATGTTGTGAAATGTTCCTCTTCTCTAGGCCTGTAGTAACCTGTCTTGCTGACTCAGTATAGTCTTGTTTTCTAACAGCAAGTTTCTTCTGAATGGAACATTGAGGAGATACACCCATTTGTCATAGTACCGTGATTCCTTTACCTTCATGCTGGAGATGCCGCAAGACTGACCACTAATATGCAAAATGTTGTCAATGTATGAATTGGCACTTTCAATATGGTACTTGGAAGAAACTGTGCTAGTTCTACTGAATTGTTTTCTGTTCCAACAAAAAGAGCTATTAAGAATTCAGAGTAGAAAGGGTACTTTAAAAGGTAACTTGGATGCATTTCCTTCTAAGAATTCCACAGAGTATCAGAAAACTCCTCAGTGAACTCCAACAATCTGACATTTTGTACTCTCTTCCTTCTGCAATTTCTACACACCTGAGGCTAAAAATCATCTTCAGTGTTCTTTTAAGCTCAGTCTCTTCACAGGACTCTCATACACCTGAAATCAGCAATGACTATTGAGAGTAACTCTCCAAGATATTTACCATCTCTGTGTTGAAACCAGAATTTCTATCATCACTCCATCAGTTGACTAATGTATGTACACAGAGAGACAGCAATCTGATTGTCTTTGCCATTAAAACCTATCATGATATTAGCATTATCACAGAGAGCTTATGTGCTGGAGAGACATAGGGAAGACCAAGACAGACTTTTACTTGGCTCTATAGAGACACTTCATTCTGAATACTCCCAGATATAATGGGAGTAGAGTGAAAGAGGGTAGACATGGGGCAGAGGTTAATTTCCTGAATGTTAGATGGAATTTTATATGCATTTCCATTTAGGCTTTCAGATAACAGCAAGTCTGATTAGACTTTTGACCCCTGTGATATATGGGTTATATTACTGGGCAAAGAAACTTAAATTATTCTAAAAATGAAGCATCTAAAGTGAGAGAACATTTGTGTTTTAGAAACAATAAGAAAGATCCATGAAATGATGATGAGCTAGTCCAGGACAGTAGTAATGAGAACAGATGTGTTCGTATAATTTAGACACAGCCGTGAAATATTAACTTATTGCACCTGGAACCTCAGGAAGAGGAACTAACAGAAGGTAACTGCTTAAAGGTGAACTCTTGAAAATAACTATGTGGCTGATGCTGTTAATTAATATAGGAAATATCAGAAGACAATGAGAAGGAGCAAGTTCCCCACAGAAGAAAACAAATGCCATGGGGGATCTATGTATTTAAATTTTCTGCTTAATGTCCTACCAAAGATAGAAATTGATAGGAATTCAATGAAGCTCAAGAGAGTTTATCAGTAGAAAATTAGGTGAGGAAAAAAAAAAAACAGAAAATGTCTTCAGTGAACAAACGGGTTATCAAACAACCAAATAAAGGATATATTTAAAAGAAAAGCATATGAAATATAACACAAAAGGAGATTCAATATGTAACAAAGGGGATACAAACACTCAAAGATCAGATTTAGGGAAGGAGCCTGAGGACTGTTCAGAAGGACGCAATAGGAGAAAGTCCGGAAGAGAATTGTAAACCTGATGCCTCAGGAGGAATGCACTTTACAAATAGGGCGGCTCAGTATTAGCTTACAGAGAGATCACATAAGACTAGATTGCAAAAAGGTCTTGAGGAAGTAAAGACTCAGACTGTGGACTATGCTTTTGAGAATATTGGGTATGAAAAAGGGTGACTTCGGCATCCATCGGTTTTGTTCTAGGAGAATTTAGAAAAAAAATGAAAGAGAAATATGGTATTATTTTTGGAAATAGAAACTGAAAATGTACCTATCTAGATAGACTATAGAAAGAATAAGATTTCCAACAGAAATTAATTCTGTGGTTCTGTTTGATAGTCATAAGATTAAAATCTATTTCACCACTTTTCAGAGGATCACAAACAACACACAATAGTACATTAACTCTGTAACAACCAACATGTTTCCCTGATACTACAGTTTTCTTCCACTGTGTTCAACGTGCAGTCTTATTCTACAGACTGTTTCACTCATAATATCAGAATTTATCCCAGAGACAGTGAAAAAATATCTAATTTAAAAGCTTAAGCAGCACAATGTAATTTAATTAACGAAGTGGCTCATTTTTCCTACAGTGAGTTTAGGTTTATAAAGTGCATCTCCAAATTGTTACTGTGACCTCATCCCTACTTATCTACCAGTTCTAATAACCAAAGCTCTTTTTTAAGTACCGGATTTCCCAGTGTCAGCTCACTTACTGCAACCTTTTTTGCTAGCCCTCCCTGAGTGTCATTGTTGTTTGAATTATTACCCTGTGCTTTCCAGATGACTATCTTTGCCTGCAATGGGAACATCTAACCTCCTGTGTCTTGTCAGAGACCTTATCTCATTTCTAAATCATAACCTTTCCAATTCAAGCCTATCTCAATAAAGACTCAGAACCTTGACTATGACTTGTTCAGACTCTGCTGCTGTTTTCTCTTCTGCTATCTTATCAGCTTTCAGACTGATGGTCATTGTGATGAATTGGTGGTGTGGTGTGTTGTCACATTCCTAAGTGACAAGTAGGGATCCCGTTCTCTGTTATTTGACAGTTACATGAGTAAAGATCAGTTATTCGTCCAGGGATGTTGAGTTATTTTCTCTACCATTCTGTGAGCATTATAAAGAAAGAATCAAAGATCAAACTTGAGACAAGAAAACAGAGAGTCAAGAAAAGTTGCACCTCTTTTGAATGTAGAAACCTGGCATATATAGAATAAGAAAAGGAGATAACTATAGCCAAAAAATAAAAGACACACGAGAGGTCAGTAGTATATGATATGTACAATCCAGGAAAGATACTCTATAACTAATGACAGAAATAAAATCAGCTGTGCTGTGGCTAATTTATTCCCATTATGTTGATGGTACTTTAGTTGGTATGTCATATTTGGAAAACCAATCACATATCATTTTTATGATTTTTATAAAAGCAAGACTTTTATAAAATGGGAGATAGACAATATTTGCCTTCACTTAGGAGCCTTTGAATGAAGGATCCTCACATGATCACTGATACACAGAAAAACATATGCTATTACTTCAAGTGTCATAGTTGCCAATGTGTATGTTTAATATGGGTTTGTTTAAATCAGCGTCCATGTGCACAGTTAGCAGACAACTTTTCCACCAGTTTGGCCCAGAATAATTGAGTCCATTTATACTCAACAGTGTACTGGCAAGCAACCTGCATGGCATGCTGGGAGGACTCAGTTTGATGTGGGACTTCTCCCAGCATCTGTAGTTACTGGCAATACTTGCATGTTGTTATATCTCAGACCTGCACATCCCATGGAGAGGTTTCTCTCCCTTGGCTCTGCAGAGGGAGGATGAACTTTGGATATAGTTTGATAATCTGACTGTCCTTTGGTTGATTTTCATCATATCTTTTTCTGATTTTGACATATTAATCACCGGTTGTCATGGTATTGGAGTCCTCTCCCTTTTCATGGATGATTAAATTGATGATGTTTGAAAACTGTGTGCTAAACTTGGATCACAGTGAAAAGTTAGTAATAATCCTGTAAGCAATTATTTTATCTTAAAACATGAAATATTCTTTTCAATAGAAGTCTGAAAATCAGGCAAAAATTAATTAAGAATAAAAATGATGAAGTAATAGTTTAATACTTCAATATTTCAATCATTATAAGCTCTTAAACTTAATAATTAGACTCCATATGCAATTTTAGAGCTCAACTTACATGATTTAATAAAAGAGAAATTAATGTTTAATAAGTAACATATTTTCATTGTCTCACCAGAAGAAAAATGTGGTAATATGCAACTAAGTGAATAGATCATATTTTTACAGCATGCCTACAACTAACGTTAGTAAGCTTGTTTTCAAAGAATAACCTAATAAAAATGGAGAAAGAATATGGGGTACTAATGTATATCAATACTAAACATAACTCAGTTACCCTGTCTGAGAGTCAAAATCTATTACACTCTAGTAAAACAGATGGATTTTCTATTTGCCAATTATAGTCTAGGTTTTTACTGAGGTCAATAAACACAAACTGTACGAATCTTTCATAATATTTTTTCCAGATAAATATATGTACTCTAAATGCCAAAAAGTACATAAAGTACATTCCGATATATAAAAACAATAGCAAAAATGAAAATTTATGAGACTGAGAAGCAACTCTCACACTGAAAAAGTAATATTATGAGTGGAATTATGTCTCTTCATATTTAATTATTTCTTAGGCATCCTACTGAAATCAGTAGCTCCTGCAACTTGTGTCTACTTTCTAAAATCTTTTTCTTTAATATTTAAATATTCAACTATTAATTTCACATTATTTTGAAGGTTGGTCTTAGACTTTCGTGTGTGTGTACTTTGCAGGTTAAGGCTGTAGAAATAACATAGTGTAATTTCTCACAAATTCCTCATCATGCTAAAATTATTTGTTAGTTTTTAACTTTTTGGTTTGGACAAAATGTTACCCACTTATAGTTGTTTTTTAATAAAAGTTTTTATTTTTTATTTCTTTTTATTTTTTTGAGACAAGGTCTCACTCTGTCAACCAGGCTAGAGTGCAATGATGTGATTATGATTCAGGGCTCACTGCAGCCTGGATCGCCTGACTCAAGCTATCCTCCCACCTCAGGCCCTCCCGCCTCTCCAGTAGCAGGGACTACAGATACATGCCAACACATCTCGCTATTTTTTTTATCTTTTTAGACATGGGGGTCTCACTATGCTGACCAGGTTGGTCTCAAACTCCTGGGCTCAAGTGATTCTCTCGGAGTATTTTGAATAGTAAGAACAAACTAATACTTCATTACCCTGAGATATTTTCATGCCTATTTCCTACAAACAAGGCCATTATTCTTTATAATCACCATATACCACCAAAACCATGAATTCACATTTATACTTTATTATCATTAATTCTTCAGCTCACATTCAAATTTCTTCAAATGTCCCAATAATAGCTTATATAGGGAAAAAAATCTAGTTCACAATCACATTGCATTAATTGTCATGACTTTATATTCTTCAACTCTATGATATTTCCTTAGCCTTTCCTTACTTTTCACAGCCTTGACATTTTTAATATCATAAGCTAATTACTTAATACAATGTACTTCAGTTTGGATTTGATCAGATCTGGGTTTTAGATGTTGAGCAGTGACATCACGGAAGTGGTGTTAAGGTCTTCTTATTGTGTCTTATCCAGTAACACCCAGTTTAAACCTGTCTCTTGGTTGATGATGTTTGTGTTGATTGTTTGATTAAGGAAATATGAGCCAAGCTTTTCCACTGTGAAATTATGCTATACCCCTTTGTGATTAACGTATTTCGTAAGAAAGTAGTTTGAAATAATAAATACCTGATTCCTCACCAAACTTTCAATCTACTCACTGTTTTATGTTTGTATTGACTCCTTATTTGCTATTGTATTTAATAGATTAAATTCATAAATATCATTATTTACCTTGATTATTCTTTATTCAGTCAGTGGGTCCCCATTCAATCTGACGTCTGGGGCTTTTTTCCATCATCCTTTGAGCTCTTTTGACACTACAAACGGTCCAAGCTCATTTTGTGCTTGTTCTGCTCATCTGATCTAAAATCCAGGATGCTTTTCACTACACTGTTTTACTTGTAAATGATCCACGAAAGTAATAAAGATGTTTTCTATTGAGAAGCCAAACCTCCAGAGTGGATTCACGCATTTTATAAAATTTATTTTCATTCCAGAAATTGTGGTATGCAAATTTGAATGAGACTTCACTCCTGGATTCCTGTAATTAACAGCGGAAAAATCAAAACAAAATAAACACATGAACAAAAAAATAAAACAACTAAACGAGCCTTTTATTGGTTTAGACCAGGTTAAGTTTTAAATGTCAAATGACTTATGACAACTCAGTCTCAGGACAATGGATAAAAGATTAGAGATATGAATACATGTTTAATCTTTTAAGTTTTTATCCTGATACTAGAATCTGTATGTGAGTTTATAAAAAGGATTGTTTTCACAGTTTAAGTCGCTGATAATTCAAAGTAGTTGACTGACATGCTATCATCGTCAAAGAAGAGTTAGACAAATTTGGAGGACAAATTTGGAAAAGATATAATACAGGTAGAAAACTTGCAAACACCTTAATTTGCACTGCAATTATTAGACATAGGCGGCCACTAAACCTTGTATTTATATATACTTGTTCTGTCAGTGTCTTCTCAAGCACTGGCAAACCTAATCTGAAATATATCCAGTATGTTGACCTCTGAGAGGAATCGGTTTACTGAATGATGAATAAATCCAAGCAAACTAAAGTCTCAGGGGGCTCAAGAATGAAGCCTGAGACCAGTGTGACATGGGATCAGTAGCCAGGCCGGCAGTGAACAGAAGTAACCGTCACACACTTGTCGGACTTTATGAGACAGTTTAAATATAAATAGAATGAATAGCAGCCAAATCCAGTCGTTCCAGTCCTCTCTTGCCTCTGTAGCTGTGACTAAAACCTCCACCAGTGACCACTGGGATTTGTAACATCCTTTTGCCAGCAACAGAATCCAGACAGTCATTAAATTGGATATAAGCAAGACAGGAATTGAGAATGGAGATTGGGTGGTTTAGACCCCCAATGAAACCAACTGCAGAAAACCCAGATTTCCCAGATGTAATCTGAGGCCTTGGAGTTCCAGTCACCAGTTGTGCCCTGAAGTAAATAAAGGTAAGGCCATTTTGTGTGAGGGTGACTAGGTGTGCTGGGAAAAATAATTCTCACTACTGAGTGAATGGAAGGGATATATGTGCATTTGAACTCTCCCAGGCTCACTCTGACTGTACATACATTTATGCATATACCTCTCACTCTTATTTCACCCACATACTTCATATATGTATCCATAAAGTTGACTCTCAGATTAATTTCAATAATTGGCACATCTTCATTAAATAATTGAATTATATTTTATGCAAGAAAACTAAAGAAATCTAACTAAAAATGACAGTAGTTCCTATGTAGTTTTTAAATTACTCTCAAAGTAAGTTCTATTGCATTTAATGGAAACAGAATTCCTTCAGGGTATATCAACTCTATGAAATCCTGTGATCTCATCTCTCTGGAGTTCATCCAGAGCAAGAAGAGTTGCCTCAGATAATACTGACCTAAAAGATTCAAAATCCATCCACAGAGAAGACTTCAGTGCTACTTCAGTACTAAATGCAGAAGCAGAATTAGCATAAAATTAATAAAGTTCGGGTTCACAGACCCTCACTTGCATGGACTCCTTCCATAACATTAAGAAGATCCTATCAGTTTCATATTAATTATTGCATATTACAAATCTTAAGCAAGCTCATCTCCCAACTTGTATAACTTTTAAGCCCTAAATGAATATATATACACACACACACACACACACATATACATATTCAAATTTATATATATATTCAAATTTATATATATATAATTATATATAATATAATTTTATATATAATTTTACATAATATAATTATATATATAATTTTATATATGTAATTATATAAAATTATATATATAAATTTGAATATATATAGAAATACAGAGAAATTTGAATATATATGGAAATTTGAATATATATATTCATTTAGGCATTAAGATATATTTTTTCTTATAGGAGATAGATAGATAGATAGATAGATAGATAGATAGATAATAGGATATATGTATATTCTATTTTCTCCTAACTAAATTTATTTTTAGGCAAGATGTACAATTGTTCATTCATTCATTTACTCATTCATTCAAATGATGTCTATTGAACATTGGCCTTGTATGAGTTAGTAGGATAAAATTCATGAGAAAATAAAGTCACAGGATTGTCTCTTAAAGAGATTATACCCTGGAAGCAAAGAGAAACAAGATTATAAAAACGTAAAGGGTAGAAAGCGAAAATTATTACACACAGTGTTCTCTGTACTCAACACACACAAATTTGCAGGTAAATGGAATAAGAGGTGAGTGCACAAAAACACAGTAAATCACTGGAACATGCATTGAATTTCTGAGTGTGCTTTGACTATATTTACATCTTTGTTAAGGCATCTTTGGATAGTGATGCCTAAATTTACTAGATGTCCTTGGGGATATAGCATAATGGGTATTAAAGATGGGAAACATTTGTTAAGCTAACATCATTTAAACAAGAAAAAAATGAATTCATATTTCAATGTCACATTGTGTTTTCAAAGCCTAATGACCCTTCTTAATCAGGCTGTGGGAAGTCATAAAATGCCTCCCAAATTTAGCTGCTACTTCAAAGTTAAAGAGAGTGTGTTTTTTGTCTTCATTAAGTAGCTATCCTCTTTTCTGGTAGTCTAAAGCCTCAGTTCATTCTAGTTCATGGATTTTTCTTGCTAATTTCTATTGATTTCTTACATTGAAGTTGAAAATAGGACTACAAAATTGGCTTTGAAAAAGTTGTGCAATTCAGTTTTACTAGTATTTAACAATTTCATAAATATGTCAGATTAGGATTTCATTCAAACACCAGGCAAAATTTAAATATTATCTAAAATATGTCATATGTGTTACATAAACAGTATTTGGTCTTCTGCTGACATTAAGATCAGAATTTAAATTAAAAGCAAATTTAATAAAAGTTGACACTTCTTCAAACAATATACATAATCAAATCTGGTTTAGAAACAAACTGCTTACCACTGCCTCAGTTATTCACAGAGAATATCATGGCCGTTGTAAACCTCAACTATCTACAGAGTGCATTTGCCTCTCTCATAACAGGCATATTCTCATAGGAAAAGCATAATTTTAGCTCGTTATTTATGCAAGGATCATAAAATTAGTGACAAGAATGTGTCAGATAATGGGGTAGGCTCTGTGCTCACAGTAAACATAAAAGCCAGTAGCGACAGACAGGTAAACACACAAATTATAATAAAGCAAAGGAAGTGCCTCCTTGTAGGTAAGAATAAAGTGTGGTCCCCACCCACTGCGGATGGAGCCAATTGCTCTTCCATGGATTATGAGGTAATTCTCCAAAAGGATGCAACAATTTCAGGCTTTAAAAATATTACTGAAGCCTTCAGGTAAAGAAAGAGATAAGGCTTTCAGGCAGACAAACAGCTAAAAAAATGGCATGAAGCCATGGCAAAGCCTGCTGTACTCAGGATATGACAGCAATTCTATAACTGGACTTCAGAAATGGTTCAAACAGGTGCCAAAGAGGCTGGGAGGGTAGACTACAGTGAGGCTGGAGTGCTTGACTCAATCTTGTGGCCAAGAGAAAGCCAAGGGAGAGTTGAAGCTGGAAAATGAGGTAATCAGATTTATTTTGTAGACAGACAGCTCCTTTGGTAGCATAGAAAATGAAATACAGGTGATGAAAAGTGGAGAAATGAATGACCAGAGGAGAAAGATTTGAAGCAGGCCTTATAAGACATGATATACATCTGAACCAAAGTTCAGTGGAAATAAGGATGGAGGCAAAACCAGAAATTTAAGACATTGCTGGGATCCTCTAGTAATTGATGACAAATTGATGTGAGATATGAGAACACTAGAAAGAATCATTTAGATTCTACCTGCTTACCTGAAAAATGTGAGGTTCTCTTAACTGACAGAGAATCCATTCCAATCTCAGCCTCCACCATCACATCTTCTCTTCTGTGTCTGTCTTGCCCTCTGCATGTGGCTTGTAAATAAACTTGTCCCTGGATTTACGCATGCAGTAAGATCACTAAAAAGAAATAAAAATCTCAATTTTTAAAATAATGAGTTTGAGTTTTCTTGAAACTACCAAGCAAGCCCCTAATTTATTTACAAACTGATACACTGATAAATTGATTTACTTTCTCACAATTCTCTCTTTACCCAGCCTCATCTATTCTTTTACAGTGAGAAAAAAAAAAATAGTACAGAGCTGTCTTAACTATGTGAGGTAGCAAAATCTATCAGGCCCAGAGAGACATGAGTTGACTATCAGACTTTAGTCATGCCCAGGCACCCATACCTGGGGGCAAGTGTTTAAAGATGTTTTTTCCCATCTAGCTGCACTCATTATCATCATGTATCTGGAATTCGTGAGACAAAGACGAATATACAGCCAATCAATAGTTTATGTTATTTATCTCCAAATTCTTGGTAAAAAGTTTAGGAATTGCCTCTTTTCTCCTTTAAAAACTGACTTATTACTGCTACTAATCCTCGTACATATTCAGGACAACTTGAATCTATTTTCTTACGTGACCATCTTCAACTTTCTCACGTGAATAAACCCTCTTTGAACTAGATTCTGGCCTTTTTGATTATTTTAGGCTGACAATAGCAATAGTAAATGGACTAAGATAGGTACCAATCAATAATAAGCACCATAAATATTAGTTAATAGAAGACTGGTTAGATAAATTATGATACAAGAAATAATAAAATACTTTTAAGACATTAATACAATTTGGTGCATTCATATATTCGACATGAAAAAAAATCAAGGGAATCAAAGCACAAAATGAATAGTAAAATCAGTGCCTATAGTGTGTTACCATTTCAATTAAAGACCACTATATTTTATTCCTAGGGTTGATGTAATAAATTACCATGAACTTGATGGTATATAACAACAAAAGTTTGTACTCTCGCAGCCCTGGAGGCCAGAAGTTTGAAATCAAAAGGTCCCCAGAGCTGTTTGTGCTCCCTCTACAGGCACTAGTGAAGAATCTGTTCCATGCCTCTTTTACCCAAGTGTTTGTCAACTTCTTTGGCTTGTGGTCAAATCATTTCAATCTCAGCCTCCATTGTCACATCTCCTTCTCTTCTGTGTCCATCTTGCCCTCTGTGTGTGGCTTGGAAATACATTTGTCCCTGGATTTGCAGCTCAACCAGTGCAGGATGATCTCCTCAAGGTAAGATCCTTAATTTAATTACATGTGCAAAATTCATTTTTCTAAATATGGTAACAGCTTCAGCGGATTAGGACATGGAAATATCTTTTGTTGGGGGGGTCACAATTCAACTCACTGCAGACAGCTTTTTGTACTTGTTTCAACATGAACATTATCTGAAAAGATAGGCAAAAAGTTACTGAGTTTTTGTTTTGTTTTATTTTCCTCCACAGTAAGGAGAACATTGGTAATCCTGGCATGGAAAACCAACTTAGTTTTCTTTGTGTACATTCATTTATTGTTTGAATTTTCTCGTTTACCATGATTACATGTTACATTTGAAATTAAATAAAATGTAATCTAAAACTTAAAGGACTGCAAAATTATTTGACTTGAAATTAAGTCATTTAATAAAATAACTTAAAGTTTTGTTTTTGAAAACCCCTTAGATGTATAGACTAAATAAAATACAGGCAGAGCAGCCTAGGAGCTTTGTGAAGGCTGTCACATATTAAGAGAAAAATAAACTGGACATGCTGAGTTTTACTCAATAACTATAATTTTATCATTGGAAATGGACAGAAATGCTAATTCTAGAGGATCATATTTTTCAAATCTATTTCTGTTCTAGTTCCTTGAACATAAGAATTCCAAAACACACTGACGCCTGATAAAAATATCAGCATCTCTGTCTCACAAAAGAGAGTGGTCATCCCTCACATCCAGTCCGCCGTAGACTGCATTACTGCTTTGACCTCTCCAAGGTTAGGGCATTCAGCACTGGAGAACTGCTATAATGTGGAAATCCATGAATTTCTGTTGGGCAGCTAAAAGTGCCTCTAGTGTCCTAAGCGGTGATGAAAGTCATAATGAAAGTGACTTGCAGAATGACTTTAACTTAGTGGAATGACTGATTCTTCAATACATATGATATTTGAGAACTCCCAGACATAATCAATGGAGTTTTCTCTGGAATAGGAAAACTAGAGAATAATGAACTAGTGAATTTTTATGATTGACTACATTGTGATATGATTACATTTTCCTGAAACAAATCTTAACATACTTTATTTCTGCATAGTAATGCACTTTTCATATGTAAAATTATTGAAAATAAAATAACCCTAATCTCTGCCTGTCCTCAGAGAAGTAGAGTTCTCTACCATCAATTAATTTTTTATTTTAATTTACATTTTAATTCCTTTCAGTCTCTAGTCTTATGCTTATTTGTATGTAAGTTGTTACTAAAGATTAGTATCCCTCTTCTGGGGAAATAAATAGGTAGTTCTGAACTATTTTCAATGCACAGCACTAACACTGATTGGCTGGGCATAGGTCACATGCTTATCTGTGAAACAGGAAATAGAGCACTTAGTGCCCTAAGCCAGGTGCCCAGCATTTTTATGGTACTTACAAAGGAAGTGAGACTATTGAATTAACATCTCCAACAGGTGGGGAGGGCAAAACAGTCTGAACAGACTAAACTTAATGTCATTTCAGTTACTATCAATAAAATCATGGAGGCTCTCTTGGGAGAGTAAACACAAGACAGACACTTTGCTTTACAAATCATCTGTAATTCTCTTTTCTTCACATTAACAAAATGTATATACCAATAGAGTAATAAGTTACAAATGAAAATAAAAAGGAAATGCTGGGCTATAGAAAGAATCTGTGATTTTGTTTTAATTTACTGCAGGAGGTTGAATTGGCAGCTTTGATTTTCATGGAAAACTATTTAGTTTTTCGTATTCTTGAGAATGATTAAGATAGTAATACAAAAGAACAAAACTAAATGAGCAGATGACGGCTGTAACACTGAAGTGCTTGTTGTAAGCATGTGCACTTATGCAGTAGCCTAGTTCCCCTTGATGCCTTCTGCCCACCCTTCTTTCCCTCTGTTATCAGAGTAATGGACATCCTCAGTCAGTTTCCCCCAGCTGTTCTTTATATATGTAATCATTGCACATGTCTAGGGTTAAGGCTTAAGATTTTAAACTCAGTGAGTAGTTACTACTGCAAGTAGCTCTCCTTTTCCTATGGGAATCATTTGAGGTCAGTCTGGCTTCCAGCCTATATGTGAATGAGAACAACACTGCTGGTGCTGGATTTCTGTCAGTGACAGAGAGATTTTTGGATTCCATTTCTCTCCTCTTCCTTCACTTCCTCTCCGCTTTTACCATAGATCCCTTTCTTTCCACATTAACTTGAGTACATGGCAGTAAACGACTATGCATGACACTGAAACTACTTCTGTATGTGACCTAATTTTTAATTCCACATGAGCTGACTTCCAAAAAGTAAACTACGCCTTTCAGGCAACAGATTCTGTTTCCAAAAGCATACTTATTTTTAAAAGATGTTATTCTGCATTGCTAAGCTATTGGCTGAGTTTTAGAAAATTCTGAAGATTTTTAAAATAACTCATGGTTTTTCATTAATAATAGAATCATTTAAGATTGTTTCAAAATCCTTTATATATACACATATATATGTACATATTCAATTTTTTAAAAGCTAATTGGAGGGTCGGATAAGTGGTATAGCATATGATTACTTTTTCAATGGAAAAAAAGTCTAATTTAAGGAAAAATGTGCCTTTTTCTCATCCTGTAAACAGTATTAATTACTTCTAGAGAATAAATATTATGTGATTAAATATGTTTAGTTATTTATACATTGCAGTATTGACTTTATCACGTTCTTGCTGTATCTGTTATGTCAGCTCCACTGAGAGACTACTTCTAGTTTGCTGTGAATTCTCTGAAATCTCTACAATATATATCGAATTTCTAAAATTGTGAGCCTATCATTAGTGGAAAGAATAGCAAGGAGAAAAAAAGGAAATCCGTTTTTCTTCCTATTAGTAGGAGGTGCCAAAGTGAATTAAGAAATGGAATTTTGGGGCCTGGTGCAGTGGCTCACGCCTGTAATCCCATCACATTCGGAGGCCAAGGTGGGCAGATAACCTGAGTTCAGGAGTTCAAGACTAGCCTGGCCAACATGGTGAAACCCTGTCTCTACTAAAAATACAAAAATTAGCCAGGCATGGTGACAGGCCCCTGTAATCCCAATTACTCAAAAGGCTGAGGCATGAGAATTGCTTGAACCTGGGAGGCAGAGGTTGCAGTGAACCGAGATTGTGCCACTGCACTCCACCCTGGGCAACAGACTAAAACGCTGTCTCAAAAGAAAAAAAAAGGCTGGGCGAAGTGGTTTATGCTTGTAATCCCAGCACTTCAGGAGGCTGAAGCGGGTGGATCACCTAAGGTCAGGCGTTCAAGACCAGCCTGACCAACACGGAAAACCCCGTCTCTAGTAAAAATATAAAATTAGCTGGGTGTGGTGGTGCATGTCTGTAATCCTAGCTACATGGGATGCTGAGGCAGGAGAATCGCTTGAACCCAGGAGGTGGAGGTTTTGGTGAGCCAAGATCAGGACATTGCACACCAGCCTGGGCAACAAGAGTGATACTCCGTCTCGAAAGAAAAGAAAAGAAAAAGAAAGAAATGGGCTTTTTTCAACCTACTCGTGCCAACTCCAAAATCAAACTATGATTCTGCTATAACACTTCCGTATTTTAAGAATCAAACCTAACTGAGACAGTTTACTGCTAGAAATATATATTTTATTCCTCAAGTGTACTTAGGTGGCCAAAAGATTAAGAACCATCAATCAAATCAGGAAAGAGTGTTAAACTAGCTGTTTAACAATTAGTAAATAAAATATTCAGACAAATAATTGTTGTATTCACTAACACATTTTTGGGTGTATAGTGAAATATTTATTCAAATTTCATACTCAAACTATTACATTAATATTTTCAAGGAAACTTCTAGGAATGAATTATCTTTGTTAGAATTTTAAACATTTTAAATTATTTTCTCAACAGAGTATGTCATACTCATATTATGGAATGATTTTATTTGTTCAAAACTAGTCTTCCCAATACATTATGAGCTTTAGGAGTCTAGAGATTGTTTATGTATGATGTTCCATCCTCAGCATAGTGATTGGTACATTATAAACATTCAATGAAACTTTTAAATGAAAGATGTTTATTGGGTAAAAAAGATCTTCTCAATTCATTTTGAACTTTATTTATATTACAAAATAATAACATTATGCAGAAATTCTGCCAACTTTACTTTGCCAGAAGGACAACTTAACCTAATTATATTTCTTTAAAACAGACCTCACTAGGAGATAGCTATAAAATTGAAATAGTATGGTAATAATATCCAAGATCTGGTAACACTTACAATGAATAAAATGCATATAAAAGATCTTAAAGATATAAATTAAACCAATAGTCTGGTATTATTGAAAGCCTGTTCTCCAAGAGTACTTATTTCTAGATTGGAAAAACATATTATTTGCCTCCAACTTAAGCTGTTGCCTTTATGGAAAAGCAAACACTAAAGCCACAATATCTATCTGGTAGAGTTAATCTTTGAAGACTAAAATAGTCATAGGTCATTCTATACTTAAAAATATCACATTAATGACAACTCTATTAAACATAATCATCAAGTTCATTACCACAAAGAATTTTTTAGGGAAGAAGACCAGAAGCCTTCTGCTGAGACAAGGAAGAACTGTTTCTGTCATCAGAACAGCAATAAACAAGCAAAACAAAATTACACTTGTGTAAACAAGTGCAAAAGTAATGGTTCACACACTATTTTCCTTCCATTGACCCCTTTGGTAGGTCAAATTACCCCTTAGACCACCTACACTCAATTCCACCACACACGGACACATAGTTATTGGGGTTTTCTAAATTTGGGGTTCTTCCCTCACCACCCTGAAAATATGATTTTTATCACTTAAAGTTATAGCAAGATGAAGAATAGAAAACAATTTATGGGTAGAAGGAAAGAAACAATTCAGCACCCACTCATGTGTTAGTCAGCAAGGTGCTAATCACATGTCTAATTCAGATAATGCTTCCAATTTAGCTGTAAAATCAGTAGTAGGAGATTATGAAACACCAATAGTAATTATAGTACTTGTCCAAATGTCCTTACATTTTTCTTTGACCATAAATCCCTGCACCCAATGAAATGCTACAATAGCAGTTGGTACCTATGATTTCAGATTTCTCAGCAATTTAGCACTTTACACAAGACTACAGTTAAAAAGCAATCCTATGTTTTAAACCCTACCACTTTCCTCATCTTTAATGATGTTTTCTGAAAGCCTGACTGAATCTTGGACCTAAAAATAGTTGTTTTTTCAATTTCTCTGTTTGTTTTCTACATTCACTCTCTTTGCCTAAAATCCACCTCCCTTCTTCCTTTACAAAGTAGAATTACTTTACGTTTTAATTTGTATCTTTAACACTGAAATTTAAAGACAAAAAGGAAGAAATGCACTTAAAGAATCTGCATTTGAGAGTATTAAAAAACATACATTTGTATTTTATATTGATTTAATAATTGGAAACAATTCTATTTCATTATTCCATGAATATTTTTTCAAGTTTCCTATACTATCAGTGTTTGTGATATAGTGTTTTGCTTAGAATCCATGGATCTGTTTCCATGGGTGGTGGTGTTAAATGCTCTTTCTTTTATGGCTATTAGGTAATCTTGCTAAGCAAACATCTTATTAATGTTTCAAAAATGCATTTTCTCCTTAGAGAATTTGCAGTAATTTAGTTTATTTTGCAAAGTTCTGTGAGTACTTTAAAGAAAGAGTTCACTTCAAAGGCAGATAAAAACTAGGGGTGATAATGAGTGCATCCACATGGAAAAAAGAGGCATAAAAAGAAAAAATATTGTAATATAGATATAGCTCTACACCAAAGGATGTTTCCTTTTTCTGATCTTATGATTTGTTACAGTTTTGCAACTAATGTTTCCCACAACATCTTTTGTCTGGTATATTTTCAGGTTACATGCTGCAAAAGAAAAAAACCTCAAATTCTATCCACTACCAAATTAAATGCTTTCTAATACTTGTTCTTTCTGTACATTTCTAAAAAATTAACAACTTTTGTTTTCTACCACAGATAAAATATGTCCTTTTGAATAACCTTGGAAAGGAAATATTTTACAAAATGCCACATGACAAATAAGATGGTAAAAAAACAAAAGAAGAAAAAAGCATACTGAAAGAGAATCAGTCCAGACCTCCAATTTGGGTCGTCAAAGGAGTATACTTCCTTTGTAGAGGAATCTGACAAGCATTCCATCAGAGACATAGCTAGGCTGAAAAATGGATGCTAAACAAAGAAATATGAAGTCAATTGGAAGTAGAATAGAATAAACAAAGCAAAGCAAGTTGGATTATTACATTAAGAAAGAAATGACAGCATTAAGATAAATACATATAATATTGAAAATCAGAAGTAAAAAATGTATTTAATAACACTATGGATGTTTGAAATTAATTTTTCATAGCATACAATATTTCATTTTCTGAAAGGAAAACATAAACAAATGTATAAGGTAATGGCTTATTCAAAAATCTTTTGAAATTATATGTTTTATTCCACTATAAAGAAATGCCAGAAAATAGTTTAATGAGAGAAGAGGGCAGAATTGTTCTTTCAGACTTCTACACATATTTTTTACTAAATATATAGATTATTATATCTATGAAAATTTATTTCAATAGTTGTTGAATAATCCTCCACATTAGCTACATAAGTTAATATGAAATTATGTGAACATAAGTAAATTACACAAAAATTATGTTTTATTGAATCATGTTTTAAAAATCTTGTCTATCCTAAATGAGATAAAATTATATAATAACTTGAGAGGCATGAGTTGCTTACTCTAAGTACAGTTTCAAATTAAATTAAATCTTCTATGCAAGCTGTGTTTAATTAAATAATCGAATCACTTTTCCATTATTAACATAACATATGCCCATAAAATAAAATAAAATTACATCAGAAATAATTTTAAAGTTTTAAAATAATTATCAAAAAAATAAAATAAAAAATTTTGACCTACTTTTTTCAGTCTCTTTTATTTCCTTTATTTATTTATTTATTTATTTTTGAAATGGAGCCTTGCTCTGTCGTCCAAGCTGGGGTGCAGTGGTGCCATCTCAGCTCACTGCAGCCTCTGCTTCCTGGGTTCAAGCAATTCTCCTGCCTCGGCCTCCTGGGTAGCTGGGATTACAGGCACACACCACCATGCTCGGCTATTTTTGTTTGTTTTTGTATTTTCAGTAGAGAGGGGGTTTCATCATTTTGGCCAGGACGGTGTCAATCTCCTGACTTCGTGATCTGTCCACCTTGGCCTCCCAAAGTGCTGGTATTACAGACGTGAGCCACTGTGCCCAGCCTCTAGTCTCTTTTCTATACATGATTTACCTTTGTTCTTATTGTTGGCTTTGCTGTTCTAAGTTGTATTTACCTACTCATAATCATATGTTACTTGTCCTGTTGTTTTTACTAAAACTCTTGTCATAAACATTTTCTACACCAGTATTAATGAGCATAGAAAGCATTGTTAGTAACAACATAATCACATCACATGAATATAGCATTTATTATTAAATATGTACTTGCTTCTTTATGTTTACTTAAGATTTTAGTTCAGTATAAGACTCTTTGTAATAAATTTATACAATAAAAACAATGAATAATGGTACTATATAAACATAAACTTTTAGGTGTGAGGTATATGTATATTCACATGCATAAATATTAGCATAATGATCAGTATATGGTAGTTAGTAGAAAGATAATAAATAGATTAGTTAAGGCTAGGTGCAGTGGCTCACACCTGTAATCTCAGCACTTTGGGAGGCCTAGGCAGGCGCATCATGAGGTCAGGAGATTGAGACTATCCTGACTAACATAGTGAAACCCTGTCTCTACTAAAAATACCAAAAAAAAAAAAAAAAAAAAAAATAGCTGGGTGTGGTGGGGGGGGCACCTGTAATCCCAGCTACTCAGGAGGCTGAGGCAGGAGAATTGCTTGAACCCGCGAGGCAGACGTTAGAGTGAGCTGAGATCCTGCCACTTCACTTCAACCTGGGCAACAAAGTGAGACTCCATCTCAAAACAAAAAGATCAGTAAAATATATTTTCACATTAAATCTATTTTTAAAAATTGTGTCTTCATGTTAATAGAATACTAAAAACATAAGTAAAAATGATATCACTGTCAATATCTGATTTCATTGTGGTGATTGCTCCTGAGAAGGGAATGTAGATCATGCAGGCTTTTAAAGACAATTTTAGTATGTTGATTTATACTGAGAGTGAAATGGGAAGCTTCTGCAAGGCTTTGAACAGAGGATTTTATATGATCTAACTTACATGTTACTTGATTATTTGAGCTGATTTTGTAATGTTTATAGTGCAATCATTTAACATATTAGCCATCAGAACTTCATGAGCTCAAATTTTGCAGAGTAAGTCAGGAGTTGATGAGTTTGCTAGGGGATGCCATACTTACCAAATATCTATTTGCTAATTGACTCCCTAATTCAGTGTCTCTCTCTGTATGGGAGGGGTATATATGATAAGCATGTGGCATTCATATTAAACTGAAATTTTCCATTGACACTAACCTTCAAGCCATCTATCCATGTAACTTAACAATATAGAAGCGTTCCAGAACTCCATGAATTCCCACTTAGACTGGAAGTATACTGACTTCTGACATAGAGGTGAGACACAGCATTTCTTTGGTGGAAAACAAGACCAGGGTGGTACTGTGTTTTACTCTAAAAAGCCCCTAATTGACACAAATTGAATCAAGAATAATGCCTTCAAAGCACAAGCACAGGATGTTACAGACTAAGCTCTTGAGGCTTGAGAACAAGAGATCATTTGCTATTCATTTGTGAATTTGCTTTTTCACAGAAATTGAATTTAGAAGTAATAAATTTTCCTCCAATAACTTGAAAATGCTGAGATAGTTTGAGCAAAATATAGTCACAACTTACATTTTATGCCAAAGTGTTAATATTTATTTTATCCAAGAGAATTTTCTTACCCAATATTTGAAGAGTACATATGTTTTTTTCCTGTGGAAAAATAACTTATTTTTTAGAAACTGGAAAATGATAAAAACAAAAGTAATCAACGAATCATGTATTTCTATGTGCTGAAACAGAAAAACAGGCACAAGTAGTTTTATTTCTTAAAGTTGTACAGCGGTTTGAAAATTCTATATTTGATTTCATTTTGGCATTATTTGTTTTACCATTTTTAATTTTGGATTTTATTCTTTTCCTGTCTCATTGCTTCATCTACAAAAGAAAATGTGTTACATTATTAGTTGTAAAGAAGACTTAAGTCATTGCTACTGCATTTTATCTTAAATTTTTAAATATGTAAAATACATCTATGAATAATCATAAAACCAACTGTTTCAAGTTATTAATGTTAGTTAAACTTTAATAAAATACCAATTGAAATTCTAAGTTTTTCCATTTTTTTGTCATTTTAGTTTAATGTTTTATTTTTAAAATGTTATTTTTCATCTCCAGTTGTGCAAGATCTTGCGAGGACCTATTGATTAATACTACAATTTTTGTTCCAGTTTTATTTCATCAAATTTTAATGATATCATTGTAAAAAAGAGAACGCAATTCAGAAAACACATGACGTATAAAAATTAAATACACTTGTTTAAACTTGATTAATTATATTAACTGTATTAAGGATAAAATTTAAATACATGGAAGTGAAATTTTATATAATGGATAATATCTTCAAAAAAGATGTGTGTAATATCAATAAGAAAATATGAAATACTTATGTCCTTGCTACTGCCCTCTAGACAAGAGAATTTCATATGGCCAGACAAGTTATCTCCTTTATTTTAATGGTAACAGGAATTCTGTGACTTTTTTAGGTTTTAATATGTATTTTTGTGATAAATTAGTATTTCTGTTTAGGAAGGCAGTGCTTATTTCAGGAACTTAAGGCCGGCCGCGGTGGCTCAAGCCTGTAATCAATCCCAGCACTTTGGGAGGCTGAGGCGGGTGGATCACGAAGTCAACAGATCGAGACCATCCTGGTCAACATGGTGAAACCCCGTCTCTACTAAAAATGCAAAAAGTTAGCTGGGCATGGTGGCGCGTGCCTGTAATCCCAGCTACTCGGGAGGCTGAGGGAGGAGAATTGCCTGAACCCAGGAGGCGGAGGTTGCGGTGAGCCGAGATCGTGCCATTGCACTCCAGCCTGGGTAACAAGAGCGAAACTCCGTCTCAAAAAAAAAAAAAAAAAAAAAAAAAAAAAAAAAAACAACGGAACTTAAGTGCATGAGGATTTAACTATGAAAGAGAAACATGTAAGTAAAATTTAAATAATATGGACATTAAAGAAAAGTGAACAGTAATAATAAAAGAACATAGTTTAGGAATAAATATATAACACTCAATCATGCATTACAGAGTATACAATCCTCTCACTATGACTCTGCCTCATTCTACATTTGACTTATCTGTCTTGGACATTTTTCTTGATCACTTCTTTCTGCATAAAACTATGCTGGGACAAATGCTGGAATCCCTGGAGAGAGAATAAAATAAATTAATAAAGAAAAATAGAAAGAGAGAAAGACAAAAAGAAAGAATGAAAGAAGGAAGGAGATAAAGGAGAAAGAAAGAATGCTCAACCACTACTTACATTAATAAATTTAAATTGATTTCTAATTTGATTAGCACTTAAATATATTACAATTAGCATTTCAATTATTTTAACTTAAACTATTATATACTTCTACTTAAAATTCTACTCAATGTCACAAGCAATTTAAGAACTATCATTTTGCTGTTTTTTTTTGAGATGGTGTCTTACTCACTCAGGCTGGGGTGGGGTGGCTTGATCTCAGCTCACTATAGCCTCCACTTCCTGAGCTCAAGTGATCCTTCCACCTCAGACTCCTTAGTAGCTGAGACTATAGGCACGTGCCACAAGACTGGGCTAATTTTCGGATTTTCCATGTTGTCCAGGCTGGTCTTAAACTCCTGGGGTCAGGCAATCTGCCCATCTCAGCTTTCTGAAGTGCTAGGATTACAGGAGTGAAACACCATGCCTGTCCTTGCTTTTTATTGTTATACAAGCTATAGCAAAAGATTATTTTCATAGAAGTTCTAAATATGTGTTGTTTCTTGTTTGACAAAGGATGATACATTAACTGATAGAAACGAAGAGATACAAAATGTCCTGAACTAAGGTCATGTAATATGGTTTGGGTATTGAGTTCTTACACAGTAGATATACTATCATAAATACAACAAAGTTAAATAGAAAGATCTCAATAGTTCGGGTGCATGTAATAGAAATCGTATTTGAACAAAGTTTTAAAGGGCTGCTGTGATTTACATTTTAATGACATTACCTTCTCCTTAGTCAGCTCCAGGCACTTGTCTACTTCAAAGTAATTAAAGTTAGAGTAGGAGTGCAAGAGGAAAATAAAATACCAATATTCAAATTAAAATAGCACAAATATGATTTTTTAACAAGTCATGAGATTTGAATATGAAGCATTTCTGAAGAAGAAATTACCAATCATGATTCCAGCTCTATGAACTAGATGACAGAGAGAAATCCTAGGCTGACAGGAAGAAATAAGCAGACACTCTGAGTCCTAGGGGATTATAGGGAAAAGACCAGGTAGAAAAGCTTTCAGATAAATGAAATGTCTAATTTCTCATCTCTGGGTTTGGCATTGAGGAGGGGAGATTGCCAGTTATTTTGACAAGGAAGCTGAGGACAAGGAGCTCTTGTCCACTTCTCCCTTTGATACACTTGGAAGAGACTGCTGCAAAGGACCTTGTGTGTCCATTGGGTGGAGCAGTAATACTGTGGGAATGGAGTAAAATGACCACAGATAAATTGGGTCCAGAGTGATCTGCCAAATTTCTTCTGGTTCCCATGTGGCAAGAACCTACTATAGAGAGTGGAATGATTAGGCCAAGGATCCAGATGGAGAAAGTAGCAGAGAGTCTGCAACACAGCAAGAACTGAGTCAGCACAGAACCGTTGACTGAGCCGAGAAAAATTATATTTTATGTTCATCGGTCCCAGATGTCAGCAGCAGATGCCAGCAGAACATCCTGAGAAGGGACAAGGCCAAACAAATCCTGCAGCAGACAGAGAACACCCACTCTGCAGTGGTCTGCAAACCAGTAAGTATCTGAGGGATGGCTCTAAAGACTCTCCCTTTCTTCCTTTATATGTTCACAAGACCTCCACAATTGACTCAGTCCCTGCATTCAACCTACGTTTAGCTGAATTATTTGATAGTGAAAGCACCTACATTTACCAAAGAAGATCTCTCAATCTTCTTTAGTTTGCATATGGCAGAGGGTGTGAGTTAACAGCAAACATTTAATTTAATCCTTTCAATTTGGGAAACCAAATGCCCACTAATCTTTTCTTTTGTTGGAATTCCCTCCAACTGCACTCCACCACTGATCAACTCCCTGGAGTGTACAGAGCAGTTGGTAATGTGACAGGCACAGGCACTCCAGCCTAATCCTTCACACAACAGCCTGACTCACTTTGCATGTGTTGAGTCATACTCATATTTAATACTTAAATGGAAAAGAAACAAATTATATCTCTTTTACCTACACATGTACTCACAGCTTTGCGTCCGTGATTTCAGATGAGCCCTGGCACGTTCAGGGTGCTATGGCTACAGACTGCTTCCAAGATTTCAAATTTTTGTGAAGTGTTTAGATAAATTGGCTGAAGATGAGGGATCATTCCATAGACCATAATCATAAATATATAAATATTACTCCTGCAAATGACCAAAAAGTAGAATCAAATGCATTGTGTTCATTTTATTACTATTAAATCAAGCAAAACAAAATGAGATTATTCTGTTACTTACTGAAAGTTTACTGTAGTGTTTATCTTGTCCTGGGTTTTGAAAAAGAAGACCCAGGTAGAAGTGGCCTCTGCCATCAAATAGTTTACCATCTACTGAGTGAGACATTCATAAACAAAAAGACAAATGACTCACAGTAGGAACAATTCAGATGGAGATGAAAGAAAAGTTGAACTACATTAATGTAAGCATAAAAGAGGTAAATTCCTCTTTTTCTTTTTTGAGCTTTTATATTTGCCTTTATTCTTCATTTAACTTTTTAAAACACTACTATAGTTGATTAAAACAAAAACAAGAGCAAGTAGTGAGCATATAATGATTACATCCTTACTCATTCACTACTGCACATAAAATGCCAGCAGTGTTATTCAC
Organism: Saguinus oedipus; assembly: GCA_031835075.1. Lineage (NCBI taxonomy): Eukaryota > Metazoa > Chordata > Mammalia > Primates > Cebidae > Saguinus > Saguinus oedipus. Next base: position 150,543,111 of record CM063171.1, on the reverse strand, counting down.
TGGCCCATTAAGAGGTCTGACACTGAACACCACCTCTGGGATGATGTTTCACAAACTCAAAGCATCCAGGAACAGTCTGACTTCAGGTGTGATTTGGTTCAAGGTTCAAGTAATGTGCCTTGAACTTGGGTTTTCTTATTCTGTTTCACAGCCTTGGTTTCTCAAATGTTGGAACTGGCCTGTACATCATTACTGCAAAAATGTTTAATTTAAATGTGCCCGCAGTTGAAGCAACCACTGTGCATCTGGTGAAATGATTGAAAATGAGCCAGGGATACTATTCCAAAGGAAATTTCTAGAATTGTTATGAAGAGGAAATCAATGCTGAGTGACCGAGAGAGAGAGAGAGAGAAGGAAGAATAGAAGGAAGGAGGAAGGAAGGAAAGAAGAAAGGAAGGAGGGAAGGAAGGGGAGGGAGGGAGGGAGGAAAGGAAGGAAGGAAGGAAGGAAGGAAGGAGGGAAGGAAAGAGGGAAGGAAGGAGGGAAGGATGGAAAAAGAAAGGAGAAAGAAAAAGAAAAGGGAGCAGTAGAGTGATTAAGAGATAAGGATTTCTAACTCAGACTGCATGGGATTAAATCCTGGTCCAAACTAGAAAATGTTTTCATCTCTATAGACATTTTTTCCTCATGAGTTGAATAATGATAACAGTACTAATAGCATAATAGCTCAAAATCCTTTGAAGATTTAGTGACACAATTCCTCTTAAGAGTTAGCAAGGATATGATATATATAGTAAGCAGTTCACAGGTGTAAACTGTAATTTTTGTTACTTAGTTTTCTAACTTCATTTTTTGCAGCATAAATTCAGTCCTTTATTTCTTTCAATGATAATTTGTGTTCATCTATTGAATTGTAATTCCCTTATCATTTTTCTTATCTCAGAAACCCCTAATATCATCTCATAGTGAGGTCTCTTGGTTTTATCCTCGCGTCTCTACGTTAGCCATTAGGCTGCTTTCCTTACAACTATTGCATCACATTTCACTGACGCTGTACTGTGCAACCGTAAAGAGCAAACCCAAAATATCAACGGCTTTCAACAATCCATGCGTTGTTGCTTACACTCACATTACAGGATCATTTGACTGTGTATGGATCCACATGAACTTCACTCTGGGAAATTACTAGGCTTGCAGCAAAAGAAATAGGAAATATGAAATACATTAAATCTTTTCAGAAGTAGCATTCATTACCTCTCATATTTCATTAGCTAAGAAAATCACGTGGTTAAGTCTGATATCAACAGTCAGAATACATAATTCTTCTATGGGGAAGACTAAATATTTTGACATTTGTAAATAATGTAATTTACCACTTTCTTTTTTTTTTGCAGGGGAAGCTTTTTTGTTCCTTTTTCGGGAGAAGAGGAAAAACTCTCCGTACATGAAAATCATTTAGAGAGATTTTTAGATCTAAGTTTTACCCACAATACCTTCTTTCCTAAGAATCAAGTCATGCCCCTGTGGTTGATAATTACTATTAGAAATGTCAATAAGTCACTTTGATTTTATCTGTTTGGTTATTTATTAACATGGAATCATATGGTTGATCCTATTCAGAGCAATACCCTTCCTCTTTGTCAGTTGTTCTCAAAATATAGATCATGGAGGTCTGGAGGTCTCTAACAGCTTTTATTGGGTTTAATGAAATCAAAACTGTTTTTGTAGTAACTGAATCACAGTAATAGATAGAATTTCGCTATTTCACTGTGTTAACATTTGCCCTGAAGGTATAAAAACGATGCTGAGTAAAACTGTTAGTGCTTTATTACTGACCAAGGCAGAGAAACCCAAATATACTTTCATATTTTTTATATTTGGTACTTCTATTCTTCATTGCCACTCGGAATTTTTTAATCCAGATTTTATTCAATATATCTTTGATGAAACAGTAAATATCAATCATATTGTTACATTTAAATGAGCATGAATGTACCTAATTTTTTTGTGATGAAATGTGTAATATTTTTCTCACACTGCAAAAGTAAGAAATGAGAAGAGGCCCTTGCACAGTGGACCTCTGAGCTGAACCAGCTACTTTTTTTTAATGGACACCATTTTCACTTGAAACAACTATGACAGAAAAAAATAGTAGTTACTCAGACTTGTGTATTTGTCAGACATTTTCTCAAAAGTGAATGAAATGTAATGTTAAATATAATGTTAAACAAGTTAATGTTAAAACAACAGACAACATTTGTTTCCAACAACCAAGTAAAGATTATAAGCAAAAAATCGGGATTTGGAAGATTTAGATTTGCTACTACTGTTTCCTGATATTTCAAGTCTTATGAGACGAATTTGGCAGTAATATTTATAAACTCGATTTTTAGCTACTGGGTAGTACACTGTGTTAAAATTTCAGATATTGCTTCAACTGGCCAGGTGCTGTGGCTCACGCCTATAATCCCAGCACGTTGGGAGGCCAAGCCAGGTGGATCAGGAGGATCAGAAGTTCAAGACCAGCTTGGCCAAGATGGTGAAACACTGTCTCTACTAAAAATACAAAAATTAGCTGAGCATGATGGCAGGCACCTGTAATCCCAGCAAATCAGAAGGCTGACGCAGAGAACTGCTTGAACCAGGTAGGCGGAGGTTGCTATGAGTCCAGATGGCACTACTGCACTCTAGTCATCCTAAGTGGCAGAGCAAGACTCCTTCTCGAAAAAAAGAAAGGATATTGCTTTAACTTAGTGAACCAATATTTTCCAAGTGACCAATGCATGGTATTAGTTTGTCATTCAGGGATAAAAGATCCACTCAATGTGGAAGCTTAAATAATGAGGTTGTAATGTAATAGTACTAAAAGATAAATATATATTCAGGCTCCACATTAGAAATCACCTTTAATAAATGGCGTGGTGACTCACACCTATAATCCTAGCATTTTGGGAGGTCGAGGTAGGCGGATCAGGGGGTCAGGAGATCGAGACCATCCTGGTTAACACGGTGAAATCCCGTCTCTACTAAAATACAAAAACACTGGACTAGACGAGTGTCACATGCCTGTAGTCTCAGCTACTCGGAAGGCTGAGGCAGGAGATTCACTTGAAACCAGGAGTTGGAGGTAGCAGTGAGCCAAGATTGCGCCACTCACTCCAGCCTGGGTGACAGAATGAGACTCCATCTCAAAATAATAAATAAATAAATAAATACATTCCACACATCGAGTTTTGTCTAATATCTAAAAACAATATCTACAATTATCTAAAAAGGCTGTTATAATTTTTGTCTTTCTAACTGGGTACCCATATACTTGCCTTCCTTCCTTCCTCCCTCCCCGCTTCCATTCCCCCCTCCCTCCCTTTGTTCCTTTCTTCCTTCTTCATTCTCTCTTTCCATGGTGGATTATTTAGACAAGAAGCTCAAGTTTAGAGAAGAGAAAAAGCTCAATAAAGTACTTATATAACATAGTTTTCACCTTGTATTGTGAAATATATTCTAAAAAGAGACTGCAGTCCCAATGTCTTGATGAGTAGCTATAATTTTTTTTTTTCATTGTGGTATTCTGGTTCAATGCTTTGTTTTCTATTTTGTTTGTATTAGTTTATGTTTGTGGATGAAAAATAACCAAAACTAAATTAAACATCAAAAATTTAAAAGAAAGATAGTGTAATAGCTCACAGACTTGGAGAACAATCTCAAATACTATGCCCCAAAAAGGCTTGAACAAGATCCCTCATGACTTATTTTTGAGTACTTATTCTCTGGGGCCTGCCATTAATCTAATCTGACCACAAGTATATGCAGCTCTGAGTTTTTATTGCAATTTCCTGAAAGAGAGATTGATTGGTCAATTTGGTGTGAGGGATACACTGGGGTGGAGGCGATGGAATGTAACGTTGCACAGACACGGCCATTGAGCTAGAAGCATTGCATCCAGGCAGTAAGTTGTAGGTATTAAGAACATGAACTCTGAAGTGAGACTTCTTCACTTCAAATTCTAGCCTTGTTCATTTATTCACGTTAGACCTTGAGAAAGTTACTTCATTTTCTGTTTTTATAAAAGAGAGAAATAAAAAATAATACTTAACTCAGACAAGTTACTTAGAGAATTACATAAATTTGCATTTGTTAATAATTTAATAAAGTACTATTTAACTACTATATTAATACATTAGTGTCTATTTTAACTAATTATTGCTGTTTAAATAAATAATAATTGAGGTAAGCAGATATGCTGGTTTTTATCTACTATACATTTATTACATATATCACCATTGATCTGCTTATAGATTATTTTACTTTACACTTAAAAAATCGTACTAAAAACTGAAAGAGATTTTTATAATGGAAAAATCACTAAAAATAGAATTCTAGTCCTATTAAATCATATAGCAATCAAAAGACAATTTGAAGCCTGCCATTGTTTGACAACTAGTTGGGTTTTATCCTGTAGAAATTTTAAAACCAGAATTGTAGAAATCCAGTACAATAAGGAACCCTAGGGAGGACTTGTTCTTTCCCACCACTTTTTGACTGAGGACACTCACTGAGGTGTTTGGGTAACTAGTTTGAGATCTCACAATTGCAGTAAAATCAGGACTAGAAAGCAGTGTTCCGTCTCCCAGTGAGAAAACTAATGTGTTTCCAGTCCAACGTTGTGCCTTCCTAGAAGCCTTTCATTGCACCATGCTTTTCTCTACATTCAATCACCCACAAAACACTCTGAAGTTAGACTTAATACCTTAACACAGTGATTCTGTTTGCCGAACACTGGTTTAGTTTCAGTGGTATTGCCGTCTTTGCACAGGAGAGTTTCTGTAACTATTAGTATTGAAATGCAGTATTGTATTACTTTTTTTTTTTTTTTTTTGAGACAAAGTCTGGCTCTGTTGCTCAGGCTAGAGTGCAGTAACATGATCGTGGTTCACTACAACCTCTGACGCCTAGGTTCAAAGCATCTTCCTACCTCGGTCTCCCAAGTAGCTGGAATTACAGGCACATGCCACCACAACCAGTGAATTTTTGTATTTCTTATACAGACATGGTTTTGCCACGTTGCCCAGTCTGGTCTCAAACTCGTGAGCTCAAGCAATCTGCCCACCACGGCCACCCAAAGTGGTGAGATTACAGGCGTGAGCCACTGCTGTATTACTATTTAACTTAAAAGACCAAAACAAACAAACAATTAATAAATAATTATAAGTGTCACAACTGCTCATTAAAATTTTTAGCTCATAATTTCAATTTATATGAGGTACAGATAGAAGTTCCTTGTATTTTTCAATCTGCATCTAAAAGAGTGATCATCTGTTCCAAAGTATTCAGTGAATACCTGTGAAACTAAATTGAACAGAATGGAATGGAATGGAAAGGAACAGAATGAACGGAATGGAATGGAATCGAATGATCCACCCACACTGGAAACTGTGTTTACTCCGTGTGACCACTAGGAGGAGATGCAATTCAGAACATTGAATTACTGCTGGGAAACCAGAGATGACATCTTTTCTCCACCCTGAGTCCTATTTAGGTATTGAAATTTAAACCAATGTTGTAGTTGGCATTCGAGAAGAAGATGAAAACAGGCCATTATTAAGGAAAAAAATTCTTTAACTAGGTTAGGTAAAATGATAATGTATTCTTTATTTTGAATAAAAATATGTCAGTGCTTAGGCACCACTGTAGGTTTATTGGGGAAGAGAGAGTCTGGGGAAGGCCTTGAGAATGTCCCTGCAGAGCAAGAAAGATAATTGTCCTTTTTTTTTTTTAACAATATTCTTCAGAAATGGGAAAAAACCTATCTTGGTCTGAATTCTCTATAAACAAAGAAACAAACAAAACCCTGCCTAGTTATTAATCTTAAAATGCTATATACAACACAGATGGTGGTAATGAAAGATGCAATTGAATCCTTCTCTATTATTGAAAAGTTTTACATTGTGTAATTGCTGTACTATTTCATTTCATCCTTTTCTGTCATTTCAATAATATATCTAAGCCAAACAAAGAAGTGTCTATAATAAATTACTATAAGAGAATACTGTTTTCTCAAGCATAAATCTGATGAGAATGGAACTTTAATGATTCTGACTCTGCCTATGTAGCCTTACATGGAACCATTAGATCAACAAAGCCAGCTGTTTTCAAGTTCCATCAGGAGTCAGCATTAAAATCAAAGTAAATATTAAGTCTGAACCTAATTCTATTTTATAAATATTGTCAATTTTTTAAATAGTTTGCTTGATTCTCTTTTCAATTTTAACTTCTTCAACTTGATTATAAAATATTTTTCTTCTTTTTTTATGTCAGATAATATGTTTCTCCTTGGAAATAAGGCTCTTTAAACTACCCTCATGATTCTACCCACCACCTTTACCCTTTAAGGGCTCCAGGATATCTCAAAGAAGAATTATGGCAGGACTATACACCGACATTCTATATATTTACTTAATCATATTATAAACATGAAGTTTTGCTACTTAAGTAGGATCTTCAGAATTCGGGATGTTCTGAAAGATTTGGCCAAAGGAGATTTATACTTACACCAGATCAAATTTCCAAAACAAAAAGGATAGACAGACTTTCTCAAACACCAGCTTATACAGGATGATTTGCTTTACTTTGGGGTAGTGTAATGTCACTTACATGTACTGATTCATTAAGCATTTTCACTATCAGAATTCTCAGTATAATCAACAACAATGGAGATGAGGTAGAAGCCATGGATACTTATTTAGCACCTACTGTTTACTCCACAGTTTATTTACCTGATCCACACTCCAGAAAGAGCCTCACAACTAATAACTTTTATGAGAAAGAGAGAACATGTATGCATATATATATTCAATAAAAATAATATTTAATAATTTGTATACTCTATGTGAATATCTATATAATGTAAATATAACACACATCTACATTTATATACCTTTCCTAGGAGCCAGAATCAAGGACGAAACATTCTTAGTCAAGATACTCTTTAAATAACAGGAATAGTTTGGATATCATGGTTCCATTCTATCTAAAGGCGGAGTATATTTTTAAGCAATCCATCTTTTTTTCTAATCTCGCTGGAGATATGGATTCAGTGTGCTTCATAAGGAATGTCCTTACTCAAAATGATCATGGTGTCACAGCCATTCTATTGTTTTGATCAATTACTATTTTAACTCAGTACATTTTAAAATCAACAGTTATTGAAAAGGAAATCTGTATTGTTCATGACAGTCACACCATTCTTTTCTAAAACAACAGAGGCTTTATTAAAAGCAAAGTTGTATATGGCCATTTCTTGAGTTTTTAATTTTATTACCAGTAAAAGAACAAAACATCAGACAAGACTATTGTCTGATCCATCTGGTGCTCTATTTCCTCCACACAAGTCTTGTATCACACACACACAGTATTTCAACTGCAAATGTTGTTGGGCTTTTAAAACAATTGCCTATCAAAGCATCCAGGTCCCATTGATAACGGAGCAAAGGCTTTCCTGCAATTGTGAGCCAGGAAATGCTGGCCCTTTGGCAAGTCTCATATGTCCTGTTGCTTGTAATCTCCCTCCCTCCTTGCTGGAATGTGTTATTTTTAAGCAGCTAGACTAACAGGAAAAGAAAGTTGTTACTTCTTTTCATGTGATGGAGGCAGGCAGGGGAAGGCAGTAAAGCCAGAAACCGTTTTTCAGGAATTGGGGCAGATCATTTCTTAAAATCACTTACCAGGTACCAAGCCACAGCTGTGAGAAAAAACTCCAGTTCCAAACACAGTTTGGGGTAAGTAGTAAGTCCACTATTTCATAGCCCAATATATCTGGGGGCTCTGTGGACTGAAAAATCCAGACACAAGCTGTACTGAAGGTGTATAGAACTTCATTGTCCTGTACTTACATGGATTAAATAATGTGTTTCATTTTGCAGAGCAGCTCTGAAAATAAATCACTTTAAAGAGAACCACAGAAATAGAAACACATTTTATATCATGATGATTACTGAGTGTTGAACCAACATTCAATGGAACATTATACTAAAAAGTATAAACAGATTGCATAATTTAAAAAAGAAACACATACTCACCTATGTAAGATGGAGTATTACGTATTTAATCTATCATATCTATGTCTATAAAATGAATTGATTTCATTACCTAAATAATTCACTTTTTTCATCTAAGAGTTTGCTTAAGGACAGATCAGTGTTAAGAAAACCAAAACTGGCTGGGCACAGTGGCTCATGCCTGTAATCCCAGCACTTTGGGAGGCCAAAGCGGGTGGATCATGAGATCAAGAGATGAGACCATCCTGGCCAACATGGTGAAACCATGTCTCTACTAAAAAAATAAAAAAATACAAAAAAATTAGCTGGGCATGGTGATGCATGCCTGTAGTCCCAGCTACTCTGGAGGCTGAGACAGAAGAATCACTTGAACCCGGGAGGTGGAGGTTGCAGTGAGCTGAGATCATACCATTGCACTCCAGACTGGGCATCAGAGTGAGACTCTGTCTCAAAAAAAAAAATTGACAAGGGTGTGATGAGTATGAAGAGCACTTTGCCTTGTTTATCTTAAACAAAACATGTTTCTGCCTTAGATGCTTTATTCTTGATATTTTCTCTAGAATGCTCTGATCCAAGACTGGCAAGTCTCCCTTTCTCCCTTGACCAGGTTTCTGTTCAAATGTAAATTTTGATGACTATAAAATCACACACGCTACTGTATCTCCATGGCCTTCCCCACGTGATGGTTTTCACAGCCCTTAGCAACATTGACATACTCTACACATTTTCTTATTTGTCCTGTGTTTACTTATTAAGCATTTCTCCTCAAAGGAACGTAAGGCCCACGTGAGCAGTGGCTTTGTTTTGCTCACTGTGGCATCCCAAGCATGAAGAGACGGGCTGGCTGTGACAAGTGGTAGACGCTCAATAAGAAAATGTTGAATGGATGAATAAGTTGATTTCTAGATACTTCTTAGTTGGTCATGAAGTACACTTAATTCCAGTTATCATTCCTCTTATTCATCTAAAGAGTTGAAATAAATTGAAATTATAGCAATATATTCTAATGTATATTAAAGATTTTTAGCTAGATATCATTAATACAAATCCATGAAAGTTACAGAAAAAAAATCTGTATGTGTCCAGGAAGGTAACTGAACACTAAGAGCTGAGATATAATTAATTTATCATTATTATTCCTTTCCTCATCCACTATTTATTCTCCCTAAAAATTTAACATTAAATAATTGTGAATTTAATCATGCAAACATTTGCATCTGCATACCAAAAAGCCAATACCCTTTCAACCCCACAAACCTTACTAATATGTCGTTTCCCTCACCTAAAAGCCTCAAGTATCTATTGCAGATTTATGCATCAATTTTTGGCAGTGTTTTTTGTTCATTCTTTTATTTTGTTTTTTGTTCATTATTTTATTTTATTTTATTATTAAGTCTCGCTCTGTCACCCAGGCTGGTGTGCGGTGGCGTGATCTTGGCTCACCACAGCCCCTGCCTTCCAGGTTCAAGTGATTCCCTTGTCTCAGCCTCCCGAGTAGCTGAGATTACAGGCACGCGCCACCATGCCCAGCTAATTTGTGTATTTTTATTGGAGACAGGGTTTCATGATATTGGCGAGGCTGGCTTTGAACTCCTGGCTTCAAGTGAACTGCCTGCCTTGGCTTCCCAGAGTGCTGGGATTAGATGCGTGAGCCACTGTGCTGGCGTTTTGTTCATTCTTTAGAAGTCAGATATAAGTACTAGTGGATTCCAAGTTGACAGGTATTTAGAATATTTCAGTATCTCTCCCTTCAGCCAACTTTAAAATGCTTTAAGAATAATTAAAAATAGAAGAAAGAAACACAGAAATAATCAATAATATCAAAGAGGTACAATTGTATTAAAGTTGAATTTCTATTTAAATTTTAAGTCCTCAATTGGGTTCAGTAGATTAAGGGGAAGAAAGATTGATCTGGCAATTTTGCTTATTTCAACACATAGAGTTGATAGTACATTGGTTGACTCTGGTTCTTCTGTCATTCTAGATATCAAAGCAAGCCAGAGTTTAATATGCATTGTGGTGCAGCAGAAAGGACAGTGAGTTTGTTCTTCTACTTTCCTTAACATCAGAGACTTAGACAACTTAGAGAAGACCTCCTCAAATCAGCCATCCAGTAGGGAGAAAACATTCAGTAATGAGGTAAACTTTTCCACTGTTTTTCATGAGCCTCTCCCATCTGGGTCTTATGTTAACAGATCTGAATTCTAGGAACTAGCACTTTCATGTGGCTCACATGGGCCTCCAACCCTCACAGGTTAGCATTCCAGACATGTGTTTACTGGACAGTTCAAGAACTTGAGGCGGGACATGGTGGCTCACACCTGTAATCCTAGCACTTTGGGAGGCTGAGGTGGGTGGATCACGAGGTCAAGAGACCAAGACCATCCTGGCCAACATGGTGAAACCTCGTCTCTACTAAAAATACAAAAATTAGCTGGGCGTGGTGGCAAATGCCTGCAGTCCCAGCTACTTGGGAGGCTGAGGCAGGAGAATCACTTGAACTGGGGAGGCAGAGGTTGCAGTGAGCCAAGATTGTGCCACTGCACTCCAGTCTGGGCAACAGAGCAAGACTCCATCTCAAAAAAAAAAAAAACCTTGAAACACTCTGAGAAGACTCTACTTAGCCTAAATGCAGAGCAAAGTCACATGCCCTTGCCTGTATCTGATCCCTGTGTAAGAAGCCAGATTCAGCTGAACCTGAAACATGAACATGAAATACTATAAAACAGGAACATTTTTCATGCATCCACAAATTAACCAACTTTGAATGTTAAATGCCCATAACCATTTTCTGGGCCCTTACCTGGGTTCACTGTCTGCAAATCCATGGCTTTGTTCATGCCCTGTCTCTATGTTCCATGTTTCCCTGTTGTCTTAAACCCAGTCAGCTTTGGGTTCATATATCTAACTGACACTTGAGATCTCCATTTGAGTTTCTCACCAACATCTCAAGCTCAACAGGACTCAAACTAAGATCATAATCCCCTTCTTCCCCATAACACTGCTTTCCTCCAGTGCATCCTTGCTCAGTTTGCTCATCAATAAGCACTATTACTCATACAGATGGCTTAGTCCAATATTCTAAGCCATCCTTATTTCCTTTCTCATCCCCACCTCACACACAATCCATTACTGAGTTCTATTGTTTATGCTTCTCTTATATTGCCTAAGTAAGAACAATTCATTCTTTTCTCATTTAAAAGCTACCCCTGAAATGATTTCCTTCAAAAATATACCAGGGTTTACTGTTTTATTTATTGTATTTATTAAACATATTATTTTCAAGACATTTCTTTTCTAAAATACAAGTCATAAGCAACATCTTTTATTTGCTTCCCACTTCGCATGGAAACAGGATCCACAATGCTTAATATGGCCTACAGGCCGGGCGCGGTGGCTCAAGCCTGTAATCCCAGCACTTTGGGAGGCCGAGGCCGGTGGATCACGAGGTCAAGAGATCGAGACCATCCTGGTCAACATGGTGAAACCCCGTCTCTACTAAAGATACAAAAAATTAGCTGGGCACGGTGGCGCGGGCCTGTAATCCCAGCTACTCAGGAGGCTGAGGGAGGAGAATTGCCTGAACCCAGGAGGCGGAGGTTGTGGTGAGCTGAGATCGCGCCATTGCATTCCAGCCTGGGTAACAAGAGCAAAACTCCGTCTCAAAAAAAAAAAAATATATATATATATATATATATATATATATATATATATATGGCCTACAATACCCTCCATGGTCTGGCTTTACCTAATTCTTCAGTCTCATTTCTGAACACTTCCCCCTGAACTCTCTCAGCTTTAGTCATGATGCATAAAAAATGCCAATTCATGTGCCCAAAATACTCCCCACTACCATCACCTAGGTTACCAGCATGCATTCTTCATGGGTCACTGTAAACATCATCTCCTTAACGAAGTCATGCTGATTTCCTCTTACATGCTTTTCCACCAAGCTTTTTAGGGCTTGAAGAATTTTAAATCTGTAATAATTGAGCATATTATAATTTCTCTTAATGCTTATCTTTTCCTTTTTTTTTTTTTTTTTTAGTCAGAGTTTGGCTCTTGGCTCTTGTTGCCCAGGCTGGAGTGCAATGACACAATCCTGGTTCACTGCAACCTCTGCCTCCCAGGTTCAAGCAATTCTTCTGTTTCAGCCTCTCAAGTAGCTGGGATTACAGGCATGCACCACCGTGCCCGGGTAATTTTGTATTTGTAGTAGAGATAGAGTTTATCCATGATGGTCAGGTTGTTCTCCACCTCCCGACCTTGGATGATTCTCCAGCCTCAGCCTCCCAAAGTGCTGGTATTTCAGGCGTGAGCCACGGCGGCTGGCCACCTTTTCCTTTCTACTGTAAGTACCATGTAGGCAAGAACTCATTCCAAGCATGGTCATCTCTGTGTCCCAAAATACCTGTCACAATGCCTAATATAAAGACTCATTCAATATTTGATAAGTGAGTTAACAAAAACAATCATTATTATGGCCAAGTTTGTGTTCCCCAAGCTGCTGTTTCAATTTTAAGAAGCCCATTCAAAATGCTTAGCTTCCAAGAGAAAACCTGAATAATGTCTCTTTGCAAATCATTATAATCTTGTATTACTCTCTGTCTAAAAGTTATTTCTTTATCTTAGAAAAAAAGTCATTCAATTAATGACTCTATAAGTATCAGCTAAGAAAAAAAGAAAATAATGTATCAAAAAAGTAAATTGAGGAGGATAAAAAAATCATGAAAACAAAAAAGTCTAAATTACGATATAAAGAAATATATTGAAATTTGAATCTAAGAAAAGTCTAAGAGAATAAATTTTCTATTGAAACAGTAACAAATAACATCCGATTTACTAATTTTTTTTAAAGCAGGCAATTAAAACCAGATTCTTCTTGACTGGAGGGAGAAAATAAGCTGGTAAGTAAACCTGAGGAGGTAACGTAGAAAGGTTTGTGTAATAGGAATGAAAATGATTTTTCACATGTCACAAGAAAGAAGCATCCATTGGAATCCACGGTGAGGATAATGAGCAACTCAATTGGAATGTGAGCTGGAGGAGGAGATGTCAGAGAGCAACACTGCGAAGTGCAGGCAGGTCTGGCCAGACGGATGCAGTATTAAAAACGACACAGCGGCAGAGCTGATAAAACACATGTGCTTTCTCCTCTAGTACATAAGACAATGAATGCTACTATTTAACTTCAGGTCTTACCCTTGAAAACTTTGATATTGCAGATGTAAAATAAATTAAGAGAAAAGGATGTAACTTTATTGGTTAAAAAAAAAAAGCAAATGCAAATTTAGAAAGCTCAGCATGTAGAAAATTGAAAGCAGAGAAGGAAATTGTTTCTAGATAGTGTGCTCATTCACAAGGTTTAATTTTCAACTGATAAAGTATAGCACAGCCTTGACCCTGAAACATTTGATTTAACAAGCAAAGTGCTTTGGAGGAAGGCAATGGATTTTCAATGCTCTCACAGGGAGCAAGGCGATTAGCTCAGTTCGGTAAAATGTTACTTGTATTAATTAGTTTTTAATACTTCTCTTTATCACTAGGCTTTCGGTCGGCTCCCTAACTTTAAACCCTTTAATCACCTCTCACTGTGCAGGTGCAGAGCCTTACCATGATCAGCTGATCTGCCTTCTACCTCCTGCTCTCTTTTCCACCACTCCCCGCCAACCCCTCTGCTTCCTTCTCATTGTTCTTGAAGCTGTCTCCTGAACATATCAAGTACACTTTTACATGAGAGCTTTTCTCCCTATTCCCTCCAACATAGAGACTCTTCATGTTTTCCGCATGGTGGACCCTCCCTGGAAGTCTGGCAGTTGAGTAAAGCAGAAAGAGGCTTCTCAGAATGATGTTTTATAATGCATAAAAAATGCACAGAATCACAAATGTAATCAATTATATTGAAACAAATGTATCAAAAATATTTTAAACCAAATTTTTTATAGTAATGTATATGCTTTTTAATTAATTCATCAAAATGGGATCTAGCAACACATCTAAGAATAACCACAATGCCAAAACAGAGGTGAGAGTAAATGATATTTCAGGGTATCTTAACACTATTATAAAATACAATACCTGTAAATTGAGTAAAATTATTACAGGTGCTGCTAGGATTCTTGTGGATTATTGATAAAATTCAAAACTGAAGGGAGCACTAAATTTCACATACAGGTTATTGAGAGGAATGTTTTCATAATTGTTCCCAATTCAAGTTCATAGGCTACCTGAATTCTAGGAGGGAGGTCAGACTAAACACTCCTGCTTAATGAACCATCATTTTCCAAGATATCTACATTACTCAGTTTTCACATTCTTCAATTATCTACTCTCTCTCTCTCTCTCTCTCTCTCTCTCTCTCTCTCTCTCTCTCTCTCTCTTTGGGGGGATGGAATTTTGCTCTTATTTCCCAGGCTGGAGTGTAATGGTGAGATTTCAGCTCACTGTAACCTCCGCCTCCTGGGTTCAAGTGATTCTCATGCCTCAGCCTCCTGAGTAGCTGGGATTACAGGCATGTACCACATGTCCAGCTAATTTTGTATTTTTAATAAAGACAGAGTTTCTCCTGCATGTTGGTCAGGCTGGTCTCAGACTCGCGATTTCAGGTGATCCGCCCGCCTCGGCCTCCCAAAGTGCTGGGATTACAGGAGTGAGCCACTTCGCCCGGCCCCATGTCCCTTTATAATAAGATTTTCTCTGAGCATGACAGTAAAATAGCACCCCTGTGTTTGCAATTTTATATCCTCATTATTTTATTTTTCTCCATAACCCTTATTGACCTACCTTATATTTACTCACTTACGTATTTCCTGTCTCCCTAATGTCATTTAAGTGCAGGAGTGTTTATTTTTCAACCACGCCTTATTTCCAGCACCTAGAACAGTGCTTGGCACACAGTATCAGTAAGCCATCAGTAGGTATTTGTCCAGTGCCTCGGATGAATATATGATTGTTCAGCATGACTAATAAAACTTTTTGAGATCTCATTTCTGATTACTTTGCTAGTCTCACTTTCCCTCCTGACTCACTGTGCCCCAGCCACTCTTGTCTCCTTTCTGTTTTTAGGAGCCAAGTGTCAGTAGTCTGCCTCAAGGCCCCACCCCACGCATCTCCGTCTCTCCTGAGTGGTCTCCCTCCATTCCTTTTCAGCTCCACTTGACCTAGTGAACTCTGACTCATTCTGCAAGTCCCAGGACACCTTCTTTAACAGTCTGCATGAGGCAGACTCTCATGGTTCACTCTATATTTCTTTCATGACACTCTTTCCAAGTGTGACTAAAGGCTTATCTGTATAATTTTTCCTTCAGCATTTATTTTTTCAAACTAGACCGTAGCTTACTGGAAGCAAGTCACTGAAATTTAGAAGTGCCCAACCAACGTCTTTTAAATGAAATCAATAAACCATAGAGACAACTCTCTATGGATACTTCTAAATGTAAAACTTGGAACACAACAACAAAGTTAGTTGGCCTAGCTTGAGCAATCATTGCTTGCACCTGTTGTCTTTGAATCACATTCTAACGAGATGGCAGAAATCACTCATAAATATTTATGAAGACAAAGAATTTGGCACAAACTAGCACTGGGCTCCAAACCCTAAGTGATGTTATTTCTTGTTTAGTAGCTTTCCAGAATCACAGCCACCAGTCTCATCCTAAAGTGTTGTCAAAAATTTGATCTCCAGAAGGAGTATTTTTTCGTCTAGCTTGATTATAAAGCCTGAATTTAGATTCAGCATTTTCATATAATTTAATCTTAGGGGAAATAAGTTCCTTCATGTTATCTTAAAACTGCCCATTTTCAGTAAACAAAATACTATGTAAGAGATATGTTACATATAAAAGTAAGCAATGTAAATGACAGGAAGGGCACTTTCCTTCTTCTTAGTCCTGCCGTTTACAATCACGGTTAGGACAGTGAAGACGGACAG
The DNA here is from genome assembly GCA_031835075.1 of Saguinus oedipus. NCBI lineage: Eukaryota > Metazoa > Chordata > Mammalia > Primates > Cebidae > Saguinus > Saguinus oedipus. Next base: position 150,527,187 of record CM063171.1, on the reverse strand, counting down.
TGATGATGATGATGGTGGAGTGAAGAATATTCAGTACAGACACGGGAGTTAAGGAAAGATTGTAAAACCGAAAGTCAAACCAAGCTGACAAAATCAGCAATGCCATTAGAATCCCCAAGAGTAAAAATTAACAGATTTGAGAAGTAATTACAAATACAATTCATCTCTCCAGAAAACACCTCCAGGTTTATAATCATCAGTACAGACATTTTATTACACTTTTAAGAATACTTTATTGCTATCTGTCCACTTGTGATTAAGTCATAGAAAATTTTTATGCCATGTTCCTGTCTTTATTAACTGTCACAAGACTATACCTCAGTGCTGGCATTGTGAAGGAAATATAGCAGAGTAGTTCAGGACTCCAGCTGTCATCAGTGCACAAATGAAAGACCCGAACATAAAGTTAAGTGAAATCTAGTCAGTTATTCTTAATTTTAATGTCAGATAATTATTTGAGTATAGAAAAGAAACTGAATTATAGTGTTGACATTATTAGTAGGGAGTAATTTTCACTTCCAGCGCTGTGGGAAATGAGGCAAATAGCACATGAATCTCTTGAAAGTTACAGAAATATTCATAATTGTAAAGAGATTTTCTTATTTTCACAAATTTGGAGCCCTTTTGGAGAGCTTTATAAAGACAACAGCCTGCTCGTGAAATGGTTGCAAGAAAATGAATTAAACCACTTAGAAGACAGAAATTATTTTTTTTTTGAGAAATTACTCCAACATTGGAGGAAGGTTAATTCGTATACTTGAATTATTTTGCAACAATTTAAAGGTATTAATTTAAAAATTTCTCTAGCAAATAATATACTGTAAAAAGTATATTATTATATATAATAATATCTCAGCATATCTAAGAAAGAGAAACAGTGATTATTGATAGAATTATACATTTCAAATTTTAATTCCATTGAACATAGTGAAATTATAACACTATCCCGTTGCACCAGAAAGAGATCAGGGCCGGCATGTTACTGTGTTTACACGCACACATGTAATTGCCACTGCCGTTGTTCAACGCACTTTCTCTAATGCGATCACTGAACAAGAATTAATTCTATTCTGTATACACACACACACACACACACACACACACACACACACACACACGGGTTCACAAAGCTAGTTTTGAGGAAAGTCAGACAATAATTTTTATGAAAACTTAAGGACATTGAACAATATAAGCCACAAATTTTATAGCAATAGGGTAAACATAATGTCATTAGTAGCATAATAACAACATTTTTTAAAATCCATTGGTTTGCCTTGATTTAAAAAAAAAAATGCACATAGAGATTTTATTTTTGCAAGTCTAATTGTGGGCATTGTTCACTGTGCCCATCTGCATGAAACACATTTTTGTTCATCTGGTTAAAAACAGTTGCAAAACCACTGGTTATCAAAATTAATATCTGAAAAATCAAACCAGTAATCTGCCTCATTGGCTTTAATACATTCAATTAATATAAATATTTCATATTCTATGTGGCAGATAGTTTTCTAGGCAACATTATGTCTGTAAGAGTCAAGGAGAAGAAACTTTATATTAGAACAATATGGAATACCTGTGAGGAGCAATCGATAGAAGCAATTCAGAAGAGGCTGTGATTAACTTGTCTCAGGGAGGGAAAGGAAGGGTTCATAAAGGAGCTTACATTTGCATAGGTTTCTGGAAAAGAGTGTATATTGTCTGGGTACAAATAATGAGGCAGCATCAAAGCCTTAAGAAACATGACATTATGACATCTCCCCTGTACCAAGATCACAAAGTAACTTCTTGATATGCCAGAAAAGAAAGAGGGAATATGTATATGCAAACACACACACATGCACACACACACATGCACACACACACACATATAGAGAGAGAAAGAGGCTTGTCAGAGAATACATCATGAAACATTAATATACATTAAATCAACTATGCACTTTTCAAAAGAAACAACAATAAAATAAACCACCTTACTATTTATTCTATGACAATATAAACAACAAAGCAACTGCATAAAGAAAGACACTTAAAATTCAAATAAGCTATGAAAACCTTTTCATCCTATCTGAATACTGTTGCCTCAGTCTGTGCTGGCTGCTGGTAGGGTAGAGACAAAGGGTTACGAAGACGCCATGGAAGACCTGTTAGCCTTACTGAGGCTACCTTAGTCTGGAAGAATACTAAGGTAGAGGGTAAGAGCACAGAGTGGTCAAAATGTACAAATAGATAGCTTCAGGTATCTCCAAAGCATTGAAACTCTTTCTGACAGATTTCACTGGAGTAGGTGAACTCTTTCAGAGTGAGAGCAAGAATGCAACATTTGAGAAACAAGGAACTCAGCTCATTCTTTCTGCCGATCTGTTATTTCAGTGGTGTTTCTTAAAAATTAGCTAATTTTAGAGTTTGTTTTTCTGAGAAGATAATTTAAACTAAGGAGAGAATCTGTGCAAAATAGGAAGGATTGGATGCAACTGTGTGGGAAAGACAGAAGAAAGAGGTTGAAATTGCAGGGATATCTTAAAGGGGTAAAAGTAATTTAAGAGAGAGAGAGTGTGTGTGTGTGCACGCGTGTGTGTGTGCATGCGTGTTCGAAACAGAGTCTCACTCTCCTTGCCCTGGCTGGAGTGCAATGGAGTGATCAAGGCTCACTGCAACCTCGGCTTCCTGGGCTCAGGCATTCTTCCAACCTTAGCCTCCCAAATACCTGTGACTACAGTCACACACCATCATGTCTGGCCAATTTTTGTATGTTTGTAGAAACAGGACCTCCCTATGTGGCCCAGGCTGATCTCGAACTCCTGGGCTCAAATGATCTGCCCTCCTCAGCCTCCCAAAGTGTTGGGATTCCAGGCATGAGTCACAGTGGTCAGCCCAGAATGTATTTTATAAAAGTTTACATTAAGGGGGATTGAAATTTTTGGTAAAATCTACATGACTTTAAAATGTACACACATAACTTACTGTGGTTAGATTGTTGGTTTTCTGACAAGTTTTTATATGAACTTCAATAAATGTGGAGCAAAAATTGTGACTACTTATGACAAGCCAGGCAAAGACAGATTCTAACTGTATTTTATAAAAGAAGTATTTTATTATTTATTGAAAAAATATTAGCTGTGAGTGAAACTGAACATTTGTATATGAAGCTTTTACTAGAATAGCTTAAGAAAATAAACTAAATCCCTCATTGTCTAGGATATGATAAAACAAAGTCGAAATGAAGAATTATAATGATAAGAAATTCCCATTTTAGCTATTTTTTGGTGGGATGTGAAGATTTCTTGCATTTTTTTGTGGAAGGAGCTATAATAATGTAGCCAATAAATATTGTCAAAAATATCCAGTTTGCTTTATTTGAATCGCAGTCACTTCTTTTTGAGTGCTTACTATGTGCTTGTAATACGATGCTGCAACTTTGCCCCTGTCCACGATGGCAGTCCTGCGAGCTCCAAAGGAGTGCTGGACATTCACTATCTTATTTCAACCTCACTCTATTCCTATGAGGCAGGTTCTATCATCTCACTCTACAGATGCAAAAACTGAAGTGCAGGAGAGGTAACTAACATGCCGCGAGTCCTAGAGAAGCCTAAGTGGCTGAGTCAGGATTCAAAGCACAGCAGTTGCTCTAGTTTACATTCTTGTTGCAACAATGCTGTGTCCAGACCCAAAGTCAACTTGTGGTGAGGAGTCCCCTGGAGAGGAGTCAGCCAGGGAAGTGGAAGTATGATTCAAGGCTGACTCACATAGATGTGAGGTGCTTAGGAAAGCTGTTTTTACTCCTGTGATTTAGATGCAGAATCAGCATTCTTCCAAAGTTTAAATGAAATTGCAAACATAAAATGAAGTGGTTTCTTTCTGCTCGTAAATGCTAGCTCTCCCCTACACAAAGTGACTTGTATGATTTCACCCAAGCTACCTATAAATAGGTAAATTTTAAGATTCAATTCTAGGTTAGTATTTTACAGTAGGCACCTGACCTCTGCTTTTCCTTTGATTTCGTATGTGTGCATGTATGTACTCAGGTGCTTGGCTTTCTTCCTTTGTGGTGGTTCCATGCCTGTTAACTGCCAAGGTGAACATATTTTGAGAGACATGTCTCTAAAAATGTAATTCTTGAAAAGGTTTTTAAGACTTCCTTTAGATTTGAGTTCTTTTTCTAATTCAAGGAATTTTGCTGCTTCTATTCCTCTGCTTTGTTGTTTCTCTTTGCTTTACCTCTTCACTTACCATATTGTAAAGTGAAGCTGTAGATGGCTCTCTCTGCTTATATAGAAATCCCACGACTCCCGTACTGTTGCTTTTAGTTTCCCGGTATTGCACTAAATTCTTGTTTCTGGCTGCCTTTATTCCTTCCTACGTGTTTTTGTGGTATAAACCCCAAGCACAGTGTTATCCTCATACCTGTCCCTACCTGATTCTCAGCTCTGTCATTTTCTCCCTCCCTCCGTAGGCTGCCCAAAGGACATTTCTCTGTCTTAAAATTTGGGCAAAAGACTGCCTGTGCCATAAGAAATGATGTACTTGGCCAGGCGCGGTGGCTTATGCCTGTAATCCCAGCATTTTCAGAGGCCAAGGCAGGCAGATCACACAGTCAAGAGGTTGAGACCATCCTGGCCAACATGGTGAAACCCTGTCTCTGCTAAAAATAAAAAAATTAGCTGAACATGGTGGTGCATGCCTGAAGTCCCAGCTACTTCGGTGGCTGAGGCAGGAGATTGCTAGAACCCAGGAGACTGAGGTTCAGTGAGCTGAGATGACGCCACTGCACTCCAGCCTGGCACCTGGCAACAGAGCAAGACTCTTTCTCAAAAAAGAAAGGAAGGAAGGAAGGAAGGAAGGAAGGAAGGAAGGAAGGAAGGAAGGAAGGAGAAAGAAAGAAAGAAGAAAAAGAAAGAAAGAAAGAAAGAAAGAAAGAAAGAAAGAAAGAAAAAGAAAGGAGGGAGGGAGGGAGGGAAAGAAAGAAGGAAGGAAGGAAGGAAAGAAGGAAAGAAAGAAAGAAAAAGAAAGAAAGAAATAGAAAGAAAGAAAGAAATGAAAGAAAGAAAGAAAGAAGGAAAGAAAGGAAGAAAGAAAGAAAGAAATGAAAGAAAGAAAAAGAAAGAAAGAAAGAAAGAGAAAGAAAGAAAGAAAGAAAGAAAGAAAGAAAGAAAGAAAGAAAGAAAGAAAGAATGCCTTTCTTCAAACTATAGTTGACCCTTGAACAACAGGGATTTTCATTGCGCAGGACCATTTGTACACATATCTATTTTTTTTTTTTTTTTTTTTTTTTTTTTTTTTTTGAGACAGAGTTTCACCCTTGTCACCCAGTCAGGAGTGCAGGGTGTGATCCTGGCTCACTGCAACCTCTGCCTCCTGGGTTCAAGTGATTCTCCTGCCTCAGCCTCCTGAATAGCTGGGATTACAGATGCCAGCCACCACACCTGGCTAATTTTTTTTTTTTTAAGTAGAGATGGGTTTTCGCTATGTTGGGCAGGCTGGTCTCAAACTCCTGACCTCACGTCATCTGCCCACCTCAGCCTCCCAAAGTGCTGGGATTACAGACGTGAACCACTGCACCTGGCCACACAGATATTTTTCAATAAATATATTAGAAAATTTTTAGGACACTTGAGGAAATTTGAAAAACTCACAGATTAACCTCATCGCCTAGAAATAACAAAAAATTTAAAAAGTTAGGTATATCAGCCAGGCGCGGTGGCTCACGCCTGTAATCCCAGCACTTTGGGACGCTGAGGTGAGCAGATCACAAGGTCAGGAGTTCGAGACCAGCTTGGCCAATATGGTGAAGCCCCGTCTCTACTAAAAATACATGGTGGTGGGCTCCTGTGGTCCTAGCTACTCAGGAGATTGAGGCAGGAGAATTGCTTGAACCCAGGAGGTGGAGGTTGCAGTATGCCAAGACTGCACCATTGCACTCCAGCCTGGGCAACAGAGTGAGACTCCATCTCAAAAATTAAAAAAATAAAAGTTGGATATGTCATGAATTAGTAAAATATATATAGATATTTTTCTATTTCTCCCTTTACTACCATACAATATACACAAATCTATTACAAAAGTTAAAAATTATTAAAATTGATACACACACTTATTGACAATACATGATCTCATTCACAGTCCAGAGAAATGTAAACAAATGTAAAGATCCAGTATTAAATCGTAACCACATAAAATTAATGTAACACATACTGCACTACTGCGATAATTTTGTAGCCACCTATTGTTGCTATTGCAATGAGTTCAAGTGTCGTGAGTATTTGCTTAAAACACCTTGTGATGTTAACCATCTCTATGTGAGCAGTTCCTCACTACAGTAAACTGTTTATAAGGGATCTCTCATTGTACTCATGTATTTTCCATGTTTAGTGCAATATCATAAAACTGAAATAACACCATAGAACCCAAAATAAAGTGCCATTAGTGATGCTGGAAATGCTCCCAAAAGCAGAAAAAAAGTCATGAAATTGCAAGGAAAAAAATGGTTAATTGATTGAGATACACTTTAAATTGAGGTATGCAGTTGTGGTTGCCTGCCATTTCCTTTTTTTTTTTTTTTAAGACTGGGTTTTAGCATGTTGGTCAGTCTGGTCTTGAACTCCCGACCTCAGGTGATCTGTCCACCTTGACCTCCAAAGTGCTTGCCTTACAGGCATAAGCCACCACGCCTGGCCTGCCATTTCAAGATAAGTGAATCCAGGGTAAGGATCGTTGTATTTAAAAAAAAAAAAAAAAAAAAAAAAAAGGATACACGAAGCCCTTTCTACAGCTATGCCTGCAGGTGAACAAACCTTGTACTTTTTGCAAAATATCTTTTTATCTTGTATTGAAAATGTAGCTTTTATGTGGGTACAAGATTGCTATAAGAAAGGCTTTTTCTCTATAGCAATAAGATAGAATCTTTAGACTCTAATATGGTTAGGGCCCCTAATATAGATAGACTCTGATATGATTTGATAAAAAAGAAGTCATTTTATGACAAAACAAACATGTAGAATCTAAAGCTGGAGGATTTAATGCCAGCAAAGAATGGTCTAATAGTTTTAGAAAGAAGTTTGGCTTAAAAAAAATGTCAAAATAATAGGAGAAGCACCTTCTACTACCCAAGAGGTAGCAGATGAATTCCCGCTAAAAAAAGCATTGAGGAGGAAATATATCTACCTGAATGGAATTTTAATGCAAAGAAAACTGCCCTATTCTAGAAATAAAATGCCTTAAAGGATATTAGTAAGGAAGAGAAGTGAGCACTAGGTTTTAAGACAGAAAGGGATAGGCTAACTCTACTGTTCTACATAAATGCAGCTGAGTTTATGATCAGGACTAAACTTGGCATAAAGCTGGGAATCCCCAAGCCTGGAAGGGAAAGATAAACACCAACTGTTAGTCTTTTGGTTTTACAACAAGGGGACCTGGTCCAGAACCCTTTTTCTGGATTGGTTCAGTTGATGCTTTGTCCCTGAAGTCAGGAGGTACCTTTCTAGTAAAGGACTGCCTTCTGGCATTCTGATTAGACAAACCCCTGGCCCTCAGAACCCCATTAGTTCAACATCAAAGGCATCAGTAAGTCTACTTGCCCCCAAACATATCTCTAATTCAGCTCCTAGATCAAGGGGTCATAAGGATTATTAAGGATCATAATAGATGGTACTCTATAAAAAAGATTGTCAAAGCTGTGGAAGAGAAACACAATTGAATGATCATGAGTCTGGAAAATTACACCACTGAAGACGCCATCATTATGATAGAAAAAACAGTGAAAGTTATCAAGACCAAAACAATACATTTCTGCTGGAGAAACTTCTGTAAGATTTACAACAGAGCTAATCAAGGAAATCATGAAAGAGATTCTGGATATATCCAAAAAAAGTAGGGGGAAAAGGGTTTCAAGATGGGGATCTTAAAGAAATTCAACGGCCAGTAAACATCACACTGGAGGTATTAAGAGAAGGCCACTTGATTTAGATCAGTATTTCCAAACCAGTGCCAGGTGATGAGAAAAGTCACAGAAGGAGCAGTGCCAGAAAACAAATAGACATTGGACAACTTGGCAGAGGATTCTGATTATTTAGGAATGCTTTTGACATATTTTATGACATGGACTTCTCTTTTTCCTTTTCTTTCTTTTTCTTTTTTCTGAGACAGAGCCTTGCTCTGTCACCAAGTGCCAGGATGGAGTGCAGTGGTGCGATCTCGGCTCACTGCAACCTCTGCCTCCCGAGTTCAATCAGTTCTCCTGCCTCAGCCTTCCGAGTAGCTGGGACTATAGGCCACCATGCCCAATTAATTTTTGTATTTTCAGTAGAGGTTGGGTTTCACTATGTTGGCCAGGATGATCTTGATCTCTTAACTTCATGATCTGCCTGCCTCGGCCTCCCGAAGTGCTGGGATTACAGGCGTGAGCCACTGCGCTGGTCTCTGGTCCTCACCTTGGCCCTATGGCCAGCTGGACACTGCCCCCAGCACAATGGGGGCCTGATGCCCAGTCGCCCTGGGCCTGATGCACACCATTGAGCAGCTGGCTGCCCGGGCCTGGAGGCACACAGGTGCCAGCCAAGGCTGGGTGGAGCTTATCAGAATAATTTTTAACATCTACGCCCTGGAGAATCTGAACACATACATCATTGGTCAGCCTCCCTTGGTGGTCTTTATGATCATTGTGAGCACCATGGAGTAGCTTTCCCAATCCTGGGCTGTTCTTTCAAAATCGAGGAGATTACATCACCAGAAATGGCTGAAGATTGGAATACTTTTCTGCTATGGTTTAATGATTTGTACTTGTGTCCATCAGAAAATGAAACACTAAGCCATCTCAAAAACAACACCAAAACTCTTGGGAGCATAATGACCATGCAGCCCAGAGCATCCACTAGGTTTCTCCGTAACCTGGAGGATTCAGGACCAGTTAACGTCTCAGTTGCAATCACCCTAACCCTGGACCCACTCAAGTTCTTTGGAGGGTACTCTCATGGAATCACTCACCAGTATTCAATCATTTTATGTCATCAGATTGGACTTTCAGACAGAGAAGCTGACAAAGAGATAAATATTACCTTTACCCTGCCTCCAGGTTAGAGATCAGATAGCTGTGCTCTTGAGAGTCACCATGAGCAGCCACTCTACTGTTTCTGACACATACACCAATAACACTCTAAGGCAAGATCTTTAGAACTGCCAAGAAAGGCCAACACAGAATATGCTCTTTTCTGGTATTAAAAGAGGCCCATTGAAAAAAAGGCTATCATGCTTTTAATCCCAAGCATAAAGCTAATGCTCCAGATGATAACTGTTCATTAATAAATTTGCATCTCATGTTTACCAGTTACTTCCTCTTCATGATTACAATAACAGTGTTTTGCTATATTGTTATCAAAGGCAGACCCAACAAAGTGTGTCAGAGAAATCCTAAATATTGTCCTGAGAAGGCAGTTTCAGCTGAAACCGAATCTCACAGTTTCTTGTTTTCTGAGAGAGACTGAGAGAACCATAATCCTTGCCTACTGAACCCAGCCTGGGCCCAGACACTATGTGAATACATTATCTTGCAATGTCAGGTTATTCCAGCCAAAGACATTTCAAGTGCCTGTAACTTATTTGTACATATTTATAAAAATCAATTTGGAAGTTGGTCCAATGATGCAAATGCTTTCCACTCGTTGCAACCAGTCTTCCACCTCACCTCTGGATTTGTGGACCTGGTGAAATATTTCCACATAGCACTAGAGAAGATTTGTGGTTCTTGCCATTTTGGAGCAAGTCATGATGTTTCTACCAAGGCCACAGACACATTTCATTGCTGGTGGGATTAAGGTTTGGTTTGGTTTTTCTTTCAGCTCAATAGGTACAAATTCTTTGAAACAGTCTGTACCTTTGGTATGATAAGGCATTTCAAAAACCATCAATCCATTTTGTGGATCTTACATGTCTGTGGCTTGGTAATTATGGTAAAAATAATACCTTTTTTCCCATTTTGCTTGCAAAAAACCCCAAAAAACTAAGTTTTTTTCATTTTGAAGAAAAACATTAAATAGTTGCACTTTAAAACAAAAGTGTGATCATATCAACAATTTAAAATGTAAAAAAGAAAAGAACATAAAGTACCAGAAATTCAAAAAGACATTCACATTTGTGGAAAAATAGACATGTGAGTTTGAGTGTGCAAACATAACTCACATGTCTATTTTTGTGCAGTAAATAGCCAGACAACATATAATAAATGTGTTATATAACAAAACGAATTACATATACACGAAGAAAATGTCCAATTTTCCTGATAGATTCATAGTTCATGTTTATGATACTTCTTTTGTTTTTTTTTTTTTTTAAACTTCAGTGTTTAGGTCAGGGCTTGATGAGCCAAATCAAAATAAAGTTTTATTGGAACACAGCTACATTCATTCATTTACACATTGTCTGTGGCCGCTTTTTACCTACAGTGGCAGAGTTAGAGTTGTACAGAGAGCACATGTCCTGCAAATCTCAACATTTTTACTATCTGTCCCATTACAGAAAACGTTTGCTGATACCTGCTCTAGATGATTGTGTTAAATCTGCTCAGTTATTCTCAACCAGTGTTGCACATGTGTAGTGCCACCTACAGTGAGTCCCAGGCCCAAGCTGAAACGTGTTACAGTATCTGCTAAAGACATTTCTAACTCTGGTTTCTCCATCAGTATTAATTACAGCCCAGACCTCTGAGTTCAAAAATACTTGCACATCAGGGATAGTTATATTTTACAGATTGTGTGCAAACATAACTCAGATGTCTATTTTTGTGCAGTAAATAGCCAGACAACATATAATAAATGTGTTATATAACAAAACAAATTACATATACACGAAGAAAATGTCCAATTTTCCTGATAGATTCATAGTTCATGTTTATGATACTTTTCTATCTTTTTTAAAAAAAGTAAATTAGGTTTGTCAAGAGGCCAGAAATTATTGAGTAGAAATAAACAAAATGAACAACCTCTATTCTGATCAGCTTAATCCAACTACGTATCTCACAAAAGCAAAGCCATTTTTTTCCACAAGTATCATATGTGTCTGTCTGCCTGTTTGGGAAAGGCCTATGAAACCTAAGGGGAGTTATTATGTTACTGATGAAAAGCTTCAATCTGTAACACATATGTGCATTTCAGTATATAGTATCTGCTTATTTTCATTAAATTGCATTAAATGCTTCAATATGTAACACAGTCATCTTCCTTAGGAAGTGCATACTTGTGGAATTCTTTGTGGTATTACTGGGAATCCCTTTACCGTGTATCCATGGCATTCTGCCTTCACTGGGCTCATTTCTTCCTACTCCCTGGAATATTTATCATGGGAAGTTTTTCCTTTCCTACACTAAGGCTTTGCTTTTTGTCCCCAAGCTACCGTTTTTGAAATGAATGCAAAGGCAAGGGACAATATATTTGAGGAAAGAATCTAACACTACTAGAAATTACTGCATAGTATCTGTTTTCTTACTTAAAGGCAGAAACAGAATTTTTGTTCTCTCATCTTTACCCCCAAACTACTACACTTTAGACCTAGGTTAAGGCCCAAAGTAGCAGGACAAAGAAAGCAAATATTTTCCAAGAAATTTCATCATTCATATCTATTCACCATAGTGAATATGGAAGGGAATAATCATTTTTGTGCACAATTCCATCCTCTGCTACAAGGCATACAGTCTACATGTGAACTTAAAAATCATTTATCCTAAAACTTCTTTTTCCCACATTCTTTAATTATGTTATTCCTAAAAACATAAATGCAATTGTGGCCCAACATTTAAACATTACTTTATAAATATACTTGCGTAAACATCAGATAACATATATACAGTGGTTTTTCTCTTCACTTATTCTAACTTAACCATGCAGCTTTTAAATCACATTGACAATAGTGTGCCAGACAGATAATATATACTTAATAAGGTTTTCTTTCAATCAAAGTAAAATTCCTGTTCCAAATGCATATAGTTTCCAAATTTTCTACTTCGCTAGCTGAAAGCCATCAATGTGTTAATTTTGAAGGTAAATGACCTATTTCTTTTGAAATATAAAAATCAAACATATAAGCCCTTATTTCTGTTTGTACTGAGAAAATTATTAATATTTAATATCCATTAAACATAATTGCAAAACTCACACTTATTTTTACACCAAGCTAGTAACAAAGGTGAGACATCAGAAAAAAACAATTCTGAGTGAAATTCAATTGTTGCTTATGAATTTAAATACAAATTTATAAAGGAAGTTTGCCACCTAGAAAGAACAAAAACTTCTGAGGGCGTATGGCATACTTTGATACATAAGCATAGAAGAAAGTCTAGAAATCCAGTAAGTGTAGAGCTTGATGAAATTGTTTGCTGGCATCTGGATGAGTCATTATAACAAACAAACTCACACTTACAGCTTTCAAACTTGTGTTTATATTCATCCAAGGATTCCTGAACCTTTGACACTTCCTACGCCAATTGGCGGAATCTCACAGAAGGTGGGAGGGATGACAGCCACAGACCTAACACTTAGGCACTCATAAGTTATGCGGTATACACTATCTTTTTGGTTTTATCTGTCCCACTTTTGGAGTGAGAAGAACTGCACCAGACAGCAGGAGAGAGAAGAATTTTTCACAAGTCCCGATATTTATGGGTATTTTGAAGCAAATAAACAATTCTTATCAAGTTAAGGTAGAACTGAAACATATATTAAAATAATATTCATTTTGACTTAAAGGTTTATTTTCCCCTAAAATAGGTCATCTGTGTAAAATAAGCAATTTGGAATTTATTTTCAATAATAATAGTAATGTTAATAATTAATGGCATAAAAATAGTATATTTGCCAGGCAGTATTCTAAGCAATGTATACATAATAAACTTGTTTAATCTTCAACACTTCACAGTAAGTCTGAAGCAACATAAAAAAATAGTTTAAATAATTGTCCAAGGTCACATTGAGAGGATAAGCGGTCTGCCTCCAGATCCAAACCATCTCAAAGTATTATATATACATATATATGTGTGTGTGTGTGTGTGTGTGTGTGTGTGTGTGTGTATACATACATATATATACGTATCTTAAAATGTTAGAGGTTTTTTTTTTTTTTTTTTTGAGACAGAGTCTGGCTCTGTTTCCAGGCTGGAGTGCAGTGGCACAATTGTGGCTCACTGCAACCTCCGTCTCCTGCATGTAAGCAATTACCTTTCCTCAGCCTCCCAAGTAGCTGGGAATACAGGTACACACCACCACGCCCAGCGAATTTTTGTATTTTTAGTAGAGACGGGGTTTCACCATGTTGGCCAGAATGGTCTCAATCTCTTGACCTCATGATCTGCCCACGACGGCCTCCCGAAGTGCTTGGGATTACAGGTGTGCACCACTGTGCGGGGCCAGGGTTTTATCTTCATCCTTCTAGCTTTATCATTAAGCATAGGTTCCATAACCAAAGAGATCCTCGAAAATATTTGCTTTATTGAATGAGTCCCATCTTATCTGAGAGACTAGTCTGTAATGATTAAAAGCACCAACATTTTAGTCAGTTGTCTAGGATTTGGATCTAAAATGTGACCATAAGGAAAGGTCAATCCTTTTGACCATGTGACCATGTCATAATGTGACTATGAAGGTCATATAATCTCTTTCTGCCTCAGTTTGCTATTCTACATATGGAAATAGTGATAGTACCTACCTCATAAAACCCTTGTGATAATTAAATAAACCAATACAGGTAAAGTGCTTAAAGTAGTGCCTGGCACACAGGAAGAACTGTGTAAGTACAATCTGGGATTCTAAGTGTTCGTTGTTGAATTCCCAGTGAATGTGAACTTATTTGGGAATAGGGTACTTGCAGATGGAATCAAATAAAGATGAAGTCGTACTGGATTAGTGTGAGCGCTGATCCAACACTGCTGTCCATATAAGGAGAGAGAAATTTGTAAATGCGGAGAGATGCATGGAGCAAGGCCATGTGATGACAGGGACAGAAATGGGGGTTATGCTGCCACAAGCTAAGGAATGGCAAGGAGCCCATGGCAAGCCAGAAGTGAGGAGGAGGCAAGGAAGGTGGCCTTGCTGACACCTTGCATTTGGACTCCTAAACCGCTAAAACAATGAGAAGATAAATTTCTATTGTTTTCAGCCGTGCAGTTTGTGGTAATTTATGACAGGAGCTCTACGGAACTAAACAATGACTCTAGTCATTGAATTTAGTAATGAACAAGTGTCTAAATTCAGCTCACCTAGCAACTTTGGAAATAAACCTAAATAAGAGTACACAAGATTGTTGTGAAGGGAGTGAACAGCAAAGCAATGTTACGAATTTATAGCATTTATAGTAGCCATTCATTAATTCAAATATGCTTATTCAACTAATTGGGAACCAAAAGAGTGAACAGAATGCCGTTTTCTTTCAGGGAGCTTATGGTCCATCCAAACCAATGTCCCGGAGCTTTCCCCCTGTTTTCTTCCAGGAATTCTACAGTCTCTAATCTTATATGTATGGTTTTCATCCAGTTTGGCTTTATTCTTGTATAAGAGGTAAGATAAAGGTCCGTTTTCATTTTCTCCATGTGAATATTTAGTTTTCCAACACACTTTATTGAACAGGCTGTCTTTTCCCTATTTTGTGTTCTTGACACCTTTCTAGAAAACCAATTGACCATAGATAAATGGGCTTATTCCTGGACTTTGTATTCGAATTCATTGCTCAGTGTGTCTGTTTTATGCCAATACCATGCTGTTTTGATTACTACAGCTTAATAAATTTTGACTTCAGGTAGTACCTCTAACTTTGTTCTCTTTTTCTAGATTTCTTTAGCTATTCTGGGTCTTTTGTGGCTGTATAGAAATTTTAAGATTTTGTTTTCTATTTCTATGAGGAATGACATTGGAGTTTTGGTAGGAATTGCATTGAATCTGTAAATCTCCTTGGGCAGTATGAATATTTTAAAAATATTAATTCTTCTAATTTTGAACATGGGATAGCCCTCCATTTATTTGGTATATTTTAGTTTATTTAATTAATGCTTATTTTGTTTTATTTATTTATTTTTATTTTTTTGAGATGGAGTTTTGCTCTTGTTGCCCAGATTGGAGTGCAATGGCATGTACTCGGCTCACTGAAACTTCCGCTTCCCGAGTTCAAGCCATTCTCCTGCCTCAACTTCCCAAGTAGCTGGGACTACAGGTGTGCAGCACCATGCCCAGCTGGGTTTCAGCACATTGGCTAGGCTGGTCTCGAACGCCTGACCTCAGACCTCAGGTGACCTGCCCACCTTGGCCTTTCAAAGTGCTGGGAATTACAGGCATGAGCCACCATGCCCATCTTATTTTAAATAATCTTTTCATCCAAGTTCATGGGCCAAAATTCTATCAAACCCCAACTTAAGAACACTTTAATACTTTAATACTTCCTTCTCATTTCTACAAAATGTGGAAGACAAAGATAGTGAGAGCATATAACTGACAGGAATAGACCTAGTTATATATACTTTTAATTTGTATGGGCCTGAGTCTTATTCACCTCACATTAAATACCTTGTCTTCTACAAAACGTGTTTGTTCCATTTTCTGGTATTAAGATTCTATAAAAGACCAAGAAACAGTCCTTGTGAAGCCAAGAAAAATGTCTGCTACATCTTTCACTCAGAGCAATGGGTAAGAAGTACTGCACTTCATCTAGAGCAATAACCAATAACATCAAAAGGCACATATCTGCACAACTGTACAATTCGTCTTGAACAGGACACAGCTTAATATACAAACCTTGTTTGTCATGATAGAAAGAGTTAAGGTTTTTAAAGTTTCCTACTTTTTTTGTTAACAAAATTCTTGTACGGGACAAAATGTCAGGCAATATTCTAATTTGTTCTTACTATAATTTTAAGATGGCATATACAGATAGTGTAAAAAAAATCCAGATACTTTCCAGAGATGAGTTTTTGATGAATGTCTTATAATAAATGAATAAGAAAATAATTACTTTAGAAATATACTGTCCTCTCATTCTATGACAAAAAAACACCTTTAATTTGAAACATTTTATATCTTAGGAAATGTTTTTAAATATGTTTTAAATATTTCTTTCTGATCTTCAAAGTAACCCTAATAGATGAGTTTTACTAAGAAAAGGGCTTTCAATATTGAAGACAGAGGCTATTATCTGTGAGCCATAGACTAATTCTGCCAACTATGAAAATTATAGAGAAAATTAGAAAAACAATTTTTTTCTCCAAATTTAGGAGGAAAATTATAACCAAATTACAAAGCAATTTGCATATCCTGGTGCTCAACGATTAAGGTATTGTCATAATGTTTTGGGGCTTCTATAATAAAATACTGTAGACTGGCTGGGTGCAGTGGTTCATGCCTGTAATCCCAGCACTTTGGGAGGCCGAGGCGGGCAGACAACTTGAGGCCAGGAGTTCGAGACCAGCCTGGCCAACATGATGAAATCCTGTATATACTAAAAATATAAAAACTAGCCAGGCCTGGTGGTGGTTTCCTGTAATCCCAGCTACTCGGGAGGCTGAGGAAAAATAGAAGATAGTATAGAGTGCATGTCAAAGAAATAACAGAAATGTATTTCTCACAGTTCTGGAGGCCAGGAAGTTCCAAAGCAAGAGGCCAACAGATGAAACGTTTGATGAGGATCCTCTTACTGGTTCATAGACAATCATCTTTTTACTGTGTCCTCACATGGTGAAGGGAGAAGGGAGCTCTCTTGAGCATCTTTTATACAGACACTAATCTCATTCATCAGGTTTCTTTCCTCATGATCTCATCACCTCTCAAAGGCCGTACCACCTAAAAGGATCACTCACATTGGGGGGTTAGGATTTCAACATATAAATTCTGAGGGGATACAGATATTCATTGCAGTATCTTATTGGGTTTCTCTCCCTCCCTCTTTTTCCACCCTCCCTCCCTTCCTTTTTTCTTTTTTCTTTTTTTCCTCTTATGAGCAATAAAAAACAAACTTAAAGACTGGAGTCTGTTAAGATACAGGAAGGGGAGAGAGAGAGATCTGAAGACAATTAAGAGTCCCTGCTATAATTGCATTTCTATTTTTCACAATTCCACGAGTCTATTCTAATGTATATATCATTTAACCAACAGAAAATACATTTTCTTTAGTTTTCAAACCACAGCCGAGAATTAGTTGTGTGTGTGTATAGCACGTGTGTGTATGTGTGTGTTTATCTGTATGTATAGGTATCCTTAATGTCCATTGTATTAGTATTAGTCCATTCTCACACTGCTGTAAGGACACATTTGAGACTGGGTAATTTACAAAGGAAAGAGGTTTAATTGACTCACAGTTCTTCATGGCTGGGGAGGCCTAGAAAACTTACAATCATGGTGGAAGGGGAAGCAAACATTTTCTTCTTCACATGGTGGCAGGAGAGAGAAGCAGAGAGCAAACGGGGGGAAAGCCCCTCATAAAACCATTAGATCTCATGAGAACTCACTTGCTATCACAAGAACAGCATTGGGGAACAGCCCCCATGATCTAATCACCTCCCAGGAGGCCCTGCTCCCAACCCATGGGGATTACAATTCAAGATGAGATGTGAGTGGGGACACAGTCAAACCATATCACACAGATGCATATATGTCTGTGTGTGTATATATCTGTATATGTATATGTGTATACATATAAATGTGCATGTGTATACAAATGTTATGTTTGTATTCTTAAGAATGCCCGTCACTACAATTCTAACTTACATGAGATCAATAAGCCATCACCAAATGGGTGAAGAAAGACAAAGTAAAGAGGCTCTTTGGAATGCTCCTGCCCTGTGTATACCTCAAGAGCTTATAATGAAAACTATTATAAAGGAAAGAAGGAAGAAGATAAGTAATAAATGCTGTTAGCAAACTTTTGAATTCTATTTATAGCACACAGCAAAAATATGCTCAGCTGTAAAGCTTAATGATTTTACCTTGGCAAAATGGTGTGTAAAACATTAAAGACAGAGAATGAAATTGTAATATAAACTCCTCAAATTGAATTTTTTTTTTTGAGACAGAGTCTCGCTCTGTCATCAGGCTGGAGTTCAGTGGCGATCTCGGCTCACTGCAACCTCCGTCTCCCAGGTTCAAGCAATTCTCCTGCCTCAGCCTCCCGAGGAGCTGGGACTACAGGTGCGTGCCACCATGCCCAGCTAATTTTTGTATTTTTTAGTAGGGATGGGGTTTCACCATGTTGGCCAGGATGGTCTCGATCTCTTGACCTCATGATCCACCCGCCTCAGCCTCCCAAAGTGCTGGGATTACAAGTATGAGCCACCGTGTCCGGCCTCAAATTCTCAAATTGAATTTTTAAAGCAGTATTACTACTTAGCCCCAAGTTGAAATCTGCTGATTCAGTCAACAAAAGTTTATTAACTATTATATGTCAGACATGCTAGTCTAAAATTACATGGCTAAAATATATTTGTTTAAATAATACTACTCATTATAAGCCTTGAGTAAGTACTCAAGAATCAAAGTGTAATATTTGGAAATGAAAGGGAAGTTTCTAAATCTGAAATTGTTCACAGATGATCACTATGTAGTGTCAGTACCAATATTTTATGCTTGTTCCCATATCGAATGCCACAAATGGTAACTGTCAGTCTATATCAATCTCAGGAACAACCTAAAGAATTGAACTAATAATAGGAATTCAGCATATTTTTCTGGAAGATAAAGCCATTTTGAGGTCTTGAAATTCATTTTAATACTTGTGTTATTCTGGTTAAATTATTTAAAAGATTTATTCTCCTATCCACATATCGAGAATGTGTTTTCTGCTGCTCACTCCCAGAGAAGAGGCAATGAACAAGACTTATGACTTTTACTAAATTGTAATATGGTAAATTAAATATTAGTTTTTAGATTGATCTACCATATGAGATGACTGCAGGCAATATGGACCTGAGAATGAGTATATATTCTCTCTTCAGGCCATGACAAAGCACAAGTATTTCATCCATGTGGAGGAATAAAGAGAAACATTTTTCATGTTACGCAGCAGCGGTTACTGTACCCTTCTATTATACCCTTGAGCCAGTAAGCCAGTATATATTTTGGGGATATATTTTATGGTACTTACTCTATCCTACAAACACACACATTGATATTCTCAGTCGGTCATTACATCAAGCAAAATAGATGATATGAAGACAACTGAAATAAGAAACAAAAAGACAGAGACATTGATCTGAATATTTTATTTCTTTAAATTGTGAATTATAATTTTTTGAATTTTGCCTTTAAATCCAAATACCCTTTCACCAAAATTTTAATTCTTATGAAAATGGGAAAGACAATTTGCTTATGTTTGTGCAGTGTGTGTATTTGTTCCCTTATGTTCACTATTAGGTAATTCCAAAATCTGTATTAGAAGTTTGTTGGTGCCATCCAGAAAAAAAAAAAAAAATCTGCTAGCAAAGTAACGCTGTCTTTTTAATGAAAAGTGGAAAATTGCTCTAATTTTTTCAGATATAAGTTCAGATTATGTAATAATGATAAACCATCTGAACATAAACCAGGCAGACTAAACTTTGAAAATGAATGTTACAAAAAAATTTTAGGCTGGATCTGGTGGTTCATCCCTATAATCCCAGCACTTTGGGAGACCAAAGCGGGTGGCAGGAGATCAAGTCCATCCTGACTAACACAATGAAACCCCTCTCTACTAAAAATACAAAAAAAAAATAGCCGGGCGTGGTGGCTTGTGCCTCTAGTCCCAGCTACTCGGGAGGCTGAAGCAGGAGAACTGCTTGAACCTGGGAGGCGGAGGTAGCAGTGAGCCAAGATCGCGCCACTGCACTCCAGCCTGGGTGACAGAGCGAGACTCCACTTCAATCAATCAATCAATCAATCAATCAGTCAATCAATTCTAAAAAGAAATATATAGAATATCACATAAATCTACTGAACAAATGTTATTTTCTGATTTGCTTAATATAAATAAATATTTTTCACATCCGATTTCAGAAGACATAGTAACAGTATAACATCCATATTGTTAATATGTTTTGCTAAATACCACATTTCCTTATATAATTTTCTCCTTTTCTTAATCCTTACTGATTTACTCCTTCAAAAAGAATAATAAGATAGCAGCCACCAATTCCCTTCATACATATTAAATCATTTATTAAGTTCTGATATTTATATAAAGCATTAGAAAAAATAGGAAAATAAGACAACAGAAGGAACTTGTATTCATTCAACAGGTTTTATAGGATCAGACATTGAGACAACCTCTCTCAATGTAAACAGATGCTTGTTTCACTGCTTCCCTGGTGGCTACCTCTTCCCAGGCAATCTTCCCCTGTCCATGTCTTCTCTAAAAGCTCTTCTCTATCTGTAGTTAATAGATCTGGGAGACAGCACAGGTGACACATCCTTCCACATGATGAAGGAGGTGTACAGACTACTATGAACTTCAATCACAGTAAATGTTACCAAGTACATGGTGAGTGGTTTTTTAGTAAAACTATGGATGAGAACGTGCTATCATCACAAACACTTAGAATTTGTATCTTTTATCAAAGTAATAACTAAATTCAGGTTTTACTCCTTATATTTTAGATTGTTTGCATTTGGTCCTTACAGATCTTTCCATCTGAAACTGGTCATATTAACCAATCTGAAATTAGCCAAATTTCTAGGATTTAAAGACTTAATGATTTATACTTTTAAATAAAGACCATAATAAGTCAGAGTGTGCATTTTAAATTCCTTTTAGACTGAAGGTTGTTATTGAGTTTGCTAGGCTGCCATAACAAAATACAACAGAAAGGGTGGCTTGAAGAACAGAAATTTATTTTTTCACAATTCTGGATGCAGCATGTCCAAGATAAAGATGTAGGCAGGTTTGGCTTCTTCTAAGGCCTCTCTCTCATTGCCTTGCCAATGGCTACCTTCTTCTGTCTTCACAAGGCCTTCCCTCTGTCTGTGTGGGCATCCTAATCTCCTCTTCTTATAAGATACCAACCATATTGGATTAGGGCCCACCCTGATGGCCTCATTGTAACTTAATTGCCTCTGTGAAGGTCCTGTCTCCAAATATAGCCACATTCTGAGGCATGAGAGGTCAGAAGTTCAGTGTATGTATTTTAGGGGTCACAATTCAGCAGCCCATAACAAAACTGTAACTTAAGTATTCAAAAATCTTTGGGTAAAGTTAGCAGCCAAAATATAAAACTAAATATGCAGATCAAATACAATAGTTAAAATAAAACTTTCTAAAATATCTGATTTAATCAGATTTCAAGATTTCTCGCTGACTAATTTAACTAGACTAACGATTTTTTTCCTGAAAATTTCCCAAAACTACTAGAGAATCCACTATTTAAAAATAATGTTTCTATATTTTGAAATTTTTTAAAAATGGAATTTCTAAATCCTAGCAAATCTGTAACACTTGTTTGCATATGCAGAGGACTATTAAAATATCATGTAGTTATTATTTAAGTAATTCTTTTCCCATAATCAGAGAAATATTCATTCTTTGTATAATCCATACAAGTCAAACGATTGAGCTATTTTTATGACAATGATTATTCTCTTCGATACACAACTCAAAGAAAAGGAAACACATTCTCTAAAAGTTAAAATTTACTCAAGTATTAAGGACATTTTTGAGCACGGAATAAAAGAAGAGGAGTAGTGAGTAGAAGGATACGCTTTTTTCCTCCCAGATGTCTCTACTATTTATAGGGGGAGGTTTAGGGCAGTAAAATTCTAAAGTTTAATTTTTCAAATTATTACTTTGACCTATATTAAATTGGAAAAAACTCCTGAGGATAAGAATTTAGGCTACTTTCTGCTCTGTGATTTATTTTCTTAGGAAATCTTACCAAACTTACTTAGTAATAAGAAAGAATGAAGGATTAACACCAGATATCTAAGTGAATGAGTTTGGTGGTGGGGGGTGGAGGTGGCTGAGAGTTTGGTTGTCTTAAGAGTTTGTTGAGGAATATCTGTTGGTGTATTAGAGGATGGAAGGCAGGATGAAGGGGTGGAAATGGGAAAAGTTGAGAATGAGACTTTATACAAAGTATCTACTTAATATATTAATTCAGACTGGCTCTTTAACTCATAATGACACAGAAGCACAAACCATTTAACTAAAAATCTATTTCTTGTGTTTTAGGTTTTCAAAAATCTCTCCTCCAGTTGATACTGTCTAAACGAATCATTACAAATAAAGTCAAATGCATTGAAATGCTCAAGATTAGGCTCAGCCCTTTAAAAAATTAAATTGAAAGAGTGTACTTTTAAATACATAAAGTGAAGAGTAGGATTCTGATACTACTCTTTCATCATTCAAAATAAGTATATTAGCCAATCCCACACCGTCATTTTGCTGTCAAAATTCTAAATAGCCCTCATAACCTGCTCTTACAAGCATATTTCCAAATGCTTTAGTAATTTTTGATATTTTTACTTTGGCTTTCTCAAAAGTATTTTTAACTTAAACAAATTTTAGGATTTGAAGCAGAGCCTTGAGTGAAGTTTTTCCTAAATACAGTGAGAGGCTTCTTCCTAATTCTCCCTGATGCTCTTTTTTACCCTTAAACAATAATAATCCAGAGGGAGGGCATATAGCATAGCAATTAAAATGAGAATATTCTACTAAAATAGGCATTTGACTTAGCTCTTTCCCATTAGTTACATGTGTAATTTACAAGCAAGATACTTTTCTTGTGTTATCTGAAAGGATTCTTGGTGGGTTGAATATAATAGTGCATATAAAGCATTACCAAATTGCCTGACACCATAAAATTATGTTACTTTTAGATGATATTACTGTTTTCTTACTGCACAGTTTATTCTACATCCATTATTTTAAGTTATATTTTAATAGTAAATGAAGTGACAGCACTGTTTCCTCTAATAGCTCACATAGTGAAGGATCCCAGTTTATCAAAGACTTCAGTCTAACGTGTACTTTACATTAATTTAGGCTTGCCCTAAGGATGGATGATGACAGGCTTTGGAAACCACATGGAAACCATCAGGTAGACTCTGGGTAGGTAATTTCTGTTAGCGCTCAAGAAGCCTAATACTGCTACCTCCCTGCTATTAGCTAGTGAGAGCCATTCCCCAGAATCAGCAGCAGCAGGGAGAAAGACATCTCATCACCCCTGTGTAGTCTTAAGCCCTTTGTGCAGGCAGGGTGAAGTCTTTGAAAGGCCAAGGAAACCTTTATGATGGTATTTATATGGGAGTGCTGGGAAGGGAAGAGTGTGGTTCCTTTTATTTATTTTATTATTTTTTGATTAGTCTCACTCTGTCTCTATGCTGGAGTGCAATGTTGCGATCTCAGCTCACTACAACCTCCGCCTCCTGGGTTCAAGCATTCTGCTGTTTCAGCCTCCCTAGTAGCTGAGACTAGAGGTGCAAGCCACCACACCTGGAGATATATATATATTTTTGAGAAGGGGTTTCTGTCTCCAGGCTGGAGTGCAGTGGTGCGATCCCAGCTCACTGGAACCTCGGCCTCCAGGGTTCAAGCAATTCTCTTGCTTCAGCCTCCCTAGTAGCTGGGATTACAGGCCTGCACCACCACGCCCAGATAATTTTTGTATTTTTAGTAGAGATGGGGTTTCCCCATGTTGGCCAGGATGATCTCGATCTCTTGATCCGCCTGCCTCAGCCTCCCAAAGTGTTGGGATTATAGGCGTGAGCCACTGCACTCGGCCAATTTTTATGTTATTAGTAGAGACAAGATTTCACCATATTGATCTGGTTGATTTCAAACTCCTGACTTCAGGTGATCCACCTGCCTTGGCCTTCCAAAGTACTAGTACTACAGGCATTCAGCCACCAGACCTGGACGTGTCCCTTTAAATAATATGGAAGAGGGTAAGGGCAGTGCTGGGTAGAGGAGGGCAAAGTCCCTGGCTAGGGCTCCATTCCCATGGACCTAGGTGAGGACAGGTATTTCCTGCCCAAATGTTGCATTTTCTAAGACCACCCTGGCCCACCACGCCCCCATCCTGGGCCTATGAAAACCAGAGACCCAGGCTGGGCACGTTGGCGGCTCACTCGGTAATCCCAGCACTTGGAGAGGCTGAGGCGGGCGGATCAAGAAGTCTGGAGATTGAGACCATCACGGCCAACATGGGGAAACCCGTCTCTACTAAAAACACAAAAATCAGCCAGGGGTGGTGGCACACCCTTGTAGTCCCAGCCACTCTGGAGGCTGAGGAGAGAAATCGCTTGAATCCTGGAGGCGGAGGTTGCAGTGAGCTGAGATCCCGCCACTGCACTCCAGCCTGGGCGACACAGCAAGACTCCGTCTCAAAAACAAACCAACCAACCCGAGACCCTAGCGGGCACATACACAGGCAGCCAGTCGTCCAGAAAAGCACACGGACGGACAGACGTCCGCAGGCCAGCGGGGGCGGTGGGGGGCGGGGGACACCACACGTTTGGCGGGCGGTCAGAGGACAGGCAGTCGGGGCCGGGCCCAATACCGGGGAAAGACCATCTCCCTTCTGGCTCTGCCATCTGCTGAGAGCTATTCCACTCAATAAAACTTTACGCTCATTCTCCAGTCCCACGTGTGATCCAATTCTTCCAGTACACCAAGGCGAGAAACCCCGGGACACAGAAATCCCTGGGTCCTTGTGATAAGGAAGGGGGTCTAATTGAGCTGGTAACAAGCCACCTGCAGACCGCAAGCTGAGGGAGCACCCTGTAACACACATCCGCTGGGGCTTTAGGAGCTGTGAACATTCACTCCTCGACACTGCCGTGGGTGGGAACCCCACAGCCTGCCGGTCTGTATGCTCCCCTAGGGGTCTGAGCAGCGTGGCACTGAAGAAGGGAGTCACATCCCCATCACAGGCCCTGCGAGGGGGACAGGGGAACCTTTCCTGTTTCAGTATCAGACTTATAGTAGTTGCAGAAAGTGTTTGCAACCAGGTATATGTATCAGAGTAGCAAACACTTACCAGACATTAGTTTATTTGTATTCATTGTTGGGCTACAGCAATTAATACATAGTTTTTGCCTTTCAAGACTTTAACACTTGCTAAAAAATAAGACAGTAATATTGAAAAAGTAATTGGAAGGCACCAGAAGTTAATATCTATATTTAACTATTTTAAAAAGAGATAATAAAGTAGTTTAAACTGAAGTTGGGTTTTTGCAAGTGTTTACATTTTTAAAAATTTGTCTTACATGTTATAATTTCTAAAAATATATTCAAGAATATAATTTGTAATTATGCTAATGTATTAAAGAATATTTTTGGTTTGTCTATTTACATAAGGCTGTGCTGGCATCCTTGTTTATCAGTTTGCAGTACTAATAGAGAGAATTAATTTGTTGATTGGGAGACAAGCCATCTTGTTCTCCAGTGGACATTAATTACTTGAAGGCAAAAATTCAGAGTGAAAGCAAGAGTTCTTGTGTTGTGCTTAGAGACTCTCAGAATTTATTAGTTAAATAGAGTGTCTAGGTAAACATTATAGGAAAAAACATCATAACTCATCACATCTTCGAAATAAAGACCAAAAATTAATACATATCACTTAATTAGAGGGATACTATAAAACAAAATGCCAAGCCCTTGAATTCTAGTTTAGTGATAAAACATTACAATGACTCATAGCTTTCCTAACCTTTTCTCCTTAAGATCATTTTACATTGTCCTCAAATAAGTCCAACTTTTCCTATCTTTACTTCTGGAATTCACTCTTCTTAATCAAAAGAGTTGCATTTTCCATTATGTCTGCCTACTTTCCAGAATTTAAAAGTAATTTTTCATTTCAATAACTCTTCAAATTAATTTCCCATCACATTCTGCTTTATAATATGCTGGCCATGATCACTAAACCATTCCAGCAATATTTTTTAATTCCAAGATCAAGTTATAATCTTTATTCATTTTGCAAAAAAGAAGATCTAAGGAAAAATTTTTAGTTGGATTGTTATTTTACTCATTTTTAAATTTTGCCTTATATAAAATAAAACAGAGACTAACATTTATTTTTTCTGTTTTAACATTGTATGAGTTAACCTAATCAAATTTTGAATTCTATCTTTGCCAAAGGTCATTGTCATCTCTAGAGCCTCTTTGTGGAACATAAAGTACAATATTTTTCTTTAATGTGACTTATCTTCTTTACATTCTAACATGTTTGGAATATGACCATTTTGAAATCCTTGAATATTGTAATATAATTTTATCCCATACCACATACAGCCATTCATATTTGTAAAGTCTACCACCTTTTAACTGCATTGCTTTTTAACATGTGGAAGCCAAATTGTCTCTATTTGCAGATGACATGATAGTATACCTAGAAGACCCCATCACCTCAGCCCAAAAACTCCTGAAACTGATAAGCAACTTCAGCAAAGTCTCAGGATATAAAATCAATGTGCAAAAATCACAAGCATTCCTATACAACAATAACAGACTTAAAGAGAACCAAATCAAGAATGAACTGCCATTCACAATTGCTACAAAGAAAATAAAATACCTAGGAATACAACTCACAAGGAAAGTAAGGGACCTCTTTAAGGAAAACTACAAACCACTGCTCAACGAAATAAGAGAGGACACAAACAGATGGAGAAACATTCCATGTTCATGGTTAGGAAGAATCAATATCATGAAAATGGCTATACTGCCCAAAGTAATTTACACAATCAATGCTATCCCCATCAAACTACCATTGAATTTCTTCACAGAATTGGAAAAAACCACCATGAACTTCATATGGAATCAAAAGAGAGCCTGCATAGCCAAGTCAATTCTAAGCAAAAAGAACACAGCAGGAGGCATCACACTACCAGACTTCAAATTATACTACAAGGCTACAGTAATCAAAACAGCATGGTACTGGTACCAAAACAGAGATATAGACCAATGGAACAGAACAGAGGCATTGGAGGCAACACAACATATCTACAACCATATAATCTTTGATAAACCAGACAAAAACAAGCAATGGGGAAAGGATTCCCTGTTTAATAAATGGTGTTGGGAAAACTGGCTAGCCATGTGCAGAAAGCAGAAACTGGACCCCTTCCTGACACCTTACACTAAAATTAACTCCAGATGGATTAAAGACTTAAACGTAAGACCTGACACCATAAAAAACCTAGAAGAAAATCTAGGCAAAACCATTCAGGACATAGGAGTAGGCAAGGACTTCATGACCAAAACACCAAAAGCATTGGCAACAAAAGCCAAAATAGACAAATGGGACCTAATCAAACTCCACAGCTTCTGCACGGCAAAAGAAATAGTCACTAGAGTGAATCGGCAACCATCAGAATGGGAAAAAATCTTTGCAGTTTATGCATCTGACAAAGGGCTGATATCCAGAATTTACAAAGAACTCAAACAGATTTACAGGAAAAAAACAAACAAGCCCATTCAAAAATGGGCAAAGGATATGAACAGACCCTTTACAAAAGAAGACATACATGAGGCCAACAAACACATGAAAAAATGCTCATCATCACTGGTCATTAGAGAGATGCAAATCAAAACCACATTGAGATACCATCTCACGCCAGTTAGAATGGCGATCATTAAAAAATCTGGAGACAGCAGATGCTGGAGAGGATGTGGAGAAATAGGAACACTCTTACACTGTTGGTGGGAATGTAAATTAGTTCAACCATTGTGGAAGACAGTGTGGCGATTCCTCAAGGACCTAGAAATAGAAATTCCATTTGACCCAGCAATCCCATTACTGGGTATATATCCAAAGGACTATAAATCGTTCTACTATAAGGACACATGCACACGAATGTTAATTGCAGCACTGTTTACAATAGCAAAGACCTGGAACCAACCCAAATGCCCATCGATGTTAGACTGGACTGGGAAAATGTGGCACATATACACCATGGAATATTAGGCAGCAATCAAAAATGATGAGTTTGTGTCCTTTGTAAGGACATGGATGAATCTGGAGAACATCATTCTCAGCAAACTGACACAAGAACAGAAAAAGAAATACCGCATATTGTCACTCATAGGCGGGTGAGAAAAATGAGAACACATGGACACAGGGAGTAGGTCTACTACACACTGGGGTCTATTGGGGGGAAGGGGGGAGGAACAGTGGTGGGGGCTGGGGAGGGATAGCCTGGGGATAAATGCCAAGTGTGGGTGAAGGGGAGGAAGGCAGCAAAACACACTGCCATGTGTGTACCTATGCAACTACCTTGCACGTTCTGTATATGTACCCCAAAACCTATAATGCAATAAAAATTTAAAAAAAAAAAAAAAACATGACTGTTAAGAGTGAGGTTTGTTTGCAAGATCAAACATTTGAAAATAACGTTTATATATTATTGTTTATGTTATTCCTTTCTTGGGAGATCTCTATACATATCTAAATGTAAATATCAAATATATTTATTATATAGATTTAGATCAATATGGATATTTATGTAAGTATAATATCGAGGAACTAGCAACAGTATGAATCCCTTTAGTCTAGTGTGTCTTCTTTCAATAGTACTTTCTGGTTTATAAAATGTAATTGCTAGAGCATCTAGGAATTTGAAATATTTTTATGAACCTAAGAAAGTAATTTCCCGGGCCAGGTGTGGTGGCTCAAGCCTGTAATCCCAGCACTTTGGGAGGCCTAGGCGGGTGGATCACGAGGTCAAGAGATCGAGACCATGCTGGTCAAAATGGTGAAACCCCGTCTCTACTAAAGATACAAAAAATTAGCTGGGCATGGTGGTACGTGCCTGTAATCCCAGCTACTCAGGAGGCTGAGGCAGGAGAATTGCTTGAACCCAGGAGGCGGAGGTTGCAGTGAGCCGAGATCGCGCCACTGCACTCCAGCCTGGGTAAAGAAAACGAAACTCCGTCTCAAAAAAAAAAAAGAAAGAAAGTAATTTCCCAATAATAATTATGAAAAAATACAAGTTGGTTTATTTTGTTACAAATGAGATATATAAATTTGGCAATCACTTTATTTGCAGTCTAATACTCCACTCGGTCATAAAAAATGTCTCTAAGAATAATTATTTTTTAGTTTTCACATAGTCCACTGAGTCATAAAAATGTCTCCAACAAATAATTATTTTTTAGTTTTGGAATACATATCTAAAAACTTTTTTCTTTTTTTTTTTTAATGGAGTCTTGCACTGTAGCCCAGGCTGGAGTGCAGTGGCCCAATCTTGGCTCTGCAACCTCCGCCTCCCGGGTCCCAGGTCCCAGTTTAAGCAATTCTCCTACTTCAGCCTCCCAAGTAGCAGAGATTGCAGGCACAAGTGAGCCACCATGCCTAGCTAATTTTTGTATTTTTTAGTAGAGGCGGGGTTTCACCATATTGGCAAGTCTGGTCTTAAACTCCAGACCTCATGATCTGCCCACCTCAGCCTCCCAAGGTGCTGGGATTACAGGCGTGAGCCACCATGCCTGGCCCTAAAAACTTTTTCAACAAATATAAATTAGTAGCAATTAACCTCAGTATTCCAAAATTAACTATATTAACATTCTAATACTTGTACAAGTAACATTGGGGGAAAGTAAGTAGATTATACAGCAATTTTGAGTGTAGCAAAGTTAATCATCCATAACATAATGCTCTCTGTTGGTATGATTTTCTGTCATATCTTCATTTTACAAAAGTAAAGTTCATACCTCCGTTTTGTTTTCTAATTATTCTCTTAGTTTCTTACATTTCATTTGTCATTCTTTCTCTTTCCTTTTTTATTTTTCCTCACAATTTTGCATGACTTATTCTCAATAAAGTATTTAATGTTGATGAAGACTGGGTATATCAAAATTTAGTTGACATTAATAACAATATTTAAACCTCATTAACACAGGAGGATACCAATCATGTGATACATTTTCTACTAGCCAGTCTTCCCACATTTCTTAAAATTACTAAGTGAAATATTCCTTGACACATCTTTTAATCATTATTGCATGCTATTCTCCCTATTGCAGAAAGCAACTGATAGTAATGAAAAAAATATATAATCAAGGATAAAGTAATTTATTATAGAATCCATAATAAAACATTACGTGTAGTAACGTCAATGAAGATACATGCAGTATGCTTTTCTTCTCATTTTTAAATTTTACCTAATGTAGTTATTTTGAAGTGCAGAAGTTTCCATGTTAGAATATTTTATAATTTTCCTTCAGATCAGCATTTCTATCAGCAGAATAAGAAACCATGAATGAGTGAGCGACAAGAGGAAACGAAGAAGATTGTAGCATAGTTTATATGTCAGAGTTGTAGTGCCAAATGCTTTACAAGCCTTTTACATGTGTTCTGGTACTTTGCTAATGCAGCTACAATATCTCCAGGGCCTTTAACATCCTTCCTTTCGTGTCTCAAATGGCCCATAAATGATGGTTAGAAGAACATAGAATTAAAAAAAGAAAATGGCCAGAGGGGTTTTCTGGTCATTTTTCCAGTCTGATTATTTAAACCAAATTCCTTTTCCTTTCCATTGGTTCTGCTTATTTTAGAAAAACATTTTAAATTTTACAGAAACCCACAGGCTAACCAAATATCTAAGAAAGTTACACTTCTCTTTTCCTGTTGACAGTGATTTTAAAGGACCCGTGGGTACAGACAATGATATTTTTGCATTGGGTATTTTATGAGCAAATGGACTACAAACCTGTCTGTCTCTCGCGCGCGCTCATCGGCAATGAAAATAAGGGTAAGAATGGACCGAAGTTCAATTAGAGATTGTTTAATTGACCTGTTGAGTCAATCCTGATTTTCTTCTCACAGATTTTAGCTACAGAATTTACAGTGTCTGAAAATGTTGTGTTTTACAATGTGTGTGAAAACTGTATGAGCCATATCCTTCCAGAGCCGCTGTAATCATGCAGACTGAACATTAAGTTTACCCTCCTCAGAGATTCTTTTTTTCCAGGGCATGTCCTACCTACTCTTTAATACCAAAATGGTTACATTTTGTATCTTTGTTTAGGTGTATGTATATGTTTTGCATTGTTCTTCAATTTGTGTTTTCGGTAAAAATAAGTATGAGTAAGCAAAACATATAGACATCAACATTCAAAGGGACTGTTAAAAGAACTTTAAATGTAACACAGTTTATCTGAGCAAGAACAATTCATGAATGGACAGCATTCGGAACCAGAAGAAGTCCAGAAAGCTCTGCTCCACAAAGTGAAACAAGGTAATTACCTGATTGGCTACAGCTAAGCATTTTGGTGATGTGTGATGACGCATTTGCCTATTTGGATCCATCTGATGAATGATCAGACCAACAGCTGCCTGGCTGTTTGTGATTGGCTGAGGCTCATTTTTTTTAAAGTCAGTTACAAGAAAGGTTTCCAAGTTAAGTTTCTGTTTGCTTAAAAATGAACTGCGGGTACAGATAACAACCCCAGGCTAATGACCTCTTGATTATTTTGCTTGAATAGCATTCTGAGACCTATAACTCAATAATAAAAAGCAATATATAGATTCTTTTGTGAAAATGAGAATGCAGAGCTCATGACCTTGAAAACTATACATTTGGCCTAGTTTCACTGATGAGCCTTGCTTCACAGGATTAGACTTTAAAAAAACTTCACTAAAGTATACTGCTTACGTATAGTTAGTGAAAACTAAGCTATTATTTGATTTTAAGAAGATAAAATTAATCTTCATTGTATGCAGCATATACAACTTCAATTAGCCGCTCACATTTTTCAATTCTAAATACATAAAGCCCTAAGGAATATTTCAATACTGTGTGTTTTAGCAACTCAAGTCCTCTCAAACAATGTGCTAACACAATTGAATAATGAAATACTCCACATCAGCTAGCTATTCCTACACAAAAAGTCATTCCAAAATTTAGTGGACTGAAAAATAGATATGTGGTTTTGCTCATGAGTCTACAAGTCGATTGAACAGTTGCTCCGGTCTTGAATTCCCTGATCACCTGTGATTATGTTTCAATCACCTTGGCAGCTCTGCTTCTGAAGCTTGCTTGATGTTGATGGTGGTGCTTTAGTTCTCCCCCATGCAAGTTTGGATTTGTTCATCTGGTAACTGAGAGGATTTAAGAGAAGCAAGTTCTTTTGAAAGTATAACTCACTTTAAAACTTTATTAGCTTGTGCTGAATCAGATTCAAGTCCATTCTAACAACCAAATTCACTATTACTTGGTAGACGTGTCTTTTTCTTACTCACAGATTCTTTGCCCATGTCAAACTGTTATGGGACAAGAACCTGAACTTTCTTGGAAATCCTTTAATGTAGCTGAAAGCAAAACCTGGTCACACTTGATTAGATCTTGTCCTCATAACTTGTTAATGTTAGAACTCTTATTGAGAAGATAGAAGATGAGAAATAACTTTATTTATTTATATTCCTTTAAATTCTCCTTGAAAACTGGAAAGTTCTTTGTCTACATCAGTTTTCAAGCTAAGCCTGCAAAACAAATTCAGCTTACTGCCTGTTTATGTATGGGCTGTGAACTATTACTGTTTTCTATATTTCTAATGATTTAAAAAATCAAAAGAAGGATAATATTTTGTGGTGCATGCAAATTATTTTATATTCAAATGAAATGTCCATAAATAGTTTTTTGAAACACAGCTACGCTTATTTACAAGTTGGCCCTGGCTATTTTTGCACTTAGGACAGCAAATTTAAGTAGTTGAGACAGAGACAGCAAAGTCACAAAGCAAAAAATATTTACTATATGGTCTGCATATAGTAGCTGCATTTACTATCTGCAGCATTTACTATATGAGGCTAAAAGAAGTAAACTTATACTTTCAAATTTCTGCCTGAAAATAGTTTTGCCAAAGTCCAAAAGTTTATTAGAAACATAGCTATTGGTATAGTCTTACCCATTGTTTATTTTGTAACATGAGGCTCTATTTTTCCAGACTTAATAGCAACCTCTCACCATCTCTCCAGCGTCTACTAAATATTTCCTTACCATGTTTCCATTATCTGCTAGATGCTTCACTCTCAAACCAGAGTCTCACATTTTAGGTCAGTGGCACTCCATTTCTATGCACCAATTCCTATGTTAGTTACCTCTTTCAGTATAAATAATAAACACAAAACTCTGTGGCTTAAATAAATGAGCATTTATTATTGCTCCTAAGTCTGTGGGTCCCCTAGATAATACCACTTCTGCCTGTGCTTGTTGAGGTGCCTGAAATTAACTTGTAAACTGGATGAAAGGTGGATGGGATGGTCTAGAATGACCTCTTTCACATATCTCTTGGCTGGCTGTTGGCTAGGATAGCAGGAATGACTGGTTCATGGGCCCCTCATCCTCAAGCAGGTGCCTCTATACTTACCCACGTGTTGGTGGTAGGGTTCCAAAAAAAGAAAAAAGAGTGGGAAGCATGCAAGTTTTCTTGCTAGACTAGGAACTAGAACGCCATAGCTTCTCCCAGAGTATATTAATGAAAACAACTCAGACCAGACTTAATGAGTGAAATCTTTTCTCTTCATGAAATAATCATAACATGTATAATACATTTTTTTTTTTTTTTTTTGAGATGGAGTCTTGCTCTGTAGCCCAGGCTGGAGTGCAGTGGTGCGATCTTGTCTCACTGCAATGTCCACTTCCTGGGTCCCTCTTCAAGCAATTTTTCTACCTCAGCCTCCCAAGTATCTGGGATTACAGGCATGAGCCACCATGCCCAGCTAATTTTTGTATTTTTTAACAGAGATGGAGTTTCACCATGTTAGCCAGTCTGGTCTTGAACTCCTGACCTCATGATCTGCCTCCCACCTCGGCCTCCCAAAGTGCTGAGATTATAGGCTTGAGCCACTGTGCCTGGCCTGTATAATACCATTTTAAGAAACTTTTGGTGTACAGAGTATACAGGGGTACAAAGCATACAACTAGACATGTATTTGTTAATAGTTTTCAATTTTGAATATATTATGGACAAAAGAATTTAAAAAATATTTTCAGTTCTAACAATTTAATAATGATAAAGTGACAGTGAAATACCCCCAGTGGGTTATTAGCACTGGTGAAGATTATACTTCAGATAGAGAATTAAGGAAAGGACATACCAAATAACCAAAGAAATATAAATCCAGGTAAATTAAAGGTCATCCGTTTTTAGTACACTTTTGGGAGGAAGGTGTCTTTTTGAATCCTTTCATAAGTGATCCACCTAAAAGCTCTTCCCCTGTGTTTTGGAAACCTCCTCTCTGCTCTTAGTTCTGCTTTGGGATGTTCCTTGTTTCATTTCTAGTTACTCCTTGAATGCCTTTTTTACACTCCCTCTTTTTAGGACTTTATTCTCTTTCGTATGGTGTCACTGGAATAGGAAATACTAGGTCACACAATTTTACTACGTTGTTTTGTACTTTTTGTTTTCTTTTGTTTTTTTGGTGGGTGGTTTCCATTTTAACTTTATTTTAGGTTTGGTAATACATGTGCAGGTTTGTTATATAGGTTAACTCATGTCATAGGGGTTTGTTTTACAGATCACTTCATCACCCAGGTACTAAGCCTCATACCCAATAGTCATTTTTTCTGCTCCTATCCCTTCTCCCACCCTCCACCCTCAAGTAGCCCTCAATTTCTGTTGTTCCCTTCTTTGTATTCACAGGTTCTTTTCATTTAGCTTCCACTTATAAGAGACTATGCAGTGTTTGGTTTTCTGTTCCTCCGTTAGTTTGCTAAGGATAATAGCCTCCAGCTCCATCCATGTTCCCACAAAAGAAATGGTCTCATGCATTTTAATGACTGCATAGTATTCCATGGTATATATGTACCATATTTTCTTTATCCAGTATGTTATTGATGGCCGTTTAGGTTTAGGTTAATTCCATGTCTTTTCTATTATGAATAGTGCTGCAGGGAGCATTTACATACATATGTCTTTATGATAGAATTATTTGTATTCCTCTATGTAGACACCCAGTAATGGGATTGCTCAGTTAAATGGTAGCTCTTTGAAGAATCATCATACTGCTTTCCAAAATGGTTGAATTAATTTACACTCTCATCAACAGTGTACAAGTGTTTCCTCTTTTCCACAACCTCACCAGCATCCGTTGTTTTTTTTAACATTTTAAGAATAGCCATTATGAGCCAGGTGTGATGGCTCATGCCTGTAATCCCAGCACTTTGAGAGACCGAGGCGGGTGGATTAAGAGGTCAGGAGTTCAAGACCAGCCTGGCCAAGATCATGAAATGCTGTCTCTACTAAAAACACAAAAAATTAGCCAGGCACAGTGGCAGGCCCCTGTAATTCCAGCTACTCAGGAGGCTGAGGCAGGAGAATCACTTGAACTTAGGGGTGGAGGCTGCAGTGAGCCAAGATCACATGACTGCACTCCAGCCTGGGTGACAGAGAAAGACTCATCTCAAAAACAAAAACAAAAGAATAGCCATTATGACTGGTGTGAGATATCTCATTGTGGTTTTGATTTGCATTTCTCTAATGATCAGTGATGTTAAACTTTTTTCATATGCTTTTTGGCTACATGTAGGTCTTCTTTTGAAAAATGTCTATTCATGTCCTTTGCCCACTTTTTTTTTTCGAGGCAGAGTCTCACTCCGTTTCCCAGGCTGAAGTGCAGTGATATGATCTCTGCTCACTGCAACCTCTGCCTCACAGGTTCAAGTCATTCTTATGCCTCAGCCTCCCAAGAAGGTGGGAATATAGGTGTGCGTCACCATGGCCACTAGTTTTTTGTATTCTTGTAGAGACAGGGTTTCATCATGTTGACCAGACTGGTCTCAAACTCCTGACCTAAAGCGATCTGCCTGCCTTAGCCTCGAGATTGCTAGGATTACAGGCATGAGCCACGGCACCCAGTCCTTTGCTCACTTTTTAATGGGGTTGTTTGTTTTTCTCTTGCAAATTTGTTTAATTCCTCACAGATGCTGGATATTAGACCTTGGTCAGATGCATAGTTTGCAAATACTTTCTCCCATTCTGTAGGTTTTCTGTTTATTCTGTTAATAGTTTCTTTTGCTGTGCAGAAGCTCTTAAGTTTAATTAGATCCTATTTGTCAATTTTTGCTTTTATTTTGATTGCTTTTGTGTCTTTGCCATGAAATCTTTGCCTGTTTCTATGTTCAGGATGGTATTGCTAGGTTGTCTTTCGGCATTTGGGTTTTACATTTAAGTCTTTAATCTACCTTGAGTTGATTTTTGTATATCATGTAAGGAAGGGGTCCAGTTTCAATCTTCTGGAGTATAGCTAACCAGTTATCCAAGCATTATTTACTAAACTGAGAATCCTCTCTCTTTTGCTTGTTTTTGTCAGGTTGTTCAAAGATCAGATTGTCATAGGTGTGAGGCCCTATTTCTGGGTTCTCTATTCTGTTCCATTGGTCTATGTGCCTATTTTTGTCCCAGTACCATGCTGTTTTGGTTACTGTAGCCCTGTGGTATAGTTTGAAGCCTATACTAAAGGGGTAACATGCCTCCAGTTTTGTTCTTTTTGCTTAGGATTGCCTTGGCTATCCAAGCTCTTCCATATTCAAGAACTAATATAAGAAAATTAGTTTTTACAGAGTCAAACAAGTAACAACTCATAATAGGGTATGAAAGTTTGAACAAAAGAACTAGCATACTGAGTATACACACTGTGTGGAACAGAAACATGGTCTCCAGTTTCTTCTTAGGTATTTGCACTGTTTTTGTACTAATAAGATGTAAAAGGTGGAGGAACATGACGATTTTAGTCCTGTGGGGTTATCACATATAAGAAGAAGAGACAAAAAAAAATGCATTTATGTAATCCCTGTGAAGCTCAGGCCAAGTTCCTGATGACAGTGTTTGAATACAAATGGTCACAAAAATAAATCAGTATCAGGGACTTAGGATCAAATAGTAGGTGGGTTCAATGGGCTATTTCAATTGGGGTTTCTTGGAAGGTTACAGAGTTTATTATATTAGCTTTTGTTTTCTTCAAGCCTGGACTAGTAACCAAGCTGAAAGAATTCGTTTTCTTTCCTGGAGACTTATGGGAGCTTTGTCTGAATTTTTTAGAGTGGCTGTCAAGGCATCTGTGACTAGGAGACAATTTTGCCTTCTAAATATAAGATAGAAGAGGGACAAACTTTAAAAAACATTATTTTGTACAAGTGCCACCAAAAAGAAAGTATCCAAAAAAGTAGACATATTACAAGAGGTTGTTTTCATAAACAGCCTTATTTACAATCTTACTTCTTTGGAATCAGGGGTTTACCCCTTTAGAAGTGCAATTTGCTTTTAGAGAAACTTCACCCTCTATTTGTACGAGAAAACATGTTATTGTCCTTTACTCAATTGCTAAGTCATGTTCCTTTCCAACGTTACTTCCTCAGAAAAGTCCTTCTTACTCCCTGTTAATTGAGTTCATTGCTTCTAGGATTTTTCTTCATAGTTTTTGTATCAGAGACTTCTAGTTTCTTACCCAGTATCTACGTTCCCCTCCCTCATTCTAATGAGAGCTCAATTTTCTTAAAGACAGGAGTGTCCTGATGAGAGTGTTGGAGCATCAGCTGGTTAGAAAAATAAATCAGAATCAAGGGCTTAGGATTAAATAGTAGGTGGGTTCAGTGAGCTTTTTTAACTGGGTTTTCTTGGAGGGTTTAAAGCTAATACATTTCTTAACCTCCCTTGTAGCTGAGTGAACATATAATTTCTGTTCAATCAGATGAAAATGGACACTGATAAGAGGGCTTCCAGAAAAACTCATTTATAAAAAGGTATTCTTAGCAAGAATCCACTTTTGTTCCTTTTCTCTTCCTCCTTCCTGCAGCCTGGAATAGGAATATAATGGCAAAAGCTGAAATAGCATCTTTCAACATTGAGGAAAAGGCCAAGAAGGTCACAGTGACTTGGCCCTTGAAACTCTTACCAATGTGAGGAATCATTTATTTCCAGAGGTCTTGTTATGTGAGAAAAAATAATTATGTTTTGTTAAGTCCTTTTTATTGGGTTTATTCTGAACCATATAAACGAACTTAATCCTTAGCAAATAAAACCTTTATAACAATTTGAGAATGACTGTATGTAATTTATTTACTAGTCTGCCCTTAATGTGACTAAATTCTGGAGAAAGGAAGGTCATTGGCTACTTTGCTTCCCACTGTAAGCACTCTGCTTAGCACAACATCTTGTCATGAATAGATTTGCAAACAGTCAATCTAATGAAGAAGTATCCCTTTTTCTAATAAGGAGTGGTATCATTCCCTAATAATAAAAGAAGTCCCTGAATTTGAGGTATCGAGAATAGACCAAGGTTTCTCAACCTCAGTACTACTGACATTTTGGACTAGGTAATTTTTTTTAGCAATGTTCCTAGTCTCTACCAACTATATATCGGTAGCATGCTTCCCATAACACTGTGTTAACCAAAAATGTCTCCATTGCCAAATGGCCCCTTCGGGGTAGGGAGAGGATAACTGCTAGTTGAGAACCAGTGCGTTTGACTAGGCTGGGAGACGTAATTCAGTAGGACAATCCACGATGGTCTGTACTCAAGACCTCTCTATAGTTTGTAAACTGTGTATTCCTCCTGAACTACCAGTTGCCAGCTGTTGAATCAAACTCATATTTCCCAGAGACAAATATTAGAGTTTTACTTCATTTCTTAGAGGATACCATAGCATGCTATAAATTTTGTAGGAACTTCCCTATAGGATACTTCTGCAACACATGCAGGAATGATTGCAAGATTAGTCCAAATTGCAGGAATGTTAAAAAGTAAATATATGTGCATTGACAAAACAAAGAAATTCTTAAAGATGGTATCACTCAAACCCATTTCTAAACATACATCTAAAAGCAACACCCTTGTCAATGATCCTTCGTGTGTTTGTGTGCAACAGTCTCTGACTCCCTGATGCAGTACTACTTTCTCCCACATCCACAGTCTGGTGTTGAATTGTTTCCTTAAAAAGACTCAGTAGACACATATGTGGTTTTGACTATATGAAGTCGAATCATCTCTCTAGATAAGGTGTTTCTAGACTAGTCTTTACAAATGAAATAGAAACAGTGAGAGAATTTGCAATTCCCCTTTGTGAGATTCCTCAAATATCAGAAGTGGGTGTGTGGCTTGATCTTCTCATTATAACACTAGGTACTTTCTGTCTATTCAAATTCAGTCACATATGTATTCAATTAACTCTATCTGACTCTCCACAAGCCCATTACCCATCCTCACATACAAGCCTTAATCTGCAAGGTCATCTAACTCTTGAAAATATTTCTGTGAATAATTCATTTATCACTTCTTGGTACAACTGGTTTAGTCTAATGGAATTCTAATAATTTTAATTTGATTTATTACCTTCATTTACTTATAAGGTTTTTCAAATACTTCAAATATATAATTTTTTTTTATTTTTGGTACAGTACCACATTTATTTCTTCTAATCTTTTTCATGAATCTTTAAATAGCCAAGAACCAATTACTTAGTGACACCTGTATATTGTGAACTTTAAAGGTTGCTTAGAAGAAACAGATGACTAAATTAGTCCTAGCTGAAAAACTTGAAGAGCTTACTAACTGCATTAAGCTTAGGAATTTTAAGTAAATTTAAAGATGTGTAAAGAAAACAATTATGGAAACATTACTACATTTTCTCCTTTCAAGCCTGTGTTATTTAAGGATATGCTAACTTTTCTGGTAGTATAACATGACTACATAAAAACGTACATTTCATCAGTGTATATCTTGGTGAATTTTAGCAAACTGGACACACCTCTGTAACCAGCATTGGCATCAATAAAGAGAAGACTACTAGTATTGAGAACATCTCCTGCTTATGCTGCCTTTCAAAGTTTAGTACTTTTGAAGGAAAAAAAGACATCTAATACAGGGGAAAAGATGGAGATCCATATACCCCTTTGACTCATTTTCTTCATCTATAAATGAGTGGAACAGTAAGAATACTGGAAAACGGCTCTACTAAAATGTGGTAAACTCTACAGAAATGTTTTAAAACACAGCAGCCTGCACAAATAAACAGTATTATTTTAATCTTCTATCACTACAAAGTACCCATTGCAGAGTTCACCTTGCAAAAATGATCAGGCTTGGTTCAAACCATGAAGAAAAGGAGTGTTGCTAGGGAAAGCTAGCAGGCTGCCTTCCAAAAGACCTCTTAGAATCTCATTACCTTGGTAGATTTGCCTGGCTCCAAATCTGGCCCTCCACCTTTCCAGACTACAAAAGCTAGTTGTCTATTTCTAAGGGGCCTCATGATATTAAATAAGCTCAAGGGATTGATTTTTAAAAACCAAAGCCTGGATGTATTAATTTACCATGAGAGGACCAAGTACTTGAGTCTTCTGGCCAGAACATTCTCTGCTGATACCCCTTTGGGGAAGCCACACTATATTCATTAGCTAACTCAGTGAACAGTATTTTAGATTAAGAAAAATTAGGTGTCAGGGAGCTCTTCATATACTTTGTGATCTTGGTTTATTACTTTTACTGTTGTACAGATGCAACCTGTACTTTGACATTGACCCGTACTTTGAATTGTTCTCTTCAGAGCAATTCAGCTGCTAATCCAATGGGAAAGCATTCTTCAGCTTCCACTTTCCAAGACATGAATCACATGAGCTTTTTCACCCTTAGAAAGCCTTTGTATACATTATTATTGTCACAAAGATCAATGAAGATAAGACCTATACAGCGTTTGAGGCCCCCAATTTAAAAAAAAAAAAAAACTTTTTTAAGTTCTATCTGGGCTCACCTGCAATGCAACCCAGTGCACTCACCCTGACCCAGTGCCTCCTTCTATATCTGGCTTGGGCCCCAAAGGCTATTGTATTTTCTTTGCCTTCTCATCCATGTTTCTTTGGCAGAGTTATGCAAAGCAACTGAGATGGAAGCTTGTACTTCCGAATTAAATACTGACCATCATGCCCACAGTTTGATATAGGATCCAGAGACTTCATGGTATAATGCTGTGGGCACTCTGCGTGGCTAGCGCTCTGATGAATGATGACCACTACTTTCTATAACCTCTGCTTGTTCTATTCTATGATTTTCTGGTTGAGCCATTCTCACTCCACCCCTAACCCCTAACCAAATAACAATCATTTCTTTAATAATGTTAACATTTTCAATCAATAAATTCTTGTGTATTTGTGGAAGCATTCAAACCCTTTATTAAAACAATTAAAATGATTTTTTAATGTCTGAATTGAGAGATTGCATTTTGATTCTACGTTTGTGGGGTTATAGCTCTTAGTTGAGCATAAAAACGGACAATAATTCTCCTCTATTCTGGATGAAACTCCATAGTCTCTATGACCTTCATTTATATCATTTCTGAAATGGGACTATGTGATGATTTATTAAAATAATAAATAGAAAGCACTTAAGACAGTATTTAACACTATTTACGAAGTGCTCCAAAACTAAAGTTTTGGTGAAATCTAAAACAGTTATATTAAAAATGCATTGTTATTTTTTGTGATTTTTGTATTATTTTCTCTTTATGAATTTTTGAGGCATTAAAATTGGTATTTTGGGCCAGTGTGATGGCTCACGTCTATAATCCCAACACTGGGAGGCCAAGGAGGGCAGATCACTTGAGATCAGAAGTTTGAAACCAGCCTGTCCAATATGATGAAACCCTGTCTCTACTAAAAATACAAAAATCAGCTGGGCCTGATGGCGGGCACCTGTAATCCCAGCTACTTGGGAGGCTGAGGCAGGAGAATTGCTTGAACCTGGGAGGTGGAATTGCTGATCCCATGATCCAATCACCTCCCACCAGACCTGTCCTCCAACCAGTGGGAATTGGAATTAGAGATGAAATTTGGGTGGTGACACAGAGACAAACCATATCAGGATTTCAACATATAAAACACATTAATGCGATTTTCCCTTTGTTACACCAAGAAAAGTTCCAATTTTTGAAAATACATATTATTAATAAGTCCAAATAGTATCGTAAAATATTAATATCATTAATATA
Source organism: Saguinus oedipus (assembly GCA_031835075.1). Classification (NCBI taxonomy): domain Eukaryota; kingdom Metazoa; phylum Chordata; class Mammalia; order Primates; family Cebidae; genus Saguinus; species Saguinus oedipus. The sequence goes on along the minus strand of CM063171.1, from coordinate 150,485,293 downwards.
AATTAGAGATAATAATGATCACAATTATCATTGATTATGAACAACTTCAAAGACATTAAAAAGGACACCGATGTAGGCACTCATCTATTTAACCCTTGAGAGGCCAGTGCAAAACCAATGAAAGTGACTGACTTTTGTCAGTTTGTGTCAATTCCATCCTTGAAGCCAAAGTTTAAAGAATCTCTACCGGGGGCCCAAAGTGGCTCCGGCCGGATGTTGTGGCGCTTGCGAAGGCGAGGCCAAGAGTTCAAGGCCAACCAACCTCAGCAACCTTACAAGCTCTCAATGATTGGCAAAAAAAAAAAAAAAAAAAAAAAAAAAAAAAAAAAAAAAAAAAGAATCTCTACCTAAGAAGTATTCAATAATTCTCCTATAAATATTAGTCTTCTGTATGTTGTTCTGTGTGTATGAGATCTGATTTGATTATTACACTTAAAAACTAAGTGACAAACATACATTCAAAGAAAAATACTTCTACTGTTTGTTTGAATACAGGATTCAGATGAATCAAAATTTCTCAAGCCAGAGGCAAAAAAATACAATTTGAAAACTGGAAAAGTGTTTTAAAATGTTGTTCCTTATTTAAAAAATGAGTGTTTCAGAAAGGACTATCTGCAAATAGCACACTACTACTAATTTTAGTTAATGCATATTAAAAGTTTAAGTCTGAGAATTTAATTTCAGTGACTCAATATTTAACCATCCAAGCATTTACTTTCACTCATGCTTTTATTTAGAAACAGAACTTCACTCTTAGGATCATTTGATGAATGTCATGTCAGCAGTTTTTGAAAAGAGTCTTCTGTTGTTATAAAAACTGGCAGACACTAAACAGACAAAGTCTCAGAATAATTGATATGGACAACAGCAGTAAGAATTTAGACTCCCAGTAGGCAAACCACCTGTACAAACAACACTTCTAACTTCAATTTGAGTTGCTGGCTTCTGAACACTCAATTATTTAGGGCATTCAAAGGATTTCACTAATGAAAGAAATATCTACAGGCCTGAATTATAAAACTGTTTTTTTAATCAATAGAGATTTTCTTTCAATAGTAAATATTGCAATTGCTAGGTTGATGACAAATGCTTTCTTCCAAGTGAACTACAAACTTTCTATTTTAATATATTATGAATGAGTTTTTCTTCAGAACAGTTTAATTCTATTTTACTTAAAATCTTCAAAGTCAGGCATTTATAGAGGCAGAATATAAAAAGATAGAAAATGACCATCCAGATGTTTCTACATTCCAAGGCTGTCACTGCATTGCCATCCAGACAGTCTGTTCTGGATTCTTAAGAAATTAGTTGAGGTTAAAGGGGTGAACTACTTGTACAGTGTTCTCTTTTAGCATTAATATGCATTGAATATCCTGTCATTACCATGAGTTGACTTAGACCCCCTGACTCAAATTTGAAGGGACAATAATGTTTCGCTTTATTTAAGGATAGAGATTTAAATTATTTTAGAATAAATTTTAAATTTCAGGACTGTTTTAGATTTATAGAAAAAAATTTCAAGGTAGTAAAGAGAATTCCCATATAACCTGTAACCAGTTTATATTATTATTAACATCTTATGTTAGTATGGTACATTTTTATAACTCTTGAATAAATATTGACACATTATTTTTAACTAAAGTTAATGCTTTATTCAGATTTCCTTCGTTTTTATTAAATGTCCTTTTTAGGGTCCAAGATCCCACCCCATTATCTTTAGGCATCATGTATCTTTAGGTTTCTTATGGCTGTGACAGTTTTCTGACTTTCTGTATTTTGATGACCTTGACAGTTTTGATGAGCCGTGATCAGATATTCTGAAAAATACTGATCAATTGGAATCTGTCTGATATTTTTCCCATGAGTAGACTGGGGTCATGGATTTGGGAGAAAAAGACCAAGGTGATGGATTATTACTTTTATCTCATTTTGCCAAAGACATATATTGTAAATGTGACTCTTCACTTCTGATGTTGACCTTGCTCTCTTAGGCAGCATTTTTCAGGTTCCTTCACAGAAAATACACTCTTTGCTTTACCTTTTCATACTGCGCTTTTTGGGAAAAAGCCACCACCCGCAGCTAACCTTTACTTCCTTAAGGCCAGATTATTTACACAATTTGGAATTTCTTTGTATAAGGTATTTGTCTCTCCTCCCTGTTTATTTATTTTTAATGTTAGCATGGACTCATTAACATTCATTTCAGGGGCTGTGTTATAATCCAATACTACCTTATTTATTTAAAGTGTTTCACCATAGCCACTGGTAATTCTTTAGCTGGCTTCTGATTCACTTTTATATACCATTTGTGTATGTGTTTGTGTATGTGTGTGTGTGTGTGTGTGTGTGTGTGTGTGTGTGTTTGTGGGTGTGTATGTATGTTGAATATTTTCTGGTATAACAAAATATTTTAGCTTTATCTTGTCTGTCTCCTGATCCAGATTTACAATCAGATATTTCTCCAAGGAGCCCTGGCTCCTTTTTTTTTTTTTTTTTTTGACATGGATTCTTGCTCTGTCACCCAGGCTGGAGTGCAATGGTGTGATTTCAGCTCAGCTCACTGCAACCTCTGTCTCCTGGGTTCAAAAAATTCTCCTGCCTCAGCCTCCTGAGTAGCTGGGATGACAGGCGTGCATCACCAGGCCCAGCTAATTTTTGTATTTTTAGTAGAGATAAGGTTTTACCATGTTCGTTAAGTGGGTCTTGAATTCCTGATCTTGTGATCTGCCCACAGTGGCCTCCCAGTGTGCTGGGATTACAGGTGTGAGCCACCACACTGGCCGCCCTGGCTCCTTTTATTGGAGAACAGTATTAGAAATAAAAATCTGGATGCTAGATATACTCATTTCTAATGGTGTATCATTGATTCTAGGTCCTCTCTGGTGACAGAGCAAGGAAATGTATGTATTTATTCATGCTAACCTCAGTATCTATACATATCTGTTTCTATGTGTAATCATCTGTGTGTCTGTTAAACTAAACAGGATTTTATACTGATGACTTCAACTCTAATTTATTAACACAATAAATTATTCTAGCTTCATTTCCTTGTTTATATACATACTACCACCATAACAGTGGAAAACCTGTATCCAACCAACCAAAATCCATGTACTTAATTGATTAATTTCAGTACACATATATGGTGGCTTCAGAATATTAACCTGTACATCCACAGGAAATAAATTTATCAACCATTATAGAATAGAGTGATCATGTACAATTTTTGTCCACTGCAGTCTCATAAATCCATTTCTAATGTTCCATCATTCAGCAACATCTTTAAAGTTGTTTCATATATTTACAGTTCAGTGAGATTTGTCATATTCTACATTCTATCCTGAGATTTCCTATAAAATGGTTTTAGGTTGGTACAAAGGTAAATGCGGTTTTTGCCTTTAAAAGTAATGGCAAACTCTCAACTATCTTTTCATCAACCTAATATTACGACAAACTTTCAAATGTTAGGATTCACTCCTTTGCTGTAAAGTTCTATATATTTTGACAAAAACACAGTTCTATAGTTACTAAATCATACAGAATACTTTCAGTGCCCTTAGAAATTACTGGTACTTCACTCTTCAACTCTCTCTGCCTTTTCCAAATTTCTAGCAACCACTAATCTTTTACTCATTGTTATGGTTTCGCATTTTCCAAAATATCATACAGTTTGAATGATATATTACGTAGCCTTTTCAGCTTTTAGATGACTTCTTCCCATTGAAATATTTACTGGCTGGGTGCGATGGCTCATGCCTGTAATCCCAGCACTTTGGGAGGCCGAGGTGGGTGCATCACTAGGTCAGGAGATCTAAACCATCCTTGCCAACTTGGTGAAATGCCATCTCTACTGAAAATACAGGAAAATTAGCTGGGTGTGGTGGCTCACTCCTGTAGTCCCAGCTACTTGGGAGGCTGAGGCAGGAGAATTGCTTGAATCCAGGAAGTAGAGATTGCACCAGTCAGTTAAAATAATATTTATGAAATACAATAAATTAATTATTAAAGTAATAAATGCATATTGATATTCTATCATTTATTAAATACTTATCCAAAGATAAATATATTATTTTCATAAGGAACTCATTTTGTATAAATGCAAAAATAGCATTTGTCATAGTCCCTAATTCTAATTTTAGCCTTTAAATTTTAATTAAGGAAGATATATATATAGCACAATTAGTAAATGAAAATAATTATATCACATAAAGCAAAATGAAGAGTAAGAAAACCATTGTATATCACGTAGATGCTCTACACCAGTGGTCCCCAACATTTTTAGCACTAGGAACTGGTTTCATGGAAGACAGTTTTTTCACAGACAGGCTTGAGGGCAGGTGGGAGGGGCGCGGGGATGGTCTGGAGATGAAACTATTCCACCACTAGTTAGAGTCTCATAAAGAGCATGCAACCTAGGTCCCTCACATGTGCAGTTCACAATAGGGTTTGCACGCTTATGAGAATCTAATGCCACTGTGGTCTAACAGGAGATGAAGCTCAGGCAGTCATGCTCACTGGCCCACCACTCACCTCCTGCTGTTTGACCCAGTTCCTAACAGGCGACAGACTGATATTGGTCTGCAGCTGACGAGTTGGGGACTCCTGCTATACACAATGTGATGGTTGGAGAATATAGATAGCAATAAATGATAAAGTATTCATAGAAATGAAGGAAGCAGGGTTTGTGCTTGCCAGAAACACAAGAATAATTATAATTTAGATAGTCTAAGTTAAAAAGAACAGAATATTCCAAATGGAAATGTCACAAGTTTCTTCCAATGTCGCTTTTCCAGCCAGAAAACTCTGCGGCCAGTGACACCTTTGCCCAAGTTTTGCTCAGGCCTGCTGGGCTCATTCTGCCCCTGGGCCATGCAGGCTGTGTTCAGCTAATTCGACCAGTCCAGATTCCATGCCTGCCAAGGGGGGGGCCAGGCACAGAGCAGGGATGGCTGTGTGAGTGAGCAAGCGCAGCATCCAGCCACTGCACACAGCCAGGCACACCAGCTGCAGCAGGACGGGCAGCTCTAGGCACCAGGATGCTGACTCCATGTGAGGCTGTGACTGGACCAGACCTACTGCAAGGAGCTTCTCCTGTGGGCATCAGCATATGGACAAGGGGAACATGATGGCACCCCAAAGGGTGAAGATGCCAGGAACCATGGAACCCTGAAGAAGACGTTAGAGTGCATCACAGCCCTGGCTCAGGGAGCCCCAAGGTCTGGGCTCCCCAAAGGGCTGCAGTTCTCTCCTTCTTATCATCTGCAATGTGGCAAGCTGGGGCCCTGTTTCAGCCCTGTTTGAGTTACAGTTCTTTTAGTCCCACCATTGGGCAGGTCCTGAGTTCTCGTCCCATGTCTAGGAGGAATGACGTATGCAGACAACTGGAGGGTAACCAAGGCAGAGAGGAGCTTCACTGAGCAACAGAACAGCTCTCAGAAGATTCAAAGTGGATAGCTTCTCTCTGCAGGCAGGTTGTCCTCAAAGGTGTCCAGCTCTCAGCAGAGAGGAGACGCATGGGTAGCGCCTTTCTGCTGCTGATAATCCCAATGTCAGTGTGAATCTGGCTGAATCCAGGGCTTTTATGGCTCAGGAGGGAGGATGTGTGTGCTAACTGGTCCATGGGCAGCCATAGGGGGCCCAGGAAAAGCACCAAAATGTCTAAATCTGAGCCACAGACTCCACCTGGAACTGGCAGCCCAAACTCCAGGCTTCAGGCCATCCCTGGTTTGATGGTGGGTCTTCACCAAGGACCTGCCCCTTTCTGCTTAAGAACCTATCTGCCTCCATCCACAGCACCCAGGTTGTTCACACCAAGAGATTACAGGCCCACACTGAGCTGCCCTTGGTCTCCACCACCTCCTTCCCGTGTTCATTGGTGCCCATTAGTGCCCAAAGTCAGGAGGGGTCTGAGATGGCAGAAGGCTGGCATGTCAGCGCTGCTCTGAGTGTGCTCACACCTGGTTGGGTCATGACAACACCCGAGATCAGACATAAATTCGCTCCGCACTGGAGCAGGTGCTGGGAGTGGGGAGAGGCCAGGCACTTTTGAGTCCTCAGGAGTAGGGAATTCCCAGGCTCTCAAGGGCACAGGGAGGCCTGGGTCCAAAGCCACAGCTGAGCAGCTGCAGCCACCACCCCACCAACTTGGTAGGGGTGGAGCTCCCATCTGTTCCTGTCTCTTGCTGGCTCCTCAGGGCCTGCAATGCCAGCCACATCTCTCCTGCTGCAGCTGGCATCTTCTTAATAGCTATTCCAGATGGGCCACTGCTGCCATCAAAAGAGAAACATGAACAAAGCATTGGTGTGGACATGACAGTATCATATTCATTAAGTAGTTATAACACACTTCTATATTAACCAAATGATAGGCTATAATGGGAAAATTTTGAATCAATGTAATTGCTTCACATTTCTTGGGAAGTTTTAAAATCAAGCTGGTGAATAGATTCACTGATCACCTATTGTTATCTAGAGTACTTACATTTTTGAAAAGATAGTTGATGTGAAGAAATAATTTTTAAGATACTTTTAGAGTATTGATGCCACTGTTATGACATAGGTGGGTCACTCTACAAACGTTTGAGCATATGGCATTTCTCTGTCCCTTACGATTAGCTCAGATGTAGTAGACATATAATCTCATTGGAGCTAACAGAGGGAAATTTACGATTTTAATTTTATGATAGTTGGAAGGAAAGGTCCCCCTTTTGACTAGTGCGATGTAGAGATGGGCATTTGAAATGTCTGCAGTCATTTCATTACCACGTAGGATAAGGCCTGCCAATGGGGAACGACAATACCAAGAGGATTACAGACAGAGCCAGAAAATGGATCAGACAATAATGGGAGCCTTGGCTACTTCTAGATTGTTATGTTAACTGAGTCAATAAATTCCTATTATGTGCCTACTTCAAGGTACTTAGAAATTCTTTTCTCTTTCTTTCACATCCCACACACCATCTTATGCTAGGAAATCATTTTTTACCTACTTTCAAAATAGATTTAGATTTTGCTATGTATCAAATCTCTACTTTCTCTCTAATCTGGATCAGCATTAATATCGACTGTAATAGGCTGAGCGTGGTGGCTTACGCCTGTAATCCCAGCACTTTGGGAGGCCGAGGTGGGCGGATCATTAGGTCAGGAGATCAAAACCATCTTGGCCAACATGGTGAAACCCTGTCTCTACTAAAAATACAAAAATTAGCGGGGTGTGGTTACATGTGCCTGTAATCCCAGCTATTTGGGAGGCTGATGCAGGAGAATAGCTTGAACCAGGGAGTTGGAGGTTGCAGTGAGCCGAGATCACACCACTGCACTCCAGCCTGGCAAAAGAGCAAGAATTTGTATCAAAAAAAAAAAAATATATATATATATATATATATATATATACACACACACATACTGTAGTATTATAAAAGGCTTCAAGCTAGCCTTCTTTTTTCACCGTTTTCCTTTACAGTCAATTAACCACATTGATGATGGTTATCTTTAATACACAAAAACCAGATCTAACTACTTCTCTGAAGGCCATTCTCCAAAAGCTTCCCATATCTTAAGAGATAAAACCCATTGCCAGATCATGGCCTACCAGGCCTTACATGACATGGAATCTTGCTGCTCCTGCAATAAAATCTCTTAATACTCTACCTTTTGTGCTATATTTTGAATGTCACCCCCCAAATTCATGTGCTGGGAACTAATTCTCTGCCCCTCTTCCACCCTTATGCAACAGTTTTGAGAAGTGACTAAAAAAGGAGGGCTTTGCCCTAATGCATGGATTATTGCCATCATTGCAGGAGTGGGTTTCTCATCATGGGAGTGGGTTCCTGATAAAGAGATGATTTTGACTGCCTTTCCCTTTCTCTCTCTCTCACATGTGTTCTCAGGCTCACTACCTTTTTGGTGGAATAACACGGGAAGAAGATCCTGGCAAGCTGTAGGCCCCTTGACCAAGGGATTCCCAGCCTCCAGAACTGTAAGACATAGATCTCTATCATTTATAAAATAACCCAGTCTTAGATATTCTGTTCTAGCAGCATGAGACGAATTATATCAGAAAATTGGTACCAAGAAGTGAGGCTATTACATAACAAATACCTGAAAACATGGAAGTGGCTTTGGAACTGGGTAATGGGTAGAGGAAGAAGAATTTGGAGAAAGAGGCTAGAAAAATATTAGATTACTGCAAATAGGTCATTTTGGTAAATTCTAGTGAGAGATAAAAAAAAAAAAACAAAAAAAAAAAAACAAGAATGGTAGAGAGAACCTGTAGGTTATTTAAGAGGTTTAATCACTGTACTGTTAGAAATATGAACGGTAAAGGCCATTCTGATGAAGTCTCAGACAGAAATGAAGTACAAGTATTGGAAACTGAAGAGTAAAGGCCAACCTTACTACACAGTTGCAAAAACCTTGGAGGATTTGTATCTATACCCTAGGACTTTGTGGAAGGAGAAACTTAAGAGTGGTAACTAGGATATCTGGGAAAATAAATGTCAATGTCTGAGAGGCTGCATGGCTTCTGTTGACCATCTACAGTAAAATTAGAGAAGAGAGAAATGATGCATAGACAGAATTAATATTTAAAACAAAGGCAAAAATTTTTTTTTTAAATTAGGAAACCGTCAGACTGGACTTGTAGAGAATAAAAAAGTATGTTTGGCAGTTATGCTAAGTGTGTAGTCAAGCAATCATGGTATTAAAGAGACTCATATGGATGGAAGGGAGCTAGGTTTCATTCATTGAACAATGAAAGAAAGACCCCAAAGGCATTTCAGAGATCTTCAAAGCAAGCTAGAACTTTGAGGACAAGGTTTCCTGAGGGATGCACATGGGACCTCGGGTTTCACTGCCCTGTGCCACATTGAGACTCACTCTGCTCCCTAAATTCTATCACAGCACTTTTAGCTTTTCTAGCTGTGGCTCAAGTGAGCTCAGGTGTGACTTGACCCGCTGCTCCAAGTTACAAGCAGTAATGCTTGGTTGGGTCCATGCTACAGCTTGGATATTTGACCCTCTAACTTTCATGTTGAAATTTTATCCCCAATGTTAGAAGTGGAGCCTAAGTGAGGTGTTTGGGTCATAAAAGGAGACCTGCTTGGCACTGTCTTCATGGTTAGGACTTAGTTTTCACTCTGCGAAAGTTCTGTCAATAATTGGTTATTTCAAAGAGCCTGGTACCTTCCCACTTGCTTACTCATTTTCTCTCTCACCACACTGGCTCCCCTTCATTTCCCTTCACCTTCCATCATGAACGGAAACACCCTAAGCCCCTCGCCAGAAGCTGAGCAAATGCCAGAGCCACGCTCTTGTACAGTCAGCAGAGCCATAAGCCAAATAAACCTCTTTTCTTTGTAAATTACTCAGCCTCAGGTATTCCTTTATTGCAACATGAATGAACTAAGACAGTCCACGTGGTGCTAATTCTGCAGGCACACAGAATGCAAGAGCTGTAAGGCATGTCAGCCTCTACCAACATTTCAAAAGGTATTTCAGTCTGGGGGCTCAGGCAGAGACTTGTCACAGGGGAGGAGCTGTTGCAGAGAGCCCCTATGAAGACAATGTCTAGTGAAGTTGTGGGGAGGTCCTTGAAATCACAAAACCATAGTACTATCAGCATGCAAGTCTAGATTGAAAAAGTGACAGTCATGAGACTCCAACTTGTGAGAGCTTCGGGGTAGACTGTGCCCAGCAAAACAATAGGAGTAGAGCTCCCTGAGATCTGGAGAGCCCAGCCGCAGCCCCAGTGTGCCCAGAGTGTGGAATATGGAGATAACAAAATTGCAAAGGAGATTACTTTTCAGCTTTAAGATTTAGTACTTTTCCTGTTGGACTTTTGGACTTAGTTGGGTGCTATTACTTCATCACTGTATTTTGGAAGTCAATAATATGTACAATTTCACAGGCTCTTAGTTGAGGATAATTTGTCTCCGGAAAAATTATGTCTTGAGTCTCAGTTTAGATGAGACTTTATCTAGTTTAGATGCGACTTTAGACTTTGAATTTTTGAGTTGGTGCTGGAACTAAGATTTCCGGTTTATTGGGAAGGAATTAATGTATTTTGCATGTGAGAAAGACATAAATTTGGGGGATCTGAGCAGAATGCTATGGATTGAATATGTTTAACAAAGTTCATGTATTGGAAACTGAATTCCCAATGAAACAGTGCTGGGAGGTAGGACTTTTTAGAGGTGAATGGATAAATGCCATTATCCGAAAGGTATATTTCTGATAAAAGGATGAGTTTATCCCCTCCTTTCTTCCCCTACCCATGCATGCTCTTTTGTCCTTCTGCCTTTGGCCCTGGATGACACAGCAAGAAGCCTCTTGCCTTATATGGTCCATCATTATTAGATTTTACAGTCTCCAGAACCATGAGGATCACTCTGTAGCATTCTGTTATAAAGCAGGAAACAAACCGAGACACCAAGTTTCCCCTGCCTTTGCTCCTTTTTATCTGTTCCTCCAACACACACAAAAAAACACTTTTCATGTTAGGGATTTTGTACTTGCTGCTTCCATTGACTGAATCAGCTTCAGAAAATATGTTCATGTCTTGTTCTCTGACTTCATTCAGGCTTCTTATAGAGAGGACTTACCTTGCGTATATAATCAACACCCAGTCCCCACTCACATTAGATATATATCTTTTCATTGTCCAGCTTTATTTTGCTTGAAACTCTTGTTACTACTCAATACATTGTTTATTTGCTTATTTTCTATTCCACCCACCACAACTAGGATGGAAGTTTCACAAGATAGATTTTGTTTTCTCTATTAGCATCTCTAGAATGTGGAGCAGGGCAGGTATACATAGTAGATACTCAATTGATGTTCTTTTTTTTTTTTTTTTGAGATGAAATTTTGCTCTTATTGCTCGGGCTGGAATGCAGTGCCGCAACTTTTTGTATTTTCAGTAGAGATGAGGTTTCACCATGCTGGTCAGGCTGATCTCAAACTCCTGACCTCATGATTTGCCCACCCCAGCCTCCCAAAGTGCTGGGATTACAGGCATGAGCCACTGTGCCCGGCCAATAGATGTTCTAAATTGAATCAAACTATTCTTCAAGCCAACTGAACTTATTCTTATTTTTGTTATTAGCACTTTGCACCTAAGAACACTTTTATTAAATAAATGCTAATTTCATTAATCTTTACTAGTGTTTAGTAAAGAAAATATAATGTGTTCCAGATGGAAAGAATTTCTCGTGAATTATGAAACTGTAATTTAAGGTGAACTCTTTGTATTTACTGTGTTCCATTAGGGAATACCTATTATATAGCTAAGAAACATTGAAATAAAGTTATTATAATCCATTTGTATTGGGAAAAATAACAGAGTGAAATGTATCCCATTGTAGAAATCTAAAAAAAAATTTTACTAGAAAAAAGATTTTACTATACTAACCTGAGAATAGTATAATAGTATAGTATAGTCTTATATTTCACAACAAAGAAAATAAAATATATGATTTAAGAGGGATTCAGTTTATATAAAAAGTGGGAACTGAGGGATCACAAATTTACATAAGTCACATTGAATGTCAAACTCTTTACTGGATGTTTTACAAATACTATCTAATTTGATATTTTAATAATCGTTTCTGATGAATATTACAGTTACTATTTTTTCTGAGAATAAAACTGAGGTTCAGGAAAACTATTTATTTTCCTGAGAGCATAAGACCAATACTTGACAACCAAAGCTAAACCTTCAAGTGTCCAAACTCATTTAAAAAACAGGCTTTTTCCAATAAATATGTAAAGCTATTGGTATGCACACAAACTTTGTTACAGTATTGTCTGAAAAGCCTTTGTTTGGAAAATAAAGTCCCCAAAATATTAAAATGCTTATTGTGGTTACTGATCTATCAAGTGAAACTTTAACTGTTTACAGGAAAAACTAGTTCACAGATGTTTTACAGATGAACAATTTTAGCTGTGCTCTAATTACTTGAAAATGTATGTAATTATATAAATAATGAGACTAATAATAGGAAATGATACTTGCATATTAAACTGCATTAGCAAGTGCTAGCGCCACTTGTTAAAAGAAATTATAACAGAAGACAGAGAAAAAAATATAAGAACACAAGAAACAACAGTGGTATTTATAGTTAACAATGACTAAAGTGAACTTTAAGACTGTTAGCATACTTCTATACAGACTAAAACATCAAAGAAAATGCTTTCTCAGCTGGGCAAGGTGGCTTACACCTGTAGTCCCAGGACTTTGGGAGGCCTACGCGGGCGGATGACAAGGTCAGGAGTTTGAGACCAGTTTGGCCAACATATGGAAACCCCATCTCTACTAAATACATATCAGAAACAAAAATAGCCAGGTGTGGAGGTGTGTGCCTGTAATCCCAGCTACTCAGGAGGCTGAGGCAGGAGAATTCTATGAACCTGGGAGGTGGAGGTTGCAGTGAGCCAATATCGGGCCATTGTACTCCAGCCTGGGTGACGGTAGGAGGCTCCATCCCCCCCTAAAAACAAACAAACAGAAAATGCTTCCTCACATCAAAATATAAGTATGGAGGCAAAAAAAAAAAAAAAGAAAATTACCAACCAATAAAAAAACTTTTCACTAAACATTATGTGACAATAAAAAAAATACTGTGAACTAAAAAAAGAGAGTTCTATGTAACACCAACAAAATAAAGACATTATTTATGTCTAATGGTAACTCACCATTGAAGACACAAAAATACTGAAGTTTAGATAATACCTGTGTTAAAATTTTACTTGTATGGGATGGTATTTGTAAAGTATGATTGTGCTGGGGTGCAAAGATACTAATAGGCTGGGTCTAGAAATAGGTGATGTTTGAGCTTCAAGGTGTTCAAACATCTCAGTCCTCTTGCAGCCAGTGAGTAGCATCAGCCCCAGAATCAAGCCAAGTACACAGTCAGCTCAGTCAGGACCTAGACCAAGGCTCCACCTCCACGGCCATTCAGGTGGTGGGCACAACTAGGACAGAGGTGGTTGTCAATACTTCTTCTCCAAGGTATAATCATTCAAAGAGTAAATATCTATTGGACAGGCTCCTAAGTGCCAAGCACTGTTTTAGGCTCTGTTTAAGTCTCCTCAAAGGGGCTTATTATGGAACTCTACTTCTGCAATTTCAGCATCTGCATTTGCTCCTTCCGAGGCTTTTGAACTGGACTGTTTGTATATATGTCTGGTGACAGTTTCACTTTAGAAGGGACATATACAAGAATGTTGAAACTGTAACTGCTGGATTAATTCTGGGAATGCCAGCCACAGTGCCTACAGCTGTTAACAGGTGCCAGTTTAGGATTCAATATGCCTATAGTAAATGTTACATCATTTAGTTCTTACATCTACTTAGCTGGTGGTCCTGCTTCATCTACTCTGACATTGATATGGGAGTGCTTGGATGGGAAGAGTGTGTTCCTCTTATATGGTAAAGAAGGGGTACGGGAAGTGCTGGGTAAAGAAGGGTGTGGTCCCTGGCTAGGCCTCCAACCCCACTGACCTAGCTGAGGATAGGCATTTTTGTTGCATTTCCTAAGACCATTCTAGCCCATCATGCCCCCATCCTGGGCCTATAAAAACCTGAGACCCTAGCTGGCAGTCACACAAACAGCTGGTCATAGAGGCACACGCCAGCAGAAGAGCATACGTACAGTCATCAGCATACCAGGCCATCCACCAGCAGGATGAGGAGAAGTTTTTCCAGGACAGTCAGAGGAGAGCCTGGGCTGCCAAGCATAGGGCAGCCCAAGTCCAGGGGAAGACCAGTTCTCTTCTAGCTCCCCCATCTGCTGCAAGCTACTTCCACTTAATAAAACCTTGCACTCATTCTCCAAGCCCAGGTGTGATGGAATTCTTTCAGTACACCAAGGCAAGAAACCCTGAGATATAGAAAGCCCTCTGTCTTTGAGAAAAGGTAAAGGGTCTAATTGAGCTGGTTAACACAAGCCGCCTTTAGACCTAAAAGAGCACCCTGTAACACATGTTCACTGAGGCTTCAGGAGCTGTAAACATTCACCCCTAGGCACTGCCGTGGGATTTGGAGCCCACAGCCTGCCCATCTGTATGCTCCCCTAGAGGTCTGAGCAGCAGGGCACTGAAGAAGCCAGCCACACCCCCATCATTCACCTTGCGAAAGGGACCAAGGAAGCTTTCCCATTTCAGCATCAACTTTAGCAACTCCCATGGGATTTACTCCAAATAATTTGAGTAGAACAATAATAACTACAAACACAGCGGCAAATGTCTCGCAAAGAAGAGCCATAGCTGGCTTCATCAGTTTGCTCTTCTCAAGTACAGAAAGGACATCAAGACATGGGCAGGAGGTTATAGGTATTTGAAAACTGCTGTAGCTACTTAAACTATAGCCAATGAGAGACTAAGTGGTGTATATTTATTACCTAATGGTATAAAAGACTGAAAGAAAAGTGATAAAAAGATAGTAAAGCACTTAGGGACAAAAATCCTCCACATGTCAGGATATAGAAATTCTCAAGAAATTGTAAATACACAGGAAATAGATTTAAAAAGAAAAATATTAAAGCAATGATAAAAGTGTAAGAAGGCCGGGTGCTGTGGCTCATGTCTGTAGTCCCAGCACTTTGGGAAGCTGAGGCAAGTGGATTGCTTGAGCTCAGGAGTTTGCCACCAGCCTGGGCAACATGGTGAAACTTTGTCTCTACTAAAAATATAAAAAATTAGCCAGGTGTGGCAGCATGCACCTGTAGTCCCAGCTACTCAGGAGGCTGAGGCAGAATTGCTTGAACCCGGGAGGTGGAGATTGCGGTGAGCTGAGATCGCACCATTGCACTCCAGCCTGGGGAACAAGAACAAAACTCCATCTTAAAAAAAAAAATGTAAGAAGATATTAAGGTAGCAGAGCAGTGACTGCCAGTGGATAAGAGAAAAATTCCTCAATATTGACAACTTGAAAATAGAAAATGCTCAGGAGTTAAATAAAGGAGACACAGCTCTCAGAACATGAAGATATAACTTCTGCAGATTACTTCACAATCTTGGCTCAGAAGTTTCAGGGGTAACTTCAAAAGTACAGAAAACAGATTGAATAACTAGAAAACTAACCTTCTTGCCACTTAAGCAATTAGTTCACCTATAACCCGGAGAGATTTATCCAGGGCTGCACAGAAAATATATCAACATTTGTAGCTTTGGCTGTGCAACCTTTGTCTATTAGTAAAAAGGTAAAGGTATTCAAAGAAGAATGTCTTCACCACCGAAAAAAATGTTGTTGAGAAATGCTATAAATGTGTTTGAAGCCAGAAAACAGAAGAAGTGACAGAATGCATGCAGTTATTACCAGAGCCACCTTTTTCAGCAACATGCAAATGAAGCAGCCTTCACCTCAACACTTAGCAGCCTGAGCTGGTAGCAGGATTTCAGCAGTTTCTAGGGCTTAGTCTGGTACACATTTAACTCAGCTATTGGCAGAAAAAGTACCAGCAAGGCCACGTTTGGATTAGGAAAAATAAATAAACCTTCAGAAATCTTAGTGCAAGCTTTGGCAGCTCAAATAACATCTGCACTTAACTTCAGCAATTCTGGCATCACAGTACCCATTGGTTGGACATACAGGATGTCTAATCCTGTCTCTGTAGGTTTTGGAACAGGAGGGCAACTTTTTCAGTTGAAGAAACCTTCAACTGGAAACAAAACAAGAAAAATGGTAAATATATAGCTGATGTGTTATGAGAATCCATTGTAACTGTTCATTCTGTGAGTCTGTTTCTCTACATTGACACAGTAATGAAATTGCATTCCAGAAGATTTACAAAGTTTTGATATTTTTCCTTACCTCTGGAATTTAAACTCTGTTCACATTTGCATGCTGAACAACTTTTATTCTTGTGAATATAAAATCTAGCTGTGTATTTTTCATTTTGCAAAATATATTCTGATAACATCTCTGACCAGTAAAACCTATTTTTAGCCTAGTGTTAATAGCTGGGAGTTTGTTGATAAAAGTGACACTGCTACATAAATATATGCATATTTGTTTCTTGTATAAATGAGATAATCTCTAGTGTTTATAGCAGAATCAAATTGTTCTTTAATATAAAGACTGCTTGAACCACACTAACAGGTATCTTTCATATAGAATAATATCTACATTTGTGCATGCCTACGCAATATATGTTTATAAAAACACTTTCCACAAACCATTTCCCTCTCCTGAGGGTATTTAATTTTTTTTTTTTTTTTTTTTTTTTTTACATTTTAAACTTTAAATCTTCCGTGCATGTAGAATGATGAACTAGAGGCACCAAGTCTAGTTCAAGCAACCATTGAAGATGGTTGCTTGAAATGTGTTGAAATAGTTATTGGCCTAAATGTGTGACTGACTCAACTGCATTGCATTTACTTTTTTTTTGAGATGGAATCTTGCTCTGTCACCCAGGCTGGAGTGCAGTGGCATAATCTCAGCTCGCTGCAACTTCTGCCTCCCAGGTTCAAGTGATTCTCTTGCCTCATCCTCCCTAGTAGCTGGGACTATAGGCATGCACCACCACACTCGACTAATTTTTTGTATTTTTAGTAGAGACAGAGTTTCACCATGTTAACCAGGATAGTCTTGATCTCCTGACCTCGTGATCCCACCACCTCAGCCTCCCAAAGTGCTGGGATTATAGGCATGAGCCAACGAGCCCAGCCACACGTATTCTTTTCTATTTGTTTTTTCACTTTGACCTGTGGAAGTCTCTCAAAATGCTGTGAATCTTGTCAAAGAAACTTTTTGTTATCCTGCATTGATCAACTTTAGAACATGTATATGAGGTTATTAATTTTTTATTTACATTTATGTCAAAAGCCAAAGGGCCTTTAGGGCCAACATGCTCAGCACTTCAATTTATCAGGATATTCTACTATCAGTACCTCATATCCCTTTACCATTACCATAAACTTCTAGCATTAGTGTATCTTAGAAAAGGCAAAGAATTATATAGTTCAGAAAACTATACGATTTTATCCTGAAGGTGAACTTTCAGTATATTTGGTCCATTCAAATTAACTCAATGCAGTTAAAGAATGCACTATTTAGTGAAAATTTTAAAAGCTCTTCCAATGCAGAGTTATTTCTTTTTTTTTTTTACCTTGTTAATATTGTTATTTTTTTAAATTGCATTTTAGGTTTTGGGGTACATGTGCAGAACATGCAAGATGGTTGCATAGGTACACACGTGGCAGTGTGATTTGCTGTCTTCCTCCCCTTCACCCACATCTGGCATTTCTCCCCATGCTATCCCTCCCCAGCTCCCCCCGCACTGTCCCTCCCCTATTCCCCCCAATAGACCCCAGTGTGTAGTGCTCCCCTCCCTGTGTCCATGTGTTCTCATTGTTAATCACCCACCTATGAGTGAGAATATGCAGTATTTCATTTTCTGTTCTTGTGTCAGTTTGCTGAGAATGATGTTCTCCAGATTCATCCATGTCCCTACAAAGGACACGAACTCATTGTTTTTGATGGCTGCATAATATTCCATGGTATATATGTGCCACATTTTTCCAGTCCAGTCTATCATCAATGGGCATTTGGGTTGATTCCAGGTCTTTGCTATTGTAAACAGTGCTGCAATGAACATTCGTGTGCATGTGTCCTTATAGTAGAACGATTTATAGTCCTTTGGATATATACCCAGTAATGGGATTGCTGGGTCAAATGGAATTTCTATTTCTAGGTCCTTGAGGAATCGCCACACTGTCTTCCACAATGGTTGAACTAATTTACACTCCCACCAGCAGTGTAAAAGTGTTCCTATTTCTCCACATCCTCTCCAGCATCTGTTGTCTCCAGATTTTTTAATGATCGCCATTCTAACTGGCGTGAGATGGTATCTCAATGTGGTTTTGATTTGCATCTCTCCAATGACCAGTGATGATGAGCATTTTTTCATATGTTTGTTGGCCTCATGTTTGTCTTCTTTTGTAAAGTGTCTGTTCATATCCTTTGCCCATTTTTGAATGGCAAAGGATTCAAAACAAACCCTTGTTTGTTTTTTTCTTGTAAATCTGTTTGATGAGGCTCTGACCCCACAGCAGCGTCTAGGGTTGGGTGTTTGCAGCTCCTGAAACCCCAGTGGACATGTGTTACAGTGTGTGTCTTTCAGTTTAGCCATCCGCAGGTGGCTTGTGTTAATCACCTTAGTTAGACCCACTGCCTATTTCAAGAACAGAGGGCTTTCTGTATCCTGAGGTTCTTGACTTGGTGTACTGGAAAAAATCGGATCACATGTGGTCTTGGAGGATGGGTGCAAGGTTTTGCATTGAGTGATGATAGCTCTCAGGAGGTGGATGGGGAGGCCAGAAGAGGGATGGAGTGGGAAAGTGGTTTTCCAGTGGAGTTGGGCCGCCCAGTGGCCAGGCTCGCCTCCCAGTGTCCTAGGGTGAACTCTGCTTTGTCCTGCCATAGATGGCCTGCCACTGTCTGCTAGTGTTTTCCAGTGTGTTCTCCTGCTGTGTGTTCTCCTCAACATTCAACCACTTGTGTCTGTGCCCACTAGGCTTTTGGGGTTTTTATAGGCACAAGATGGTGACATGGCAAGCCAGGGTGGTCTTAGATAATGCAACATTTGGGAGCAAAAACAGGAGTGCTTGTCCTCACGTAGGTCCATGGGCACAGGCCTGAGGCTGGAGCCCGCCTTTCTCTACCCAGCACTTCCCTGTCCCCATCTTGTATCACAACTAGGTGTGTCTGTGGGGGTGTTTCCAGAAAAAAACACCATTTGAATCTGTAGACGGAGTAAAGAAGATCTGCCCTCAGCAATGTGCACAGCCATCATCCAGTGCACTGAGGGTCAGAAGAGAACAAAAAAAGGCAGAGGTGGGGTGAATTATCTTTCTCTCATCCTGAGTGCAGACATCCATCTTCGGCATTCAGATCAGATGCACATGCTTCTCAGGTTTTGTGAATCCAGGTTTCAGACCAGCATCCCCTTCCTCCAAATTTCTTATGCTTTCAGACTCAGATGGAATTATGCTACTGGCTTCCCTGCTTCCCCAGCTTGCCAATGGCATATCCTGGGACTTCTCAATTCTTATGTGTGTCAATTCCCATAATAAATATCTTCTTATATATCTACATGTATTTGACTGTTTTTCTTCTCTCTGGAAAACCCTAACAAATACAGATAGGAAATAAACACATGAAACAATCTTCAACATCGTTAGTCAGATGCAAATTAAAGCCACCATGAAATATAACTGTACACTTATTAGAATGATTGAAATAAAAAATAGTGGCCGGGTATGGTGGCTCACTTCTCTAATCTTAGCACTTTGGGAGGCTGAGGCTGGCAGATCACGGGGTCAGGAGTTCAAGACCAGCTTGACCAATGTGATGAAACCCTGCCTCTACTAAAAATACAAAAATTAGCCAGGTGTGGTGGTGCATGCCTGTAGTCCAGCTACTCAGGAGACTGAGGCAGGAGAATTGCTTGAACCCAGAAGGTGGAGGTTGCAGTGAGCCAAGATGGCACCACTGCACTCCAGCCTGGGCGACTGAGATTGAGTCTGTCTAAAATAAATAAATAAATAAATAAATAAAAATTAATGATAATTCCAAATTCTGTCAGTGATGCAGACAAATGGATCACTCACACATTGCTTGTGGAAATAAAGAATGATACGGCCACTGTGGAAAACAATTTGGCAGTTTCTTATAAAACTAAACAGGCAGCTACCATGCAACTGTGTGTACACTTGAGCTTGGTTCCTAAAAATATGAAAACTTATTTCCACTGAAATATTTGTCCGTGAATGGCTAAGGAGCTTTATTCACAAGTGCTCTAACCTAGAAACAACCTGGTTTTTCTTTGACAAATGAATGGTTAACAAACTGTGGTCTATCCATACCATGGCGTATTACTCAGCAATAAAAAAATATTGATATATAAAACAGTTTAGATGAATGTCTAGGCCATTGTGATGAGTGAAAAAGCTTATCCCAAAAGACTGAATACTGTGCAATTCCATGAATGGAACATTCTTGATATGACAACATTTAAAAATAGAGATGAAACTAGTGGTTGCCAGTGGTCAGGACACTGAGGAGAGGAGAAGGAGGTAGAATCGGCTATCAGAGAGATCCTTATGGTGACACAACTGCTCTGTATGTTGTTTGTATCAATGTCAGTATGCTGGAGTGGGTATTATGCTATAGTCACCAAGATGTTACCTTTCAAGAAAGCTGACTGAAAAGTATGCGTGATCTCTCTGTATTATTTTTTTTACAACTGCACAAGAATGTACAATTAATTCAAAATAAGATATGTAATTTAAGAAAATATTTACTTTTCCACTGGTTAATTTATTTTATGGCAAAAAGACCATTTTTAATATAGGTGTATCCAAATGGCATGGCTTTGCCCAGCGTTGTGGCATACGTATATTTTTTTCAGGAATGTTAACATCATGTGTATTGATTTACCCTGAGAACACAAATATGTGTAAGATGGGATCCTTCAAGAAGGGACAGATGCTGAAACCCACTTAACTGACATTAACTCATCATTTGGGATGCTAACATCATTGAAATTGTTAAGGAAAGAGGAATATTCTATCTTCTTTATTTTGACTATTCCCAGGGAATCTAATATTAAATAATTCTTATTTAACAGATGCCATCAAAACAGACAATTCTGCAAAATCTATTATATTAAATAGCTCACTTAAATTGCATTGGAGTTTACAAAGAGCAATCATGTCTTCACTTATTAATATTTCTCTCAGGAATGAAATCAATATTAGAGTGCTCACCTATATACATAAAGAAATATTCATGTTTTCCAAAAACATGTTATATTACCACTATGCTTATTCCTAACTGTCACATTACATATTGAAATTTTAGTTCATGTATATTTCATTTCAGTTTGTAATGGTTCAAATATGAAATATTACAGTGTGACACATAATTTTGTTGCAGCTTTTCCCAAAGAGGACTTCCTGAACATTAATGTGCACTATACATTTAACATTTTCTGAGATTAACATGCATAGTTGATATTACCTAAAATATTCATCTTATAAAACTCACATTGCAAAGCAGCATATTAAATGCTATTAAAATGTTGCAAGAAAAGTATAACAAAATCTTAAACACACTTCTTTAGCTGATTTGATTGTAATTTTTATTACCATGTTTTGGTTTAAGTCTCAGAGGACTCTCTTTGGAGGTCTTCCTTCTATGGAATTCTGGAAAACTTTCACAGAGTAATTAAATTTTTATTTTTACATCAAGGAAGGACTAAGAAAGGCAATATTCAGCCCGGAAATTTCGTATGTCTGTGCAAGAGTATGTGTATGTGTGTGCTCCCCGCTCATCAAAAAGTTATTTTTTATAAGATCTTTTTTTCTTACCACCCACATGTCTTCAGCAAGTCCTACCAACTCTGCCTCAGCAGTAAAGCTATTTGATTTACAGAGAAATCTCATACTCCTTCCAATACCACCCCGATTCAAGCTATTATTAGTTCCTAGACTTTTGCAAAAGCCACCTAATTCATCCCATTGTTTTTTTTTTTTTTTTTTCACTCTCCTAAAAGTAGCTAGAACATAAAAGGAGAAGAACCATCAGATTTTTCTGTTTAAAACTTTCTTATAGGTTCCAGTTACATTTAGAATGAAATTTATACTTTACACAGTGGTCGACAAGACTCCGTAAGACCTGAACCCTGAATCCACTACTCTCTGGTATAAATCCTGTCCCTCTCTGCCTCTCATTTGTAATATGAACTGACCTTTGTGTCATTACTCAAACATTACAAATTTCTTTTCCCATCTCACATATCATACTTGTTATTCCCACTGCCTGGAACATTCTTCCTTCAATATTTACATGGTTAGTTGCTTTCTCCTAAATACTTTACTATGTGTTCTAAATATTTTTTCAGAAAGATATTGAATTGTATATCAGACATTAATATACTATTTAAAATGCTGCCCCTTTTCAGGTCATTTTCATTAAAAAATAATAATCAGTATTAGTTTTATTTGTTTATTTCACATTTTATCAAACGTTTAATTATCAAATAAAATGTATTTATGTTTATGAGGTTCAGTGTGATGTTTTCTTACATGCATACATTTAGAATAATCAAATCAGGCTAATTAACATAACACCATCTCAGCCGTGCATCATTTCTTTGCAGTGAGAACATTTGAAATCTCCTCTGTTAGCCATTCTGAAATATACAATACATTATTATTAACTGTAGCCATCATGTAGTGCAATAGATCCAACATTTATTCTTCCTATCTAACAGAAACTTTGTGCCTTTGACCAGTGTCTCCCCTTTTTCTATCTACCTGCCTCCAGCATCTAATAACCATCATTCTACTTTCTAATTCTACAAGTTTGAGTTTTTTAGATTCCTCACATAAGTGAGATCATGTGGAATTTGTCTTCCCACTCTTAGCTTACTTTATGTTCTTAGCTTATTTTATTTAACATAATGTCCTGTAGATTCTTCCACGTTGTCACAAATTACAGAATTTAATGACTTTTAAGACTGAATAATACTCCACTGGAGATACACACACACACACACACACACACACACACACACATAGGAATCTAAATAACTCATATATATATATATATATACATATATATATATATCACTCTCTATATATACAGAGAGAGAGAGAGAGAGAGAGAGAGATAGAGAGAGCGATACGTACATCTTCCATTTTAAAATTTATTCATCTAATGATAGACACTTCACTTATTTCCATATCTTGGCTAATGTGAATAATGCTACAGTAAACATGGAAGAACAGACATCTATTTGACATACAGATTGAATTCCTTTGAATACATACCCAGAAGTAAGATTGCTAGTGTATTAGTTCATTCTTGCATTGCTATGAAGAAACACCTGAGACTGAGTATTTATAAAGAAAAGAGGTTTAACTGGCTTATGGTTCTGCAGGATGTGTAAGAAGCATGATACTAACATCTGCCAGCTCCTGAGAAGGCTTGGGAAACTTACGATCATGGTGGAAGGTGAAGGGGGAGCAGGTATGTTACATGTCAGAGCATGAGCAAGGGGGAGAGGGAGGTGTGACACGCTTTTTTTTTTTCTTTCTTTCTTTCTTTTTTTTTTTGAGACAGAGTCTTGCTCTGTCGCCAGGCTGGAGTGCAGTGGTGAGATCTCGGCTCACTGCAACCTCTGCCTCTCTGGTTCAAGCAATTCTCTGGCCTCAGCCTCCTGAGTAGCTGGGAGTACAGACATGCACCACTATGCCCAGTTAATTTTTATATTTTAGTAGAGATGGGGTTTCACTATGTTGGCCAGGATGGTCTCGATCTCTTGACCTCGTGATCTGCCCGCCTCAGCCTCCCAAGACACTCTTTTAAACAACCAGATCTCCTGAGAATCACTCCCTGTATTGGAATAGCACCAAAAGGGATGGTGTTAGACTGTTCACCAGAAATCCACCCTGATGATCAAATCACCTCCCACCAGGGCCCACCTGCAACATTGGGGATGACAATTCAACATGAGAATTTGTGAGGACACAGATCCAAACCATGTCAACTGGATTGTATGGTGATTCTGTTTTTAGTTTTTTAGGGTGAGGCTGGTCTCATGAAATAAGTTTAGAAATATTATCTCCTCTTCAATTTTTTGAAAGCGTTTGGGAAGGATTGGTATTAGTTATTTGCTAAGTGTTTAATAAAATTCAGTTATGAAGCCCTCTGTTCCTGGGCTTCTCTTTGATGTGGGACTTTTTATTACCGATTTAATACCTTATTTGTTATTGGTCTGCTCAGATTTCCTATTTCTTCATGATTCAGTGTTGGTAGGTTATATGTTTTTAGAAATTTATTCTTGTTTTAGCTTGTCCAATTTTTGGCATGTAGCTTTTTTTAGTACCCTGTTATGATTCTTTGTATTTTGTGTTATCAGTTGTAATGTCTCTGCTTTCATTTTCTATTTTATTTATCTGGGACTTGTTCTCTTATTCTCAGTCTAGCTAAGGGTTTGTCAATTTTATTTGCCTAGTAAAGATAAACAACTCATAGTTTTGCTGACTTTTAAATTATATTTTGTTCTAAATTTCATTTGATTTTGCTCTGATCTTTATTACTCTATTCTTTCCTGTGTGAGCTACGTTGGTTCTTTTTTTTTTTTTTTTTCTAGTTTCTTGAGATATAAAATTAGAATATTTATTAGAGCTTTTTCTTATTTATTGATATAAGCGACCATTTTTATAAACTTCCCACTTGTAATTGCTTTTGCTGCATCCCATAAATTTTGGTTTGTTGAGTTTTTACTTTGATTTTTCTCATGACACATTTCTTTCTCTTTTAATTTCTTTTTTGACTCCATAGTTAATCAGAAGCACGTGTTTAATTTCCATATAGTTGTTAATTTTTCATAATTCTCCCTGTTACTAAGTTCTAATGTGATACTATTGTGGTCATAAAATATACTTGATTTGATTTCAATGTTAAATTTATTAACAGTTTTTTGTGCTCTACATATGATCTACCCTAGAGAATGTTCCATATGCACTTGGGAAGAATGTGTGTTCTGTTGCTGTTTGGTCTGGATTTTCTGTATATGTCTGTTAGTTACACTTTGTCTAAAGTGTAGTTCGAGTCTTTTGACTTTCTAATCTACTTTCTTGTGGCCTTTATCAAAGAGGCTAAAATCGCAGAAAAATATGAATCTTGCTTATGTTTTTCACCGCTGTATCCCAGAACCTAGAATAGTAGCTAACATATATTAGGTGTTCAATGAATGTTTTTAAGTTAATGAATGAATCATAATAAATATGATGAAAATGGGTCAACAATGCTTCTTATAAAAAGTGATTTTAAGTTATTTTGCAAGGAGCTGGGATTGCACAATGACTGGATTTAGAGTAGCTTTGAAGTTTATTAGCCTAGCAACTTTATGTAATAGTTTAACTTGTACAAATCTCAGTTTCATTAACTATACAAGTAAAATGTTATACCTTCTTGCAAAGTCAGACTACTGTAAGACATTTACTTTAAAAAATATTTACTCAATAGATGTTAAGTTGTTTTAGCCCTGAAATAAGAAAGTGATGAGTTCAGCAAAGATTTTAATGTGATGTTGAAAGGATGAGACACAAGTTGATTTACAGTTTAGGAAAAAAGAATGATGATAGAAGAAACACCCAGATAGAATCAGAATTGTGACATTTCTAATAAAGCCTGAGTAAATATTGTAGCTACTCTCTGTTGGCAAAGAGTTGGAGTTAATGATAGAACTACACATTGGTATATCACACTGTTACCAGTGCATGCATGTATGTATAATTGCATTTTTGTACCATGTAGTATATACATTGGTTCAGAAATAATCAAATAATCACTTTCATATATATCCCCTTTTTTATTTTTAGAAACCATTAATGAAATCTTGAAACTCTATCGACCCAAAGGATAATTGTGGTTAATGAATGGATGATGTACTTTTCACAGAATTATGTCTGAAAACCATCTATATCTGGTTAGGTGTATCATTGTCAAACATTAATTATATCAATCTACATTGTGCCATTTCTGTACTAATTAATTACTTGTACCTCTTTCCTTGATATGTTCTACCCACTTGGAGAAGACAGCGAGGCAATTGCTAGAATTGTAGCCCAGTGCTCTTCTCTTTCAAGGTGTACTAGAATCTCAAGTAAAATGATATTCTAAGCAAGGAAATTATTTTAACTGCTGTCTAAACTGGAGTAACAAAATAAGATATTTTACTTTAAAACAACATAAACACAGACAATGTACTGTGTTTATATATACCAGGTGGTATGCTTAAATATAACTCATTTAATTTAATCCTCACAAAATCTCCATGCATTGGGTACTGTTACTGTGCTCATTTTTATTAGCCAAAAAATTGAGACCTAAAGGTCATGTAACTCATTCATACTTACCCTAGACAGTGTCCAGAGCCAGGGTTTGAACTGAGAGTTAACAAACTTTGTAGTTTGATCTTACTTAAGTCTATGACAAATTCAGCTACTGTCAATTTAACTGTTAGGCCTCCTGGATTTATGGTCTATTATCTGGTACTAAGTCTGTTGCATCTACTTCTAGCATCACGTTTTAAGTGGGAGGAAATGGTGAATGAAATGCAGGCATCTGGACTGCGTAAAGGTGAATGCTTATCATCTTCTGACTTCCCTCAAACTTAACCAGCAGTAGTCAATATTAATACATTAGCTATTTTCAGTTTCATGTCATATTTATCATCATTTGATAAGATTTTTAAATTTTTTTCTGTTTTGACATTCATGTTAATCCACCTTAATTCTTCTAAAAGAAAGGTGGCTGAGATACTCACTCTCAGACTTCTGTGGCAAAACAATAAAATAATTTTATGTCATGACAAGCTGCCATCTGAAAGAGGAGACAGAATTCAGAGGCAGAAGTTTTTAGAAAAATATGTGAGAAAAAAAGGCAGCAATGTAAGTGGGGGTTTGCCTCAGGAAAAATTAAAAATCTTGGAATTTTTTTTAAAATTTTGAGATGAAAATGTTACTTATGCTAGACTATTTTTAGAGACTGGAATCTTCATTGTTAAATAGGGATGAGTGTTTAAAGCTATGTCTCATTCCAAATTCAGTTTCCTCATATACACATTTAACTTATGCCCTCTACATTTATATTGCAGAAATTGTCCAAATGAGTCCATTGCCTCTTTGACACGACAGCCCTATGAACAACTGAAAATTGCTATCTTCATTTATTCTTCTATAATGCCACCTTTCTTTAGTAGGGATTTTCCAAATTAAAAAAAAAAATTAAGTTAGTTGGAGTTCTACTTCGATTGTTATTAACAGTATCTTGTTTAAAAGCATCTGAAATAAACTGACAGTACAAATTAGTCACAGTATATCAAATATCCAGTAAAAAAGAATTGTATCTTTAATTACTTATTTCTTATTGCTCTATATTTTTGTTTACAGTTTTCACAGTGAATTAAATTCTAGCACTATTACATTTCTATAAATGGACCCTCATGTGGTATTTTCACATTGATCCTCAGTTCTTTAACTCCCAGCTCATATAATAAACACAGTCACAATTTTATAAATGAGAATGCAGCAGTAAGTCAACTACAGACATGAAGTGGGAAAGTCAGAGGAGAAGAAAGAATTACTCTTTAAGAAGTTTGATATGTATTTTAATTACCTCCCCAAAGGGTCCCCTCACTAAGTTTACCCCAAGCTTCTTAGGATATCATGTGGGTTATTGTTCCCCATCCTCTTTTTCCGAACCTATCTAAAATCCTCTAGTAACTTTTAGAATAAAGTCAGTATCCTTCATATGACTTGCAAGATTCCAGGTGGACTTCCAGATTCTATGTAGTCTGACCCTGGCAATTTGCACAGCTTGATTTCATTCAACACTTTCTCTACCTCTCAGCAACCAATCACACTGGCCTTTTTTCAGGCCATTTACTGAATTAGGTTTCCTTCCAACACAGCAGGTGCCTAGCAGGTTCTAGGTTCTACACTCGGACTGATCATTCCTGGACCATCATCCTTTTTTGATCTAGAAGGCAACTCCCCTTTCTTTAGATCTTAATCAAATGCCATTTATTCCAGGAAGTTCTCCAGTATTATTCTTACCTGCATAGCACAAAAGTATTTATCGGTGTGATTATGTGACTTCTATTTTCCTCTTCCATGAGACTTAAACTCCATGAAAACAAGGACATAGTCTGTTTCACTGGCCATTTTCTTCCCAGCATATGAACCTTGCTTGACTCCTAATAGGTACTTAATAAATATTTCTTGGATGAATAAAAGAATAAACATGCTAGACATTTTGAACCCTGTTTTCTGGTTCTACTGTAACTTGACCTTTTATTATTTTGATAATCATAGTCACAGTTTATTGCCACATTTTTTTCATAGGAAAACAGAAAACATGTCAGCAATCATGAGTTAGTACTCATGAAAATATCAGGAGACTGGGATAATTTTTGACAGATGTGCTAAGCAAAAACTTAGATTCCTTCCACTGTTTCCTTCTTTTTGGCAATTTGTTTATGTGCTGTTTTACTTCTATATAGTTAGTGGAGCCATGAAGAATAACCTTCTTTATACGTACACACAAGCACATATATAAGTCACCATAAATAGTCAATAATGTGAATGCTTCAGTACTATATACCTCTAAATCATCTTCATCATTTATTTTTCCTTAGTCCTTAGGCCTTGCCAAAAAGAACCAGATATGTGTGGAACTGTGCATGTGATGCAAATGGGTGGTAAGGAAAATAACAATAACCTACTTACTGTATATTTGGAACACTTCAAATTGTTTCTAGTGATGTCTATTTAATCCTCATGACTAACTTCTGATGTCAGGTAAGCCCAAACAAGAAAACAGACTTACGGTGAAATTAACAGATGTATCCGAAGCCCACAGCTAGTTGTGGAGCAGCTAAGATCCAAGGGCTGGCATTTTAACTGGCTGATATTCTCTTTACTGTGAAAAAGAAATCACCTTCTCTCAAACACAACTGTCTGCATTAACATGACTTTGCTATGTTTCCAGGAGACTGTTGTCCAAAGAACTTGAGTGTTCAATTTAGGAACTTCCCTGAAATCTTGTCAGCTTTTCAGTAGTCAATATTCATGGAGGTTTATGCCCTAAGACTGTCTGAACCTCTTGCCTCAAAATGTTCACCTTGATTGAGCCGGGCACGGTGGCTCATGCCTGTAATGCCAGCACTTTGGGAGGCTGAGGCGGGCAGATCACAAGGTCAGGAGATCAAGACCATCCTGACCAACATGGTGAAGCCCCATCTCTACTAAAAATACAAAAACTAGCTGGGTGTGGTAGTGCATGCCTTTAATCCCAGCTACTTGGGAGGCTGAGGCAGGAGAATCACTTGAACCAGGGAAGTGAAAGTTGCAGTGAGCCGAGATCACACCATTGCACTCCAGCCTGATGACAGAGCAAGACTCCGTCTCAAGAAAAAAAGTTCACCCTGCTGTTTTCACTGACCTTAAATCACTTAACTTATCCAATGCTATTCAAGCTCCTGCACTGAAAAATCCACCTTAAACAAACTATTTATACTCTTTAGAAAATGAATGACTATTTCTCTTAAATGCTTGTTCTTCGTGTTATCCTGTTACTCTAGGTTCAAGAATAAGTGTATAGTTCATGATTTAATCACTACCATGCAGTCAGAGGAAAAGGAGCTTGGAAATACATAATAGGATGGTCCCTTGTCAGGTTGACATTCTCCTTTTTTATAATTCTCAGACCTCCTGTTAGGATCCAGAGATGTTCAAATTAAAAATATTATTTGCAGTTTTATATACCCTTGTTCTCGCATAGATGCATATATAATGCTTTTTTTTCAACATATTTGAACACATTCATCAGCTCAGAAAATGAAAATGTTAAATATAAATTGTACTAATATTACTTTATTTTTGTAATGCAAACTTGCTTGCTTACAGTTAGATGCTGTTTAAAAGCTCAGTTCCAGATGAGTTTATTAATGGAAAGTTAAGTCATGTAGTTTGGTACAAAATGGTAGAACAATTTACAAAAAGCTAACATAGAGTTTTCAGTGTGTAGTAACACAGAAATAGAAATTAGAATTATAAATCCTAGTTTGTCTTATTTATTAGGCTGTTCTTGCACTGTTACAAAAATCTGACACTGGGTAATTGATAAAGAAAATAGTGTTAATTGGCTCATGGTTCTGCAGGCTTTACAGGAAACATTGTACTGGCATCTGCTTGGCTTCTAGGGAGAATTCAGGAAGCTTACAGTTATGGTGGAAGGTGAAAAGGGAGGAGGCACATATCATGATGAAAGCAGAAGCAAGCGAGAGAGAGTGGGGCAGGGGGGCGACACACCTTTAAACCACCAGATCTCATGTGAACTCAGAGTGAGAGCTCACTTATCACCAAGGGGACAGCCCAAGCCATTCATAAAGGATCCTCCCTTACGATCCAAACACCTCCCATCAGGCCCTACCTCCAACATTGAAGATGAGATTTGGCAGAGGCATACATTCAAACTATGTCATCTTGGTACATACATTTTTTTTCTTTTTTATTGCATTTTAGGTTTTGGGGTACATGTGCAGAACATGCAAGATAGTTGCATAGGTACACATGTGGCAGTGTGATTTGCTGCCTTCCTCCCCTTCACCTGCATCTGGCATTTCTCCCCATGCTATCCCTCCCCAGTTCCCCCCCGCTCCGCTGTCCCTCCCCTATTCCCCCCAATGAAAAATGTGGCACATATACACCATGGAATATTATGCAGCCATCAAAAATGATGAGTTTTTGTCCTTTGTAAGGACATGGATGAATCTGGAGAACATCATTCTCAGCAAACTGACACAAGAACAGAAAATGAAATACCACATATTCTCACTCATAGGCGGGTGATGAACAATGAGAACACATGGATAGAGGGAGGGAGCACTACACTTTTTGTCTCTATAACTCCATATTCTCTGTGGTGCATGCTTTTTTTTGTGACATCCAGGTAACACTTCAAGAATAAGAACTTATTTATTCCCTAGTTGCTGGGAATGCTACCATGCAATCATCCTTAGTTGTCAGTCTCTTTGGGGATCAGTGCAGCTGAAAAAAAAACCTGCCTTCCCACTTCTTTACATGACTAATCACAGTGGGGAGATACATACAAGTCTAACGCCCTGGAGATATGACTTCTGAAGGGTCATGCCAGATCTAGAACCCCCTTTCCCTATATGATGTCTACTGAGAGCTTCATTGAATCAGCTTGCATATCAATTTATCTGCTGATCTTGATTCTCTCTCCTCCTTTCTACACACATGGATCCCAAGTATACTTCCTTCCTTTTTTTCTTTTTTTTTTTTTTGAGATAGAGTCTCACTCCATCACCCAGGCTGGAGTGCAGTGGTGAGATCTCGGCTCACTGCAACCTTCACCTCCTGGGTTCAAGCAATTTTCCTGCCTCATCCTCCCAAGTAGCTGGGATTACAGGCACATACCACCATACCCAGCTAGTATTTTTATGTTTACTAGAGATGGAGTTTCGCCCTGTTGGCTAAGCTGGTCTCAAACTCCTGACTTCAGGTGATCCACCCGACTCAGTCTCCCAAAGTGCTGGGATTACAGGCATGAGCCACTTTGTCCAGCCTATACGTTTAATAAATTCCATGCATAAAAATCTTCATGTGCACCACAGAGTCCTGGGAAATTCAAATTGTGATACCCTTACTTCCTCCATCTGTGAAATTGGCCTAGCAATAATATTACTTACTTAACAGGGTTTTGTTTTTCAAATGATGAAGTAAAAAATATTTTTGTAAATGAAAATGTCATTGAAAATTAAAATTATGGCCATTTTTATAATTAATTTTATCTATGTGTTTTTCCTAAACCAACAGATCTCGTAGAGCCTTAGTAAATTTAATAGCAATCCAATAGTTATGTTAATGAAAAAATATATAGCTACTGTCACCTATGAATGACACTTCGCATCAACATTTATGTGCCTATGTGAACACTCAAATATCCTTAGGGTGTGTAAAGTACAGTGTTTCCTCTACTAACGAGTTTGTTCTCAAAACACAGTGAGTATTTATTTTGCATCATTTTGCTGCACATAGGACATATCTTGCTATAGGCTATTTGACACAGTTTCAGCACCACAAAATTAA
This sequence comes from Saguinus oedipus, assembly GCA_031835075.1. Taxonomy (NCBI): domain Eukaryota; kingdom Metazoa; phylum Chordata; class Mammalia; order Primates; family Cebidae; genus Saguinus; species Saguinus oedipus. Next base: position 150,453,601 of record CM063171.1, on the reverse strand, counting down.
AATCACAGTTTTAAGGCATAGCTAACGTGATCTTTGGGAAACTTTTATCCTCTTTGCTTTTTTAATAAGCTGTCTGGGATGTAGCCCAAAACTCCCTAGCTGAGTTTGGTTTTCTGCCTCTTAAGCCAGTTCAGTCCTTTCAGCAATGTTCCCTGGAGTCCTTTTCCTGCTGCCTGCTGGGCTCTGGAGGATACATATCAAGGAAAGAACACATTTTTGTGTGTGTATCCTCCCGGCTAAAATATTCAACTTTAAAAATATACATCTCAGATCTCCAAGTAAACCATTTAGAAGGTCATCCTAAGAACGTACTCTTCTGTAAGTGTTTGTGTTTAAGTTATGAGCCCTTGAAAAGTTTAAAATATTATGTGGATCAATTAACCTCTCTTTGTTGCTATGGTCATTAATAAATAGCCATTTATTTCTGCTTAATAATGAAGAAATGAAAACAAATAATTGAAAAAGAAGTATTCCTGGATCTACAACTAATGTCAAATGAAGCTTTAAAAGTTTAGATATATTTTGTGATATTAAAGCCTGGCACTTAAGAGCATCTCTAAAATTTTTTTTTTATATAAAAAGTAGGCCTTCCAAAATCCAGACAATATCCCTGTTAGTGAGCTGCCAAAAACAAACAGACACAGATAAAAATACACTTTGAACATAAAAAAAATCGAAAGTTTCCCTTGAACGTTGTTTCAGATGAGCATATAGGTCACATGAATGCACTGTTTTTCAGATACCAGGGCAGTGCTTTTGAACCACTATAGAAAATTTCTGTGCTCTGAGGCCTCTTCCTCTCTGCTGTAAACCTTCATTCAAACCACATGAGTATCTCTATATCCTTAGAACCTGCAGCAGCAACTGACATACCCATGTTAGTCTGACTAAACTGTACCAGTCTATGGAAAAAACTTTATGAAAACTGTGTTAAAAAAATGAAGTTCTGTACTATGTTTAAAGGATTATAGGGTTGGCTGGGCGCGGTGGCTCAAGCCTGTAATCCCAGCACTTTGGGAGGCCGAGGCGGGTGGATCACAAGGTCAAGAAATCGAGACCATCCTGGTCAACATGGTGAAACCCCGTCTCTACTAAAAATACAAAAAATTAGCTGGGCACGGTGGCGCGTGCCTGTAATCCCAGCTACTCAGGAGGCTGAGGCAGGAGAATTGCCTGAACCCAGGAGGTGGAGGTTGTGGTGAGCCGAGATCGCGCCATTGCACTCCAGCCTGGGTAACAAGAGTGAAACTCCGTCTCCAAAAAAAAAAAAAAAAGATTATAGGGTTAAAATAAACTGTTGTTTGATTATGAACAATATTAAGATAAAGCAATAGTTTAAAATGTTAAACAAGTAAAGATTGATAGATAACCAACCTATAGTCAATTGCTAGCTCTGGAAAATGTGATTATATTTGGATAAATTTGATAATAACAATATTACTTTTAATTTAACAATGCAATAGCATACTATATAATGATACTTTATTTTGTATTAATATGTAATTATAATGAAGATATTACTATTTTGATATAAGGTTTTAAAGTTTTAAAAAAGCTTTAAAATAATTCATTTTGGTTTCTCTACAATGAACACATCCCTATGATCAAAAGGTTAAATAGATTTCATGAGAAACATAATTAAAGATGGACAATGCAATACTTTTTTAGGCCATATCAAATCTCTCAGTAACGCAGAAGTATTGAAATGAAGTAAACATTTGTGATCTGATCGAACAAATCTCAGCCTGATGATAGGAACAGTAGGCAGATAAATTCTAGGCAGAAAAGGGCAGGTTCCCCAACAAACCCCACCCTCAAGCTTGGTACCACAGATCAAAGTGAGTATTTACATCCCTGTTTTCCCATTCAAATGTTGCCTTTTCCAAAACCACCCATGGCCCACCCCATCCCCATCACAGACTCAGCTGGCAAGAGCAGGAGCAGTAGGACTTTGGAGACTATGGCTGATCATTGGAGGTAAGTGGCTTGACTTCAGAGGGACAGTTTGATGATGTAACTTTGGAGAAGAATCTGGCCAGAGACAGCTAGACTTCAGAGTAAGACTACCTTCCAGTCCAATCCCCTTTCCAGCTCCCCTTCCCACTGAGAGCCATTTTCATCAGCATTAAAATCCCCCACATTTACCATCCTTTAATTTATTCATGCAACCTCATTTCTCCTGGATACCAGACAAGAGCCTGGGTGCCACAAGTGCAGATGCAAAAGGCCATTTCACTGACTGTTTGCCTTTGTTAGGAACAGCAGCCAAAAGCAGAGGATCCACTGAGCTCTTAACACTTAAGTCCTCCACAATGGCAGAGCTAAAAGATTACTGTAACAGTCTCTCTGGGGCTTCAGGGATCACAGGCCCCTCCTCTAGATGCTGCCATTGGGCCAGCACAAAGTTGGTTCCTGTTGGTGCCCAAAAGTGCTTGCCTTGGCTTCTGTACCTGTTTACCCACATGCTGTCTCCCACAATGGGTGAAATGCAGTTGGTCCCAGTGAGTGGAGTTCACTCTTACAGATGCCAGAGTGACCAGCTGATTCCAGCCTTTGCACACTCCAGCCCCCACCTTGTTCACTTGTGCCTATGCACCACCTCCCGCAGAGAGTTGGGAGCTGCAGACTGAGTAAGCCAGGCACCCCTGTTGTGAGTCCCACGAGAGGGTCAGGGAAATATCCTGCTTCACTGATAGAGTAGGATTAAAGTGACTGTCAAACTGATTAGGCATTTCCCAGAAAAAGTTAGTCAGGGATCACACAGAAAATGTTGCTTCTCTTGTTTAAGATGGCAAGCTGTTTCACACATCTGAGTTGCAGAGTGCAAGAGAATTTTAGCTCAATGAAGTGACAAATTTTGGCACAGTTGACATCAGGAGAAACTTGAGAGAGAATTTTAAATTTTAAACAAATGCCTTGGATGATGAATGGTAAAGGATGTAAGTACTTACAGAATCAAAAGCAGTCCATAAAATATTGCAGAAACTCATTTTAATCACATTAATCAATGTATCATTTTAGATGGCAGATTTAGGTGAAAATTCGATTAGTATCTTTTCTTTCTGTAAGAGAAACTGACATTTGAATCCAGAATGAAACACATGGAAAAACCATTTATGTAGTAGGGTGAAATAAATGCAAGAGGGTGTAAAAGGAAATAAACCTCAGGACATCAAAATCACTAAGTGAAGGGAAAGGTCAAGCTGGGAACTATGTCAGGCAAACCTGCCTCCCATTTTATTCCTAAATAAGATAGCTACAAATATAAAAAAAGTGGCTGAGTGCAGTGGCTCACCCCTGTGATCCCAGCACTTTGGAAGGCCAAGGTGGGCAGATCACCTGAGGTCAGGAGTTCAAGACCAGCCTGACCAACATGGAGAAACCCTGTCTCTACTAAAAAAAAAAATACAAAATTAGCCGAGTGTGCTGGCACATACCTGTCATCCCAGCTACTCGGGAGGCTGAGGCAGGAGAATCACTTGTACTCAGGAATCAGAGGTTGTGGTGAGCCAAGATCTCACCATTGCACTCCAACCTGGGCAACAAGAGCAAAATTTCATCTCAAAAAAAAAAAAAAAAAAAAAAGCTACATACTTCCCTTATAATTTATTCACAAGAAAATTCCTTGTTGATCTCAATATCTTTACCCTAAAAACCGTTTTTTTTTAAATTTCACCCTAGCAATATAAACTGAAAGCTTATCTTCACAGATGCCAAAGTCATCCCTCTCCTCACTTGAGAGAAATGCATATCTGATTTCTTCTTTGGCCCTGTGGTTTATGTGAAATTGCAGATTCACAGAGCCAAACTAAATTGTGTATTTAGTGAAAGGCCGATCAATAACTCAAAAGAAAAATGGAACTTTTTATGTCTTATCTACCTATGACGTGGAAGCTCCCTGCAACCCCTTAGAGCTTGCTCTTATACATTTTAAGGAGACATGAGACTAGACATCAATCAATATGCGTAAGATATACACTGATGCCTTGTGTCTTCCTAAAATGTATAAAAACATCAATCAATATGTGTAAGATATACATTGATGCCTCGTGTCTTTCTAAAATGTATAAAGGCAAGCTGTTCCCTGACCATCTTGGGCACATATTATCAGAACCTCCTGAGGTCCTTAAGATGTATCCTTAACCTAGCCAAAATAAACTGTCTTAGTTGATTGAGATCTGTCTCAGATACTTTTGGATTCATAAGTGTTAAAGATAATGAGATGACTTGCTCCTCTGCTTCTCTTAATAGGCTCTGTGACATGGGTAAAGTCAAAATAATTGCCTACCTTCCCATCTCTCCTCTCCCTATGAAGAAGGGTACGTATAAGCAACTGAACCTCATTGGATTATTGAGTAATGACATGCCTGTGATTTTCTCACGTGCACATTCAATCAATTTTGTATGGCTTTTTCCAATTAATCAAATTCAGCAAACCTTCAGGGAAAGAAACAGCTTCTCCTTTTTGACTCTATGCCATCCAAGACTATATTAACTTTGAGGAGAAAAAGAGAAAGAACTTGATCAAGGAATGATCTACTGGACCTTTAAAATTACTAATAAATTCTAGTTTTCTCAACCTGTGTGACCAATCAGTATTTTTATACTATTGTTGCTGAAATTGTATATGCAGTCCTAATTTATGTAAGGTATGTTTCATCAAGAGCAGTAACAGAAAACTTACCCTGCATTTGTCATCTAAAGTAATCAAACTTGGTCTAATAGTTTACCAGAAAATATAATTTAAATCTCTGAATTGGTTTTACGTTTGAACACTAAGTTACCCTTTTTGTTTTGGGGGGAAAATGGTTATCTTGCAGATACAAGTCATTCTTAGAAACTCAGTCATGAAATTCTGCTTTCAGAGGTTCTGAACAGTGAGAAATATATTTTAAGAATTGCCACAATGAATACCACTTGTGTATTGGTCTCACTTGTAGTGCCAGAAAGGAAGTAATCACTTTCTTTCCCATTATGAAAGATCACACTCTATACTCCTGTAACAAAAGACAGGTTAATGACAGAAAAGCATAACAAATTTGTTATGTGCCCACATATGCACAGAAGTCATATGAAATATAAAAAAGTCAAACAAAAAATAGATGGTTGATGTTTAAATGCCCTCTTCATTGAGGAGAGAGGAGATGGAGGTGCACGAGTAAATTATTTTCAGGAAAATGAATGAGTCCAAAGAACAACTGCTTCCTGGGTCCAAGTTGCTCTGAGCTCTGGGGTGGATGGCAGGAAGGTGAGGGCCAGAACTTTGCTGCAAACCAAGGTTGTCTTATTAGCAGATGAAGATTTCCAGGTAATTACTCAGAGCTACTCTCAGAAGAAAAGATAATACCATGTGGTAAAAATGTCTCTGCCAGACCTTTAAAAGTGTGAGATTTTAGTCTTCTTTTCCTATGAGTTAATCTTTTCCTAGCTCTGAATAAAGAGGAGCTCCAGAGAAAGCCAGTTTGCATCTACTCTTTACTTCATTTCACTAATCTAGATTTCCTTGTGAATCTCTTTCACAGAAGATATTCTTGCACTTGCAACCCCTCTGAATAGCCATCAAAATATGCCAAAGAAGTATATTTGAGGGTGAAATATTCTGGTTATTTTCCATTGTGATAACTGCAGAGAAAAATTGGTTAACTTTGTGTATCACTATACATATTGCAGTGTATTTCTTTTTTTATTTGCTTCATCTCCTCCTCTTTCTCTTCCAGACACTGCTTTTGAAATCAAATTAACTCTACTATAGGTAAGAATTATCACAAACTCTGAATAATTATTTTTTGCTTATTATCACAGAATATTTTTGTTTCAACTTTTGTTTAAGCTGAAGATATTTCTTTTCCAAAATCACCTAGAGAAGGAAGAATCCTTATTTGGCAAATAATTTATTAGACAATTTACTTAAAACTGCACTATAATTATCATACCTAACCTAAAATACTGGCAACAAGAGGCAAAATCCTGTGGAAAAACATAACAAGAGTACTACTATAGAATCTTCATAGAAAACTTCTAGTATTAATACATAATACAAATATTTATATTCTTTCAGTAGCTCAACTTCCTAAAACGTAAGATACGATCAGTTAAAAATAAATAAGAAAAAACAAAAATAAAACAATCAAAAATAAAATAGAAAACCCAGAGGATAGGCTGACCACAGTCTTTATGTGGTTCAAGAACAAATAGAAACTGGCAAGACATGCAGTCTTTTCCATTCAGTCATCGTCCAGCAAAGCCAAGACCACCTGGGAACAAGTTGCCCCTCCAGCTTTTTTGGTTGATTGGCAAAGCATTAAAAAAATATGGCAATAGCATTATTTTCTCCTTTCTCTGCTCTATGTTTCTTTTCTTCTCATCTGTTTATCTTCCTGTTTTTTGTTTGTTTGTTTGTTTGTTTGTTTTGGTTTGTTTTTTTTTTTTTTGAGATGGAGTCTTGCTCTCTCACCAGGCTGGAGTATAGTGGCACAATCTTGGCTCATCGTAACCTCCGCCTCCCTGGTTCAAACGATTCTTCTCCCTCAGTGTCCCAAGTAGCTGGGACTACAGGTGTGCACCACTATGGCCTGCTAATTTTTGTGTTTTTAGTAGAGATAGTGTTTTGTCATATTGGCCAGGATGGTCTCGATCTCCTGACCTCGTGATCTGTCCACCTTAGCCTCTCAAAGTGTTGGCATTACAGGCATGAGCCACCACTCTCAGCCTCATCTCTTTATTGTTACAGGAAAAAATAAATAAAAAAGGCATTAGTTTCATCCTTTGAACTTTCCTGGACCCCCTCTCCAACTGCTATATTTAAGTAAAACAAATTTTAATTGTTAATTTTCCCAGTCACTCTCATTCTGTTCATACATCAGCCAGAAACAATTGATAAGTTTCTAGTTTCTATGACTATACCAGATAATGTCTATCAAATACACAACACAATCTCTGGCAAGTTGGAGGTGCTTAGTCACAAATAATCTTTTATTTTACACTTTAATAATCATGCTTTTTGTACTCTATCCAATAGTTTGCATAGGTCTCAGGAATTTTATCTAGGAATTTATCAGCCCCTAAAAAGCTCCAAAGATATCGGGGTAGGGTTTCTAATCATTGTTTATTTTCTTTTTATAAATAGAACTTCTATAAAATTATCTATCATTTGTTGGGACAGTATATATAATTATTTGGGTAAACAAAAGAATTACAACTAAAATAGATCATTGCTACACACAATCATTGAATGTGCATAAGTGTGGACAGAATCTCAAGACTGAACCTCCTGACCTGTGTCTTTTCACAAGCTCTCTAAAAGCATAACAATAATAAAGTGGAAAGCATGCATTATCTTTTTGAATTTGCTTTGCTTAGCATTATGTGGTGCTAGATTTACGTCTTCCTGTTATTTTCTTTCAAGGGACTGAACCAAAGTCAATGTTGGGTGGGTCTGTGAATTTGCATTGACTACCTGAGCTATTTAACTTGGTATCATTTTCCTAACAATACACAACAGCCACAGCAGGAAATTGTCCCTGCAGAAAAATCTAGCAATGCTGGAAAAAATATTCTAGGTTGGAGACTGGTGTTCCCATTGCACATATGTTGTAGTTAGTCACATGGATCATATAATGCAAAGCTTGCAACAACCATTTGAGGTCTGCACTGGTCATTAGCTAAGTGAGGGAAGTCTCCGCAAGTCTGCATGAGTAATTTGTAAGTGAGACAGTACCAAATGATATGTCTACCCTCTAGCTTTTTTTTTCCAAATGGTTGGAAATCCCTTAGTATAGGCATCAGTTTAGAAGTAAATGTGGAATTTTACTTAAACTACATGTAGTGAAGGATTGACCTTTTAGGTGTGAGACTTGGCAGCTGAGCTACATGGAAAATACATACGTAGAAGAAACCCAAACATTAGAGAGAGGTGAATGCCAAGGTATCATCCATATCTGTGGCAGTCCCTATTGTGTAGGTTGTGTATCAGGTAATTGTTGTATAGTACTTAATACCCAGTGTACCAGCATATGTGTTGTTGCCATGTAATTCCCTACTACCGAAACCTTGAAAGGGATCAAAGCTGATTTGCAGTTTGTATATCAAGCTGCTAAGCATTGTAACAAAGCTTTGAAATCTAACCTTTGAAACAAATGTTAAAACTAGAAATAAGAAAACTTCAAATGAAATTTCAGAACAGACCACTACCTTCTAAATGTTAATCATGCTGACTTCCAAGTATAGGTATTCAATAAATATTTGTTGAAACAAGCTGATTCCAAAACAAACAGTTCTGCTGTTATTATTCAGTCAGAATTACTTAGGCTTATTCCCAAGGATAATAAAAGGGAGTACATTAAAACTTTTCCTATGCAGATGAGAATCATATGAGCAATTTAACTTTTAACAAGTTGAGAACCTGTTAGTTTGGAAGCAGCAAACTATTATAAGTATAGAATATGAAGCTAGTCCTAAATTTAAACCCTACTCTCGATGTTAATTTCTTTTTAGTCTTAATGCTACTGATGATGAAAATAACAGCAGACTTGTATGATTATATCAAAGGTTCAATGGTTAAAAACACTAAATAGAGGAATATGCAAGTATTTCTGAACATTTGCTGTTGAAGAAAGATTGGGGCAGAGTGTCTATAGACTATACGTCCTTTCTGTTTAGATGCAGGATCTGAACTTGACCATAAAGAAGAATCCCAAGCACTTCACTTATAATACACTGCCTCTCTCAGAACGTCAGACAAATATATTTCAATCCACTGCAGACAAAGAGAATCTGAAAATCAATACAGGTTGTAGAATATTATTTAGAAGATAGCGCAATAAATTGGACTCTACCAAAAAAGATATTTAAAGCCAAACATTTGGTGTTTATAAATTGTGCAATTTTTATAGATTAATTAGTTTTCTCAGAGTTAGTTTCTTTGTCTGGAATATTATTTATTATGAAAACAAGTTAAACAATTGATAAAGCAGCTAGCACGGTACCCAGCACACTGTTTACACAATTGCAGGTTGCCACCCTTTCTCTCCCTTCTGACCTCTCATGAGTATATTTGTCTTCCCATTTACAGTCATCTCCAGTTGTTTGGCTATCCATGCAAATTGGCCATACTTTGAAAGTTTGCAAGATGAATAAAGAGCTTCTAAAGAGGATGTATTATATATGTTTTTAATATAAGAAAATGTCTTTTAAATCAAAGAAGAAAAACAGGTAGAATCAAGTACTGAAGATTCAATTCAAACATTAGAAAGACGAAAGAGAGATACTATAGCATTTTCAAACAAATAAGAACGCTGAATAGTCTGGCTAGTCAGTTCGTATGTCCTATTATTGGCATTGAAGGGAAAATATGAATATTAATAATAGTTGTTTTTCACTGATAGAAGCAGGAGTCACCATTGACAGATTTTCTCCTTGACCAAGCTCTAACCAGACTCCTTGGAGCCCTTTCTCAGCCTCAATCCTGACCTATAAAGATGTGAACAAAACACTGACATGGTTCCTAGCAGCTCAAGGTCACATCTCTAGGATGACCCTAGTCCCCCTTAAGGTGTCTGCCTGAGAAAACTCAAGGCTGTCAGAAGCATTTACTATTTGTTTTAGTTAGCACCTGAAGATAGGGCTCCGGTCTCCCAGTCTCTGTGAGAGAGTAGGAGCCTAGCTTCTATAAGTATCAGTTAACAAACCCAAATGGGTTTCACATGGACCAATATCCCTTCCTAATTTGTGTAACTTTTCACTTTCCTGACTCTACTGGGCTGCTGCTTACCTCTTTTCTATACCCCCATTCAGTCTTTGAAATACTGAGTCACCTTCATACAAATCCAAGTTAAGTTCCGTTAATGCTGAAATTTTTTTCCTATTGCAAAAGGACATTATGGATTAAAATTTGTCCTTAACATTTTAACTAATACCTGGATTTTTTTTATCTTTGGCATCTTATATAGACTCAATATAACTAATTAGGATCTTGGGTATTTTCCCAGAGCCACTATCTGTGGCAGGGAAACTGCAGAGTTTATCAGCCTCTTTATGATACATACTGACAGAATAAGTTTGTAATCTATATTTAGTACACTGAAAAAAATCTGAGAATTTCAAAGCACAGGTGGTGTATACTTTTTTTTTTGAGACGAAGTCTCACTCTATCACCCAGGCTGGACTGCAGTGGCACAATCTCGGTTCACTGCAACCTCTACCTCCTGGGTTCAAACAATTCTTCTACCTCAGCCTCCCGAGTAGCTGGGACTACAGGTGCTCACCACCAGGCCCAGCAAATTTTTGCATTTTTATTAGAGATGAGTCTCACCATATTGGCCAGGGTGGTCTTGAACTCCTGACCTCATGATCTTCCCACCTCCACCTCCCAAAGTGCTGGGATTACAGGCGTAAGTCATGGTGTCCAGCCTACACCTTTTCTTATAATTGATACTCATGATATATATAATCATTATATATATATCAATGATATATAAATCATTATATATATATCAATGATATATAAATCATTATATATATATATCATTGATATATATATCATTATATATCGATATGACATATAGAATCATTATATATATATCGATAATTAGATATATATATAATTAGATATATATAATTATATATCTATCGATATATATAATTATATATCGATATGATATATATAATCATGATATATACATATTATATATCGATACGATATATATAATCATTATATATCAATATGACATATATAATCATTATATAGTTATATATATCGATATATAACATATATATCTTTTGAGACAGATTCCCACTCTGTCACCAGGCTGGAGTGCAGTGGCACAATCTCGGCTCACTGCAGCCTCCACTTCCCCGGGTTCAAGCAATTCTCCTGCCTCAGCCTCTTGAGTAGCAGCAGCTATAGACACGTGCCACCATGCCTGGCTAGTTTTTTGTATTTTTAGTAGAGCGGGGTTTCACTATGTTGGCCAGGATGGCCTTGATCTCCTGACCTCATGATCTGCCCACCTGGGCCTCCCAAAGTGCTGGGATTACAGGCATGAGCCAACCATGGCCAGCTGATATTCACAATATTGAGAGCCAATACATTTAAATTGGGAGTGAGTTGTTATATAGAAAAACCGGTCTTGCATTTAATCTTCAGTGTACTTCATGAAACTAGAATGAATGAGCCTCCTTCTTTACAGAGAAAACTTAGTTAGGATTACCATGACCTTCTGCTCACAAACTTCCCTGTACCCTTGTACAAGTGTCTATCTTTAACTCTTCTGTAAGACTTTTCCTTTCCCTGTGAAGTTCAGTGCATTCTTCCTTCCAAAGTCCTCCAGAATCTTACTCTGTTGATATATTTACTCTTTTTTTTTTTTGATGGAGTTTCACTCTTGTTGCCCAGGCTGGAGTGCAATGGTGTGATCTCTGCTCACCACAACCTCCACCTCGCAGGTTCAAGTGATTCTCCTCCCTCAGCTTCCTGAGTAGCTGGGATTACAGGCATGCTAATGTTGTACTTTTTAGTAAAGACAGGGTCTCTCCATGTTGGTCAGGCTGGTCTCAAACTCCTCACCTCAGGTGATCCACCTGCCTCAGCCTCATAAAGTGCTAGAATTACAGGCATGAGCCACAGCACCCAGTCGTATTTACTCTTAATTATTAGTTCACTGACACTCAGTTCTATTCTTTAATCCATTTGTCTCTTCTACCACCACAAATATTCTGAAAAGATGTTGCTCTTACAGATACTCAGTACCTCATCACCACTCATTACACTGTAGCCCAATGCCAAAAGTTCGATTTCTTATAGAATATTGTTTGGGAGGCAGCATGGTAAATGAAACAAAGAAAAGTAAAGTAAAGAAAGAAAAAGAAGGCCAGGCGCGGTGGCTCACACCTGTAATCCCAGCACTTTGGGAGGCCGAGGTGGATGGATCACAAGGTCAAGAGATCAAGACTGTCCTGTTCAACATGGTAAAACCCCATCTCTACTAAAGATACAAAAAATTAGCTGGGCATGGTGGTGTGTGCCTGTAATCCCAGCTACTCAGGAGGCTGAGGCAGGAGAATTGCCTGAACCCAGGAGGCGGAGGTTGCAGTGAGCCGAGATCGCACCATTGCACTCCAGCCTGGGTAACAAGAGTGAAACTCCGTCTCAACAACAAAAAAAAAGAAAGAGAAAGAAAAAGAAAGGAAGGAAGGAAGGAAGGAAGGAAGGAAGGAAGGAAGGAAGGAAGGAAGGAAGGGAGGGAGGGAGGGAGGGAGGGAGGGAGGGAGGGAGGGAGGGAGGGAGGGAGGGAGGGAGGGAGGGAGGGAGGAAGGAAGGAAGGAAGGAAGGGAGAAAAAGAAGGGCTCTTCCTAAAACAGCCTGATCACCTGTTTTGAATCATCATTCTATGTGGTCTTGCTGTAGCACCACTATTGTTAATCCTAATTTTTTCATGACATATTCTATATTTCTGGCTTATTAAAAGCTATCCATCTGTCTTTCATGTTATTTTCCATGTTTTCTGTTTTTCTTATTTATTTTTTTGAGATGGAGTTTCACTCTTGTTGCCCAGGCTGGAGTGCAATGGCATAATCTCCGCTCACTGCAACCTCCACCTCCCGGATTCAAGCAATTTCTCAGCCTCCCAAGTAGCTAGGACTACAGGCGGAAGCCACCATGCCCAGCTAATATTTGTAATTTTAGTAGAAACAGGGTTTCACTATGTTGACCAGGATGGTCTTGAACTCCTGACCTCAGGTGATCCTCCCACCTCAGCCTCCCAAAGTCCTGGGATTACAGGCATGAACCACTGCTCTCGGCCCTTGTTTTTGTTATTTTTAAACTTGGGTCTCATGTTACAAGATTTCAAAGAGTATAAACACTCATGAGGGCGACTATGTATTTACATGGGAAATGGTTTATGAATTTGATCAACGTATGGAAAGGCCAATGAACGTCCAGTATAAGGCCTGCTCTGCAAAGAAGTATTTATGGATAATCTCATATTTTGGTGGCCAATCATCTCCTGAGTTAAGAGCTTCATTCCTATCTGGCAATCTCTTCCCCAACCATTATCCCAGAGGCTCACAAAGCCCCCATGTCTACCGGCTTCTGCAACTAAGAAGAAAGTATTTGTTCCAGTTTTTCAACGCCTTATTTCAGATTATGGTATTGGCTGTCCTAAACCAAAAAAAATTGCACTAATGTTTTTCCCTTATTTTATTTCCTCCATTATATCTAATTTGTCACAAAGTCTTACCAAATTTACCTCAAAGATATCTTTAAAATAAATTCCCATAGGGGAAGAGAATGATAAAAGAAATAGATTATAGTGGCTGTAAACAATAGCTCAGTGCCATGTTGACATTTCTCAGATTTCAGAAATGTTGTATGTTTCTATTGCTGTATCTCCCAGCTTATACCTCTATAGCACTTTTAACACACAATTCTTTAATTTCATTACACACTTCTCTCCACTTTCCACAGTTCTCCAATGTCAAGTACAAAGTCTTCCTACTCTTTGTATTTTCTAGTTTGTAATACTTCTAAAATGCTTGTTAGATACACTCACTTAATATTGGAGGAGCTGCTTAGATAATAGCAACTTTTTACCATTTTCCTGGAGGAAGTATATATTTCAAAATGTAAATATATATATAAATTATCCAAGTTGAACAATAATGTTTAATACTATATATTATATAACATTTAATTCATAAAGGTGAATCTATATTTTTCTCAATTCACCCATAAAAAAACTATAAAGTTAATTAATTAATATACATTTGCTAATGGCAGTACCAAAATGTTATTTTATTCCATTCAATACCTAGGGAAAAGCATATTGGGAAAATGATGTTTACCACTCACAATTATTCATCTAGGCAGGTAAGCAATTAATTTTATTATGAGGTAATTTTTATTTTCCATAAATCAAAGATCATACAAAATATTGAGTAATTTTTTAAATTTGTATTCATTTCAGAAAATAACACCATATAAATATACATCTTTGCCAAAATAAAGTTAATTTGATCACTCTAGGTTTGATCTAATTTCCTCACATTCAGTAAGTGTGAAATCTAAAAACCAACAGATGAAAAAGTTAAAGACAAAAAAAGAAACTGAGAGAAGTTGCACATAATTCTATTTACTATAATAAAACCTAGTGTTAAAAAGTGGCCTGTTTATTTTTGCTTTTCTACTGAAACACTTAACAGGGAGCATAGCTGCTAGTATTTTCTAAGACCTGAGAATAAGAAATTATATATTCCACCTGGAATAATATTCCATTTCACTTTTTTAATAGTTTTGAATGCCAACAGAACACAATTATTTTAAAAAATATTACATATCTGTTTTATAGAGCTATGGACAAATATTTATGCCCACCACTTATTTATTAAATAACAACTTTAAGTGTCACACCATCTTTACTATATGTTTCTTTCCAATATAGATAATGAAAACATTTAAAATGATGTCTGCATTCATTTATCAACAATTGGACAGTTCTACTGAATATTTCCTGATTTAACTAAGTTGATTTATTTCCCAGTACAATAATAAAGGAATTGATTATTTATAAAATGTAAATTGATTTTTATATAATCTTTATTATTTATTTATTTTTATTTTTTTTTAAATAAGACATATTTATTAAGCTAAAGAACAAATTTTATTTTTCATTTCCTCCAAACACTAAAATAGCACATGGCATAATTCAGCACACAATATAAACTGGTATATGCAATCAGTAATCCCCAAAATGGTTAAGTCTCACTTTGGGATTCCTTAAACACGTATGCCCTTAAATTATCTTTATTAAAGTTATCAGCGGACAACAAAAGGAATCACCTGAAAAATCTGACGGTACAAGATACTGCAATTCCTAGAATCTGGGAAACCTTTTAGAAGGAAGTAACTTGGTATGCTTCTCTGTAATGAAGCTACCTTTTTCTCAAGATCGTTTTCACTGAAGGTGGTAAGCTTAATATTGCAACTTTCAGCACAGGGCCTCTGCTAAATCGCATTTCACATGGAAGGAAAGTGGTGTGAGAAGGGAAATAGAATTTTGTTGCAGACGAAAACCATTGTACAAAATGCAGAAATGGTAACAGCTTACCACGAATTCAGCAAGGCTTAACGCCAAGTACAGTGGTGTAAACTTCACAAATATCCACTTCCATTGGGTGATCAGACAAGCCGAAGGGACACACAGGACTTGGGACAGCAGCCTTTTAGAATGAGTGTTGAAGACAGAATTTCATGGTAAATCTGCATGTTCTAATCTAATATTTATACAGGCTATGATCGTCTCCTGAAATGTTTTTAACACATGCTAAAAAAGTTTCTTCCGCATCGGCCAGCTTTGAATTTCAACTCAATTTACTTGAAGTCTGCTGAGTCGCAGAAAACCATAGCAAGAACTGAAGGGCTACGCGGTTTGCATCTAGACTTAATGCGAAAAAATCATTCTAAGATAACTCTTAAAATTAACCTATTTTTATTGTTCTGCTTGGACCTTAACCATGGCATAATGAATTTGCTAATTCAAAAGGTTGCAGAGCCAGTAACCCTAGTGTCATCTGGAGACCATTTGAGGTGCTTTTAAGGATTTTCTTGAATGCTATTGTTTGCTTTTATTATTTATTTTGCTAATTGCACCACTGCACTTTCATATATCTAGGTTTGAAGCCTATAGCCCCTTGTATTTTTCCCACATCCAGTTATGTTCAATGTTTTGTTCTTCCTGCTTAAAAATAGCTCCTGCACTTACATTTTTCTTTCCACTTCAGCTATTTTATTAATTTAGGTGCTTTATTTTTTAACATTATACCTTGATCATGAAATATCCTTTGAATGACCCCTTTACTTCCAATTAGTCTCTAGTTAGCCATTCTAGAATTATACTTTTAAAGGTTTGGTTATATAGCTCAGTTGAACATTTTGCATGGGATATATCTATTAAAAAGTACAAATTAAATTCAATATCATCCAAAATCTATCCAGTTCTTATTTCCAGGTTTTTCCACAACTATTTCTCCAATATAAATTATCTAGTCACAAAACATTGTCGTTCACATTTTCTGAACATCTCCCTTATCTCTTTTATACAACCCAGAATCCAGATATGAGAATGGCTTGCATCATCTCAACTCTGAAAATTTGCTCACAGCAGTTTCTTCCCTTGAAATGCCTCTCATAATCCATTTTATAATCTTCTCACTTTTGCAGTGCCTTGTTCTGATAATTATGCTTTTAATGAAGTCTTCTCTTAGAACTCAGATGTAAATGTTTTCCAATGTCCTCTGATCTCTAATTGTAGGTTATTTATGGAATTCTTACCACATATTATAGACAACTTTGAGAGATGTCTGATTGATCTTATTTCCCCTAAGAAGTTACCAAACACTGTATCCTTTTGTATCATCAGTTACTATTTCTTAACATATAATAAAACAAAGAAAATTGATTTAATGTTGTTACAATGTTTAATCCCACTAGTCTAAACACACATGTATGAAAAACTCAAAACTAAATTACTGTTTCACAAATAAAATTAGAAAAACCAAGACGGTAATATCAGCCACAATAACATATTGGTTGAGCTCTATTGCAGGGAGAATATTTGTGAAAGGAATTTGGCAATAGTTACTTTAGATTTTAAAACCTAGTGCCTAGAAATTTAAGTTGAATATGGCATCTGGCCAGCATCCACTGGCTCCCTTTTTAAAATTCTTACCAAAACAATTATCAAGACAGGGTTAAAAAAAGAAAAGAAAAGCACACACACTCATGCACACAAACACATGCACATATTGAAAATTAGGACCAACTATCAATCAATATTCATAATCTTGAAGAAAATTAGACTAATGGTAAGGCTGGTAAAAGTGAATAAATGTAATTTAAATAAATTTCAACTGATTAGTTACCTTATGCTATACTAATAGAAACAACACAAGCCCATGTGAAATGTTTAGGGAGAAGCTGCTTCTTTCTCAACTGGCCCCTCTCTAATTTAGAAGCACAAGAGCTACAGCAAAATAAAAATTATGTAACTAAATTATTTTATGGTACTCTTAATACTCTGTTCAAATTATAAAAGTGCGTCTTTCCTTATATGTAGACAAACTAACACATCCAGAAAAGAACTCACAAGAAATAGGGAGATGGAGACAGCACTGTTCATAGAGGAACATCTAAAGTATGGCAATCTTTAAGCAAGTACAGATGCTCAGTGTTACCAGGTATAATTCTGTTTTACCAGAGGCTTTATCTTCTGTGTCTTTCAGGCACCTAGGAACTGGAGAATAAAGATGTCAGCTTTTATCAAGCAGTAATAAATTCTAGCATTGAAAATCTGATTACATGCTATTTCTGCCCAGTATACATCCCAGAAGAGGGTTTGACCTAAGCCAAGGGGATAAGTAAGGACAAAACAATCCAACAGAATATGTCTTAACAAATAAACACTGAGTCTAAATGAATATCTTTGTTCATGCATAAGTAACAGAAAAATAATAATTAACTGAGTGAAAAAATATTGAATGCTAATAAACAGGTAAATAGGACATATCATTTTGAATATTAAAAGGAAGAACCAGACTGAAAATAATCTGCTTCAGGCAACAAAAGAAAATATTGAAGCCTCTAAGCATTTTGAGTTACATGGACTCCTTTTTTAAAAAGGGGAGAGGGTCAATCCAAAATGTATTTTACATAGAGTAATGAAAAGGAAAAGAGATGAAATAAAGATGAGTTGTTAGTAAACTATGCAACAATATCCACCTTGAAGGCTATCAACCCAGAATTAACATACCTTGGGAGACATAAATTTATATATATGAAAAATCCAAAATTGAAAGAGAACTAATGAATTTTAAATATTTTTCCAGAAAAAGAATAATTCTGTCCAAAGCAACAATGAACAACTTAGGAAAACTATCTTTTACTAAAGCAAAATCATCTAAAAAGAAGTAGAAAATTACAGAAATTTGATAAAAATAGCAATGCAGAAGACATGGGAAAATTAGATATATTCTTAAACATTGGTTAATCTGACACCTAAATGAAAAAAAATCATTTCTAGAATCAATATAAAATACCAAAGTTTTCTAAAAATAAATTGTATCTTAAGTAAAACAATAAGCATTAAGGAAAATACACTGTTAAAGCAAAGTAATTATGGCCTGAGTAGGATATTTGAGTCCTGTGGATGAACTATAACCTAGCTTAAATAGTCTGACAACATTGAAAACCTAACCTAGGAGCATGTGCCTGTAACAGTAACTGAGGTTTAGCCAATCCCAGTGGCTGTACTTCACTCATAGATTGCTAAGTACAAACAAAGTAAACGCCAACCTGTAACCAGTCCATCTGTTTCTGTACTTCACTGTATTTCTGTACATCATTCCCATTTGTTCTTTTGTCTATAAATCTTCTTCCACCAGGTGGCTGCACTGGAGCCTCAATGAATCTGCTGTGATACGGGGGCTGCCCAATTCACAAATTGTTCATTGCTCAATTAAACTCCTTTCAATTTAAATCGGCTGAACTTTTCTTTTTATCAATACCCAAATGTTGGCAGTAATTTTGGTAAATATAAAAAGGAAATAAATAAGGAAGAGACATAATACAGGGAAAAGGACTTATGTTAAGTGGAGAAATCAAGGAAGAGCTCTTGCAGATTAGCTGGTAAAAAATGTATTGCAAATAAATTTTTATATTCTACTACATTGCATACTTTTCAAATTTGTACAGTGGACTGTGAGAAAATATGTGTTCTTACTTTAAGGCCTAATTCTTTTGATAGAGTAATCCCATTTTTCAAAAACTTTTCAGAATAAATATAAAATGCCAAAATTTCCTGAAAAATTGCATCTTAAGTAGAACAATAACTATTAAAGAAAACACATCCAAATGTTGGCAGTGATTCTGGTAAATGGTAGGAAGAAAATACATAAGGAGTAGTGGGAGATAATGCAGTGAAAATGAATTATTTTAGATGGAGTAGTTTTGACTTCTTAAAAAACAAAAGTTAAGATTTTAGAGGAACTCATTTGCAAATATTATTTTAAAAACTTTTTTCAAATGGGATTACTAATTTCAGGAAATGACACAAAATGTTTTAGCATTTTTTTGCATAATGGTGTTTATTACCTTTAGATAGAAAATTTGGAATAAGACATGAAGGTTAATAATACAAAAATGATTCTACAAATTTTATAGAAAAAAGCTAAAAAATGTTATATTGACTATTGTTTTATAATATGAACATTAGGGACTTATTTTTACTCTATTGTATTTACCCATATACTACAATAAGTATTGCTTGTAAAATCAGAGAAAATAGCAATGCAAACATTATTTTTTTAAATGAAAATTTCCGATTAAAAACGGAAATATTCACAAAAGAGATAAAACATCTAAAAACTGTAATTCTTATAGCTACCTAAAATGTCTCAATTTCTCTCCAATTTATCTTTCTAAACCATAAGTGTACTTTTTCCTAAAAAGAAAAATTAGGCCACGTGCAGTGGCTCATGCCTGTAATCCCAGCACTTTGGTAGGCCAAGTTGGGTGGATCATCTGAGGTCAGGGTTTTGAGACCAGCCTGGCCAACATGGTGAAACCTTGTCTCTACTAAAAATACAAAACTTAGCCAGTAGTGGTGGCCAGTACCTGTAATCCCAGCTACTTGGGAGGCTGAGGCATGAGAATCACTTGAACCCGGTAAGTGGGGGTTGCAATGAGCCAAGATCGCACCACTGCACTCCAACCTGGGTGATAGAGTGGGACTCAGTCTCAAAAGTAAATAAATAAATAAAAATTTTAAAAATAATGTTTTAGAGGAACTCATTTGCAAATATCACAAGATATCAATAAAACTAAACTTTGTCTGAGCCTTATATTCCTGGAAAGCAGCAATGGTAAAATTCTACCTTCTATTGTATATTCCTAGAAATGTTGACTGCAAAGGAAAACCAACATTTGCCTACTCTGAGAGAAGACCCACGTCTACTCTACTCCAGTCACTTAGGTAAGATCTGTTTCTTTCCCTGCTCAAGACTAGCTGATGACTTCATTGCTTACCTGCTTTTATCAAACCTTAGGTCTCCTCTTTTTCTTAGCTCGTTCCTCATTTATAAATTTCTTTTTCCTATTACCTATGAATAAAATCAGCTCTTCAAATGTCCAGTGATAAATCTGGAATTTTCTTTTATTGTTTTCGTGCCATGATTCAAATGATATTGGACCTCACCTTTGAATTCCCGTTGAGTACACCCATATAATATTCATTGTGTTCTATCCATTCCTGACTGGCAATTCAGGGACCCAGTGGTGATTCCAGCTCCTGATCCTGCATCCCAAACTCTTGTCTCTTTTTTAGCACAGTCAGGACTTGATTTTGATTATTTTTGTTTGCACACTTATTTCAAATGCCAATTTCTCTTAGATTTACATGCTGATCATTTCCTGCTCTCTGTAAATGGATGGATTTGTAGACCTCTCATTTCTGTTGAGTGAACAATAATAAAGAATCTGGCTGGTTAGACCCTTCTGATTATCTAGTTCGGCTCAAAGCAATTAAAAAATGTTATGCCATTTAGGAAGTATATACCTGGACTGGTAAGTTTTGTATATCTGTTTTTGGGTTTGACCCAGGGTGAAATTTTAGAATTGAAGCTATAAATTTTCTATCTGCGTTTCTCTGAATGCTTATATATCTATAAATGAAAAAGGCATCTACCACTCATTGTACATGTAATATTTTCCAACCTCCAGATGGAATTACCAAACTAGATTATAAAATCTCATACAGAAGGTCTATTCTAGTTGGTTTAGATATAAATAAGTGCTTACATATATTGAATATTCCTTTTAAAAATCCCAGAAAAATAATAAAATTAAATTTCTAATATTTTCAATGTACTAAAAGAATATTATCTTAGAACTTAACTTAGAAACGTCAAAAAAAATTACATTTACAGAATTTACATACATATTTGGCAAGCGAAATTAGCTTAATTTTTTTGGTTTAGTAAAACCAGATGTTTTCTCTCATGTAATAATTTTAAATATTAAATATAATATATACATTTTTACCCTACATGGGTATGTTCAATTTTCTTATTTTCTGGGATTTTGTAAAGGAATATTCAAATGTCTAGTGCGTTTTCTTTTATTGTTTTGGTACCATGATTCAAATGATATTGGACCTCACCTTTGAATCCCCATTGACTCCAGCCAGATAAAACCCATTACGTTCTACCCATTTCTGACTGGCAATTCAGGGACCCAGCACTAAACTAGAAAGAATATGTATCAAGTAGAGAGTGGGTATGTAAAACTGTAGATTTACATAATGAAATATATAGCATTTGAAACAAATCATTTATAATGATACATAATGAAAATGAATCATAATAATATAATTGTTATTTTCAAAGTACCATATATAGCATACTATATTATGTACTTGAAACAGTGAAAGCACATATATTTAGAAATTTTTATGCATTCAATAAAACTACACAAAAATGAAAAGTGAAGACACAGGATTCAAAATCATGTGTAACTTGAGTAGGATGAGATGATTACTTTGAAAAAAGGTGAGAGAGAACCTATGGTTAGATGTTATTAACAACCTAGGTTATTATCAAGGCCTTAGATTTTATGCACAGAGGTGGGTTCATGAATTGTCATTAGACTATTTAAAATAACTAATTAGCTAGTTATATAAATGAAAGGGCCTTCTGCATGGATCTCAGATGAGTGGGTGATGAAGAAAGGATTAGAAGGAACCCAGTTCAGTGGGGCTCAAACCTGTAATCCCAGCACTTTGGGAGGCCGAGGCGGGTGGATCACGAGGTCAAGAGATCGAGACCATCCTGGTCAACATGGTGAAACCCCGTCTCTACTAAAAACACAAAAAAAATAGCTGGGCACGGTGGCGCGTGCCTGTAATCCCAGCTACTCAGGAGGCTGAGGCAGGAGAATTGCCTGAACCCAGGAGGCGGAGGTTGCGGTGAGCCTAGATCGCGCCATTGCACTCCAGCCTGGGTAACAAGAGCGAAACTCCGCCTCAAAAAAAAAAAAATGGAACCCAGTTCTCTGTGAGATCTAATTGATAGAAGGCAGAGAAGGCTGTAGTTAGAATGTATCCCTCTAAAATTCATATGTTGAAGACTTAAATATGATAATATGATAGTGTTTGGAGCTCGCACCTTTGGGAGGTCATTAGAGTGAGACAAGATTGTGAGGGTGGGGTCCTCCTGATGAGAATTGTTCCATTATAACAAGAGACCAAAGAGCTTGATCCCTCTCTCTCCACCATGTGAGAACACAGTGAGGTGGGGGCCATCTGAATGTCTGTAAGAGAGCCCTCAACAGGATCCAAATAGTCTGGGAGCTTGATCTTGTAGCATCCAAAGCTCTGGGAAAAATTTCTGCTGTTTAAGTCACCCCATCTACGGTATTTTGGTATCACAGGCCAAGCAGAATGAAACATGAAGGATCGAGGGAATGACATTTTTAGCTCTTCTCCTGTGAATTGTCCATTTAATGAGGCATAGTTTGTCTTTTTACATTTTAATTCATACCAGACATTAATAATGTTAGGGATTGTCTTTGCCCCAAAACATAGAGGCTAGAGAATTTTCCCCCAGTTTTCTCCTTTATGGACCTTTATTTTTTTCTAGAGTAAGGAATTTCAATTACCACATGGTTTCTCTGTCCCTAAAAACAGATCTCTAGAAATGATTTTCAGTTTTTCACATATTTGTTGCTTTGGTAACTCAATATTTGAAGGCAGAAAATTCTTGTTATCTCATTTAATGAACTAGAAAGTGAACAGTCAAAAAAGACTCAATGGTTAGTGCGGATTATGGCACCCAGTGGTGATTCCAGCTCCCGATCCTGCGTCCCAGACTTTTGTCTCTTTTTAGCACAGTCAGAATTTGATTTTGATTATTTTTTAATGTGCCCGCTTATTTCAGATGCCAATTTTTCTCAGATTTACACTCTGATCATTTCCTGCTCTCTGTAAATGGATGGATTTGTAGACATCTCACCTCTGTTGGGTGAATAAAGAATGTGGTTTGTTAGACCCTTCTGTTTATCTAGTTGGGCTCAAATCGATCAAAATGAATCTTTTTCACTGTCACACACAAAAATGTGATTATGACTAGACTCAATGCAATTATCTCTGAAAAGTTATGCTTTAATGGAAATTTACCAATATTCACATAATGCTGTAGAAAATAATTGTATATGTAAACACATAATGAAAACATCTATTGAGTCAAAGGATACAAGTAATCAGAAGGCAAAATAAATTTTACTCATTAATGTTATTTTGATGGAGGAAATATGGTTTGAGATGGCCCTCAAGCTGACTTAGTGAAAAAGGTCAACTTTTTAAACAGAAAAAAAACGTGGCCTTGGCAAATGCAGCAGCTTTAGAAAACAAAAAATTCAAAATGGAACCTGGGAATAGATCATTTTTCTAGTATAGATTTTGTGTAGAGGGTTATTGTAGCACATTTTTGTGTAGGACAGTGAAAATGATTCATTTTGTTCATTCTTCATAAAATCTTCATATAGAATATTAATTTAGCAACTTTCTCATTTATATACTGAAAATTACTGATACCTCGATGATTACATGAATTTCATTCCACGAGGAATAGGTAATAATGGTCTACAGCCACACTGCCCAATATGGTAGTCACGAGCTGAGTTTGTTTATGGATGACTGATTTGAGTTAGGATGTGCAGTGTAAAATACAGACATGCTTGCAAAGACTTAGTATGAACAAAAAAAGTACCTCATTAATAATTTTATTATCAAGTACATGTTGAATGAAAATATTTTAGGTATATTGGATTAAACAAAATATATTATTAAAATTATTTTTCACCTGTTTCTTTTTTAATAATGGGGCTACTAGAAAATTTGAAAGTTCATCTGAAGCATACATTATATTTCTACCAAACATTGGTTATCAAAACAAGTCAACAATCCTCAGTAACCACTGAGCCTTTTTTGACTGTTAACTTCCTAGTTAATTAAATGAGATAATAAGAATTTTCAGCTTTCAGATGTTGAATTACCTAAGCAACAAATATGGGAAAAACTGAAAATCATTTCTAGAGATCTGTTTTTAGGGACAGAGAAACCATGTGGTGATTGAAATTGCTTACTCTAGAAAGAATAAAGGTCCGTAAGGGAGAAAACTGGGAAAAACTCTCTATTTTCAATGGTTTTGGGCAAAGACAATCCCTAATATTATTAATGTCTGGTGTGAATTAAAATATAAAAAGACAAACTATGCCCATATAGAAACCAGAAGAACCTAAATACATTCTAACATGATGACAAAGTAGATGACAGAGTAATGATATTAATAAGAACATTAATAATAAGAAAAATAAAAGACAAGAAAAGTCTTGTCTTTTATATTTATATATGTATTACAAAATAATTTAATACAGTATAAATATAAATTAAATACGTTATATTTCAAGTGGTTCAAACTAGGCTGATGAATGAGCTGGGTGTCTTAAGCAACAAAAATTGTATCTTTTCAGGAAATAATTTAAAAGATTAGCTTCTAAGTCTCAGATCTGCTTCTAATATCCATCAGAAGTCCTGGGTGGAAGAATCTATGTTAGAATATTCTTAAGTTTCAACCTGAAACCATTGCACACCCACACATAATCACACACAGACACACCAAAACATACAATTCTAGATGAGATAGAGGCTGTCCAGTAGGAAAAAATTGAGAAAAAAAATAAAATCTTCAGAACATCAGCACTTCACATAATCCCCCTCTACTCAAGCTCTCAGTGGGGTTCTATTTTTTTACGGATTAATATAAAATCCCAGCCTGGCATTCAGCATCTGCCACTTAAGTTACTTCTTCAATACTTACTTTTTCTCATATTTTACAAGAATCCCATCCTCCTGTCAAGCTAGACTGCCACCATGCTCACTAGCTGGACCTGCCTTCACCCATCCCTCCAACCATGCTTAACTCACTCAGAACAAGGCTGTGCCTATTGTACATAATCCTCAAATTGCTGCCCAAATGCACCACCCTTCCTGAAGTTTAAGGAATTCCTCTATTATGCTCTTACTATTTTCCTCCTGTGTTAATACACGTAAATTAATTTGGCCATGAACATTTTAAATTTGTTATTGTAATTCTTTTTGTTTTCTATTCATTTTGAGGGTAGAATTTGTGCAATAAATATTTGTTGAATTAAATATATTATGCAGTTTAGTAGAAAACAATGTAATTCCAAGTTTAGCACAAGCAAATGTCTATGCCTTATTTATGGAATGAATTATGGTTTTGGAGGCAGCTTCGCACTTAAATACATACTCATCTAGCTTATTTATCAGTCATGAAAAGATGACAGGCATCAAAAATTATTTAACAATGGCAACTTACACACTAGAAACAATTCTTAACTTCTTTTGTAATTATTGAACTCCCATTTTAAAAGTAACTCATGCAGAAAATTATTTGAATACATTTATTTTCACTTCAAATATGGTCTGCTACCTTTCAACCGAATGGAGTAAGCTATGTCTTAATTATATTTCATGCATTTTACAACCGTTAGAGAGAAAAAAAACAGCTTTTGCCCACTGTCTTTCTTTCATCTCTTTACAAAGTTTCAGAAGTTTTCTTCACTAAACAATTCTCTAATTCTAATTCTGTGTTGTGTCTTTCTTCAAAGGGTTAGGTAATATTAAACCTTACTCTCCTCAAGGATTTTATGCAATTTCAAACTGCTTTAACTTGCACGTCAGGAGATATTTATGGCCCTTAGAGAAACTTGATCAAAATACAGTGCTTGTGTAGATTCTACATTCTCAAGACTCCCTCCTAATAAAAGAGATTCTCTCACATCAAAGCATCCCCACTTTTTTGAAGAAAACTGAATGATCAGAAGAGTTACATTCTTTAGTTTATTAATTACTATTTGCTCAATTGCATGTACTAGGATTGGAGGCGATCATCAGCAGGACCTAGGCCTTCAACAGTTCAATTTCTCAGAGGCTTTATTTCTTTTAGGATTTTTCTTTTTAGCAATTTTCACTTTCTCTTCTTTAAAAATTTTTCTTTTCTTTTTCTTCCTCATATAATTTTTACATCTAGTATTAAATAATATTGCATGTCATGCTTGGTTGCTGCTTCAGGTCTAAATAACTACATTTCATATGAACCGTGTAATAGTAAAAGTCAGAGTGGTTGTTTGGTTTTTGATGTGAAATGGTTATTGCGCATGACTGAAGTGCCACAAATTATTGTGCCTCTGATCATGTCACACGTAATAAAATAAGTAACACTCAGTATAGAACACAGATTGACTCACAAAGTTTACAAAGGGTTGTCTTTTTATGTGAGACTTATTGCTAGTATCGAAAATAAGAATTGGGAATTATTTGCGCCCCCCTCCAAAAAAATGATAATTAAAAAACAGAACCATTTAAGATATAACACACACACACACACACACACACACACACACACGTATGTATATCTAGGTTTATATTAACAACTATTTACTGTTTTTACAAATAATTTTTTATAAACTTCAATACCTATGGCAGATACACTGAATTATATGGGAGCCTATTTCTAATATAATGATGAGAATAATGTATTAGTGGTATAGAATAAAATTATAGAGAAGTAATACAAATATTTAAGGAAGTATTAATTTTTACTTGACAGAAAAATAAAAATGTTGAAACAGTGAGAAAATGAACAGACACACTTGTTTTTATTACCTAATAGTGATAGGTATCCAAATGTGGCTTTTTATAATCCTGAAGAACACATATTTTCTTTCTCTTTTCTTTTTTTAAAGAGAAAACAGGCACAACTTTCACAGTAACAGAGTAGTTTTTGTAAAATCTAAAGAGATATGTTGGCATATTTTAAGTGATTTTGCAAAATTCAATTTCTAAAAAAATAATGATTGGCCAATTATGAATAGACTAACATGTCTATAACACAACAGTTCAATAAAACAGAGAAATGTACATTTAATGCTACCATATTTTCTTTTTGTTTAATCACTTTCTATTCAGTCCATTGGTGAGGAAAGGATTTTCACTCCGGGGTTATGGGAATGGTTAAACACAGAACACCCATCACCGGGAGGATGAGTTAGCAATTTTTTAGTCTCTTAGACTCACAGTCTGGGAGGGAGGAACCTGCCTGCCACCCACAGCCCCGTAGCAGTTGCCCTTGAGAACAGAGCAAACAACCAGAAGTTGTGGAGTCAAGCTTACGGTAGAAAGAGGGTGAGGTGCCCCTGATTCCTGCAGAAGGATGTGATTGGCTTGTCTGAGTCATTTCACAGGCTGTTGGGGAACTGAAGTCCACTACTCAAGAAGAAGGAGGGGGTGTGTTTGGTCCCCTGGATAAACAGGGTTATTTGGTTAGGGGAGCTTATCTGAGGGAGCAGAGTGAGGAACAAGATGGCAGGTGAGGGCCTTCCAATGTCACCACATATGAAGGTAGCATATAATATTTGACCTTAATTTCAGGCTTTACGCTACATTCTTTGTATCATATAATTGTTTTAGCAAATGCTAAAATCAAAATCAAAAATAGCAGGTGATAAACTATTGTAATTAAATTGATATTTGTAAAAACCTCCCTGGAATAAGAGTAGCAACATGAAATAGAAAAACCACCTCAAAAGCAACAACTGTGTGGCAGGAGCTGTTGATGTGAGATCCGAAACAGATATTGGTGTTTCCTCCATTACTTCGGGTTATGGTGTACATTATGCAAGTTCTTCAGAGAAAAAGAACCAAGAGAATAGAAAGAGAGTGACTGTGAAAGGATCAGGGAGAGAGAGGCATTATAAGGAATTGGTTGATGTGGTTATGGAGGCTGAGAAGTCCTGGGATTTGCTGTCTGCAAGCCAGAGATTCAGGAAAGCCAGTGAAGTAATGCAGTGTGAGTTTGAAGGCCCGAGAACCAGGGTAGGTGATGATGTAAATCCCTGTTTGAGGGCAGGGAAGATGAGATGAGATGTCACAGCTAGAGCAGTACAGAAAAGGAAAAAAGGGGTAAGCTCCTCCTCCTCCTTTTGTTTTATTCAGACTCTAAATGGATTGCATGATGCCTGCCCACAATGGGAGCTAGGGACAATCTGCTTTACTGAACCCACCAATTCAGATGCTGATCTCATCTGAAATGTTATAGGATTCCTTCGGCGGAAATCTGTGTAGCAACTGTGACTTCTGCCTGGGGCCTTGATTGGCCTGCCGGGCTCACTTCACCCACTCGGCCTGGCAGGCTGCGCTTGGCTCACACCCTGTCCCAGATCCCACACGTGCGCAGGGACTTTGCACTCAGCCGGCAGCTGGACCAAACATGCCACGCGAGGTTTTCACGTTGGGTGCCAGATGAAGGGGAATGTGATGGCACCTAAAAACTCAGAAATTCCAGCAACTGTAGAGCCCCAAGGGGTGTTACAGCTCTCAGTGGGGGAATCCTGAAGTCTGAACCCGCAAGAAACGTTGCAGCTTTTGTAGTTCAGCCAGTCAGCCAGGAGAGAATGGCACCAAATTTCTTCACTTCTTCGTGCCTGCAGCTAGGCAAATGGGGCACGTCACAGTTCTCCCTGCCGCCTGCAGCTCTGGCGGATGGGGTCGTGTGGCCTCCAGTGGTATTTTCGCTCCTGTAGCACAGCAAGGAGGAGCAGGTGTTATAGCTCTTTTTGCACCCACCATTCCGCTGGCTGTGTTCTTGTTTTGCAACCAAAAAGAATGAGGTGTGCAGACACGAGATAGTGAGGAAGGGAGAGAATTTTACTGGATGACAGAAAAGCTCTCAACACAAGAGGAACCAAAAGTGGGTAGTCCTCTGGGTGAGAGGAGGCCCAAAATTGTAGCCATCTGTGAGGGTGAGTCCAGGGTTTTTATAGGCTCAGAATGGGGGAGTGTGTGCTGATTGGTCAATGGGAGGGCCTGGAAAAACACCATTCCATTGGCTCAAAGACATCAAGGCAGTTCTACTCTGGTCATGGACTCCACCTGCAATTGGCAGCTTGGTTTTCAGGCTTCAGGCTGTCTTTGGCTTAAGGTCAGTGATATGGTTTGGCTGTGACCTCACCCAATCTCATCTTGAGCTGTAGCTCCTATCATTCCCATGGGTTAGGAGAGGGAATCAGTGGGAGATACCTGAATAATGGGGATGGTTACCCCATACTGTTCTTGTGGTAATAAGTCTCAGGAGATCTGATGATTTTAAAAGGGGTTCTCCATTACGCTGGGCTCTCATTCTCTTTTGCCTGCCACCATGTAAGACATGCTTTTTGCCTTCCACCATGATTGTGGGGCTCCCCAGACATGTGGAACTGTGAGTCCATTAAACTTCTTTTCTTTATAAATTACCCAGTCTGTGGTATGTCTTTATCAGCAGTGTGAAAATGGACTAATAAAGTAAATTGGTACTGGGAATGGGGTGCTTCTGTCAAGATGCCCAAAAATGTGAAAGCAACTTTGAAACTGGATAATAGGCAGAGGTTGGAACAGTTTGGAGGACTCAGAAGAAGACAGGAAAATGTAGGAAAGTTTGGAACTTCCTAGAGACCTGTTGAATGATTTTGAGCAAAATGCTGAAATGATATAGACAATGAAATCCAGGCTGAGTTGGTCTCAGATGGAGATGAGGAACTTGTTGGGAACTGGAGTAAAGGCCACTCTCATTATCTTTTAGCAAAGAGACTGTGGTGGCATTTTGACCTTCCCCTAGAGATTTGTGGAACATTAAACTTGAGGGAGATGATTTAAGGTATCTGGCAGAAGGAATTTCTAAGCAGCAAAGCATTGAAGGGGTGACTCGGGTACTGTTAAAAGCATTCAGTTTTAAAAGGGAAACAGAGTAAAAGTTTGGGAAATTTGTACCAGAGTGATGTGGAAGAAAAGAAAATTCAATTTTCTGGGGAGAAATTCAAGCTGGCTGCAGAAATTTGCATAAGTAACAACAAGCCAAATGTTAATCACCAGGACAGTGGGGAAAATGTCTCCAGGGCATGTCAGAGACCTCCATAGCAAGCCTGGAGCAATCACAGGAACATATGATTTCATGGACCAGGCCCAGGAACCCTCTGCTGTGTGTAGTGTAGATTTGATGCTCTACATCTGCAACACTCTTACCACGGCTAAAAGGGGCCCAGGTACTGGGCTGTGACTTCAGAGGGTGCAAGCCCCAAGTCTTGGCAGCTTCCACACGGTGTTGAGCCTGCGGGTGCACAGAAGTCAAGAACTGAGGTTTCGGAACCTCAGCCTAGATTTCGGAGGAGTATGGAAATGTCTGGATGCTCAGGCAGAAGTTTGCTGCAGGGGCAGGGCCCTCATGAAGAACCTCTGTTAGGGCAGCGAAGAAGGAAAATGTGGGATTGAAGTCCCCACAAAGAGTCCTCACTGGGGCACTGCCTAGTGGAGCTGTGAGAAGACGGCCACTGTCCTCCAGACCCCACAATGGTAGATCCATCCACAGCTTACACTGTGCACCTGGAAAATTCACAGACACTCAGCACCAGCCTGTGAAAGCACCCAGGAACTCACCTCTTGGATCAACATGACCAGGATGTGAGACATGGAGTCAAAGAACATTATTTTGGAGCTTTAAGATTTGACTGCCTGCTGGATTTTGGACTTGCATGGGGCCTTTTGCCCCTTCGTTTTTGCCAATTTTTCCCATTCTTAATGGGAGTATTTATCCAATGCTTGTACTCTCACTGTATCTAGAAAGTAACTACCTTGCTTTTGATTTTATAGGCTCATAGGCAGAAGGAACTTACCTTGTCTCAGATGAGATTTGGACTATGGACTTTTGAGTTAATGCTGAAATGAGTTAAGACTTTGGGCGACTGTTGAGAAGGCATGATTCATTTTAAAACGTGAGGACATGAGATTTGGGAGGGACCAGAGGCAAAATAATATGATTTGGCTGTGTCCCCACCCAAATCTCATCTTGAATTGTAGTTCCCATTATTCCCATGTGTTGTGGATAGAATGTGGTGGGAGATATTTGAATCATGGGGCTGTTCCCCCCCATACTGTTCTGATAGTAGGGAATAAGTCTCAGGAGATCTGATGCTTTTATAAGCAATTTTCCCTTTCACTTGGTTCTTATTCTCTTCTTTTGTCCGCTGCCATGTAAGACATGGCTTTTGCCTTCTGCCATGATTATGAGGCCTCCCAGCCATGTAGAATTGTGATTCCATTAGACCCTTTCCCTTTATAAATTACCAAGTCTCAGGTATATCTTTATCAGCAGTGTTAAAACTGCCTAACACAGCTGGGTTTCCTGGAGAGCCATCCCTGTCTGGCTAGGAATTTGTGTGTCTCCTGTCACTATCAGAAGCACCCTCATCAACACACCCAGAAATAATTTTTAATAGAGTTGCCTCAGACAAGTTGATGAATTGAATTAAGCATCATACAATAAAACTGCAAACTTACTTTCTGGATGCCCTTGGGTATATATAAGGCTTATTAGAGTCCTTCTGAGAAATGTATCTAGTTTTTTGTTTGTTTGTTTGTTTGTTTTTTTTTTTTTTTTTTTTTTCAAAGGCGGGTGGATCACGAGGGTAGGGGTCTAGTTGTTTTATAAAACCAAAAGAAAAAGAGCAAGATTTACCTGACAAGAGGTATACCCCTTTTGTATTGGACACACAATTATACTTTTCTCTTACTAGAGAGGAAAATATTGCCTTAAGAGTTGAAGCAGAGTTAGAAGGCCATTTAGTTCATATTTTTTTGTCCATGTATGAATTCACCCATACTAATTCACTGAAGTGATCACAGCCTCATCCAGGGAAAGGAAATGCTCTTTTCACAGGGTATCCATATCTTTTGCTCACTCAATATAGGTTGCAAACTTTGTTTTTTCCAAACTGAATAAAATTTGTCTCCAAAATATATTATAAATTACATTACATTTTTCTCCAGTAGTAATTTTTCTCATGTGTTTAACACTCAGAGTGGATCATTTTTAGTGCCCCTGACTTTATATGACAAAATTATTTTTAGTTGCTATTAGGATGTGAAAAAAATAGCTAGAGAAGAAATATATAGCCAGTGAAAGGGTTCTTTTATTGAACTTCATATGTGGAATTACATATACACTAACATACTACAACATCAAGAAGGGAAAGGAATATTTGACTAGTAGTTTTTAAACTATATGAATGTATGCTTTTTATTTTTTTGAGACACGGTCTCACTCTGTAACCCAGGCTGGTGTGCAGTTGTGCAATCATAGCTCACTCCAGTTTTGACCTCCTGGACTCAAGTGATGCTCCCACCTCAGCCTCCTGAGTAGTCAGGACTACAGGCATGTGCCACCATGCCCCAGCTTATTTTTATTTATTTATTTTTTTGGAGAAACAGAGTCCCATAAATGTTTCCCAAGCTAGTCTCCAACTGCTAGGATCAAGTGATTTTCCTGCCTTGTCCTTCTAAAGTCTTGGAATTACAGATGTGAGCCACTGCACCTAGCCTGATTGTATGCTTTATCTAAGGAAGAAAAACTTAATCTCTATATTAGTCTGTCTCCTTAATGAATAAAAGCTACATGGCTTTTGTTTTGACATTTACAAATCTTTCATTACCTCTGTCAAAATTGAACTTCTTCACATACATAAAATCAATAGACAGTGTATACAGCTATGCCAACATATCAATCACAGGGATAAAAGAACACACTTTATTAATTTCAATTTTGAAAAGTTATTTAGCATGAAGCCTCAAATACACAAATACCTAGGAAATGTCTAAAACACAAGGATGAGTTTGGCAGAGATTTATAAAAATCCAATGTCATATTACATTCTAGAAATCAAAACTGTTTAGGCATTTGTTCTTTTACATTTTTTTTTAGCAGCTTTCAAATGTCCAGGACTTTTAAAGGCAAATAAAAACTTCAAGTTGTCATACAGACTGACAGATCTGAAATAACTCAATTTCTGTTTCTTAGTTTTACAATTACCATGCTATCATTACTCACATAAGATTACTCTCACAGAGATTAGGGACACAAATTCTATCAGATGTAACATCCAGTGATTTTGAACTATTAAGAAATTATTTTCAAAAAGATCTTATATACCTGAGATGACATTTTTCAGGACAATGATATAGCTGGAAATTTCTAAATAATTTGAATAGTATTCAGTGTTTCATAAGGTATATATATATATATATATATATATATATATATATATATATACCTATATATACCTTATATATATACTATAAAAATCCAATGTCATATACCTTATATATATACTATATATATGTTTATATATAGTTCAGCAAGAACAAGATATATATAAACATATATAAACTTATATATATATATAAACATATATATAGTATATATATAAGGTATATACTTATATATATATATAAGTATATACCTTATATATATACTATATATATGTTTATATATAGTTCAGCAAGAACAAGAACTGTTTAGAATTTAGACTAACAGGGATTTCTCTTCAGGGAAGAGTATTTTCTTATTGACATTATTTAGAATTGCCAGCACATGATGATAATAAAAGTTAGGACCAACATTTTGTCAGTTTTATTATCATTTTTAAATCCTCCACCAAATATGCATCTCATTATTTCTTGCGCCCAAGGCTAATGCCCCCACCTCTTTCTTTGAATACCAATGCCAACTAGTTGCTTTTGAGCAGGGTAAATGTTCTCTTTGACTTAAGCATTATCTTTTTAAACCATTCATCCTGTTATAATATCTGAACCCTCACGGTTCTGGTACTATAAACCCTCTGTCTCTCCAGTGAACACTCAATAATTCAGATTAGTAATAATTTGGGCTGATGGTGAATTCCTTTTCTTATAATAAACTGAAAAATTACAAAATATTAAGTGTATTCTTCAAGCATGGAATATTAAATCTGTACAATTCCACAAATCTCTCAATATTATTTCTGTTATCACTAATATAAGCAGATATTTAATGAATTAAAACCATCACACATTATTCCTAACCTATAATAATCACAAGGAAATAAAAAGAATCCATATACTGTTGTAACTGAAATTCGGCAAATCTATTCTCAGAATTATTATGCCTCATTTCTCTGTGCTATTTCTCATATAAACTGAGTTAATCAGTATTTTAGATATTTTCTCCTTTTCTGCCTGATTTTGTCTTCACCTAATTGTAGTTTCCCTTTTGACATCAATAACATAAAATATGGTAGCTATAAGAAAATATTAAACATTAATGTTCAATAGAATATAGGCTAATATCCTGGATTTATCTGTAAAATTATTTTTACATGAATGACTTAAAAAATCCTAAAATTAAGGTCAAAATTTTAGGAGAAAAACATTCTAGAATATAGATGTGCAAGCATCTGTAGCTGCACAAAGTCTTAAAGGCAATCTAATCAAATTTCTTAAATTTAGAGAAAAATTAAGATGCATAAATGGTAAACAGTTTTAGAGTCATGGAGATTTGGATTTGAGTCTTGAGTTCCACCATTTTCTGAATGTGTGACTAAACAAGGAGCTTAAATTCTTGAGCTTTTAATTTCTCATCTGCAAATACTTGGAAAATAATACCTACCTATTACAGTTCTCATATAGATTAAATGAGATAATACATACAAAGCATTTTTCCATGATGCTTGGAATGTTTTATTTTATTTTTTATAAAAGGAGGATATTTAATCCAGCCCCAAAATCACACCAGGAAATGAGGAGAACTATAGGAAAATTATCTATTTCTAACATTACCGGCTTTGTACTTATTCTTATAATCTCAAGGCTTAATCCTTGGAAGAAATTATCTGTCCTTCAGCTGTTTCCACTACTCAGAAAGAAGTTGTATACATTGGGAAAAGACTTCTGTCCTGCTGAACCTAACAGGGAGCTAGAAATGAGTATCAATCTACAATAAATTTATCAAAGAACAGCTGGGTGATAGCACATGGTCATCCCAGGTGAAGAGGGAGACCCAGGCATCTCAGATCAACTTCCCCTTTTTCCTAAGACTGTAAACTTCCCCTTTTCATTCCTAAGACTGTAAACTTCCCCTTTTCATTGTTAAGACTGTAAACCAAAGCCCTTTTCATGTGTAATTCCTGAGACTGTTAACAGAGATCCTTTTCCTATGTAATTCCTAAGACTGTAAACCGAAACCCTTTTCATATGTAATTCCTGAGACTGTAAACGGAGACCGTTTTCATATGCTAAGCTATAAACCTAAGATTCTTCCACGTGTAACATCTAAAGAATAAGCCTATATAAAGAGGGAACCTCCCTTTGTTAGGCAAGCTTGGCTGTTAGGCAACTATGCCACCTTGTTCCTTGCTCATGGAAAGTAAAACTGGATTAAATATACAATATAATTTATTTCCATGGTCTAGTAAGAACTTATGCTCCAGAAATAACAGAGTTGTTATATCACATATCAAATTTACAGCGATTTCAACAAAGAAGATATGGTATTTTTCTAAATACTATAACCTATGGATCAAAATACTGTAATTTTACATTATCAGGCAGCATGGATTTCCTCAGAATGGTCTATGTTCTGTACATTTCTATACTTTGCGAAAAAGTTTTCACATTTACGAAATATAGAAATCAGGTAATGGCTAGAATATTCTGATATATTTGATTAAATAAGATGAGACATGTCAGCAGAACTGTCAAAAGTTGTTTCGTGTGTTGAAAGTCTACAATGTTGGTACACATGAATGAGTCCTGACAGTTGAAAGCAATGTCATGACTACCGGCAACCGGTGCCGGGAGAATTATCTGCTGTTGTCAGGTCCACATTTTTTGTCCTATAAATCTGTGATAACTGGTTTTCTACAAAGTCAACTTTAAGAAAAATCAAAATGCCATGATCAATTGCAGAACTGTATTTCAGCATTTGAATTTGTATCCTTATATATGTTCTATCACTTATATTCAATGAATTCAGAATCCTATAAAAATCATATACCTTTTATGTGAGCAATTATCAACTGATGGATGACTGACTAATATAAACAATATGTGACTTCCAAAGAACACACTTATGCATGTGCAAACACACACACACACACACACACTGATTTTCATGACATATGTGGAAACTTTAGGGAACAGAGTGTCAGCATCGTTTTACTTCTCAATAACCATTAACCAAATAGAACTTCTTCTATTCCATGACTGTTATATGAGGCCATTTCAATTGTATGCACATGTATACAAAATCCTATACTTCTATGTGTATTTTGTATCTATAGGTATATTGAATTTTGTCTCTGATTTATCTTATACTTGTTTCCTTAAGAGCAATAAAATGGAAGAGAAGAAAATTGGACTGGTATTTAGGAGATTCCATATCTAGTCTTTCCTCTATTCCCCAAAGTCTTAAAAATAATCTAGATAAACTCTAAGGTCACTATCATTTCTCACATTGTATAGTTTTATGTACAATTTCAACAAAGCACAAATGATCCTGCTGAATTATTCTAAATTATAAAATATTTATTACACAAAACTCCAAATATTTTTTCTTTAAATTTATGGATTCTAAGATTTATTCTTTTTCAACAAACATATTCAGCAATTATTACTTTTTGCACAAAATGTAAAGTGATAACTCAGTGTCATAAATTAACATTATTCTAAAATTGTATATACAATATTATAAAATCATAATTTTTGTCATATATTTCAAACTTTTTGTTTTGTTATAGTCTTTTTTTCTCCTTTGTAAAACTAATTTTTTCATACATAAACTGAGCATTTATTTTTGATTTACAATTTTCTTACAGTGGTCCACTTCTAAGTGTCCCCACTTAGGGAGTTTCTGTGAGAATTCTGCTAATGCTGAGGAAATTTAGTTCAATTATACAAAGGAATGAAGGAAGTATTGCCAAGATAGTTTAGAGTCTAATTAGGCCTAGCTGTGAGTCGGATTATGGTCAAAACCCATTTATTTTCTGACTTAATCAGCATTATAGGGGCATTTCAAGTCCCGAAAAATCAAGATTAGCGCAGAACTGTTTTCCAATACCACCAAAAATAGTGTATATTTCTCAAATACACCACAGACCACTGCAGATTATTCGATGAGCCATTTACTAAAATGTCTTTCTATAATTTGTATGAATAAGGCTGATAATAAATCTGCATAGAACTTTTCTTTTCTTTTCTTTTGACACAGAGTCTTGCTCCGTCGCCAGACACCAGGCTGGAGTGCAGTGGTGCAATCTCGGCTCACTGCAACCTCTGCCTCCCGGGTTCAAGCAATTCTCCTGCCTCAACCTTCCGAGCAGCTGGGACTACAGGTGTGCGCCACCACTCCCAGCCAATTTTTGTATTTTTAGTAGAGATGGAGTTTCACCATGTTGGCCAGGATGGTCTCGATCTCTTGACCTCGTGATCTACCCGCCTCGGCCTCCCAAAGTGCTGGGATTACAGGCTTGAGCCACTGTGCCTGGCTGCATAGAACTTTTCTTAAAGTCAAAGCATTTATTTTGTGTTTACAATATTTGCAGACCTTAGTTTTCAGTTTTATACATCGTTAGGGCCCTTCTAGCCTGGAGTACACTTTGATAAGCATTATACTGCTATGCAACACTCCTCTCTGGTTGTAAAGAGGAGCCCAGGGAGGTTTCTAAAATTTATTAAGGCACTAGGTTATCATTCGGAATATATTAAATTGTATTAATAATAACAAAAAATAGGATCAGTGGGAAAGACTGTACAAATATAATAAGACAAAATGCCCAAGGGGAAAAAAGCAACGCCTTAGAAATTCCATAAGAAGATTGCAATACACAGTTAAAGAAAATTAGTATTTTATCTATGATAATAAAATTTGAAGCTTAATTGCTTTAAAATTTAATTCAATATAGTTTAAGATAATTCTTTTTTTCTTTCTGTTCGTCCCTGATGTACTGCAACAATAATGGGCTAAATGGTATCATTATATCTTGGAAGAATCAGTGGTATTGTTTGGCACCTAATAAATAAGACTAGGAGTAAGGGACTATTTCTGCATGTATTAGAATGTGAAGTTTTGCTTCACTCTAAAATGTTCCATTTGAACAGTTATCTGAATATTTCAGATCTATAATTCTTTTGACTGATATATCAAATAACTGAAACAAAGCTAGGATTATCTCAAGTTTTGCCTTTCATATTTCTTTCTCTCAGTACAGATGAGCATAGGGGGCAGCACAGAAGGAATGTTCTCTTGTGATTGGAATAGAATTATTCACTCCTAACAACATGCAAAATTTGAAAATCACAAAACAGGGGCCGGGTGCAGTGGCTCAAGCCTGTAATCTCAGCACTTTGGGAGGCCGAGGCGGGTGGATCACGAGGTCAAGAGATTGAGACCATCCTGGTCAACATGGTGAAACCCCGTCTCTACTAGAAAAAATACAAAAAATTAGCTGGGCATGGTGGCGTGTGCCTGTAGTCCCAGCTACTCAGGAGGCTGAGGCAGGAGAATTGCCTGAACCCAGGAGGCGGAGGTTGCAGTGAGCCGAGATCGCGCCATTGCACTCCAGCCTGGGTAACAAGAGCGAAACTCTGTCTCAAAACAAACAAACAAACAAACAAACAAACAAACAAACAAACAACAACAACAAAAAAAAAAACAAAGAAAATCACAAAACAATATGTAGCACCTATGTAAAGCAGATCTAGTAAATGTGAGTTGAATATAACTTATCAAAGTTGGGAATGACAGCTAAATACAAGTTGTTTAGCACATAAGCCATTTTGTTAATAGCAAATTAGGGAAAATGAGAATAATTTTCTCTATCAAAACATTGAATTGAATCATAAAAATATGAAGGAAGCAGAGTATAAATGTCTTAAAACCCCTTTTGGAATTTGCAAACTGTCAAATGAAGAGGGATACTGTGCAATGAGAGTGACATGAGAAAAACTGACATTTGGAAAAAATTTTGATTATATGTAAATATATGAAGGATGCAGGAGAGAGGCCAGCCAGAAATTAGTTAAGTGAAAACTAAAATAGGGCAGTAGTGCATGCCAGCAGAGTTAAACTACATTATCTGTTTGCAAAGTTTAAAACAATGAAGTTCTCCACATCCTGCACAGGCAAACTCAAATAATATATCTTCTAAGCCTTTGACATTCATTAACAGTCAAAAATAATCTTTCCTTCCTTTGTTCTTCCTTTGCAATTTGTCTGTAATTCTATTTGAATTTTTATCATAGCTTCTCTCAGATTATATATGTTTTTGTTTTACAAACCATATTGCAAACTGCCAGAAGATAGAATCCTTTTTACTCTTCCACAATAACGGTTGAACAGGATTAACTGATTTGATGAGAATGTAACTGTGATCTGGTCTGGACAACTGTCACTCCATTTCCTTCCAGAGTTGATTAAACTGATCTGGCAGCCTAATCTGAGATCTTGTTGCTTCCACAAAACCCTTTGTGTTGCATGCTTAGATGAATAGGCAAAGTTTCCAGAGAGACAGAATGTATATATTTTAATAAAGTTTATTTCATTCAATTGATAATGATGTCATAGCCTGTAATTAATTTCAATGTGAGCTATCCAGGATGTATATCTATCTACAATATACCAAGAATATGAATATGACATGAAGACATAGTACCGCCCAAAACAATGCCAATAGAGGGTTAATTTCTTCTGCATCTGTATAGGTACATGTGTATGTTTTATTTTAGATACTTAAATACGTGCAAGCTATATCTAATATTTGCACACAAATACAATTTCTAATTAGTGAATTTTACACATATGATGAAAATCCTATATTATTATGCACCATCTAGAGGAGTAATTAAGAGAGTATGATGGATTCAGGATATGGATTTCAGATCTGGTGGCAATTAAATATATCAATTTAAAATACACTGTAAATATTGTGAACTGAAATATTAAAGGTTTTTGAAATCCTGAGTACAAAAGCCATGTCCTAGGCCTGTTTCAGATAAAACGACATTTAAAAAATGTCTGCTATATTTAGTATCTATTCCACTTGAAATCTGTATTGCTTAAGTGGTTTTTATAGCCATTGTCAAATCACACACTTGATGCTAAAAAATAATTGGACATGTGTAATTCTTCAACTTTCTCTGCTTCAGATTGTAGGTTTTCTTACTTTTCTAAGTACTAATGAACTGGCAATAGTTCAAATTCCTAAGGAAGAGTATTTGATAGGCCAAGCTAAACAATGATCCTTGTTGGGGAAGATTTTTAAATACCAGACAGTTTTATAGGTCCTGTCATTTTATAGGTTACCTGTCATTGGTCATGGACCCACTGTGAACCCACTACTACATGTGGCTTTAGGGGTGTATTATGAGGTACAGAACAAGGCCATGCCTGCAGCTTTGCTCAGCTAGTAATGGAAATGGAGGAGTTTCCCAGAGAACAGTAAGGATATAGCAGAAACCAAACTGATATGTCCAGTAAATACATTTTCTTATGCACATAGTCAAATGTGGCCAACTATAAACATGCCAAACTGGAAAATCACCTGTAAATCTGTAAAACATATGAAATCTGAAAGCTAAATACCTAATGGAATTTAAGGAGAAAATAATACATCTCCATTAAAAAAGCTATTCTTCTTAATTGGCAATATTTCCTAGAGAGTTTCTTTTTATCCTTTCCAACAAAGCATAAGTAAAGCAATTGACACCTGGAATGTTTGGCAAATGCATTAGCCGTGGCACACAGAGAGATGAATAATTTGGCAGATGAGTGCCTAAGTCTGGCGTATCACCAAACCAGGAGATGACTTGATGCCTGAGATACAACTGTTTTTCTTTTACCTGAATCGGGCTTTGTATTTAACTGTGTTTAAATAAGACCAGCAAAATTACAATATAAGGAAACTGTGGTGTTGTAGAATTCAGCATTAACTGAATTCTTCTCCAAGAAACAGGTGTATGACATTATTGAGAAATATTGTCTTCAATTGAAAAAGGAGTGTCCCAATTTCAGTGGTAAGGTTGAGACATGACAAGAGAAATTAAACAAGCAGTAGGATGACATCCTCTCCCGGAAGCGGCCAAGATGTAGCAGACAAAAGACACATCCACTCAAGATGTATGTAGTGATATATAAAGGATACAAACACCTTAAATATAAATATAAATATACATTAAAAGAGTCCAGAGAATCAGAAGCTGGAGCGACATTGAACTATTGAATTAAAGGCCACAGTGCACATCTACAACTCTACAATTCAGTGGTCAAATCAATGCTTCTGATATCCCTGATAGCACCATGACCACAACTGCACCTCATCCCCATGATGCTGGTGACAACACCTGCCACGTGGGCCAGGCTGCCACAGAGTTCTGTGACCAGGTCTCCATGACCTGACTGCCACAGATGGCGTTTTTCTCACTTTCACCTGCCAACTTTTGCACAAGTGTGAGTAATTAATAACCAGAACTGCATCCCTAAGGGCATTTGGGAGATGTACTTGCTAGAAGAGATGTAACAAGGAGATGAGAAAATACTTGTGTACTTGCTAGAAGAGGCATAGCATGGTATGAGAAAACTGTGCTCCATTATACAAAGCACAGTTTCTTTGCTTTCATATTTTAGTCACCCACTTTACTTTGACAGCTTTCTTCCACATCTTATTTTACCTTTCATTTATTATCCTTTCATATCAATTATCTATAATAATCTGCAATCCCCTCTCTTCTATTAGAGGCAATGCAGGTAAAAAAAAATATAGCCATATAGCATGCTCTTTATGTCAATTTGGCACAAAGCTGTGAATGCCCATATAAAACTATCCACCACCATAGCTAAAATCAGAGGTGATATTCAGAAGAAATAAAAGCATCCGTTACAGTCCACTCTGCATCAATCACATCCCTTTATGTTGTAAATTAACTTTTTATTATTGCTGCATATTTATAGTAATGTCAGCCCGTAATCTTTACAAGTTACATAATACATGAAGGTTTTTGTAACAAGCTTTAGTTCCTGTAACTACAACTACTTATATGACCATACTTGATATTTATAATTTCCTTTCTCTAATATTCATTTTAGATATTGCTTTCCTCAAAACTTATGGAGATCCAGGTTGCACTTCTGTGCATGATCCAGACTTTCATCTCAATCACATCTGAGCTCTTAATTACCTTCTCCTGGCCAAGCCATAATTGCTAAAATTGCCTGTCCAGTGTTTTTACAGGGAATGGAAGAAAGTACTATACATACTGTAGTGCCCCTATTATGTAGCAGAAACCATTACTCCTTACGATAACCGGGTTGAATTATTTCTGCAAATACAGTAACTGCATTTGTTGCCTGCTAGTTCACCAACATGGGGAGTCCAAAGTACCAGATGATAACCATAGCTTCAGTTCAATAGAACCATTACTGTGTCCTGTTGGAAGCATTCACCACTTTAAGAACCATCACCTTAAATTCACAGTGTGTTGGAAGCATGAACTCAAGTAAATTGTCTGAATGATGGTGAGAAGTATCAGTTATATTTTCACCTCTTGGTTCCTGGATGGCACTATAAGATGAGAAGCTGTAGGTTTTGTTCATATGCCATATCCTAAAGGAAAACACACCAATGACAGAGTGCCATTCCTAAGTTGATGCTGAAGCTCAAAGATCAGCAAACTCAGCAAAGGGCCAAATCTGGCCCACCACCTATTTTTGTAAATAAAGTTTTCTTGCAGCACATGTGCTATGATTCATTTCTGTATTGTCTATGTATGCTTTTCCAGTTTTACTGCAGAATTAGTAGGTGTGGAATAGACCTTGTGGCATACAAAGTCTAAATTATTTATTATGGGACCCTTTAAAAAAAATGGGTCCTCTGTAGCATTTTAGTTGGTCGCTGGTCATGCAGCTAATGACCCACCTATTTTACTATGAAACCCTCCGACACTCAGGGATATTATAAGTTATCTATCATCTATAAATGAATCAGGTTTTTTCTAAATTGTTAAATGGTCATGCTGGGAGGATCACTGCAAACAGGGACAGAAAGTTTATATCCAGAGTAGACGTAAACTCCAGTAAATTTATACTGCTGTTTCCTTCAGGTTAGAAGGCAGCCTCTTTAATTTAACTTGTAGGGAGTTACCTGGTCTCCCTGTGAGATAGTTTTGTATGAAGAACTCAGTATCAGTTTTTGCTACTGATAGGTTAATTATTCTGTATTGACAATAGTTTGATTGGCCTTATTGCAAGAGAATACATGTGGCTGGTCTCTGTCTCTTTGGCCACTCCATTTATAGACTTTTGGAAACATAAAGGTGGTCAAGAACAAATACTCCTTGACATTCACCAGACATTGTATTTTCCACCCCACTGTTAAATGCCTCTTCTGCAGTGGATGCTTTCTGTTGGCATTCAAATGACACACTTTATTTCACCCATATAAAGCTATCCAAACACTCACCTCAAAATCTCTTGTCACTATTCTGCTCCTTCCAGGATCGGCTGTGTATTTCATTCACCCCCAGGAATCCATGAAAAGTAATATTGCTATTTCATTCACCCCCAGGAATCCATGAAAAAGTAATATTGCTATGGAATCCTTGAGAGTCTTCTTACAGAGATGATTCCCCCTATCCCCACTGTCCTTTATGAACATTCCTTGCTTGTGAAAATGTGATCCACTGATTAGCAGCATCAGCTTCAGGGAAGAGCCTGTTAGAACTACAGAACCTCAAAACCCCCCACCCATTCTGTTCTATCAGAATCTGCATTTTAAGATAACCTCTAGTTGATTTTCATATGAACATTATTCAAGTTTGAGAAAACCTGAGATGGTTTATATTATAAGGTTATAGAGCTTAATAACAACTTGACACTGGGCTTTTCTTTTTTTTTCTTTCTATATGATACATCTATATATATTATTGCACTTTAGTTCTGGGGTACATGTGCAGAACATGCAGGATTTTTGCATAGATACATATATGTCAATGTGGTTTGCTG
The DNA here is from genome assembly GCA_031835075.1 of Saguinus oedipus. NCBI lineage: Eukaryota > Metazoa > Chordata > Mammalia > Primates > Cebidae > Saguinus > Saguinus oedipus. The sequence goes on along the minus strand of CM063171.1, from coordinate 150,409,579 downwards.
CCTCCATCCCTGTCACCTATAACTGGCATTTCTCCCCATGTTATCCCTCCCCCACTCCCTACCCTCCACTGTCCCTCCCCTAGTCCCCCACTACAGACCTCAGTGTGTGATGCTCCCTTCCCTGTGTCCATGTGTTCTCATTATTCAACACCCACTTATGAGTGAGAACATGCAGTGTTTGATTTTCTGTTCTTGTGTCAGTTTGCTGAGAATGATGGTTTCCAGATTCATCCATGTCCCTACAAAAGACACGAACTCGGTTTTTCAATTTCCCCTTGTGGCTTCTTATAATACTTTAAGGCTCTTTGATTTGATGTACACAAATTTTGAATTGTAATGAACTCTTCTATTAAAACTTACATTGTTTTATAATGACTTTATTTTTTCTTAATAACTTTTTCCTTTGCATCTATTTTGTTTGATATTAACAACTCTTCCCAACTTTGCTTATTTAAGTATTTTTGTATTTTTGAAATCATTTATTTTTAACATTTTACATCTTAGAGATGACTTAAATACATTTTTTATTGATTTTCTTACATGATGGCCTATTAATTTTTGTTTTACATATAATATTCTTTTTTTTTACATGTAATTGAACTAAATAGTAACCTTTGAGAACTTTTGATAATCTTAAGGAGCTACAATTGAGCATGCTTTCCTCAGGAAAGTTTCAGATTTGTTTCTTCCTGGCATTAAGGGGCAATACAAAACTAGAACTAGTTCAATTTCATTTCTTGGTTGGGGTTTCCTCAAAGGGTGGTGGTGAGTTAGGTAATAAAAATTAGAGTCCCCGGTTCATCTGATAGGGGTCCTATGGTGACAAAGTTTAGGAGATGTGAATACAGGAAGAGGAATAAAATGAGAATAATAGTTTTCTGCCCAGAGGCACAGCAAAGAAAGGCAGGGGCTTTTTGGTTTCATTACATGGATTTTTTCTAGCTCCCCTCTAACTGAAGGTGTAATATTTTCAATGATCCTGGTTTTACTCAGTAAATTCCTGATCAGTTTCTCTTTTCCTCACCAGTCTCCACTTATTTAAACCCTCATATCCCAATATGCATGTGACAATTACTCTCAGGTAAGAGTTAAATATCTTCCATAATTCTCATGCCCATCATATGTCAGTTTGGTCGATTTTGTGTGCTTAACCTATACCATCCTAGGTTTTCTTTGTAGTTTCATACTCATTATATTTTTGTAACAAACAGATTATTGCTTATGGCTAAAGAGAATAACAACCACATGTATTCTACGTTGGCTCGTTCATTATTTTATTAAAGCAAATATAGAAAGAGGCATTTTTTTTTTAATTCTATTTTTTTTTTTTTTTTTGAGACAGAGTCTCACTCCATCACCAGGCACCAGGCTGGAGTGCAGTGGCACAATCTCGGCTCACTTCAACCTCCACCTCCTGGGTTCAAGCAATTCTCCTGCTTCAGCCTCCCAAGTAGCTGGGATTACAGGCGCGCGCCATCATGCCCAGCTAATTTTTGTATTTTTAGTAGAGACAGGTTTCACCATGTTGGCCAGGATGGTCTCGTTCTCTTGACCTCGTGATCCGCCCGCCTCGGCCTCCCAAAGTGCTGGGATTACAGGCTTGAGCCATGAAGCCCGGCCAGAGGCATTAGTTTTAAAAACAATGAGAAGGATTCATTGTAATTTTCAAAGGCTCATTGTCTATATTATTATACCAAATATTATAGAGCTTCTCATACTAACCAGATATATTCTTACTCTATAGTTTGAAATAAGAAAAACATTCTTACTTAAAAAGAATCATTTTTATTATGAAATATTTTATTAACAAATTTTACCAACCCCAAGCCTTTTGAGATAGTGTAGGCAAATTTGAAATATAAAATTTTTAGAAATTCTCTTTGTCTTCAGTAAGAACTTTATCCTCTTAGTAAAATATTTCTCTGTTCCATTCTTTCATGAAGATGTACTTCAACACCTTTAAACAATTAGTGAGTGGAATCTTCCTTTTAAGATAATTTTTTAAAGAAGCATTATTTATATAAATGTAATTAGTCTGAAAAAATCTATCATCAGCAAAAAATTAGTCTTAAAATCTAAAATGTATCTTTTAAGCTTTTAAGCCTCCATTATATAGATAGTTGTATACAACAATATAAGCAGTAGTAATATAGTTTCAAGATCAATTTATTTTTCTTGACAGTTAATCCACTCTAATTTTTCTGTGAAAGATAACTGTTTGATGTAATCACTTAGACTGTAGAAAATGAATCATACTATATAAGGATTAACTTATTTCTATAAAGAATTTTTTGTTTTGAGTTTCACATTCTCAGAAGGAAAGCTATTGAAATATTAAGTTCTATGAATCCTTCTTGGAAAAATGTAGCAGATTATTCTCAATGATTTCCTTAAAATTAATCTTTGTAAACTTGGGTTAAATGGTGTAGTGGATTCTTTCCTTTCTTGACTTCTCTTTTTCCTCCATCGATTTCTCTTCTTTTTTATCCTCAAATTTTCCTCTGGATTTTCTCAAAAAAAAAAAGAAGAAGAAAACTAAAATGTAACTTCTTCTGCAGTATTTTGTATTGACACTGAAAATTTGGCCAGAAACAATTCTGCCTTAAACATTCAAGAGTGTGTGTCTGTTTTCAATATGAACCGAAACTTTAGGGAAAACATTTTAGACTTACCCAGTCTTAAACGGTGTTGCCTGCCAGGAACTCCAAGCAGCTGCAAAACTCACTAATGAAAACTGGGATAATTCTTAACAGAAAGGACTATCAAATATCTTTACAAATAGAAAATAGAGGAGAGCATAATTAACAAACTTTATAGTGAAATAACTTGTATTTCTGCAACTGTCTCATTCTTTCCATCTACATTAACAAAGAGAAAGTGAGTTAATTTTGCAACCTTCAAAATGATGGGTGGCAGAGATTAGTCACTTCTCACTCATGTCACTCACACTCAAACCCATTCCATTTTAGATCTGGCAAGAGTCTGAAGAGATTTTAATGTCAGGATATCCAAAGCTGAGAAAGCAATTTTTTCTCATATGACACACAACTGATCAAAGAATTGGGAAATTATAGTACATTGCAGCACTGTGCATTGAGGCTAGAAAAGGGTTTGAGGTTGATGTTTTTTGGTCTCCCACCCATATATAACTCTACTTCTGTGACTACAAAAATGTGTTAACACAGAGTAATAATAGTATTTCATCATTTTGGGGAATTGTGTGTATGCAGTAGGGTGGTGACTGCAGGGAAAGAGTCATCATGAACATAATAAAAATAAAAAGAGATGATAATCCATATTTCTCTTGGTTAGTGCCTTTCCCCAGTGTCTTACATAATTACTGAAAGAGAACAAACAATAAATTTGGGGCCACTTTTATCTAAGATTTTGAATGTTCTTCACAATTGGAAAAATATTTTGTGGTTTTCCAACCCCCAAGTATTAACAAATGAAGGCCAAATAATATAGAAAACATTTTATAAGCTAGATAATACGGCAAAATTGAGAAGGCAGTTAAACATTAAGATTTGAGCCAGAATAAACTGACTTATATCCAGAAATGACTTATTTCCAGCAATTTCATTTGAAATCCACTTACCTAATCAAATTTTAAAAATTACCCCAACCAGACTGCTTCCTGCTGCCACCATTATATTCTACACCATGGCTTCTCACACTTTAATATTCGTAAGAATCACCAGGCAATCTTGGTCAAGTGTAGATTCTGATTTAGTCTCTCTAGCTGGACCCTAAGCATCTGCAGTTACAGTAAGTTCCTGAGTGATTCTGGTTCTACTGGAATTTCTAAACTTTGTTTAAAAGGATCTACAAATCCTTGAATGATTTCACATATGATTGACAAGGAAAATATTAGGTATCTTGGTAACAGAGTTTATGCATATTTACAAGATCAAATGTAGATTTTTTAATTTAAGAAAATCAAGTGCTTTGTTTTTTTTAAAAAAATGAATTAGTATTTTATATCTTCAGCATTAGAAAAAAATGCCTCCTCAAATCAGAAAAAAATATGCAGTTTTATTTGTCATCATGTTATCTATGGGGCAATGCGCTGTAAATATTTATATCTCTATTTTGAAGGAATACTCTTTTATAACATTTACGTGGCTCTGCATCTGAGGATGTTTCTGAAGAAGGATTGGATATGAGATATCTTCCTAACATCAAGAACATGCAAAAGTCATTTCTTTGCTACTAAGTGACAATTTTAAAAGTAGATAATCCTCAGTAGGGACAATCTGGGACTTTCTGGATGTGAAATACTATCAAAATAGAAACAGAACATTTTGTAAATTTGGGGTTGCTTGTTTAGAGTCTCCTTCTATGAAATTATTTTTATAGGTTTTTTCTTATCGTGGAAACATTGACTTTAGTGATTTTTAAGTAGATTCTGTTGCCATTTTATTAAGTAAAAATAAAACAGAAATTGTTATATTTATCTGAAAACTGTGGTGTTTCTTTCTTTCCCTGAATGCAATCTCAGCCTCCTTGCAAAAGAGCTAGCTATTTTTATTCCACGTCATGCCAGGCCATAGTCATGTGTCCTCTTGCACATGAAGTTCTACAACTGGGCAGTGAACAGACTGATAATTTCAAAGTCCAAATTCTCTGGACCAAGAGAACAACAAATTGGCATCTTACTGTTTTTAGAAAAATTAAGTAGTGACAAGATTTAACTGTGTTCTTGGAAAGGAGATCATAAGATGAATTTTAGATATTTGGTTTGTGGTCACTTTTGTATTTTTATTTTTTGAGACGGCATGTCGCTCTGTAGTCAGGCTAGAGTGCAATGACGTGATCTTAGTTCACTACAACCTCCACCTCCCGGGTTTAAGTGATTTCCTGCCTCAGCCTCCTGAGTAACTGGGACTGCAGGTGTGTGCCATCACACCCAGCTAAGTTTTGTATTTTTTTTTAGGAGAGATGGGGTTTCACCATGTTGGCCAGGCTGGTCTCCATCTCCTGACCTTGTGATCCACCTGCCTTGGCCTCCCAAGGTGCTGAGATTATAGGCGTGAGCCACTGCACCTGGCCCTGTGGTCACTTTTTAAATGAAAATGCCCACTAGTTAGTTGAATACACATGACAGCATGCCAAGTCTCAGGTTAAAGCTAGAGATGCTAAACTGCTGCACTAGGACTGTGGGAGTAGGTACATTTGCTGAGGCTGATGGCAAAGGTGCTGAGCCTGAGACTAAAGCCCACAGTGAGATAATTAGAGGATGGAGATGAGGAAAATTAGAAACTCACTCGTCTATTCACATCTCTATTTTCTAAATCTGTTTCATTTAAGTTGGATTAAATGGTAATTTTGGATCAAGTGATACAGTTCAAATGCAATTATCACACAGTAGAATTTTTAAAAAAATGTATCTATAATACAACTTAAGTTTTGCCAAATGCCATGCTGACACTAAATAACTTATTTATTTGCAATAGTTATCTAGAGTTAGTTCCTGCTACCATCGTTCTTGTTCTAAAAATTATATTTACTGAATAATTTCTTTTAAATTTGTTTTATAACCAGAGGTTTAAAAAAATTAATGGTGAAAATAAAATGAAAATTCAAAATTATTAATCTTTACTAAACTTTTATGGATGTCCTATATTTAATTATAAAAAACATATAGTTTTAAGTAATTAAATGGTTTTTCCGACTGCCCTATTCTGTAAAATATCCAGTCAATTTATACAGCCAATATTCTTCTAAAACTTTGCATTTTAATCAGAATGTTAATTAATTTGTTAATTCATACTATAGATGCTAACTGATCAAAGTTATATTTAAAAGCTCAGGCAATAGCTAGTAATGAGTATAGCAAGATTATCCTATTAAAATACTGCATAGGAAATAAGCAGTTTCTAAAAGCACTAAAAGCAGAACTGCTATTCAATTCAGCAATCCCATTCCTGGATATATATCCAAAGGAATATAAAGCCCTCTACTATAAAGATACATACACGCAAATGTTCATTGCAGCACTATTCACAAGAGCAAAGACATGGAATCAACCTAAATGTCCATCAATGGCAGACTGGATAAAGTAAATATGGTACATATACATCATGGAATACTATGCAGCCATAAAATAGAACAAGATCATGTCCTTTGCAGAAACATGGATGGAGCTGGAGGCTATCATCCTTAGGAAACTAATGCAGGAGCAGAAAACCAAACACAGCAAGTTCTCCCTTGCAGGTGAGAGCTAAATGATGAGACCTTATGAACACAAAGAAGGAAACAACAGTTGCTGGGGTCTACTTGAGAGAGGGATTGAGAGGAGGGAGAGGAGCAGAAAAGATAACTCTTGGGTACTAACCTTAATACTGGGGTGATATAATAATATGTACAAAAATAAAATCATGAGTTTTAAAAAAATGCAATCAATACTAGAAAATGGAGTCCTGCATTATTTTTAAATGACATTTTAATTTTTTGTTTTCTTTCCTTTTGCATCCATTCTTAAAATTTCTTGTAGAATTTCTTCATCCATCCAGACACAAGTATATAACTTTAGAAAAGACAAAAATGATCATATACTCACTTCAGATTGAGTATGAAAATGCTGTGGTATCACAGAAGTTCTGCAATCAGATGATAAAGAAAATGCTTTCCCAGCATCATTCTCAGCCTGTGGAATGTGCCACATCAGTGTACAATTAAAATGTTTATAGATATAAGGTAGTCCATATGATTATCAATAAATCTCATATGGATTTCTTCTCCTATCATAATCTTATGTTTAAGTCTGGTCTTTGGCTCCACCAAGTTTATTAATCAACAACTCAAATATTTGAACTTCTACCTTTTCTCACTCTAATTTCATTCTGGATTTCCACATGGTTCCACCAAATTTATTAATCAACAACTCAAATATTTGAACTCCTACATTTTCTCACTCTAATTTCATTCTGTATTTCCACATCAACTTTATCTAAAATAAATTCTCTTAGGAAAAGAAGATTATAATTTATATGTAAAAATTAACAAAATAGATAATACTTTGCGTAAATACTTTTGAAGGGAAGTCACAAATTTAGGATTGTGTCCTTGGAAATTATGTCTTTAGTTTTCTTGTCTAACTTGAAGAAATAACTCTAATTTCAGACTCAATTAATGAAAAAGCCAATTGTATAATGGGATAACAAGGAAAGAATTTGTGGAAAATGGCTGGTTTCAATTACCTAACTACAATGTGCTTGTCAACATCATTTATAGACTAAAGTTTACTATAATCACCAAGAACTCAGACTTTTAAATATTCCTTTCTTCTTACAATGTCTCAGAAAAAGGTAGACTATCAGCCACTGAGTTTAAACTTCAATAAACTCTGAATTTCCTTCGTAGTCTCTGATAATCAAACTAGCTCTTAAGATAACTTCAAATTCTTCTCAGTTTATTCTTCTTTTATTTTAAATAATACTAAGTATTCAGGTTTTGATATAATTCAATTATGTGTTTTCCTCTTCTCACGCCATTCTGACCCTAAACATACATTTTTTTCTTCTCTTCACTTACAAGACTTTCATTGAAATTACCATTGTTCCCCTTTTGTTCAGATCCAAATACCTCCTGCTTTTATAGCTTTCTAATCACTTTCATGTCTTCATGTCTTCTCAGCTGTTATTCATATACTTCTTGGTATAACTTTTGCCTAATATTTGTCTTATGATTTTCTGGCCATTAGGTGCATATTAACTCAGTTGATTTGTCTTTATTTTTGAAGACTCATCTTCATTCTTTTAGTCATTAACTATTTGTTTCAAAATGTATTGTACTCTACTTTGGAGCATTTGGTGGATACAAAGCCCATATCAAATTGTTCTCTGGTTATTACAGTTTAGTTAGGAAAGTGAAAACCCATATACAAAAAATATGAACACTAATACAAGACAGCAAATAAAGTCCAAAAGAATTGCTCAATTTTGGAACCAACATGTTTTTCCCCATTTTTATATTAAAATTTTTTAGAAGCCATATGCTCACCTTTTCCAATTTAAGAAAATATGCCCGCTCTATCCATATTTTCCTCTTATTAAATCTTTCCACCAAGTCTGGTAAAAAAAAAAAAAGTACCTAACTGAAATATCCAAGTTGGTTCAGTTGCAGAACAGCAATCACCCTGAAACTATGAAAGGATCACCATGGTTCCTATGGCTGTGGACATTCAAATATTGTGATCCAGGCGTCTGCATGTTTGAGCTGAAGCTATAAAGTTGTCCAAGTGTTATTCCAGCTTCTTGAATGACATAGTACCAGCTATCCTACTGCTATTTTAAAAATAATTTCCCAAGATGATTTAGTGAAGGGTATACCCACAATTACATGAGTTATAACTCTATTGTAGTAGCATATTATTTTGTGCTATTAAAATAATTCTTCCCGTTCTCCTTTAGACATAATTATTCTCAGGGAGCACTCTCTACAGTATCATTTGCTCCTATGAACTAACACTTTTTCATGAAATCAGAAAAAGATAAAACTTCAGAATTCAAACATTTGGAAAAGATCATCCAAATAGAATATTCACTGATAGGAAAAAAAAAAAAAAAAACGAGAATAAAGTAGGATATTTGAAAATGTTGCCTGTTAAAAACATCAGAGAAAAGACTGTGTTATAGCAGAACTTGGCTGATCATAGGCTGAGCTACAGATCAGGAGAGGCAAAGACAGGCAGAATCCAGGTAACAAGCAGAGGAATGTTGTGAACAAAAACATATATGGATTGGATGATAAATCCGAGAAAGGACTTCCCAAAGACTATTCCAACCACTAGATTTAGATGATCATAGGTGCCAAAAACAAGTGTATGTGTGCTGGCAGGGGTGGCCAAATAAATATGGGAATTTCTGGGTTAAACGATATTTGAGAGGTTTCATTTGTTTATTTGTTTATCAGGACTTCTTAGAGACTTTCCTATGCCTGCTTGGAACAATTAAGAGATAAATACATTGTGTAGCTAGTCACCACTTAACCTGTTTTAGGTCTGTCTTGTGAATATAGCCGAATACTGACTTTTGCTTTGTTAGGCAATTTGAAATTCTTTTTCTATCAATAGGTAACACAAGCTGTTGTACAACTGTTGATGTGAATAACTTTGGCCTCAGTCATTTAATACTTTTATGTTATACACATCTATATAGGTTTTCATTTATGTAGCTTGTTTCATATTTTCTCTCTGTGTGTATGTGTATGTGTATGTGCATGCCTTAGTCCATTTATGTTGTTTATAACAGAATATCTCAATCTGGGTAATTTATTTATAAAAACAGTGTTTCTTATAGTTCTAGAGCCTGGAAAGTCCAAGGTCAAAGGGGTGCATCTCCTGAGGGACTTTTGCTGATAGGTACTCGCTTTGGGTACCGAGGCCAGGCAGGGCATTGCATGTGAGGAGGCTGTCCTCCTTTCTCTTCCAAGAAAGCCGCCTGTCTCAGTCTTGTGACAATCCATTAACTCATTAACTCTTTAATCTATTAATTTATGTGTAGGTTACTTTATTGATGAGGGCAGAGCCCTCATGACCCAGGCACCTCTTAAAGATCCGACCTTTTGATATTGCCGTATCAGGGATTATGTTTCAACATGGGTTTTGGAGAGCACAAATATTCAAACCTTAGCAATGTGTAATCAGAATATCTTTTGACATTTATAAAGATTTTTTAAATATCTGCAGTATTGGTTTTAATGCCACGATTAAGCTGGATTTTAAAAATCACTCCTAAATTAAGGTTTAAAACAATAAATATTAATTTAGTTCATGAGTATGTGGGTGATTTAGGCTGAGTGGTTCTTCTGGTTAAAGCTAGACTTGCTTATACATCTGGGGCTATGGTGGCAGTTGGTTGGGACAACTTAGCTCTGTCTTATGTTTCTCCAGAAGATGAGATCAGACAACTATGGAAAAGGCAGAATTGCAAGAGTCTAAGAAGCAACAGGCAACTACTTTTTTAAACCTCTGACTGTAATTGTTTCCTTCCCATGAGCCAAAGCATATAACATAGTTCAGTACAGAAACATAGTGTGAAGGTCAACAGGAAAGATGAAGAAGCAGGGTCATTTTTGCAATTATAACAGTTACAATTATTCTAATGTCTTTATATAATACCCCTAGTCACCTCTTTTGTGAGAGAAATATTGATTTTTTAAAAATTTCTACCTGTGACAAATATTGAACATAGCCAGTAAGTTCTTCCTCTGTTCCTTATCTTGGGATCTAATTTGAAGTGGTCATTTTGTTTCCAGTTAATTCCTAGAGTACAATCAATGAGAACTGGAATTAGGCTAATTTAGCTATATTCATTTGGGAAGAAACATTAAGAGTGGAGAAAACACGTTGCCTCCAACAGTAGTAAAAGAAAAAATTAAAGAAATTGAATCGACATTGTTACATGTCTTCTTATTCTCAGGACATTCAAAAGCTTGAATTAAGGTGTGGATTGAATGAAGGTTGGATATTTGCAAAAGGAGAGAGGGGCAAGGGAGCAGAGGACAGATGTAATAGAATGACTAAAGGTGAATTATAAAGATAAGGAAGATAAAAACATGAAGGTCAGGACAGACAGGGAAAGACAGTGGGAAAATTGATTGGGAGGTCCCTACTGGGTAAACAGATTGTTGGAAAAAATAAACTTGAAGGTTTAGAGGTCGTACATGGAGAGCAGATGCTAGATATTGAGGGTTTAGGAAAGATATAGGTAAAGGGTATGACAATGGGAATATACGGCTTGTGTAGTAGTCTATTTTCATGCAGCTGACAAAGACATACTTGAGATTGGGAGGAAGGAGAGGTTTAATTGAACTTATAGTTCCACATGGCTGCAGAGGTTTCAGAATCATGGTGGGATGTGAAAGGCACTTCTTACATGGCACCAGCAAGATAAAAATGAAGAAGATGCAAAAATGAAAACCCCTGATAAAACCATCAGATCTCATGATACTTATTCACTAGCATGAGAACAGTATGGGGAAACCATCCCCATGATTCAAATTATCTCCCACCATGTCCCTCCCACAACACATGGAAATTATAGGAGTACAATTCAAGATAAGACTTGGGCTAGGACACGGAGCCAAACCATATCATTCTACTCCTGGCCCCTCTGAATCTCATGACCTCATGTTTCAAAGCCAATCATGCCTTCCCAACAGTCTCCTGAAGTCTTAACTCATTTCAGCAGTAACTCAAAAGTCCACAGTCCTAAGTCTCATCTAAGACAAGGCAAGTCCCTTCCACCTATGATCCTGTAAAATCAAAAGCAAGCTAGTTAGTGCCTAGATCAATGGAGATACAGGTGTAGGGTAAATACAGCCATTTCAAATCGGAGAAATTGGAGAAAATAAAGGGGTTACAAGACTCATGCAAGCCTGAAATCCAGCAGGACAGTCAAATTTTAAAGCTCCAAAATTATCTTCTTTGACTCCATGTCTCATATCCAGATCACCCTGATGCGAGGGTGGGGTCCCATTGCCCCCTCCTGGCTGCTTTCATGGGCTGGCATTGAGTGTCTGCAGCTTTTCCAGGCACCTGGTGCTACTGTTGGTGGATCTACCATTCTGGGATCTGGCGGACAGTGGCCCTCTTCTCACAGGTCCATTAGGCAGAATCCCAGTAGGGACTCTGTGTGGGGGCTCCAACCCTGAATTTCCCTTCTGCACTGCCCTAGCACGGATTCTCCATGGGAGGACTCTGCCCTGTAGCAAACATCTGCCTGAGCATCCAGGCATTTCCATACATCTCCTGAAATCTAGGTAGAGGTTCCCAAACCTCAATTCTTGAATCCTATGCATCCTCAGGCTCAACACCATATGGAAGCTCTCCAGGTTTGGGACTTGCATCCTCTGAAACCATAGGCCTAGTGTACCTAAGCCCCCTTTAGCAAGGACTGGAGTGGATGGGACACAGAGCTCCAAGTCCCTGGCTGCACACAGCACAGGGGTCCTGGGCCCAACCCAGGAAACCACTTTTTCCTCTTAGGTTTCCAGGTCTGTAGGGAAGAGATGCCATGAAGACCTATGACATGTCCTGAAGATATTTTCCCCATTGTCTGGAGGATTGACATTCAGCTCCTTATTAGTTATGCAATTTCCTGAAGTCAACTAATTTCTCCTCAAAACAAGGGATTTTCTTTCTATCGCATTGTCAGGCTGCAAATTTTCTGAACTTTTATGCTCTGTTTTCCTTATAAAATCAAATGCCTGGCTAGGTGCATGACTCATGCCTGTAATCCCAGCACTTTGGAGAGCAGAGGTGGGTGAATCATGAGGTCAGGACTTCCATACCAGCCTAAACAACATGGTGAAACCTTGTCTCTACTAAAAATACAAAAATTAACCTGAGGTGGTGGCACATGCCTGTAATCCCAGCTACTCAGGAGGCTGAGGCAGGAAAATCTCTTAGACCCAGGAGTTGGAGGTTGCACTGAGCTGAGATCTTGTTGCTGCACTCTAGCCTGGGCAACAGAGTAAGATTCCATCTCAAACAAACAAACAAACAAAAAAAACCCAAATGCCTTTAACAGCACCCAAGTCACCTCCTGAATGTTTTACTGCTTAGAAATGTCTTCTGGCTGATATCCTGAATCATCTCTCTTAAGTTCAAAGTTCCACAAATCTTGAGGGCAGGGTCAAAATGTCATCAATGTCTTTCCTAAAACATAACAAGAATGACCTTTTCTCCAGTCCCAACGAGTTTCTCACTTCCATCTGAGACCACCTCAGCCTGGCCCTTATTGTCCATATCTCTATCAGGCTTTTGGTCAAAGACATTCAATAAGTTTCCAGGAAGTTCCAAACTTTCCCACATTTTCCTGTCTTCTTCTGAGCCCTCCAAAGTGTTCCACCCTCTGCTTGTTATCCAGTGCCAAAGTCGCTTCCACGTTTTTGGGTATCTTTTCAGCAACGCCCCACATTACTGGTAGCAATTTGCCATATTAGTCTGTTTTAGCACTGCAGATAAAGATATTCCCAAGACTGGGAAGAAAAAGAGGTTTAATTGGACTTACAGTCCCGCACAGTTGGGGAGGCCTCAGAATTATGGCAGGAGGTGAAAAGCACTTCTTGCATAGCAGCCACAAGGGAAAAATTAGGAAGATAGAAGTGGAAATCCCTGATAAAACTGTCAAATCTAGTGAGACTTATTCACTACCTTGAGAACAGTATGGGGAAACCAGCCCCATGATTCAAATGATCTCCCACCAGGTTCCTCCCACAACACATGGGAATTATGGGAGTACAATTCAAGATGAGATCTAGGTGGGGACACAGGGGCAAACCATATCAGCTGGATAAGGAAGAAGGACAAGATCTTACCAGTGAGGGGCCAAAGAATTGAGAGATAAGATTTATTTTTTATAAGTAAATAAATAAACACATTTGTACTGAAATAAATCTTAGATCATCTAGGGTCAAATAAAACCCATTCTTTCATTCTAAAAATATTTACTGCATGCTTACTCTGTATCTAGCTTTGTCCTCTATACCAAAGGCATGGTAGTAGTGAATAACGCAAACCAGGTTCTGCTCTCATGGCGGTGACATTCTAGTGGAAGGTCAGTCTAGCTGGGGGTAAATTAAATTGAGCATTGAACCAGTCAAGCTTGTGATAGAATCAGTATGCCTGCCATTTAAGGTTGAGCTCTTCTGGAAGATCTAGATAAATTGATTGAAAGTGATTCATATTATAGAGGTTATAAATATGCAGTTGGCAAAAATAATAAAATTGCTAGTTTATTTAAAAACTGAAGTTATATGTAAGAGATCACCTCATATTCATGTAGAAGTAGGCTGTGTGTATCTATCATTGGGCCATTCTTACATGTTGAAACAAATATGTTTACATTAATATAGATAACTAGTTTATACACTGGATCCCTTGATAGTGATAGATTATCCACGGTATCTTCTGCAAAGCTTCCACATAAAGAATTTCCACCAAGGGAGTCTTCAAAGGGGAGCTTTGCCATAGTTATCACAAGGCATATCCATCATGTTTTCCTCTCTTGTTCCAACTTCTCAACTACTGCCCACAGCACCTAAAGAAATTTCCACATTGATATTATTAACAGGGCCTCTTAAAAGAAGATTAGCATCCATGTCAGGTTATTGTCTCCAGATGCCCCAAATTATTGTCAACAATTCATTAGTGTTTCAGAAGAGATATAAGTCTTGTGTGGAAGTGGGAAAGAGGATAGACTTCTATGTCATTTCATGCCACAGCTATCCTTGGGCTATGAAGCCACACTCTTGTGTCCTGAGTTTCCAAACATTCCCCAGAACAGCTTCTCTAACTAGCCATAAATGCCCGCTGAATTCATGAAGACATACGCCACAGTAGATAGGAGCGTGGACCCAGTATATATAACAGTATATACAACAATAGCATACTGTTTACAGTCCCTAAATTCACACTCTAACAAGGCATCTATTTATAATGAATACCTTTTAAATATATTTTTACTGGATTATTAAATTCTACACTGGAAATAGAGATAGATTATCTAGATAAAGTCATTTTAAAAACATAAACTAAACTTTTAGTACAATATGTAGAAATTTATTCCCTAAAATATTTCTCAATATATTAACATGTAAAAAACAATAAGTTATTGCATGAGAAGATAACATGTGAATAAGGAAAATATTTAGCTTCTTTAGCTTTACCTTCAATCATGAATTGTAACCATAGAAATAGGAATCACTAAATATAACTGATCCACAGATGAGATGTTGGGAATATCAGCAGAGGCAAAGGCAAAACTAAATCCTATATCTGTAAAGCCAACTCCACGTTTATCCAGAGAAAATCTTCACCCCAAAATTCAAAACATATTGGTCAACTAGTATCTTTTGGAAGCGATTCATTCCTGGATTTTATTGGTGTAAGCACAGAAAAATAAAATGTTATATAGATGAAATAGCACTTATTTTTGCTTTTTTATTGATTTTTTCTTTTAAACTGTGATTGTTCTGTGATTGATAAAACCATAACACAAATATGTGTGAAATTTAGCAATGAAATACAGGGGAAGAACTCTACAAATTTAGTAACAGAATTAAATTATTAGTAGCCTCAGAGATCACTTTGATAGTTATCCATCCATGCAAACTGATCTGCCTTTATTAAAATGGAATTTAGCATTTGTTTCTGGGTATGTGAAGAAGTTTTGGTTCACATAAAAAGAGTGCCATGTTTTTCAATTACTTGATTTGGTTGAGTGATTTTTTAAAGGCAGTAAGAAAAAGAAATGGAACATTTTCTACTTGACACTTCTGTTCTAAACAACAAAACACCTCAATTGATCAAAACAATATGGTCAGCACAATTATTCTTTACAATTTCCTAAGGAAACAAAAATAATATGTAAAAATTGAATAATCTGGTCTTTCAACTGTGACCTCTTTGGATTGAAACTGGTTTCCTTTTAGATGAACAGTAAAAATTCTAAATCTTTTGAGAATTATTCAATATAAAAGCTACTGATCACTTTCATAGTGACCTACTACATAGTTTTCTCAGTAAAATCACCTGGCATTGGAGTGAAACAGCAGCAACATTCTGAAATTGAAATCAAACAACAAATGGCCCTTAAGCATTATAATCACTGATAAACTTTTGTTCAGAAAACTGTCCTTAGAAAAACTGAATTCCATTGTCATATTTTTCTTAAAACATTTCAGAGTCATTTTTGCTACTTGTTTTTGTTATTCTTTCCTTTTTTGTGTTTGGTGGTTTAACTTCTATATTCAAAAGTCATAACACAACTTTCAACTTGCCTCCAGGTATTGAGAATTTACTATTTATCCTTAGCTTTTATTGTAAAAAGAAAAAATGTTACCTAAGAGGGAGAAATTAGGTTAATTAAGTGGCATGCCCATAACTCTCTGGGAGGGATAATTTAATTGTGTTTTCCAAATAAGAAAGAAAGAGATACTTTTTTTCCTTTTCCCCTTAAAAGAGAGCCAGTAGGGCTTAGCTCCAGGAAGCCTGAGGATATTCTTCCTATGAGGGAGAGCTGCAGCTTATATTTTCCAGGACCTAGGCTCCTGACAAAGAATTGGACTATTGGGAGAAGGGTGCAGTCATTTCATGAGAGCAGCTGCTAGACCTGTCTCTAAAGCAAGCTTCTAGAAGTGACTTTGGTACAGGTATTTTTAGGGTATTGTATGGAAGAGGTTCCTCCTGCATGCAGTGGATGGGAAGGAGTGGGGTGAGTAGTTGTAGAATAGCTCTTGATATTATGTACGTTGGAGACAAGCTAAGGTTTCCTTTGAGAAGATAACAGCAGCAGTGGTCCATACCGTGGAACACTAGCGTTTGTTAGTAGGGAAGTGTAGCCTCAGAGCTGTGAGACCCTCATAGTGTAAGAACAAGTGCCCCACTTTCCCATGAAGAACCTGAGGAGTCTTATCTGCTAAGGAAATGGTAGAAACCACCATTCTTGCCTAAGTACTTTTCCACCAATTCTGGAAGGTCATTTTAATTTGATTGAAAATTCAGAACATTTACATAAACTATTCTTTAGCTTTGTCCAGCTAGATTTCAAGAACTGCTGAAGTTTTCAGGCCTCTTATCTATAATTTCCATCTGAAAAGAAAAATAAAATTTTCAGCCTCACATTTACTCCAAGTTTGCTTTCCTAGCTAAGAGATCAAGGGACAATTTCAGGTTATATTTGCATAAATAATTAAGAAAATTTTTTCTAGTGACTCCATTCCTCTGTGATCTGCCTCCGATTTTTTTATGTTACTAGGTTTTATTTTGGAAATAGCTGTCATTTTTCAGCATTTTTGAATCTGTGTATTCAGGGTAATATTCTAACTTGTTTCTCTAAGTTTATTCCACCTTTATTCTTACGAAGTATCTTCCAAAAAATATTGACATTACTAATACTAATCTTTGTTTAAGATCTGTGGTTAGAGCTGAGTTCAAGTGGGCAAAGGACATGAACAGACACTTCTCAAAAGAAGACATTTATGCAACCAACAAACATATGAAGAAAAAAGCTTGACATCACTGATCATTAGAGAAATGCAAATCAAAACCACAATGAGATACCATCTCATGTCAATCAGAATGGCAATGATTAAAAAGCCAAGAAACAACAGATGCTGGTGAGACTGAACTGTTGGTGGGAATGTAGATTAGTTCAACCACTGAGGAAGACAGGGTGGAGATTCCTCAAAGACCTAAAACCAGAAATCCATTTGACCCAGCAATCCCATTACTGGGTATATACCCAAAGGAATATAGATCATTCTATTATAAAGTTACATGCATGTGTACATTCATTTCAGCACTAGTCACAACAGCAAGACATGGAATCAACCCAAATGCCCATCAATGATGGACTGGATGAAGAAAATGTAGTACATATACACCATGATATACTATGTAGGAATGAGATAATGTCTTTTGCAGGAACGTGGATGGAACTGGAGGCCATTATCCTCAGCAAACTAATGCAGGAAGAGAAAACCAAATACTGCATGCTCCATGTTCTCATTTACGAGTGGGAGCAGAACAATGAGAACACACAGACACAAGAGTGGGAGGAGGACAACACATACTGGGAACTGTCAGTGGGATGTAGGGAGAAGGAGAGAACCAGGAAAAATGGTTAATGCATGCTGGGCTTAAAACCTAGGTGACGGATTGATAGTTGGAGCAAACCACTATGGCACATGTTACCTATGTAACAAACCTGCATTCATTTTTGTTACCTACACCTGTACCCTAGAAATTAAAGTAAAATAAAAAAAATTGTGGTTAGAAAAAGTTAAATTTATATATTTGAATACTCTGTGCATCCACATTAAAACACACAGGAACAAAACGAACAGATTGGATGTTCTTCTATCTACCACTAGAGTATTGTCTTCATAAAGTTAGGAGCCCTCTCCTGGCCATCTTTGTATTTTTAAATAGTATCCCTTGTCAGATAACAGGATGAGTGATAAACATTGACTCAATGAATTATTGGGTAAGTGAATGAATGAACATCCTTAGGCGAGATCCAAATTCCTACAGAAAAAAGAAACCCCATAAAACCCTTGAAAAGATTCACCCTTACAAATCAGCCTTTGTAGAACCTAATAAGCCAGAAAACTACTTTGACATCTCTAGTCATTCTAATTAATAAAGGTATCAATTTTGGAAAGCAAAAAGAGAAAAAAAATAGCCTTTCTACAAATTGGGGACAAACTCTACAAATACTTATAAAAATACAATTATTATATAACAGCTTTAAAGTTTCTTCCTTTTACTTTCATGTCTAGAAAACTACCACAACTCTCTATCTTCAAAGACTGTCAAAATATTCAATATCTAGAACACACACTAAGTGAACTAGTGGTGCTAGTGGGACATTTATGAAAAACTGTTCAATATACTGAAACCATTTAGAGTCATAGTAACATTTGTATTTTAAAAGATGGCCTAGTACCACTCATTGACTGTTTCTTTAGCTATTTATCTGTCAGTGGTTACCACTGTATACAAGATAACAAACAATTAAATCGAGGAACATAACACACTGATAGTATTAAAAATGTATTGAAGTTTTAATCATACTGGCACAAATAACTATTTATAAAATGCTAGAAGAAGCTCTGCACATTAGGGAGGTAGTCTGAAGGTTAAATTTTCAAATTAGTATGAAATATATTTTAAGATAATTCCTAAAAATTAAAAAATCAAGAAGAAGTCAAATCCCTGAATAGACCAATAACAAGTTCTGAAATTGAGGCAATAATAGATAGCTTAACAACCAAAAAATTCCCAGGACCAAAAGGATTCACAGCTGAATTCTACCAGAGTACAAAGAGGAGCTGGTAGTATTCCTTCTGAAACTATTCCAAATGATAGAAAAAGAGAGGCTCCTCCCTAACACATTTTATGAGGCCAGCATCATTCTGATACCAAGACTTGGCAGAGACACAACAAAAAAAGAAATTTTCAGGCCAATATCCCTAATGAACATTGATGTAAAAATCCATCAACAAAATACTGGCAAACGGAATCCAGCAGCACATAAAAAAGCTTATCTGCCACGATCAAGTGGGTTTCATCCCAGGGAGGCAAGGCTGGTTCAACATATGCAAATCAATAAACGTAATCCATCACATAAGCAGAACTAATAACAAAAACCACATGATTATCTCAATAGATGCAGAAAAGGCCTTCAATAAAATTCAACATTACTTCATGCTGAAAACTGTCAATACACTAGGTTTTGAAGGAACTTATCTCAAAATAATATGAGCTGTTTATAACAAACCCAATCCAATATCACACTGAACTGGCAAAAGCAGGAAACACTACCTTTGAAAACCAGCACAAGACAAGGATGCCCTCTCTCACCACTCCTATTCAACATAATATTGGAAGCTCTGGCCAGGGCCATCAGTCAAGAGAAAGAAATAAAGCATATTCAAATAAGAAGCCTTAAAGTTAAATTGTCTCTGTCAGCAGATGACGATTGTATATTTAGAAAACCCCATTATCTCGGCCCAAAATCTCCTTAAGTTGTTAAGCAACTTCAGCAAATTCTCAGGATACAAAATCAGCATACAAAATTCACAAGCATTCCTATATACCAATAATAGACAAACAGAAAGCCAATTCCACAATGGTTGAACTAATTTAAACTCCCATCAACAGTGTAAAATTGTTCCTATTTCTCCACATCCCTCTCCAGCATCTGTTGTTTCCTGACTTCTCAGTGATCACCATTCTAACAGGCATGAGATGATATCTCATTGTGGTTTTGATTTGCATATCCTTAATGACCACTGATGATGAGCCAAAAGAGAGTCTGTATACCCCAGACAATCCTAAGCGAAAAGAACAAAGTCCGAGGCATCATGCTACCTGACTTCAAACTACACTACAAGGCTACAGTAACCAAAACAGCATGGTACTGGTACCAAAATATATATGTAAACCAATGGAACAGAACAGAGACCTCAGAAATAAAGCCATACATCTACAACCATCTGATATTTGATATTTGACAAACTTGATAAAAACAAGTAATGGGGAAACTATTCCCAATTTAATAAATGCTGTTGGGAAAACTGGCTAGCCATATGCAAAAAACTGAAACTGGACTCCTTTCTTACACCTTATACAAAAGTTAACTCAAGATGGATTAAAGACTTAAACATAAAACTGAAAACCGTAAAAACCTTAGAAGAAAACCTAGGCAATATTATTCAGGACAGAGGTATGGGCAAAGACTTCATGACTAAAACACAAAAAGCAATGGCAACAAAAGCCAAAATTGACAAATGGGATCTAATTAAACAAAGAGCTTCTGCTAAGCAAAAGGAACTATCATCAGACTGAACAGGCAACCTACAGAATGGGTGAAATTTTTTGCAATCTATTAATCTGACCAAGGGCTAATATCCAGAATCTACAAGGAACTTAAACAAATTTATGAGAAAAAAACAACAACCCCATCAAAAGTGGGTGAAGGGAACAGACACTTCTCGAAAGAAGACATTTATGCAGCCAATGAACATATGAAAAAAAGCTCATCATCACCGGTCATTAGAGAAATGCAAATTAAAACCACAATGAGAGATCATCTCACACCAGTTAGAATGGCAATCATTAAAAAGTCGGGAAACAACAGATGCTGGAGAGAATGTGGAGAAATAGTAATACTTTTATACATTACTGCATAAATGTCTTCTTTTGAGAAGTGTCTGTACCCTTCATCCACTTTTTGATGGGGTTGTTGGTTTTTTGCCTGTAAATTTGTTTAAGTTCCTTGTAGATTCTGGATATTAGCCCTTTGTCAGTTCAACTTGGTTGAATGTAAACCATTGTTTGTATTTAAACTAATTTAAACCATTGTTTGGATTTAAACAATGGTTTAAATTAGTTCAACCAAGACAGTGTGGTGATTCCTCAAGGTTCTAGAACTAGAAATACCATTTGACCCAGCAATCCCATTACTGGGTATATACCCAAAGAACTATAAATCATTCTACTCTAAAGACACATGCACACACATTTTTATTGCAGCACTAATCACAGTAGCAAAGACTTGGAACCAACCCAAACGCCTATCATTGATAGACTGGAGAAAGACAATGTAGCACATACACACCATGGAATACTATGCTATGCAGCCATGAAAAGGATGAATTCATGTCCTTTGCAGGGACATGGATGAAGCTGGAAACCACCTTTTTCAGCAAACTAACACAGAAACAGAAAACCAAACACAGCATGTTCTCACTCATAAGTGGGAGTTGAACAATGAGAACACATGGACACAGACAGGGGAACATCATACACCAGGGCCTGTCATGGGTGGGGAGCTAGGGGATAGCATTAGGAGAAATACCTAATGTAGATGATGGGTTGATGGGTACAGAAAACCACCATGGCACATGTATACCTATACAACAAGTGTATACCTATGTAACAGATGTAAATCTGCACATTTTGCACATGTATCCCAGAACTTAAAGTCTAATTTAAAAAAAATTGTTTTTCTTTGGTTAAAAAAAGAAAACATCAGATAGATAGCTCTGTTTCAGTTTATCTATTCACTGGCTGGTAACAAATGCTAGCATTTTGAAGACCATAAAACCGTTATTCTCGTCTATTATTTGTATCCCATTTGTTCCTTCTGATTTTAAATATTTAAATAAAATATCAATGTATAAGCTTAATAATACTATCAAATATCTATATGTACATGTACTATATATATTTAGCAATTTCAAACTAAACACTGTAAAATATTTAAATTGTTTTTTGTTTGAATTTCTCCACTATATTCTGAGGGTTTCTTAAATAACTTTGATTTATAAGAAGCTCTATTTGATGAACTGTATCTGGTAATTTTATTCAAATATCACCTATCTTGCATCTTGTGCCAGGGCTGAAGCTTAGAAACCTTTTCTATTCTCAAAGTTCAAATCCATGGGGATAAAATAGCTAATCAAAGAAATGATCCTGGGACTAAGTATATGAAGAATAGTTGGATTGATGAATTTAATAAACATATTTTCTCTACAGACTCAAGCCAAACTCTTCAACCACATTTTGATAAAAGCCATAATAACAACATTGTATGCAATCATGCTATCTTGGTAGGTAAACCAGACGATAATCTAAATGGTATTTTGAAATATATACACACTAAAAATGAATATTTTGGGCCTCTTTCCAATGAAAATAGCCAGGAGATTATATTAAAGTATGCGTACAATAAAAGAGTTTACATTAAGAAAAGAAAGAAGAGATCTATCACTCAATTTTCTTCGATTTCCTTGTATTCAGGGAATCAAGTAGACTCACACAAACACACACATCCTACAAACACATACTGTTAAAATGAAGGAGAGCTTGAACAGGAACTCCGCCACTGAAAGGTTAGAAGACTGTGCTAAAGGATAGCATATTGGAAAATGTAAAGGGCAAAGGAAAGACAAGAGTCACTGGAAAACACACATTAAAACTTAGGAAAATTACTTTTAAAAAGCTAAACATGAAGCAGACTGTTGAATCTTTTAATGTGCTGCGGAGAATCACTGACCTTTGGCGGAGAGCATTGGAAACAGCTGACCTCTTGTGTCGCCACTCTCTTCCCTCCATTTTCTCTATCATTGTCTTCCTCCCTTCCTGCCTTCTTCCTTTTCTCCTTTCCTTTTCCCCTTTCTCTTGCATCTCTCTCCTTTTTCTCTTCCTCCCTCTGCTGCCATTCTCCCTCCCCCCATCTTTGTCTTTCTCAGCTTGTGTTAAAAAGCATTAATGAACATTTGCTCAATTGAAACTCCAGAGTATAATTCCAGAGCCCACTTTGTTGGCCTCTCATGTATAACCACTTTGTGTTATTTATATATCTTTCCATCTATAACCTCAAAGACATAGCAAATCTGACTTATAAAAATGCTCTCATCATGTTGGATAATGCTTTTAATATAAATAAAATGTGGGTGCATGTGTGTGTGAATGAGTGTGGGTAATTTTAGAACATTCAAAAATTACTTTCCATATCTGCTTTTATTTATTAACTGTTAATCCTTTTAAAAGAGCTTCTTAAGAAATGAATTTAAAATCTCTTTATTATTGCAATTATCAGAATAAAAATCCTGTGCAGTTTGCAGTTACCATACTGTGGCTGCCAAAACCTTAATGGACATCTATTTACTGCGAACCAGGTTCTTATCTCCAGGATGAGGATAAAATAAGCTTCTGATTTCCAGTAGATTAAATTGTTATTTGAGGAGACAGAAAATATAACAAACAAATATAAAATCAAACACTGCGTCAATTGGCAAGAATTGCTATGAAGAAAAAATAGCGCAGGACAAGGGAGAGAAAATTGTTGCCTAAGAGGAATATAATGTTGTCTTTTCATCAGTCTCAAATTTATGTTAACTCCTTGGCTTAGAGATCTCTTCTGCATACAGATAATGTTAACTCCGAATTCATGAATGTCACAAAGGGGCCCTGGGTGTCGGCGGGGGGGGTTGGAATTTTTGTGAAAGAGATAGATGATTGATAGATAATTCATATGTATATATAAAATATATATTTGATTCTCCTGGGCTGGTCGCAGTTTCCAGCTTTATTCAGTAATCTGTTATTTTTCACTTTCATGTCTGGAAGCCATAGCCCACGTTTGAGGTTCCAGCACAGGCATTACCATCTCAGGCCCTAACTCTAAGGTCTCATCTCTGCTCTGATGCCTTTTGACCTCTACTCCATTCAAAAGCATATTGCAACTTATTTCAAGCTTATTGCTCCAAGTTTAAGTTCCCTCTTTATTTTTGGCTTCTGGGGACTTCTGAAATTGTGCGTTTGTTAAAAATGCAATCTTTCTAGGTGTTTGTACTGAGAGTCAGCAGTTTATATTAGCTCAATTCATTATATTGTTGGCTGCTGTGGTATTAAACTCCCCTGGATTTTCTCAGTAATTTAAATCTTCTTCCCATGGGTTCTTTCAAATTTTAATTTTGTTTACAATTTCAGTGTTTCTCAGAATCTAATATTGAAGAAAAAGCATATTTGTGGTTAGGCCATTAGCTCTTCCATATTTGTAGCAGAAACATTTAGTATAAATACAAAAAAGAATTAATGCTCCAATAAATCCATTGGAGCTATTTCTGTTATATTAAGAAAGATTTTTCTCTGATATTTCCTTTCCCTGTTCCTCCCCTCCCTAAATTTAAATGCTAGATCTTTTAGTGCTCTTCTACTTAAAGAGGAAAGTAACACTATCAAGGAAAAAAATAGAGGACTGTCTCTCCAACTCTAGAGAGAGTTCAGAAGGCTAAACCTTAAAGGAAAACAAAATGCTCACAACCTATAAAAAGATTTGAAATAAAGCATCATGATTTAAACTGAGGTTTTCTTTGCACCATCATTCAATCTAGGACAGAAGACAGGTGCACCAAGCTAAGAGTGATAGAGGTTGAGAAATAGTTGGAAAGGAAATTTTGATTATGTGGATAAAGCTGGGTCTCAAGGAAGGAGCAGTCTGTCTTTGGTACTTGGATGAAGACTTCAGGAAAGAGCAACACACACACACATAGGTTTGTAGGTTCCTGAGAGTAGAGGATGATAAAGAATCATCCTAACATAGAAGTGTGTAAATGCTGTATCTAGACAAGTTCAGCCTTAGTTTCTATTACAATAGAAAGATGTGGGAGAAACAGATCCCCTACTACGTTCTCTGAATGTCAAGAAAATAATGAATTATAACCGAGAAGACCTGGAAGTCATGTGTCTATGAATGGGGTATATATCTACTGCATGCATCAATGACTATCAGTGTTCTAAAACCATCTCAGCAGATGCCAAAGAGGACAAATAGCACTGACAAGAAGGGCTTACTGCTTACTAATGTCTTACTATGACATAAGCTTCCCTAATATTGTATGCAACTTGGGAAAAAGAATTGATTCCAAATTGATTGAGCATTGTTTCCAGCACCACAAAAGAATAGAGGGAAAAAAGGTAAGTTGAGTTATAGAAACTACAAACAAGTTATATTGCTTAGGTCAGGTGCGGTGGCTCACGCCTGTAATACCAGCACTTTGGGAGGCCGAGGTGAGTGGATCATTTGAGGTCAGGAGGTCAGGAGTTCGAGACCAGCCTGACTAATATGGTGAAACCCTATCTCCACTAAAAAATATATACAAAAAAAAAAAGTTATACTGCTTCACATGGGCTGTGTTTAAATCTGCACCAGGAATGTTGCTTCCTCAACCCAGTCTTCTCTTTCTAGTTTACTTGATTTAAAACATTTCACTCTGAAACACACAATGTTTTTTTCTTTTAGTAGCAAAAACATGTAACGCTTGATATGTATGTTTTCTAAAGTACTGATTTCAAATTAAAATCTACGGCCAGATTCAAATACACTTTTTTGTTCGTTTCACAAGGGGTGCTGAAACTACTCAGTCACTTCCCGAGAACCAACTGCACCCATCAATTCCCAGTTCCACATTTATTGATGACTCCGAGGTAGCTCAAAACTGTGGATAATTGGAGTATTCACACCACAGAAATCAGCAAATAATATAATCAGGGCTTCCCCTCCCCTAAGAGCCGGTTGTTAAATATTCACCCACACACCACAGACACTGTATCTTTCGGAATGGAGAGCCCCATGACATGACCCATTAAGAATCCTAGGACTTAGAGATTTATAATTAAGAGAAAGTTGTGTTTTATGTTTTAAAAGCTTGAATTACTGGATTTATGAAATGGCTTCTATAAGGCTAAGATCCAATTTCCTGGTCTCCCTGCAGATAAAGCCAACCCAGATTGAACGCAAACACAACCACAAGCACAGACATAGCAGCGACTTTACAGCAGCAGACCCACAACCCAGAGAGCAAATTCTCTATCAGCCCTTTCATGGAAAATACAGTAAGAAATCACATGTAAGATGTTCTGTGCATAGATATACAATTATAATGTTGTTTTTATTCTTTTTTGAAGAGTACTAACCAATGTCAAGCCTTTAAAAAATTAGTGCTGAAGAAATGAAAGGAAGGAAGTGAAGTGTACTTCAATGGTATATATAGTTTATCTGGCCTCAGAGAATTCACAGATAAAAGATGAAAGACTTGTTACAGAAGCAAAGGGTGAGAGTTCCTTTTATCAAGTGAAATGAGTATAAGTGAATTAAAAGACCACTCAAAAATGACTTTGTTTATTCTCCAGACCTCCGGTGCTTTATCTTTTTACAGAAAATAACAGTTTTTGAATCCTCTGCATAATGCCCTATGTGACAAGAGAAGAGACAGTGGGGCAGAGAGTGAAGCTAAAGATAGGAAAACATAAAGTTAAAAAATTAGCATGAGGGTTGCCTGGAGGGGAGGAAAAGGGAGGATGGCAAAGGCTTATAGAAAAGTGAGGAATTTCCAGACCCCACACAGCCTTCCTTGGATGATAGGGAAAAGCCTCAGGATTTCATAGTCCCAAAGATTTAGACGACATGATACTGAATAACGACTGCTGGCTCCAACGCCAAGCCAGTCGACTCTGTGTAGTTTATAACAGTTATTACATTAGCCTCTGAGGCCAAAAAATAGTAAAAACTGGATATTTCCCTAAATCACAACCCATTTTCATTTGGAAAGGGTCTATAATATTTTCCTCTCAGACTGATATTTTTATGCAGTGCTTAAAGTTATTCTATCCTCCAACATTTTTCTGTCATCCCAGTCATACAAAACTTTACTAAAACATGTGAATGTTCAAAACAAATTTTATAACTTTTTAACTAAATAATATGAATGATTCTATAAACTGCCTTGGCTATACTGAAACTAATATGTATTAATTGCTATGTATGGGCTTGAAATATTTTAGTTAAAAGTACATCAACATTTTTTTTTTAGAAAAATCCAGAGTGCAATGTTGTGGAAACACACATATGAGTAAACTGTAGCAACGCATAAAGAGTTGAGATTTGAGCCACTTTCCTTCAAGAATGTAAAAAACAATTCAAATGGAACATTATTAAAGAGATTCATGTTACTAGTGATTTAGATTAAGAACAAATGCTACTGAGAAGATAAGAGATTATAGGCCAGTTGAGGTGGCACATGCCTGAAATCCCAGCACTTTGGGAGGTCAAGTTGGGTGGATCACGAGGTCAGGAGATCAAGACCATCCTGGCCAACATGATGAAACCCTGTCTTTACTAAAATATGAAAAATTAGCCAGGTATGGTGGTGCATACCTGTAAGTCCCAGCTACTCTGGAGGCTGAGGCAAGGGAAACACGAACCCAGGAGGTGGAGGTTGCAGTGAGCCGAGATTGCGCCACTGCACTCCAGTCTGGTAACATGGCAAGACTTCATCTCGAGAGAGAGAGAGAGAGAGAGAGAGAGAGAGAGAGAGAGAGAGAGAGAGAGAGAGAGAGAGATTATGTAATAATTATTTCAGGTTAAGGATTTTATTTCTGTTTCCAGCAAATATTCATGGGTACCTGATATATATCAGGTATTCATCTAGAGACACAAAAGAGAAACATAGACCAAATATATATATAATTTTGGATAATTTCCAACCAACTAGGGGATGGAGGCTGAAGTCCATAAGAAAGTAAAAGTTCCTGATTGCAATGGGTAGTGTATTAACAGGTGGGGAAAGAGGGAAAACTGGCTTGGTCCTCTTAATCTTTCTTTGCTGATTTCCTGCTGAAGAATGTGGCTGTAACCAGTTAATAAGGGTCTGTCTTGGTTTCTTCCTGACTGTGCAGAGCCTTAAGCCTTAAGTGTAGAGTAGAGGGTAGATGTCTTTCCTCTTTCCCTGAATCTATGAAATTCAATGGTAGCTGGATATTTGTCTGAAAAGAAATTTCTTCAAAGGTCCAGTATGGGGAAGTAGGAAATCTGTTTTCATTCTTTTTAATAAAGGACCATTTCCAAGAACTCTACTTCTATCCTCCTCCTTGAAAATTAGCCTCAACTTCACATTTTGTCTAGGGAGAAGCTAAATGCATCAGTACTTGCATGCTTTTATTTGTATTTTAAACCTGGAATTTCTCAGTTCTTGAATTATCCTTTGATTCTCTTAGATTTTGCTTGTTATTTTAACTTAAAGTCTTTTTTAAAAAAAATTATTTTATCAGATTTAAAGTCAAAAAGGCTGAGGACACTGATTTTATGTTCTCTTCAGACTAGGGAGACTGGCTTCCTCTCCACTCTTGGCATCATGAAACGTCACCTGAAATTTATTCCTTCACTCTTTCAGTAATAAAATCTACTTGGGATTTTATAACAAAATTTACTTTGGGAACTTTAACCATACAGGTCTTATTAGTGTCCCTCGATTATGTTGTTCTCAATCCTTCTAAAAATCCACACCTTGCGCTGAGATAATTTCTCCTCCAACACCCCAGCATATCTTTCCATTTAGTTAACTCCAATTCATTCTTCACACAGAGTTCCTTAAGCACCACTATGCCCTTCAGTTTAAATTTGGTTTGAAATGTTATACATTCTGGCAGAGTCATGTAACTTTCCTATATACCATTTAACAACATATAATCTTTGACTTTTAATACAGAAATTCATAGAATAATATCACTACTCACTGTCAACAATAACAACCCATGGACAATGTTGTTGTTTCTTTGCTTAACAATTTAAACAGTTAAAATATAAATATAATGATACTCAGCAATTTAAACATATAATTTTAATAATTTTGACTGATATATACAGGTGTGGTGAAACCATCACTGCAATCAATATAGAACATTTCTCTCACCCCAGAATGTCTCTCTACCCTTTTTGATGTCACTCTCATACCATCTCTTTATCAAGTTGTCTCATGTCTCAAATTGTAAAAATCTTGCATAGATTTTGAATCTAATTTTTTAGTCAGATATATTTTACAGATACTTTTTTCCTAGTCTGTGATTTGCCAGTTTATTTTCTTAACAGCGTCTCCGGAAGAGCAAAAGATATTGGGAGGCCAAGACAGGAAAATCACTTGAGACCCAGAGAGTGACAGAAGCCTGGGCAACATAGCAAGACCTGTCTTTATAAAAAGTAAAAATTTTTAATTTTAATATTTATGAGGTCCAATTTACCAATTTATTTTAGGATATTATAAAATTTTGGTGTCCTAGCCAAAAAAATCTATCCAAAATCCAAGATTACAAAAACTTGTCTTCTGTTTTCTTCTAAAAGATTTCTAATTTTATATGTAACTTTTGGATTGATTTTGAGTTACTTTTTCTGTAAGGTATGAAGTAACCTTCAAATTAAATTTTGCATAAAGATTTTCAATTGTTCTGTTGATCGAAAAAGAAGCCTTTCCCCAGTGAAATACCTTGGTATCCTTGTGAAAAATCATTCGACCATGTTTGTGTGGATCTATTTCTGGCTACTTTATTATTTTCCTTTGATTGCTAGTCTGATTTTAACTCACTACTACACTGTCTCATTTACTACAGCTTTATACTCAGTCTCGTAATTAGTTGGAGTACATCCGCCAACTTTAATCTTTTTAAAAACAGTTTTGGTTATTCCCAGTCCTTTGGATTTCCATACTAAAATATTAAAATCACCTTATTGATTTTCATTCAAAAATATCTGGCTGAGATTTGGATTGAAATTGTCTTATATCTGTACATCAAATTTTATAAAATTAACATTTTAACAATATTATTCTTCTAATTCACAGACATATTTTAACAATATTTATTCTTCTAATCTCTCTGTCCATTTACTAGGATCTTCTTGAATTCTCTCAGAAATGTTGCATAATTTTGACGTGTGTACATATTTCATTATTATTCAATGAACGTTCACCACATGCTAGAATATGTGAAAAAAATAGACTCATGTCACCTCTGTGAGGCCATTATTTTATTATCCTTACCTTACATGAGAATTATCTAGGACTTAGGGAGAAGTTAAATAACTTGATAAATGACAGAGTTAGTAAATACATCAATGAATATCAAATCTATCCATTGAATGCTAGAAGCCAAACTCTTAATTACTATTTTGTTCTGACTTCCCACTGGCCTATTGAGATGTCAAATAAAAAGTTAAATATTTCCTGCCAGTGACAGCCACAGCCTAGTATACATTTTACCAGTTAGTATATTGTTTCCAGGTCCTGAAACAATGGGCTTTGCCCAACCTCAAAGTCTCTGCATTTATTCTTTCCTTGGTCTGGGTAGCATTCACCCCTATCTCCCACCTGTATCTTTCTGGAATGTATCTCTAGTGAAGTTTTCTTTTCTGTTCTGTTTTGTTATATCTTTATCATTTGGAAAAGTGTCAGGTACATAGTAGATGCTATATAAATATTTGTGGAATAAATGAATTAGTACACACTAGAAAATGACAGCAAGGATGCAAAGATGGATTTTCTCATCCAAAGCCCCTGTTTCTCCATGAAGCACTGTAGTTAGTCCTGTTTATTATTGATAATATCACAAGTAAAATAATATTGAAAATTAATATATTTTCAATTTTGTTTTATTTTATGCAAGAGAAAAATGTAGGATGTGATCTGGAATTGGATAGGACCAGGTCTGATAAGATAATTCAGGAACTTGAAAACTGCACAGCCTTGGGCAAGTTATTAATGTCTGTGATGGTTAATACTGAGTGTCAACTTGACTGGATTGAATGATACAAAGTATAAATCCTGGGTGTGTCTGTGGGGGTGTTGCCAAAGAAGATTAACATTTGAGTCAGTGGGCTGGGAAAGGCAGACCCACTGTTAATCTGGGTGGACACAATCTAATCAGCTGCCAGTGTGGCTAGAATATAAGCAGGAGGAAAAATGTGGAAAGTGAGACTCCCTAGCCTCCCAGCCTACATCTTTCTCTTGTGCTGGATGATTTCTGTCCTCAAACATCGGTAAGTTCTTTAGTTTTGGAACTCAAACTGGCTTTCCTTGTCCCTCAGCCTGCAGACAGCCTACTGTGGGAACTTATGATTGTGTGAGTTAATACTTAATAAACTCCTCTTCATATGTATATATATATATATATATAATAGTTAATAAAAAAATTTTATATAGAAATTTTATATATATATAAATAAAATAAATAAATAAATATATATATATATATATATATATGAAATTTCATTATTCTGTCCTTCTGGAGAATCCTGACCAATACAATGTCTCAATTGACTACATATATAGAAATTGGTGTTTTGATGTATCTCCCTATGGCGCACAATGGTTTTCAGGCTAAATGAGGTAATTAAATGATCAGGGCATCCTAAATTATATTTCCTTTTTGAATGGGGGACCCTTCATCTTTAGGATAATCTTGCAAAGTTGTGGGTAAACTGTTAATATTTAAAATTATAAAATGGTAGTTAGAATTTAGCATTACTTATAAAATAGTAAAGAGATCTTTTCTACTTTGGCCTTTTTTACGTCTGAAGTTTCTACTTAAATTATGTGCATAATTTTCATTTGAAAAGTGATTTGGAAATTTGTAAAAATAACATAGATTTGTGACACCTAGTGCAAAGGTGAGACCTCAGGATATGTATATTTCTTCCTTTATTCAGATATCCTTTGGCAATAAAACCACTTACTTATTCAAACATCTATGCCTTATTTGCTTGCTAATGAATGATTATATATTTTAAAAGCTATCAAAGTGACCTTCAATCCGAGGTACTAAATGTACATTAAAAGAATTTTTTTTAAATCAGAAATTACATGGTATTCAAATCTAATTTTAACATGCTAACAAACGTAAAATTTGTTATCTCAGGCATTTTACAATTTTTTCTTGGACATCACTTGTAGCTTCTTCACCATTTATTTACTTCAGTTATATGCCTTGTGTCTGGGAGTAAAAGAAAAAAAATGGGCACAAAGCCTTAAACATGAGATAATTTGCTTTCTATGAACTAGGATGCTTGTAAACTTAGCCCAAGAGAAAGGTTAACTAACAAAGGCCTTTTCAAACTCTTCTGCCAGATGCCAGAGGAGAATTCTTTTAGTCATCACCGAATGCATTTTACAATGTACTTAAGGGGGAAAAAGTGCAATCATCTGACTTAAGGCAGTTGCAGTTATGTGATTTGTTGCCTACATTAGATTAGAAATTCTGATATCATCAGAATTGAAGATTCACCCGGATTGAGGAACATTTTCATTTAAAGTTTCTAATTGTAGGAGGATTTTTGGACCAGGCAGCCTAAGGAACATAAAATTAGCAAAGTGGACACAACAAAACAAAACATAAACAGGTAAGCAAAAGCGTGAAAAAGACCTGATGAGTTAGTGCTTCTAGAAATGAATGGAAGGCAAAGAGAACAGCTGTGTCTGCAAGAAGCAAGAGCAATTTCAGTTCTCCTGATGGTACAAAGCACCCAACTGACAATTGCTGAGCATAAGAAAGTATTTAACAATTGAATCTAATGAAATAGATATTAAATTAGTATTTTCTGTTTAGAACATTATACTCCACAATCTGATGCATATCTTTTCGTGAAATTCAAATCTTTCTTTTTTAGTACATTTTTTTTTTTTTCCTTTTTAAGAGAACAGAGCGTCAGCTACCTTAATGATAATTTATTACCAAAGCAAAAGGCAAAAGGGAAGGAGGCTCCTTATGCTATGTTTTGGGGAACCTGGAATAATATGCTGCTTCTTGCTGGGTTTGGGGATTTTAATTAGGCCCTGATAGTGAAAGCATATTTGAGATCTCTTTAGTTGGTATAAAGAACATGTAGCTACCTCTGTCCCTATGATGGTTAGACTGTTTAAGTGCAATTGCAACCATTAACGACTTCTAAGATTTTTTAAGTGGAGGGAATTGGAATTAATGGAATAACTAAGGAGAAGGTTGAATACTAACTATCTTTATAAAAAAACGTGAATCTTGTTGACCAGATTTACTCAGGTACTATGGTTTTCTTGTTTTGGGATGGAGTTTTACTCTATTGCCCAGGTGGGAGTGCAGTAGCACAAACTTGTTTCACTGAAACCTCCACATTCAGCTAATTTTTTAAATTTTTAGCAGAGAAGGGGTTTCACCATGTTGTCCAGCCTGGTCTCAGACTCCTGACCTGAAGTGATCCTCTCGCCTTGGCTTCCCAAAGTTCTGGGATTACAGGTGTAAGCCACCACGCCCAGCCAGTGCTGTGGTTTTCACACCCTGTTTTCTGAAACACCAGTATCAGCTGGGTTGCGTAAAGGATTTTTATAAGTATTTGATGCATGTTCCATTTTATAAAAAGTTTATTTTAAAAATGTAAAACCTCAAACATGCTGAATACAAAAATTAAAAATCCATGTTTTTCTTTTAAATGTACACTCTTCCCAAGTACCATGCCTACCAGACATCAGACACCACTAACCTATCACTGCACCGTTTTTGCTTGAGTCCACAGAAGGTTTCAATTCCTTCTTTCAACAATTTAAGCATGGCCTTTTATACGGTTTGAATTAGAGTCCCTGCCCAATTCCCATGTTGAATTGTAATTCCCAGTGTTGGAGGAGGGGCCTGCTAGGACGTAACTGGATCATAGGGGTGGATTTTCCCCCTTGCTGTTCTGGTGATAGTGAGTTCTCACAAGACCTGGTTGTTTAAAATTATGTATCACTTCCTGCTTTGCTCTCTCTTCCTACTGCTCCAGCCATGTAAGATGAGCCTGCTTCCCCTTTGCCATCTGCCATTACTGTGAGTTCCCTGAGGCCTCCCAGCCTTGCTTCCTGTACAGCATGGGTCCCCAAAGCCCGGTACCATCAGCAGTCTGTGACCTGCTAGGAATTGGGCCCATATAAGGAGGTGAGCAGCAAGCAAAGCTTCATCTGTATTTACAGCCGCTCCTCTTCTGTCAGTTCAGTGCTGACATTAGATTCTCATAGAAGCAGGAAGTCTGTTGTGAACTGCACTAGCAAGGGATCTAGGTTACACACTCTTTATAAAATCTAAAGAGTCAACAAGGTGAAACCCTGTTTCTACTAAAAATACAAAAAATTAGCTGGGCATGGTGGCGCATGCCTGTAATCCCAGCTACTCAGGAGGCTGAGGCAGGAGAATTGCCTGAACCCAGTTGGTGGAGGTTGCAGTGAGCTGAGATCGTGCCATTGCACTCCAGCCTGGGTAAAAAGAGCAAAACTCTGTCTCAAGAAAAAGAAAAGAAATATGATCTGTCATTATCTTCTATTACCCCAGATGTGACCATCCAGTTGAGAAAAATAAGCTCAGGGATTCCTCTGATTCCATGTTAAGGTGAATTGTATAATTGTTTCATTATATATTGAAATGTAATAATAATAGAAATAAAGTACACAATAAATGTAATGTGCTCCAATCATCCAGGAACCATCCTCATCCCAATAACTGAAAACTTGTCTTCCACAAAACCGGTCCTTGGTGCCAGAAAGATTGCGGACCACTGTTGTACAAGCCTGCATATCTGTGAGCCAATTAAACATTTTTTCTTTATAAATTTCCCAGTTTCAAGTATTTCTTCATAGCAGTGTGAGAACAGACTAACACAACTGTACCCACTTAATTGTTATTAAGTAAAAATTATGTCACAGTCTTAGCTGTATCCCTAACTTTCAATGTGTTCTAGAATCCTCCACAGGGTCACATGGGGATGAAAAGAACAGGGCAGGTAGGCCTCTGTCTCTCCAATCTATGTCAATTACAGCAACTTCATTTAGCTTTTTTCTTTTCAATCTTTTTTTACACAATGAAATTTCTGGACAAAATTTATTTGATAACAGATATTCTTTTTTATTCATAAATATATTTAATTTGTACTTAGACTACTTTAGTAGTAAGTAATCTAAGTACAAATTAATAAGTAAATTCTGTATGTTGCAACTTGTTACAAAAAGATTTAATACACTGGAATCACATCCATGAGACATTTCATTTGAAACAGGATTCTACTAAAAAATTAAATACCACTACTCTTGAAGTATTTTCTCTTTTATTATTTTTATTTAGTCAACAAATATTTATTCAATATCTAATATATATTAGGCACTGTTGTAAATATTTGGCCATCAATGAACAAAATACGAATGTCTGCGTTTATGCATTTTGGAACAAAAATCCCTGCTCCATAAGGTTTATATTCTACAGATAATTTAACATTAACAGAGATGTGCATGCATGTGTCTGTGTGTGTGTGTGTCTGTGTGTGTTTGTGTTGGTATTATTGTACACACACACACACACACACACACACAATCTCTGTACCTTCTTCCAAGAAATATTTCAGGGAAAGTCAGGACTAATTCATGACTAACTGTAAAATGAGGTTAACAGTAAGGGAGTAAGTAAGGCTTTCCATCTTTTACCCATTTAGACTATGTTAATAGTTGCCTGTAACCATTGGTCAGTCCTCTTTGACTGAGGCTTTTGGGAGGAGGGTGAAACAAAGAGAACTTACTTTCTAATGATTTATTAATGTACTTTAATTCCTTATTTTATGACATAAATAATTCCCAAGAGGATATTAGAATATCTAAAAAAGTGAAAAAAATATTTCCATAGGGTTACTATATAGATAAATAGTCTTGATATTTTGGGGCATTTTTTCCCAAGTTCTTTTGAAATATAGTTGCATTTACACAATATAAATAAAACATATTGATTTAAAAAAGCATAGAAATATAATATTCTAACTAAAATGTACATACTATTAAGTGCTGAGTTTAAAAATAAGTAAGTTTCATATTTTTAATGTATTTTTATGGATATTATATATGAACGTGTATGTATATTATTATTAAAGAGATAATACAGAATCGTCAGTGGTCCCGCATTTCTAATTTGTCTTCGGAAATTACAAATATTTTAAATGCAGTAATTTTAAAATGATACGTAAGTGATATTTTTAATCAGATTTGGATAGTTAAGGAAATATGTGTTTACATTCACACATAAATTATATGTTTGATATAAAATTTTCAGCTTACAAGTTTTTTTTTGCACAGCACTATGTGCATGAGAGTATAGTGTCTTCTGTCCTTTAAAGTTGCACAGGATAAGTTAATGAAAGCTTTTTGCTTTTCAGTAGAACTGTTTTTTTTTTCTTGCTAATATGCTCCAATAATATTTTTCTTATTTCTTGTGATTAAAAGTGTTTGCCAGCATTTATCTTGTTAAATGTCTTTACACTTCAGTTTTCCCTAAACTATGGCCTACCTTTTTAGTTGATTTGGTGTCAGCCAAGAAAAGATTTCTTCTATTGTTTCAAGCTTTTTGCTCCCATGTTATCTATACTTCAAGAATATCAGGTATCTGTTTTATTTTTCTTCATCTCTATCAAATCCTACCTTATTGTTTAAATCGATTTGACATTTGTTCTACATTTTAGGTTTCTCATAAGTCTCACTTTTAAATCCATTGGTTTATACTTTAATTCTATTTCCTTTGCTTTAGATTTTCTTAAATACCTGTTCCACTTATTCATTTTCTTTTTCATCTCATACTATTGACATTTTGTCTCAGATATTCTCCCTTTACAATGTTTCTGATTCCATAGGATTGTTAGTTTATTGAAGATATTTTATATAAAACCCTTGGTTTTCAAAAGATTAAAACACATTTTATCCAAAAGATTATATTTCATAGAGTTCTTGAAATCCTTTGAAAATATTAAATATTTTTCTGAAATTTACTTTGAGTACTCTAGTTGATCATTTTCAGGGCAATATTCACTGGTAGTGTAGTGTAGTTATTTGACATGCAGGCTAAGGGTCAGACTTAATGTAATTTTGGCCAAGTTATGCTGATTCTCTGTGCCTATTTTCCTCACTGACAAAATGAGGACAATGCTAATCGCTATAAAGTGCTGGCCATTGTACTTGTTATTTATTTATTAAATGTTAGCTGTCAATATTGTTAATTACTCTGGCTTGCCTTAAAAAAAAAAGTCAAGACTCATTCAAAAAGAACATAAAAATGGCTGCCAGATTTTCTGATTAAGACTAAATTCTTTAAAAATGTATCAAATTACAAAAGAGAAATTCTACCTTCTTTTAGGCAGCTTCTTTAACCAGAGCTAAAAGCTAAGACATATTCTTTTCTGCTTAACTCTGTCTGCTTTATATTTAACGGAGAACTCTCCTGGATTCTGACATAACATTGTTTAACAGACTCAATTTCTGATATTAACTTTTTACTTTGATCATTTTTCATAGGAATTTTAAGGGAACGTTGGTAGAAATTGCTGCTTTATTTATTATAGTTTCTTTATCCAGGTATAGAATCCTGCAGCAGTTTTCCTGGGCTACATGGAGGCTGGGTCCATGATTCTTCTGAGAGAAAACTGTACCCTTTCTTCTGCCAGGTTACCACAGCAGAGATTTTACATCTGAGGCTTTCAATCCTTCATGCCAGGCTAGAAAGGCACCAGCTAGGATCAGAAGAGGGCAACTTGAGTGTACTGAGGGTCCTCTGACCTTTACATAGTGTAGTTTTATAAAACTGTTTGATTATTCTCTATTGAAATATATTTTACTCAGTACATGCACAAATGCAAACACACATACACACAAAGAAACAAAATTTTACTAAAACCCTATTTAATTTTACCATGTTGATGCACTGTTTTTGTTGATTTTATTTTATTTTTTTGAGACAGAGTCTCACTATGTCCTCCAAGCTGGAGTGCAATGGTGTGATCTCAGCTCACAGCAACCTCTATCACCCAGGTTCAAGCAATTCTCCTGCCTCAGCCTCCTGAGTAGCTGGGACTACAGGCGTGCACCACAACCACACCCGGCTAATTTTTTTGTATTTTTGTTGTTGTTGTTGTTTTCTTTTCTTTTTTTTTTTCAGTAGAGATGGAGATTCACTATGTCAGGCTGGTCTTAAACTCCTGACCTCAAATGATCCTTGGCTTCCCAAAGTGTGCTGGGATTACAGGCATGAGCCACTGTGCCTGGCCCATTGTTGATTTCCATTCAATTCTATTTGATAAAAATATACCATTCGCAACTCATCAAAATGGGCTTACTACCTCTAAAGATTTGTGGCATTCAATTGAAAAAAAAAAAAAAAAAACAAATCCAGTATATTAGAGCTTGGGTTAGTTTTAGACTTTCTCCCATTGGATATTGATGTGTTTTAACCTCCAGTGAAAACTATGAAAGGTGAGATGTGGATAGATAATATAAAAGGAGATGAAATCTGATGCCAAAATGCATAAGCAGAAAATAGATCAAATATAAAACATTCCTCTACCATTACCCCTCACCTCCAAGTCAACTTCCTGGAATAAATACATGTATATGTATTGTCAACTGAGAATAGATCAATTGTTTGTGATGTTCCTTACCAAGAGAAATAAACAAATAAAAACTGGACAATTATTTTCTCATACATTAAAAATACTGAAAAGAAAGATGGACTATCACAAACATTTGTTTTAGTTATAGCAAAAAGAAAAATTATACAATAAATACTAGTAAAAATTCCAAATATTTTTGTTTAAACAGTTTTGCTTTTTAAGTTTTATAACCTTTATTTGCTAAGATATGTCAGACTCATTTGAGATTTATGCTACATTTGAAATTCAACTTTTGATGCATTAACAATTTTTTCTTAATTTTGTGAACCAAAATAGACATCTGTATTATTATAGCTGCTGCTATTGCACACTAGGATTTACTGTACCTACCTAATTAGACAGCCAAAAGTACCATAAAAGAATCTTAGCATGTCTCTAAGTAGTTTATTTAGTAGACCTTTTCCAGTTATTTAGCTTTGGGAAGGGTAGAGTATCATTTTTCAGGTTCGACATTGGCCCATAGTCAAAAAAAAAAAAAAAAAAAAAAAAAAAAAAAAAAGAGAGGGAGAGAAAAAGAGATTATTTCTTTGTCAAATTAAGTCATTTTTCAAGGATCCCAGGGGGGAATACACTTACTTGCTTCATATAACAGGATTTGGTAGGAAGGTTAGGTCAAAAACATTGTTCTGAAACTGAAGTGAGAACTAACAGTTGAGAAATGTATATTTAAAATGGAGGTTCACATGAAGTATCAAAAGTTCAAAGACTGTCCTTGTTTCCATTTCTATGTGTTTCATATCTGCTTAACTGAAAGTCAGGAATGGTTTAATACATTGAGTAATTTGTCCACCCGATGTCAGGACATGGGGTGCTGATTAAGAAAGAACCTCTCATAGACACTGCCATAAAGTTGGCAGTTATTTGCAATTTGATAGCTCTGTTTTTCTTCTCTTGGTCTATCTGCTTTGAGGCCACAGACATAGTCAATCAAACGAGTTTTGCAGTTTAGTTCCTAAAATGTATACTGTGAGCAAGTCTTTTCATTGTTTTTTTTAATTCTAAAGTTTATATACATTTATGTTCATTTCGGCCAAGATAGTTTTCTTTTATACTGTTAAATTTGACACTGAATTTGGTTGAATTCTAAAATTAAAAAAAAATGTGCTTTGTTATATTTTGATTCTTTCAAAATATTTTGAGAAATAAATTGAACATGCATGAATATTTTAAGGGAATAGAATTAAGTTATTTTGATTTTTTCATCTTAAAAGGTGAGAAATGGGCATTAAAGAAACAGAATATTTGTCCCACATTTATTTTTCTCCATATCTGTGCTCCATGAACTATAATCTATTTATGAAATAGAACATTCTCAGGTTAAATTTAGAAAAAGAATAGAAATAAATTTTCAAAACCATCACTACACATACCAGGTGCTCTATTTTATTTCTTCAAGTGCTTTAATGAGGCATTTTGTCAACCTCATTATTCATATATATATATATATATATATATATATATATACACACACACACACACATATATACATATATATATAACTGTTTTACTCATTATATATATATATATATATATATATATATATATATATATATATATAACTGTTTTAGTCTGCGTAGCAAACTCCTAGTGATTCCCCAATATTCATTCTTCTCTCCTTTTATAGTAAGAATTTCAGATGAGCAAGTGTTTACCAAACTAAAGGCTGTATTTTCCAGGGTATTTTTGTTTTTCTTTTTTCTTTTTGCTACTAGTTATGGCCACTTACATGCTGTATGCTTCCTGTTTTTATCTGTAAAAGCCTGTGAAGGCTTAAAATGATACCTTGTAGATGACAAGCACTATTTGCATCTTAGGAAGAGGGAGAACATGAGTTTAAAAAATATGCATATCACTTTCAGGTCCTGTTCTGAAACAACTAGGCATGACTTCACAAGTTTCTCACCCTTTATCCTAATGTGGAGATCCCAGAACTAGAACAGCCATGTTGGGTCTCACATTTGCTATGTAAAAAGAACAGCAGAGCTTCCTACCAGCCCCCGAAGTTTGCTGACCACTGACTTGTTACCTAAGAGAGAAATGAACTTTCATCTTGCATGACCACTGAAATTTGGAATCTGTGCGGCTGGTACTATCTTGTAATCAACTAATATGGATAACTAATAATTCTTCTTAAAGAGTTTTTTTTCCTATAAAATGAAACTACTTATTAGTTTTTTGTTGTTTATTTGTTTGTTTGTTTTTTGTTTTTTTGTTTTTTGGTTTTTTTTTTTGAGACGGAGTTTCGCTCTTGTTACCCAGGCTGGAGTGCAATGGCACGATCTCGGCTCACCGCAACCTCCGCCTCCTGGGTTCAGGCAATTCTCCTGCCTCAGCCTCCTGAGTAGCTGGGATTACAGGCACGCACTACCATGCCCAGCTAATT
The DNA here is from genome assembly GCA_031835075.1 of Saguinus oedipus. Lineage (NCBI taxonomy): Eukaryota > Metazoa > Chordata > Mammalia > Primates > Cebidae > Saguinus > Saguinus oedipus. Next base: position 150,368,875 of record CM063171.1, on the reverse strand, counting down.
TTTTGTATTTTTAGTAGAGACGGGGTTTCACCATGTTGACCAGGATGGTCCCGATCTCTTGACCTCGTGATCCACCCGCCTCGGCCTCCCAAAGTGCTGGGATTAGAGGTGTGAGCCACCGCGCCTGGCCTACTTATTAGTTTTAAAAAAGAACATTGAGATGTATTTGGCAAAATATTAATTATGATTTCACAACATATAGAGTATTTCTATGTATACTTATTTTAATTACAGGGAAAAGTACCTAGGACACATATTTGTCAAATCTCAGTAGTATGATTACAGTAACATACAAATCAAAATTCTCAATTTCAAATTCATTACTACACAGAGAAGTTTTAACAGAGTGATATTGGAAACTTATATTTCCAAGTTCTGGTACACATGCATAGTGACATACATATTTGTTATTATGTATAGCACTATACCAAGGTCAAAAATAAAAATCCAGTAATAATGCACTTATTATATGTGTGTGTGCATGCCTGCGTGCATATCTGTGTATTTGGAATAGCCTTCCAACCAAGCCTCCTATAATTATATCCTTCCTTTTCCCATTCATGCCCACCAAAATCACCATAAAAATCTGAGTTTTAACACTATTTTTAAGAGAATTTGCTTATACAAATTTTAAGGTAATTTGCTAACATAACTCAGACTTCCCTATATGATTCAAAATTTTCTGGTACTTCAATCAAAATTTTTCAAAATTGAGTGTCAATTCACTTTGTTGTTTTCTTGGTTCATCTTTTCCTCCAAGTATCTCATACTTCATCCAGCTGGACAGAATAGGACATGATTTCCCTTTGGTTTCCATGACATAATTTATTTACATTGATTAGAACACTAATTGCATTATTTTGTGGATGTCTGCTATCTGCCCCCTTCATTATAGTATAAATTTGTCAGAGACAGTGACCTTATGTAACTCACATTTTATACATTCCAGCACTTCTTCTAGAATTCTAGTATTCCATTTTAGTTTCAGAATAATTTTCTCCAAATACTGCCTGAATTCTTTAAAGGTAGAAATAGCGTACTTTAGAACTCTAAATCAAAAAATCAGTTTCTTGTGTGATTCCTATATATATTTGTGTATGGGTGTGTAAGCATTTATATTTACCCAAAAGATTCTTTTAAAAACATCTTACATTCATGTAATTTTTGCTATAGGAAACACCAACTTGTACAAAATCACACAGAATAATGTAAGAAACTACCATATATTCATCAAATAACTTTAGCAATTGTCAATTCACTTTTAATCTTGTTCCATCTCTACTCCCACTATTCTCCCTTCATGGATTATTTTGAAATCAATGCCAGAAATCATATCTTTTCATCTAAAATGTTGACAATTTCTTAAAGTTAAGAATTCTTTTTAAAAATGTAATCACAATGCCATTACCAAAAAGAAAAAAATTATTTCTTAGTATCAAATATTTAATCATTGTTAAATTTTCAAATTAAAGTAAATGCAGTAAATGTTTCATCTTTTAATGTAGATTTTTGACCCATATCTTTTGTCTTGCGATTTATTTGTTTTCCTTTTAGAGTTTTTAACTAGCTGGATCTTGCTGTAACACACTGTTTCTTCTCCCCGCATTACCCTCCTATTGCTATCCATGTCTATAGGCTTAATAAGATTTTTTTTTTTGAGACAGAGTTTCGCTCTTGTTACCCAGGCTGGAGTGCAATGATGCGATCTCGGCTCACTGCAACCTCCACCTCCTGGGTTCAGGCAATTCTCCTGCCTCAGCCTCCTGAGTAGCTGAGATTACAGGCATGTGCCACCATGCCCAGCTAATTTTTTGTATCTTTAGTAGAGACGGGGTTTCACCATGTTGACCATGATGGTCTTGATATCTTGACCTCATGATCCACCCGCCTCAGCCTCCCAAAGTGCTGGGATTACAGGCTCGAGCCACCGCGCCCGGCCTAGGCTTAATAAGATTTAAGTTTGTTTGTTAGTTTGTTTCAAGACTACTTTAGGATATGTTATATTCTTTCTGGAGGCACATCATAGCATATGTTCCAGTAAAGCATGAGATATATTTTATTTAAAATTAATTCCTATTTGGACTCTGTTATCACCAGTAAGATCCCTCTGCCACAATTTGGGAACACAACTTTCAAACGTAAACAGTATAAGGGACCCAGCTACATTTCATTTCTTTTAAGTCAAGCCAATTGGTTTTATCAGAAAAGAGACTCAGGATCAAGCTGGAAGGGAAAATATAGTATATGACTAAGAAACGTTATACATATATATTTATGTTGTAGAAATAGTGTTGTAGAAGGAGAATTAAACACCAGGTAACTGATTAATAGAATCAAGAATGCCATAAAGTGAAAGAACAGCTTGTTCAGGCACATCTCAAAAGGGATGGTGTATCTAGTTGGGAAAAACTTTCATTTAAAGGCAAAACTGGAGAAGGAGAACAGAGGCAGTGCCTTAGTTGATTATAAGCTTGATATTATTCAAACTGAACATGACAGCAAATAGTCGGTAGACTCTGCCATGCTTAGATTGGAAAGGAACATACATGTAAATAAGAGCACACGTGTGTGTGCAGCAGAATTGGAGCATGAAAACACTAAAGATTAGTATGTTTTATAGAAGGGATGATAAAAAGAAGGTTTAAAATATTCAAAGGGTATATTTATATAAATTTATAACTCTCAAAAAGAGACTAGGTACCAGTAGATAGAGGATGTAATTAGATTTGGCCTCTATAAAAAAAAATAAATTTCATCTGCGTTAAACTGAAATAAGTTAACATTTGACAGATTCTTGATAACATCCTTTAGGGTTGTTGTATATGTTGTCCATGCTTTATATAAAAATAAAACAAAACACACCATCCTTTTAAGATGCTCTAGAGTGAAAGGTAAAGCAATAAATGCCAAGTGAAATAGAAGCCACATCCTGATTGACAGAAACTGAGCTTATCCCTATAGCATATTCCTTCACTAACACATTCCATAAACCTTGTTCAGCCAAATCCTGTCTCCTACGATGTAATATACAGAGTCAGAAGCTGTACAAACAATTTTAACTTCAAGTAGCCTTCCAACCCTAAGATTTTGCCTTGTTTGTTCTTTTCTTATTCATCATCATCATGGTCATCAGGAACATTTCAATATCACTCTAAATTCAGGAAATCAGAACTTAACTTGCACAGGCATCATCGGGTTTCATGTTTTCATGTTCCCAACATCTCTTGGAGTGTGGGAGTTTAGGACAGTGGTAGAGGAAGGGAAGCTGCCAGGTCTGACTTCCCAGTCCACTTGGGAATCTAGAGAAATTCTATAGCTGGATAGGAAGAATAGATAAATGTGAAAGAGGCAGACAATGCAGTATCTAGGAAACACTGGAACAAAAATTCCCAGTGTTACTATTTCTGGTAGCATAGGCAAAGTATTTGACCCAAGCCTTTTCTGGCTTATGTTTCCAATAGGAATATCCTGCTCCTTATGGACTTGGTTCTCCCATCTTTTTTCCCCTGGGCTATTTCTTGGTCCCTATACTTGTTACCTAATTTCCAAGATATTATCCTCCACCTCCTCATCTTGAGAACAATGCACACCTGGTCTATGCAACACAGACTTCTCCCTCCAAGTGCCACCATCCACAGAACATTTCGCTTCTTCTCTATTCTTACTTCCATTCTTTTTCTGATTTTTCTCAATTTGTCCTAGATTTCCAGAATCCACAAAAGCTTACTTGTTCCAAAACAACTAGATCCAGAGCCTGTATTTTTTTCAAAATTTATTGCTAATACACACACACACACACACATACACACATGAAAAGCAGAAGATACATCTATTACAATACATGAATGATCCTGACATTCTCCCAGTCCTTGGTGACCCTGAGATTGGACCCCAGACTCAATTTCTTTAAATATCCCATTACTATTACATCATCTCTACGTCAGCTCCAGTTAGAAGCAACTAATATCTCTTTTACACCACTTACCATACTGCACATTTTCCTATGTAATAATAAACTCAACCATATAAAACTGAAAAATGTAAGTAAAAGGCATTTTAAGAAGGAGCACTCTGAGTTACTTGCAGTCTTTAGGCTTTTAAAAATAATAAGTAGAAACCATACAATTAGGTGAATGAAAAGATTATTTTTCACAAAATCTTAGAGGCAAAAGTATTCACACTTTATGAGAATATGACTATTAATCTATTATTTATGTAAAAATAAATGAAATAATGTAGGTTTGTTTTTAAATAATTATAATGCTTAGAAAAATGGTATAAAATAGATTTTATACCCATTCAATTTTCATTATTTTTATTCTACCCCTTTCTTTAATTATATTTTATTCAAAATCTATTGCATTGTAAAGGCACTGACTGAAATAACAGAGAAAGTATTTTTAATTTAATTTGAAGCACTGAAAAAGTAAATATTAAAAATGTGGGAAGAAAAAAAGCTATACATAAGGATAGTTGATATATATTTATAGAAGTTAAGAGTCAAAGAGGGAGAGAGAGAAAGGGATAATAATAGGAAACTTATTAAGCCACAAATGGAATAGCTTAGTAATCATCACAAAATATAATTTGTAGGAAGCAGATCCAGTATAGGAAAAGTAACTTCTACATACATAAGCACTAGGGATTCTATTTTTAAAATTTAACATGCAAATAAATATATAAGTAGCAATGTTCTTTTTAAAACACACTTTATTTTTAGAGCAATAGGTTCACAACAAAATTGAGTAGAAAGTTTAGAGATTTCTCCAATTTCCCCAGCCCTTAAACATGGAGACCATTTCTCACTATCAAGGTCATGCACCAGAGTGCTATATTTATTACAGTCACTGGACCTACAATCCTTATTATTCCAAGTCCATAGTTTACATCAGGGTTCACTCATTATTGTACATTCTACAGTATGTATGTATATATGTATGTATGCATTTATATTTTTTGAGACAGAGTCTTCCCCCGGGGGCTGGAGCACAGTGGAGTGATCTCAACTCACTGCAACCTCCACCACCCAGGCTTGAGAGATTCTTCTGCTTCAGCCTCCCAAGTAGCTGGAATTGCAGGCAGGCGCCACCACACATGGCTAATTTCTCTATTTTTTTGTAGAGACAGAGTTTCACCATGTAGGCCAGCCTGGTCTCAAACTCATGACCTATGTGATCCACCTGCCTTGGCCTCCCAAAGTGCTGGGATTATAGGCATGAGCCACGGCTCCTGGCCATTCTATGGTTTTTAACAAACATATGATGACCATGTATCCAAAACTGTAGTATCATACAGAATAGGTTCATTGCCCTAAAAATCCTCTGTGGACTACCTATTCATCCTTCCTTCCCTTAGAGCTCTGGGAACCACTGATCATTTTACTATTTCCGTCGTTTTGCCTTTTGCATTATGTCATATAGTTGGAATCATATATGCATAACCATTTTATTCACTTAGTGCCATTGAGTTTCCATCATATCTTTTCATGGCTTGACAGCTCATTTCTTTTTAGCACTCAATAATATTCCATTGTCTGGATCTACTACAGTTTACTTATCCATTTACCTACTGAAGGAAATTGTGTTCCTTCCAAATATGGGAAATCATGAATAAAATTGCTGTAAGCACTGCATGCAGGTTTTTGTGCAGACATACGTCTTCTACTCATTTGAGTAAATACCAAGAAGTATACTTGCTGGAATGTATGGCAACATTTTAATTTTAAAATAAACCGCCAAACTATCTTCTAATGTGGCTATACCATTCTATATTTCCACCGAAAATTAATGAGTTTCTATTACTCCACATCCTCACCAGCATTTGATGTTGCCAGTGATTTGGATTTTCACCATTTTAATAGTTGTATAATGGTATCTCTTTTAAAAAGAGATTATAAAAAATTATAGTTATTTTAATTTAAAATTTGCTGATGACATATTGTATTAGTCTACTAGGTCTGCCATAACAAGGTAACATAGACTGCATAAACAACAGACATTTATTTTCTTACACTCCAAAGGCTGAAAGTCCATGATTAAGATACCTGTAGCGATGGCTTTTGGTAATGCTCCTTTTTCTGACTTGCAGACAGCTGCCTTCTCATTGTGTCCTCACATGGGCTTTTCTCTGTGTACATTGGTTTTCTTATTAGGAAACCAGTTTTATCAGATTAGAGTCTCATTCTTATGACCTCATTTAACTTAGTTATCTTTTTAAAGGCACCAGTCCTAAGGATCCTTTCTCCAAATGCAGTCACCTTGGAAGTTAGAATTTAAACATATGAATTTTGGGGGAACACAATTCAGTCCATAGCACATATAATGTGGATCATCTTTTCATATGCTTATTTTCCATCTATATCTCTTCTTTAGTGAGTGTAGTGTTTAGACCTTTTACCCATTTTTCAAGCAAGTTATTTTCTTATTATTAAATTTTTAAAAGTTCTTGTACATTTTGTGTGACAGTCCTGTAATACATATGGCTTTTGCAAATATTTTCTGCCAGCCTGAGATTTGTCTTACAATTATCTTCAATCACATTTTTTAAAGCTCAGTTTATCCCCCTTTTTCCCTCTTACTTTCTAACTTTCCCTCTCATTTTCTTCCTGCTCCATCTGGTAACCCTCAAGGGCAATCTATTATATATTAATATCATTCCATGTTCTCCTTCAATCTTTTATAATCACACACACCTGTATAGACTATTTTGTCGTTATTTATTTTTACATAAATAAAAACATATACACATTTACTGCACCTTGTTTTATTCCCTCAATATAAATCACGAAAATCACTTCAGGTTGTCAGATTAACTATTCTTCTTTTATGTTAGTGATATAAAATATTATGATGTGAATTTGCTGTAATTTATCCATCCTCACAATATTGATGAACATTTCTTTTTACATAGTTTTAAAGAGCAACTCTGAAGATTACTTCAGGAAACAATACTGTACACAAGTTTCCCTGCCTTTATACAATTATTTTTATACAAAAATTATTTAATGTGTGTGCATATGGTGTGTGTGTGTCTATGTGTGCGTAAAAGGATGCAAGTTGGTTTCTTCAGGAAAAGTATTAAATATCCTTAGTAATATGGACTAAATATAAAAGGTAAGTTTTACTTGCAAAAATTGTTGAGTGATTCCTTTTGAGATTGAATTTGTGTACTAAACTGTAGGCAATCAATTTTGAGTTATTTATTAAGCAAAATAAAGACCCAGAGCAAAATATTGAATTTTAAAATTATTTTATATATATATGAATTTGTCTCAAAATTATCACTTTTAAAGCTTTAAACATACTCTAAAATCATAATAAATGGCTTTTTTATGTTCTTTACTCTTTCTTTTGAATCTATTTAAGGACTGCTAATTTTAGTAGTGGTTACAGAATATCATCGATTAGAAAACCTTAGTAAATTTAAGTGATAATTGATAGGTATGTAAGTGATCATCAAATAGAAATAGACATATTTACAAGTCATAGGTCATGATCATAAAAATCTATTCTCTTAATGTAACTTAGCTGTTTGATAAGCCTAATAAATATACAACTTCACCAATCATTGTGCAATATACCATAGAAGATTTTGCCAAGGTTTCCATGAGTAGAAACAAAATGCTGCACCTGAGTTCAATGAATATAAGAATCCTGGAAATAATATCAAGTAAGGAAAGCAATGAGCATCAGAAGACCTAGATAGTGATAGAAAGAAGTGTGAATTATAAGAGAACCAGATAAAGAAACCGTATGAAACTCTAAGTCAGATGACCTGTGGAAATGATGCATACTTTGCATATACTTAACAAATATAATTTGCTTCTACTCTTTTTTTTAGAATAGCCTTAAAACATAGTTATACTCGACTTGAGTTTATATTTCAGAGAGTATCACATCTCATATATACTGAGTATGACTTGTCTTAGGAAGCAAAAGAGCTCCTCCACTTCCACCTCAAGCAGTAGCTTTGTCAGTCTACCATATGTGTGCTATAGATACTATCATTATTTTCCAGGTAGACAATGAAGAGAAAACGATTGGGAAGCAATAGGGAGAGTCACTGATGGTGACACCATATATTACATTACAAAAGTCTTTTTTAGGTCACTTTATTATAAATGTAAAATCAAAGTGTTGTTTTAAATTGTATATTCTTCTTTTAAAAACAGCATTTTCCAAGTATAATGTTATTTAGAAGTCAGTTAAAACAACACTTTGTAATAAGCTGTATATAGCATCATTGTGCCTTATAAGTCCCAGAGGCTACATCATATTACCATCAATAAATCTCAGATATTATTATGATAAAATAAAAGAGCACAGCTATTTAACTTATGAGGCTGGAGATTTTATTTCCCAGTTCTATCACTCAGTATTAACATTTCTTCTGATTAAAGCCCAAAGTACTAATGTTTCTAAGGATAAAGGAATTTTCCATGAATTACACAGTTACTACTACAACATGTTAAGCATGGTTTAATTAATCTAGAATAGATTGTCTCCAAAGCAATTAAACTAGATATGTCATACTCAATTAATTTCTCTCATTTATTCATAAGAATAGTAAATTAGTTTCACAAAGATATGTAATAATTTAAGTCAATGGAGAAGCATATTAAAAGAATCTGGTTATCTTAAATAAAATTGGAAACTTGTTAAAGATGCAAGGTCTTTGATAAGTCATGTGAAATTACTTATACTGTCAGTTTAAAAACAGAATATGGGTTGTATTTGCCTCATTAAGAAAAAAAATGCTATGAACTGATTCACCAATACTGTAAATATGTTTGGCATCTGTGCTGAGTATAATCCAATAGAGTGTAGTCAATCCAGAAGCTGAGATGGTAACAAAGAAAGAAAAAACTGCTGCATTGATTTATAGGGAAAAGTGTGTTCTTTTACAATGAAATAAAAGCACCTGTTACCAGAAGAGAATATAAATGCCAAAGGCAATAGTTCTGTTCATAAAGTTTCTACTTAGAACTGTAGAAGCCAGCTCAATAAATCAAAATTGTATACAATGGAAGAAAAGCCAAGAACTAGTTTTATTGTGAAAAGTGTTTTAAAAGCTCACTAGACCATCAATTCTGTCACAATGTTGAAAAAAATAAACTGTGGTTTACTGCCCGATTGGCCTTTTCTTCCAGAACAAATTTTAACTTGGATTCAAACACCATCTATATATAATATCTTACTGATGCTGGCATTTGGCATAAAAACCTTCTGGTTGCTACTCAAATGTTCACTGCATGCCTCTTTTCTTGTTTCATTTTTTTTTTTCTTTTTCTCTACATTCTTTTATTTATGTACTTATTTTTTTAATTTTTAGTTTTGGTAGGTATATAGTGGGCATATGTATTTATGAGGTACATGAGATATTTTGATAGAGGCATCCAATATGTAATAATCACATCAGGGTAGTGGCATATCCATTACCTCAAGCAGTTATCCCTTTTGTTACTAACAATCCAATTAGAAAAAAACTTTTAGTTATTTTTAAATGTACAATGTAATTGTTACTTACTATAGTCACCTTGTTGTGCCGTCAAATACTATTAAATAAATCTTATTTATTCCTTCTAACCACCTTTTGTGTCCATTAACCATCTCTACTTTTGCCACAACTCCCTCACTGACCTTCCCAGCCTCTGGTTAATCAACCTTCTGCTCTATCTCTCTATGAGTTCAATTGTTTTTCATTTTAAACTCACACAAATAAGTGAGAACATGTGAACTTAGTCTTCCTGTGCTTGGCTTATTTCACTTAACATCATAACCTCTACTTCCATCCATGTTGTTGCAGATGACAGGATCTCAATCCTTTTATGGCTAAATACTATTCCATTGTACATATGCAACATGTTTCTTTGTCCATTCATCTGTTGATAGACACTTAGGTTGCTTCCAAATCTTGGCTATAGTGAATAGAGCTGCAATAGATAATGGGAATGCAGGTATCTCTTTGATATCCTGATTTCCTTTCTGTTAGGTATATACCTAGCAGCGGGATTGCTGGATCATATGGTTGCACTATTTTTAGTTTTTGAGAAAAAAAACTATTTTTAGTTTTTGCTCTCCATAGTGGTTATACTAATCTACATTCCCATTAACATGCATTGTTACTTTCTACTAAACATATATTGCATGCCAACCATGAGTGTGAAACTATGATACATCTTGGAGAAAAGTAAACATGGTTGTTTCTCAAGAAGTTCAGTCTAGTAATAAGAATTTATTATTAATGATTTAATTGAAATGAAATATTATAACTGTCTTATTGTGATAACACCAATATGATTATGAATAATATTATATATTTCTTAGTTATTTAGAGGTTTCATTTATAATTTAATTATATTTTCATTTTAAAAACAATAGTAAATTCTTAGCTTTTGTTTTGAATAAACTTCCAGAAATTTTGTGAAATAAATACATATTTCCATGTATCTACAAAGATGATCACTTGGTAGCCAGGCGTGGTGGCGCATGCCTGTGATCTTAGCTACTCTAGAGGCTGAGGCAGGAGAATTGCTTGAACCTGGGAGGTGGATGTTGCAGTGAATGGAGACTGCACCATTGCACTTCATCCTGGGTGACAGTGCAAGACTCCATCTCAGAAAAAAAAAAGATGATCACTTGGGATGGAACGAGATAGGGGAATAGAAGGCTTTTCAAATCATCCTTCCATTAAGGACACCAATTTAACATCTTTACAAAAGCACCTGATAAAAACCAAAATTCTTAGTACCTGGTTTTAACTTTTTATCACTGACAGAGGCATTGAAGAAGTTGGAGGATCACTCCTTAGTCAACAACAGTCTTGAATCCCCCATTCCCCAGCAACAGTGACATGGTGACAAGAATGGGTTTTTTTGTGTGTGCTGGGGAGAGGGAGAGTGCAGTAGTTGTCAGGCATTCAACTCAGTGCCACCCTGTTATAGCAAAAAACAAAACAGGACCAAACTCAGCTAACAACCAACCACAGAGGGAGCAGTTAAACCAGCCCTAGCCAGAAGAGAATTGCTAATTCCAAAGGTCCGAACTTGAGTTCCTGCCAGCCTTGCCATTGTCTGCTAACAGGTTCTGAGCCCAAACTAAACTTGAAAAGCAGTCTAGGCTACAAAAATTGCCACTCCTAGGTAAGCCCCAGTGCTGAATTGAGCCAAGAACCAGTGGACTGGGGAAGCCCGTAACCTACTGAGACACCAGCCAGGACAGCTAAGAGAGTGCTGGCATCATCCCTCTCCTAAACCCAGACCACACAGCTTGCTTTTCTGAAAGAGACCCCTTCCCTAAGCTTGAGTAGAGAAGAAGGAAGACTGGGGAGGACTTCGTCTTACATCTTGGATACAAGCTCAGCCACAGCAAAATAGGGCACCAGTAAGAGTGTGAGGTCCCCTTTCCAGGCCCTATCTCTGAGATGACGTGTCTAGATATATCCTGAGCTAGAAAGGAACCTGCTGGCTTAAAGGGAAGGACTCATTCTTGTCAGAATTTATCAACTGCTAACTGAATAGCCCTTGCACCCTGAATAACCAGGAGTAATGGCCAGGTACTACCTCAAAGGCCTTGGGTGTGACTCTGAAACTTGCTGGCTTCAGGTGAGATTTACATTTTCAGCTGTGTTGGCTATGGGACAACATATCTTCTGCTTGAGACAGTGGAGGGAAAAGTAAGGGGGACTTTGTCTTGCACGTTAGGTACCAGCTTGGCTAGATGGGGGTAGAGCACCAAGCAGGCTCTTTGGGTACCATTCCAGGACCTGGATCTTGGACAGCTTTCTAGACATTCCGTGAAACAGAAGGGAGCTTACTTAACCGAAGGGTGAGTCCAAGGCCAGGCAGAATTGACTACAAGCTGACTGAAGAGCTTTTGGGACTTAAGAGAACATCAGTCGTACTCCTCATGAGACTTTGGTGGCAGTGGCCACACAAGAACACCACTCTCCCTTTGGAAAGGGGAGAAAAAAGGGGGAAGGACTGCATTTGGTCATTTCAGTATCAGCTTAACTGCAGTACAGTAGAACACCAGGTAGACTTCTAAGGTTTTTAACTCCTGGATGGCAATCTGGACCTGCCTGGGACATGAGAACTTACTGCCCTAAAAGGAAGGACACAGGCCTGGTTGGCTTTGCCAGCTGCTAGCTGTAGAGCCCTGGGGCCCTGAGCAAACATAGACAGTAGCCAGGAATCCTCTGGGTGCAGTGCTGTGTTGGCTTTAGGTCTGACCCAGCACAGTCCTAGTGACGGTGGCCATGAGGGTGCTTGCGTTACTCTACTCCCAGCTTCAGGTGACTCAAAATAGAGATATATATAGAGAGAGACCCTGTTATTTGGTGGGGGAAGTAAGGGAAGAAAATAAGAGTGTCTGCCAGCTAATCCAGAAAATTCTTCTGGATCTTGTCCAAGACAATCAAAGCAGTACCTCTACAAATCTGCAAGAACCATGGCATTACTTGGCTTTGGGTGTCCCTTAAAGAAGATAGAGCTTAGATCACAACATCCAAGTCCTTTTGAATATCTGGAAATCCTTCCTAAGAAGGATGGGTACGAAGAAGCCCAGACTGTGAAGACTACAATAAACACCTAACTGTACAATGCCTGCACACAGGCATCTACAACTAATAGGACAATCCAAGAAAACGTGACCTCACCAAATGAACTAAATTAGGCACCAGAAACCAATCCTAGAAAAACAAAGGTGTGTGACCTTTCCGAAAGAGAATTCAAAGTAGCTGTCTTGAAGAAATTCAAAACAAAGAAATTCAGGATAACACAGTGAAGGAATTCAGCATTCAATGAGATAAATTAAACAAAAACATGAAATAATTAAAAAGAATCAAGTAGAAATTCTGAAGCTAAAAAATGCATCTGGCATACTGAAGGCACTAGAGTATTTGAGTAGCAAAGTTAATCAAGCAGAAGAATGAATTAGTGAGCTTGAACACAAGCTATTTGAAAATTCCCATTAGACACAAAAGAAAAAAAAAGAATAAACAATGGAGCACACCTACAGAATCTAGAAAAAAAAGCCTCACAAGGGCAAATGTGAGAGTTATTGGCCTTTAAAAAGGAGGCAGAGAAAGAGATATGGGTTGAAAGTTTATTCAAAGGGGTAATAACAGAGAGCTTTACAAACTTCTATGAACATGCGAGTACAAGAAGGTTATAGAACACCGAGGAGATTTAACCCAAACAAGTTTACCTCAAGGACTTTAATAATTACATTGCCAAAGTTCAAAGAAAAATAAAGCATCTTAAAAGGAATAAGAGACAAGAAACAAATAACATACAATGGAGCTGCAATATCTCTGGTAGCAGACTTTTCAGTGGAAACCTTACAGGCCAGAGGAGAGTAGCCTGACCTGTTTAAAGTGTTGAAGAAAAAAGTGTCTTTTACTCTTGAGTAGCATATCTGGCAAAAATATTCTTTGAACATGAAAGAGAAATAAAGAATTTCTCATACAAACAAAAGCTGAGGGATTTCATCAATACCAGACCTGTTGTACAAGAGAGGCTAAAGGGAGTTCTTCAATCAAAAAGAAAAGGACATTGATGAGCAATAAGAACTCAGCTGAAAATGCAAAATTCACTGTTAATAGTAAGCACCCAGCAAAACACAGAATATTATAGTCCTGTAACTCTGGTGTGTAAACTACTATTAGATACTAAGTAGAAAGACTAAATGATGAACCAATCAAAATAATAACTATGATAACATTTTGAGATATAAAGAGTATAATAAGATATAAAAAGAAATATTAAACAGTTAAAAGCAGAGGGAATAGTTAAGGTGTAGAGTGTTTATACTGTCACAGTATCCTTGAGGTGTCACTTTTATAGTTGAAAATGTTTGTAGCCAGTGAAGGCTTTGCTCAAGTTTTGCTCGGTTCCACTGGGCTCATTCCACCCACTCAGCCTGGCAGGCTGCTGTTAGTTCTCTCTACAAGCCTGGATCCCATGCATGTTAAGGGCAAGCTAGGTACAGAGCAGTGAGGTGTGTGAATGAGAAAGCATGGGGTCCAGCTACTGAAAATAGCCAGGCACTCCAACTATAGCAGAATGGCAGCTCCAGGTGCTCGAGCAGAGGCTGGCTCTCCGCAAGGCTGTGGATGGACCAGGTATACTGCAAGCAGCTTCCACAGTTGGCACTGGGGAATTCGGTGGTGCCCAGAAGCTTGGAGATGCCAGGAACAACAGAGCCCAAAAGAGGGTGTCACAGCCCTAGCTCAGGGAGCTCCTTCACATTCTGTGAGAATGTGAAAAGAGAGCAAGGACTATGTTTCAGCCCTGTGTGTGTTATAGCACTTTCAGTCCTGCCATTTGGTGGGTCCCAAATTCTTGTTTCCTTGTCAAGGAAGAATGAGGTACATGAAAAAGTGCAGAGTTATCAAGGTGAGGAGGTGCTTTACTGAGTGACAGAGCAGCCCAGAAGAGACCAGCAGTAGGTAGCTCCTCGCAGGCAGGTCATCCCATCGAGTATTCAGCCCTGGCCATATATTCCCCAATGCAGCTGGTTTCATGGTAGCAACCACTCCAGAAAAGCCACCACTGCCATCATTACTAGCTTTATTTTTGCTTGTTTGTTTATGCAAACAGTATTAAGTTGTTATCATAATAGGTTGTAATATAGTATTTGCAAGCCTCATGGTAACCTCAAACCCAAAAACATATGTACACAAAAAATAAAGCACAAGAAATTAAGTCATATCACCTTCTCCAAAAAGAAGACAGGAAGAAATAAAAGAAGAAAGAAGACCAACAAAACAACCAGAAAACAAACGAGAAAATGGCAAGAGTAAGTCCTTACTTATTAATAATAAAATTGAATGCAAATAGACTGAACTCTCCAATCAAAAGACATACAGTGACTTAATGGATAACAACCAAAAAAACACCCAATGATACATTGCCTGAAAAGAACACATGCTTCACCTATAAAGACACACATAGATTGAAAAATAAACAGATGGAAAAAGATCTTCCATGGCAGTGGCAACCAAAAAGGAATAGGGGTCGCTATACATGTATCAAACAAAAACATTTCAAGAAGAAAAATTTAAGAAGAGACAAAGAAAGTCATTATATAATGATAAACTAGTCAATTAAGCGTGAGAGTATAACAATTGTAAATATATATGCACCCAACTATGTTATTAGAGCTAAAAGAGAGACAAGCTCCAATACAACAATGGTTGGAGACTTCAAAACTTTAGTTTCAGCATTATATAGATCTTTCAGACAGAAAATAAGCAAATACACATCAGACTTAATATGCACCATAGAGCAAATGAACCTAATAGATATTTATAGAACATTCAATTCAATGCATGCATGATACACCTTCTTTTCCTCAGCACATAAATTATTCTCAAAGACAGACCATATGTTAGATCAGAAAATAAACCTTAAAACATTACAAAGAACTGAAATAATATCAAGCATCTTCTCTCACCAAAATGGAATAAAAGTAAAAATTAATAACAAGAGGAATTTTGGAAATTTTACAAATACATGCAAATCAAACAATATGCTCCTAAACTACCAGTGAGTCGATAAAGAAATTAAGGAGGAAACTGAATTTAGGAGGAAATTTCTTAAAATAAGAGATAATGGAAAGAACATATCAAACCTTATGGGATATGGCAAAACCAGTCCTAAGAGGGGAGTTTATAGCTATAAGCACCTACATCAGAAAAGAAGAAAAACGTCAAATAAACAACTTAAAAAATGTATCTTTAAAAAGTAGAAAGGCAAGAGCAAACCAAACACATTTTTATTTTTTATTTTTTTGAGATAGAGGCTCACTGTCTCCCAGGCTGGAATACAGTGGTGCAATTATGGCTCACTGCAGCCTTGATATCCTAGTCTCAAGTGAGCCTCGGTCTCCTAAGTAGCTGGTATAACAGGTGTGCTAAAAAATGTCCAGCTATATATATACAAAACATATATATAGTAGAAACAGGGCCTCTCTGTGTTGGACAGGCTGGTCTCAAATTCCTTAGCTCAAATAATTCTCTGGCACTGGCCTCCCAAAGTGCTGGGGTTACGGGTGTGAGATACTGCACTCAGCCCCATACAAAATTAAGTAGAAGAAAAGAAATAATAAAGATCAGAGCATAAATAAATAAAATTAAAATTAAAACACATGTAAAAGATAAATGAGACAAAAGTTTTTTTTTTTTTTTTTTTAAGTTAAACTTGAAAAATCTTTACCCAGACTAAGGAAAAGAGAAGATCCAAATAAATACAATCGGAGATGAAAAGGGAGACATTACAACTGATACTGCAGAAATGCAAAGGATCATTAGTGGCTTCTATGGGCAACTATATGACAAAAATTGAAAGCTATAGAACAAATGAACAAATTTCGAGACACAGAACAGCTAACAGGAAACAGGAAGAAATCCAAAACCTGAACAGAACAATAAGAAGTAACCAGATCAAAGTCATAATAAACAAAATGTTTCCCAGTAAAGGAAAGCCCGGGACCTGATGGCTTTGCTGTGGAATTCTACCAGATTTTCAAGAAACAATGAATACCAATCATACTCAAATTATTCTGAAAAATAGAGCAAGAGGGAATTCTTCAAAATTCATTTTACAAAGCCAGTATTAACCTGACACCAAAACCAAAGACATGTCAAAAAAAAAAAAAAAAAGAAAGAAAACTATAGGCCAATATCTGAGATGAATATTGATGTAAAAAAATCTTAAAAAAACCACTAGCAAACTGAATTCAACAAGACATTAAAAAGATCATTAATCATGACCCAGTGAGATTTATCCCAGGGATGCAAGGATGGTTCACTATATGCAAATCAATCAATGTGATACATCATATCAACAGAAAAATTATATGATCATTTGAATTGATGCTGAAAAAGCACTTGATAAAATTCAATGTCTCTTCATGAAAAAAACTCAAATAATTTGGTAGAGTAGGAACATATCTCAACATAATAAAAGTCATATATGAGAGACCTATAGCTAGTATCATACTGAATGGAGAAAAACAGAAAGACTTTCCTCTAAGATCTGGAATACAAAATGGATGCCCAGTTTCATCACTGTTATTCAACATAGTATTGAAAGTCCTTCCTAGAGCAATCGGAAAAGAGAAAGAAATAGAAGGAATCCAAATAGGAAAGGAAGAAATCACATTATCCTTGTTTACAGATGGTATGATCTTATATCTGGAAGAACCTAATGATTTTATGTGAAAACTATTAGAATGATAAACAAATTAAGTAAAGCTGCAGAATACAAAATCAACATCAAAAAATCATAGCATTTTCTAAATGCCAACAGTGAACTATCTGAAAAAGAAGTAAAAATGCAATCCCATTTACAATAGTAACAAATAAAATTAAATACCTAGGAATTAACCAAAGAAGTGAAAGAACTCTGTGATAACAATAAAACACTTATGAAATAAATTGAAGAGAACACCAAAAATTTGAAAGAGATTCCATGTTCAGGTATTGGAAGAATTAATATTATTTAAATGCCTATATTACCCAAAGCAATCTGCAGATTCAATGCAATCTCTATCAAAATGCCAATGTCATTTTTCACAGAAATAGAAAAAAGAATTTTTTTTAGATGGTCTTACTCCATTGCCCAGGCTGGATTGCAGTGGCACAATCTCAGCTCATTGCAACCTCTGCCTCCCAGGTTCAAGAGATTCTCCTGCCTCAGCCTTCTGAGTAGCTAGCATTACCGGTGAGCCCCACCACGCCCAGTTAATTACTTTTTGTATATTTAGGAGAGCCGGGGTTTCATCATGTTGGTCACTCTGGTCTCAAACTCTCGTGCTCCCCCTACCTCAGCCTCCCAAAGTGCTGGGATTACAGGTGTGAGCCACTGGTGCCTGGCCAGAAAAACAATTCTTAAATTTATATGGAAACGCACTTCTCTCTCTCTCTCTCTCTCTCTCTCTCTCTCTCTCTCTCTCTTTCTCCACCCAAAGCTATCCTAATAAAAAATAACAAAACTGGAGGAATCATATAATCTGACTTCAAATTACACTACAGAGCTATTGTAACCAAGTTAGCATGACACTGGCATAAAAGCAGACATATTGGCTGGGCAAAGTGGCTCATGCCTGTAATCCCAGCACTTGGGGAGGCCAAGGCAGGTGATAATGAGGTCAGGAGTTGGAGACCAGCATGACTAACACAGTGAGCAAAAATTAGCCTGGTGTAGTGGCACGTGTCCATTATCCCAACTACTCAGGAGGCTGAGGCAGGAGAATCGCTTGAACCTGGGTGGTGGAGGGTGCAGTGAGCCAAGATCTCGCCACTGCACTCCAGCCTGGGAGACAAAGCAAGACTGTAACAAACAAAGAAACAAAGAGACATATTGAACAATGGAACAGAATGCAGAACCCAGAAACAAATCCACACGCTTACAGCAAACTCATTTTCAACAAAGGTGCCAATACAATACACTGGGGAAAAGTGCCTATAAATGGTGCTGGGGAAACTGGATGTCCATAGGCAGAGTGATGAAACAAGACCCCTATTTTTCTATATGAACAAAAATCAAATAAAAAACAAAGACTTACATCTGAGACCTCAAACTATGAATCTACTAAAATGAAACATTGTGGAAACACTGCAGGGCATTGGTTTAGGCAAAAATTTCTTGGAGTAATACCCCATAACCACAGGCAACCAAAGCAAAAATGTACAAATTGGATTACATCAAGTTAAAAAGCTTCTGCACAGCAAAGGATACTACAGTCAACAAACTGAAGAGACAACCTACAGCGAGGAACTGTCAGTTCCGCTAATGATGACAACGGTTTCTTTTTAAACCAGGCTTCCAGCTCACCTTGGATGGTCTGGTCTTGAGTGAATATAAATGTTTGGCTCTCGAAGATTATTTTATTCTACAGCCACTTCTGTTAGGATAGCACCAGCTTGTTTGTTACCCGATATCCGTTCCAACTTGTGCACCTGCCTCACAGTGCATTGTATCTCCCAACTTCTTTCATCTTCAGATAAATCTTCTCAGAACCAGAGTAACAGTAATCAACTTTGCTTTTGGCTAAAACATCTTCTTCCTGGTAACAGAGGACTCAAACACCAATTCTGAAATTACCATCAGAATTCTTCTTGTGTGACCTGTAGTTCTCATGCAAATAGGACCCTTATTGCCAGTATTTCAATAAATCTTTTTTTCATTCTGTAGACACTTGATTTTCTTTAGGAAAATAAATCAATAGAAAGAGTAAAGAAAGAAAAGAAGAAAAGAAAAAAGGAAGAAAAAAGAAAGAAGGAAACAGTAAAGGAGAAAGGAAAGGAAAGGAAAGGAGTTGGGGAGGAAGAAAGGAATGAAGGAAAGAAGGGAGGGAGGAAGTTTAATTGCCCAATGAAGGTATTTTCTCTGATACTTGTCTAGACAGAGCTGATTTATTAAGAAGGGAATTGCAATAGAAAAAGAGTTTAATTCACACCCAGTCAGCTGTATGGAGGTCACAGTTTTGTTATTACTCCAATCAGTCTTCCCCAAAATTTGGGAATTGGGTTTTTTTCAGGATAATTTGGTGGATAGGGGGTCAAGAAGTGGGGACTGCTGATTACTCAGGTTGGAGATGAAATTATAGAGGTTCGGAGTGGGTTTTTCTTGCTGTATTTTGTTCCTCGATGGGATCACAGCATTGGTTGAGCCAGATCACCATCCAGGTGGTGTCAGCTGATGTTCCCAAACACGGGATCTGCAAATATCTCGCATACTGGTCTTAGGTTTCACAACAGTAATGTTATCCTCAGGTACAATTGGGGAGGTTCAGAACCTTTCAACCTCCAATTGCCTGACTTCAAAGCATACTTTTTAATCTTGTGGCTAATTTGTTAGTCTTAAAAAGGCTGACTAATCCCCAGACAAGAAGGGGATTTGTTTGGGGAAGGGGCTATCATTTTTGTTTGTTGAGCTATAAACTAAGTTTCTCCCAAAGCTAACTTGGCCTATGCCCAGAAATGAACAAGAACAGGTTGTAGATTAAAAGCAAGATGGAGTTGGTTAGGCCAGATTTCTTTCAATGTCATAATTTTCCGTTACAATTTTTTGCAAATATAGTTTAAAGAGGGAAGAGAGGAGAGAAGGAAGGAAGGAAGGGAGGGAGGGAAGGAGGAAGGAAAGAAGGGAGGGAGGGAGGAAGGAAGGAAAAAAGGAAAAGCAGGGAGGAGACAAAGAAGCAAAGAAACTTTAAAGCTTTCAGAACAACAAATTGGTAGTTTTGCTATGCATCCCCAGCCATATGTTGAGTAAATTAACATATAACATACATATTCTACATAGAACAATTGTTTCTGTATTAAAAATAATTATGAATAGTAACAATTGTCTTTAAAAAATAGTCTGAATTCAGTCTCTTAAAATTTGCAGTAACCCACAGTTCTAAGCTCCTGGAGAACATTTAAGTTAATGTTGTTTCCAGTAATCACCTGGTACCCAGTACATACTTAATACATATTCTTTATTGTATTTTTTAAAAAAGGAATCATTCCATTGTGGCTGCCACAAAATTTGAGCAAATTAAATGGTTTGATATCATTACATCAAAGAAAATTAAGCTAGCAGTAAAATCACAGGAAGAACTTGATTTCAAGAAGCAAACTTTTTAAACAGTAAAATTATTCTAATCTCAGAAGCATTAGAGTGATATTAATTAGCAACTATTAATTCAATATAGCTCTTTTCCACAATATTGCTATTATTGGTTTCCATCTGGCCTAATTAATAAAAATTCTTCTTTCACTGGTTCTGATCATCAGCCAAATTTCATTTTCCCCAATCTGGCTTGGTTAAGAAATAATGTTAGTCCATCTGTAATAGCTTTACTTTTATAATAAGCCAGAAACACAACGACTGCTGATTATATAAAGCTATATTCCAACACATCTACTGAATCTCCATTTTGCCATTCAGAAGATGTCAAAGAGGCTGAAACTTTTCAAGACTTTTTTTTTTCTGAAAAAAGTATCTCTACACAAAACAAATTTTAGAGGTTTAAAAAATGCAAGTGTGCTCTTTGGAAGTTGGCAATAATTCTGGAACAGAAAATATTAATTAAGCATAGAAACTATAAATAATCAATAACCAAGTAAGTAAATTCTGCCTCTAAGATTTTAAAGGCAAGTTCATTTTTTATACGAGGATGTATAACTCCCATTTAAACGTATGCTAGGCTTTAAATGTCTCCTCCAAAATTCATGTTAAAATTTAATTGTCTTTCTAATAGTATTCAGAGGTGAAACCTTTAAAAGTTGATTTGGTATGAAGGCTCTGCCCTCATGAATGAATTAATGCTGTTATTGCAGGAATATGTTCCTCATTGCAGGAGTGGGTTCCTTATAAAAGGAAGAGTTTGCCTCCCTTCATCTTTCTCTCACCCTCTCTTTGCTCTTTCACCTTCTGCCATAGGAGGATACAACAAGTAGGCTCTTACCAGATGTCAGCCCTTTGATCTTGGACTTCCCAGCCTTCAGAACCATGAGGCAATACGTTTATCTTCCTTAAAAATGATATAGTCAATTGTATTCTGTTAGAGCTGCACAAAATGGACAAATACAGGAAATTGTTACAAGGGAAGTGGGAAGGTACTGTAACAAATACCTGAAAATGTGGAAGTGGCAATGCAACTGGGTAATGAATAGAGGCTAAAAGTATTTGGAGGAGCTGACTAGAAAAAGCCTAGATTGCTATTAACGGAGCATTAAGGGTGATTCTGATGAGAGCTCAGAAGAGAACCGTAGGAAAAGTCAAAACTTCTTAGGGATTGCTTAAGTTGCTATCATCAAAATATTCGTAGAAATATAAATGTTAGGCTGGTCACAGTGGTTCACACCTGTAATCTCAGCACTTTAGGGAAGTGTGACAGGTGGTATCTTTGAGGCCAGGAGTTCAAGTCCAATCTGGGCAATATAGTGAGTCTCTGGCTCTACAAATTAAAAAAAAAAAAATTAGCTGGGCCTTGTGGTATATACCTGTAGTTTTATTATTCAGGAGGCTAAGGCGAAGAGTATCACTTGAGCCCAGAAGTTTGAGGTTAGAGTGAGCTATGATTGCACCAATACACTCCAGCTTGAGTGACACAGTGAGACCCAGTCTCTAAAATATATATTTAATTTGATAATGTGACATATAATTTTATGTAATATAGTATATAATATATATATATGTATTCTATTTATTCACACACACACACACACACACACACACACACACACACACGGATGATAAAAGCAATTCCGATGAAATCTCAGAAGGAAATGAGTAACAAGGTATTGGAAACTAGAGTAAAAATCATTCTTTTTTGTAAAGTGGCAAAGAATTTAACTAAATTATGTTCATGCCTGAGGACTTCTAAGAGTGATAAACTAGGATTTCTGGCAGAAGAAATATTTAAGCAGCAAAGCATTCAGCATGCTGTGTGACTTGTTTTAACTGTATGTAGTAACATGCAAGCAGAAAGAAGTCACTTTCTCCTCTACGAGCTTCTAAGATGACAAAGAAAAGAAGGAACAACGGTAGTGCCAAAAAGGGCCGCGGCCATGTTCAGCCTATTCGCTGCACGAATTGTGACTGATGCGTGCCCAAGGATAAGGCCATTAAGAAATTCATCATTCGAAACATAGTGGAGGCCGCACCAGTCAGGGATATTTCTGAAGCGAGCGTCTTTGATGCCTATGTACTTCCCAAGCTCTATGTGAAGCTACATTACTGTGTGAGTTGTGCAATTCACAGCAAAGTAGTCAGGAATCGATCTCGTGAAGCCCGCAAGGACCGAACACCCCCACCCCGATTTAGGCCTGTGGGTGCTGCCCCACTACCCCCACCAAAACCCATGTAAGGAGCTGAGTAAAAGACTGAAGATAACTTATCTCTGGAGAAAAATAAAATGGAAATTGTACTTGGAAAAAAATAAAAGAAGAAAGAAGTCATTTAAAAAGAGATGTTACAATTAATGAGGAAGCAAAATGTAAAAATTTGGAACTTCCCTAGATGGGCCATCTGATGTGGTTTGGCTGTGTCCCCACCCAAATCTCATCTTCAATTGTAGTTCCCACAATCACCATGTGTCATGGGAGGAGCTTGGTAAGAGGTAATTTAATCATGGGGAAGATTATCTTCTTGCTGTTGGCATGATAGTGAGTTCTCATGAGATCTGATAGTTTTATAAGGGGCATTTCCCCCTTTTGCCTGATACTTCTCCTTCATGCCACCATGCAAAGAAGGAAATGTTTGCTTCCCCTTCTGCCATGATTGTTAGTGTCCTGAGGTCTCCCCAGCCATGCTGAATTGTGTGTCAGTGAAACCTCTTTCCTTTATAAATTATCCAGTCTCAGGTATGTCTTTATTAGTAGCATGAGATTGGAGTAGTACACTGTCTAAACAATAAAAATCCCTGTTTGGGAGAAAATACCAAGGGTGTAACCAAGCAACCCTTTCATAAGGGAATTAGGATAGATAGAATAAAGCCAGATGCCGGTCATCAAAACTATGAGATAATTACCCTGAACACATTTGAGAGATTTTTAAAAGTCCCTCTCTCATCACAAGCCCAGAGCTGTGGGAATAGTTTAGGAAAAGGCAGAATAATTTTCAGGAATTCCCAGAGTCACCTCATGACTTTGCTCTCTTCATTCTGGTGCAGTGTTCCTCAATGTTTCAGACAAGGCTCAAGCCAACACAGATGTAGATTAAGCCATTGCTTCGGAGGGTGCAAAAGATAAGCTTTGGTGACATGCACATAGTGCTAATTCTGCAGGTGCACCTACAGCAAGAGTTGGTGTGGCATGGCTTCCTCCACCTGGATTTCACAGGATGCTCCAAAAGCTTAGTGGCCCAGGCAGAGACTTCTTGCAAGGGCAAAGCAACCATGGAAAGCTCCAACTAGGGAAATACCCAAAGGAATAATAGTGTTGGGGCCACTACAGATAGCCCTGATTATGACAATGTCCAAGAACTCTGGGACTGCAGCTGCCACAGAGATCCGAAAACTTTAGAGCTACCCGTGTGCAACACTAGCTGGGAAAAGCTACAGAAACATGACTCCAACCCTAAACTGCTGCATGAGCTGACTATAGCAAAGCCATAGGAGTGGGGCAAATAAGATCATGGGATCCCAACCCCTGCCCCAGTGTGTCCAGGACGCAGGACATGGAGTCAAGAAAAATTATTCTGGAGCCTTAAGGTTTGATGTTGTTTTACCCTTTTGTGTTTTAGACTTACTCGTGGCCTGTTTTCTCCTTTTCCTTGTCTTTTGGAGTAAGAATATCTGTCTTATGCCTGTCCCATCATTGTATTCTGCAAGTAGATAACTTGTTTTAATTTCACAGACTCACAGCAGAAGAGGAATTTGCTACAAGATGAATTGTGTCTTGTGTCTCACCCATATCTGCTTTAGATAGAACTTTGGACTTGATCTTTTGAGTTGATGCTGGAACTAGTTAATACTTTGGGGACTATTGTAATGGGTTAACTGAATTTGTATGAAAAATACATTAGTTTTCAGGATCTAGGGACAGAATGCTGTGGTTTGTATGTCACCTCCCAAATTATGCTGAAGTTTAATTTCCACTATAACAGCATTCAGAGATGGGCATACATTCATGCCTATCATGGCCTCATGGCCTGGCCATGAGGGCTCTGCTCTCATGAAAGGATTAATGCAGTTATCACAGAGGGTATTCCTTAGGCCAGGCATAACGGCCACACCTGTAATCCCAGAACTTTGGGAGTCTGAGGTAGGTGGATCATCTGAAGTCAGGAGTTAAAGACCAATCGGGCCAACATGGTAAAACCTCCATCTCTACTAAAATCATGAATATTAGCTGGGCACCTATAATCCCAGCTACTTGGGAGGCTGGGCAGGAAAATCACGTGAACCCAGGGGATGGAGGTTGCAGCAAGCCAAGATCCCACCACTTCACTCCAGCCTGGAAGACAGAGCTAAACTCTGTCTCAAAAGAAAAAGAAAAAGGAAAGGAAAGAAGTAGATTCCTTATAAAAGGATAAGTCTGGCCCACTTTTGCCTCTTTCACACTGTCTCTTTTTGCTTTGCCTTAGTCATGGAATGGCACAGCAAGAAGACTCTCTCAGCATGCCAATCACTTGATCTTGGACTTTCCAGCCTCAAGACCATGAGCCAATACATTTCTGTTCACTATAAATTTCCCAGTCTGTGGTGTTCTGTTATAGTAGCACAAAGTGAACTAAAATAACATTTCACAGCAATTTATATTATTTTATAGAATTTTCAATAATATAGTTTTATTCAGACTGAGAAAGATTTCCATTCTAGTGACTTAATACCTGATAGAAAATATATATTGATTCAGCTACAAATTTCTTTAAAATTAATTGCTCAGATCTTAATACTCCCATACTCTTATAGC
Source organism: Saguinus oedipus (assembly GCA_031835075.1). NCBI lineage: Eukaryota > Metazoa > Chordata > Mammalia > Primates > Cebidae > Saguinus > Saguinus oedipus. Next base: position 150,343,465 of record CM063171.1, on the reverse strand, counting down.
TAGGTAGACTACACTGAGGATTGCACTTTTACAGATAGGTTAACTATGCTGAGAATTGTTACCTGTTGTCCCAGTGTAATAATAATTCTTTGTTTGACTATCAGAAGTCTTAGTTATGATAATGATTTGTATAATCCATTTATTTTTAGTAATTATTATAACTGTCATTATATTTCCCCAACATAGCCTAGAACAACTAAATTGCAAATAAAGGTTATAATTATAAATACAGTGATTCATGCCTGTAATCCCAGCACTTTGGGACACCAAGACAGGAGAATAACTTGAGTTCCAGAGCATCCTGGGAAACATAGAAAGACCTGGTCTCCACTAAATTAGGTGGGTATGGTATCATGTACCTGGATGCCAGCCCCAATGATAGACTGAGACCTTATTTCTAAACAGAAATAAACAATGAGTAAACAAATAAATAAATATTTATAAATACAAACAAATTTTTATGAATTCAATAATTTTCACTGTTAACTAAATTAATGAGTAGAATTCAAAGCTATTTCAAAAAACTTTAAAATCCTCTTTTAGTTTAACATCTATTTGTTTGTAATTCAGGCAATTGGCATTTGTCTTGTATACGAATTTTAGAAAATATTTTTCTTCATGACTAAAGAATTCATTTCAGAAAAATTAGTAATACAGCTTTATATAAAATATAACCATTGAGAAGGTAAATTTTTATGGTCTCTGAATGACAATAAAATAATGGATGAAAAATTTATTTAATCACTTGTTTACTGCTAGATATCATCTATCTATCTCTATCCTTCATTTATTTATTTGTAATAGGAATAAAGTCATAGGCTATGGATTTCTCTTCTTCTTTTTCACATCTTTTAACACATGCTGCTACCTCAAAAAAGCCTTTCTAACCATCTTACCTAAAATAATTTCTTCTCTGTCTTACAGTTCCTCTATCACCCCTTACTAAATTCTATTTTCATAATAATCATCTCTGATACTATTTGCCTTCTTAGAATCTGTCTTACTGGCAAAACAACTCAGTGTGAAGAAAGCAGGAAATTGCTCTAGTTTATTTATCATAATATTTGAGTATCTGTACTGTAAACAGTTCATTCTCAATAAATATTCTTGCATGAATGGAAGATGAAAATAATTTATACTAAGAAACTTACCATCTTACCTTATTTTTCTATTCTTTCACTCTTCCTATTCCTCTTTTAGTCCTTCTCATCCTTGTTGGTATTTTCACTGTAAATTCATGAACTAGCAACAAGAAAAATGTTCTTATATTGAGTAGCAGATTTTACTAGTATTTTATATTTTCTAGCTAGTTAAAATAGTAATACTGGCTTTTTTCATTTGGCTTAATTTACCAAAAGAAAGCAGATACAATAACACAGAAACATTTTGCTAATATCAAGAATGTGACTTTTCCCTACTACCTATTGGTGTGGAAGTACAAAAGAAAGATGAGATATGTCATAGAAAATACAGAAGCCAAATTTTATTTTGCAGAACAGAATGTAACATGTGACTTCTAAAAGTTCCTACAAAAGCATAAAGGTAAATGCAGTCTACTCCAATATTTATTCAGACTATTAAATAGTATCTGGATATATAGTATATAATGTGTAATATCTTATGGATATATACATGTTCACTCTTTTAATTTTCCACACCTTTTAGTGCTCCTATCAAATAGTATCTGACTAAATCAGGGAGACATATGTATTTCACTTGTGTATTCAAGATGACTTAGGCCATCAAATCTACAATATATTCTTACATATGTTCTGGCTCCTTCCAACTTCATGAAAATATCCCTTGTACAATTATTAGCTTTGCCTCTTTTTGGTGTCAAATGATAAATATGTAGCTGATATCAAAGTATAAATGTATACTGTAAACTCTTACTCCCCCTCTGCCCACTGACCCTCTCTGAAACATATTCCTATCATAATCTCTCTGCTATGCATTGAATGTGGTTCCCAAAGTTCATGTGTTGGAAACGTAATCTTCAAAATGTAATAGCGTTGAGAGGTGGGAGCTTTAAGAGGTGACTGAATCATGCGGGTTCTGCTCTCATAAATGGAGTAATGCCTTTTTTGTTAGAGAGGGTTAGTTACCACAGGAATAGGTTTCTGATAAATGGATGAGTCTGCCCCGCCTTTTTTCCTTCTTTCTCTCTCATGCACACCTGTTCTCTTGCCCTTCTGCTTTCTGCCATGGGATAACACAGCAAGAAGGCTCTCACTAGAGGTGGGCACGTCATTCTTGGACTTCCCAGCCTCTATAACCTTGAAAAATAAATATCTCTTCACTATAAATTACCCAGTCTTGGATATTCTGTCATAGCAACATAAAAATGAACTAAGATACTTCCCCAGTTGCTTGTCCCAAAAACATTGCAGTCATATTGATTTCTCCTTTTTTCTTACACATTACATGCAACCTGTCCTCAAATCCAGTTGGCTTCCTACTAAAATTTGTCAAGACTCTGATACCTTCTCACTACCTCTACCCCTGCTAATGTGGTCCAAGCCACAGTCATCTTTTGACTAATAATTGCAATATGATCAGTCTCCTTATTTCCACTGTCACCACAGCTTATTCTTCCAGAGCAGCCAGAGTGATTGTTTTAAAATATTTGAAAACTTATATCACTCTTCTGATTAAAATCATCTAATGGCTTCCCATCTCACTCCAGCATAGAAGCTAAAACCCTTATAGAGTCCTACAGAGGCTTGCACCATCTGGTCCTCTGATATATTTTTGACTTCAGTTCTCATCACTTCCCCTTATAATCTCTCTCTCTCTTATCTCTGGGCACATTAATTCTTCTGTTCCTCCTCCAATAGGCCCAGAAGTTATTGTCTAAGAGATTCTACTTTCTCCTCTGCCTAAAATGATTTTTTTCCCCAGTTACCATTGTGACTTTCTTGCCTCTTGAAAATATACAGTCAAACGTACCATTATTGCAGATGTCTTTCTTGTTAGATTGAAAGCTCTACTCCTCAATCATCACCTTTTCTTACAAAATTTTAGTAACACACACACACACCATCATGTAAATTGTCTGTTTCCTAGCACTGGTATATGAGTTCCATGGTTGGAGGAAGACTTCAATTTGTTTATTGCTGTATTGAACAATTCATGGTACCTAGTACATAGTCAATAAACATTGACTGAATATTTGGTTAGAACTCACTAGTTACCTCCATTAGTCAGTATTAGCTCCGTCTTAATTAATATTAATATTAGTCAATAGTAGCCCAATCTTAATTCTGGATGGAATAAATTCGAGTTCTGAGTTTCTATTGGGATTCTTTTTGGCTTTTGCTGTGCTACTTTAAACCTTTTCTACAGAATAATTTCAAGCTGATTGCTTTATCTTCTGGACCCCTTGTAAATTCACAAGCCCAGCTATTACCCCAGGACATTTGTGGCCTTTTGACTTTTCTGTGCCACTAAAGAGTGTGTGTATATTAGGAAATAATCATATACATAGCATCTACCCAATTATGTAGAGCTGTCAGTGTTACCCAAATTTTGCTTTATCTGTCAATAAACAGAGAACCATGTAAAGCAGACACCTTGTAGATTTCCAAATCAGAAATTCTGCTTTTCTTTTTGCCATCTCTTTAAACTTTCTCAGTCCAAATCTAGGGTTCCAGCCTGAGAATGAAGAACACAGAAGCTTCATTCTTTGGTTCACAAACTTACCTTCCTTTTACTCCTGCTTTCATTTTCTTTCCTTTTTTTCTTCACATTGTTCTCTTGGACTTTTGGAGATTTCCAGATCACTTCATGTTTGTGTCAAAACCTGAGTTCTCTTGTCTACTACCATAGAGTATTATTTAATCTCAGCTCTTCTTATGATAAGTGACATGCAAACAATATTGAAAAACTATTATTTTCTCAATGAAACTGGGAAACTCTCATTTTTATGCAAATTTTCCTTTATATGGAAATCCTCATTTTGAGACTGCAAGCTGATTATAGATTTCCAAGTCCTCTTCCCAGGTGAGACCACTTTCTACTTTTTGGAGCAAATAAAATGCTTAGACCAGCTTTGATGGTCAACTGCCACTAAGAAAAATGAAGTAAGGAATACATATATATACCTTAACTCTTTTTTTTTTTGAGTTGAAATCTCGCTCTATCACCCAGGCTAGAGTGCAGTGGGGTGATCTCAGCTCATTGCCACCTCTGCCTCCCAGGTTCAAGCAATTCTGCCTCAGTCTCCCTAGTAGCTAGGATTACAGGCACATGCCACCACGCGTGGCTAATTTTTGTATTTTTAGTAGAGACGGGGTTTCATCATGTTGGTCAGGCTGGTCTCGAACTCCTGACCTTGTGATCCACCCGCCTTGGCCTCCCAAGGTGCTAGTATTATAGGCATGAGCCACCGCGCCCAGCCTCCTTAATTCTTATCCCTATTATTTCTATTTACTTGAACTTAATGTACAAATCTCACCAATACTTCCTTTTTCTGCTTATTTTATTAAACTTATGTATAAAACCATATGATTGGCATTCAACAACAGTAAGTTAATTATCTGAGAACCAATCTCAGATGATGACTCCAAAAACACAATCAGGGTGAATGGTCCCAGTTTCAATTCTTTATAACTGAAAACAAACTGATGATGATTGAGTGTTCCTTACATTTCAGTAAATTTTAGACATGGCATGAAATGTTTAATGTAATTTTTTCAGTAGCACAAAGAATAGGACCCCTCAAATTCTTATATGGTTTTTACTATTCTTCTTGCAACTTCTTGCACGTAAAATCATTTTCTGCTTCTACTGTCTCTTAACAATTGACACACTTCTACTTTCACCTTCAAGAGATGAGAAAAAAAACTTACACAATTTTCTTAATATTCTCTACCTGCCTTCTCAAACTTGCTGTCTTTATTCATCCTATTCTTGCTCTTCCTCAATGAAAGAAATTGTTTTCTTTCTCAAGTTAACTTTTGCGTTGGAGCTCTGGATCTAATCTCCTTAGCTTTTCTAGTATTTAGACCGTTCTCTCTCTTGAATCCTCTTTTCTTTTTATTATATCTTCCCTGATCTTTGACTAGATTACTTTGCCATGGCATCCTTCCTCTTTCTCTGAATATTTACTGACTTCCATGTCTAAAGCCTGTCTACATTGCTGACTGTGCTCTGTCGACCGTCCAGTCACTTCTTAGACTCTCATGCTGGTATTTCTGCTCCACCTTCTTATGGGGCACATGCATTCTAGTGCATTCATTCTTCAAAGTTGTTGTGTAACAAAATCCCTCAGAAACCTAGTAAAGAATCTAGTCCCATACTCCTTAAAGTGGATAGGGCTGGGACCTCTCTATTTGTGTAAGTCTCCCAGATGGTTTTAAGACACATCAAATACTGGGAATTGCTGCTCTACAGGTTTTCAAGATCACTTCATAGTCTCCAGGAATATGTGATTTTTTTTACCACTTCAGTCTCCCCAAACTCTCTTTCTCTCCTTCAGTTCTGTAATAGAGTGCTTTCCTGGATTGGACACCACTTGAGCATTCTTAACTCTGGCAGGCTCTCAGGCTAGATTTGTTGAAATAAACCACATAAGCAATGTCCTTATAAAAAAATGTGGTCTTTAGTCTGCTTAGTTCAAACTCAAATTTTATTTTTGAAAAAAATTGCCTAAGTTTATTACTTTATCAGAATAACAACATAGATTTTTATTTTCAGTTCTACAAGCAAGTTATTTGAAATAAAAATCTTAATACTAATGCATTTTTCCCCTACTAGGCTGTGTTCATATTGGCATTTAGAAACTTAAATGATGACACATTTGCTTAAGAAAAAATTGATGTCTTGTAATTTTGTAATATTTTATTATTACTTTGCTGGTGACTAGATGAAGAATGCAGCACGTGGCTGTGATTCACAAATTACATTTCTAATTCAAGGGCATATTCAATCACTGAAACACAGTTTTAGAATTAATGTTCAAATTTCTAAATGTATTGAAATATTTGATAGAAAATTGAGTTGGGGGGGTCCTGTGGCTCTGTACCCCCTCAGAGAATCCTAATTGAAACCAAAGTCTAATGAAGCTAATAAAAATTTAGTAGATTGACAGTTGATTGCAAGAATATGTCTATTGCCAACTTACTAAAATTAATCTGTTCCATATGTAAAAACAGCATATAAGGGTATTCTTCTCTTAAGCTCATGTTATTTTAGCTTTCATACCTACCTTTGGATCCAAGTACTCTTATAAGATCATCTTCCCTGCAATTGCTGGTGATAATCCACACACAGAAGTACATGGGTGTGCACAGCTGTGTATGTATCATGAGCCTCCTACAAATAGAAGCACATACCTTTGTATTCATACACAAATACCCCCACGAAGATAACATACATATAAATTTAAATGTAACAAAGTTATATCAGGGTAGTGTTAAGCTGAGATATTTAAACCTACATAAATCAGGGAATTCAGAAATTGGGTCCTCACAGCAAAGTGAAATTAGCCCTGGTGTTATGTACTATGACAGGGTTTTTCCATTACACAGTCAGATAACCCTGCAAATGTGACATAAATATTTGGCAGATCTTCACTTTGCAAACATATGTTATTGTGTTCTGTTATATAAATGACTTCTATAATGTGGGTAATATTAAAAATGAAAGATCTTAGTTTTGTACATTCTATGTAAATATTTTACATATGAAACATAGCATTAATTTTGAAGGCATAACAATATGAAGGCGTGCCCTTTATAAGACAATGTTTGGTTTAACAATGTATTTGTAATGTTAACAAAATGACAAATGTTAAATGAGTAAGTGATAAATAGAGTGACAAGTGATAATCATAAGTGATAAAGCATACATTTGGTAAATATAAACAATATCTCTGTTCATAAAACTGTTTTGTTTTTAGTTTGTAATCTCATGAAAAGTTATGTACTTGGATACAATAAGCCGATGGAATTGCCTGAAAACAAAATGAATGCAGAGTCTTAGACATAGACATTTAAACTTCTTATTTTTTGTGTATAGTAATGTATATTTAAAATAAATTTGACATTAATGGTATTTTATTGTTGCTTCTAATTTATGATAAAAATATAAATACCCACCAAAAATATAAAATATGCATTGAATATATGTCTTGCAAATTATCATCCAATTGCATAAGAAAAAATTTCAGTGAAATGCAATTATTTGCATTTTTGGTTGTTTATAATTTTTAAACATAATAAAATTGTAGAAAACTACTCTCATTTTTAATCTTCAATTGTAATTAATTAAATATACAAATTTTATATCAAATAATATATAACACTGGATATGGATTCATAGCAAATGAAAGGTGACTTTCTATTAAGTCATACAATCTCATACTATGAGCAATTTAGTCTCCAAACCAATCATTGACTCAGTAAATGGTCATTTTTATAGCAACAGGAGGCAGCCAAATGCCTAGGCAGACAGGGGAGGTTCCCCAGTGAAACCTCACCTTCAAGCCAAAAAACAGCCTGAAATCTAAAAGAATGGACTGCTGCTGCCAGATCAAACGGGCTATCCACAGTGAAAACTTCTGTTCCTGTTTGCCTGGCCTTTCCCAATTGATTCTTTCTGAATAATGCCTTCTAATCAATTGAATGTTGCCTTTTCCAATACTACCTACAGCCTGCCCCTCCCCTGCTGTGAGCCCATAAAAGCCCTGAAATCAGCCACAATGGGGGGATTTTCCTGCCTTTAGCAGGGGATCCCCCATGTCCTCTCTGAGGAAAGCTGTTTCATCACTCAATTAAACTCCACCCTTTGCTCAGTCTTCAATTGTCAGCATATCTTCATTCTTCTTGGACACTGGACAAGAGCCTGGGACCCACCGAGTTCAGGTACCCAGAATGGCAATCACACTCACTGGCAGAGGGCAACCATCCCACACGAGCAGGCCAGGGGCCCACTGAGCTGCAAACATGTCTCAGCCCATCAGGCTGTATTAGCACATAAACACCCCATCTAGGGCTTGAAGTTCACGGGCACTCTTGTCTGGGTGCTGCCCATGTTCCCCTTGAGGTGACATGCCTGGTCTGGCCATGGGTCCCACATGGAGCTTGTTCCTGTGTTGGTACCTATAGTGTCTGGAAGGATCCTGCACTCACTAACTCACATGCTCCTTCCCACAGGGGTTGAGCAGGTAGGCCGAGAAGATGGAACACGCCAGCAATGAGTTGGTCAAAGGGGCTGAGAGACAATTCCTGTGTCAATTTGGAGTTCTATTTTGTGCCAGGGGCTGTGCTGGTTCAGAAGATTCTAAAATTACTTAAACAATATGAACACTTCTCTAAATTTTCTATCCAGCAGGGAAGATAGTCATTCAAATCATAACTGTATGCGGATGAAGATGCACACATCTTTTCTATTGTTTATAATAGAATATATAATAATTGCTAATATTTGTTGACAGTTTATGTAGCAAGTATCACATTAAGGATTTAACACCCATTAATTTGTTTAATCTTCACACTAATACAGTGGGATTGATAATAGTATTCATGTATTATAGTGGAGGAAGCTGAGGAATAGACCTAATGTAGCATGTTTAAGGTCACAAAAATTATCCAGTGTGAATTTATATGCAATACATAAAAATAAAAATCTGTGGATCGGTAAAGAACAAAATAATAATATTATTAACAATCTAATAATCAAAATATAGATTGTATAATAGTGGAAGTTTTTGGCTATTAAAGATTCACCAAAATTGATAATAAGACAATCTTTAAGCTATTATCTGATAAAGATACTCTTCTGCTTTGGACTTCTAAAACAAACTACCATAAAATGGGTGGCTCATAATAGCAGAAATTTATTTCTCACAGTTCTGGAAGTGGGGAGATCTCACCATTCTACCATGTGAGAACTGTGAATGAAAAATAAATCTTGGGGCTCCAACATTCATCTAAATCTTGGGGCCCTAAAACTAAGCAAAAGAAAAAAGTCAATTTGGCAACTGCTTGGGCAAGTTTCCAACATGTCTTTTCCCATTCTGTTCAAGGTCCTCCCTCCGCTCACTGAGACAAATGCATGTCTGCTTGCCTCCTTTGGATTGGCTAATCAGAAACTCAAAAAAATGCAACCATTTTTCTCTTACCTACCTATGACCTGGAAGCCCTTTCCCATTTTGAGTTGTCCCACCTTTGCTTCGAGTTGTTCTGCCTTTCTGGACCAAAACAATGTTCATCTTACATATACTGATGGATGTCTCATGTCTCCCTAAAATATGTAAAACCAGGTTGTGCTCATACTACCTTGGGCACATGTCTTCAGGACCTCCTGAGGCTGTGTCACAGGTGTATGTCCTTAACTTGGGCAAAATTAACTTCCTAAATCGACGGAGACCTGTCTCAGATATTCGGGGTTCACAGGATACGGTGAAAAGATGCCTATCCGTAAACAGGGAAGCCAACCCTTATGCGAAAACAAATCTGATGGTACCCAATCTTCAGAATTGTGAGAAATGGATTTCTCTTGTTTGTAAACCACCCAGTTTATCATAGTTTGTAATAGCAGCCCAAACAAACTTCAACAGTCTCCTTAACAGATAATGCTGTTTTAAAGATCATCTTACACATCAAAATTAAAAATGGTCTCTCATTACTTAACACCTCTTCTGTTTTTATTTTTTCTATGATTACCTTAAAATAACTTTGTACAGTGATATTTTTGCATTAAGATCTCAACAAAGCCAATTTTGCAATGGTATATGTATTCATTGGTTCTCACACTGCTATGAAGAAATACCTGAGAGTGGGTAATTTATAATGGAAAGAGTTTTAATTGACTCACAGTTCTGCATTGCTGGGGGGGCCTGAGGAAACTTACAATCATGGTGGAAGGCAAAAAAGCAGCAGGCACCTTCCTCACAGGGCAGCAGGACAGAGTGACTTTGAGCAGTGGGGGTGCCAAATGCTTATAAAACCAGCAGTGGGAGTGCCAGATGCTTTAAATCTCATGAGACTCACTCACTGTCATGAGAACACCATGGGAGAAACCACCTCCATGATCCAATTACCGTCAATGGTCCCACCCTTGACACGTGGGGATTATGGAGGTGATAGGGATTGAAATTCAAAATGAGATTTGGGTGAGGACACAGCCAAACCGTATCAATATATCTTCAGGATCTATTCTTACTCTATTTTTGTTGTTGTTGTTGTTATCTGCCTCATTTGTCCTGGAAGATCTTCACATTCTGCATGTGTCTGAATATGTTCTCCTGTCATTTAATGTGTTCTTCCATCTGCTTCATTTCTGGCACACTGATAGCCCTTATATTTTGACCACGGTTGTGTCTTTTCACTGTTGTTGGAACGGGTATTCAAATGATGGTGCTGTGTACTTCCTTTTATATTTCCATCGGGCAGAACATAACTTCTGTCTGACCCACTTCAATTCACTTTCCAAGGCCCAGTCCTTATTTTGCCTCTTTAGGACACATTATTGAATTGTCCTAGTACTCCTCTAAACACACATGGCCCCTTATGAAGATTTCTTTCTACCAACTAAAATTGTGTGTTTGCATGTGTGCATTCTGCTGTCCTTGACTGTAAATGTTTCCACCTTAGTGACCATGCTTTTATCATATTTGTATTTTCAATGTCTGATGATGGGCATTACATACCACACGGCCTGGTATGTTTAGGATGAAAAATCGTTTTAAATATTAGGTTACATAAATACAATACTTAGCAGAGTTATATAGCCCAACCAATGCTTCCTGAGCACAGAGATACAACCTGTGCTCAGGAAGCACCATTCACTAAGCAGCCTCCTGATAGGTCTCTACAGCTTTAGTAGCTTTTCTATTGCTGTTGTAACAAATCACCACACACTTAGTGCATTAAAACACTATACACTTATTATCACACATTCTCCATGGGTTAGGAGCTCAGGCATGGTTTAGCTGGATCTTCTGTTCAGATCTCGCAGGATTAAATCAAAGTGTCCATCAGACATGCAAACCTCATCTGAAGCTATTGGCCCTTTTCCAAGCTCGCTTTTTGTTGGAAGAATGGAAGAATTGGTGTGTGTGTGTGTGTGTGTGTGTGTGTGTGTGTGTGTGTGTGTGTGTGTCTGTGGTTGTAGGACCAGCTTCTCTCCCTATTTTAATCTTCATCATGGGCAAAGAGTCATTCTCAGCTTCCAGAGGCCTTTCCCTATTTACCAACGGTTCAGAAGCTGCCTGTTTGCCCTCTTCCTCAGAGCCAGCAAAACTCATCCCTCTGACTTCTCCCACTAGCCACAGAAAACTCTGCTTTTAAAGGACTCAAGAGATGATGTCAGGCCCACCCAGATGATTTCTGCATTTTAAGATGAAATGACTTGAAACTTGCATTAAATCGGAAAAATCCCTTCCCAGCAGTACCCAGATTAGTGTTTGATTAGACAGGGGACAGGAAGTCTTGGCTGTGGGCCACCTTAGAGTTCTGCCTACCACAAGCTTGTCAAACAAAACCTTTTCCTTGAGGCCCCTTTGTCAGTTTGTGACATTCCCTTGAAGCCTTATCCAAGCTCCTCTCATGCTTGATTCTCTCCCTTTCCTTAAGTCCTAGTAGAAATATTCGTTCTTCTCAAGAGTGTTCTTTAATTATTTTATTTAAGTAGCTATGTCCAACCTTGTGCCTTATTTTCCCATCACGACATGCTATTGGCTTCATAACATTAAACACAATGTCTATTTTTTCAATTAACTTACTTGTTTATTGCTTCTCCCTCTTTAGAATATAGAATCTGTGAAACCAAGAAACTTGCATGCCTTATAATAAGTGCCATGCCCAGGTGGGTGCGTGATATTTAATTAGAAAATATTTATTATTGAATAAATGAAAGAATACTAGCCTCTGAATATATATACATATAATTTACTTTCTAAAGATAACCAATTGCTACTCCAACATAAAACCTATACGTAAGTGGAATTGCAAAAGCCTTAAAATTAAATTCGTGATTCTTTTATCTTGAAAAAACCAACCTTGGTATTAACTTTTAATGATAAACTTAGAAAAATAATATGATAAAAAAGAGAAAAGTACAAGTAGTGTGTATCTTTTTAATAAACCATCACACATATTGCTCTCTTCCAGACAAAAACATGCTCACATACTTCTTAAGCTTTCTTCTGCTTGGAAAAGATGATGCATTAAGAAAGAGCTCTGGTTATAGATGAAGTGGGAAATTAGAGAAGGAATTCATATTTTTCGAAGCTGGAGAGATTAGCATTTTCTTTTTCAGTCAAGAGCTGGGATTTTCATGCCCCCATAATCTTATTCTTTAGAAATGATTTGCATTTGCATTTAGCAGAGTGGAGTATTAAAACCAAGTACCCTTCCTTGCCTCTTAGCTTTTTTCAACTTCTAACCAAAGTGGACAAATTAAGGACTTAGTTTTCAGTGGGATATTATTATGCACTGTTTCTTTTGTTTTCTCTCTTCAGGAGAATTAAGCCTAAGTGACTTGCTACTCTTCACAATGAATGCTAAAGCTTACGTTGCTTTGTGATATTTCACGTTTTAACAAATCATATCTTCAACATAACTTTAATGCTGTGGAATAAAGGGAATATATTTCTGGCACTTTTATTCTTTCCTCTTCATCATAAGATCTCTGAAGCTTGCAAGTCTTTTGTTTAGTCTTTCTTTTATCAGGATATTTGAAAAGGCAGTGATGTTAGTTAAAGCAGGTCCTTTGTGTTAATCTCCAACCCACCCGCACTGTTAAGGCTTCCTGTGGGGCTCTGGCAACCCAGTTTTCCTTCTTAGACAACTTCTCTATCTCCTCTGACAGTGGGAGCCCAGTAGCTTAGGAGACTGAACTGTGTGCTTTTCCTCTGCTACCGCTATTAATAAACTCTAATGTTTATGACTCCATCTTATGGGGTATTTTTCTTTCATTTCCTTCTTCTTTTTTTTTTTTAATTTATAAGAATGTCCTGAATTATTAAGCACTCCGAAGTTTTAGTCTATGCTAGACATTTTACATAAATATTTCATTTAATTCACACAATTCTGTGAAGTAGGTTTTGTTTGTTGATGCTTTTTTTTTTTTTTTTTTTTTTTTTAGAAAATAAGACTAACATAAACTTGCCCTGTATTTTATAGATGAAAAGTAGAAAGACTAGAATTTAAATCTGCCTGACATCTGAGCCCAGAATAATGATTGAAACCTTCAAATACACCTCAGTGTCTGTCCTCATCATCTGAATTGTTCACTCTGTACTTACTATCTGTTACACTATCTGTTACACTAAGTACATTATTATCTTTTTGTATGGTTATGCTCATTTCTCCCAGGATACTCAAAACAACTCTCAGAAAATCCCATAGTAACTCCTCAGGGACTCACATCTGAAAGAAGTGCTAAACAAATGTTTCTTGACAGATGGTTTTGGTGTTACCCTGTTTGGCCTAGGTGGATTTCTTTTCTTAACTATGATAAAACATATATAATATCAAATTTGCCATCTTAGTCATTTTAAGTGTACAGTAGTGTTCACTATATGCAAGTTATTGTGCAACAGATCTCTAGAACTTTTTCATCTTGTGAAACTGAAACTCTCTATTTAATAAATTCCATTTTCCTCTCCCCTCCAACCCCTAGCAGCCACTGTTCTATTATGTTTGAAGAGTTTGACCGCTTTAGATATCTCATATAAATTGAATCATGCAGTATTAGTCTTTTTGTAAATAGTTTATTTCAGTAAGCATAAGAACTCAATGAGGCCTATTTTTGCAATGGTATATAAAATATAAATATATAGAAAAGAATACACCTTAAGGTGTATTCTTTCTTGTTCAACCTATGTGTTTCCTTAATATCCAAAGTTAATCTTTTGCAGAAAGCATATTGTTGTATCTTGCTTTTATGTTCATTCAGCCACTAACTCTGTATCATTTGATTGGAAGTAAAATTTACATTCAAAGTAATGACTGATATGGAAGGACTTCCTATTGCTATATTGTTAATTGTTTATTTTATGTCTTGTAGTTTGTCCATCTTTTTTTACTTTTGTTGTTTTCCTTTGCCTATTATTGAATTTTTGGTAGTAACATGCAGTGATTTCTTTCTCATTTTCTTTTATGTATTACCTATAGCTATTTTCTTCATGCTTACCATGAAGACTATAGAAAATCTAATACTTATAACCATCTGTTTTAAGCTGATAACAATCTATTACATAGAAAAACTCTATTCCTTTACATCCTGCCTCCCCCCATATTGTATTATCAATATTATAAACGAAGTCTTTTTATATTTTGTGTCTATTAAATTAGTTTTGCAGTTATAGCTGTTTTTATTCTTTTGTCTTTTAAATTCTTCTCCCAAATTAAAGGTGATTTATTCATCACAATTATAAGATTACAGGATTCTGTATTTATGTATTTGCCTTACCAGAGAGCTTTCTATTTTCAAATGCTTTTTGATTGCGGTCTAGCATCTTTTCATTACACATTGAAATACTTCCTTTACATTTCTTCTAATGTAAGCCTAGTGCTGATGAATTCTATCAGCTTTAGTTCATTTAGAAAGGTCTTCATTCCTCTTCCATTTTTGAAGGATAGTCATGCTAGCTATAGTATTCTTAGTTGACAGATCATTTTTTTTTTCCTTTCAATACTTTGAATGTAACATCCACTTCCTTCTGCTCTACAATGGTTCTGCTGAGAAATCTGCTGATGATCTCATGACAGGTTTCTTGTATATGAAAAGTTACTTTTATCTTGCTGCTTTCAAGATCCTCTCTTTGTTTTTGAGCTCTGACAGTCCAGTTATAATATGTCTTGGTATGTCCCTCTTCGGGTTCATTCTACTGGAGTCCTTTGAGCTTGTTGATTTTTGATGTTCTTTCCTTCTTCAGATGTTGAAAGTTTTCAACCATTACCTTTTCAAATAAATTCTCTGATGCTTTCTTCTTTCTTCGCATTCTGAGACTCCCATAATACATATGTTTTCCACTTAATGGTGTTCCATAGTTCTCCCAGTCTTTCTTCATTTTTCTTTATACGTTTTGTCTTTGTTTCACTGATTCAGTAATTGCAAATGACCTGTCTTCAAGTTCCCTGATTGATTTTTCTGTTTGACCAAGTCTTCTGTTTAACCCCTCTAGTGAAATTTTAACACAGAATTTCTATTTGGTTCTTTTGTATACTTTTAATCTCTGTTGATATTCTCATTTGTTTCATGCATTATTTTCCTTATTTCATTTAATTTTCTGTGTTCTTTTGTAGCTCACTGAGTTTAACACAATTGTTTTGAATTCTTTTTCAGAGAATTAATAAATCTTCATTTTTAGGGTCATGTCTGGAGATTGATGTTTTCTTGTATTGGGCTTTTTTTCTGTATTTTCGTATGCCTTATTATTTTTTCTGAGATTTGTGCATTTGAAAAAGCAGCCACTTCTTCCAATATTTTAGAACTATCTTTATACAAGGAAAGACCTACATCAATCAGCCCAGCTACAGATTCTCAAGACCTCTCAAACATTTTCTGGGAATGGATCTTCTGTTTGTACATGTGATTTCCCATTTATAAAAGTTTGCCAGTTTCTTTTTTAATACCCCATACTCTCATGCTGTCTCTACTGTCTGTTTACAGTACCACGAGTTTTCTGGTGCTGCAACAACCCTCCTGGGTCTCCTTTGTTCTCAGGCACTCCCAGGTATCTAAAGTATGCCGTTTTCTAGTTAGCACTTCAAGTCAGGAAAGACAGAAACCAAACACTTAGAAAGTTACTTCAAAAGCTGAACCATTGGACATATATTTCACTCTTCTCTCTCTTTCTCCCAAGGAAAAGCTGCTAGTTAAGAGTTTTCTTCTAATTGGGCCAGCATGTACTGGCTTGGGGAAGGAACTACAGTTTGTGAAATGAAATGGCTTTCCTTACACATTTTAATGCAGGTCTTCTTGGCAATCTGGCTGTTTTTGACTTTGTCTGAAGTACTGTAAATTCTTAGTGGTTTCTGGAGTCCTTATAAAGGCTTTTTAGACTTTATACTGTTTAGTAGCAAGGGTCTCTGTGGGAAAACAAAGTCTAAAACTTTTTATTCCACCATTTTGCTGAAGTCCCTCTTCTATTCATTTATTTGTATCTATGTTATTATCAAAACCTCAATCCAACTTTCTTTCACACCTCCTTTTAATAGTACTTTTTTCCCATAATTCCTGATCTCTTTCAAAAATGAGAGGTTTAAATATACTATTTGGTTTATGTAATTTTCTCTGAGTTTGTTCCTAACTTTCATTCTGTTTCTCCAATGAAACCAAGTGTTCCCAAAGAATAAATCTGATCAGTGTAAGCTGGGAAATATAAACACTTTAGGCTAAATTTTTCCAGATTTATTTTTTTAACAAACTTATAGCTATCTTTCAATATCTCTGAAGTTTCATTGTTTTCATTAAGAAGAAATATACACATTCCAGATGTATCATGCATATTTTAAATTATGTGCTAATAGTTGTAATAAAATGATCATAATATAGCTATTTGTTGATGTTCATTTCAAATGAAATCTTCTAATGAACTGGGTATTTAAGGGGAAAATATAAGAAAAAGCCACATGTTCTTTAAGTATTTCCTAATCATTCAATCATGATGAGTCTGATGGAAGATAAAATAATAGCAATTATCCTCAGTGAAGTGAGTAATTTAGAATTTATTACTCCAAACTCCAAGTTTTTGAAAACTCAACCACAAAAAATCTAAACTTGGCATTGGTTTCTTAACTCTCAACTCAAAAGATGTAAAATTATATTTTGATGAAGATCATTTGTAGCATAAGAAGTAGTTACTTAATTAATTTTTCACATTAGCTGTGGTAATTGCTTTACTCAGCTCATTTAAATAGTAGCACTCTTTCTATATTCTCAGGCTTCAGCTGTTTCTATAAACTGGTGCATGAGCCAAAACAAATATATTAATGTAGAGATGATAAATAATTAAGTAAAAAATATAAAATGGACAAGGAGAATCTTCATAAAAATTAAGCAACAGTTATGATTTTTTTTTTTAACCACAGTAGAATATTGCACAGATTATATTCCTACACCACTACTTCCATGCACACACTTAAAAGGCTTAGGCACTTTATAAATGTTTTATAGTTATTGATTGATTAATGAAACAAAACAATTCCATAAAATAGATTCTGTAATTATTGCCATTTTTCAAAGACTAAAACTGAGGTATAGTGTAGTTAAATAATTTGTCTAAAGTTAAAAAAAGTAGTTATCTTAGAAATTAAAAATATAGAATTTGATTCCACACCAAAATTAACCATGATCTTCGGTACACTGAGTACAGGCTATATGCACTCCACCCCTACTTCCATGCACACATTACATACACAGAGGCACATACAGTTATTTCTCATTATTCATGGGGGATATGTTCCTGGACCTCCCACAAATACAAAAATAACAAAAGTGATATAAAATTGCATAACATTTGCATATAGTTTACGTGCATTTTTTTTGTATGCTCTAAATCGTCTCTAGGTTATTTATAAGACCTAATACAATATAAATCTATGTCTGTAGGTATTACATGGTTAGATAATGATGGCAAGGAAAATGTCGGTATATGTACTGTACAGATACAATTTTTTCTAATATTTCTAATCTGTGGTTGGTTAAATCTACAGATGTGAAAGACTTGAATAGAGAGGGCCCACTGTTTAGTTATTTTTACTAATATACTTCTGGAATTACATGCATGTATTTTTAATTGGTTCAATAATACAATAAAATCTGTATGATATTCATTTCCATTTTATAATTAACAAAACTAATATGTATAAGTAGTTAATTTTCTTAGAAACACTAGGTGAATAAGTTTCAGAATCTGGATCTGAAGCCAGTGCTTTCTGATTCTAAAACATGGCTTTATCTTGGATGCCTACTCGGAACTGAACTGAGTTCCTTCCAAAATTCACATGTTGGACCCCTAGTCCCTAGTGAGACTTTTTTGGAGAGAAAGCCTGTGAGGAGGTGATAGAGATTAAATAAGGTCATAAAATGGGTCTTTAATCCAATAGGACTTGTGGCCTTATAAGAAGAGAAAGATGTAACAAAGTCCTCCCTCTACTAAGTGCGAACATGTGAGAAGGCAGCCATCTGCAACTTTAGAAAGAGAGCCTTCACCAGAAATCAAATTAACTGGCCCCTTAATCTTGAACTTTTCCACTGGAGAACTCTGAGAAATTAATTTCTGTTGTTGAAGCCAGTCAGTCTGTGGTATTTAGTTATAGCAGCCCAAGTAGACTAATGTAGTGCCATTTTCATTCTCAACTAAACACTAAGACTCTCTCTATCTGTAGGTTTCTTAATAAAAACTGGTCAGGTGCGGTGGCTCAAGCCTGTAATCCCAGCACTTTGGGAGGCCGAGGCGGGTGGATCACGAGGTCAAGAGATCGAGACCATCCTGATTGACATGGTGAAACCCCATCTCTACTAAAAATACAAAAAATTAGCTGGGCATGGTGGCGTGTGCCCGTAATCCCAGCTACTCAGGAGGCTGAGGCAGGAGAATTGCCTGAACCTAGGTGGCGGAGGTTGCAGTGAGCCAAGATCGCGCCATTGCTCTCCAGCCTGGGTAACAAGAGCGAAACTCTGTCTCAAAAAATAAATAAATAAATAAAAATAAAAATGACACAGGACTCTACCTAGGGGATTTCAAAAACTGTAATGGCAAAGTGTGATGGTTTATAGTGACTCTAATCCACTCTATATCAGTTTGCTGTGGCTGCTGTAGCAAATTACCATAAAAATTGTGTTGTAAAACAATAGAAATGTATCTTCCCTCAATACTGAAGCACAGAGGGCCAAAATGAAGGTGTTGGCAGGCCACAGTCACTACTGACGCTCTAGGGAAATATTCTTTTCTTGCCTTTTTCATCTTCTGGTGGCTGTCAACATTCTTTGCCTTGTGGCTTCCTTCTAATCTTCAAGGCCAGAATCCTCAAGTGTCTACCTGTTTTTTCTTCACATAACCTACCCCTCTGTGTGTAGTAAAATGTCTGTCTCCCTCTTATAAGGATAGAAATGATTTCTTTTAAGGCCCAGCTGGTTAATACAGAACAATCTATCCATCTCAAGATCCTTAATTTAATCACGTTTCAAGGTTTTGCATTGTCTTTGCTGTTGACATATAAGAAAATATTCACAAGTTCCATGGATTAGAAATAGGATATCCTTTGGAGGGAGAAGCATATATTTCAGTCTACCACATATTATAACTCAAAATTATTAATATTTTATCCATTTTTACCACATTCTTTGGACTCCAGGAAAAAAGAAATTCTACATCCTTGCCAGACTAATTGCAACACCTGTAGTGGGGATCCCATTTCTTGTGGTTTTATTTCATGACCTTTTCCCATTAATTGTCCCTTTACTCTTTATTTTGCATTAGTCTCTCCTTTTATATGGACTCCTTTCCAAAGACTAAAATGATGTATACATACATCTTTACACCTTTGTTTTAATGCTATCAAAAACAAAAGCAAAAAACTGTTAGTCTTCATTTAAATATTTTTTCCATAAAAATTTTGCTCCATTTCTCTTTTTTTTTCATTCCCAAATTTCTTAATTACACCAACATTTGTAATTCTTCAATAAGATATTTCTGATGTTTCCCTATTGCTTTTAGAATGAAAGTTCAGGTTGTTTAACAGAACATTAAATATAGCTTCAATGTCAATTTTCTACTTGTGATTTTGGTTTCTTCTATTCATGATATACTACTGTGACTAAATTCACCCCAAAATGCATGTGATGAATTAAATAGGAGCGCTGATTCCTTTATACCACACTTCCACTTAATATGAGGAGGCTGTATGACTACTTAGCCAATATGATGAACTTTAGATTTTAAATCCTCTGCTAGTGTCCAGGATAAGACCTTAACATAACAGACTGGCAGCATCCATATCTGTCTCTGCTAACTCTCTCCAGGAGCCCTCATCTACCATGTGAGGAGGCTGGCTATCCTAACTAGGCTTGGATGCCATGCATTGTTGCTACAATCAATAGTCCAAGCTTAGTCTATTCTTCCTATCATCTTTGACAAAGTTTTAAATATAGAAGTGAAAGTGGCACCACACATAACCTTTAAACTAGTCAAAAACCAAAACCAACAGGTTTCAAGACATTACTTTGTTAATCTCTTTTAAAATCAAGCAATTCTAAGAATCTTAAAGACATTATTTTACAGAAGACCCACACAGGGTTGTTTTGTTTTGTTTGAGACAGAGTCTTACTCTGTCACCAGGCGCCAGGCTGGAGTACAGTGGCGCGACCTCGGCTCACTGCAACCTCCGCCTCCCGGGTTCAAGCAATTCTCCTGCCTCAGCCTCCCGAGTAGCTGGGACTACAGGCGCAGGCCACCAAGCCCAGCTAATTTTTTTGTATTTTTAGTAGAGACAGGGTTTCACCATGTTGGCCAGGATGGTCTCGATCTCTTGACCTCGTGATCCTCCTGCCTCGGCCTCCCAAAGTGCTGGGATTACAGGCGTGAGCCACCGCGCCCGGCCATTTTGTTTTGTTTTTAAAGAGAGAGAAGAGCCTATCCAATCAAATAACCTAACAATATTAATGAAACCTGTAAACTTTTTATGAAAACTATGTCACTTACAAAGAACAATAGCTTAGAATGAAAGGAACACAGAGAGCACAAAATAAATAGAGATCTTATAGCCCACCTAGTCTTCTAAACAACCACAGGAAGCCTGGGTAGTTACAAACATAGGCCAAAAACAATAATTCAAAGGAGAAAACCCAGGGGCTAGAGCTAAAATTTACAGAATACATTTCCAGGAAGCAGGACTCAGCTTTAATCATGAAATTGGTGACATTTTCCAGACTGGGTTTCAAAGTTTCTATGAACAGAGACTGTTATGTGGCTATGAATTTCCGTTTTGAATGGGAATGGCTATTGTGGTTACACTGCCTCTGTCTTATCATTGTACATTGTTTTATGTTATGTTTTGTTTTTCCTGGATCAGGAATCAGCAGGCGACTTATCAACTTAGTTCATGCATTTATAGGACGAGAGAGAATATGCTAAAAAATGGTATGTAAGGAGCATCATAACACCTAGATCTAGTTTAGATTACAAGATTCAGGAATCTGAGTTAATGCTGTATTGGGAGAAAGCTTTAAAGGTGTGAGGATAGAGTTAATGTATTTGTCATGGGGAGAAATGATAAAGAGATAAATTCAGCAAGATAATATAACAGTTACAAATATATATACGCACTCAACACTGGAGTGCCCAGATACATAAAGCAAATATTATTGGAGAAAAAGAGAGAGAGATACCCCAATACAGTAATAACTAAAGATTTTAACTCTCTACTTTTATCATTGGACAAATCTTCCAGAAATAAAATCAACAAAGAAATATCAGATTTAATCTCTCCTCTTATGGCCTTTGTCTTGAAATCTATTAGGTCTGAAGTAAGTACAGCTATTCTTGCTTTATCTTTTTTTTTCATTTCCATTGGCATGAAATATCTTTTGTCATCTCTTTATTTTCAGAAGACCCAAAATTACCCTAAGCAAAAAGAACAAAACTAGAGAACTAACATTACTAGACTTCAAATTGTACAACAGAGCTATAATAACCAAAATGGCACAGTACTGACATAAAAACAGACACATAGATCAGTGGAACAGAATAGTGAACCCACAGATAAACCTATACCTCTACTATGAATTCATTTTTGACGAAGTTGCCAAGACCATACGTTGAGGAAAGGGCACTGTCCTCAATTAATGGTGCTAGGAAAACTAGACATTCATATGCAAAAGAATGAAACTAAAGCTATATCTCTCACCATATATAAAAATAAAATATCAAAATGAATTAAAGAAACCTATGACTTCAAACTATAAAACTACAAAAGGAAACACTGGGGACAGTCTTCAGGACATTGGAACAGGCAAAGATGTCTTGGATAATATCCCATAGCACCAACAACCAAAGCAAAAATGGACAAGTGGAATCATGTCAAGTTAAAAAGCTTCTACACAGCAAAGGATACAATCAACAAAGTGAAGAGACAACACACAGCATGGGAGAAAATACATGCAAACTACCTGTATGACAAGGGATTAATAACCAGAATAGGTAAGAAGCTCAAAAAACTATAGAAAAAAAATTAATAACCCAATTTAAAAATGGGCAAAAGGTCTGACTAGACATTTCTCCAAAGAACATACACAAATGACAAACAGATATATAAAAAAGTACCCAACATCAATGATAATCAGAGAAATCCATGTCAAAACTACAGTAAGTTGTCATCTCACTCCAGTTAAAATGGCTGATATCCAAAAGTCAGGCAATAACAAAGGCTGGTGAATATGTGGAGAAAACGGAACCCTAGTACACTATTGGTGGAAATGCACTTTAATACAACAACTATGAAGGATGGTTTGGTGGCTCCTCAAAAAAATAGAGCTACCATACAATCCAGCAATTCCACTCTTAAATATATACCCAAAAGAATGATAATCAGATATATATTGAAAAGCTATCCGCACTCTTATGTTTGTTGCAGCACTATTCACAATAGCTAATATTTGTAAGTGACCTAAGTATCCATCAAAATATGAATAGATAAATAACATGTGGTACATATACACAATGGAGTACTATTAAGCCATAAACAAGAATGAGATCCTGTCATTTACAACATCATGGACAAAACTGGAAGTCATTACATTAAGTAAAATAAACCAGACACAGAAAGACAAACTTTGCATGTTCTCACTTATTTGTGGAAGCTAAAAATTAAAACAATTGAACTTATGGAGATAGAGTAGAAGGATGGTTACCAGAGGATGGGAAGGGTAGTAGGGCTATAGGGCAAGGGGATGACTAATGGTTACAAAAAATAGTTTAAAAAATGAATAAGTATTTGATAGCACACATGTGACTATATTAAAAATAATATAATTATACATTTTAAAATAAATGAGTATAATTGGATTGTTTGTAACAAAGCATAAATGCTGGAGGTAGTGGATACCTCATTTTCACTGATGTGGTTATTACACATTGTGTGCCTCTATCAAAATGCCTCATATAACCCATAAATACAAACACCAATTATGCATCCACAAAAATTTAAAAAATACATTAATTAGATACATTCTTCATTTAAATGCCTTAAAATCGATTAAAAATTAAATTAGAGAAATAAAATGCCAGGTCAGGTGTTGAGGCTCATACCTATAATCCTGGCACTTTGGGAGGTGGAGGTGGGTGGATGACTTGAGTACAGGAGTTTGAGACCAGCCTGGGCAACATGGCGAAACCCTGTCTTTACAAAAAATACAAAAATTAACTGGACATGGTGGTGCATGCCTGTAGTCTTGGCTACTTGAGAAGGCTGAGGAGATGGTAGGAGCCTGGGAGGCAGAATATCCAGTTTGACAGCAATTTCTGTCATCAGTCTTTTAAAATTTTCATTGTAGAGATCTTTCACTTCTTTGCTTAAAGTTATTCCTAGGGATTTTTTTGCAGCTATTATAAATGAAATTGCTTTACTGATTTCTTTTACAGATTATTTAATATTGGCATATATAATTGCTACTGATTTTTGTGTGTTGATTTTGTATCTTGCAATGTTCTTCAGTTTATTGATCAGTTCTAAATGTTTCTGGTGGAAGATTTTCTAAATATAAGACCATGTCATTTGCAAACAAGCACAATTTGACTTTCCTTCTTTTCAATTTGTATGTCTTCTATTTCTCTCTCTTGCTTAATTGCTCTCTCTAGGTTTTCTAGTACTATAACATAAAAATAAAAAGGGTGAAAATGTGCATCCTTGTTTGTTTTAAACCTTAGGGAAAAGGCTTTCAGTTTTTCCTCATTCAGTATGATATTATTAGCTGTGGGTATGTCATATATGATTTTTGTTGATTGAGGTATGCTCTTTTTAAATGCAGTTTATCGAGAGTTTTTATCACAAAGGGATGTTAAATTGTATCGAGTGCTTTTTCTGCATCTACTGAAATGGTCATATGGTTTTCTCCCTTGGTTCTGATCATACAACATATCATGTTTATCGATTTGCATATGTTGAAACAGCCTTGATTCACTGGGCTGAAACTCATTTGATCATGCAAAATGATCTTTTAAATGTGTTATTGGGTTTGGTTTGCTTGTACTCTGCTGAGGATTTTTGCATCTATAGGATTCTTTGTGACTTTATAAAAAGCAGATAAAATAAGTGACAAAATGTACTTTCTGGAAAAATAATTAAATTTAATTATATATCTACACAATTACTATATCTCAGGTCTAAAAGAATTGGTACATTCCTAAGACATCTATGGGTAAAATTATTTTCTCTGTCCACATTTGCTCCTGATTCTCTTATTTTCTTGGTCATATTCTGTTACAACTTTTAGTTAGAATAATCTTTGTTCATATAGGGCAGAAAAAGTTATTTTTCAAGTTACAATTTCAATACAAATGGCATCATATTGCAACTTTGTACAAAAATGCCAGGCATGTTTTTATTATTATCTAGAAATATTATTCCTGATGATTCTTGGTGCTCCCACCTCTTTGTCTTTCTTTCTATATTTCTGAGTCTATTAGAATGTGGAAATCGGTTTACTATAATGATTATTCTAATTGGAAAAACAGTTTCCAAACTGCACCAGTCCCTAAAATGAGACTTGTTACTCCTTGAGTAATACTCTCAAATCTCCTTTCTACTGATAAAGATAATGAAGCCTATGGGCAATGACTGAATGAAGTCTTAGAGAAAACAGGATAATACATGTAATATATTCAAAGATGCAATTATGTATCATGCATTGGGTGCCAAGATATAGAAAAGTAAAGGGTATTTTTATGATATTCTGTATTTTTTTAAATGTTGTTTGAATAGGAAGATGGCACTTTTATATGCAGATAATTTCTAACATCTTTTATGGTTTCAAAAATAAAAGAATATCCATGTAGTTGCTGATTTGAAAATATCTCAACTTTTACATATTCTTCCTAAAAATGTGTAGAACTATCGATCCAAGCCCAGTGTCTCAAGCAAAACAAACAAAAAACCCTAGAAGTAAAACCCAATTTAATTATTAGTAGTTATTAAATATTGATATTATTTCAAGGTATCAGTTTGATAAATTAGGATGTCTTTTCCTGAAAAAAAATTCAAGTTGCATAAAACATAGTCATTGCATACAGAAAATGTTCATGTGTTTTCTAAGAAAATTGTTAGGGGTTAGCATTTTAATCATAAGTGTATAAATCTCTACCTACTTGGAAGTTTCAGTTAAAAAATTGTCAGATTTTATCAAATTTTAAAATGCAAGTGTCCTTAATTATATACCGAGAGATAATATAGTTTGAAACACTTATTTTCCACAGTATAGTCTTGAATCAGCAAGGCCTTGATTACTCACTCAGTAGGATGCCTTTGAATTGGTTAAATCAAATAACTGTCATGTTGGACAATGCTTGGAGTACTAATGAAGTAGATGGAAATGGGAAAAATGCCAAAATAGACTTTTGAAAAGGGAAAAAGATGACCAGGAAAATTATACATCATTCAGTTTAGGTGTAAACATCCATCTGTCCCTATTATGTTATAACAGTTTATTATCCAAATGCATACTTTGAAAGAATATCAAACTGATAAGCAGTTAGTTTAATTTTTAATAAACACCAAAGATTAAAAGATAAACATTTTTATCTTGTACAAGCCATCTGTATTTGATTAAAGTAAAAAAAAGTGAAGAAACTTAAAAGAATAAGCTTTTGTTAAACTTTCTCCTTTGTAATAAAAAATCACTAGCGTGCCAAATGTTTATTTGACATTTAATTACTTGCTACTAGTCATAAATAGCAATTAAAATTAAAATTTCAAAATATTTTGAACATTATAAAAATGTTATATGTATGTAATATTGAAGAGATAAATATTTATATTATTCAAAAGAAATGATAATTTCTTTATGACCAGAGAAGCCATTTCTGAATTAAATTAGTGAATTTAATAATTCAATTTAGTTTCTCAAAATTAAATTAATGGCTTTGAGTTATCTGTCTATCCTAGATAGCATTGTTTTATTTTTTACTTTTAAAATTTACATTGAAATTTAACAAAATTTTCTGCAAGATCTATGAGGGTTTTTTTTGTTGTTGTTGTTATTGTTAGGCTTATATGTCCTTAATTAAAAAGACACGGACCTTTCTAATTCTTTGTAATTAAAAATGTCTCCATATTTCAGTAACTCTGTGTTCAAAATGTTAAGCATCTTTGCTTTTTGTTTTTACCTAGAATGTAATCATTCTTGATTTTTTTGCCAATTCTTTTCGTAATAGTTCTCAAAAATGTTTACTTTTTAAACATTGTCATCATCACTAGTTCAAGGCCGTGTCACCAGACACTTGTGCAACTGCTAAAAATTCTTAATAGGCTCTACTTTCCTGAAGTGCCCTCCTCTTCCAATACAAATTACACAGTCCTAAGAGGTTACATCCTTAAAAATTCCTAACAACTCTGTTATCTAGGTCAAGTCCATAGCTTTTAGTCTCATATTCAGACGATTCCTCAAACTAGCCTTAATTTTAGCTGCTAAATTTATTTTGAATTTCTTTTCTGAACAAACCATTTATTCTTAGACTTTATCTGGCCTGCACATGCATCTTCTACAGTTTTAAGCCTCTTGATATCTATGTCCCAATGTTTCCTGTGTAGTGTAACAATTAAGGTTTCTGCCAGCAGGGGTGTTTCCATACATCATTTCCAAAACTCCATAATTTTGTTCTCAATAACAGCATTTTATAATTATGTATTCATATAATAGTTGTCTTCAAAAGTTGCTAAATTTGTAAGTCAGTTAATATTAACTTGTTAAGAATAGATGTAAAATAATTATTATACTTAAAATATATGATTTGCTGTATTATAACCACCATGCTAAATAGTTAGCATGTACGAATTCATTGAATACACTCAGCAAATTGCTTTGATTATACAAATGAGAAAAATGCAGTCTAGGAAGATAATATCTCAAATTTACGAGACTAACCAGTGATGTAGTTAAACTTCAAACCTATGTTTTAACATAGCACATGATATTGTTGAGAATATAAGATGGGATTGCATAGTAACTGAAATAGCTTCCTTCTTGGCATGCATCAAATATTCAAAGAACAGTAACATAAAAACACAATTTCTGGGCCGGGCGCGGTGGCTCAAGCCTGTAATCCCAGCTCTTTGGGAGGCTGAGGCGGGTGGATCACGAGGCCAAGAGATCAAGACCATCCTGGTCAACATGGTGAAACCCCGTCTCTACTAAAAATACAAAAAATTAGCTGGGCACGGTGGCGCGTGCCTGTAATCCCAGCTACTCAGGAGGCTGAGGCAGGAGAATTGCCTGAACCCAGAGGCGGAGGTTGCGGTGAGCCGAGATCACACCATTGCACTCCAGCCTGGGTAACAAGAGCAAAACTCTGTCTCAAAAAAAAAAAAAAAAAAAAAAATTCTGAATTCCTTGTGTGCAGAAGCATTGCTTATTGATTTCCATATTTAACATCTCCCCAGCAAAAACATAGGACATATAAATGTTCAATAAACACTTTCTCAATTGAGCAATTCTTTTGTCATTTATACACCAGACACAAACATACTCCCACTATTTTTTCTTTACAAATTTATAATTTCTTTTCCCCACATAGAAACAAAAAAGGACATTTATATTAATACAAAAGGTAATTTTTTTAACCACTGTTTGGATTTATTTACACTTTTTTTCATCTACTGTCTGGAATTAACCCAGGAAATTTGACTCATTAATGTTATATTTGTATTGTTTTAATAAATAGTTATTAAGTATCTATAATATTTCAGACACTCTCGTAGTTTCTGGGAAGACTCCTGTTACATTTCTAAAACAAAAAAATCCTTAGCCTGATGGAAACTAGATTCTAACAGAGGAGACAGACAATAAACAACATAAATAAGCAAAATGTATACCGTTAGGCAAAGACAGTGATGAATAAGGAACTTTAGAGGAAAAGCGGAGAAGGGATAAAGTAGATTATATGCAGAGGTGTGGAACTTTCGATTGACTTGCCAGGTAGAATTTCATGGAGAAAACTTAGAATAAGAATCTGAAAGATGTGCGAGATTCAATCACATGGATTTCTTAGAATAGGATGTTGCAAGCAGAGGAGAAATACCAAAGCTGGAGGTGGGTCATGTGCCTGGAATAGTCAAAGAACAATAGAAGTTCGGAGTGATGAATCCAGAAGAGGAAAAGACAAAATACAAGAGATGAACAGGTTATGACCTTGGACTCCATCAGCAGGATTTGGCATCACTTTGCAGAGAGGTGGGGGGCTGAGGTAGAGTTTGGAACACAGGACTAATAAAATCCAGTGTATGTAAACAGGCTCTCTTTTTCTGCCTATTCTATTGACAATAGGTTTATGGGAGAAGGACTGGAGAAGGGAGATTTTTTTTTTTTCTTGAGACTGAGTCTTGCTCTATTGACCAGGCACATCTTGGCTCACCACAACTTCCGCCTCCCAGGTTCAAGTGACTCCTCTGCCTCCGCCTCCTGAGTATCTGGGACTACAGGTATGCACCACTACGCCAGGCTAATTTTTGTATTTTTAATAGAGATGGGGTTTCACCATGTTGGTTAGTCTGGTCTTTAACTCCTGACGTTATGATCTGCCCGCCTCGGCCTCCCAAAGTGCTGGGACTGGCCCTCTTCCATGTGTACTTCACTTTCTTTCATTCCTGCTCTGACATTTTATTTTTATTTTTATTTGAGATGGAGTCTCACTCTGTAGCCCAGGCTGGAGTACAGCGCAGAATCTTGGCTCACTGCAACCTTGGCCTCCTTGGTGAGCCACCGCACCCAGCCAGAGAAGGGAGATTTCTAAGTATGTTAGTATAATAATGTCGGAAAAAAATAATGAAGTATTCGATGTGGGAGGCCATAAAGAGGTGGACAGGAGGCCATATTTTCAAGGTAGAATAATGTGATTCACTGACCGTGTGATCTGAGGTGTTAAAGTGCAGTCAGGGATGATTTAAAGATATTTGCACTCAACAATGGAAGGAACGGAGTTCTATTTACTGAGATGGGGAAGACCATCAAAGGAGTTATTACAGGGATAGGTAGGTGGGTGGGAAAGCAATTATGAGGAGCCTGGTATGGAGGATTTAAGTTTAAAGTAGGAAAGTTACTAGAATCAAACAATCATTTCCCACCCCATCCTCCAGTAACAGGCTAGTTCAGACTAACCTCACCGCTCCATGATAATTGCAACAATTCCTATTTATTTATTTATTTAGAGATGGGTCTTGCTATGTTGCCCAGGCTGGTCTTGAACTCCTGGGCTCAGACAATCCTCCCACCTCGGCCTCCTAAAGTTCTGGGATTATAGGTGTGAGCCACCAAGTCCAGCCCATAATTTCGTACTGTTCTTTTTTTCTTCTTACTCCTTACAGTACTGTGTCAACTAGAGTGAAAATTATATGGAGTGTCACTGCTCCTGCTTAAGTCTCCCATGACCTCCTAACTCACAATAAAAGCAGGTTTCACCATGGTGCTTTTCATTTACCAACAACAACCTCTCTGATCTCATTCCTTCTCATTTTCTCTCCTCACCCTGTGCACCAGACATTTTTTTTTAGCAGTGGTGAATCCCTACGGGACTGCGGTAACTTCATTCTTGCACCCTCAGAGGAAAGAATTTGGCTGAGTAGAATAAGACAGAGTGGAAAACCACAGCAAGTTTTAGAGCAGGAGTGAAAGTTCATTAAAAAGTCAGAGCAGCGCCAGGCATGGTGGCTCATGTCTATAATCCTAGCACTTTGAAGATGATGGATTATCTGAGGTCGGGAGTTCGAGACCACCCTGGTCAACATGGCTAAACCTCATCTCTACTAAGAATACAAAAATTAGCCAGGCATGGTGGAACGCCCCTGTAATCCTCGCTACTCGGGAGGCCGAGTCAGGAGAATCACTTGAACCCAGTAGGCGGAGGTTGTAGTGAGCACAGATTGTGTCACTGCACTCCAGCCTGGGCAACAGAGTGAGACTCTGTCTCAAGAGAAAAAAAAAGGTCAGAGAAGGAATGAAAGAAAGTAAAGTACACATGGAAAAGGGCCAAGCAAGCAACTTCACAGATCCAAGTACCCTGTCCAGCCCTTGACTTGGCATTTTAGACATTGACATGGTTCCAAGGTTTGCGTTTCTCCTCCCTTCACCTTTCCTTGGGCAGGCTGTCCACATGTGCAGTGCCAGCACTTGGGAGGGTCACATGTGCAGTGTGTTTCCTGAAGTTGTACACGTGCTCATTTGAGGCATTTTCCCCTAATCAATCAAGTGTTCCTAGAGGAAGTTCATATACCAGTTAAACTGCACTATTTTGCCTCTTAGTGCTCATGCTTGAGCCTTGCTCACCCAACTCCTGAGATCTTTTTGGGAAGCAGCTGATCACCAGCTTCAGGTGTTTCTATCTACTGGGAGACTGCTGTTCCCTGGCACCAGCTGTAACCAATTATTCTTTTGGAAAGACAGTTAACAACTTCCTGAACATCACCTAATGGTTGCCTGGCATTCTTGGTGTTGGGATGGGGGGCCTCTCCTACCATGTCATGTTTGCCTAACTACCTACCCTAACAATTCTATACCCTGCTCACTGTTCTTTCCACCTTTCATACACGTTTGCCCTTGACCTCTGTGTCTGCTGCTCTCATTGCCTGGAATATTCTACAGCAGTTACCCAGAGGCTCACCCCTTCATGTTTAGTTAGGTTGCTGCTGACATGGCAAGTTTTATTAGAGACACCTTCCCTAAAACTTGTTTTTCTAAAATACCTAGTGTATCTCCCTTAATTACCTTAATACTCATTTAAAATTAGCAATTTTAAAGCCTGTAGTGACATCCTTTTAAAATTTACTTAACATGTGCTCTTATAATGCTTACTTGGCACTGGACACAGTTCTAAGATCTTTACAAATACTCCTTCATTTGATTCTCCTAATATAATACCTAGGTGTGGTAGATACTATTATTCTCCTCATTTTACAGAGGAGGTAACAAAACTACAGTGTTTAAGCAATTTTCCCAAGCTGACACATGTGGAGAGGTGAGGGCAACATGCAATGCCCTTTAGCACTCCACCACGCTATTATATGTGTTTACTTATCTATCTTATCTATTTCTTTCCTCCCACTAGAAT
Organism: Saguinus oedipus; assembly: GCA_031835075.1. Taxonomy (NCBI): domain Eukaryota; kingdom Metazoa; phylum Chordata; class Mammalia; order Primates; family Cebidae; genus Saguinus; species Saguinus oedipus. The sequence continues at coordinate 150,312,198 of CM063171.1, read as the reverse complement.
GGAAGCTCCTTGAAAGAAGGAACTTTGCTTTCCTTCACTATTGTATCTCCAGCACCTAGAAGAGTCCTGCACAAAGGTGGGATATTGAATATTTATGAACGGATGGAAACAGAGACACTTTATTACAGGATAACATATGAGAAATGGTCATGATATTTAGAAACATGAAAATTGTTCTGAGACATCAGTTGCCTCCAGGGGGATCTCCAGTGTTTTTAGGACTTCAGTTCAAGAACCACTAAACCTGGACCAAGGCAAATTCTTTTTATTGCTGTAAGACATAGTGTTAATTTCAGTAGCTTAGATTTTGAAACATTTAGAACAAGTCTGCCTTTGATCTAATTCTCGATCTGATGCCTACTATGTTTGTAAACATGGACACATTACCTAATTTTCCTGTTCTTTTTTTTTTAGTTGTAATAAAAGCTAATATAAATTAGCCTGCCTTAGGAACCATTAAGAGTAATAACGGATTTATGCATGCAAAGGATTTTGAACAGTGCCTGACAAATAATGAGCACTCAGTAATTGTTGCTAAGATTATTTTTATTGTTTGATTGTTGTTTAAAGAATCTATAATTCCATTTTCTCAGCAGAGGTTTATCTTAATGAAAACATAATGGAAATTTTTCCCTCATACTTGCATCATAAATAGGTAGCAAAAAACTTTCAGGCAATTATTGATCTTGGGATAGTACAGAACCAATATGGACCCATGCATGTGTATATTATTGCCATAGAATTAGGGCACAGAAATATACATATGCATGTATTTAACTTCAAGAAACAACTGGGATTTGGAGTCCTGTGATATGAGGGGTAAAAAGTTTATATATATGCATTATGCATGCATATATCTATTCTAAAGAGCGTGACAGACAACTTGCGTTTAATAAGCTGAACAATGTAATCTCAGTTTATGTTATTTATTACATACAAATAGAAGAAATGCTGTCATTATGGTGAGAAGATAATTGGACTAAATAAGAAGCAAAATCCAACTATGGTAAATGCTTTTTTTTGTTGTTGTTGTTGTTGAGAGGGAGTTTTTGCTCTTGTTACCCAGGCTGGAGTGCAATGGCGCGATCTCGGCTCACCGCAACCTCCGCCTCCTGAGTTTAGGCAATTCTCCTGCCTCAGCTTCCTGAATAGCTGGGATTACAGTCATGCGCCACCATGCCCAGCTAATTTTTTGTATTTTTAGTAGAGACGGGGTTTCACCATGTTGACCAGGATGGTCTCGATCACTTGACCTCGTGATCCACTCGCCTCGGCCTCCCAAAGTTCTGGGATTACAGGCGTGAGCCACCGCACCCGGCTGGTAAATGCTTTTTAGGTCACACATATACAATACAGAGAAAGGCTTAAAATCAAAGAATAAAAAAAGACATGACATGAAAATATTAAAAAGACAATCTGGTATATATATTAATTGAGATCAAATAAACTATCGTCTTTTTTATTACTAAAAATAAAAAAAAGATACTTCATACTGAAAAAAAGTCAACAGGAAGATATAATAATTCTGCGTTTATATGCACCTAAAACCATGACTTCAAAACATGTAAAACAAAGTCTGTATGATGTAAAAGGAAAACAGACAATTTTGAATTAGCCAATTTTGAGCTACTTCTATCAGTGATTGAACAAATGGAAAAATATATTGAGAACATAGTGTATTTGAACAATATGATTGCAAGTATAAATTAATGGATATAGAAAGAACTCTAATTTCCCAAATTGCAATAATTATATTATTTTCAAGCACAGAGAACATAAAATAATAACCATATCTTAGGCCTAAAGTTTGTCTCAATAAACTTCAAAAACATCAAAATAATATAGAAGATTTAATCTGACTATAATGTAATGAAACAAGATGAATATACAAAAGTAACTACAGAACACCATATGTTCTTAAATGAGACAATATATTTCTAAATAACTCAGGGTCAGGGAAGAAATTACAATCAATATTGGAAACTATTCATAAAAATTATTAGTGCTTAAATGCTACATATCAACATTCTTGGCACACTTAAAGGCAATTGTGGCCTTAACCACATATACTGGGAAAGGAGAAACACTAAAATTCAATTAGAAATTTAGAACAAAGCAAATAAACAGTAATTCAAATCCAAAATAAAAGTAAAAGAAAAAAGACAATGAAAACAAGAACAAAACATGGTGAAATAGAAAACAATCCTGGCACAAAAGAATCAACAAAGGCAAAAATGATTTGAAGAAAAGATTTTAAAGACAATAAAATATTGGTAAAACTATTGGAAGAATAAAAGAAAAAGTCATAATTAACAATATCAATAATAAATAGGAGAGAATACTGAAAATCAACCAGATAATACAATAATAATATAATATAGCAAATATATTATTTTAACACTGATGTATGTACTTTATAATAATCATAATATAATAGGATGGTTAATCTTATGCAGATTAATTTCCAAATTTAGATGAAACTGAATGATTCTAAAATGAAAATCGATACTGACAACTAATATTGACAAATTAAAAATGAAAATATGAACAGTTCCATTGAAATGAAAGCATTATTAACATGTTTTCACAAAGAAAACCCTATGCTTAGGTTATTTGATCAGGAATTGCAACTGAAATATTTAAAAAGAAATAATGGGCTTTCCCACAGACTCTAGCAGAAAATAAAAAAAGAGAATGCTCTGAAGTCATTTTATGAAGTTATCCCTTAACACCAAAACGTGAAAGATATTATAAAAAATGTTTACACATCAATCTATACATTAATTAGATGCAAACATTTAAAAAATATATTGGATCAAATATATATATATATAGAATCAAATACAATAAACATTAAAAAGTGATACTAAGACAGGAGAGTTCCCTGACCCCCCTCATGGGACTTGCAATGGGCAAGTGGCTCATTTTGCTCAGACGTGGAGCTCAAACTTCTTGTGGCAGCAGGAGCACCCAAGCGAGTGGGCAGGTGCAGGAGTGCTAGCAAGTGCCTTTAGGCTCCAGCAGGAATGAACCCTGTACCAGCCAGCGGCAGTGGCTAGCAGTTGCCTGCAACCTCTGGAGCTTCAGAGGGCAGGTGTTACAAACAATGCTCTTTTAGCAGTTGTGGTCCGCAGATAGCTTAAGTGTTAACCAGTTCAGTGGGAAGTCAGTGTGACATACACCCTATCCTTTTGGTATCTGGGTTCTTGTCTAACATCCAGGAAGAATCAAGTCACAGGGACTTGAAGAATGGTGAATGCGGATGTTTTATTGAGTGTGGAGGTGGCTCTCAGTGGGATGGGGAGCTGGAAAGCTGATGGAGAGGAAAAATAATCATCCCCTAGAAATGGTCGAATTCATCTCCCACAGTCCAGCCTCTTCTTCAAATTTCAGATCCTTCTCTTCTCTCCTTCTCTGCCACGCCACCCTGCTGCTCTTCTGCTCTTGGAGCCTGGGACCTGGGGTTCTGTGCACAGCATGGTGGGTGGGGCAGGCCAGAGTGGTCTAGGAAAAGGCAACATTTGGGTGGGGAAAACGGGAATGGTTGTTCTCATTTAGAGCCATAGCTCCAGGCTTGAGGGTGGAGGCCTCACCAGGGACCCCATCCTCCTGCCTCCTGTCCATATCAATACTTTTTCTTGTTTTTAACATTTTTGGTTTATTCCAGAATTACAAATTTAATATTTAAAATATCAATTGATGAAATGTACAGCATTAACATAACAAAAACATACAATCAACAGAAGTTACAGAAAACTGATTTGATAACTTCAACAACTGCTCATGCTAAGGAAAAAAATGTATCACGTGACAAATATTACACAGGAGCTTCCTTTTGACAAACTGTGTCTATAGCATTCTACAAGCAAGATATTTAATGGTGAGAACTTTTTCTTTGAGAGCAGAAAAAGAAAATGGATGTCTACTACTACACCTCCCTGCTTTTTACAGATACAACAGGTGTTATTGCCAGCACAGCATAGCAAGAAAAAGAAATAAAAGTTACATAATCAAAATACATAAGTAAATATATCATCATTCTTGGAAGACTTTACAGGCTTGTACCTTAAAAATTTTTAAGTTTACAACTACATTCCTGGAATTAACATATTACCTGCAAAATGTGGCCAGAATTTAATATAAAATGCCTATTTTATTTCTAAACATAAACATTTGAATAATTAAATAGCTATCAAACTATATATATAGCAACAATAGTTCTAAAATATTTCAAATGAGTATAACCTGATATTATGAAAAGTGTGGAAAACCTTATGCAAATAAATAAAACTAGGAATGTTTAAAACTTAGGTAAGTAGATTTAAAACATCTTCATGTTTTAAAAGACTAAATAGTGCAAAGGAGATTTTTCTCTCCAATGGTTTTATAACCAGCGCACTCCCAAACAAAACTCAGTAAGTTGATCTAAAATCATTATGTAGCAAAGCACTAAGGATAATCAAGAAAATATTGAAAAAGAAAAACAAAGTGGAAGGACTTATTTTAATTAATTTAAAAACCTATTATGAAGTTACATTTACTATGATATAAGAATAGAAAAACAATCCAACCATATAGATAGAAACAGAGAGCCTGGGCACAGATGCAGAAATATAAAGACAGGATGCCGAAGGAATTTGGCACTGCACAGCAGTGAAGAAATGATCATCTTTTCAATAAATGATGCTGGGGCAACTGGAAATTCATGTAGCAGAAACTTGACCATAAAAATCAATTTGGGATAAAGTACGGATCTCATTATAATATAAATAATAATATACTTTCTGGAATGTACAAGAATATTCTAATAGCAAGAATGTCTTCATGCTATTAGAGTAGGTGAGAATGTTTAAAACAGGATACAGTTTCTATGCAATTTTTGCAATTACTTTTAATGGCGAAAACTGCAATTACTTTTGCACCAACCTAAGGTAAAGAAACAGACTGATAAAATGCACTCAAAATTTTACATTTCTGTTCATCAAAAGAGTATAAAAAGGATAAAAAGACAAGCTAAGACAAGAGATAAGGCACTTGTCACACATATGACAAACAAATAGCTTATCATAATATACAAATGACTCCTATAAATAAGAAAACGATGATCCCATAGAAAGTGAACAAGGTATTTGGATAGGCACTGGGTTTATGGAATTGGCAGCGTGAAGGGAAATTCTGTGTTCTGTCAGTGTTGACTTCTTGACCTGGGTAGTAGTATTTCCACAGATGTTCACTTGGTGAAAGAATTCGTCTGTACAAAATCTGCACATTTCGATTTGTAGATTTTTTGTACTTTATTTCTTATAATTATTAAATGTTTTTAAAGCAAGATTATTTCACTTCTAGTAATAAAAGAACTGTTGAGAGTCTTCAATGTGGAAATCAAAACCAGCAATTAAGGGTAAATTTCAATAATTTCCAAGGAAAGAAATGAGGGCCTGAACAAAGAGAGAGCCAGTAGAAACAGGAAGAAAGGAAACCATGTCAAAGATAGTGCATAGTTATAAACCTGGCTTGGTGATTAAACTGGGGACATAAGGTAGAGGAAAGAATTTATTTAGGATGACTCACAGGTCTTGAGTATATTGCTGGAAAATTATTCATTTGTTGGAAATATTAATGAATAGGTTATATTTATGTCCTGCTAAGAATACAGAGAGAGAACTGGAGATGTAGATATAAATTCAGTAAGCCTACATTTTATTTGCAAACTGTTGAAACTGAACTTAAGGCTTATGTCATTAGACTCGAATTCTTAACCCAGAAATACCAGATAGCTTGAACTGGAGTGTACTAAAGAAATGGTACTATTATTGCGGAAAGACATTAACATTTCAGCTTGCAACATGGGTCTTATCAATAATCAAGTTTCTTTATGGTGCGAATAAAACGAGATCACAAAAAGAGTAAAAATGATTCTTCTTGGAAGCAGTTGAGTTTAATTAGCTCTTTATAAGCAGTATAATAATTGGCAGCATTCAAATTGCTGACAGCTTCACTTCTCACTTCTTTATTTTACTCCTTTCTTTTTTCCCCTCACTTCTTTTAAAGGAAGATCAAAGCCTGTATAGCTGAGTGAATGCTAATGGTGCATACATTTATTTGAAAAGCTTGAAGGCCTTGAAAATCTGCACATAAGATTTTTTTATTCCCAAATGTCTGCCTGTAAGTGTATTTGACACTATTAGCAGGAATTATCTCTGCTTTTATTCCCCCTGTCCTTTTTCAAAGAAACAAGTCTAATTTTGGAAATGTTGATTAAAATGAGAATTACATAACCTTTTTGATCCTCCACAAAATAGGTGCTTTGAACCACGGACTTGCCATAGAGTTAATGAGTCTCTTCCTCATGCATATGTACTTTCCTCCACATTGTACACTGCGTGATGAGGGCCCTGAGCCCACCATACAAGCTTGGGAAAACGATTTAACTCTCTTGTTGGTGAATATATAACTCTGACAGGTGGGAGGTGATGCTGTTGCAGTTTGTAAAGAAAGAATGGAATATTTTCAGCTGGACAAAAAATTTCCCAGATTCTTACATGAACAAAATGCCTTTCCGCTCTTCTCAATATAATAAGAATTACCCATGGCAATTTTGCAAAAGTAGTCCAGAGTTTAATTAGAAAATAGAAACTGATAAATAGTGGTTCTGATAGAATGACTGCAGAGGAATTAATTTTCTGAAGCACTGGCAGAAACTTGTAATGTTTGATTCTTGGACTTCATTCTCTGAATATACATTATAAGGGGATACTTTGCATTGCCGCATATTAAGCTTAAGTCAAATTTCAAGGGTTAATATGTACACTTCAGCACTTTACCTGAGAAAGTTTTAAGTTAATAGTTGTCATTATTTTTGTTGAAGAAGGAGAGAAAGAAAAAGATGAAGGAGAGGAAAGTAGAAGAAATAAAATATCTACAGCACTCAGTAATTTAGAGAAGCTGTATTAATTTTTTTCTGGTAACATCTTGCATTACTGTCTTAAAGAGTGATTGCATGGAATTAAATAATAATTTACTAATTAGAAAACAAGGAAACAAAAGTTAGTTTAGCTAAACTCAACAGGAGAACTAGAAAAAACTGCCTTAAAATATCTGACCCTTGTCCTATCTATTATAAGAATATACACTGCCCAGTTTACTAGTCTATACAACAGAATATTAAAAAGCAAAGCGTTTCCAAAACATTAAACACCAGCTTGTCCCTAATTTTAAAAGAAAGTTTAATAACACCTATGCAGTGTGTGCAACGGATAGGCGTTAACTCCTTTGTAGTCTTGGCAGTTAACTCCTTCACCTGTTTAGTTGATAAAATTGAGAAGGCAAGAATGTTGAAATTTGGAGAAATTATTTAGAGTAGGTTTATTGTGCATACTGGAAACTCATCCACCACAAACACACAGAAAGCCAGTAGAGACCAGGAGATTTTCCTTTGAAAGGAGGTTAGAATTTTGACTACTTTATACTACTAAACACATTAACATAATAAAAGAACATTATGAATTGAGACTATTTTGGGGATTAACATCACCAAAGAGTATTTTATTATCTGAGAACATCCAGAAAAATCTCTTGATTGTATGCACCAACATAGGCAAGAACTATCTAAAAGAGAATAGCTATGCTGGGGCAATCATTAAAGAAGAAAATATAATTTCTAATTTTACCCAATGAGTCCCACTAATGCAATATACTGGTTATAATTTATTTCAAGGACCTAAGTTGGCTTTCTGATTAAACTTGCGGAAGACTCCATATGTTCAAATCTCCTTCAGGTATATATTCTGGCAAAACTAAATCTAATTCAGGAATTTAAACAGGAGTGCCTTGTCCTTAATTCTATTCTTGTTGAATAACGTTTGTTATTTAATATATGAATAATCTCCATGGGTTTCTATGGTAACAAAGAAGTGTTTTGGCAGTGATTGGAGAGGCTCAGATGATTGAAAGGATGATAAAAATTATTATTATTTTTTTAAAAATTCCAGGCCTCCTGCCAATATTTTACAAAACCATCTCTCTCAAACCTCATGATTTTTTTAAACTGGAAAACATTGAAAAGGAAGCGCTCCCTTGGTGGGAAAGGCTACTTTGTAATGCAGACACTTCTGGAGTATTTTGTAATATGTTGGCAATGAATTAATGTTAAGGGATTATTATTCTTTTTAAAACTTAGATTGAGAACTGATTAATATAAAGTATAATAAACAATTCTTATTAAGCACTTACTATATGCCAAACTTTGAGCTCAGCTCCTCATATGGATTATCTCATTTATCCCTTATAACTACCATATATTGTAAGCACCCTTGAAATTCTCATCGTGCTTATTTAATAGGAAGACTAGAACGCAAAATGTTATGTCAATTTCTCAAAGTTTTACACATTAAAATGATATTTAATCTAACACGAAACCCTATGTTCTTAATAATTTTGTTGTATTATCTCCTTCACTTTTCCACATTCCAAACATGAGCTGGTTGAAACATCCAGAAATGCTAATAAAACAAACACATTTGTTGCATGAGTTTGAGTATATATTGGGTATTCTTGTAGGGCACATGTGTGTGTATGTTTCCATAAATCTTAAAGCATTCTACATATCTGATGTAATCCTTTTCATTAAGAGTCTATAGAATCACACTTCTTTAATTTACCCAGTGAAAAGTAGCCACTTCGAATGCCTGTCTCTTAAACATGGAATTTATTCCTCATATATAAAAAGATAATTATTACAAAGATATCCATCCCAGGAGTAAGATCACAACTCAGCTTCTGCTATGTCAGAAGACACTGGGTACTTTCTTAAACTCCTTTTTTCTTTTCTTGTTATTGCTTCATCCTACTTCTGGCCTCTGGAGTCAAGAATGGCTGCTGAGTGGGTGTGATGTTTATAGATGTCTATATGTAGATGCCCAAGGCTACGCTAAATTTGCTGTATCTGCTATTTGCTTGGGTTCCATCTTTCCTTCAAACTCCAAACTACAGGAAAATCTCATTGTATTGCACTTCGCTTTATTATGCTTTGTAGATACTTTACTTTTTACAAATTGAAGGTTTGTGACAATCCTGTGTCTAGCAAGTCTATCGGCATGTGCTCATTTTGTGTCCCTGTGTCACACTTTGGTAATTCTCACTGATACGGTTCAGTTCTGTATCCCCACCTAAATCTCATGTCTAATTATAATCCCTACATACCAGAAGAGGGACCTGGTGAGAGGTGATTGGATCGTGAGGGCAGATTTTCCATGCTGTTCTTGTGATAGTGAGTTCTCAGGAGATCTGATGGTTTAAAAATGTGGCACTTCCCTGCTCTCTTGCTCTCTGTCTTGCTGCTATGATAAGAAGTGCTTGCTTCCCCTTTGCCTTCTCTCATAATTTTAAGTTACCTGAGGCCTTCTAGTCATGTTTCCTGTTAAGTCTGCAGAACTGTGAGTCAATTAAACCTCTTTTCTTCATAAATTACCCAGTCTCTGGTAGTTCTTTGTAGCAGTTTAAAAAAGGACTAAGACACTCACAATATCTTAAATTCTTATTATTATATCTGTCATGGTGATCTGTGACCAGTGGGCTTTGATGTTAATATGGTAACTGTTTTGGGGCACCATGAACCACACCCAAATAAGATGGCGAACTTAACTGATGAATGTTGTGGGTGTTCTGATTACCCTGAACTGACCATTCGGCATCTCTCTCCTTTCCCAAGCCTTCCTATATTAATAACCCTGTAATTACCTTTAAGTGTTCAATTGAAAGGAAGAGCACATATCTCTCCTTACATAAAAAGTCAGAAAATAGTAAGTTTAGTGTGGAAGACATGTCAAAAGCCATGATAGACTAAAAACTGGACCTCTTGTGCCAGTTAGCCAAGTTCTGAATACAAAGGTAACAATCCCAAAGAAAATTAAAAGTGATACTCCAGTGAATACACAAGTGATAAGATAAGAGCACAGCCTTATTGCTGATGGAGAAAATTTTAATGATTTGGATAAAAGACCAAATTGGGCACAACATTCTCTTAAATCAAAGCCTAATCCAGAGCAAGGCCCCAATTTTCTTCAGTTCTGTGAAGACTGAGAGAGGTAAGAAATGTTAAAAGTTTGAAGCTAGTAGAGGTTGGTTCATGAGGTTTAAGAAAAAGCCACCTTAATAACATAAAAGAGCAAGGTGAAGAAGAAAGTGCTGTTATAGTAGCTGTAGATTCTACAAGTTATTTAGAATCTAGATAAGGTAATTGTTAAATGTGGCTACACTGAACAACAGATTTTCAACATAGATAAAACAGACTCGGAAGAGGAAGCCATCTAGGACTTCTGTAGCTAGAAAGGAGAAATTCATGCCTTGGTTCAGTGTTTCAAAGGACAGGCTGACTCTCATGTTAGGGACTAATGCAGCTGGTGACTTGAAGTTGAAGCCAATGATCATTTATCATTTCAAAAATCCTAATGCCTTCAAGAATTATGCCAACTTTACTGTGCCTGTGCTCTATAAATGGAACAACAAAGACTGTATGAGAGAACAATTGTTTATAGTGTGGTTTACTGAATATTTTAAGCCCACTGTTGAGACCGACTGCTCAGAAAAAGATTCCTTTCAAAATATTATTATTGGCAATGTGCCTAGATACTCAAGAGCTCTAAAAAGTTGTACAAAAAGACTAATATTGTTTCCATACCTAGTAACACAGCATACATTCTGCAGCCCATGGATCAATGAGTAATTCTGACAGTCAAGCTTTTTTATTTAAGAAGCACATTTTGTAAGACTCGAACTTCCATAGATAGTGATACTTTGATGAATGTGGGTGAAGTAAATTAAAAACCTCTGGAAAGGATTAACCCTTCTAGATTCTATGAAAAACATTCATGATTCATTAGGGCAGGGCAAAATATCAACATTAAAGGAGTTTGGAAGACATCTATTCCAGCCTTTGTGGATTATTTTGAGGAGCTGAAGACTTCATTGGAGGAAGTAACTGCAGATGTGGTAGAAATAGCAAGAGAACTAGAATTAGAAGTGGAACCTGCCGATGTTGGATTGCTGTAATTTCTTTATAAACCTTGAACAGATAAAGAATTGCTTCTTATGGATGAGCAAAAAAGTTGGTTTGTTGAAATAAAATCTACTCCTGGTGAAGATGCTGTGAACATTTTTGAAATGCTGACAAAGGATTGAGAATATTATATCAATTTAGTTAATAAGAAGCAGCAGGGCTTGAGAGAATTGATTCCAGGTTTCAAAGAATTTCCACTGTGCATAAAATGCTATCTATCAAACAGCATCAAATGCTACAGAAAAGTCTTTCCTGTAAAGAAGTGTCAATTGATGTGGCAAACTTCATTTTTATCTTATTTTTAAAAATTTTCACAGCTACTACAACTTCAGCAGTCATCACCCTGATTGGTTAGTAGCCATCCACATGGAGGCAAGATCCTTCAGTGGCAAAAAGATTATGATTTATTGAAGGCTCAGATGATCATAAGCATTTTACAGCAATAAAGTTTTTTTTTTTTTTTGAGACATAGTCTCACACCATCACCCAGGCTGTAGTGCAGTGGTGCGATCTTGGCTCACTGCAATCTCCACCTTCTGGGTTCAAGCAATTCTCCTGCTTCAGCCTCCTGGGTAGCTGAGACTACAGGCATGTGTCACCATGCCCAGCTAATTTCTTTTTGCATTTTTAGTACAGATGGGATTTCACCATGTTAGTCAGGATTGTCTTGATCTCCTGACCTTATGATCCACCCACCTCGGCCTGCCAAAGTGCTGGGATTACAAGCATGAGCCACCACGCCTGGCCAGCAGGCCAGCAATAAGGTATTTTTAAAACAAGATTTGCAAATTGATTTTTCTTAGACATAATGCTTTTGCACATTAGACTACAATATAGTGTACACGTAACTTTTATATGCACTGGGAGTCAAAAATTTCTGTTACTTGTTTTATTGTGGTGCTCTGGAACTGAACCTACAATATCTCTGAGATATGCCTGCCTGTAAGTTGGTGAAAGTACACTTCTTTTGGCTAACCTAATAATTGAATCTACAACATGAGTCTTCCCTTTCATGAAGGTCTATCACTATTTTCTGTGCCACCTTGGCATGAATTAGATAAAGGACACCCTTTTGTGGGAGAAAATTCCCTGCATCACGATATAGCCCAAAGAGGGGAGCTTAGGTTGGATTTCATTACCAGGTGTGTGTCATTGCACAGTAAACATCTTGAACAAAACTTTGTAATAGTCCTTATTCCTTCTCAGAGTTCTGGGGTCTAAAGCAGCTACAAAATTAAGAGTCTCATGTCTCATATGCTTCCTATTCCTGATTAACAACAATATTTATCCATAAGAATCCACAGTTAGAAGAGTCCTAAGGAGAAAATTATGAAACCAGGCTGGTTGATGGAAATAGCTGAAAAAAGAAACAACTAAATTTGTTTTTGTTTTGTATTCTCTCTGTCCATTACTAGAAAATAAATTCCACAGACTTTTTTATTCTTTTTCTAGTGTAATGGTTCTCAACTTTGGCTGAATATTGGAATTACCTGGAGAACCTTGAAAACTCTTATTCATCAGGCTCTATTCCAGACCAGTGAGATCAGAAACTATGAGAATAGAACCTAAGCATCTGTGTTCTTTAAGTGTTTCAGGTAATAGCCATCAGCGAAGCTGAGAAGTACTGAAGATTTGAATCATTGACCTGGGAGGTGGTGTAAGAATAAAACTGTGCAATCATCTTCCTTCCTCGGATCACATCTCACCACAATGCATTTGTGTGACTCAGGTTATTTATAACATAAAATGTCTCAAAAAGTTTAACTATAGAATTTAACTCAAGTCATTTAATTTCCTTTCTTCAAGGTTATTAAATGGCTAAATGCACAATGTTGGTAACCAATTAAAATGTATTATAGATAGTGTATATATTTTTCCTAGAAAATTCTTTCTAAATAGCAGCAAATGAATATTACCTGGGTATGAAAGAGCAGGTTTCCATAACATAAATGTTCCTGAAGAAATCATTAGGCCTCAATTAGCCTTTTTAAAACCATTAACTATTATAATTACCAAAAGGAAAAAAAAGAAAGTTTTAGCAGCTACATTTTCCTTCAAGAAATAGCTACTTAATAATTAATAAACCATCCATTTTCAGGACATATATTGGTATAAATGGCAATGTCATTACTAGGCTGCAGCACTATCATAGTGTATCAGCAAACCGCAGTTAACAGAACAAATATTTTTGGCTGTGGAGGGGTAGGCTCTCCAAACACAAATTAATCTCCTTAATGGATTTTCCTTACCTTCATGAAAAATACATTATGGGCTCTTAAGTCACACTCAACACATTGTTAGGGTTTTTTATGATGTGGGGTTGGCACAAAGATGATTTTTCTTTCACACTGTGGGTAAAAAAACAATGAGCTGGGTGGTTTGGAGCCAGACTATTTAATCACTAGGTAAAGACTGATTACCCAGAGAAGCTGCGTATTCTGAAGCACTCTCTTTCTATAAGCGATCCTTAAATTTTGTTGAGAGGTAGAAAAAAGAAATTACATTGTGGGGCTTAGCATTTATGAATTTTTCAGTGTCAAAAAACTGTTCCAGTGGGCCTCCTTATTAATTGCTTTGATTTTCTTAAAAGCCGACCAAAGGAAAATTGTCCTGACATACCTGAAAATGCTTCTGTTCATGCCTAACCTTTTTCCTAAGTATTCAATACAGTGAGGGTAACCTGGAATGCAAACAAAAGCTGATTGTGGCCAGAAAGGTGCAGCACACTTCCAACATTATAATTATTTTTGAAGCATCATTATATCTAAGCATTATTTTTAAGCATGCGTTTATTTCCTAACATAGATTTTTAATGTGGATGAACATTCATCTAGGACTGAATACCCAATCTAACTATATCATATGCATTATGTAGCTACATTGATGCCTCTTCAGGTATCTCAAGATAGGCAAAGGAACTTGCATTGCTGTGCCCCTTAGGAAGTTTAATTAGACACCGCATTCATAAGAATCTGGTAAGAATTTTTAGAGGGCAGATGTGTAGCATTCGTGATACCATCCACAATTTTATGGTAGAATATGCCTTGCCTTTTTTTTTTTTTTTTTTTTTCAGTTTCCTCAGTTTCCGTTGTGTAAAACTGTTTTAAAACCACTGAGTTTTTATTTTCTTTCAGGCAGAGGTCAACAATCAGCCTTCAGATGGTTCAAATTAGTCAACATAGATCAGAGCTGAACCCATGCCCTAGAAGTGAACATAACTTCTCCTGTGAGAAATCACCTGGCAGCAGACTACAAGGTGAGAGAATCATTATAGCTGTGGAGAGCAGTGCTCTTTGAAATGGCAGGAATCACACTGAGTGTGTAGCAGAGGATCTTTCAGTAAATATTGCTACTACCTAGTGGGACTCTCTCTCAGTAGCTGAATTTAGGACATTGAAAACCATTGATAATCATCTCAGGGATTGACTGTATCCCAGAATTTTAGGCAAAGTGTTTTCCAAATAAATCACATGAAGAAAATGTATGACCTAGATATTTAGGATTGTCAACCTGTAACTTATTTGATGATTATATTTCATCATAAAACCAACTGCAGAAGGGTTAGAAGGGTGTTTTGAAATTTTATGAGACTTTAACTGAGTAAAGAAGTTGAGACAATCATATTCAAATTCAAGAGGTAATTCAAATTACGGCAGAGAACTACTGCTGTGACTATTGTGTCTTAGAGTAATTTGTATTAGTATATGATGCTGGAACTATTTCTTTCAATTAGCTGTCTACAGAAACCTATGAATTTTCAGAGTTTATCATGAACTCTAAACTCATGAAAAATCTAATGTATACTATTTCCTAATTTCCCAAACTTCACGGTTAATAACTTTTCTAGTATAGAAGCTAAAATGCTCCTTTTTACAGAATACTCAGTAAAATGATTTATTTCCCAAACACCAGCTTAATTGTTGCCTATTTCATTTTCCAAACAATTTCATCCCCCAATGTATATATTAAAATATAGAAAACAAATAAGCCTTTATTTTCACTCTTGCTTCACTCCAATTTATTGTTCAAAAAACAATAAATTATATCAAAAATTAAACCATGTAAATCTCTTCCTTAAATTTAAACCTAACAAACAAATAGGCACTTCCAGGAGTCTTCATTGCATTAGAAAAAAATCCAATTCTTAATCCAAGAGCCTGAACAACCTAGAACTGATGTCTGCCTCACTCATGAAGCTCCACCTGTGCCACTGTTCACTCTTCAATCACAGATCAGTAGTCATTACAGTAGTCTGGGTAATGATCCCCAAAGGTGTCCACATCCAAATCCCAGGGACCTGTGAATGTATTACCTTACATGTGAAAGGGACTTTGCAGGTGTGATTAAGTTAAGGATCTTAAGATAGAAAATTATTCTGGATTATCCAACTGGGCCTAAAAAAAAAAAAAAGAAGTCTTATAAGAGAGATGGAGGAGGATTAGAGTCAGAGAGAGAGAGATGTAAAGATGGAAACAGAGTTCAGAGAGAAGTTTCAATTTCTGCTGACTTTGAAGATGGAGTAAGTTTGCCTTGAGCCAGGATTACAGGTGGTTCCTAGGAGCTGGAAAATGCAAATATGGATTCTCCCCTAGAGCCTTCAGAAGGAATGCAGGCTTGCTGACACCTTAATTTTAGCTCAGTGAAACAGATTTTGGACTTATAACCTCCAGATATTTAAAATAATAAACTTGTGTCAACTTAAACCCCTAAATTTATTGTAAACAGTTAAAGCAGCAATAGGAAATGTAGATAGCCACATTGCCATTTTTTCATTTGCTGGCATACACAAAAATCCTTCATAACTCAGAGATTTGTGTGTCTTCACACTCTAAGATGTGTGAAGGAAAGTCTCTATGTCTTTTTCACCCTGGTCTGCTGGATAAATAAGGCACTGAAGAAATATTTGTTGAATAAATGAATGATCGTATTAGAAACTGGGAAGGTGAATGTATTTACTGGGGGAGTGGTTTAGGTATGTGACTTTTGCTGTTTTAATAGATTAATTTATAAACAAACTAGGAAGTGCTCATGGTATATGGTTCTTGGAGGCTTTTTCAGCTTCATCTCTTTGCTCTGTTTTTATAAGGAATGCCTTTTACTGAAGGAATATAGAAAGGAAGTGATGAAAGCAAAAGGATATAAATCATTCATTCACCTTTATTAAGACTTGCTAATTAAGTAATGGATTCCTATAAACACAACCAACCCACTCATGCTACTAACGATGTTATCACCAACTGCTGAACTTTTAGGAAATTTGAGTGATTATCATACTACCAGATATACACTTGATGAGGGAAAATATTTGATATGATTTGGCTGCGTCACAACCCAATAGCATCTTGAATTATTGTTCCCATAAACCCCACATGCCATGGGAGGGACCTGGTGGGAGGTAATTGAGTCATGGGGAGGTTACTGTCATGCAGTTCTGATAGTGAGTTCTCACACAATCTGATGGTTTTATAAGGGGCTTTTCCCCCATTGCTTAGCACTTCTCTCTCCTGCTGCCATGTGAAGAAGGACATGTTTGCTTCCCTTTCTGCCATGATTGTAAGTTTCCTGAGGCCTTCCCAGCCAAGCAGGAGTGTAAGTCAGTTAAACAGTTTTTCTTTATAAATTGCCCAATCTTGGGTACTTTTTCATAGCAGTATTAGAACAGACTAACACAATATTACAAGGAGAAATTATTTCATATTTTTTGGGAGTGTTACAAATTGATCAGAGTAGGTGGTTTTTAGACCAACTGACCAACTTGTGCTAAGGATCTTCTCTTACGCTTACTTCTCCAACAATTACATTGAATACATCTAATCCAATCACTTCCTATTGTTCAATTAGTTTCAGCAAACAATATTCCTTCTTGTCTTTTTATTTTCTTATTCAAAATTCTTTGTAGCAACCTTGCTGGCAGGTACTATCAGAAGGTAATGAATTTGATCTTGTCTTATTTTGCAGACCACATGGTAACATATTCAAATATGAGCACCATATAAAAATACATATTATTCTTTTCTGTACAATAGAAAGAGCCAAGCTTTTGGATGCTGTATTTTTCTTATGAAATATCTTGACATCTAATTTTCATTTGCTCTTACTTTTTAAACCAGATTTTATAGATTCATTTGGTTATTTAAAAAATGTTAGCTATATTTGTTCAAAGAAAATATTTAAATATTTAAATGTATTTCAGCAATGTATAAATATAGTGAAGTCACATTATTTTGTTTGATGAGTAATACATATGCCTGGTTTAAATGTGTAAAATTTTTTTCTCTCACAATGATTTATGAAAAATATTTCCTTTCTTGAAAGGATTGCTTTTATATTAACTTGAAGTTTTACCAAAAAATCTATTTTTGTTTAGCTTTAAAATCTTTTGTATTTCTTAAAGTGAGACGATTTCTTATTAATGAATTGAAAGGAATCATTTTCTCTAAAGTATTTAGGAAAACTGTCATGAAATGTAAAATTTCAGAACCTCTTTTTACCTAATCTAGTTTTTCAAAGAAAACAATTTTACCAAAACTTCCCACCTAAAAACAAATACCATTTCTTTCGATATAATCTATTAAGAAATCATGGGTACTTATGTTGATTTCTTGATAAAGGAAAATTAATATAAATCAAAAATAAGCAAAAAAAACTTAAATCCATACTTTTCTAAATAAGGAGGGTAATGATAAAGGAAAACGAATAAGTGTTTTCTTTTAATAGCTTAATGAGAGTCACAGGAAAACAAAGACCTATTTTACTATTAAAGAAAACTACTCATCTACAAAAAATTATAATGAGAAAACTTCTGCTGAGCAGGCTAGCAATGGGTATCCCCTAGGACACAGAACACTTAATGGGTTTTCAGGTCTGTTCTAAAGGTTTTTTTTTCTTTTTTTTCTCTGTGCTCTATCCGTGTTTTGCAAAATGTCAGGTTTTCTTCAACTTTCTTTTCTTCTTCCTTAGAAACTTGTCCTTTGTCTATTGTTTAGAAGCAGAAAATATTACCTATCTGTACAAGAAGTGAAGGTTAGTTAAAAGTACTAGAATTCAAAGGCTGCAAAGATTATACCAAATATATACATAGGCATTTTAAACTATCTAGTCTGATCCCAACCTATAAAGTTTCAACTCAAATTATATCAGTGCTTTGGAAATAAAATAGGGATTAATTACCCATTAAAGTAGGATAATCAAAAGATCAGCTGACATCAGGGTTAAATTGTCTTTTACCCCAAGAACTACCGTTTTTAAACATCTAGTTAGAGAATGATTAATCGTGAGGTGACTTTTCTGGAGAAGTTTTGTTTTGAGTCTTTTAGTTTTGAAAACTTTGTTTCCCTGACTTCTTAAATAACACAATAAATTAGCTAATTTAAATTCTGTTTTATTGAAAGCACAATATTTGCTATCAGATTATCTGGTGCATTGCTGATTGCTCTGCCTTTTATTGAGAGTCACTGGGGAAATTTATATCTCAGCAAAAGAAAATTCTGTAATTTTGCTTCTGTTATTGATTATAAAACTGAGCAATATGAGAATCAGGAGAAAACTCAAAAGTCTACAAGGGAACATCGGTCATTTGGTTTCTCTGAATTAATTGTTGACTTCAGACATCTAGTTTGTGTTGCTTTAGCCTGAGTTTACTTACTAAATTTAGAAGTAGTTTTAAGCATTATTACTGCATATACAAAATAGACAGCTAATTACCCTCTGTTGAATATTTTAATATGTTCCTCTATAATATAATTTTTAATGATAGAGAATAAATTAAATTTGTATTACAGGAAGAAGGAGAATCTACACACTGGTGCTTCTTAATTGTTGCCAAAGGAAACCTAACAAAAACCCATGGATTCAATGGGAGTATTAATAAGCCAATCAACAGATGGCTAATTGTACCACTGAAAAATGCAAATACATTAATTCTCACTTGCTCTCATCTATTGGGAGATAAAAGTGAAATTATTGCTTTCTATCTCAATATATTTATGTAATTTATGTGCCAAGATGTTTTAGTGAAATAATCTGAAGTAATAAAAGACTATAAAGGAGTATTATGAAATTTTGATAGCACAAAGCATCTTCATTTTGTTATAGTTCTAACAACACCTGATATTATTAAAATTGAAATTCAGAGCTACTTAAATCTTTGTTTTATTAGCTAACTTGTATCAGTCAGGTTACTACAAGCATGCTATAGTAACGAATCATTCCATCATCTCAATGGCTTAAACAAGGATGGTTTCTGTGTCACTCATATTCATGCCCATTGCAGCTCTGCTTCACATCCTCATCATTCCAATACCCCATTGGAAGGAGAAGCTTCTGCTAAAGGTATTTTGGTGGCAGACAGAAAGGAATAATGGAGGATCTAGAGGATGCTCTGAAAATATTTGCTTAGACCTGTCATATATTCCGCACACATTAACTGGCTAAAGAAATTCACATGGCCAAACCTGATGTCAGTGAAATGAGAAGTAACATTTTTCCTATAGGGATAGTTTGTGCAATAAGGTATAGCAAATATCTATATTATAATGTGGCCAATTTCATAAGCATTTTTCTAGAATCAATTTATAAAACTTCCCCCCAGTCCTGAAACAAAGTTCATAAGACGCTCAGAAAAATTTTGAGTAAACATGGCAAAAAATGAGAAAATATTACAGCAGGTGGTAAAAAAATACTGTCATATATTTATGTCTCATAATCAGGCTTAAAGGCACAAGAAACTGACATTATCATTCTAATACTTTTCATAAGATCGAGAGTACAAATAGATAATTTTATTAGATTAGTACTCTGCTTGTCATTCTGGTCTAATACTTGTATGACTACATTTTGAAGAATGTAATGAGCATCGGTTCACTTCCTATTTTGATTTTTTTTTACTCAGTAACATTGATAAATACATGAATAAATTACATAAATAAGTTTAATTATGTACAAACGAATGAAAAGTTTTAGAAATAGGGAAATGATATGGTTGCCCCAATATTGCACATAAACAGGCAGTAATAAGAAATGTTTGTATTAAACCCATATTTGAATTCTAGGATGTACTCCTTTAGATCATTGGCAATATTTTAAGAGTATCTCCCTGTTTACTAAATACCAAAGTAATGTCAGTGCAAAAAGACATTGTTCCAACTATGAAGTCATCCATAGAGTCTGCAAATTTGTCACTCAACACAATCAAGACTAGGAATGAAGCTCCAAAAACTGGGGCTGGCAACTGGCTATTGCTAAAGTTAGGACATGGCTCTAGCAGCTTATTCCCAGTGCCCAACAGAAATGGTTTTGAGTCTTTAAACTCAAAAGAAGAAAAGTAAATTTATGTGTGTTCTAACTGATACGTCATATGCAACAAAGTTTAATACCTGAGTAAATCTTGGTTTCTGTATCATATTCTATCTCTTCTGCTTTATTTCTTCGTTGAGGATGCTAGACTCTAATTATCTATAGTCCCTAGCCAAATAAAGAGTGCGAAAAATATAGTAATTATACTCCAAAATATGTTCTTCCTTTTGTACTTTGGGACCAGAAATCCAAAATATGAAAAAATAATGTATTACTTTGAAGCAAATTCTAATTTGACGTCTTAAATTATTGTCTTTTCAACTAAGAAATAATTTATGTAGTCTTCAGATTAATTTGGAAGAAAGAATCTATACATGCAAGAATTGAGTGCTGAAAATAAGGCACTTGTGATTTAATCTTAAATGTATTTATATTTTGCTTTACTGCTATGCCTATGCCTCTCAATCATTGGGAGGATTGAAGGCACAGCAATTCAGAAAACTGAACAATTTACTGTAGTGGCAAAGAACTTTTTAAAGAAAGATGAGAATAAGACAGAAATTCAAGGTGAGGGCTTATTGTAACTGTAGCCAAGACAGCACACCTTTAGCCTCCCCAGGCCTCACACAGAACACACACACACACACACACACACACACACCAGAGAAGCTTCAAGAGTAGACACTCTGAGATTTTTTTGTTAATGTGTTTAGATATTGTGTTTCAAATATCATTAGAACCAAGTATTCTCTTTTTCCTTTCCTGTCAGTGGGCTTTTCAGGTATCTTCGTAATTATTTTGAAATATCAGTGGACTAAACTATGCTCAGTAGGAAATAAGAATAAAAGAAATAAATACAATAATTTCATATGCAATCAAATAATGAAGGTAGAAAGGAGAACTTTAGTATAATATTTTAATATTATTATAAGAATTAACAAAGACAAATGCTTTTTGGTATCAAAAAAATTCCAGCTTCCATCATGTTAGTATAAGATGATAACTTTTTAGATTATCAGATATTGGGCACAAGAAAGTGTAGGATTTTTATGACAATACAGCTCTCTAAATAAGTTATGCTGTGTAATAAACAGACCTCTTTTTGAGCATTCTATTATTCATAATGAAAATGGATAAGCAATAATAATATATGCACATTAT
Source organism: Saguinus oedipus (assembly GCA_031835075.1). Classification (NCBI taxonomy): domain Eukaryota; kingdom Metazoa; phylum Chordata; class Mammalia; order Primates; family Cebidae; genus Saguinus; species Saguinus oedipus. The sequence goes on along the minus strand of CM063171.1, from coordinate 150,290,687 downwards.
TCCCCTTCACAAGAGTAATCATTCTCCCAGAGACCGTATGAGGATTTACAAAACTGTCACATGAAAAAAAACAATAAATTTGTAACTCTAGAAATTGCTGTGTTAACTGGAACAGCCTTGTCATTTCTGCCTGAAGCCAACTTTTCTAGCTGCAAATGACAAGGGAAAATAATCAATATAAGAGAAATATTAGCTTTCAAAAGTAAAACAATGCATTTGCAATGCCTTTCTGAAAAGAATATACTTTCAATTAGAATTACTTGAAAATTTGAATTCATTACCTCAAGTCCAATGAACAGCATGTCTTAGGTACCCATATTGTACTCTGAATACAAATCCCTGAGCTTGTCCACTTAGAACCTTATATATGAACTGCCTTTGACACTCAAATGATATCAGAAAGGTCTTTCAAATTCATTTGCCTCTTCTCTGGAGTAAAGATCTTATACTCTTATACCAAGGGTATTAGTTTGGTATCTTTCCAACTCATTTGACTAGAGTCCAAATCAGATTCTGCTAGTCTGAAAATAGAATCACTGGCCTCAGGATTAAAATCATTACAGGTGCTTAATAAATGTCTCAAGGAAAACGATCAGTTTCATCCTCCTCATTGTTAATGGAGCTGATCATACGGAAGGCAACTTATGCTTTAAGAACTTTCTATGAATCAGTCCATTGAATCTTCATACCACCCTATGGGATAGATGTTATCATCATCGTTATGCCCATGAAGGAAAAGCAAATAGAATGTAATTACATAAGCATATTGATTCTGAATCCATATTCTAAGTAAAGAGAAATGGAGGATAAGAGCCAGATATAAAAGACGTGTTATGGAAAGACATAGAAAAGATACAACATGTGATACACTATGAGCAAAAGTTAAGGGACCCAGTGACCTGGAGAAAAACGTAAAAGCTTTAAAGTTATTGCTACACTTATTAGCAAAGTTGACTGAACTCAGAGACCAGAGTTTAAATTCTAGTTCTACCCTTCATTAGTTCTAAGACTTTGAACAAGACCCTAAACTTCTTCATATGCAAATCATATAGTAAAATTATTACTTCTTATGGTTGTCAGACTTAAATAAAACCAACTGAGTTTAGTAGAATAATGTATATAGGATGCTTAGCATGGTCTAAGTAGTTTCTCTACACACTGCTTTCTGATGTCTGACCTGGTTTGGCTGTGTACCCACCCAAATCTCATCTTGAACGTAGCTCCCATAATTTCCACCATGTATTGAGGAAGGGACCCAGTGCGAGGTAATTGAATCCTGAGGGCAGCTCTTTCCTGTGCTGTTCTTGTAATAGTGAATAAATCTCAAGAGATTTCATAGTTTTATAAAGGGGAGTGTTTTCCCGCACATGTTCTCTCCTGCCTACCAGAATGTCCCTTTGGCCTTTTTTTTTTTGGTCTTCTGCCATGATTGTGAGGCCTCCCTAGCCATGTAGAACTGTAAGTCCATTAAACCTCTTTCCTTTATAAATTACCAAGTCTCAGGTATGTCTTTATTAGGATCATGAGAACAAACTAATACAATGTCGTATTTTCTTTATGGCTTCTTTAATATTGATTTTTAATTTTCAATAACATGCACTATTGCCAAATTAACATTCCATTATTTTGTGTATCATCATTCCTGACTCAGTATTACTTAAATGCCTGCAGTTTAACATCAAAGATATCACCTTGGCATTCCACCTTTTTTACAATTTATTGTGATGTAGCAGTAGGAACACTGCACATGGGGTATGTTTAAAGAGAAGCATTAAGCTATTCACTGTTACTTTGTGACTTTGAATAAGTCTATTTCAGTCTATGTTTTCCTTTCTGTAAAATGTGTTATTTTTTCCTGATCAGACTCCTCACAGATGTAATATAATGTTCAAACTAGATAACTCACCTGAAAATTCTTTAAAAGCTGAAAAAGGGATATACAAATGTTAGTTAGTAATGGAAAAAGAATGGGCTTTGAAATCGAGTACAAACCCAGTTTAAATTCTGTGCTTGGCCCTTACCAGCCTTGTGGAAGTCACTGACTTTTTGATTTTTAATATTTATAAATAGAATTGGGAAGAATAAGATTTATTTTCAAAAAATAAAATCTCACTGCTGAATATTGCTGCTTTGGTTTTTGACAGAAGTTTATCTTATCTATAAATCTATGGGTTGCCTCTAGGACTTGGATATTGTTTTGTATTAATACCATTTTTATTTATTTTACCATGCCTAACACCAGCCAACATACAATATTTGCAACACAAGCAAGGACAAATAGTGAGGATTAGTGATTATTGTTCCCTATGTTTTTAGTCCTCACCCACTCTGATTTGATTAGATTTCTGAATATAAAAGTAACAAATTTATCGGAGTCTAAGAATAAAAATGAAAGGGAGATTCTTTTATAGTCCATGACGATTTAATTATGAAACTATAGGGAATGAAACTGTGTTTATCATGACATGATTTCATTGCATTCAATGTGTATAGAAAATGGATGACAGGGAGGGTTAGGCAGCTGTCATAAGAGGGGAAGAAATGGGTTAGCTGCCAGCAGTGAGGGCAAGCATCAAACATTGGCTTAGCTTTAGACTGCGGAGAAATATAAAGAGCTGACAAGACAGCCTCACTTGCAGCAGGAAGACATTAGTTCTCCGCTTTGAACCAAAGAATGCGTAATAATGCTGAATGCAAAAGGCAGGGTCACAAATAATGATAATAATGACAGTAATATGACAGGCTCAAAGAGTAATGGCTAAGAACTACATATCAAAGAAACAGCTTAAAGTGAATTGCATGAATTATTTGCCTAGTTTTTAGCACCGTGTTGGTACATCTATTGCAATTGCTATGAGATAATGTATTTCAACTATGGAAACAAGTTAAATTACAAATGCAAATTGACAAATATAATTTCATAGATATATTTTAATTTCACACATCTATAAAATGTTATAGAAACCAAGTGTTAGATAATAATTTCTTATTTAGGTGGGGAATTCGATAGTGTTGTAGAGTACACAAATTAAATGCTTCATGAAGATGCATTGGGTGTGTCAAAGAAAGATACTTGCAGTAAGAGTTTTTAGTGCTCATTCTTCAAAACATATACACATAAATAACCTTGATTTATGCCTGTTACATATTTTGTAAGCATAATGCTACAAGTCTCTCTTACCAAACCTTATATCTGTGTAGATTTTTGTTAAATGTGACTTGAAGCAACTAAAAATGTAGTTGAGATTCAATGGTCTGTTTTGTGAAGAACATTCATCATGGTTAAGAATAAGATCCACATGCCTGACTGCATTTGAATGTTGTATGTGTGATTCAGACGCTGCTTCTCCTCCGTCCCCATTTAAGCTCTCATTTGCTCACCATGTTACAAACACCCTGGCCCATGTTAGTTTCTGGAATATAGTGACTCTTTCCACTGTGATGGCTTTGCTCATTCCCATCCCTTTGTACAAGATGCTCTTTCCCAGCTCTACCTGGCAGACTCTTCTAAATCGCCACTTCCATATTCGCTCTGCAGAGGGTCCTCTTTTAACCATCCTTGTCAGTAACGTCCTTTTTTCTTCTCTTGTGCAAAATCCCATAATTGAAATACATACTTTTAGAACTAAGACAACATATGGTATACTAAAGGCAAATTCACTTTGTCTTTAAGAACATTAGAACACTTCCACAACTTTCAGTAGTATCAAATTTTCAAAAATACTCAAGAAGCTTCTTTTTAATAGTCAAAACAAAATGACATGATATGCTTTGTTTAAATGTGTATATGTGTCTATATGTGATATCAAAGAGTTACCATCATAGGATATGAATCTAAACTGGTAGATATACTGTTATCTTTACTTTCTTTTATTAACTAATCTTGTCTGAATATTGATATTCTAAAAACAATTTTAAGGGAATGTTAGCTTAATAAAATTCAAAATTCATTTTTATTTTTTGTGCTGGTCTCTGAAATTGTCCCCTAAATGTCAATTGTTCCAAAAGTTTACTAGGACATGTTGTGAAAGCCAGAATTTTTAATCTTCTCAAAAATTCCTCCATGTTTGATATCATAGGCAAATGGTTTCTTTCTTCAGGCAGCCATGGATACCCCATTCACAGTTTTGTGTGTTGTCTTTGTTATACAGTGTTATTATTAAAACTATTACAGGTTTTGACTTTGTTATTGGATCTTGCTACTTAGTAAACAAAATTTAATTAAGGATGGTATAGCCATAAAAGAAAGCTAAGTTATCTGATTAATACTACCAAAAACTGTAATAATGAGTTGCTATTCTAAAATGTATTTAGCAGAATTTAATATATAAATGTATATTTAATTTGGTTTAGACACTGATGATAATAATATGTATATTATAAGATTGTATTTTTCAGTTATTTCCTATTATGGATTCCATAAAATATTTTTGCCAGTTGCTCAACACAGCACCTTTAAAGAGTTCTATAATTTGCTTAAATGAAAGTCTTAAGATGTAATATGAAATTATGTTGAATACTACAGAGAAAATTTACAGCAAAATTAGGACACATAGAGGTATTTTATTCAGTTTAAGCAGAATAATCAGAAAAATATATGGTTAGAAAAACAAAAATGTCAGGAAAACATGTTATTTGGTTGTTTTTTTCTTCCTTTACAAAGTTTTGGATGTCTCCTTTCCACAAAATATAGTCACAAATAAGTCCTATAAGAATTTGAATGAGGGTTGGAAATTAAAATGGAAAATTAACAGTATTGGAATTGGAAGGCAAATGAACTCTGAGGATAGCTAGACGACTGTCAGAAGTAATTATTCAGTAATTTTACCCAAACTAAGCTTCAGCTCTATTTACTGCAAACTCAGCAGAATTTGATCAATCTGGATAACCTCACATACTTTTTACTAGAGACGACACCAATTTTGTGAAAAACTGTATTTCCAAAACCAACTGAACTAGCTTCAAAGTAAGTACTACATGGTAGAACAAACCTGATAGTAGTTTGTTCAAGATAATAGCTTTAATATAAAAATTTTAATTGTATTGCATAATTATACAGTGCAGGAACTGTTGAAAAAATTAGTAAATTTCCCAAAATGTCCTTTAAATCACACTAAACCTATTATTTTGTTACTTGGGAAGTAATTGATTGTTCAGAAGACTACATGTGGGGCACACATTTGTATAAATATCTTAGATGTATTAAGTAATTCTCTGAAAACAGAGCCGTGCAAATCTTAAAGTTCTTTGGAAAAGGGAAAGTCTAGTCACGAATAATTGCAAATTTCTTGAAGGCAAGCGTCATCTCTTGTTTATCTAAATATCTGTGGTGCTTGGCACAAAGTAGCTCTGTTGTTGAGCAAATTTAAAAAGTGGATGCAATACTAAGACTTATTCACATGTGAACTCATCAGGTGTTTTTTCTCAGTTAATATTCCACAAATATCTGTTTAAAGGTGACTAGTAAATGTTGAATAGCCAGGAATTGTACTCTAATTAGAATAGAAACTATTAATTATAAATAATTGTCTTTGCTGCTTTAAAATATATTGAGCATTTCTTGGGATTATTCTGTACTTGATCTGAAGCTGCATAAGATAATTTCAAATAACAATACACTAACTTATTCTGTCCTATAATAGTGAAAACTAAAACCATCCTCTTTCTTAGAACACTACCCAATGGTCACTATCTATAAAGCTTAAAGGAAAAAAAAATCTTATTTAGATTCACTCCTAAGATCTATGTATCAGTCCTTGCATCATGTGCTAGGCTTTTTGCCTGGATTTTATAACATATTTTTAAGATGTGGTTTTCTGTTAAATAGTAAATGATTGTCAATTGAAGTTTCTTGATTATTATTCTGCTAAAGGAAAAGAGGAAAATTCTCTTTTTGTTTTCTTTTTATCCAAAGACATTTCTCAAATGTATCAGTTTTCCATAAAGAGTCATCTGACATTCTTAGTAGCATTACTCCAGATTCAGTGCATGGTATCTTTCTATTTTCTCAGACTAATATCTATAAAAGAATTCACACATTTTTTGGAGTAGTTTATGCTGCTCTTTTTCTCAATCATACTGTTTCTCTAAAAAGTCATTTTCTTAGAATGCTTTAATTTTTTACTTAAAAATCAAGGATCAACAACTGTTTTCAGCAGCGTTCTGGCCCAGGACTGTGCAAATAGAGTAGGGGAAGGATGGTTTGAGTGAGAAGATTGCTCTGGAAAAACAGAATCTTATTTTGATCAACATCTGTACCACATGAAATATGTTTTCAATTTGAAATGGGGAACTTGGTGACATTGCCAAAGGACTTTGTACATTGTTGGCAATTTTATTTGGGCCAGAATGGTACATAGATTAAAATTCCAACTTTCTGCCAGAATACCCTGATGACTGTATTTTGTATTTTGCAACCTGATTTGGGAGTTTGGCAAACTGTTTCATAAACTAATAAAGTTAGAAGCATTTCAAATGGGTCACCTGAAAATCATCTGCCTTTAGGCAGTGTGTTTTAAAACATTCTGTGGGTCTTTCCATTTCAATAGACATGGAGAGTCTCTTACATATACATCTACTTTGAATATATCTATATGAGGATTTGATGAATCTGTCATTAATCCAACATATTTCTTTTATAAATATAAAGTCTTTATATTAGCTATATTAGCTATATTTATGTCAATTACACATTTTCAGGATTGTGTGAATCATGACAAAACTATGGGTTCAACACATACACATTATATAGTGAATAAAAAGACTTCCCCAAGCATTTTCATGGTCAATGCCAAAAAATGGATTTATAAATTCTATTTCAGCACACTTTACTTGGATACTTACTGAAATTCCAGCATACTTTGAAAAGTGTTTTAGTGATGCAAAGATGTAGGTAACTGTACTCATTATAAACAACAACAAAACCCTATTAACAGCTACATGGGCAACACTTAGTTGCCTTAATTATACATGGGTCTTAGACATCAGGGCAAAGTGAATCCATGTCCACCTTCTCAGGATTTACTCTGCATTGGGAGAGTTACTTCGACAGTAATTCTGTTTCTGGCCAGTTTTGAAATAGTCTTTTAACTTAATAGCCTTACATGCATTTATCCTTAAGCCTTTTGTGATGCAGTCTTTACTAATGTGTTAGCAATTATGTAGCCCAGTTGATTCTCTTGCTGTTCCTCTACCATGAACTGTTCTAATACGGGCTTCCCCATGTCACTCTCTCTGCCTACAGAAGTGTCACACATATGTCCAAGGCTCACTTACCTTCCTCATTCAGCTCTCTGCTCAAATTTTTCCTCCCTGGAAGGGTCTTTCTGATTATCTGAGTCAAACTAGCATACACATTCTCAAGTCAACCTCATCCCCTTAGCCTGTTTTAGTTGGCTTGATAGCACTTGCCTCCACTAGATACTGCACTACACAATTAGTACTATATTTATTTATCTCCTCTACTACAATGTAAGTTCCATTAATGCAAGTGTTATGCCTGTTTTTTCACTCCTTTATTCCATGATCTAGAGGAGTACTTGGCATGTAAAGGGCATTAATTATTGTCTGTGATGCAATTTAACCCAAGACACTAAATATATTTTTAACTTAATATATTTGTCTGTTAAAGAAGATTATTTTACTTCACAGTCTTTAGTTCATAATATATTTGCAGTAATTATCAGAGATGCATAGGTTTTGTTGGGATTCAATTATTCGTAAGTATTTGTAGGTACCAAAATTGTATGCATCAACATTTACTAGATCCTACTTCCTTTTCCCTCATTAAGAATAAAAAAATACGGAATTCATGTGTAACACTGACTTATAACACTTGGACTGACAAACCCATAAACCTGCTGGCTGGCTCAGTAGTAATAGACATATGAATTATTTATAATATGACTTTTCATCTAAAATATTTTAAGGTACATCTACTAGATTAATAATTGACTTTATTTTAATTTATTTTATTTTCTGTGTGAGCAACATGGCTATTTATTCACCTGGGTGCAGGTGGGCTAAGGCTGAAAAGGGCATTAGCAAAAGGCAGTGGGATAGGAGTTGGTTTTATAGGTTTGGGTTGTTTTTTGGGGGACTAGGGTGTCTAATATTTCAACCTTAATCTGGCTTCCGTTCTCTGCTCAAACCCAATCTTGTTAATAAAACTAAGTGGTTGCTTGTAGATACCACACACTTCCTCATACACCATAAAAACAAAAGCTCTCCCTGCACACAATCATAGACTTTAATGTTTCACTTCACACAGAATGGCTTAATAATGTGTAAAGTGTAGTCTATTTCTAGTTTTATTTCTCCTAAGTGAAGGTGAGTTCAGTCATCTTGAAATGTTAGTCCTTTAAAATGGGATCTATGACATAAAATGGAAAAAGAATAATTGTATTGCTGTATTATTTATCTGTAATTCAAAAAATATTTTCACTTTTCACAGATGTATTTTTACCATAATATTAAATTTTAGTAAAATAAAAGTACATTTGCTTGACAATAGTAATTTGTTCTGAGATGAAATGCCTGGAAGTAATAAAATCACTTGGTGATATATTCTGTTTTCCCTTATAAATAAAATATCTCTAAGGGACACGACTTTCAATAGTGTAAGCCAGTTCTAGTTCTCATCAGCCTTGAAATTGGTAAGTATTTTGTTAACAATATGCAATGGGACGTTGTGCTCCAGGAGCTTCTCATGATCCATTCTTTTCATTTTTTTTTTCTTTTTAAAGTGAAAGTAATTTTAAGTAAGTAAAAAAAAAAAAAAAAAAGTCTATTCCATAGGCAGAGCAGCTTCCATTTTCTTAAAGTGATTTTATCTTAAGGTATCAATAAAATCAGCTAATTTAGGCAATTCTAGAGATGACATTGAGAGCAACAATAATATGCTCCTTAGAACTGAGTAAGCAAAGTCCTGGGTCATGCTGCCACGCCATGCTCAAAGAACTTGTGGCTGGGGGATCACATGCAGTTATGATGGCATAACTGCAAGAGTATTTTCAATATGCACCTGAATGAACATAATGTTTTTTCACAACACACATCCAGAAGAGCCTAAAGGAGTGTGTTCTGCAGTGAGTCAGTCTATGCAAACCTACCCTCAAAATCTGGGAGATTGAAGAAAGCAGCTGACATATCCAGTTCCTCAGAAAGAATCATTCAGTAGGGACCTTATCAACAGAAGCCATGATTACGCCTCAGGCAGTGGAGAGACAAAATGGTAGATCCCTACACCATTAACCCCCAGCCTAGGGTTTATATATCACAGGGGAGAAAGGTGTAAGATAATTGAAGTTGACTCCTTAGGGAAGTGCAAAATGCTATGTGAATCTGCCTAAGGTCAGGAGTTGCAGTTAGTACCAGCTCTTACACAAGGAACCATACATAAACTGGAAATATTAGAGGCATTCCCAGAACTGGGGTTAATCAGAAGTCAACATGGAAGATGAGCATCCAAGATGGAGTTGCTCTCACCTCTACAGAGTAGAGTAACTGTATTCCAGGAAATCTAATAAAACTTGACAGGGGATGGATTAAAATTCTGAGGTCGTAATTTTATGTATGAATGTGCAAATCACCACTAACCATTCATTTGTGGGGATTTTTAATCTGTTAATTTGCCTATAATCCCTCCTCCTCATAGTACACCACGTCACTTTAATACTTCAATAAATTAAAAATTAATTTCCATTTTAAAGTGAGACCTTCATTTCAAAGATTTCTGACTTATTTTGGTATAAATATTGGCCTTGCTTCAGTAGAAGAGATTTCCAAGAAGAACCAAAGACTAGAAATTGTCCTATGAGAATCCTATCAAGTTCCTAAACTGGGATTGATTAGTCAAGGGAATAGTAATTCTCTATTTCACAAAGAATTCTTAGAGCATAAGAATACAAAATCTTGGCATCAAGTTTCTTCTCCTTTATTCTTAGCTATAATCATGTTTATCATCTTACATTTAGATCTGTTCTAAATTATAGAGTTTATATTCTTGAGGACATGGAGATGCTTCAGTTTCTTAAAAAATGTATTCTGTTTTGAGTTACACAAATCAATGAACATGTTCTTGTATTTGGAGAAGAAGTTTATACTATTATAATTCACAGAGAAATATTAAAACATGTTGGCTCATCACAGGTGACAAAAAAGGAGAAAAATCAGATCATTATCTTACATTCAGTGTTTAAACCTAAAAGAATATCATGATTTAGATTAAACCCACATTATACTTCCTAATCTGAAACAAAAAATAATAACATCAACATTATTACATGACGAAATAATTCTGGCATGTACCTCAGTCTGTGGGTGGGTATTAATTTATATTTTGTTAAAATTCCTATTCAATATGATATGGTCGGTATTAAAGAAGAGTATTCTCAACGAATATTAGGTTTGGAGCAGATATTAAATTACAAATGTTCTCAGATTGTGAGGAATTTTTTAAAGTCCTGTTATTTAAGACATAACTATGACTCCTGAAAACAGAGGTTTGTCTTGGCTAAGACAGCATGTACAGTTTCTTTAGAATTATGCAGCAGAGTAATCAATAAATTAAAGACACATATGTAGAGTGGAGCTTTTGCTATCATTCTTTCTACCCACTATTGGACTTAGAGAATTTTGGGCTGGGTCCTTAGAGAAAATCAGACCCAGACATTTTTCCATAATTAGCTTTAATTCATTGCTGCTTCTATAAGACTGAGCTAAAGCTGGTCTTCAGTGAACATATTCTACTGGGAATTTCCAAACATTTATTCCTAGGATGTTTAAACAAGCTTCATAATAAAGTTAGACCCCTAAGATCAACCTAGTCTAGACTCATTATACTCTAGGGAAGCCCAAGAACTCTGACAGGTTAGAAATGCACTAAAGTGACTTTAAAATACCTGTTCTGGCAAGGATCCGTATTCACATTTTTAAAAAGAAAATGATGCTGCCTATATACAGTTCAATTAGTCATACTGTATTGACAAGTAGAAACTATTCTCAATTGGGCAAACAAAGAACATAGAAAGATAAAAATCAATATTACACTAGAATACAAAGTATTTTAAATAAATATTTTAATTCTATTGTTGACATTTACAAGTAGAAAGCATACAGTATGTTACAAATATCAAAATGTGAAAAATATGAATGTTACATAAGTAACAAATATAAAAAAAGTATTTTCTTACCTTCCCTGAAAGTAAGAAAACTATTCAGCATAGGAAAATATCAGTATCAAAAACACAGCTTAGGTGTAAAAAAGGTTTTTACACAGTATTAAAAAAAAAAAGATCTACAAAATGACTGAAATTAAGTGTTGAAATCTGATTCCATATAAATTATAAAAACTGGGTACTTAGAGTAAATGTTATCTGGTTGGAAAATAAGTCCAATCATAGGCTTTCCTTAGGTCAATTCTTTAAAATAGTAAAAGCATAGAAAAAATTTTCAATAAATAACTTTTAAGAGTGTCTCTTAGAAGTGCTGCTGAGAACATCATCTGCATAGCATGGTGGCAGTGTTCTGGGGACAACATGCAATCACTCTGTTCTTAATGGAAGCCTGATGAAAGTCAGGAGACTAGAATCATTTGCTAAAGGATCCAGAAGTTTTCAGATAATTCTATAAGAAAGCATTAAAGTGCTGAACAAAATGACATAATTTCAGTACCCACTGTCATGTACAACTTACTCAAATACTCAGACATTTCCGAGCAACCTCAAATATGGAAACGATCATTCTGAAAAGTGTTAATATACCTAATCTTCATTCCATGATAGAAGGGTTCCTTTCTACACTTTACAAGGATTGGTTTAACATCGAGGATCTTGCAATGCAAAATATAATTATAATGATACAATGGAAACAATACACATACACCACTGGGAAAGCACAAGTTCTTTTCTGCAATGGTAAAGGTATCAATTTTTAAAAATCACAAATCAAACACCGCTAAATAAGAAAAATCTTCCAAATGCTGCATGCCACAAAACTAGTTACAAAACACAATGCATGCAGGGAAATAAATTCAACCACATATGTTTAAATTAAGAGTAGCTGTGAGTCTGTTTCAGCAGCATTGTGGTTATTATTTTTAAAGTTTCCCCTCTACCACTCGTCCATACTGGCCTGTTTTTCAAATGTGACCCAACCTAGTCGGCAACTTTACAATGGTTTGAGTATTTCTTGTTTTTACATTTTTATAGTGCCAGTACATAAACTTCACACATACTGTTCTGCTTCCCCATCTTTGGGGCCTGGCTTAGTTGTCCCAGCTTTGCCTTCTTCATTTGTTGCTGCTTTTTCTGGAAGAGATGCCAAATCTTTAAAAACATCTACATAATGGCCAAAGCCAGGGCCCCAGTTCAAAAGGTTGTCCCAATTGAAAGTCCCTGCTTGCTGCCCAAGCTTCATGGGCAGCGTGTTGTCAGCAGCGCCTGTTGCCGCTGCCTGGGTGCCCACAGGTCCTCCCTCGGCCCTGCGGCCATGGTACCTTCGAGGCTTCAGTCTGGTTCCATAATTATCTTCATCATCTGCATCAGATTCATTGACTTGAGATAATTTGGGCATCCTGGAAGTATATACCATTGGCTTCTCCCTGTCATATTCCATTTCTGAGCAAGTGAAAGACTCATGGGAGTCACTATCAGAAGAGGATTCTGGAGCTGGAATGCCATCGGCTGGATTCCGTGTTCTAGACAGTGGCCTTCTGCAGTCCTCCTCTGAAGAAGACCTCCCATGGTCTGCACTGCAGATACTTGGGTTTCTAGGGCGAGGCGTGTTGAGCCTCTCAACTTCTTCAATGGAGAGTCCCACTGGAGGAGAAGATTCCAGCGGAATCTGCCCAATTGGCTGCTTTAGGCGACTCCCCGGTCTAGAACCATGTGATGCCATGGCCTGAGGACTCTTGCTTCTCCTTCCCAGCCTTGTGGCATAGTTGAAAATGCCAGGTTGGCAGGTGTCACCATGCATTTCCAAAGTGTTACCATCCCTTATAGGAAGATGCAATTCCCTTGCTGGGCTGTTTCTATAGAAAGTAGAAGATTTGGAGAAAGGGGCTGGACTGTGTCGGGACAGAGGGTTGGGAGTTGGGCACGCCGAGTGGCTTAGGGAGCTGGTTCTCAAACCTTGACCATATGAAGGCTGGTAAGTCAAACTGCTTGCTCCTAACGGCATGGGGGATTGCCTTGCAAAGCCCAGGGGACTGTGCCTCTGGATTGAAAATTTTGGTGTGTGGCTGCGGAACTGCTTATAGTGTTGGATGATGTCTGCATCCGAAGGGGCGATGCTGCTGGCATTGTCAATGTCATAGTGCTCTATCTCCTGCTCTGGAGATGCCAGAGGGGCGCTAGGGATGGTTTCTGAGTTGTGAGGAATATCAGTTTCATCATAGATAAGGTAGGGGTTTTCCCTTTCAATGATATCTGGTTTTGGGTTTCCTTCAGGCTGCTTCCTCACGGTCATGTCATCCCCGTAGGGAGGGATATTGTCGGGGTCATCAAAAGCAACGTTCTCACTTCCCTTTTTCTTCTTCTCCTTTGGTTTCTTCTCCTCTTTGGGATTTTTGGCCTTTTTCCCCCTGCACTGATTACACAGGATCAGGCTCAGGACCAGGAGGGCCAGGATGGTTGCACAGCTGCCCACGATGGCAGGCACAGCCCACAAAGGCAGCGAGATCTCTTCGGGGCCCTGACTCAGAACACAGACATGTCCTGCAGGACTTCCAGCTTTGCACACCTTCCCCTGAGGACATAGGACACCAAGACAGGCCACCACCATCTCACAGGTCCTTCCCGTGTGCGAGTCTGGGCAGCTACAGGTGAAGCCCGAGTGCAGGCCTGGCTCACAGCTGCCACCATTCTGGCACGGGTGGGAGGCACAGTCCCCAGGAGGAACACACCTGTAGGCATACCACTGATTAATGCACAGCAAATCGCCCCAGCAGGGGTTGCTGGCACAGATGTTTGGGCCACGACAGCCAATCTTCACTGAGGGATCTGTTTTTGAGATGGAGGCCAAGCTATGCTTCCCGCTGAAAGGAAGACTTTCTGCACCATACCACATAGAAGCAATGCAGCCATCAAAACCTGCTGGGAGAAGAAGGAGCAGTAAGGCTTTTTTCTAAAAAAAAAAAAAAAAAAAAAAAAAAACAGGCTTATACTACATTGCTGGAAAGGTCCACCTGTAGAAAGAAACTTCAGAATCACTTCATGTGAATACCAAAAGCTCAGTCTCAGAGTCATCACCCAGTTGAAAAGTAATTAAGCTGTGCATCTTACAACATAACTTAGCAAGGTGTAACATTACTATGACCAAACATGGGGCAGACTAAATCCCGCTCATTCTGAAGATTTATGAATGACTTGGGCAGGCTGAATTTTCTTTTTCTTACTCATTTATTTAATTATCAATTTCCTTTCTTTTTACATTCTATATACCAAAAATTGCATAATACAAATAAAATGTATTTTTAAAAACTTGTAAAGAACACGAAATAGGCCAATGGCTTCAACTACTAAATTGTGCATTCCCATTGAAGGTGATATTGCACCAAAGGTGTCAAACATAAGTTCTTGGGGAGCAAAAGAAAAAAATCTTAGCTATTACAATGGTCTGTGGACCTCCAAAGATCAGCTGAAAACATACCACCGGTGTTAACATTTTATGACTTAGGGATGGCAAAGTTTAGACTATATTAAGTGTCTCCTTAGGGGAAAGATGAAGATAAAATACAAAGTTAAGAAACACTTTATGACACTTGAGTGCACAAACACAGCTGATGTTCCTATCTCAGGGCCCAAGAACCTATTTTGACACTACCGAAAAAGCATAATTTATGTTGGCTTGTTTTCTCACAATGTTCTGTAATTACTAAACATATAAAAAGGATTTAAAACCCAGACTTTAACTTTTATGCCTTAACTCTCTTACTCTCACATGCATTATTTCCTCTTTTTAATGCATCGTTCTACCCTAGTGACATTCTCATCCTTGATATACTTTTTTCTATGAGCTTTTGTGACATCTTTTCCTTTTGTTCCTATATTCCTGATTTTCTTCCTATTACTTAGTCTCCTTTTCTGACTTATTCTCCTCTATGTAACCATTGACTCTTAGAGTTAATCAAGATGAGGTCCTAGGCTTTCTTTTCACTCTACACTCTCATGTCAGGTGATCACATCCATGTTCAGTACTTCAGTTATCTGCTTGACACTGACCACTCCTAAACATGTATTTCCAGCTAAAGTCTATTTCTGAGTTCCAGCCCATCCATCCAAAGGATATTTTCAAAGATGATTCAAACCTAAAATGTCCCAAACCAAATCTGTTACTTCCTGAGATAGGCTGCTTTTGCAGTGTTCTGTAGTTTCCTCTTTTGGTGACACTACTCTTCTTTGAGTTGAGAAGTAGAATCCTCCTTGAATTTTACCATAATCACTAACAGTTTGGTTGATATTAGTTCATAGAATACTTCCCTGTCCACTTCCTTCTAACCCCTTGGCCACAACACTAATACGAGCTCACAAGACATCTTGTCCAGATCCCAAGTAATTTCTGTTGATCCGCTCGTGCCCTCCACCAATTCATTCTCCATGTTGTAGCCTAAATGATCTGTAATATTATTGCATATCTAACTTGATCCTCCTGTGATTAAAATTGTTAATGACTTCCCATTGCTCTGTAAATAAGACCAAAACTGCAACAGGTCTAGAAGTTGCTTCATTCTCCAACTGCATCATTTGCCTGTGACATTAGCCCCCAATGTGCTGTGTTTTATAACTCGGACTTAATCTATTTCTTTAAAAAACTTTCTATCTACATAAATTAACCTTTCATACACTTTCATCCTTCTCCTTATCATTCAGATTTATGTATACAGGTCAATTCCTCAGCAAAATTCCCTTTCCTTTCTCTTTTTTCACTATTTATTTTAGAATTCCACATTCTTCCTTTGTATCATTTATCACAGATTAGAATAATGAATTTATTTGTGTAAGAAATTGATTGATGTTTGTTTCCATTAATGGACCATGAAGAGAGTGGCTGTGAATGAATAAATAAGTGAATAAACGTATACAAAGCATCAAGACTCCATGGACTGAGTTACAACCCTGGTAAGAAAGATGCAAGTTGCTCGAGGTGGCTAATAGTTTATTACAAACTTTCTAAAGAAAGCTATGACATTTTAAGGATATTTATTATTGATAGTATCAGACATCAAACTACTTTTTTAAACATATATTTTGTTGAATGAATTTGTATTGTATATGAGATTCATACTAAATGTGTAGATTTTAGCTACTCTGGCCACAAGAAAAAACAATTATTTCTTGAGGTACAATTTTCCCTTTCCCTCGTGATTCTACTTAACAGAGGCATTTACCTGCTTGGGCATCTCGATGTGCTTGATTGGGTGGAATTCCTCCAAGCGATATAGTAAGCACATCAAGGCCACCGAAGTCTTGAGTAGGGTGGATAATATCTCTGTTATATATTCTGTCAACAGACAATACTGTGGCTGTTCCATTTTTCCCAATTAGGAAAGTGTGCCAGTGGCCATCTGCAACATACACTTCAGGAATATTTCTCTCCACTTTCCCAGCGATTCCTGCATCTGATGTAAAATGTACTTTGCCATTCTTAATCTATAAAACATATTAAAAATAATATACAATGAAAATATGGTATGTTTAAATAAAATTCATTAATAAAACTGAAGTTTAAATTTTTGACCAATCTACAGAAGATAGAATAGTGGAAGAATCTGGTTTTATGAGAGTATACTTACACATCTTGTCTCTACAATTTTAGGCAACACATGCTTTTATATTTAATAGTTTCAATGGTTTTCAAAGTATTCTTATCTGTATACCTAATTTTTCAAAATACAATGAATTATTTTCCAGAACACAATTGAAATAGTAAAGGGGTGAATGGCCATTTTAAGATAACTAAATTATACCTTTTTTGATTATTTGTACTTCAGTGACAACCTGCCATTGGAATGTGTTATATTGGTTTGTTTAGTAAAAGTCCCTTAGTACCAAAAAACTGTGAAAACCACTTCAAAAGGAAAAATGAATGCTCAGCTAAAAAGGAAGCATAGTTGGAAAATAAAGATGAAAATAATTGTTTTACCTGTCATCTTTTACACACCGGAATTTTGGGGAAAAAAAAAGATGCCTATCATTTATATCATTCATTGGGATCAAAAACTATGATGAATAAAGACTGAATTCTTAATAATGAGGTGTCTGGGCATGTCTTCACTTTGGCTGTCTTTTACAATATCTAAGGGATATTTGGTCTATTTTATTTTGTCTAGTAGATAGAACATTGAGTAACAGGATGCTCCCACTCAATTTTCCAGCTACCAAGTTTCCAGTATCCTGAGTAGGCCATTTTAGAAAACGAGATAATTTACTAGGCAAGATGAACATTTGGTTCAGGGAGCATAAACCCGTTAACATTGCCAGACAGAGCTGGCGTCTTGGCAGGGGGATGCAGTGGCACTGTTCCTCAAATAACGGGAATGAAAAGATGGATTAGTTTATTTTGTCACTCAGATCAAATGCTATTTCTACATGCAACAAACACATCTGGTAAAACTAAAAATCAGTTCATTTGTACTTTATGGAAAAGATGTCTAACACATTTACATATGTTATTCATATAGTCATATTTTATTAAAGCAATTTTTCCAGATAATAATACATTTTAGTACCAAACTAAAAAAAAAAAAAAAAACCACCCAGAAAATTCTAGCTAAATGACAATAACATTTCATCAAATGGGCAACATCTCATGACACTCAGTAAAAACAGCAACTTTTTTGGTTATAGCTAGAGCCCTTTCTGAAAAACAAAACAAAACAAAACAAAACAAAAACAGAAAAAGCCTCCTCCCAGATCTTTCCTCCAAATTGATTTCATCATGTCATCTTTTATTCAGTAAGTTTCTGATGAAAGAGCACTTGCAGCATACCACAAATTGAGGTGGAGAAGAATATAAGTTCCCATTATAACATTCTTAATGCTTTCCTTCTCCCTGGAAGTACTTTCCTTAACACTTTTATAATTCCTAACTTTCAAAACATTATGCTGACTTTTGCTTGGTTTTATTTATTCATAAACAGTCAATGATGAACCACAGGCACTGAAAAATTATTATCTTCTAGTGACCCAGCAGCCATTGTAATGTCATAGCACAATAAATTACTCATTGTGGGGATACAGGTGTAAGCAAGCCTACTGTGCTGCCGGTAAGTATAAAAGTATATCACATGCAATTATGTACAATACCTAATACTTGATGAGGATAATAAATGACTATATTATTGGTTATGCATTTACTACATTTTTTAAAATCATTAGTTTAGAGGGTACTACTTGTAATGATACAAAAAATAGCTGTAAACCAGCCTCATCCAGGTCCTTTAGGCAGCATTCCAGAAGAAGGCACTGTTGTCATAGGAGATGACAGTTCAATGTGTGTTATTGCCCCTGAAGACCTTCCATTAGGACAGGATGTGGAGGTAGAAGACAGTGATACTGATGATCCTGATCCTATGTAGGCTGATGTGTTTTTTTTTGTTTCTTATTGACGCAAAAGTTTAAAATAAAAATAAAATGAAATAAAAAATGCTTAAGATAGAAGAAAGCTTATAGAATAAGGGTATAAGGAAACAAAATATTTTTGTACAGCTATACAATGTATTTGTGTTTTAACTGTTATTACAAAAAAGCAAAAAGTTAAAGAAATTAAAAGTTTATAAACAAAAATAGTTACAGTAAGCTAAGTTTATTATTGAAGAAAAAATATTTTTGATAAATTTAGTGTAACCTAAGCGTACAGAGTTTATAAAGTCTGCAGAAGTGTAGAATAATGTCTTAGACCTTCACATTGATCTGCCACTTGCTTACCGACACACTGACTCAGAGCAACTTCCAGTCCTAGAAGCTTTATTTATAGTAGTGCCACTTGGGCAACACGTGAAACCTCATATCTTCAAAAAATACAAAAATTAGCCTGGCATGGTGGCACACACCTATAGTCCCAGCTACTTGGGAGGTGAGGTGGGAGGATAAATTGAGCCCAGGAGGCAGCGGCTGCAGTGAGCCAAGGTCATACCATTGCACTCCAGCCTGGGCAACAGAGCAAGACCCTGTTGCCCAGGCTGTCCCCACTTCCCCCTATAAAATCTTCTATGTAGCCTTTTTACTGTACCTTTTCTATGTTTGGATATGATTATATACACAAATACTTGCCACTGTGTCACAATTGCTAACAGTAGTTAGTACAGTAAACATGCCATACAGATTTGTAGCACAAGAGCAACAGACTATTCCATATAACTTAGGTGTGTAGTAGGCTGTACCAACTAGGTTTGAGTAAGTTCACTCTATGATGTTTGCACAAGAATAAAATCACCTAACAATGCATTTTAGGAAATGTATCCCTGTCCTTATGCGACTCATGACTGCATTTATTTGTTCATTTGTTTAATTTGAATCCACATAGCTTTGAATTTATTGTTACAATTCTGTGCCATCTATGTTGCCCACTTAAACAAACAAACACAATACAATAGAACAGATTTAGAGTAGAAATAAAGTCCCTCATATTACTGTTATTACAGAACATCAAATATGGAGCTATAGGATATGCCATGAATGAAAAGAGATTTGTGAAATGCTTTAAATGTGGTAAACAAAGTTTTACACAAGTATGCTTTCCTTTTGCCTTTCTCTTCGAAGTTTTTTCTTCTTACATTTTTCTTTGTTTGAATAGCCCCCATTGATTCTACGTAATCTTTTCTATCCTCTCATTGCTATTGCTGCCCACACGCGACACTGCATTTACCCAACACCCTCACTCGTTTTTCACAAAATGTCCTCATCTTCTGTCTACTTCTCTCTCTCTCTCTCTCTCTCTGTCTCTCTCTCTCTGTCTCTCTCTCTCTCTCTCTTTCTGTGTGTGTGTGTGTGTGTGTGTGTGTGTGTGTGTGTGTCTAGAGGGAAGATAGAGAGAATGATAGAAAAAGAGAATGAGAGAGTAAAAGAGTCAGACCACGCAAACCAGAAGAAAGAAATAAAGAAAAGGTCAGAAAGGGAACCCCCCAAAAAAGAAAAAAGAAATCTTGGAATCTTGGTGACCAATAAACTAAATACTAAGTGAAAGTCCATCCTATTCTGTAATAAGCACATGATATTCCGGTCATCCAAATAATTTGCCTGCTTACAACAGCTACTTTCTTTTAGTTTATTTAGTTATTGTTAATTCATTGTTTTTATTTTTCTTACCCATTTTCTTTACCTGCCAAGCCCCTTAATCGTTAAAAAGCTGTTTTTCAAAATTTTCATACAAAACTATGCATTTCTGTCTGCATTATTAATTTTTTATTAATTAACACTTACTTTCCTTTCAGAAAATTAAAAAAAAAAAAATCTAAGTTATTGCCACCAGGTTAACAAAATCTGGAGTTGAATGCTGTTGGCCTGTTGAAAATACAAGAATTTATGGTGACAAAAATGGATCCTGACATTCAGGGAAGAAAAAAACTGGTCTCTGATTTTTTCAACCACATTGTATTTTCACTGAATTCCTTGGCATCAAGTGATAACATACAGAAATATTTCATATGTCACTTAAATGGCATGAGGTTTTGGAAACAGTTTAACAGATAACACACAGACCTCAATGTCAAAGCCCCTCAAAACATATAAAATACGTTTCTTATAGAAGATGAAGGTTTATTTCTTTCTTTGCTTCTTTACATTGTTTACTTCTAATACCATTTTCAAGGAAAATTTTAAGTACAAAAAATAAGGTTATACAATGGCTTATGTGTTCTCTTTTACAGTGGTTTTATGAACTCTGGAACTGGGTCCTTTGTTTCAATGGAGGTAAAGTTAAAAGTGCTCTCTTGTAGGGGATTAGGGTAGAGGGTCTGCCATTTGGCACTAATGATATGTTGGGCCAGATAACTGTTGTAAAGTGCTGATGTTTGGCAGCATTCCTGATCTCTACCACCAGACGCCAGAAACACTCTCCCAACTCCCAACTGTGACCATTGACAATGTCTCCAGATATTGCCAAATGTCCCCTGGGGGTAAAATCATTCCTAGTTGGAAATGACTGGACTAGAGAGATTATTATTTGAGAATGTAAGAAATAATGGTTTTCATGCTACTTATTTATATTTATATGTGACATAATCATGGTTGGCTTGCACAGAGAAAAATTTTGAGGATTAAACTTAAGTTTAGAAGTGAACATCTATTTTTATTTTTAGTATTATATGTGAATTAAACCTAATAATTTTCTGAGCATGTTGCTCTTTTTCTTTATGAACTATTCCTGGAGTAATTTTCAAATATTGACTCAGATGAAAATAATTCAGGAAATATGGATTTGTTATGTCAAGAATTTACTAAAATTTATATTAAAAATTATCAGTAGAATGATACAAAGTAATATTAATGGAAGGCAGTCAATATAACTATACTAAAGAAACTGTTGGTCTAGGAGATGACTTATTTGTGGGAAAGAAAGCAAAATACAGATTAAAAAATTCAGAAAGCTCTGAGCCAATGCAAAAATGTATATCTAACTAAATTATTTACCTGTATGTAAGTTGAGTATCTTATTAACAGATAAGAAAAAAAAATTATGTAAAAACCTAATGATAAATCAATCCATTGTTCTCATGAAGTATAATTTTTAAGATTATTTAAAAATGTTTCATAAAGGTTAAGTGAAAGTTTACTTATAATAAATTCCAAATGTACGTCACAGAGTTTATATAGTGAATTAAATATATGCTCCAGAAATCATATAATTTCAAAATGTTTTCCCATATCTCACAATATTTTCCTTATTCTAATCCTGTCAATTAACATATGCATATCAGTATTTGAAATAATTATCGGAGAAAAATATTTTTACATTTTAAAGACACATCATATTTTTGGTTTGCTTTATTTAAAAGTAAGAAAAAAGCAGTATAAATTCTTACCAGAAAAATAGATTGCCACTAATTCTTTGTGTGCTGGCCTACCTGGCAGGGTTCTCTACTCTAAAGCAAGACAAAAGTGTGTAGAAACAAAACCATTCAGATCTCTGTTACCCTGGCCAATGCCGGGGGAATAGTTAAGATAGATGATATTGGAATTGCGCCCAGCATTAGTCGGAACTCTAATGGGTTGTAAAGAAAAGGACAGAAATTATGGGAGAAGTGATTTAAACCACTACGCAGCAGGCGGTCTAATCAAATGAAGTCAACATTAGCTTTTATCTCACCTTCACAGTAGTGTAATTGCTGCTTTCTTGGATATGGATTAAAATGCCATTCTCGCTTCTGGTCCTAAATTTTACTTCCAGACTGTTCACTCCAAAAGGCTCCAACATGGCACCTCGTATGCTTTGCCTTAACAAATATTCCCGCTTCTCATTCTGACTCATGTGGTAGTCCAAGCGCCCTTTGCCTTCTAATGATAAGGCAGTGTCAGGAGTAATAGCTGAAAACCAAAGAAAAAAGAAAGGAAAATAAATGCACTCATTTGGCATTTATTGGAGAGTTTTCTATAGTGACAAGAAATAATAAAAAGGAGAATGAAAATGTCACCTTTTGGGAATTCATGTCCCCCAACTCAACTCTTAAAAAATAATTTCCATTTATTATTATATAAGTTGATTGCAAATGTTTACATCCATTTCAGAACCATGAAATGTAAAATACTTTATGGCAGTCATTAACCATTTGGGAAATATTTACTAAACTATTTGCCACATTATATAAATCTTGAATACCTAAAGACATAGCCACTGTTGGAAATATGTACTTGAAGAATTTGTTTGTAAACATTTTCATTGGATTTCCAAAATATATGTTTGCATGGTTTTAAGATTATTTGTAATCTTTAGTCTCTAGTATGCTATAAATTTGGACAAAGATGTGTACAATCAAATATTTATATTTGTAACTAACTTTATTTCTAGTAGTCATCAGATATAATTTATCATCATGTATAATCAGTAGGTACATTATAATTTATCATAATCTGAAAACATCCACACTCCAGAAATAGACAAGTTTAAGTTATAGAAACAAATGATATAGCTAAAGAAAAAATATTAAGAAAATGAGCTCAAAACAATTTCAGCCCTGAATGATGCACTGTAAAAAGATACATTGTATGTGGGTTATATCATGATTTAAGAAAAAGAGTCTCAGGTATTTATGTAGCCAGAGATTCATCTCATATTTCAGACATAATTAGGATCCTACTTACTAAATATTTATTACTTTAAAAATCACGTGACAATATGTTTTCTATGTTTTCATTATATCTAATATAATTACACACAGTTATACTTTCTGCTACTAAGACCTTTTAGATTATATTATAGCCTCAAATTTATTATGCATTTCTATTCATTTTCATATTAGAATTGAATCAAATGATTCTTTAAATGTGGTCAGATACCTGCACTAGAGTTAAGTAACAATCTGTTTGAAAATGAAGAATTGGGCCCAAAGTGGCTCCGGCCGGATGTCGTGGCGCTTGTGAAGGCGAGACCAAGAGTTCAAGGCCAACCAACCTCAGCAACCTTACAAGCTCTCAATGATTGGCAAAAAAAAAAAAAAGAAAAGAAAATGAAGAATTTTTACACAAGAGGAGCCATTAGGGTTAGTTAGTGAAATGTGCAGCTTGAAATTAGAGAGCACTATTTTCTAACGATAATGTGAACATCATTAACGTCTAAATAATAGTAACATTAGGGCTTAGAAAACAACTGATGACAGGGTTTTTAAAAGTAGTATTCAGAACTAATTCTGGTACTTGTAAATCAAAATGAAAGTATCAACATTAATTTTAACCTATTATGATGCCATTGTATGATGTTTTGAGCTCAGTGGTGACTGATCTTTTTATGCACAAAAAATCATCAGAAAAATATCCCTCCAAGCAGATAATGAGACAAAAAACCCTAAATATAACCATTGACTTTTTAGATTGCCTAGCCTAGCATTCTTATAAACAAAAATAACTGAATAAAATATTTTTAAAATGGAAGCTATAGATTTAGTTAGTAAATAATTATTTAAAAGAATATCATTCTTCTTCAGGTTACAAAAATAACTTTTAAAATGTCACTGTGTTTTACCAATCATATATTTTAATTTTCATAATTATTATAATTTCCAGGGGTAGACGGAAGACCTTACGTACATTTTTCACAGTATTTCCCAGTGAATCCCTCTTTGCAATGACACTGCTGCCATGACCAGTAATCTATACATGTGCCACCATGTTGGCATGGGCTGCGAGTACAAGCACCTTCCAGCCTAGGGCATCTAAAATAAAATCATATTGAGAGCCATAAGGAACATACAAGATGAGCAGAAGTTTGCTAAAAGTCGATACAAACTTTTGTTAACCTGTTTAATTCCAAGAACTCCATTATTTGAAGCTCAAGTTACAATTAATTTGGAGAAACTAATCAAACTAGAAGTTTTCCTAGAAAACACAGTCTGCCTCACACTAATGAAGAGTCAAGAAAGAAGACGTCTTACATAATAATGAAAAAGATGTGACAATTTCTTCTTTAAATTAGCTCTTATTCGAATAAAATGCCTTGGTCAAATAAACACTTTGGTTAATACATGTGAGCCAGGGACCACATATTTTTTGACACATGTCTACCAGGCTACACATGCAACTAATGTTTATTGAATGCCTACCAGATGCCAAGTACATGGAAGTAAAATAATGAAAAAAAAAAAAAAAAAAAAAAACGAAACCATGCACTCAGGAAGTATTTGTTTTTCCTTGTGGAAGAGACAAAATAAAGAAAAAAATAGCTATTGGGAAAATTAAGGTGAGAAAGGGTATAGTGTGTTTGGGGGTTTGCTGAATCTTTAGATTAGGCAGCGAATTAATCTTTGTTGAGACCTAAACAAAATAAGGGAATGAAGTGTATCTGGTAGAATAGCATTTCAGCTAGAGGAAACAGCCAGTGAGAAAGCCCTGGAGTGCAAGTGTACTGCCATGTTGGAGAAACACCGAAGCCCAACATGGTTGGAGCTCAGGGAAGAAGAAGAAGAAGAAGAGTGGTTAGATATGGTCGGAAGTTAAGGGTGCTGCCAGATCATGAGAACCCTGTTAGTCAGCCAAAGGGTCAGGACTTTGGCTTTGAAGCTAGGTGAGATGGGAAACTATCAAAGCGCTTTGAGCCAAGAAGTGAAAATAATTGATTTGTGTTTTAAAAATGTCATTCTGGGCCAGGTGCGGTGGCTCATGCCTGTAATCCTAGCACTTTGGGAGGTGGAGGAGGGTGGATGACAAGGTCAGGAGTTCAAGACCAGCCTGGTCAAGACGGTGAAACCCTGTCTCTACCAAGAACACAAAAATTAGCCAGGCATGGTGGCAGACACCTGTAATCCCAGCTACTCGGAAGGCTGAGGCAGAGAATTGCTTGAACCCAGGAGGCAGAGGTTGCAGTGAACTGAGATTGTGCCACTGCACTCTAGTATTGGTGACAGAGTGGGACTTCGTCTCAAGAAAAGAAAAAGTCATTCTGGACATAAGGTCTAACAGAGCTAGTTTTGGCTCTGTTAGTTAAGTCTAAAAGTTTTGGCTCAGTAGGTTTTGACCTAAAAAGACGTTCACAAAATATCTTTAAATGAAAAAAAATTAATATTTTAAAAAGTACTTTGTGAACATGGAGAGAGATACAAAAGGATGCACACCGAAGTATTAACCGTGGTGGCAACCCCAATGCTGTGTTTCTCTGTACTGTTTGATAGTAATAATAGTAAACTAGTGTGGCTTTGTAACAAAACAAGAAGCACATGTAGAAAAAGAAAAATGCTAAATGTTATTAAAATACTTAAGTTACAAACATTAGAAAGTATTCCCAGCTTTGTCTTTATAGTTTGATTTCAAGTAATCTCATTCAAAAGAATAATCTGAGCAAAGATTCTTGTGAAAATGTGTTAATCACAGGGTAATTGGTATATTAATAAAATTGAAAACAACTAAAGCATATAGCAATAGCTAAAATATAGCGCATTCACATTATAGAATACTAAGCAGTCATGAACATGACAGTAACCTAGGAGTAGTCGCCTCTGGTTGGTTAGATTATACGTTAATTTTATTTTCTTCCTTGTGTTTTTTCCAGAATTTTTCAAACTTCAATAATGAACAAAAGTAATTTTAAAATAAAATATATAATTTCTACAACTCCCAAGTTATTGCTAGAAACCTAATTAAAATCAAATAAAATAACCTTGCAGTTCATAATTAATCAAGTTATTACCTGTTTTTAAAGCTGCATCAAGTTTTTTGAGAATATGTATGTTTATAAGTAAAACTATTTAAGGTTAAATAAAGTTCTATGTGCCCATGATAGCTAACATTTAAATATTTCTATGTACCAGGGTCCTTTCTATATAATTTACCAACTTAACTCATTCAATTTTCACAACTCTTTGTAAGAGGGTAAAACATATACATGAACACATGCAAATATATATATGTACATATATATTAGACTCTAGAAAACAAATATTAATTTTCTAATTAGATATCACATTTTATGCCAAAATTTCAAAAGTATATGTAAATATTTAAAATTCAAAACAACGTAAATCATTTGGTAGTTTTAGAGATTTGTGCATAATAATTTCATCTTTTGATGCTCACTGAATCATACTCTTTTTTGCACTTTTTTGTTTTTGAGACAGAGTTTTGCTCTTGTTACCCAGGCTGGAGTGCAATATCATGATCTTGGCTCACCGCAACCTCCACCTCCTGGGTTCAGGCAATTCTCCTGCCTCAGCCTCCTGAGTAGCTGGGATTACAGGCACGCGCCACCATGCCCAGCTAATTTTTTGTATTTTTAGTAGAGACGGGGTTTCACCATGTTGACCAGGATGATCTCGTTCTCTTGACCTCATGATCCACCCGCCTTGGCCTCCCAAAGTGCTGGGATTACAGCCTTGATTGAGCCACCGTGCCTGGCCTGCACTTTTTTTCTTTAAAACAGTAAGAAATAAAATTGCCATACTGATCTAGGATGCCTTGTGCTGCCAAAGCTTGACTGGGTTCCAGAGGCCTTCCATTGACTGCAAACTCCATTATACAGCCAACAAAATCATGGCTTTCCACGTGTCCTCTCCTCTGAAGGATTGGTTCTAGCGATTTGATACCTCCAACTGTGACTCTATTTGGCTGAACATCAAGAGTCCTAAATAAAAAATGGAAGATATAAATATTAGTGCCAAAAGAGTACATTTTTAATATAATGTTTCGTTCAAATTAGAGTAAATATAGTTTTTTTAGCATTTATTATAGTGTGATAAATTTTAATGGAAAACATAACACATAGAAGAGTGTCCCATAAACACACAGACGTTAGGCTTCCAAATTATGAAAAATACTAAAACTTAGGAAATTATGTATTTTCAAATAGTCAGATTAGATGCATATTATTACAATACTTAGTCAAAAAGAAGGATCACATTCTCAAAGGGAAGATAATGCTGTAGAATTAGTGGCAACTCTAATATTTATGTTAGATTACGTTGCTGCTTTCCTGCAGTGATGATAAGGGATATCAATAAGTTGGTCAATGCAAGGGATGCCAATAAGTTGATTGAGGCAATGAATGATGTGTCATGATGCATGACTACTTATTTTTCTCTGTTTATCATTTTTCCTGTTAAACTTACTTATTTTACTGCTGCTTTCCATTTTAGGTGCTGCTGAAACATATCGGTTAATTTTCACATAAACTTTTAGAAATGCATTTGAAAGAACTGGGGTCTTTATCCTACATGTTTTCCAGGTCATAGGCAATTATTTCATGAATCTTTCCAAAGACTACTGGCTATATTTAATTTCCTTTTCTCCAATTTTATCCTATTTCTATCACTTCATTTCACACATTTTAACAAATTTTGCACAGTAATTATTGACTATTTTATATTTTGAAAATTTGGGGAGGGATATAAAATATCTTAAGCTTTATGTAATTCTTAGCATCATATAATGATTTTTAGGTGTAAATTTTCATTTAAAAAATTTTAAGTAACAATAAAGATTAAACTAATCATATTCCTTACCAGTCATCTGAAACTGCCACATTACTGACAGTACAATATCCTGGCTCTTGGTTCTCAGAACAGGAGTCCACAGTTAATGATGCCGCCTATGAAGCAAGAGAAGGAAATGTTCAACTTTGAGTTCTACTGTCCCTATTAGTCTTTCCAGCCAACACTACCCAAGACTTGTTTCTATGTGAACATAATTCGGAAACTGTAAAAACATCCTGATTTAATGTATAAATCACATAATTATAATACTGAATTATGGGCACGTATTTCTTTGATATCTCTAAAACTAAAATTATGACTATTTTTACCTATAAGGTAAAGGGTATTTTGAAAAATCTTCTCCTGCTCCCTTGTTTTATAGATGAAAAAAGATAAAAATGCCATTAATCTTCTTTAGAAAAATACATGGTAGGTCTGAAACATCTTCCTGGGGGTAAAAATCTTA
Organism: Saguinus oedipus; assembly: GCA_031835075.1. NCBI lineage: Eukaryota > Metazoa > Chordata > Mammalia > Primates > Cebidae > Saguinus > Saguinus oedipus. Next base: position 150,262,113 of record CM063171.1, on the reverse strand, counting down.
AGAAACATGTTTATTGTACTATCAAGCTATTTTAACAAAAGAAAAGCCACTTAATTTTTGATTTTCAAAAGTCTAATTCTAATATGATTTCAGCCATATTTACAAAACGATTATAAAAATACAGTATAAATATTATTATAGCAATCTATGAAAATTTAAATATTTGGATTAAAGTTAGAGATATGTTGAACAAACCAAGTAAGTGCTCTTCTCATTTTTGATAAGAATAATTGTAAGTAACATTATAGCATATCTCTGTATAATCAGGGTGTATTACTGTAAATCACTTTACAGTAGAAAATCCCCAATAGTATTTAAATAATGATTAAGTAGTCATTTTTGCATATCACCTGAGACAAAAGCTTTCTGTGTAGTGGAACATATGAATACTCCTTTTGACTGATAAACAAAGTCAAAAATTTATGGTTAAAAGGCCTTAGAATATGATAACTGTAGAAGACAGAGTCCTATATAATGAGTACCAGCAACCGAGATGGCTGCAGTCCAGTCTAAGACCAAAGCTGTGTATAAATATTATTGTGTAATCTGCAATGCTATTGCGATGCACCTCCTTTGTTCCTCAAACTTCATTAAAATTGGACAAATGACAAGCTTTGCATATTTTGGTTGCTGAAATTATAAGAAGGATAGAGTATAGTGCCAGTAAATCACAGGAATAATCATAATTCATTATCCGAATGGCCAAGAGGTTTCTCCCAATGCAGACAATAAAGTGTTATTCTAAATTTATGAATGCCATAGACGGAGTAATCCAAATTTGTCACATATATAAAAGAGAAGTATAAACACAATGCAGCCATCTATTTATCAGAATGCTTATCATTTCAGTTTAATAAGAGCAAAGCAAAGGCAGGAAACAGTCCAGGAAGATGAAGCAAGTTGACTAATAACATGCCTCACTTAAATGCAAATTTTTCAATGTCAAATTTTCTGTATTAAAAAATCAGGCCACTTTCATTATGAATTAAAATGATTAATTTGCTTAGTATCCCACTTTTGTCAATATTGCTTATGAATTTTAGGCAGTGTCCATAAACCATATATTTAAATGGGAGATTTGTAAAAATTCATCTGAAGTATCTCACATTTTAAAAATAAAGACTGAATTGAATTTGTAGTCAATTTATTAAATTGTTTAGCAAATATTAATGGCTAACATATTCTTAAATGTTTCTAAGAGTTAATTATTATAAGTTCCATACAATAAATCCTGTGAGCCATGTGGATTTTTTTCTTGCCATTATTTTCAAGTAATAATAAATACTAACATTTTTAGGAAAACTTTACACTTCCAATTCCCTGGCAAGATATTCACGCCCCATTTAGTTAACTCTTTTGACAGTTATGATTATTTCTAGTTATCTGTAAAATGGGGTGATAACCAATCTCAAAGCAGTATTAGGTTTTCATAATTCAACTTCTGTTGCTTAGATAACTAATTGACTGAACGTATATTATGCAAGTATCCTTCTAGAGAGCCCTAAACTATCATAAACTAGAAAGTACCACATGGATATTTATACATGCCTCAACCAGAAAAACAACCTTGGATAACAGAATTGTATTTTAGTCATTGTTAGTGTTTCATATATGTCTAAAAGCTTGGGGATAATTCGGAGTTAAATTTTCTTTCTTTTACTGTTGAATTTTTCTACCTTTACCACCATAAATTAAAATGTTTTACCCCTACTTATGCAATGATTTAAAGCCTAGAGGTTAATGATTTTGCCAGTTTCAAACCAAAATTATTCTGAAATTTAGAAAATGACAAATTCAGAATCCAGCAGGAGCCTTATTTGGATGTTTTCTGGAACAGGAAGACATTTTTCCTATGACTCAAGTAATAATGACAGAGTTTTTTTCACATTTGGAATTACTAAAAATTGATGACTATGGTCACAGTAATACAAATAAACTGCAGTACCTCCTTCTCCACTCACCTCTTACTCCTCTGTACTTGTTTGATGGAATCAAATGCTCATGAAGTTTAATGCAACCTTGGAGGTCATCAGGTAAAATCATTTACTTTACATTATAGTGTACTTGACAACATATCAGAAATACGGTTATCTTACATATGTGTCATGGGGTGAGGTGATATCTACTATTACTCATCAGTTTTAGGATATTATTATGGCTAATGTGAGCCCACTCTATACATATCATTATCCAAATGTTTTTCTAATTCTTTAAGGCCTAATATATCTGGTTACATCAATCATCAGGAATATATGAATTATTTAAATCTATATTCTTCCAAGGTCTTTCTCTGAGCACACCAGTTTGATATTATGCTGATTTTCAAAATCTCAAGCAACAATCAATGCAATAAACTATTACTAATTAGAAAATATATTTTATGCAAAATTCGTTTGTTATACCTCTACTAACGTTCATTGAAGTCAGGTTGGAGTTTTAGGTACTACTCATAATGTAAACTTCCTTGAGATGAAGATCAAGTAAAATATTCTATTATTTTTACTTCAAAAGGTTGTATGTAGGTAGTGTTGGTGATAACTCAGAGTGACTAACACCTGGTTAAGCACCTAATCACAGAAATAAAATTTTAATGATGATTCATATTAACCTTTATAATAATACAGAAATGTGGGCATATTTAGAATTAAAATATAAAATATGTCTTGACATAATTTTCAGAATGTTGGGGGTAATTTTATTAAGTAAACACCATATAAATTAAATATATTAGAAAAATGTTCCAGCTAGAAAATATTAACACTAGGTTCAAAAGGAAATGGAAAAGAGTATATAACGAAAATGATTGATAAAAATCATACTATACTTTTGTTTTCCCATCAATATTCTAGCAACATACATTTAATAACCTGGTAGGACCCTGAATGTAGTTTGACGGATGTGGCAATATCCACAAAAGAAATATCTGAGCAGCTACCCTTCACCACGTTGACACAATCACTTGGTTATCTTTAAAGCTAATCACTATTCTTTCTCTCCCTCATAATTAAAAATAGTTCTGTATTTTAAAACTTGCTTAAATTTCCTTTAATGTTGTAGTAAATTAGAGTGGAGGAGAGAAAAGTCATTGTGTCTGATGCCAATTCAAAGTAAACATGGATTTGTAAAATTTTCCTGAAAGTAAATGATAAGTTTTGTTCTTTGATAATAGATTGCCTGTTTTGGGTATTGGTCAAAATAATTAAGATTATAAGGTAGTTTCTGTCTTATGCCCTTATGAAATTGGTAATTATAGATTCCACAAACTTTAGCCTTTAAAATTAACTATGGGTCATAGGGGAAAAAAACTAGCAAAAGCATGGTTAAAAACATTTTAAATATTACTTCTTAATATTGCCTATATGCATTCAGCAATATAACATATTGCATAAATTTAGTGGCAAAAATTTCTCTGCAGTTATACAAATGTATGATTCACATGATCAGTCTAAGAGCTATTTAAGTTACCATATCTTTTGAAGATTGCTATGAAGTCAGAAATAAAATTACAATCATTTGGATACCAAGTTTCTTCATTTAAAAATGAGCACTTATTTTGTTGTTTAGGTTAAGCTTTCTTTTTAACAGACAGTTTAACATTTTACACCATTCTATCCCTTTATCTAGTGTGAATTATAAATCTTAACAGTAACCACACTTTTAAAGGCTCAAAGCTAAAGTGCAAAAATACTTAAAGACAGATTTGTTAGCATTTTCTTATAAAAAATCCTTGATAGCTGTTAGAATTGGGGGAAATATGGAGAGAAATTTCTGAAAATAAAGAATAAAAATAAATAAGCCCTTCCATTCTATTACACCATGTCAAGTATTTTCAAACACTAATAAAGAAAAGATGTGATACATTTTCCTTTATAAAGAAAAATATTTTTTTAATAAATAGATGTGTCATTCTTATAACATGAAAGCCACATAATAAAATTAATATAATCTGTAAGTACATGCATGCCTCATTTTATTGTACTTCACTTTATTGCATTTGAAAGTACTTTGTTTCTTACAAATTGAAGATATCTGGTAATCCTGCATCCAGCAAGTCTATCGGCACCATTTTTCCAACAGCATGTGCTTACTTTGTGACTGTGAGTCACATTTTGATAATTCTCACAGTATTTCAAATACTTTCATTATTATTTTATGTGGCCTGGTGATTTGTGATGAGTGAAGTGTCTTTGGATGTGACTTTTATAATTATTTTGGGGCATCATGAACAGTGCCATATACGATGGCAAGCTTAATTGATAAATGTTGTTTATGTTCTGGCTGCTCCATCAATTGGCTGTCCCCGGTCTATCTACCTATCCTCAGGCATTCTTGTATACTGAGATACCACTACTGAAATTATGCCAACAAACGACCCTAGAATGGCCTCTTACGTGCTCAAGTGAAAGGAAGAGTTGCATGTCTCTCACTTTATATCAAAATGTAAAAATGATTAAGCTTAGTGAGGGAGACATGTCAAAGCCAAGATAAACCAAAAGCTAGGCCTCTTGTGCCAAATAGCCAAGCTGTAAATGCAAAGCAAAAGTTCTTCAAGGACATTAAAAGTGCTACTCGATTTGGGAGGCCGAGGCGGGTGGATCATGAGGTCAAGAGATCGAGACCATCCTGGTCAACATGGTGAAACCTCGTCTCTACTAAAAATGCAAAAAAATTAGCTGGGCACGGTGGCATGTGCCTGTAGTCCCAGCTACTCAGGAGGCTGAGGCAGGAGAATTGCCTGAACCCAGGAGGTGGAGGTTGCGGTGAGCCAAGATCGCGCCATTGCACTCCAGCCTGGGTAACAAGAGCGAAACTCCGTCTCAAAAAAAAAAAAAAAAAAAAAAAAAAAGTGCTACTCCAGTGAATACACAAATGATAAGAAGGCAAGATAGCCTTATTGCTGATAATGGAGAAAGTTTCAGCAGTGTGGATAAAAGATCAAACCTCTTACAACATTGCCTTAAACCAACGCTTAATCTCGTAAAAGGCCCTAACTCCCTTACATTGCATGAAGGCTGAGAGAGGTGAGGGAAGAAACTACAGAGGAAAAGTTGGAAAGTAGCAGTGGTTGGCTCATGAAGTTTAAGGAAAGAAGTCATCTCTGTATGTAAAAATACAAAGCACAACAGCGAATGGTTGATATAGAAGCTGCAGCAAATTACCCAGAAGATCTAGCTAAGGTCATTGATGAACGTGGCTACACTGAAGAAAAGATTTTCTTTTTTTTTTTTTAGACGGAGTTTAGCTCTTGTTACCCAGGCTGGAGTGCAATGGCGCGATCTCGGCTCACGGCAACCTCCGCCTCCTGGGTTCAGGCAATTCTCCTGCCTCAGCCTCCTGAGTAGCTGGGATTACAGGCACGCGCCACCGTGCCCAGCTAATTTTTTGTATTTTTAGTAGAGACGGGGTTTCACCATATTGACCAGGATGGTCTCGTTCTCTTGACCTCGTGATCCACCTGCCTCGGCCTCCCAAAGTGCTGGGATTACAGGCGTGAGCCACCGCGCCCGGCCCAGAAAAGACTTTCAATGCAGAACAAACAGCATTTTATTAGAAGATGTCATCTAGGATTTTCATAGCTAGAGGAAAGAGGTGAATGCCTGGTTTAAAAGCTTCAAAGGATAGGCTGATTCTCTTGTCAGGGGTGAACAAAGCTGGTGTCTTGCAGTTGAAACCAGTGCTCCTTTTCCAGCCTAAAAATCCTAGGGCCTTTAAGAACTGTGTTCTGTCAGTAAACAGAAATGCCTTGATGACAGCACATCTGTTTACAGCATGGTTTATTAAATACGTTGAAGCCCACTGTTGAGATCTACTGCTCAGAAAATAAGATTCCTTTCAAAATATTACATCTGAAAACTCAGATATTTGTTAGCATTTTTAATAATGAAGTGCTTTTTAATTAAGGTATGTACATTTTGTAGAAAAGACTTTCTCCTCTGTTCTTAAATTGTTTCTTTAGTCAAGGCAGAAATACTTAGGAAAGAAAGGTAGTTATTTTAAGTATAGTTCTGACATGGCCTTAAAAACATAGAAAAAATATCAATGAAATTTTTACTCACTAGGCTATTTTTTTAATTGTTCTCTTTTTTATTGTTTTTGGACAGAGTTGTCATGAGCAAATGAAAAATATTATTTCGAAGATGTTATTCATGAAGTGTCCATTTAATGAATAAACATAATTTAACATCATTTGCACCCCAATTCATACTTTATTTCAAGATCTAATTGGATATACAACAGTAAAATGAGATTTACGTAGGATGAAATACTCACCATTCCTGCTCTCCTGGCAATCACAGTGTGAAAATGTCCATCTGACACCTTCTTCATGGTGGTGAGTTTATATGTACCGCTGCCTAAATTATAAGAGAATCTTAGTCTTTCTTCAGCAATTTCAAGGGCCAAAAACTCAGCCCGGTCACCTGTCTGGTTGTCATAGTTGTAGAGCAATAAGGCATGACTTTTAATAGTGGCAAATTTGACATAAATATAGTTGTTATTGGGGTCCAAGCTTGGAAATTCCATGTATGATAACTCCTCAAATCCATAACTGTTCAACTCGCAGTGTTTTCCAAAGACACCTGTTGGAGGGAAAATTGACAAACTAGCATAAATTTTCAGAGAAATTTTATTATATATTTTGATTAAAATACTTTTGGATTATAAAATGAGCCATGTTTTAACAACATTTTTGTTACTTACCAAAAAATTCCATCTAAAGTTGCAATAGAATTACGAACTTTATGAATTAACGATCTTTAAGACATGGCAGAAATGATTAACTGATATAATTATTTTTCATTGTCTAGGGAGCATGTCTACACGTGTTTGTTTCTCAAAATCATAGACTCAGTGGAATGGAGTACATCTGAAGAGGTTTCTTTCCTGGAAAAGTCTCAAAATTTGTTGATTCTTTTTTCTTTTTTTTTTTTTTTTTTTAGATGCAGTTTCTCTTTTGTTGCCCAGGCTGCAACAGCACGATCTCAGTAAAACTGCAACTTCCATCTCCCAGGTTCAAGCAATACTCCTGCCTCAGCCTCCCAAGTAGCTGGGATTGTAGTTGCCTGCCACCACACTCAACTAATTCTGTATTTTTAGTAAAGACAAGGTTTCACCATGTTGGTCAGGCTGATTTTGAACTCCTAACCTCAGCTGATCTGTCTGCCTCAGCCTTCCAAAGTATTGGGATTACAGGACTAAGACAGACACCGTGCCTGGCCCAAATTTGTTTATCTTTTCTGAGTTTTATTATGCTATAATTTTCAGCCAATATACTTCCTTCATAATATATAGCTCTTTTTTTTTTTTTTTTTTTAACTCTGTTGCACAGGCTGGAGTACAGTGGACCGATCTTGTCTCACTGCAACCTCCGCCTCCCGGGTTCAAGTAATTCTCCTGCCTCAGCCTCCTGAGTACCTGGGATTATAGGCACCTGCCACTGTGCCCAGTTAATTTTGTGTTTTTAGTAGAGATGAGGTTTCACCATGTTGGTCAGGCTGGTCTCGAATTCCTGACCTCAGGTGATCCACCCACCTTGGCCTCCCAAAGTGCTGGACTTACCAGAGTGAGCCACCAACCCCAGCCAATATACAGTTCTTAAAAACGATTTCAATTCAATTGAAGATGGTAAACTCATTTGTTTTGATTTTTGTTAAATCAGTACCTATATTTCAAGGGCCACAAAATTAAGAAAGTGGAATCATTGGTTTAGGAAAGGAAAAAACTGTCTTTAAGTTTTTATCTCTTTCTTGTTTTACAACCTCTTTGGGTATGATTTATAACAGCCTACTTTAAAATAGCTGTCTGTTTTTCTGAAAGTCAGCATTCCCATTTGTTTGTGCTGGTTCTTTTTCAAACTTGAAAAATGAGTTTTATTGATGTTACAATGCTATGCCAAAATTCTTTTCCCACAAATAATAGTAGACTGTGGCAAATGATTGGAAAATTAATCCACACCAATACCTCATGATTCTTATTAACTTGCAAAGGCTTCATTTCTTAATTTTGGCTTTATAGGTCTTGTAAATGCATAAAATTTAGAGTGAGGGAATTGTTCAGCTAGAAGGAACTAATGCCATTACTTTACAGAGTATTTAAAACTTGCCTAAGGTCACAGAACCAAGAGAAACAGCCAAAATTTGAGGACATATCTACTGATCATCTAGTTGTTTTGACTACCACATTGTATATCAAAACATTCTTTAAATTAAAATGGCCTCAAAGCCGCCATAAAAGCTTGTGTTATGTATCTTTTCATTTTCTGCCCAATAGTATTTATTATAAAAGAGTAGAAACTATACATTATTTTTAATTTTTAGTCTTTAACTGAAGTAGAAAGGACAAAGAAATTATAAAAATGATATATATATAGTATAGATTATATATATTATACATGGTATAAATTTATCTGATACATTATATATTTATTATACCTATCATATAGAATTTATATTTGTATTTTATACATTTCTATGGCATCTATATTTAATATTTATAATTTTTATGTATTAATAATTTATATATAAATACATTACACAGAAAGAGTAAGTGAAGTTAAAGTAAAAGCAGAAAGAAAGTATATAATTGAAATAAAAATACTACTGAAAAAAATTCTATTATGTGTTCACTTAGGTCTCTTCTGATTAAACTTTAATAAATCTACAACAATGTGCTGATTATATGTAGAAAGTATATACTTACATTTTAAAGCAATTGATACTGTATTTTCAAACATGACAATATTTATTTATGGAATTTTTAAAATTTATTCTTAAAAGATTCTGGTACTATTTTTACACAAAGGTTGCATCTTGTCTTTGAAATATAATAATAAAATTTAATGAGGTTTTAAAATCTGCCTTTCAAATGAAATGCCAAGAAAAATATCTATCTAAAAGTCCAGAAAACTAGTGAAAATTACACTAATAAAAGATATTGCATGTATAAATATTATATTAAAATATTAAAATAAATCTAATTTTTATTAAAATCTTTTATATATATTTTAGTAATTATATGTATAATGTACATATATACACACATTATATATATCTTTGTGTATATACCCACACAATATTCCTTACTAATTTTAAGATATAGGATATTGTGTGTGTATGTATATAATATAAATACAGGCTATTGTGCATAGATATACACATATGCACATATGTACATACACAATATCTTGTTATATATATCTGTCTGTACATATATAAAACATATATATATCAGTACAGAGATATATATAATACATATATATATATATAACAGGATATTGTTTTAGTAATTATACATATAATACACACATATACACATATATAAAACATATATACACACAATAGCCTATTATGTGTATGTGCACATGTACATATATAAAATATAGGCTATTGTGTGTATATGTTTTATGTATGTGTGTGTGTATTATATGTATTATTATTAAAAATAACATAGTAATTCTAAGAAGTTATAATCATACATGCTGCCTTTGTAATGTCTGAGGCACTATATGTTTTTCCTAAGACATAATCTAAATTTTAAAATCTAAGTATCTAAAACATTTTTAAAAATCCAAATAGCCAATCTTTTACTGATGAGAAGCTACATAATGCAAAATTTTTTTTCCAACTTCAAAATGATAAAGTTTTTCTCTTTAAAGGGTGCAAGTGTAACTACCTACCTCTGGCAATTTATTTGAGGCATTCCATCTGACATTTTTATTTCTATGTTTCACCCACATTCGATTTGAGAATAAAAATCATTTTCGTTTTTAATTTTATCTCCTTAATTTCAATTTACATAGTAGAGTTTCAAAGATTTTTGTTTTGTTTTCTAAGTGCTTATGTTGTCAACTGAGAATGTCTAAGCTTAGATATTATTTTTTTGTCTTTGTCACTGGAGGGAATGGGGTAGAAATTTTCACTGCCAGCTATGTGTGATTTGTGTCTATTTTAATTTACACTGTGCTATTCATCTTCCCCTGGGGATTTCTAGCAGAGTGACAAGAAGGTACATTTGGATGTCAAAATAGTTCCATTTAATAGGCAATGTCAGATGTATCACTACACTGCAGTAGCAACTTGTTTTTATTGTGTATCAATTTTCTTAAATTCTCAAATTTGCAATTATAATGTAAAGGAATCCCTAAAGATATGAACACCTCTGTTCAGTCACTTGAAAATCATTTCCACTTTACACTCTAATCCCCTTATCCTTTGTCCCAAAACCTTAAGTTAAACCATGAAAGTTAACTGTGGTTATCTGTAGAAAGCAATGTCATTTAAGATTATGAAGCATAATTGAAAGAAACGAAAAGCTTTTGGAGATCTAAAGTTGTGGTTATTTTGACCTTGATATACCTTTCATTACTTCATGGGCATTGTTAATGAGAATTTCAAAGAATTCTTATAAAAAGAGGTTCTGTGAATGTCATACAGGATTGAAAACAAAAATTAGTATTCTAGTAATTACATTGTCTTGGGGAAATTTTGTTTCAACTTCATTTTTTGACTTCAGGCAAATTACTCAACTTCTGAGCCTCAAAAGCATTGGTAGAATATATTCCTTAAAATTAGATGGTTTTTCTATTTCATTTGTTTTTATCATTGTATTGATGTTGTGCTTAATAAAAACAGATAGTCATGAAATTGTTTGGAAATTAAAAACAGTAAATTATACTGGTGACTGGGAACTGCAGATGTCTTTTACATTCTATTATCTAGTATAAGTTGAGCTTTACTTTTCGGGTCTGTATAGCACAGTTATATGCCAAGGGAAGACTAGAAAAATATCCTTGTATTTTCTTGCTTAAGAAAAGAGACAGAATCTTCTGGAGATGGATTCTATGTTGTCAGGTAAAGCAGCCTTTTAAAAAAATGGAATAATCACAAACTTAGGAAACAAACCAAGCTAATATAAATGCTTCCTCTCAATCTCTTATAGTTTTTGGCTGGCACATTAATTGTTAACAGTTGGGTAAGACCTGGAAGGACCTTTTAGTTAATTCCACTAGGGTGAATAAATATGCATGTATACAAAAAAAATTCTTTTGAACAATTCTCTTCCTCAAAAGAAAACATTAGTCTGAAATTTTATTAGTCATATAGTATCAGCTACAGAAAACCTATTATAAAAAATTCATGTATACTTACTAATTCCTCCTAATAAAAGTGGTTGAATTAATGTATAAAACAAAATTTAAAATTAATGTAAAAAGGAAAATTTTAAAACATAATATCCACATAAGTGAAACAAACAAGCAAATCTCACTTTGACTACTCAAAGATTTAAAATAGAGAGTGATGTCAAAGAGTGCTTAAATAATTTTTTATTTGATAAGTTCTCAGCTAAAAAGAAGGCATCCATAAATCTTTGAGGGGAAATGTCCTAGGGAAACAACATTAATTCAATTATCTTGAGTTGACTCTTTTTTTAGTAACCATCAATGCAATGTATTCAATGGGATTTCCATTAACTAACTTTTACAAATATTAAACCTTTAAGATTTTAGTTTCCATGTAAAACAACAGTTTCATTGTCTTTTATGGTCATAATAAAACAAAATTGCTAAACTATGTGCCAAAATGAACTTACATTTTATATCAACAAATAAGTTTCACTCACCAAATGGACAATGACAATAATAAGAATCCACTCCACTTTGGCAGGAACCACCATTAAAGCAGGGGTTGCATTCACAGTAATTGACTGAAGATTCACACATTTTCCCTAAAATATACAAATTCGTTTTTTTTAAAAAAATTGCACATATAAATATATTAACAACATTACATCATTACCGTATGTAAAAGACTTCCCCAAGGAATACCATGGAAAGAAGAAATATAAAAACATTTTACGTGACACAAGGAAATTAGAATAATATGTTAGAATTTAAAATCTTGTTTCATTGTCCTATTGTAAAAAGTTCATTATAATATTTAAAAAATAATTTACATAATCATCTTGGAAGAAAATACTGTTTACAGAGAAATGACATAATAAACATATTTAAATGCTTTCATTGAATTTATTTTCTTTTCAATGTCCCTTCATCTTTTATGTTTTATAGATGGAGAGTTGAATCTTACAGTATTCTTTTTACTGCAGAGATTTTCTTGACTTACATATTTCAAAGATAATAATTTATCTTATTATCAAACTATAAACCTTCTACTATCAAGAAATATCACTTATACGTATCTGTTGTAAAGCAGAATAAGAAATAAGAAAATGCATCATATTTTCAAATTCTTATGAAAATTTATTCTTGACTACAGATTATGCATACTTTGTCTTTTGTCTTAAGTGATAATACCTAAGCAGCATATTTTTCAGTTTATAAAGACTTTTCTCATATATACTCTTGTTAAATTGAATCAACTAATACTGACTGAGTGCTTATTATGGGCCATGCATTATAATGGATGGGGATATGGCAGTGAAGAAAGCAAACAATTGTCTTCAGACTGTGGTTCCATTTTATTAAGGAGTATTAACCCATACAAAAGAAATACTTACATTTCACAGGTGAAGAAGGAAAGCCTCTTGGAGGTTAATATATTGTCTGTGAAACTGTAAAACTATGACACAAACCAATTCAGGGCTCTGCTCCCATATCCAGGTTTCACAAAACTATGATTGAGTAGTTGATCATTGGTATACAAAACTTAGGGTATAAGTCCCACTTGTTTTTGTTGTTGTCATTTATTTTTACCTAAATTTTAACATGTTCTAATATCACTGTTCTATAACTGGAAAGTATTATAATTATTTGACATATTCATTAGGATCTAATTTTCAAATTTCATAAAGCAGTGAGATGTTACAGAATTTTTAGTCAATTTCTATTCATTGAGAGTAGGATTGTAAATGCTAAAGCATTTGTTTCTGTAAAGCTACTTTCTACTTCCAAACCCAGTTTCACTAATGCATTTATTAGAGAGCTCATGAAGCAATATGCATTCTATATGCACAACTAGACCTACTGCTGAGCATAGATAATTCATTTTGTCATATTAACTTTGCTTAAAACACAGTCAAAATTTTGTTTAACTAGGTTCTGTTTTTGTGGCTTGATTATGAAGTCACACTTATTCTGCTCTGAAATTATAAGTGTGAGTCACATCTCATGACACTGCTAACTAAGCCCATTTCTGTACATCGTATAATTATAAACACAACATTTTCCTCTTATAAATAAATCAGGAACCTCCTTACAAGGCAAAACACTGAGCTAACAATTTCAGAGTACCTTTCTACTGTAAGGCAAGAGCATGAAAATAAACAAGTTACAAATTCATGGGCACAGAAGTCCGATTTTAACTACTATGGCAGTGTACTACATTTGACAAATAAGCAGGTACACTTATGACTATAAGATAGTGCTTGGTTTCTCAACAGAGAGTTGCTGTTTCATAGAACTCGTTCCTATTTTGTTTTCCATCTGAGTATGTGACAGGCCATTTTAATGATGTAGATTTTTTTTTCTTATAGCCCAGTATTGCCCAGTTGCAAATACATAAGCTCTACTGGCTATATGTTTTATTAGTTGCCATCAGGAAAGTAATATTCTACTCTTTCCATTTTTCTTTACACTGTAACAGCATACATAATTTTTACTTGTGCTTTTTGACTAGGTACAATTTTACTTCCTTTTATTCCTTTCTTTATCCAAAAAATTATTTTTGAGTTGCATTAAAAGTAAGATATATAAAATACATAGACTTATATATGTATTTATAAGTGTGTTCAATATAACCTTCTTATCATGAAAACATGAAACAAGTTGGGTTACAAAATTGCCAACTTCACCTCTTAAAGACTAGAAATGAGGAACAAATAACAAGTAACAAATTTAGAGGATACTAAACTCAAATACTTGGACATATGTACTATGTCCAAGTATTTGGATACATACTTACTCAAATACTTCGACATATGTCCTCTCTGAGAAAAATATATGAGTATAAATCCCAAGTCGTTGTTCCTATAAAGCTACTATATCTTTTTGAATTTTGTTTGGAAATACTACCTTTGTAATCTTGATTTAAATAGCAGCAAATGAAATCTATGTGTTGTTCTTTTTGTGTATATAATTTATATAAATCAATTATCTTATTTACCCTGTATAATATATTTTAACACAGACATCTGAGTTTAATTTAAATACAAACTACAGGCTATTGCAGTTACTCCAGAGTGAGAAGTGGAAAGACACCTTAATATAGATAAGACTTTTTTGTTTATTAAAACATACAGTGACTACAAAGTGGCAGAAGATGTTACAAACTAATAAAACACCAGTTTTGAGAACTTCCTATATAACTTAAATTCTCAATAGAATCTCATTCTTTAAGTATACTCAAATATAAATAGAAATTGGTAAGAAAATACTAATTCAACCTTGAATTCATTATTTCGATTTTAAAGTTTTGGTTTTTTTACTTTTCCTTAGTGGATAATTGCAAATAATTAATAATGGCTATTCCTCAAAGAGCTAAAAGCAGATGTACCATTTGACCCAGCAATCTCATTACTGGGTATATAGTCAGAGAAATATAAATCATTCTACCATAAAGACACATAGACATGAATGTTCAATGTAGCACTATTCACAACAGCAAAGACATGGAATTAACCTACATGCTGCTCAGTGACAGACTGGATAAAGAAAATGTGGTATATACACACCATGGAATACTATGTAGCCATAAAGAAGAATAAGATCATGTCTTTTGTGGAAACATGGATGGAGCTGGAGGCTATTATTCTCAGCAAACTAACATAGGAACAGAAAATCAAATACCACCTGTTCTCACTTATAAGTGGGAGCTAAATGATAAGAACACATGGAGACAGAGAAGGAAACAGCAGACACTGGGGTCTACTTGAGCATAGAGTGTAGGAAAAGGGAGAGGAGCAGAAAAGATAACTATTGGGTATTGGGCTTAATCCCTGGTTGATGAAATAATCTGTACGAGAAACCCTGTGACATGAATTTACCTATGTACCAAACCTTCACATGTACCAAGAACCTAAAATACAAGTTTAAAAAAAATGAATAAAATAGCTTTGTTAAGGATTAAATAAAGAAATCTGTTGCTGAGTTTGGAAAAAATAGTCATATTTCTTGGAGATAGAGCATGTAAATTATTTATTATTTAAGAATTTAGTCTGAGTTCTCCATGTAATGAGTAAAAATTTCTTACAATTCATGAACTCAGAGGTTTCCGTACTAGATATTTAAATTCAAAGATACATTAGAAAAACTTACATTTAAATTTAAATTATTATTTAAAATACCTGTGTCTTTTGTGTGAGAGAAGGATGCCATAATTTTACTTAGAATCAAAAGAAAGCTTCTAAATGCATATTTCTCAGGTTTGGAAAGTTTGTGCCTTTTTTTACCCAATTAGAAATCAACAAAATTATGTGTTGTTTTGTGCAAGTCTATCCACTTAAATTGAGTGTTAATAGCATAATGAGGATCACAGAATGCAGTAGTTTGAATTACTTGAACATGCTCTTGGTACAATAATCTGATGTGTTGAAGCACTGTGAAACAAAATCTTGGATCATTAACTTAATTAATGCTGCAAGTCAATTAACAATACTTGCCAAACGCCTTCAGGCTTGGAAGTATACTGATAGGACTTACACAAAGACAGGCATCTATGCCTCTTGAACTCAAGAGGCCTCCTTCTATTAAGATATGTTTACTGCCATAGCAGCTGTTTAGAAGAATAAATTGATCTCATTGCTTTGACATGCATCAATTAATTGTGTTGCCATACACTATTTATTATAACTGGAAGGAGATGTGCTTGAAGTGTAAATTGTTAGCACATGGAAAATGGGAATTGCTTACGGTGAAAATAATCGCACAATAGGAATCTAGGATATCCACAGACGCTCCTAAACTTACAGGAGAAATTTTCCATCTATTTTCATGTTCAGGGGCAGAAGATGTGTTGATGTGTTGAACATAAACTGGATCTATTGTGTCACCTATGGTCTTTTCAACAAGAATGTACATTCAAGTTTCACTTGTCCAATAGTACATTTTAATGTTGGATTATGTGGAATAGAACTAAATTTATTCTCAACTGTTAAACTGGACCACTCCATGAAGATATAATAATTTTTGATACCCAACGATTCATGTAGACTTCAACTTAACATCTTAGATTATAGATATATATTAGACTACTATAAATATGATTTTTAAACCTCCTGTATTTCTACACATAGGAGAAAGAAGACTATGTGCAACTCTGAAAGTCCATTTTATGTCTAAATTGATTATGTTATGAATAAATAAATTCTATAATAAATACATGCTATTCATTCTAGACAGTTATAAATTGTACAAATTATTTTTGCAAAAAGTAGCTGTCTTTTGCACAGTATGCAAATGTTTCCCATATTGTTAAGAAGCTATGAATTTAGTTCATCTAAATTTCCTTTTCAATAACTTTATGGTTTTTTACATTGAACAAAAGCAAAAATACCATGTTTTAGTAAAGGCTGCCAGTAATAAAAGAAACAACCAAAAGAAGTTTTTACCTTTGTATTGTAAAACACGCACAAATACAACCTCAGTGAGACTACAAATGATTACATACGATTACACATGTAATTTTCATGATAAGCTTACAAATACATGCTTATTTCTACAGAAATAAGCATTTAAGCTACTTCTTAGAAACCTAAGTTGTTAATGTTTTTATAAGTTAATGTATCACCTAATATAAACTGCCTAATTCTGCTTTCAGTAATCAAATCAAATCAAATCAAAATAATTGCACTCTTTATTCTCTCTTACATAAGTCACTCTTCTGTATCTGAAAGAAAATTTCATTTCACATATATTTACTAAATTTCTTTTATATTCTACGGTTTTCTGTTCACATGATTATCGACACTAATGCATGACCATAGTGATTTTAAAAGAATGACTTTAGTTACTCCTTCCATCTTTATGAAAGCAAATATTGGCAAGTTTCTCAGTAAAATTACTATGCATAGTCTGTATGACTTTGTATGTCTGAAAAAATTTTACTCTTTATACTGTCAAATGACATAAAAGTGATGAATGAACAAACCTCATCTTTCCTGAAATATCAGGACTTAATGAGAACATAGGAAAACTTCTCCATATGGCAATAAACCCCTGGCATTTTTCCAAATACTACACCTAAAATGCATCCGGATATGTGAAAATGGGTGGAAAAGGTTAAAGAGATTATGAACTAATTATTTTATAGGATAGTCAGATTTACAAATAAGCTCTATCAAAATGCTGCATTTTATAACACCATGCATTGCCATGAAGGAGTTAATGCCAGGGATGTGATGCCAACAGCGAAAACCTGGGAGCAGGAGCGAATGCTGACGTGTTTACTATTACTGTGCTTTCTAATTAGTGTTCTATTAAATGCAAGACATTTTCATTTGTATAAGAAATAAATACTACATGTGTGGTTATTAGGCTAATGTTTTCTCTGGAAACCCCTGGAGTTCTGAGGCAGAAATAATGGATTTTATTCACTGAAGCATGTTGACAATTAAAGTAATTTGTGGTATCATTAGATTTTGTGAAAATTCAGAAACTCGTTTTTCACATGGCCTATACTGTAACAGACTTTATCCATCTTTTCTAAGATTACACTAATATTATAGTGTAGGCCATTTTCATTTTACAGTTAATCAAACCTCCATATGATAATATTAATATAAAAATTATAAGAAAATTTTCTTAATGAAACATATGAAGTGATTAAAACTGAATATGTTACTTCTTTTTTTAAATTTTCTTTTGGTTCTTTTTCTAGTAACTAAGAAAAAGAGATATGAAATACAGGTTGTATAAACAAATTCATTCCCTCTAAGTCACTCATTTATTAAAAAATATAGTTGTTTCATATTTATTATGTGCATGGTTACAAACTTGAAAATAAACTTTAAGACTATTTTAGACATTAACTGGTGACAGCATGATAATAGCTATATCCCTTCATATTTTTTGTTCCATGATTTTCACTGTCATACTTGCATCCTTATAAGTTGTTCTGTACAGAAAATCTCTGTTCAGCTAACATTTGATCATACCCTATGGGATTCTGAGGATAAAGTCTCTTCCTTTGCATCAATTCATAAGCCACTTACTCTTCTAATCTTTAGCACAATTTCTAAATCCACATAAAATATGCAGTGGGGTGTGTGTGTGTGTATGTGTGTGTGTGTGTGAGAGAGAGAGAGAGAGAGGGAGAGAGAGAGAGAGACAAACTGGCGATGGGTAGTGGCTGAGGATTACTTTAAGCAGGAAGTTCAGAAAATTGTGTAGCTCCAATTTGTAATTCCACAGACTTTGAAAGTCATTGAGAAAATGCAGGTGAAAGTCTACAAAAGTAGAGTATGAAAAAAATACAGGTAATTTAAAATAATTCTGATGGTCAAAAAATTATATATAGGCCTTGAAAAAGTGAATCTTTACTAAGGCACTAGAATTTAATTCATGTGAATTGAAGTAAAATCTAGCTATTATGAGTAATTAAAAAAAATTATTCTATGAGGTGCACATATACTTATGTGTAAATTCTGTCTTATGGCTTATTAGCTCTGACTAGGTTGGATGTTAAGATGTTTTGGTATATGACCTCTGTCTTCCTGAGCCAGGCTATCCGGCAGAGAACAGCTAAAAAGAATAACTCAGAGTGATCCTTCAAAGATTACCTCTACAAAAACACATTACTAAACTATAGATATTTAAGCAATACACTTCTAATTTAAAGTGTGGATTAACATTTGTCACTCACTATGTTTTTTTCTTATATTGTTTCCTACTAAAAATAAAAAAAAACTGTCAGACACTAATTATCTGCCAGTTTTATTGGATGATTTGTTCATACAGAATTTGAAACTTGATTTAAAAAATCCAAGATTCATCTCAACCATTCAATTTTGTGTTTGTTTATATCATTCCTTGTCAATTGGATTATCTCCTACTATGCAAATGGAGACTGAGGTGAACTCTGAGGAGAAGTATGTAACATTAATATAGAACTTCAAACAACCTTCTCTAAGAAGAGTTGATGACTTAGACTTTGGCAGTCCTGACCCTGTAGTCACCAGAGTGTAGCCTCAATTTCCTACAATGTAAAATAGGAATAATAATAACACCTTTCTAAGCTAGATATCATCTGCTGACATATAGCATCGTCCTTATCTTTCCATATTACTAGGGCTGGAAGTCTGAAAACTACATTTTCTAGGCTCCCTTCCAGCAGGGTTCAGGTTTATATTCTGCCAGTGAAAAAGACTGGATGCTATTTGAATGATGAAAACAAAGCAGGAACCATTCTCCTCAGATCACTTGGTGTAGCACGGCAGGTGGGCAAGACAGTCAGCAGTGGTCTCTTGCAATGCCTACCATGTTTTTATTGCTGCACCCATTAGTGAATATTCCTGACCTGTACTCTTAGCCAGGTTGAAGATTTTGTAAGCTGTTTCCTTGTAGCAAATGCTTTCCTGCCTCTAAGTCTCAGACTAGTTCCAATTATCAGTTTCAGACAATACACTGTCTTACAGGCTTTTTGTGAGGATTAAGGATTAAGAAAATAATGGAAAAACATTCTTAAATGATATCAAGTACTCACCATAATGCTCTATAACAAGTGCAAATCAAAGTGCAATGAGTGTGACATGCATATCAACAGCAGAGGCTCTGGAGCCAAGTTTCTAGTAAAAAACCAGTTAGAACACTTTCCGTGCCACAGCTGGAGGCAAGTGGTCTAATCTCTTTTAATGACTCAAAGACTTAATTTTTTCATCTTCAAAATTGGAATAATAATAATCCCCATCTGATGGAGTGGTGAGAACTAAATGTTATCATGTCTATAATGCAAGGAGCTTTAAAAAGTGTTTTACATAACTACTTCATAAATGTTATTAATATTTTATGATGTAAAAAAGGCATTTTTAAGTTTCAACTATCACATTTAGAATAATATGCTATGTATGTTTAAACGAAATGAAACAAAGAAAGAAGCCAGAGAGAAATAACATACTCAACATTTATGTTAAATCAGCAAACAGCACCTTTGTTCACACCAGTAGTATTTTCCATATTCCTTATCAATACCTAATGAATTTGCACTTTCTTCATTCTAGGACTAAATGTAAACTCACTCTAAACTTAAGTGTGATAAGTGCATTATATTAACGTAGGACATAAAACCTCTTATTGTTGAATTCCCAGCTGATACGGTAATTTTGGGGATATGTAAGAAAGAGTGAAGGAAGTGTTCTAGAAATCCTGAACTCAGCATGTATATAGCTCTGTTATTCATGATCTTAGGACATAACTCTCATAAGACTCACAGTTCACTTCTACTACTGAGGTTGCATGTCGTTTTAAAAATTCTGTGGTACTCCTCTATTACCACCACTTCACTAATACTATTATTACACTACTAATTAGACTGCAATTACTGAATACTGCATAATGTTCTAGGTGTTTTTTGTTTGTTTGTTTTTGTTTGTTTGAGACAGAGTCTCGCTGTTGTCGGCCTGGGCTGGAGTGCAATGGCGCAATCTCGGCTCACTGCAACCTCTGCCTCTTGGGTTCCAGTAGTTCTCCTGCCTCAGCCTCTCAAGTAGCTGAGACTACGGGCGCCCGCAACTATGCCCAGCTAATTTTTGTACTTTTAGTAGAGATGGGTTTTCACCATGTTGGCCAGGCTCGTCTCGAATTCCTGACCTCAGGTGATCCATCTGCCTTGGCCTCCCAAAGTGCTCGGATTACAGGCATGAGCCACCATGCCTGGCCTATACCAGGTCTTTTATAAACACTATATTTAGTCATTACAAAAACTCTAAAAGATAAGTAATTATGATTAGTCTCATTTTATAGATGGAGAAATGGAGGGTCAGATAAGGTTAGGTGACCTCCCAAAAGCTATCACTAAATCAGATTCTATGAAATCTATTAGTTTTTCTATTACATATGCTTTCTGCCCCTTTTTCTTCATATATATTTTAAAGTTATTTCCTTAGGAGGCAAAGGCTGTATGTTTTTTTCAACATTTTCAAACTTGCTTTATATTTTCCTCAAGTGATTCAATTCTCCAAATATAACACCATCAGTATACACATAATGGGCACTTTAAAAAATATAACATACAAATGCATTTGCTTAAAGACATTTTAAAACGTATTATTCTGTAACACATCTACAGAAACTGAAGCAACGTATCTTGATTCTACCTATACTACTAGTACTGTAAATTATGTTTATAAATACTACACAGCAACCCAATGTATGCTTAACAAATGTATAGCATGCAAGTTATAAGATAGAGTTTTGCTCTCCTCAAACTTATCAACAGAATAACATTTATTCACATGTAAAGGAACACCAGCTACTGATCATCTAATAGATAGGTTGAGAGAGAATAATAATATAGAGATGGAGTAGAAATAGGTAGAGATATACGTATACATGGACATTGTATCCCACAAGGGTGCCAAAGACTAGTTCAAATTTTTTTTTCTGCTATGTGTTTAATGCTGCTTTTTAGTCTGTCAAAAGTTGTGGCTCAGTTGTGTTCTAACTTTCTTGAGAAAGCTATTGTGCTTTCTATCAAACTATTAGAAATAACACACCATTTTAATCAAATCTGAAAACACGATCATTTCTTTTCTCATGATGTGTCTCACATTTCAATAATGATGATGACTATGATTTTAGAAGATCATAAAAAGGATAATGATAAAGAATCAACAGCAATCATGACAAACAATTATTTAACACATAAAATAGTCCAAATCTTAGGTTTTGCATTTTTCATATTCTTTAATGTCTAGAATACTCTTATAAGAAGATATTCTCTTTTTGCTCTCATAAAATACTCTTCAGGGAGCTTAACTTCTGGATTTAACTGTATAGACTTGCATAGTGACATTACAGCCAAGTAATTAAATCACCTGAGAAAACTTAATTACTTTCTCTCTACTTCAACTTTCTTGGCTGTAGAAACTGGAAAATATTCCTACCTCATAAGTTTTCTTGTAAGAAGTAAATAAAATAAACACATAAAAAGTGCTTGGAACAGTATTTAACCTACAGCAAATGTTTAGAAACATTTGTTACAATTATGTTCATTCACAAGGAAATCATTGGAAAATGATAAAATTATTTCCTTTCTATTATACTTGACATGGCTAAAGTCTTAGTGAGAAAAGTAGAAACACTGTCATACCTGTGTATCCAGTTTTGCAAACACAGTTGAAGCTTCCTGGAAAATTCTGGCAGACCGCACCATTCTTGCAAGGGCTCTGCAGGCACTCATTGATATCTCTCTCACAGGCCCTACCAGTGAAGCCATCTGGGCAGCTGCATGAAAATCCTCCCACTAAATTGTGACAGGTTCCACCATTGTGGCAAGGTGATGGGAGACATTCATCTATATCTATTTCACACCAGCTACCCGCATATCCTGGCAGACACTTGCATAAGAAAGGCTGCAGAGGTTCATTTGCCACAATGATGACTGGAAGACTATCACGGCTCTTTAATACAGAGCTCACAGCCAATCTTCTTAGACAGCTCCCTCCATTCAGACAGGGGCCATGCATGCAAGAGTCATGATCCACAGATTCTACCTTCACTCCACTCTGCCGGAGAAGGATCTCTTTGATGCTTTCAAAGAAGGTGGCTACACCACTGGGATTCACATACTGATTGTTATTTCGCTTCACAGCTGCCAAAAGAAATGTTCTATTGTTCTCTTCATATGCACCGTACAGTTGCACAGCAGTCCCTAAACCTGTCAACTGTGAGCTGGCAATGCGTAAAAAATGAAGGTAGTGGTTGGTCAAGAAGTCCTTTACTGTGGGTACACCGAGACGAAGTAAGATGCTGTTATCCACCGTAGCATTGGAAAATCCAGCAAAGAAAACTCGGATGTTGCTCGTGACTGTGCTGTGAACTCCATCATTGCTAAGGACAGTCAGATCAAACGTGCCATCTGTGGACCTTGGCTGGGAATTCAGATCACAAGTACCCGCTGGAATACTGAAGAGGCTGGTAACTCCTGAAGTAAGAGAGCAGTGGAAGCTGTCTAACACATCTGGATCCTGTGGCTTCACAGAGCCTAAAATCCCACCGGGAAACAAGTTGCCATAATAATTAACGAATATCTCCACTGTCCGAGACTGTGAAGGATTGTCATTTTGGTCTATAACTGTGATATGCACAGTTCCTGTGGAAGACATTTGAGGAACACCAGAATCCTTGGTAACCACAGACAGATAGAAGTCTGCAATCTGCTCCCTGTCAATCTCTCTGGTTGTGCTCAGAACTCCAGCAGTGCTCAGGCTGAAATAATTGGTGGCAGGACCTGTGCTCAGCAAGTAATAGGTAAAGGGACCTTGATTTGGAGGGAGATCAGGGTCAGTGGACTGAAGGGTCATCACCAAAGTGCCTGGCCGTTTGTTTTCCATGACTTCTCCTTCACTGACAGTCAGCATGGGCCCATTATCGTTTATATCTTCCAGGGTGACTAATAAAGAGGCACTTCCTGTAGCTGAGGGGGTCCCTGAGTCAACAGCCAAAACTGAGAGGTTATAGATGGGTAGGGTTTCTCGATCTAATTCTGCAGTAACAGTGATTTGCCCTGTCTGTGGATTAATAGAAAAGGCACCATTTTCATTCCCTGATCCGATGAAGTAGGAAAACCTGCTCCAGCTGAGGATAGAATCAGAGTCAAAGGCACTGACAAAGGTCACATGAGTTCCTATTGGGACCCCTTCACTGATCTGCACACTGTAGATGTTCAGAGTAAAAACGGGTGGGTCATTTGCATCAAGCACGGTAACATTTACAGTGACCTCATCTATATCTGCACCTCTAATGCTACCAAAGTTCTTGGCCAGTACCTTCAAAGACACCCTTTCTTCTTTTTCTCGATCAAGAATTCCAGAAACATAAATCTGTCCAGTCTTCTTATTGATCTGGAAACCCTTCTTTCGACTGTTACCAAAAATCAAATAGTGTACCTCCCCATCAGTGCCCAAATCACGGTCGCTAGCAAACACTTCTCCAACAACAGTACCTTTAGGAGCTGCTTCTGAGATTTCAAAATAGTAAAGTTTGGAAACAAAACGTGGCACATATTCATTTGTCCCTTTTAATTGCACATTAACAGTGGCAAAGCTGCACCTTTCCTCATCGGGGACATTGAAGGCTTTCACAGTAAGATGGTAGCTCTGCTTGGTTTCAAAATCCAAGAAGCCTTGAGTGGTTATGACTCCTGTGTTAGGGTCAATGACAAAGAGGTCACTGTCAGATGACTGTACAGTATACGCAATCACAGCATTTGTTCCAGAGTCAGCATCTGTTGCATTTAGGTGGATAACTGTTGTTCCACTTGGGGCATTTTCCAAAACAGTAGGGAAATAGTCATCAGAGAGGAATACTGGAGAGTTATCATTGACATCAATCACATTTACGGTCACACTGCAGTAACCAGTTCTTGCAACCCATCCTCCATCTGTAGCACTAATCATCATTTCATGCTTCTGACATAGCTCATAATCAAGAGCTTTGGCTAGTGTTAATACACCTGTAGAAGAATTGATTGCAAAAATGCCTTCTTCATTTCCTGAAGAAATGCTGTACTTAATCAAGCCATTCATAGCTGTGTCTCTATCTCTTGCAGAAACAGTTCTGACAATAGACCCAATGCTATGGCTCTCAGGGATGGTTGCACTCATGTGGCTTTGAGAGAATTCAGGCGTATGGTAGTTTTCCTCTGTGACTGTTATTTGAACAGTTGCTTGGGAAGAAAGTGGAGGGTTTCCCTTATCCTTTGCAGTGACTGTGATAAAAAAGTTTTGGTTCAAGTCAGAAATCAGGGAGGATGCTACTGAAATCCACCCTGTATCATTGTCCAGCTTAAATTTTCCTAAATGATTATCATTAGAAATGAAATACTCCACTTCTGAATTCAGTCCAAAATCTTTGTCATCTATTGCTGTAACTTTGATTAACTTTGTACCAACCTCAACATTTTTGGTGACTGGAGTGAAATATTTAATTTTAAGAAATTGAGGTGCATTGTCATTACTGTCCACTATATTGATGGTAACTGTTGTCTCACTAAGTAAGGAAGGATTACCTCGATCTGAAGATGTCACTATAAAACTATGCCTATTGATATTCACATTACTGAAGCCAGTGACATTTTGGTATTTTAAGATCTGTTTATTGAAAATCTCTCCAGTGGTGGCATTAATCCTGAAATATTCTGACTGAGATTTTATAAAATAAAACACTTGTCCATTTGATCCCTCATCAGGATCTGTTGCAGATACCTGAGTTACTTTGGAGCCAATCTCAGTAAGTTCAGGACAATCTAAATAATAGGACGGTCTGCTAAATCTTGGAGCATTGTCATTGACATCTGTCACAAATATTGTGACATCTGTACTTACAGTCCACCCAGAATCATGTGCAGAAACTCGAATTCTGTAACGGTCTGTATCTTCCCTATTTAAAGGTCTGCTTATGACAATATCCCCTGTGCTGGGATTAATTGTAAATGGAAGACTTGTGTCCATTATAGAATATCTACTAATTGCATTAATCCCAATGTCTTCATCAGAAGTTGTGACACGGGTAACAGTGTATCCTAAGGGGGAATTTTCAGGAACATGGGCACTAAATATCTGAGAAAACCTAGGGGCATTATCATTCTCATCTAAAATGTTAATCATCACTTTTACTGAAGTACTCTGAGAAGGGGACCCTTTGTCTGAAGATTTTATGGTTAGAACATAATGAGATACTTTTTCCCTGTCCAGAAGTCTAATGCTTCTAATTTCACCAGTAGCATGATTGATACTGAAACTATTTTCCATGTTGCCATTAACAATTTCATAATCTAACTGACCATTGGGTCCACTGTCCTTGTCCATTGCCGAAACAGTAAGTACTTTTCGAGGGGAGAGGTTTTCCAGTATTTCAGATACAAATGGGTCTTCCTTAAAAATTGGGGCATTATCATTGACATCTAATACTGTTATATCAAGTTTCTCATAAGAGGAGAATGGAGGGAAACCACCGTCTCTGGCCTCTATCCATATCACATATTTCTGTATCTTTTCAAAATCCAGAGGTTGACTAATAGACACCTGCCCTGTTAATTGATCAATCTGGAAAGTACTGCCCAGATTCCCACTTGCAATATAATAGGACATAGGTTCCCCTCTCAAAGAGGATCCTGTGATGGTGGTGACAAGAGAGTTAACTGGTTGGCTTTCAGGAAACATGAACGTTTGTTCTTTGGCTCTGACTTTAGGAAAATCTGCCTTGTTCACAAATCTAACTGTCACTGTTGTAGAATCTGTCTTTGGAAATGAGCCACCATCTTTTACATGCACAGAAAATGTCACTTCTGAAGCTCCGTTTAGTGGTCCGGTGGCCATAATGGCTCCCCTCAGTGGGTCAATGTGAAATTTTTCAGAATTTCTACCCGAAAGAGAATAATGCAGTTCAGAATTTGGTCCAGTATCAGCATCTGTGACTGTAACCGCGAAGACAAAGGAACCTATAAAAGATAAAGTGTGCAGTTATAACCGTGAGGAATTTAAATAAAACATTTGGTAGCAGGTAAGTGCATATAAGACACGCTATTGCTGCTTGATATGACCTTATTTTGTCATGATTACTGGGGAAATCAGTATCTCCTGTATTTTCTCTGAAGTTCACAAGTCAAATCTGCTTTTAATTGTCTTCAGAGACTAACCTGCCATTTTCTAACTAAAATTCATACAGTCTGTTGAATTTAATATTTTTCAGTATGCCTTTGGGAGAAGCATAGGTAAAAGAACTTGCTAATCATTCAAAAGTCATAGTTTCTAGGAGAAAAAATCTGCACATAAAACAACATTCCAAGAAATATAATATGCAAACTCTGCAAAACACTATGCTTCTACCCAGTGCAAAGATACAGTTGCTCTAGTGTGTCTTAAAATACCTTCAAATCACTTTATATGTAATCGTGTCAACAAAAATCATAGGTTCATTACCATTGATTCCTTATCCCCACTGTTTTATGACAAAATTCCTTTATATGTGAACTACTATCATATGAAGAAAAAGTATGTATACACACACACACATACACACACACACACACACACACACATATATATATATATATATATACACACACATAAGCCAATTAAAATAATTATAAAGTAGAAATAAGAATTGAGGAATAATGAACTCCATTTGGATTCCAAAAATTAGTACTTATACTGAGTGCCAGTAAAACAGATTGTAGTAAAAATATGCAGAAAAGCTGCCATAAGGACATATTTTCAATATACTCATTCAGAAACCATTCCCAAACCTGCACTCTCACCCCTACAGAATAAATGGTAACAAAAGTAAAATATCTTTTATTTTTAAAAGGCCAGTGATTCTGACTAATTATAATAAGTCTGATGAGGAAAAGATGCTTAAGTATATCTCATTTTGCATAGGAAATTCTATATTACACCATCACACATGTAATGGATGTAATTAGAACCATGCCTGCCAACATCATTTCATGTAAAGACCTTTAGCAGGTATTTATCACTTTGATGTTGACATTTCCTTTTGATAGAAAGTTGGCACATACATGGAGCCATTTATGAATCATTTTCATATTGACAATATTCAGGTTAGCCAATAAATGGCTCCATAAACTTACAAACAGAAAAATTTTTGTTTGCAAAACCTCGAATAAAATAAATATTATTAAGAATTATCCACTTATTAATTTTTTTGAAAATGTATCTATGAAAAATTGAAGTAAAATATTCATTTGCCAATAGGCAAATATATTTGAACGCCTATTATCTTCCAGATCATGTTTCAGATAGTGGGGTATGGCCTGCAAAGTAGATACAATGACCCTCCTCTTAAGGAACTTACACGTAATTATACCTCAGGCCATAAACATCCTTAACTATGATGTAATAGATATGTTAATTATTTATAATATTCAAGTAATGTTAATAAGGCTTAATATTACATAACATAACATAACAATTATAAAATCCTATATACAATTGGTTTGGGAAGAAAGGATTCATTTTCAAGTTTCAAACATTTTTCAATTCCACTAGACAAAACAACCTGAATTTTAGAGGATTTACAAAATTAGGCTAGGCTACATCAGAAATATATATGTAAAATATCATCAGTGTTTTTATAGAAATGTCTGATAACACAGTTTGCTTGTATCCAAGTGGCCTCAGAATCTGGTTGATTACCTGGTAGAGTAGGAGATGGGATGTGAGTGACATATGGGTGATGCTGAAATCTCGGTGGATTGTCGTTGACATCAGTCACAGTGACGAGTACACTGGTTGAACTGGAAAGAGGCTCTGGGGAGCCTGCATCACTGCAGACCACTACCAAAGTATAATTATCTTTTGTTTCCCTATCTAACAATGCACTGGTGATGATTTGTCCTGTGGATGGGTTGATCGTGAACTGAGAGTTTCCACCGATGATCCTATAACTAAAGCAGAAAGCAGAACTAGGGATATGTCGTAAAGTTTTGATATTGTAACTTCTATTTACTCTAATTAAAAAATTGAGGTGGAGATGCAAGCAAACATTACAAGAAAGATCACACACCAATGTAAGAAAGACTACAGCTAGCTCTAGATCATAAATATTTCAAACTTTATGTGAACATCTCATTGACAATCTTTACTATGAGATGTCCAGTGATGTTAAGGAAGTCTTCACAAGGGTTGTAGGACCCTTAAGTTGTGCAAGGCCACAAAACAAACCCATAAGGCTACCATGTTTTAGACAAATGGGCCTGAAAGCATAAATAAGGGACCTTGCTCTCATATTGTGGTTAATGGCCAGGATTACAAATGAATATCTTTTAAATGAGACTAAAAATTATTTTTCTGCTGTATACCATAATAAACCAGAGAAGATCAGATCAGTTGAAAATCGTATTCTTCTAAGACAATGCCTGTTTTTGGCATGTAACAGCTTCTCAGAACAACTAAAGGACTGATTATTTATACAAAGACCTTTCTAGTGATTAATTCTCTCTTTTTGTCATTCCTCATATGGTTTTGCTGCTTTCTTGTCAGGAGAGGTATGACATTTTCACGTATGTTTTGATGCTAACCAGATAGGTTAACAGGCAGGAGTTTCCACTGAGAAAAGCTTCTCTCTTCTTTCTGAAGAGTAAAGCTGTCTGCATATCCCCCTGATTTTGTGTATAAGGTGGGGTCCCAGAGATCAGCCAGGAAAGAAGTAGCTAAGCTCGGAGGTTCAGAAATTGGCTGTGGTCCCTAATTTTTAAAGTTGAAAGATAGCATGGAAATAGGTATCTTTAAAATTTTTCTTGTTTTATACCAACAAAAACATACCCTTGTTGGAGCTAGCTGCATGCTTCTACAGTTTACTCTGTGTCTATATAAACATAGCAGCAGTATATATCTAATAGAAACTGCAGAAAAAAAACTCCATATTGCAGCCAGTAATTTGTTCATTCCTATTATGCTCACAGCTTAAAACAAATATTTCAGCACGTTTTATCCTACTTTAGTAAAATAATTAACTGTTGAGGACCTTATATTTAAACATATGAGGAGTCTCATAAAATGATAGCAAAACAGGGAAATAATAGAGAAGTAGTTTGGTTGAGAAATGGCTTCAGTTTTGATAAAGTACTTTACATCACTCACATATTAAATACATTTTCACAAACTACATGGCAGAATCAGGCATGTGTGAAGATAGCACTAACTATTTAGTTATTGGGCCAGAAGTGACTATTCAGTATAATTATTGTCCTTATATAGTAAATAATATCTATTCTCTTTATCAAACTATAGATATCGAGTTTTATACATAAATTCTGAGAACTTGAAAATTCAGGACTCACAAAATAATCAAAATACCTTACCATTTTACAAAGTGCAGAAAACTGGATTTTGGAATTGTATTATTTTATTTTTGGAACCTTGTTGCCATCAGTAGATGTAGAAGTAATCAAATAATTTAATAGGAAAAAAAAACTAAGCCACACTGCCCCCAATTTTTTTTTTTTTTTTTTTTTTTTTTTGGTTTATGATGGCAAGGTTCCAAGGTTCAATCAAATATTTATTACTATAAACATTCACAAACAAAAACAAAATAAGATTGATTTAAAAATACAAATTTTCATCTGGATGTTTTGTGTATGTCAAGACCATGGTGTATTATTAAGTGTAATGCGTTGATAGGCAAAAGATGAGGCCTTTAGTTCAGTTTCACTGAATGATCCATTCAAAAAAACTTGCTATGATTTAAATGTTCCCTTCAAAACTCACCTTGAAATTTGTCATTGTAACAGTGTTGAGAAGTAGGGCCTTTAAGAAGTGATTAGACCATCAGGGTTCCACCATTATGAGTGGATTAATGCCATGATCATGGAAGTGGGAGTTAGTTGTTGAGGGAGAGGGCTTCTGATAAAAAAAATGAGTTCAGCCTGATTTCCTCTCTCTGTCTCACATGACTGCTCACCATGTGATGCCTTCTGCTCTCTGCCATGAAATAGCACATAGGAAGCACTCACCAAATGCGGGCGCACAGTTCCTAGCCTCCAGAACTATCAGACAAATAAACTTCTATTCTTTATAAATTACCCAGTATATGGTGATAGCAGCAGAACACAGACAAAGAAACTTATGTTATAAATTCTTATTTTTTGGCCAGGTGCGGTGGCTTATGCCTGTAATCCCAGCACTTTGGGAAGCCAAGGCAGGGGGATCATGAGGTCAAGAGATCAAGACCATCCTAGCCAACATGGTGAAACCGCATCTCTACTAAAAATACAAAAAAATAGCCGGGCATAGTGGCATGTGCCTGTGGTCCCGGCTACTCGGGAGGCTGAGGCAGAAGAATCGCTTGAACCCAGGAGGCAGCGGTTGCAGTGAGCCAAGATTGTGCCACTGCCTTCCAGCCTGGTGACAGAGCAAGACTCTGTCTCAAAATAAATAAATAAATAAATATATTCTTATTTTTTATTTTATGCTATTGCCCATATGATTGTCTATTTTAAAGTAGATAATATATTTAGTATTTTCTAAAATGAATGAGTAAATTATCATTAATATCTTATTTTTTCTACACTGCACAAGATTCTAAAGCATATAAAAGTATATTTTAAATATGAGATATTCTATAACACCAGTTGCATGCAAATTTATATTTCTAAGTTTTTTAAAAATAGAAGAAACACAAGAAGCTCTGTACCTAGATTGACAGTTAAGATAATATGACTAGATTTTTGCCACATCTCTTACTTGAGGCTTGGTTCTACTCTCATCCCTCCTGATGACCTCTCTGCCCTGCATTAATTTTTGTAAGGTTAAAAACTTTATTAGATTGTGTTTTGTGGTATCTTCTTAACAGTTAAACATTTATATTGTTCTTTAAAGATTTCCAGGAACTTATTGATTTCTTAGTGCATATCAAGCACACTACTGGAGAATTTATATATGCTTTATTTAAATCGCCAAACAATCCTTATAGTTTAGTCTTAGTTTTGACTGTTTAGAGATAAGGAATCTGAATCTAACAGAGACTAGGGTAGTTGCACAAAGAAACATACAATCTATAAATAGTAGACCTACAGTCTAAATTTCTGTCTTTATGACTTCAAAATGCATTTTTCCCCTTATACCATAGTAGAAGGCGGGTGAACCTCAACAAAGGAATGTAGTGAAGACAGGAAATGTTGTACCTGAATCCTAAGGCCAACATGGACTCTTGCTCAAGTTGTGTCAATATAGAATGTGTTCACATTAGTTCAATAAAAATGTTAATTTATTTTCTAATTTGAGAATACATTACTATTTCAAATTATTTGCATAAACAGAGACCACTGTGAACCCTAAATCAACTAATCAACTATTGCTTTTGTGAAGTTAAAATTTCTTCATTTGATTTTTTAAAACTTCTTTGCCTCTTCCTGAGATCTACTAGGGTTATAGGCATTGTACTGTCTACTGAGAGAATACAATCATTTAGTAACAGTTAAGAGACTGAACTTTAGAACATAGTTCACTTGGACATAAATTTTAACCTCATCAATAGCACTTAAGCTCACAAAAATCTCTTTTTTTATTATACTTTAAGTTCTGGGATACATGGGCAGAACGTGCAGGTTTTTTACATAGGTATACACATGCCATGGTGGTTTGCTGCATCCATCACCCTGTCATCTACATTAGTTATTTCTCCAATGCTATCCCTCCCTTATCTCCCTATCCCTTGCTATCCCTCCCCTAGCCCTCCATTCCCCAACAGGTCCCGGTGTGTGATGTTCCTCTCCCTGTGTCCATGTGTTCTCATTGTTCAACATCCACTTATGAGTGAGAACATGCGGTGTTTGGTTTTCTGTTCCTGTGTCAGTTTGCTGAGAATGATGGTTTCCAGTTTTATCCATGTCCCTAATAAATTTCCTTAACATTTTTAAGCTTTCTTTATCTGTAAAGTGGAGATCATTTTACTCTTGTTATTTGGTAGTTTTGAGTATTAAAAATATTTTGTATGTAGAGCACTTGGCATTGTAACTGATAAATGGTAAATTAAGTCTAAGTTTACAAACAATAGGACCTATATAATATATATTTATAATATAGTAGTCTATTATATAGTCTATCTAAACCCATCTACATACAGGTTGAGTATCCATTATCCAAAATTCTTGGAACCAGATGTGTTTTGGGATTTGTCTGGATCTTAGAATATTTGCATACACATAATGAGATATGTAGGGGATTGGTCTCAAGTCTAAACACAAAATTCGTTTATGAGGTATAGATGAGGTTTCATATGTACCTCATAGACATAGCCAGAAGATAATTTTATCTAATATTTTTGATAATTGCTTGAAACAAAGTTTGTATACATTGAAACACGGGAAAGCAAAGGTATCAGGTATGGAATTTTCCACCTGTGGCATCATGTTGATTCTCAGAAAAGTTTAAAACATTTCTGTTGCTTTGAATTTTCAGATTAGGGATGCTCCACCTTTATTTAGATAGTTAAATGGATAAAGGGACTTTAAATAAAAAAAAAAAAACAAAGACATAGTTAAGTAGGTAAAAAATCCTGGTTTTAAGTTTACATCCTTTATAAAAGAAAGATATACTAAAAAGTAATTACAAAACAGTAAAGTGCTGTGAAACAGTAAAGTGGTGTCAGTGTAGGTATTCAGAAGACTAAGAACAGTCTTGACTGGAATGATTAAAATAAAGCCACCTCAGAGGGGTAAATTTGACGTTAAGTTGCAAAAGGGGCTACCTATTTTTCAATAGTGTTCAAAAGGGAGAAAAAAAAGAAGTTCTAGGCCAGTTGTCAGCAAACCTTTTATATAAAGGGCCAAATCGTAAATACATTCAGGTTTGCAGGTCATGTGATCTCTGTTGTAGTACTCAGCTTAGCAACATACAGCCAGAGCAGCCATAGACAAATGGTACATGAACGGGCATGGCTGTGTTCCAATAA
Source organism: Saguinus oedipus (assembly GCA_031835075.1). Taxonomy (NCBI): domain Eukaryota; kingdom Metazoa; phylum Chordata; class Mammalia; order Primates; family Cebidae; genus Saguinus; species Saguinus oedipus. Next base: position 150,228,533 of record CM063171.1, on the reverse strand, counting down.
GACTTTATTTACAAAAACAGGCACTAGGCTCAATTTGGCCTGCAGGTAGCAGACTGTCAAGGCCTGGTAAACAATATAAAATAAATTGAACACAGCTATGAGGCTTGAGAAAATACAGATCCTTGTCCCATGAGCAGAAAATGATCCAGTAATGCTGAACTTCTGGCTATATGTTGCAGAGTTTTGCAGAATTCGCTTGGGATGATGCTGGGGCCATATATGGGGTGACTAGAATTTGAAGACTGGGAGTTATACCATAGGCAAACTGGAATAGAAAGATTTTGAGGAAGAAAGTATAATTATTAAAGCAGAGCCAAGGGATGCTTATGTTGATGCATAGTACTGCCACTGCCCTTCAATTCACTGACTCAGGTTTGCTTTGTACAAATTATTTACTATAACACTGAGAGGGAAATCATTATAAAATATAAACTAGTCATGTTTTTATGCTTGCTGCTTAAAACACTTTCATTGTTTCCCTCCTTAGATGCAACAAGAAATTTTGAATTTTTTATATGGTATGCAAAGTCCATTCCAACTATATGGAAATACTTTCTTTAATACCATGTTTTGCATAGCTATTTGCCTTAGTACCTGATAACTGTCTTTAACTAGAATGTCTTTCATTCCTTTATTTATCCATAAACTACTTTTCTGTCTTTCTAAAACTTATTAATTACTTAAAGTTTATAATGATTTTCTCAAGTATCATTGACTATACTATTATTTTTCCACCTATTCCATGCTTAAACTATACTTGTTATAAAGTACTAAAGAAATTACAAAATTACCTCTTCTATTAAATTGTACTTCTTAGGCAGAGTTTAACAAAGTTTTTGGTACACAGTCAGGGCTTCATAATTTTACAGGATAGTATACTACAGAGATTGGAAGGAATAGAAACTGGAGTCACAGAAGTGAGTAAATTTTCATTATAATAGTACAGGCATGACGTAATTATGGACTGAACTAGGATCTTGGCAGAAGAGATACACTGAAGAATGGGTGCCAGATGCATTAGAAAAGAAGAAACATGAGAATTTGTCCACTGATTGAGAATAAGAGAAAGGATGACCCTTAGCCGCAAGGTGTGGTACAAAACAAACGAAGGCAGTATTATTAAGAGAAAGCAGAAAACCAAAATGAGAAACTGGAAAAGTAAGGAATTTTAGGTACACTGTGTTTATGATGCTGACAGAACCTCCAACGTAATACGTCTATCAGGGAGTTATAAATATGGGTGGAAAGTTCTGGAGTGGAATGAGAGTTGATAGTACAGATTTTGAGGTTTGGTCACAGAATTGATGATTGCAGCAATGGAATAAATCTCTCTCTCTCTCTCTCTCTCTCTCTCTCTCTCTCTCTCTCTCTCTCTCTCTCTCTCACACACACACACACACACACACACACACACACACAGAAGTACTGAGAATAATGCAGTAAAAAGTATTAAAATTATTTTCTAAGCAGAGAAAAAAAGAGAAATGGAAGACAATTTGTGATCAGAGATGCAGGATGACAAGAACAATACTCGTATAGATATCCAGGAGGAAAAAATTAGCAAAGAGAAAAGATGGCTTGACCTGTAGTGTGAACATGGCAGAAAGTAAAGGAGAATAAGGACTCAGAAAAGTCACTGGACGTGACAAATTTCAGTAGTCTTCTGACAGATCCTTTTTTAGGAAAAAAATCAGACTGAAGATTTTCAGGAATGAATGGCCAGAGAAAACAGGTTGTGAAGCCAACCATTAAAGAATGTTGTATTAAAAATAGACTGAGTAAAAGCAGCCATTCTAGAGAATATTAAAAGCACTCATTCAATGCATTTATTTAAGTGAAAACCACTGTCATGTACCAGATACTGTAAAAGAAGGGATATATTAGGAGTAAAATAGATATGAGAAGAATAAAAATTTAAAAAAAAAACACTTGAACTAATTTAGTGACTTCTGTGTCCTAATAATTATGCCAGAGACATTTATGGATTATTAACTGATTCCATACATACTGTTTGATATCTAGTAGGTGATTAGTAAATGTTTGTCTCACAAACTGTAAAGTATGAATTCTTATTTTTCATTTTTTATTGATGCAGAAACTAAGCATTAGAGACATTAAAATGACTTTCCTAGGCAATGGTAGGCAAATAAAAGAACCAGAATTCAGCACCAGATATTCTGAGCATTTCTGTAGATAAGCTAACTTATGTAAATGAGCATTTATGAAGATATATACACGGTCCAAGGAAGAGAGAGAACTTAAAGACACACGAGGGAAATGAATTACATTTGAATTAACGAGTTGGAGAAAACTTAATGGGAAGAGAGTAAGGGCACATATTAAGAAATTTTCCTTAGAATGTTGATGCTGTCAGTAGAGTTTGTGACATTCTCCAGGGTTGTGGCATAGAAGAATTAGAAGTGAGGCTTCAATAGAGATTTGGTTCAGTTGGGAGGAAAAGGGATAAATATCTGTCAAAGCAAAGCTCTGGAATAGGTATGCTGAAGGCAAAGACATAATCTGAATAGAGCAACACTAAGAAAGGAAAATACTAAAGATGAAGTAAAATGTGTAATTTAAAGTAAGTACACCATTTATAGAAATACAAAGTTTGATCAAATAGGTAGAAATAAAAGGTAAACATCTATTGGCTGGATGCTGTATACAAAATCAGGCTAGATCATTTGAAAAAATTAACTCGTAAGACACATAAAAGTTTATGCTCCTAGAGATCCCATCAGTAGTTCAGTAAATACCCTATGTAAAATTTAAATGGGAAATAAAATAATTAAAACAATAGCTCTTTTAAACTGAAAAAAGAATAGATTTTTCTTCAGGATACCATTAATAGCAAGGAGTTATTAACACCAACCATAAAATACATTATATTCCAGTAAGATTTTATCAAACCAGAGTACATAAGGTTGAGGTTATAAAAACTATTTACTTTATCTGTGAAAATATTTTAAATTTAATCTGCAATAATTGTTTGCCCTAAGTTAATTTGCAAGTAAATACAATGTTTTCTTCACAATATAAAAACAGCTTCAATTTTCATTTTAACTTACTATATGATAGTCTGTATAGTCATTTTAAGATTTTCACCGGTGGGGTTTTTGGATTTCAATGAATGTAAAAGTATAATGTTAATTCTTCTACTAAAAGAAGAAAATTTAATCAACCAATCACATAACCAAAATTCATACTATCAAACCAAAACAATCCCATCACCTACCAGTACAACTTTGTAAAACATTCTGAAAGTATGAATATAATTTTTCTAAACAAACTTTACAAGCATAATTCACAGGATAGCATTTTGCAATTAATCTTTAACATGCACTAAGAAAAAACAGCATGTCATCACAGCATTTTAGTATATAGAATATCTGCACGGATGATAAAGAATTATTAGATTATCACACTACAATAGTTAGAATATCTCTTCCAAAATCATTATCAGAAACCTATTTAGCACTAACAAATGATAGATAGGTAGAGATCTAGGTGTTTTGGGTGATTAGAACTACTTGAGTTGACAGTTATTGAGCATTGTTTTTTGTTCCAGGCACTATTCTAAGTAGCTCACTTAAATTATTTTACTTATTCTCAATAAAGTCAGTTTAGTTATTACTTTGCCTAGTCCACTGAAAACCAGGTCCAGAAATACTAATTTGCCCTTACTCATGCAATAGTAATAGTAGAGTCAGGATTCAATTCCACACAGCTTAATTCCCAAGGTTCTGCTCTCAATGTTAAGCTAAAGACTTTGGATTGAATCTTTTATTTATTTATTTATTTATTTATTTATTTATTTATTTATTTATTTGCAACAGAGTCTTGCACTGTCACCTAGGCTGTAGTGCAGTGGCACAATCTTGGCTCACTGCAATCTCCACCTTCTGGGTTCAAGCAATTCTCCTGCCTCAGCCTCCTGAGTAGCTGAGACTACAGGCATGTGCCACGATGCCCAGCTAATTTTTTTGTGTTTTTAGTAGAGACGGGGTTTTACCATGTTGGCCAAGATTGTCTGGATCTCCTGACCTCGTGATCTGGCAGGCTTTGCCTCCTAGATTGCTGGGCTTACAGGCATGAGATACGGTGCTCGGCTTGGATTGAATCTTAAGGCAGGGATTTCATTATTTCTATGCTTTGGTTTAAGGGGAGGGGAGGGTATGGGAGGGGAGAGGAGAGGAGAGGAGGGTATGGGAGGGGAGGGGAGGGGAGATTTAGTGGCCTTTTGAAGTTCATAACTTGGAAGAGGTACATTTGTACCTGCCTTCCTCCAGTTGGTGCAAAGTATAATGACTCAAACAGGCTATGACCCTGGACTCAGGGTCCTAGCCTCAAACCTAGTCCTAGCAAGTCAGGTCTTCTCTTGGAAATAAGTCTAGGTACACTGAAAGAAATTTGCCTGTAGCTTTATCTCCTTTTGCAATGCATGCATATGTCCATCCTGTCTTGGATTTCCTCTGTTGTCTCTAGCCAGACCTTCTTAATTTCAGACCTTATTAACTCTTACCTTAACTCCTAGTCTCCTTGGAGACTTTTCCTCCTAAATCTGTCTTCTGTTGAATTCCAAGTGACTGGTTCTATTCCATCTTTCCTTCTCTTGCTACACGCTCTCTGACATGGTTTGGCTGTGTCCCCACCCAAATATCACCTTGAATTGTAACAATACCATGTGTCAAAAGGCAGGGTTAGGTGAAGATCATTGAATCCTAGGGCCAGTTTCCCCCATACTGTTCTTGTGGTAGTGAATAAATCTCACAAGAACAGATGGTTTTGTAAATGGGAGATTCTCTGCACAAGCTCTCTTGCCTGCTGCTATGTAAGATGTGACTTTGCTTTTCCTTGCCTTCCACCATGATTGTGATGCCTCCACAGCCAGTGTAAGTCTTGGGTATGTCTTTATAAAGCAGCATAAGAACAGACTAATATATTTTCCAAAGATGTTCTCATTCAGTTTACTGGTTTTAAATATCCTCTAAACACTGGTGACTCTCAAATCTGTATATCCAGCCCTGACTCCAACCCTAAGCTACACCCTCATATCCCCAACCTCCTAACTGATATCTCCAAATGAATGAATAACAGTCATCTGAAACTGTATTCAAATAAAATATTTCTGATTTCTCCCAAAACTATTTCTCCTTCAATGCTGCCCATTTCAGTAAATGATATCATGATATTATGATCTGCCTAGGTGCTTGAGTGGAAAACTTAGTAAATGATTCTGATTTCTCTCTTTCATTTGATCTCACATCTAGTTTCAAAAGTATTCCCCAAATCTATTTGCTCAATTTTCATTTTTCCACGTAAGTCCAAAGTTACTCTACTTGGAATAACTTTATTAATTAGTGCCTAAATGGTGTCACTGGTTTCTTTCCATAAACCCTCTCTCTACAGTCCTGTCTCATCAGATTCCATCCCAGCAGTTTCTCACCTAAAGGTAAATTTGAAAACCCCAATTCTGTATCATGACTTAGAAGCCCTTAAATGGCCTGCATGATTTGGCGCCTGCCTACCGCTCTGACTCCTTTCTCACTCTGGTCCAGGCATGCTGACTTTCTTAGATAAAGCAGCGAGCTTAATTCCATCCCACAGCTCAGTCCTTTCAGCTTAAATGTCATTCAGTTCCTTAGAGAGGCCAAGTATTATGGTCTGAATTTGCTCTTTAAAATTTGTGTGTTAGCCAGTTTTTCAAAATGATTTTGTTAAAATTGATAATAAACAACAAAATAAGACATTAATCAAATCATTACCATATCAGTAGATATGTTACATATAGCTGATAATTCTTAACGTCTCAAACTTTGTCTTCTGATCCATTACTGTCACAGCCATCTAATCAACTTTAATTTACCTAATACCAGCCTATAGAAAGTAGATGAGGGCTATAAAATATAAAAGGGATGAGGGGTATAAAATGTAAAGTGGAGGAGGGGCATAAAATATTTATATCTGTGAGTTTTTCTCTAGAATATTTGGAAATATTCATTTCCTATGATTTAGTATAGATATGGAAGAAGGCAACAAGCTAGGTCAATAAAACGTTGCAACTCAATTGCTTTCACACCCTTTTTGAACAAGTTATCATGTTTCTGTTCTCCATTTTAAGAGGATTTAAGCAAAATAAAATATATTTACTAAATGAAAAAAACACAAATATTCTTACTGGGGCCAGTAGTGGGTTAAAATAGTCAAAATTATTTGACATTTTCCCAATCAATGAGTAAAGCATGTTTCTCCTCACAGTGAATCTGGGCTGGTCATCACTGCTTTGGCCAACAGCGTATTATGGAAGTGCTGCTATGGCACATCTGGATCTGACCTTCTAGAGTTCTGGGAGCTTTCACTTGTGGCCATTGGAGTTGAGAACCACCATGTGAAAAGTCCAACTACTTTGCTAAAGAACCACATCAGGAAGTTCTGAGACTACCTGAGGACAGAATAGGCCTACATGATCCCAAGCCTTCTAACCAACCCTGCCAAGGCAGCAGGCATCAAAGTCATCTTGGGCCCTCCAGATCATCCAGTCAGCATGTAAACACTGCAAACTCACACCAGACAACCCCATAAGACAGAAGCAGCACCCACGGTAGTCCCAAACTACAAAACCATGAGATACGATATAATAGAAATAAAATAAAATTAAAATTAAATAAATTGTTAGAGTAATAAGTAAAATGTTTACTGTTTGAATCCTCATTTTATAAATTGTTGGTTATCAGCAATAGATAACAAGAATAAGATATGTCTTAATATAATGTTATTTAAATAAAACATTGTATTCATGTCATCCAAAAACTAATGTTTAATGAGAAAATGGCCAGACTTTACAAAGGAAAACATACTGACCTTATAACTGCATTTGTGGAAGCATCAGCATCTGAGGCATTTACCAATAAAACATCTGTTCCAGTTGGTGCATCCTCAGGAATTGTTGTGAAATACGCTTTACTGGCAAATGTGGGGACATTGTCATTCACATCATCTACTATGACATTGATTGTTCCAGTTCCAGTCAAGGCAGGGGATCCTAAAAAGAAAAGAAAATCAAGTCTCAATGCTTATAAATGAAAACAAAGAATAACAAATTTAACGATAATGAGCTGTAGACAGAAATACTAAAGAGAATTTTGGAAACCTCAAAGTAAAATTTCTGAACACATAAGTTATTGAGTGATTTTTAATTTTGTTACAAGAAAAATATTTTCATTTGTTAACTAGAATTTGAATTATTTCCTAGTAACTCTGCACAAAAAAGCATGTATCATGCTCTTATTCTATTTTAAAGGTGCCGATTCAACAATGTAGAACACAACAATATCATTTGAATGCCACAAAAGAGGCCCTGCCGGTAATTTCTCTGAAATTATATCAAAATAGCACAGAATCAGATTTAAAGAATGCCCACAGGCATGGGAGAGCTGGCCAACTAACAAGGCAATGTTACAAACTGGACTCTCAGCTGTGACTATCATTGTTAACTATCACAAATTCCAGTGTCTCTGAGGTATTTAAATCCCTTTCCCATACTAATCAACACCTGTTAGTGGGAGAAAAAAAAGAAGCTTCAAATTATATCTCAAAAGTGTTATCTGACACGTGCTATAATAACGTTATAATGATGAGCTAACCCAGCATCACTTGTGCTGCTTCTATTTAAAATTCAATGTAATGTGAAATGATTCATTTTTATTTCCTGTTCCAGCTCTGTTATCAATATATAGTGAAAACCCAACATTTGCCAAACACTTGGGCTACACTATCTGTACTACACAGAGTTAGCAGACTCGTTTTGTGGTGAAGGCTAGATGCCATATCGTTTGGAATCTGTGGGTTGTCCCCATATCTGAAAGGAAAATTATCTGCCTTTAGTTGTGTTTTCAAAACAGTTTTTCAAACTCAAACTCTTCTAAATAGAAATAATGAAGATCCATCTAACTCCCTTTACATAAAAGAAAAGAAAGCCCCAGATACTCTCCTTTTCTGCTTAAAATACTACTTTACTTTCAACAAAGTTATTTTCCTTAATATGACGTTTAAATTCTCCTTAACTTTATCATTCAATATTCTGTAAATAAAGACATTCATTCATTTATTTGTAAAATGTTATGGAATGTCTTATTATCACAGAATGTTATTGAGATTCTCAACCTTACAATATTATTTTCTAATAATTGGGTAATTTGCTGGTATTTCCTTTACCACTATTCAATCATTTTTTATGTTCTTAGATTGTAACTACTCATGGCCTAGTACCAATCAGCTTTTATGCTCAGATGTATGTATAGGAACCAAAATCAACAGACGGGGCAATTATGGAATGAAATGGTTTTGGAGATCTGTTATTTTTTCTTTACACAGTAAACTTACATTCTAGGTTAGATGAGAGAATGTGTATGACCAGTTGAACAGAGCACAATAAAGAAGCGTGATACCTCCCAGAAAATGTAATTAAATTTACACTGCACACTGATAATTGTTGCCATATATACATATATAGATAAGATATTTTATATAAGCATTTCATCTAAATTAACAGTCAAAAAAAGTGACACCTAAGAAATACGTAAAAATTAATGTAAAATTTATGACTGCAGAAATCTTACCTATTAGTGTTTGATTTTACATTAAAGGGAAAAAATAGCCCTTAATATATTGGTTACATGCATAATGAACCATAAACTTAAAAAAATTAAATGACTTTTTAGTACTTGCTTACTGTAAACAATGATAAAATTATGTATCAAATATTTCACACACACACAGCAAAATAGATATGAAAGTGGGATACGATGTAGAAGCACAGCAAATAAGACTAAAAATTCCATGCAACATATTAAAAGACATATCAATAGCAGTAAATACTTGTTTAGTCCTTAGATATGCATGCATTGGTTTAAGAAGTTTACATGAACTCTCTTATCTAATCCTCATAAATCAGTACTGCAGTCATCTCCATTTTGTATATGAGTAAACTCAAGTTTAGAAAGTTTAAGTAGCTTTTTCAAGGCCACAGACCTAGTGAGGAATGTCACTGAGATGTGACTCAGGGAAAGTAGCCCTGGAATCTTTACCACTGACAAGCAGCTGGAAGGTACTGCCAGCAGGGGGAACAGCGCTGCTCCTGGTGCTGCTCTGGGGATCTGAACAAGCAGTGCTGTCACTGAGCCTATGAGAGCACCAGGAAGGAGGTGGAGAGAAGACCCAACAGGGAGCGAGCTTCGCTACTGGCCAGCATAAGTTTGTGGGGCATTTGGGCACAATAATCTTGGCATAGATTTTAAATTTCTCACGAGCAATATGTTAAGGCTAAAATAAATATTTTGGGGTGTATTGTTGAGAACCAATGTTTGGCTTAAATTTCTTGAATGAGTGTTTCACTATATACAATTTTATAAAATGGAAGTTGATCTGAAAAATGTTAGCAGAGTTCCCACCAGTTGCATAAAACAAAAATTAGCGAATGTGTGTTTGTGCATTTGTGTGAGCAAAAGGGGGTGACATGGAAGAGAGAGAGAAACTAAAAGAGGGGATACATAAATCAAGGTTCCAGAGAGGCAAAGGATAAGAGGAGATGCAGGGTTCTTTAATCTCTTTTACTGATATTTTACTCTACTCACTAAAAGTAAGTCTTCATCTGTAAAATGAGAATAGTAATAAACTCAACCCCAAAGAGGTATTGATAAGAATGTAATGTGCTTGGGACTTTACCTAGCACATAGTTAAATTATATTCCATGTTATTCATTGTTTTTCTTGTACTTGTTCTAGAGATGAAAAAACCCAAAGAAATGGATATAAATGGTCTATTTTTTATTATACAGTTTTCTGTGTTACAGCTCTCAGGATTCTGTCCCTTCCCCAAATCTTTCAATGCAGTCTTACATTTTTCAGGAAGACATTTTGAATAATAATTCATCTCAATGATTAATTTGTGGTAAAAAAAAAAAAAAACACGAGACATTTAGCTCTCTAAAAATCCACAGTTTTATGGAAGACATAGTAAATTGGGCATTTTTAAATGTGAAATTTTAAGATTTACATTGAGATTTCAAGAAAGATCTGTATATTTCTCATATAAACATTGTGCTCTAATTCACAATACTTAAACTTATTAACAAAATAAGTAACTGTCAGTCAAAGTTAAAATATCATATTGATATTTGATATTCTAAAGTATCTGGTGACACACATAAAGAAAACCACATTAAATTATGACTGACTCATTTGGTCAAGAACATGTGATTTATTTCTTTGTCTATAAACCATATATTGTGGTAGACACATTTTCTGAGTTAGTAAGCAAACGGGGGATGTGGGGAACAAACAAACCCTGTTTATCCAGGAAAACTTACATCAAGTTCAATCTCAGTCTTCATACCAAAGAATATCATCTTATTTTTCCAGATGATTTTCAAAGCACACAAGTGACAACAGACAATTCTGGCTCGAGGATCATTTGTTGATCCTCAAGATTAGTGGAAGATCCTCAAGGCTGGCAGAGGATCCTCAAGCCACGATCAGCCCCATAGGTGATTCTACATCTACACAGGGGATTTTCAAGCCAAGAACCTTCTCCAGATTCCCCTTTTTCTCCCCTTATTATCACCCACAACCCACTTCATAGGCACTTGGAGTTCTCTTCTTATGTTTTTCCTACCTCAAGAAAAGTGAAGTTCAACCTCTGCAACTGTCTCAACTTTCCTGTTGTGCACACAGTCTTGTGCACACAGTCTGGTTAGTTCTGAAATTTTTCTTCCTAAGAAAACTTTCAGAAACTTTGTTCTAAATTTCTAAGTTTTTTACTGACATTTAACTAATCTGAAATTTGAATACTGCCACCAATATATTTGACAATTATTCTTGTGAATGGGGTTTACCAACCCTCCATCCCACTCCAACCTCTTGCTTGTTGACTGATAGTATAACCTCCAAAAGTCACTGCCTTTCAGCTTTACTCAGAAAAATGAAATGAAGGGGAAAAAATGGAATGTCCCCTAATTTCAAGTGAATCTTATTTTCACTGCATTTGTGCCAGATGAGTGACACAAACTCCCTAGTCCTTGGTGACCACAGATCTTGGCACTTCCTTTATGTGCTAACTGAATGAAGAAGCTGTTTTTGTTTTTTTTTTATGCTTTTCTCTGTTTGTGTGTTTGCTTGATTTTAACCCTTCCTTTTAACTGTGTGGAGAGGTCATCTGGAGTATTACTGTTTCCCAGCATGTAGTGGATATATCCTATTTGAAGTGCTGCACAATGTTTACTATTACTTTATCTTCAGTCCAAAGCTTTCTGGCTATCAGATCCAACTGCCTATTTATTGGTTTCCTCTTGCAAGTTACTGCAGAGCCTCAACATTAGATGTGAAAACCTGAAATCAGAATTATTATCTGTACACCTTGCCTGCATATTTATATATAGGTTGAAATATGGGTACATATATACACATACATATTTTATTGAACACATTTGATGCCAAATCTATACATATTTTACATATGCATTACTCATTTAATGCACAGATTCCATAAAGTAGGTATTCTTGTTTATTTTTGTTAAACAACTCAAGACCCAAAGAACTTAACCAATTTACATTTAGCCACAATAGACAGAGAGCCAATTTTGAATTCTTAAAAAAAAAAAAAGTTTCTAAGTTAATTAAGCTCAGATAAAACTGTGCTCCTTTTATTATAGATGCTGTCTGTATTAACTCTTTCTCTCATTTTATACATGAAAACCTGGTCTAGTGATTACATGAATTGAACACCTCTAGAAATATACAATCTAGGACTATAGTCTTATCGTCTGGGATTTAGCCTAAGGCTGGGTCAGAGAACAAGACTACAAAGGTCAAAGTTTTGCAGATAGAAACAGAAGGTCCCAATTAAACCCGAATCCCACGAGAAGGATCAGAATACTAGGGCCAGTGTTTAGCTCAAATAGATCTGATAATGATGAATTATATAGGTAGTGGCATAATAGGGCAAAACTGTTCAATCTCATCTGGGATTGATTTATGAGAACCAGATACAGGCACAAAGAAGAGGCAGGATATAATGACGTGGGCTCCTGATAGAGGGTAGGGCACCAATGAAAGGGGTAGAATATATCAATACATTTAAAAGTCAAGGTCTCAGAAACTTGTAATTGTAGAGGTTAGAAGGATGTAGTGGATATTTGAATTAGAAGTCAGAACTCCAATTAAAAGTCAAAAGCCTAATTAAAATTTGTAGTCAGACGAAAAGAATTTCAAGTTTAAATTTGTAAAGTTGTATATATTGTGTGTACATATGTATGCATATGTGTATTCATATATACATAAATATAAGATAAACATGGATAAAGTGATAAAAATCTTCTTCGGTTTTTAGAGAAAATAACCAAAAAAGAAAACCCAAATTCTGAATGGCATATCTTAAAGTTTACAGGAACCAAATTGTGCACAGGCACACACATGGTGAGGGTGGGCAGGGGGGAAGTGGGGGAGAGAGAGAAACTATATACGGTTTAATCTTTCAATTAAACTAATAACTAGCATAGCATTGCCTTTAAGACTGGTAGCTTAATTAGCTTAAATATATCAAACGAAGTTCAAGAAACTTTAAAGTAAATTTTTTTTTTTTCAGAGATGAATTTTGCTCTTGTTGCCCAGGGTGGAGTCCAGTGTTCGCTCTTGTTGCCCAGGGTGGAGTCCAGTGGCTTAATATCGGCTCACTGCAACCTCCACCTTCTGAGTTCAAGAGATTCTCCTGCCTCAGCCTCCCACATAGCTGGAATTACAGGCACCTGCCGCCATAACTGGCTAAATATTTGCATTTTTAGTAGGGACTGGGTTTCACCATCTTGGCCAGGATAGTCTCAAACTCCTGACCTCAAGTGATCTCTTGCCTCAGTCTCCAAAAGTGCTGGAATTATAGGCATGAGCCACTGCACCCAACCTAAAACTTAAAATAAGATTTTAAAAAGAAAAAGTTTCATGTAACTTCTCTATCAGAAAATACACAAATAAAAAGTGTAAGGAATTAGTTTAAATGATTCAAGTTCAAATGTCAGGATGATTATATTTTTTATGTTAGCACCTATAAATTAAAAATACTTCTCTGAAACATAAAAAGCTATTCAACAGAAATAGAATTTTTGCTTAACTTAATTCTGTTGTTTTGCAGCAAAGCTGATTTCTTTCTTGACATTAAATATTTGGTGAATGTGTCCCCTGACTAGGGGTGTGTTTGTTGTAATAAAGTTATAGTTTATTTTTTCCCATGAAGTAAATTCATTTTTCTTACAGTAACAAGCCCTTCACTAAAAATGTATTGAAATTCAGCCATCCATGGGGCCGGGCGCGGTGGCTCACTCCTGTAATCCCAGCACTTTGGGAGGCCGAGGCAGGTGGATCACGAGGTCAAGAGATCAAGACCATCCTGGTCAACATGGTGAAACCCCATCTCTACTAAAAATACAAAAAATTAGCTGGGCATGGTGGCGCTTGTCTGTAATCCCAATTACTCAGGAGGCTGAGGCAGGAGAATTGCCTGAACCCAGGAGGCGGAGGTTGCGGTGAGCCGAGATTGCACCATTGTACTCCAGCCTGGGTAACAAGAGCAAAACTTCGTCTCAAAAAAAAAAAAAGAAAGAAATTCAGCCATCCTATTTTAGCAATGAAGATGATGTAGTTAGATTCAAATTTAAATACAAAAAAAACACAGAAAACAAATAAGTATGTAACATTTTAAATATTACCAACAGCTCTGTATTTTTAAAATTCTATTTTAGAAATAATGTATTGCTGTTAACTAGTCCTATATATATGCTTATATAAATTAGATATATACACTTATATAAATTAGATAGTGACACTTATATATACACTTATATAAATTAGATAGTGACACTTAAGTATCACTTGATTTTTTCATTATTTTTGCATAGGAATCTATCATAAACACTTATTTCTTTAAGATAAATTACATACTAAATAAAGGCAAGAAGTAAAACTAAAATAATCCACTTAGTAATGTTATGACAATGTCAATGAAAAATTGCACAACAAAGTGAATATACTTAATCAGTAAACCATGCGCTTAAAATCATTAGAAAGATAAATGTAATAATAGGTATATATTATCACAATTTTTAAAAATTATAAAATAAAATATAACAATAAGTAAATATTTAATGCCTACAAAAGCATATTATGAAGAATAACTATTTAGAGGATATTAAAGGAACCCAAAATTCTCAACACAGATATTGAAACTCTGAAACACTAAAGGCTACCACCTAATTCTAAACTCAACCTACCTCTGCCTGCCTCATAAGTGAAAATATCAAATTACATGTTTATGAATACTAATCAAAATAAGCTTTAAAAAGGATTGTTTTAAAAAGATAAAATTTGAAAACCTTTTTGGAAAGAATAAAATCCTCATAATGAAATCATGTTGGTTTTGATTTTATATAATCTTTATTATTCAGTTTATATAAATTTTATCATAAATTTTAAACATAGTTTATTGCCATTTCAAAATTTAATTTTCTTTGTATACTCAGATTTATGGTTTAAATGAAGTAAATAAATAACAGACTGAAACTGTTTTACCAAATTTCAATTCTATAAAACTTGTTGGCAATTCTAGCTCTTATTAAACAGAATTTTGGAAATAAAATTTTTTGAGTTTTATATTAAGAAAACACAAATGAAATTCTAGGTAGAAATGTTTTTTTTTCTAACTAAAGGGTCGCTGATTTAAAAGAAGGCTATTTAAATAAATGATTTAGAATAATACTTGGATCACCAACAAACATCATACAAAGTCTGCTAGAAATAAGAGGAATTAAAACAATAACCAATTGTCAACTTTAGGAACAAGATTCCCATCTATGACAAATACTTTAATGGAAATTAAAAAAAGCTACCTTAGAATCAAAAATAAATTTAAGTTAAATGCATTTCATTTCTGGAAATTGAAGGCAACTCTAGCACTATTTTATTTATGAAATTATTGGGACCTTAAAAGTTTTCAAGCAATTTTCATTATTAAAAATGTTCATTGTAACAGACAAGGCAAACTTTTGTATCATACATTCCCACAAATAATATTGACAAAATGTGATCTTTCTGGAATATTTAAAAATAATTATCTTCAAATGTAAAATGTCATATTACACAATTCTGATTTCTCTCTTGATTACAGTTATTTATAATGCAATGACCAGCTTCAACTAAATAATGCAACAGTGTTAATTCAAAATGTTATCTGGTGCTCACCAATAAAATAAAGCATGATGATCAGACCTTTTACCTTTTACCATTAACTTTGCAAAAAAAGCATGTTTTCCCTCCATTAAAAAGCAATTTTCAATCCCTGCATAAAAATAAAATGTATTCCCTTTCAGTTGGATGATAAATGCCCTTAATTAGAAATTCTAATAACTGAACTGTTCCTCGAAGATCTATTATTTATGCTGACACATAAATACTTCACAACTAAACTTTAGTGCCAAATCTAGAGCTGGAATCTCTATATCCCTTTAGTATGACAGACTGTAAATTTTCCATAAAGGATAATATTTTTAATTTGTGGGCAGATTAATCTCGTACCCCCTAAATTCAATGCAAACATACAGCCCAACTGACTGTATTGTCTATGCAGGGTAACATATGTATTGTATATTCATAGTATAGTATCTAACATTTGCTTTGCACTTTATACTTTACAAAATCCTTGAATACACATCCTTTTATTTCTTGAGGAGAGTAATGCTGTGATTTCTAATTTATGAATATTATGACTTTATCAGGTATTTTACTTATAAAGAATCACAAGGTATTTTATGCCCTAAACCAATGTTCTCTTTAATATAAAAATAAAATTTAATCAAAAGAGAAGAAATTTGTATAAACATAGTCTATATAAAACAGAATATAGTGGAAAACCTGACATTTGGGAATTAGTAAATAATTATTAAGAAATCATCGCCTAATAAGTGGATTGGCCTCAAATCCTGTATTCACTGACAAACAGCTGAATGGGAACTACAGGTTGTTTAGCTTTTATAATATAAATTTTTGTTGGTTGTTTTATAAACCTACAAAATTGAGATGCTAGTGTCTAACTTACAGGGCTGTTGAGATAATATAGTACATATTCTGGAACTTACACGCACTAAGTGTGCATAGAATGAATATCATCTACTGTTTATGACTTCCTAAGATATAGCTCTACTTGAATGTCTTCCCTGAGAACTACACTTTTACGTTTACTTTCTACCTGACATCTCAATTAGTTATAATATTTCAAACGTACTGTGTCCAAAAACTAAGTCTTGGTAATTTGCCCTTTAATATTTTTTCTCTCCATCTCCAAATTTCTCATCCCAATATTCTAGAACTCATGCCAGATTCATGTCTTTTTTAAGCTTCCTATACTTCCAATTCCATCCAAGTCCAAATATTCAACTTGCAAAATCAGTAAAATACGTAACTACTTAACATTCTCTAGCCAGCTCATCTGCTTTATTTAACTACATCATGTTTCCTAACACTCCCAAACAATGTACTATCTTGTTTATTTTTATGATTGTAATGCAAGCTGTATAAGGAGAGAGACATCTTCACCAGCATATCTTCAGGACCTGGAAGAAAATCTGGAGTAGAGAGCTGTAGAAACATTTTTTGAAGAAACAATATAAAGAGACTTATTACATATCAATAAGCCCATAAAAGTGAAATAGTCTCACTGACTCTATTAATTTGTTCTCACACTGATATAAATACATGCCCAGGACTGGGCAATTTGTGGAGGAAAGAGGCTTAATTGACAAAGAGTTGCACAGAGCTTAGGAGGACTCAAGAAACTTACAATCGTGACAGAATCTAAAGCAAAAACGTCCTTCTTCACAAGGCAGCAGGAGAGAGAAGAATGAAATGTGCAGACTAAATCCATCACATCTCCTGATAACTCACTATCAGGAGAAGAGCGTGGAGATAACTGACCCCATGATTCAATTACCTCTCAATGGCTCCCTCTCAGGACATGTGGGGATTATAGGAACTACAACTTAAGATGAGATTCGGATGAGGACACAGCCAAACCACATCATTCTGTCCCTGGACCCTCTCAAATCTCACGTCCTCATATTTCAAAATCATGCCTTCCCAACAGTCTCCCAAAGTCTTATTCCAGCATTAACTCAAAAGTCCAAGTCCAAAGTCTCATCTGAGAAAAGGCACATCTCTTCCACCTATAAGCCTATAAAATCAAAAACTAAGTAGTTACTTCATAAATACAATGGGGTACAGGCATTGAGTAAATACACACATTCCAAATGGGAGGAATTGGCCAAAATGAAGGGGTTACAGGTCCCCAAAAGTCCAAAATCCAGTGGGCAGTCAAAGCTCAAAGTTCCAAAATGATTTCCTTTGACTCCATGTCTCACATCCAGGGCATACTGATGTAAGAGGTGGGCTCCCACGGTCTTGGGCAGCTCTGCCCCTGAGGCTCTGCAGGGTACAGCCACACTCCCAGCTGCCTTCACCAGCTGGTGGTGAGTGCCTGCAGCTTTACCAGGTACACAGCTGCAAGCTATTGGAAAAATCTACCATTCTGGGGTCTAGAAAATGGTGGCCTTCTTTTCACAGTTTCATGAGGCAGTACCCCAGTGGAGACTCTGTGTGGGGGCTCTGATCCCACATTTCCCTTTCACACTGCTCTAGCAGAGGGTATCCATAAGGGCTCTGCCCTTGCAGAAAACTTCTGCCTGGGCATCCAGGTGTTTCCAAACATCCTTTGAAATTTAGGCTGAGGTTCCCAAACCTCACTTGTTGACCTCCATGTACCTGCAGCCTCAACACCATGTGAAAACTGCCAAGGCTTGGGGTTTACACCCTCTGACGTAACAGCCTAGGTCGTTAACTTGGCCCCATGTAGCCATGGCTAGAACGACTGGGATGCAGGGTGCCACATTCCTAGGTTTTACATAGCAGAGGTGCCCTGGGCCCAGCCAAGGAAACCATTTTTTCCCTCCTAGGCTTCCAGGCCTGTGATGGGTAAAGTTGCCAAGAAAGTCTCTGACATGCCTTGGAGACATTTTCCCCATTGTCTTGGTGATTAACATTTGGCTCCTGGTTATTTACACAAATTTCTCCAGTGGGCTTGAATTTCTCCTCAGAAAATGGATTTTTCTTTTCTATTGCAATGTCAGTCTGCAAATTTCCCAACCTTGTATGCTCTCCTTCTTCTTGAATGCACTGCCACTTACAAATTTCTTCTGCCAGATAGCTTAAATCATCTCTCATAAGTTTAAAGCTCCACGGATCTCTAGGGCTGGGGCAGAATGCTGCCAGTCTCTTTGCATAGCCAAAGTGACCTTTACTCCAGTCTCAAAGAAGTTCCTCATCTCCATCTGTGACCACCTCAGCCTGGACTTCATTGTCCATACCACCTTAGCATTTTGGTCAAAGCCATTCAACAAGTCTGTAGGAAGTTCCAAACTTCCCAACATTTTTCTCTCTTAGTCTGAGCCCTCCAAACTGTTCCAATCTCTGCTGGT
Organism: Saguinus oedipus; assembly: GCA_031835075.1. Classification (NCBI taxonomy): domain Eukaryota; kingdom Metazoa; phylum Chordata; class Mammalia; order Primates; family Cebidae; genus Saguinus; species Saguinus oedipus. Next base: position 150,209,968 of record CM063171.1, on the reverse strand, counting down.
TACCTGGTTCCAAAGTCACTTCCACATTTTGGGTGTCTTTACAGCAGTGCCCTATTCTCTGTGATATCAATAACCTGTATTAGTCAGCTCTAAACCTGTTAATAAAGACATATTCGAGATTGGATAATGTATAAAGGGAAGAGGTTTAACTGACTCACAGTCTGGCATGGGTGGGAAGTCTCAGGAAACTTATTATTACAGTGGAGGGGGAAGCACGTCTTCACATGGTGGCAGGAGAGAGAAGTGCTAAGCAAAGGGGGAAAAGCCCCTTATAAAACCATTAGATCTTGTAAGAACTCCCTCACTATCAGGAGAACAGCATGGAGGTAACTGCCTTATGATTCAATAACTTCCCATGGTTCTCTCCTATGACACATAGGGATTATAGAAACCACAATTTAAGATGAGATTTGGTAGGGACACTGCCAAACCATATCATTAACTGTAATCAGAACTTGTTTATAAGGTGAATTAAATTAGCACCATAGTTTGATTGTAATTAATGCAAAATAATTGTTAGTGATAATTACAAATATTATCATCTTCTAGGCATAAAGCCTAATAAACTCTATATCTTCTTTATTTAGCAATTAAATTTGAACAATGTCTAAATTTAAGCTTATTTTCAAAATATCAATATTGAAATCACTGCTTCCACTTAATTTGGCTTCACTTAAAAATGTTTTTACACATTTATTTATTAGGAAAAGAAAAACAGCAGTTGAATGTTTCATTTATGAAAGTGAAATGAATAACCTATTAGAAGAAAAGATTTTTACAATAGCATTTTGTAAGTCTATATCATGGAGAGAGTCAGCAATATATTTTAAAGAATATCCTGATTTCTTTAAAAATATGTAGATGAGCATGAACTTAGTCAAAAGGCAGAAATTCTGGATATTATACTTGACTTTACCACTACCTGGGTCTGCAAGTTCTGGCACACTGCTTATCTATCCCAGGCTTCAATTTTTTTATCCAGAAAATAAAGGAAGTCGACTGGCTTATCTCCAAGAAAACTTCTGGCCAAAAAGTCATCACTTAATGTCAGATTTCTCTAATTTAGAATTTTTTTCATATGTAGCTTTCTTTAAAAACTCCTCCAAAACCCCCTTAAAAACTCCTCCAAGGACATCCTGAATATAACTGTAGCATCCCTAAACTGTCATAGCAGTTCGTTTTACTGCTTTCTCACACACTAAAGCAGTTCCCTGAAAGAGTAGTGGCAGATATTAATATCTCACATCATTTAAATTTATTTTTGAGGGCATAAGCTCATCTTGAGTTAAAAAAATGCTAAAAGATCTGGTCAAATTACTTGTATAAATGTGTATCTGTTGGAATAGGTCATTCAAACACAAACATTTCCATAATAAAATTTAAAACAAGCAAACTTTTCATATTAAGTTGATGTGAAATGATGGGCCCTTATATTTAAGCTATGTGAAACTAATTGCCACATGTGTTTAAAAGGTGCTTGAGTGCTTGGGAGCTATGGAAGATTCACAAGTCTTTGCTTTGGGAATTCCAGGTATAAGAGAATTGCCAAATGATAAAACTATTCAAAAGCATGTAGTTTTTGCTCTTGCAGATTTGAATTAGATCTTATGAATCATACTAAGAAAAGGTGGAGAGTAAAGCACAGCATAGCAATAAGACCTGTCTATAAATTTCTAATAGATAACAGAATTGAATCAGAGCCAGAAGGTCCAGGGGAAAGTCATGAGAATATATCTCAAGCAGTATTTTAAGCACTTGAAAGAGAATTAAAGCCATAAAATGCTTCACTGGGTCCTTACATATGACTGCAATTTATCACATCACACTAAACACCACAAAGTCTTAAACACTTGTGCTGCTTTTCAAAACAGAGGTCAATTTGAATGACCACAGCCAATGTAGCAAAAACTTCTGGAATTTCAGTCATGAGTTAAAAATGATCGCATTTTTTTCCTTTGGAAGATCCTTTAAAAAAATCTACAAACAATGAATATATAACTATAAACTAAATATAAGTATGTTAAAGAAATATAAATCACAGTTGCATATTAAAATAATAGGTTGTCTTTCAAGTTATAACTATCATTATTCAGCAATTATAACTCACTCAATTGACAAATATTTATTAAGCACCTATTATGTTGCGGGTCTTGTTCTTAGTGTTTCTGGAAATCCCATTTTGAATAAGACTTAGGAAGTTTACTTTCTCTGGAAATCTGATAGAGATGGATAAGGTAAACAAACTCTACATACTCAGATATATTATGTAGAAGAGTACGATTTGAGATAGCAATTTGTGTTAAGAAATCACAAAGGTAAGTTGATGGAGTGACACTAGGGAGAGGGCAAGGGCAGACATAACCTTGGTGGTCAGATAAGTCCCCTCTGAGAAGTTGACATTTTATCTAAAATAATGACAAAATGACCATGACACCAATGCCCTTGTCCTCCACCAAACCAAGACAAACCAAACAGCTGGCTTTAGAGCAGAAAACTCCAGGCAGAGATAACTGCAAGTGCAAAAGGCCAATACAGCAGAAAAGTTGGCATCTTTAAGGAAGCCTGATTGATTGGTTGACATTGGCAGTATGCAGTAACTGTATAGCAACTGCTTTCAAGAAACAGGCCAACTAGATTCAAAGCGTATACTGATTTCCACGGTCTAAATACGTTGGACAATTGCAATCTAATAATGTGATAATACTAAATGCAGAACTGAGAGGAGACAAAGGGTGAGCTGGGGCCACTGCACCATGCTGGCTTAAAATAAAAGTGGCAGCTGGTGGTGGTGGAGGGGTTTGGATAAATGGACAGAGACCAGGTCATTCAATGCCATGTAATCAATGGTAAGATTTAAATTTTATTCTTAGAAAGCACTGCCGGGTTTCTGTGCAAGAAATAGGGTATGATAATCAAATTTATAGTTTTAAATTTTCACCTGTTGCCTCTTGGGTAACACACCACGCAGGAGAAAAGATAGGCAGTTAGAAAGCTATCATACTACCCCTAGCTTAGACTAAGGAGGCAGTACTGGAGGTAAATACAAGTGATAAATTCAGGACACTTCTGGACATTTTTGAAGCTGAGTCTACTTGTTAATGAATGTGTTGGATATGGTATACAAAGGAAGAGGAATGAAGAATAATAACAAGGTTTGCCTTAAGCAATTGTGAAATGGTGGACAGAGAGCAATTCGTTTAAGGTAGGGAGGTGAAAAGAATTCAGAAGTGTTTCTTTGGCCTTACTAAGCTTGAGATGCCTAGTAAACAGGCTGACTGACATTAATGGCTAAAATAAGCCATTCTTTTTATCTATTTGATAAATAAACTTTCATATAGAATTTTAGCATTTCCATTCATAGATACAAACATGAAAGAATAAGAAAGTTGTTTAAGGTAATGCAGCTGGCAAATGTCAGAGGTAGGATGTGAATTGAGGTTTAACTATAAAGACTATGTATTTAGCTCTAGGACATATGTTCATTTCCAAATTAGTTATCTGAATTGATTTTTTAAAGTGTACTTTTCTAGTTTCTCTGATAATTTCCTGCTACTTACTACATTTAAAACATTATTTTATTTATTGCACATATGAGAAAATGGTAAGGCAAACTCTTGTAAGGAAGGCTACTTAGGAAGAGAATGCCTAACCCATAAGAAGGACGTTATTACTTTAGAGAAAACTCTCCTTTAAACCATGTAACAGTATCTGCATTACTCTACTAGGTGAATGTGTTAGCCTCCTATTAGTTTCTACTTGATACACTATACGTTTCTATAAGAAATAACACTAAGTAATGCATAATGAAGGCCAAATATCTGTACTTTCAGTTATAGGTAAGCAACATACCATCAGTAAGGGAATTGGAGTCTCTTTAGCAATTATCTACAGGAAAAATAAGCCACAATTATTATCCCCTTTTCTGGTTTTGTAATTTAGTAATGTAACTTTTAGCACCACACACATACAAAAGTGTGGTTGTAGCTCATTTGAAGCAGTAGGCAGGAGTAGTTAGAGTTTCCATATGTGCTAGTCTGTAACCATGCAGTCACAAATAAAAAATATGATGAGAGTTGAAATAGTAATGTTTTCTCTCCCCCACATTGAAAGACTGAGTGGTTTGCATGATTAAAAAGCTGCCACTTCAATCCATACCATATTGATGAAGTTGACCTATCTCTGGGCTAAGGTAAGAGTTCAAAAAAATGCAAAGGAAAGGTGATTTGTGAGATAAAGTATTAAACTCTCAAACATTTTTTCTTTAAAACACATTGATATTGTCCAGGCCCTTAGAACACTACAAATTTGAGAAAAACATTGCATCTGGGATCTAATAGCAGCCATATTTTTTTCTGAAATTTCTCGTGTCATCTACCAGTTTGACTTTTGAACCGAAACAGTGAATACGCATTTTAAGTTGTCTGTCAGAGAACTCTTTCTTGGAAAATAGGATGTCTAAAACCTATTCTAAAATCAGATGTCTAAAACTCACATTCTCCTGAAAAAAGGGTTATTCATATCAACAGTTTTCAAGGAAATTAATTTCAAGATCATCCAGTCCAACTTTCCTCACAGTTTCTGTTTTCTGTATGACTCATAACAAGTGATCTTCAGACATTTAATTGAGTATTTCTCCACCAGTGGCCTCAGAAAAGCCAGTCTTTCCGAGCAACTTGAAAAAAAGCACTCATAGAGAGCTGTCCTTTGAAACAAGATTTACTTAATGCTTTCATTCTTAGAACTGCCAAAACACTGTGACTTAAGATACTAATATCACCAAAACTCATTTGTGCCTCCCATCATGGACTTCAGCAACATTTTTAAAGCTTTGACTGACAGGCTTCCACATATCTTAATGAAACTGATCATCTGACTGTTCACTTTCCATAACTCAGGATCCTCCAACTCTATTGGGTAGAATCTTCACACATCTGATCTGCATATTTCTAATTTAGTAGAAATTAGGGTTAGACTTCTGTTACTTATCCTTATACTAATAATTCCAAGTTCCTGGTTTCCCCCCACACTGATTTTCCAGGCTGATGGCATCAGAAACATATACAGTTTGGCTCCCTGGAACTAGGAGTGGGTTCTTGAGCAGCCTGCATATTTAGACCAATGCTTCACTGAACACTGAACCACCTTCTAGGAAAGTTCCTCCTAACAGACTGACTCACCCATGTCTGTCAGAGGAGAAGAGGTGGTTGGAACCATCATGATGTTTCCAAAGCTAAAGTACTTTAAATGCCTCCCAGCTCAGGCAGTAGAGTGTAATCGAGAGGTACTCAGTTGGCTTACAGGGCATCAATTCATTCTGTTAGACAGGAATAGAACTTAGGTGGCGATGACCTTAAGTACTTACCGCTTATATACAAATTCAATAAAGTGAATTATGTGCCTTTAATTATACAGAGGCAGTCAGAATTTCCAGCACTGGTAACAGTGAACAAATATTTCATTTAATGGCAAACAGAAAATACTTCATTTACTCATATTATAAAGAAATACTTTTATTATTATTATTACTATTATTATTTGAGATGCAGGTGCACTCTTGTTGCCCAGACTGCAGAACAGTGGCATGATCTTGGCTACCACAACCTCCGCCTCCTGGGTTCCAGCAATTCTCCTGCCTTAGCCTCCCAAATAGCTGGGATTACAGGCATGCACCACCACACCCAGATAATGTTTGTAGTTTTAGTAGAGGCGAGGTTTCACCATGTTGGTCAGGCTGGTCTTGAACTCCTAACCTCAGGTGATCTGCCTGGCTCGGCCTCCCAAAATGGTGCAGTTACAGGCATGAGCCACCGTGGCTGGCCCAGAAAATATTTACAAATGAGCAAGGTCGTAATGGACTTACCTGAATCTGTAGCTGTAATCATTAAGACAAAGTGCTCTTTCATTTCCCGATCCAGACTCTGTGTTACTCTAAGTTCTCCACTGGCTGAGAGAGTAAAAGCATTGTCTTCATTACCACCAAAGAGAACATATGAGAGTTTGCTGTTAGATCCTTGATCATCATCTCTTGCCACCACCTGTAGGATAGTATCACATCACATATCACGATGTGCATAAAACAAACAATGTATCTCATGAAATAAAATGTCTCCATTAAAAAAAAGGGGTAAAAACATGTTAAGAGTTCCAAAGACATAAATATATTTTTGGAAAAGTTCAGATTTTCAATTAAAAAATAAAAATGGCATGCTATAGTCATGTATCAGCTGAGTCTATTTGTGTAAAAATATACATAAAACTAATAATGCACAGCATTTTTGGAAGGCTTCATAAAAATTTTTAACAGTATTTTCACCTAGGGAGTTCAACATATGAAGGGAAAGAGTAGAACAATATTTGTAACACATTTTTCAAACATTTCCATTATTTTATTTTTTTACTATGTGCAGATACTATCCTTGTGTAACAAAATTCAAAAACACAAATACATAAATATGTGTGACATTAGTATACACAAAATAAAGCTATTGAAATACAACAGTTTCATCAATGAGGAAATTAAGAGATTCTTAGGTGTGACATTTATAAACCTTTCCTTTTCAAAATTTGCTGTATCTGCAATTGAGCATTTATGGATGAGAATGAGAAGAGAACAGGGGAAGCATAAATGCTGGAGAAGCAGGGAGGTTTTCAAATAGATGTCTTATAATAAAGACAATACTTGCTTTATTTAAATATACTGACCTGAAGAATTGTTCTGGGTAGAGTCCCTAAATTCTCAGGGACATAGACAGAATACGGAGATAGCTCAAATATAGGAACAAAGTCATTAATATCCAGTAGAGTAATGCTGACCGTGGAGGTATCCGTTCTGGGTGTGCTGCCTCGATCTGTTGCCTGAACAGTTAAAAGGTAGGTAGGGGTCTTTTCTCTATCCAAAGGTTTAGCAACAGTGATGGCACCTGTGACAGAGTCTATCCGAAATTCCTGATTGGTATTACCATTAACAATGCCATAGCGAACCTGTCCATTTGTGCCTTCATCTCCATCTGCTGCGAACACTTGTATTATATCTGTTCCAGTAAGTGTGTTTTCATTAATCTCCACTTTATACAAAGCTTGTGCAAAGATGGGGTTGTTGTCATTGATGTCAAGTACCATAACTACAACCTCTGTAGATGAAGAGAGAGATGGTTGACCTTTGTCTGTAGCTACCACTGTTAGAGTATAATTAGAAACCTCTTCTCTGTCCAGTTCTCCAGTGAGCCTCACTTCACCATCAATGGTCCCGATACTGAACTTGTTTCCCAAAGGGTTCATCAGAGTGTACTCAATATAGCTGTTTGGGCCACTGTCTGGGTCAGTTGCTTGAGCTTTGAAAACAACAGTATCAATAGGTGTATTTTCTGGAATGTATGTCAATTTAGGGGAAAGAAATGTTGGTGGATTATCGTTTACATCCAACAATATAATGGAGACTTGAGCAGTGCTTGTGAATCTGGAGGCTGGAATCTGCGGCAGGTCATGCACCTGAACAACCAAGTTGTAGAAGGACTGACTTTCTCGATCCAAAGCTTTTAGGACTTTGAGTACACCATTCTTGTCAACAGTAAACTGCCCAAGGCTATCCCCTGAAGCGATGCTATAAGCCAATTGAGAGTTGATGCCTGAAATTAAACGGAAGAAAATAATTTTCTTAAAGTTATGCTGATTTCAGACCAAGCTACAGCAAAACCTGGCTAGTAATTTGGCATATTTGATATACCATGCACCCAAACATACTTTATGAATAATGTAACTGCAGTTATTTTTTAATAAATAATACATAGACATAATTCTTTGCCTGTTAACTTTTGATATAAAAAGTTGTTTACAATCCGGTGAGCAAATTATCTATATACTGCTTGCTGTTTACTAGTGTGTTGAAATGGTAAATTCAGAGAGCAGATTTTTTTCTATATATTTTCTTGTTTCTACCACATAATTCCTGAGGGTCCAGTACTAACAGTGCCACACGCTATACTATTAGCCAAACATTTATAACTCTGGTGATTTATGGAGGCTGACACCAATTTTCAAGAAAGGGTAATAAAATGTTCTGATGTATGGCATTAGTCATGAATGCTGTAAGTGTACTTTTATGTTTTGTGTCAAAATCAATAAATACTAATTTTTATTAAGCATCTACTAAGCAATGACCTTTGAGAAAATAGTTTCCATTCAAATTTTATTACACATATTTAAAGTTTCTAAAAAGTCTTTTTAAAGAAATTGTTAGCAGTAAAATTATACATACAATTTTTCAAATATAAATGCTCATGCTATTATTGGACTGTATTTAGATACTGTTGATTTTTCTTAGGATCATGTGCCATTTTTTAGTTAAAAAAATGGTATCTAAATCCTCATCTCAGAAAATGATTGCAGATATTCTTATAATAAAGATGATATGGGGCATATACATCATCTTACTGTTTTAGTAACCAAACATAAATAACGAATAAACAATGAAAACAGAAAGAAGTCAGTTTCCGTCACAGAGTGGTGTTTTCTTCACTGACCCATAATGACATGTGCATTTTTATATCTTATCCTAATAACATTGGGAAAATTAGAAGATATTATGACAATAAAACATACTGTGCATCTAGATAATCCATCTTTAATAAAGATGTATACTCTGGGACTAGCAAATATCTACTAGCATGAATTACTTACAAATAGCTTCTATATTTCTAATGTTAATTTCAACTATCCAGGTTTCTGAATTCTACCTATGAGAAGTGATGTACACTTTTGGCAAAAGTCATCTAGAACAGTTTAATCACCCTTTTTAATTAAAAAAATATTTCTCGGTATTCTATGAATACTTCAGTTAACTTTTGCCTTTTCTTGAACTTCATCAAATTCTTTAAGAAGTCAAATTTAACTTGAGTACAAAATTTTTTTCTACCATGTAGAATTCACTGTTTTTAAAAACACCACAGTTGCTCCTATTCTGTGACTTTACTGTCTCTAACATCCTTTGCCTAATTTGAAACATAGGAAATGTATTTATGAAGATAACTTTCAGGCAACGACTTATTAACAAAAATGTCTAGGGTAAACAATGATTGAGTAAATTGTTGAAAGGGTAGTTTATTTTTCCCCCACTCATTATGAGTTGTGGCTTTTAAGCTTTACAGTTTATTTCAGATCACTCACAAGTGAACAAAGAAAAGGTTATAAAGTTCAGAATACTTAGAGTCTGAGGATCAAGAAAAATATGAATAAATAAAGCTAATAGGTGTCAGAGAATTGTAGAATCTGAATAGAACAAGGTTAACAGTCTATTTCAACCCCTTGTTTTAAAATTCCACAGGCTTCAGAGGGTAAAAATTTCTATTATCGTCATATGTATTATACACACACACATATATAAAGCTTTTTAAGACTTTCATTACAACATATGGATACATGTATGTATATATATATATACACACACATTATATTGTATGTGTGTATATACATACTCAAACATTATAACATATATATATTCAAATATATATATGCACACTATTTTTGATTATGTGTATATGTGTGTTTCTATTAATGTCTACAAATATAATTACTTTTTATGGACATTTTCTGCATTTCCTATGACAAAGTTAACCAGTAAATAATAAATCCCTATTCTTTTGAGGACATGATTATTATTGAGAAACAATAATCTGAATGAAAATAAATACCAACAAGCAGAGATATAAAACTTAATTCTAGAGAAACATAAAATAATCTTTCATATCTAAGATCAAAATATATTAAAAATACTGACATTTCTCATGGCTATAAATTGATGGCCTAACATTTCTATATAAATCAGCAGGAACGGAAGCAATTGAATCAAAGATCTGAATATCCTTAGTCCATCATGTATGCTACTTTCTTGAGTAAACAGCCAAATTGCAGAGGCAAAAAAAGAACATGATACCAAAATTTTATAGCCTTGTTGTAAACAGCAGAACAGCCTCTTTTATAAAGGCAAGAAGTTTGGTAGATGAATGGGTAAGGGAAGTAATAAATTTTAAACTAACTAAACGTATAACGAACTAAAAATTTGATTTTATATTCAAATACATAATGACAAATATATTAAGTAACATTAAAAATAAGCTGAAGATAATTATTACTGTTGATGAAACAAATATAAAAATATAACTATTTTTACTTAAAATATTGCTGTATTATCTAAGAAGCAGCTCTCAGCTCTCATCTCAGGAACTGAAAATTAATTACTGCAATTACCAGTCATGGAATCTGTCTTCCATTTACTTTACTGTAAATAAAATAACTTTTCATTTCTGAGAAGTCTAAAAAGTGACTTTGGGCATAGAAAATACATGCAAACATAGCAAAACTCAAATTTCTCTCTGCATATTTGAAGTGTACTGAAAAATACTAAGCTCAGGCCATTTTTATCTAATTTTGCATCAAATATATGAATCATGAGACAGTGAACATATTATTTTAAAATTATTATTTTTACATTGTTTCAAATTCTAAACTTTATCAATAAGTGCTGGGATTTAAATTTGTGGGCTTTAATGGCCCACCAGATCTTTAAACTTGAAACAGTCCACTGTGAACCATTTGTAGTCAATGTTCTGAAAGTCATTTAGTTACATGATTCTTCCTGGCAGTTTCATTGCATACGTATGGGTTTATGGTTTTGTCATATATATATATACACACACACATACACATTCATACACACACACTATATATATAGGGTTCAATAACTAATATTTGCCAAATTTTCACATAGCTGCAACATACAGAAGTGTTTTGAATAACATTTATTTTTATAAAGCAGCTTCAACAAGGTCATCAGATCCCTGGAATATATGAAACTCAGTGGTCTGTATTGTACACCAATATTATATAGCTACATTTATTCAGCAAAAATTACAATGGCATTATTAGCAAAACATTCTTGTATGACTTCCCAATATTTAAAGCATAATTTCTAGGATAATAAAATAACCATCAAAGCCAAAATATTTCTGTGATGCTCCAATTTATAATAGTTTTCCTCAATACAAAACCGTATGCATGGTAGTCTTGATACTCACACAGGTATCTTGTGAAAGTAGTAAAAGATCTGATTTATTTTTATAAAATGATCATATAAGCTAAATATTAAATTCTGAGAGAATCCATAGACAGATAACAGAGTGTGACATTTAACTTCATATAGAATTCCTTCATCTAAAAAGAAGACAATATTAACTCATTGGAACCTTCTGATTAGAGACAGAGATTTATTTGTTAATTTGTTGATTTCAAAAAATGTCTTACTAATATTGTCTATGAAATAGTTGAGACGCTTTTGTGTAACTGAGCTGGAAATTTTTAGAAACAAGCTTACCCTTGTACAGCTTTATCACTGTCCTTGAAATTCAGAAAGAATAGGAATTGTGTTGTATATTTTAGGTCAAGGTGCAGGAAATTACACTGATAAAAGTATTCAAAACTAAAACAATGAATAAATATAGCTTAAGACTTTTACTCAATGCAATTAAAGGAAAAGTATCACAAAAACTGACTCAATGGTCAATGTATTTCTAGGATTACATGTGCATGGAATATTCCAGCAGGTTTTTAACGAAGTTTTTTCTTTTACTTTGTTATTTTTTGTTATCTTTCCAGTTGCCCTACATTTTAAGTTATGATGGTAAATATAACTTATTCCAGGGAACACAGAATTCTATGAAACAATGGGCTCTCTCTAACACATAACTAGTAAATCACAATGAAACATGGTGGAAAATTCTTCACTATAGAAAAGTATAGCACAGTCACAGAACAAATAACTTAAGAATATATTATTGGTTTTGAAAATATTCTTATCTAGGGAATGGGTAAATTAACTCGAAGTTGTAACAGAGAAATCAATCTCCGAAATAGAGATTAACCTCAATTACATATAGATGTCTAATTGGAGCCAATCCACAGACCTGGGATGAGGTACATGAAACAGACTGGGCAATATTCGTAGGCAAGGACTGGGTACATGCAAAACACTTGACAGATTTTTGGCTTTTGATACTATTATTCACATGACTATCATTAAAGTATTATTCTAGTAGTAGTAGTAACAGTAATAGTACTAGCATTACAGCCATATCTATTTTAGATATATCTTTGTGTCCAATTTTAACTGCACTTAAATTAGAGGAAGAAGCTTCAAAATGCTCTTACTCAATGAATTCTAAAGAGAGTATTTCTCATTTTACTTATTGAAACATATAGAAAATACTGTGCTTTTTGCTTCTCATATCGTTCCAAGTGCCATTTATAGACACTATGAAAAGAAAACCAAGTATAGAGTAGAATGTTAAAACAGAATGGTATTCAGAGATTACACAAATCATCCAAGTCATAAGAATAAGGAAATTCTAAATTGAGATGGATATGCCTATATCACTATAGACCTATTTCCTCTTCAAAGTACTGCCCCTTGTTTTATATGTTAAGTCAATTTAGTTCCATCCAATGTAAGGGAAAACACAGTAGTGATTTTCTAGACAATTCAGTTAAATATTGATAATCTGTACAATGTTTTCTGTAATGCTGTATTATATGATATGTGTATTTAAAAAACAGGTGTAAGAAGAAAGGACAAAGGAGTCAACCATTAAAAGAATGTTTGCTTATTGCTTTTGCAATAAATACAAATCAAACACATGTAAAGTATAAATTTAATGCAAAATTTTAACTTGATCATTTAGCATAAATTAAACAGATCTGAGACTGTACTTTGAGTTAAAATGAAAGCTGGTTAAAATATTATTAGCTAGGCAGTACATGGTGGCTCACCTGTAATCCCAGCACTTTGGGAGAACGAGGTGGGGTAGATCACCTGAGGTCAGTAGTTTGAGACCAGTCTGACCAACATGGAGAAACCCTGTCTCTACTACAAATACAAAATTAGCCAGGCATGGTGGTGCATGCCTGTAATCCCAGCTACTTGGGAGGCTGCAGCAAAAGGATCACTTGAACCCAGGAGGAGGAGGTTGTGATGAGCCAAGATCACATCATTGCACTCCAGCCTGGGCAACAGGAGTGAAACTCCATCTCAGACAAAAAAAATTGTTAGCTATTTTTCAGTCAAAAATATGAAACTTAGTTTTTGCATTCATAAGCATTTTTCCTTAAGTCTTTGGTTTCATTTTGCTTTGAAATTCTATCCTTTTTAAGTTAAAATAATACTTGTAAACTTAAATATTTTTATTTATCTAACATAAATCTTCATAAAAGTGGTTTTATGACTTCTACATTACTAAACTGCAACGCTACCCTACACTTAGGGGGAGAAAGAAGATAAACTTTATAAAACAATAAAAGGCATGTTTTCTGTTATAAATAAAAATTTAACTGATAAAGTACTTAATTTTTAAAATCCTCTATAGTTCAGTTATAATTCTGCCCCTCAACATTAGACCTATAGTCACAAAATGCATTTTTTGTGACAGCTCAACACAATAAATAAATCTAATATAAATCTGATGACAGTTTACAGATGTTTTAAAAATTATATTAAAATACATACCATCATCTGCATCAGTAACATTAAACACAAGAACAGTAGATCCTACAGGTAGATTCTCCATTAAAGATGTGCTGTACGAATTCAAGCTGAAAATAGGTGGATTATCATTTATGTCTAGAATATTGAAATAAACTCTGATGGTAGTAAATTGTCCCCCACCGTCTTCAGCTCGAACAGTGAGGATATAGTATTGCTGTACTTCATAATCTAATACTCGTGTCAAATTAAAGACTCCAGTAATGGGATTCAGGAAAAAGATTCCATCTTCATCATCATCATTCACAATATATGTAATTTCTCCATTCGCACCAGAGTCATCATCTGTGGCTAAAATGGCTGCTACCAAAGAGCCTATGAAAAGAATAAATTAATAGTATAAAATCAAGAAAGCAAGAAGAGAATAAGTAGAAAGACACCAAAAAATGTATTTGTACAGTGAAATATCTTAACTAGAGAACCACTATAAAAATATAGTGAACATAACATTCTACAGATTTCTATATTACCATTTCCCTATTTCAAAAAAATATGTGACATGTCAGATATCCAGTGGACCCCAGGTTTCAGCATACATTTCCTGAAGAATTAATAATACATCTGATGTTATGCTTCCAACTAGCAGTACCAATCCATAAACATACTAATGAATTCAGTGAACATATACTGTAGCATATTGCTATTGTGAGGAACTGAGGATTCCAAGAATTATATGGACTTATGCCCTGGTGATATCACTCTAGAACTCATATGGTAATCGCAATAACTAAGAAATAAGTGTGATGGGATTTCCACAAAGGACATGCTCAAGATGTCTTGGGAAGCAAAGAAAATCTGCAGGTAGGAGTCCCCTGTAGATGTTTAATTCCTTTGCCAAATGGGGTTTCAAAAATATATGGCTTATGAATAATCATTCCAAATGTAATTCAGAATAAAATTTTAATTTGATATGAACATTTTCAATAATGGCAATGAAGCACACACACATCAGAAACATGAATATTGAGTACTCAGAAGAAAAAATCACAGTATGTTCAAAGAAGCAAAATTATAATTAAATATTTGTTTTCTCATAATAGTTACTGAGTATCTGCTAATATCCAAGCCCTGTGTTAGCAAACTTTAAGTTCTTTCTAAATTATCCTTACCTTAACTCTAACAGTAATTATTGCTTCCATTTACAGAAGAAAGAACTGAATCTAAGAGAAATGATTAACTTGCCTTTGGTCACACTCGCTATTATTCACAGTTTTCATATATCTTTTTGATTTCACTGTTCTTTTTATACACAGCAGCAAAATCACATTAGACGTTTTTAAAGCAGAAAGAATACCAAAACTTTGGTTTTCAGGAAATTAACAGCCCATGTCACAAATACTTTCAGACACATAAATGGCTAACCTCATTCATCCTAAAAAATCTAGCCATTTGCTTGGGAATTTTACCAAAGATGGTTAATGAAAAGATCTAAAAATCCAGCACATATATTCTTTTTTTTTTTTTTTTTTTTTTTTTGAGAAGGAGTTTCGCTCTTCTCAAAAAGTTTACCTCTTCTCCAGGCTGGAGTGCAATGGCGCGATCTCGGCTCACCACAACCTCCACCTCCTGGGTTCAGGCAATTCTCCTGCCTCAGCCTCCTGAGTAGCTGGGATTACAGGCACATGCCACCATGCCCAGCTAATTTTTTTTTTTTTTTTTTTTGTATTTTTAGTAGCTACGGGGTTTCACCATGTTGACCAGGATGGTCTTGATCTCTTGACCTCATGATCCACCTGCCTCGGTCTCCCTAAGTGCTGGGATTACAGGCGTGAGCCACCGCGCCCGGCCCATACATTCTTATAATTAGTAGTATATGGTAAAAACGAATCACTGATTAAAAACAGCCAAAACAAAGTATGTAATTTTGGTTAAAGGCGATCCTTGCAAAATACACTGAAAAGACCCATCACCTACCAGGGATTGTGTCCTCTGGAATGTCAAAAGAGTATACAGGTCTGGAAAACTTGGGTGTGTGGTCATTCACATCACTAACAGTGATATTAATTCTCATGTCGGAGGACTGAAGACCATCATCAGCACGAACCAGCAATGAATATTTGGAACGGCGTTCCCTGTCCAACCGCCTGGTTGCTATCAGATCTCCGGATTCTGGGTCAATCCGAAAACTATCATCAGCTCCACTAATGATAGTGTATGTGACGAGAGCATTTGCACCCTGAAAAAAGAGACCAGGCACCTTAGATATTGGAAGTAGAAAAACGTTGCTCCTTATATTTTCTTTTGATCACATATTTGACAAAGTAAGTCTTTTTGGCTTTAAGTTCGTATGAAATTACTAGATTTCAACAGGCAATGAGAGATAAACTTAACTAAGGTGGTGAAGGTTTTACATGCCGAAAATTATAAAACATTGCTGAAAGAAATCAAGAAACAATGGAAAGACATCTCAAGTTCATACATTGGAAGACTTAATATTGTTAAAATGTCCATGTTATTTATGCAATCTAGAAATTCAATGCAATTTATATCAAAATCCTAATGGCAGTTTTTAACAGAAATAGATAAAACAATTCTAAAATTCAGATGAAACCACAGAGGTGCCTAAATAGCCAAAACAATCTTGAGAAAGATAAACAAAGCTAGAGGTATCATGCTTCCTGATTTTAAAATACACTACAAAATAACAGTAATGAATAAAGTATGGTGCGGGCATAAAGACAGACATAGAGACAAATGGAACAGCATAGAAAGCCCATAAATAAATCCATGCATGATAGTCAATTGATACTCCACAAGGGTGCCAAGGATATATAATGGGGAAACAAGTAATGTTGGAAAAACTGGATATCCATATGCAAAAGAATGAAAATATACATTATACACAAATACCAATTTAAAATGGATTAAAAACTTAAAATTAAGACCTGAAACTATAGAACTCCTAGAAGAAAACTCCTAAAGATATTCTGGGCAATAATTTCATTTATATGACCCCCAAAACAAACAACATAATCAAAAGCAGACAAGTGAAAGTACAACAAACTGAAGTTTCTCTACAGTAAACAATCAAGAAAATGAAAAGGCAATCTATGAAATATTTGCAACCTGTACATCTGATAAAGGATTAATTTTCAAAATATATAAATAATTCCTACAACTCAATAGCTAAAAGTTTGGTAACACAATTAAAAAATGGCTAAGGTCTTATACAGATGTTTCTTTAAAGAATACATAAAAATGGCCAAAATATATATGAAAAAAATACTAAATATCACTAATCATCAGGGAAATGCAAATCAAAACCACAAGGAGAAATCACCTCACACCTGTTAGAATGTCTATCATAACAAATAAACAACAACAACAACAACAACAAAAACAAGAATTGGTGAGGATGTGGAGAAATGGGAACCCTTGTACACTATTGGTGGGAAGGCAAAATGATGCAGTTGTTGTGGAGGACAGTATGGAGGTCCTCAGAAAAGTAACAAATAGAATCACCATATGATCCAGCAATCCTTTTTTCACAATGGTCATAATTTGGAAACAAGCTAGATAGCCATTAACGAATGAACGAATAAAGAAAAGGTGGTATAGGCTTAGCATTCCTACTCAAAAAATCCAAAATCCAAATGTCCCAAATTCTAAACTTTTCTGAGTGCCAATATGATGCACAAAGGAAATGCTTATTGGAACATTTCAGATTTTGAATTTTCAAATTAGGAATGTTGAATCAGCATGTATAATGCAACTATTCAAAAATTAAAAAAAAAAAAAAAGGAATTTGAGACACTTCTGGTCCCAAGTATTTCAGATAAGAAATACCCAACCCGTGTATACATACAAGGGAATATTATTCAGCTCAAAAAGAAAAAAGAAAATCCTGCCATATCTGACTACATGGATGAGTCTTAAGAATATTATACTAGATAACTCAGTTACAGAAGGACAAATACCGCATGATATATATTTATATGTATGAAGTATCTAAAATAGTTGAACACACAGAAGCAGGGAGTACAATGGTGGTTTCCCAGGGCAGACAGTAGGGAGAAATCAGGAGTTTAAAAGCCATGAGTATAAATCTTCACTTCGGGAAGAGGAACAATTTCTAGATCTACTGTACAACATTGTGCCTACAGTTAACAATACTGTATATTTTTTTAAATTTTTATTGCATTTTAGGTTTTGGGGTACATGTGCAGAACAATACTGTATTGTACATTTAGAAATGTTTTGAAAGAGCAGATCTCACTTTGATTTCTTATCACAATAAAATAAAAATAAAAGCATATCAAATGAATATAATATTTTATAGTCTTTCACTATTCATGTGCTTGGCTTACTCACTGTTCAACATTGTGTTAGAGTGGACAGTTTTAATGTAGAACAAAAGAAGAAGGTTAAGCTAAAATGTTAGAGTATCGGTCCATTTTTGAGAAGCTCAAATGTAACACAATTTTGTCTCAATTCTATGGCCAAGGAACCCCGATCTTGTTTTAATTGAAAGCAAGCTTTTAAGGATACTGATATTGCAGTATGGACTAGAGCAGGGAGAGGGCAGAGAAGGAAGAGCGTGAATGGAGTTCGGCCCAAGAGACTGAGGCTTCATTTTCCCCCAAGTTGGTGAAAGTTTCTGTTCTGTAAAATGAAAGTCCCTGTTCTGTAAAATGAAGGCAGGGGTGATTTCCTATGTACTCTCAGGTCTTTGAGCTGTGAGCCTCAAAACTCTGAACTAGAGAGGTGGTGGAGAGAAAAATAGAATACTCATAGTGTTTGCTAGCTGCTAATCACTACTTTGAGCACTCAATTCCAGGGCACTAATTAATTTAATTGTTAAAGGCAAACTAGCAAGGTAAGTACTATTAGAATGCTCATCTTAAAAAAAAATCAAGGGACTGGAATCCTGGCCATCTTGCTCCAGAACTCTCTCTGAATCTCAATTAAGCCAACATAATACATGGGACAAATTAGTAAAATTTGACAGATTATTGAAAATATAAATAATATGAATAGGTCTCATTTGCTCAACGTTTCCATATACATTCTCACTTTTTTAACAACCCCATGTGAAAAGTAAAAGTAAAAAAGAAAAAAAAACTTTTTAAATTCAAGTTACTTTGGCTGGGAATTAAGAAAGTACTCTTACTGAGGACATTTCAAGAATAGGACCTGCTCTGATGCAGGATAAATTATGAAGTGAAATACTATTTGTGATGTATTTAGAGATTAAAGGATAGCTTCATAGAAATGGTTATCTGGCAATTAGATATTTGAGAATGAGGTTTAAGAAAAATACTTGAAGCTCATTTTATGTGTGTGTCAGCTGAAGCTACAAGAGTTCAAAATTTAAATTAGAATAGATATAGAAAGGATCAGCCACATAAACACTGAATAAGGATAGTGAAGGAATGGAAAGAAATAGAAGAAGCAAGGATGGGCAGAGGAATACTGAAGAGAGATGTTTCTTAATTCTGTATATTACAATCAAAGTACTGAGTTAAATATACCCTGTGCTGATTGAGATATGATGCTCTGGGCCAGATTTTGGGGTTGAATCTGTGCTCCATTTATTAGTCATGTGGCAGTGGACCACATACTTAACCTCTCCAAGCCCATGTTTCCTCATCTGTACACTGGAATGATAATATCTGCCAAGAAGGATTGTTTTGCAGATTAAATTAGTTAATATATATTTTCAAAACCTAGAACAACCCTTGACAAATAGTAAGTGCAAGATAATGATAGCTGTTATTTTACTCTTATTCTTTTCTTATAAGAGAAACATGGCTTAAATGTATTTGATGACTTAAACTTCTGCAAATGAATAATTTAAATCAAAATATAACTACAGTTGTCATATATTCATAGATAACGGATTTCCTATTATGTGTAATTATTGATCTTGACACCGAGGTATAAGTAATGTTGGAGTTGTTGATTTCAAAAATTATCCGTTAATTTAAATATACTTACCTAAAACAAATATATCATTTATTGTAATTAACCTCTAAAAATGTATTTATTAAAATATTCAGACTCAGTGCTCCCAAGAATAATCTCAGGAAGAACATAAGTTTGGAGTGTGTAGGCATGTAAAGCTGACACGGAGGGGATTAAAGCATTCATACAACTTTTTCCTTATAGCTTTTGTACATTTTTTCTTCATGGTCAAACACATAAAGAGATGATTTTTAACAGTCTAAAGCAAAAATATTTCCTCTATACTTAGTGTTAGTATGTACTGCATTCTCCAGGATAGTCTTAACATTTAGTAAAGTGAATGCCTCAAAGCACATTTAAATTTAATAATGGAACAGCTGAGTCCAAGACATTACCCACATTTACCTTGCATATTCAGGTGTACATTGAGTATCTAATCTATATTATAATTTTATGGTTTAACAAAAAGATTCAATAAGCATGTGAGACTTCTAATCTGACCACACTCTGTACTATTTGTTCTGTTTCACTAGGAATTCCATTATTTTAGTAAAGTGGGTGAAGTATGGACATAACTACATTCAATTCTGACCCATGAAAATGGTAAGCACTTGGAAATTAAGGGAAAGCAAAGAAACAAAAACCTGTTTAATGGTATTACACAAATGGTTTGATATTTAGAAATACCCTGTCTACAAAAGAACTGTAATAAATAATCATATTCCTAAAGCTGTAATAATTTTTCTGCAAACATATCAGACTGTGTTGATAAAAACAATCTTTTTCATATTCAAAACCAGCTGATGCAGTGAATTCATAATACTAGTGAATATCTGAAAACGTCTGGCCAATAGTAATGATTTAATTAGGTCTTCTGAAAAGTCTATTTATTTAATATCCAAAATATGTCATATCAGCAACAAAACTGAAAACAAATATCGTGTTTCATCTACAGTGAAGTGGAAATAATGCTGGTTAAAAATATTCTGCTCTCCTGACAAACCACAGAAGACAAAAGCACATGGAAGGAATTCTAAAAGTAAATAGCTATAAATTGCAAATGCATATTAGAACCTTAAATGGTATTTTCAAAAACAAGTATGCTACCACGAAGCAAAGTTTGAGTATCCTGGCCCATTACTAGCATAATTCTGTTTATAAAAAGAACAAGAGACAAGCAGAGTCATATGCTTCTGAAAGATGTAAATTTTGAACCAATATGTTTCAGATGATATCTAAATTAAGTTCAATATGTAAATGTTGTTTTCTAAAATTGCAATTCCTTTATCCAAGCTTTATGCTACAGTGCCCTACAAGAGCTCTTACAGGATACTAACACTTGTATATTAGGTAAAGTAATTAATGAAAAGTACATAAATATTTTTAAAATATCTACACAATTGGCTGATGACCTACATAATCTTGAGTCCTACTCAAACTAGATGAAGAAAGAAAATAGCCAAGATTTGAAAAGAGAGAAAACATGTTAAATATTTTCCCCAAAATTTGGCTAAGAGGTAAGGAGCTGACAATAAAGTAGAAAATAGAATAAAGGTTTATCTAAAAGCATTAATATTTAATTATAAGCAACTAAAAACAGCAACAAAAAGAAAACAGCCAAAAAGTCTAAATGCTGTACGCAGCCAGTCTGCTTAGCATGAGACCAAGGAAATGTGAGTTAGTTACTCATGTCAAGTGTTATAATCAGTCAGCAGTCATTAAAATATTATTAAAATGTTTAAGAGAAAAATGCGTTTAAGAAGAAAAACAACTTTGTGAGCTTTTTCTTTAAAAAACAACAGTGGTAGTTTTACTAAAATGGCCTCCTATCCTTTAAAGTTGTAGGTGCACCTCCTTACTCCCTTCCACCCTCTTTGCCTTTCTACACTCACACACAAAGGCATCTATTTACAAAGAATGTGGTGATTTTTATGCCTTCAGGCACAGTCACACCTCATATGTATTGTCAGCATCCCTCTCTACCCTTGAATTGCTTGTTTATTTCTATGTTATAGCCTTACACTTTCTGGTCCTAATTCTCCCACTCTGTCTCATCTCAAATGTACTTCTTATGTATCTTGCCTATCATCACTTTACATTCTGTACTTTTCTTAACTAGGGTATCTAACTGATAACACCTGCAGAGTTATTCACAATTTTTAAACTTAAAAAACAAAGTTCAGTAGAAATAAAATTAAAATTCACTAAAAAAAAGCACTGGTCTAAATACCTAGAGGTATAAAGACCTTCCCAGGCTTCCTCATGTCTCATCATAAATGTAAACATAGCTAAAAAGATGAACTTGAACGCAATGCAAGTGTGTGCACACATACACAAACACACATATGGAAGTCAGATGGAGAAAAATAAACACACTGGCTGTATTGCATTTATACTTATACTTCTAATACTTATTTGAAATATTCTTAAAAAATATTAGAAGAGAAATAAAATTATAACAGTATCAAGAGAATAGTATTAAAAGGTTCACTAGTGGAATCCCTGAAGTAACCAGTTCTTAAGAGAGCAGTATAATGATTAAGGCAACTAAATTTCCATATAAATTTTACCTGTTATTCCTATAACTCATATTGAATAATCACACTCTAATCACAATATTCCATGGGGTAAATAGCCCTCCCATTAGAATATGTATTATAATTAACATGATTATTACTTCATTCTTTTGAGATGATTAAAATAAATCACTTCAAATAAATGAGTTTTATTTGCTGTATTCCTAAAGAAAGTATAACCAACAAAATAGCCATTACAATTTCCATTATTTGATGTCAATTGTCCTATGCCAATTACATGAGGTTTTTCGGTTATTGCTGCTACTTTCAAATGAGAGTTAATGAAATTTTATGAATTGATAAATCCACATGTATATTATCAATGATAAACATAAAAAAATAAAATATTTACTGAATTATGGCTAATGATATCACATATCTATCAACAACAGAAATATTAAGTCAGACAACTCTAAGCTAATTAAATTTGAAATAATTGTAAGCTTTTCACACTGTAAAATTGAGTATAAGGAACTAAACAGAAAACATCGTATCTGTTCTAACAGAAAATTGCAATTCTCTAAATGTCTATGCTTTATTCTGTTCTTTTTTATTAGTTAGATTTTGACAAAATTTATAAATGTCTAAGTCATTACATTTCTGTATTGACACTTAAAATTATTCTGTTATTTATTTATTTACATTTTTAAGGTTAAAGAAATATATTTATAAAGCACTTACTCATACGCAAAAATCAAGTTTCCAATATTTCTGAGTTTAGATGAGAAAAAGAAAATTAAATTCTCTGTTCTGTTCTGTGTTGGGCTTGGTGTAAGAGGAAAGCGGTAAGGAGATACTGGGGTCTGGGAAGTTATTCAGCTTTCCTCAACTCCAGATAATTAAACTCCTAACCCAGTAAGGAGAAAATAAGCTATGAAGTTTTTTCATAAGAAAAAAAATATTAATCACAAATTATTTGTTTCCATGCCATTTGAAGCATAATAATTACATAGCTGAACTGAATATATGAATATAGAAAATAGTAATCTAAAGAATGCCACGAAAATTCACATTCACCACAAAAAAATGCAATTTTTTTAATTAAAGGAATTTAAAAATCATTAGCTTGCCCACATGATATCCTTAAAATATGTAAGAATATTATTGAATGATATATTTTGCTTTGAACATATATGTATATATACAGATATGTATGTAAATTTAAAAATTGTAAGGTAACCTTAAAATTCTGTAATTTTAAATTATTTGCTTTTATCAACACAAATAAAATAAAAAACAATCCTTAGCTACTATAAGGTAGCCAAGGGGAATCATAAAGATATAAAATAAAGATCTGTCTTTAGATATTTTAAAAATAATTTGGCTAAAAAACCTAAAGTGCAAGCAGCAAGTGTGTTGTGGATTGCTGATCAGAGGAAAATTACCTCTTGATAGTAATCCCTTTTTTAACATTTTCATGTTAATTTTCAAGAATTAATGTTCTTTGGAAAGGAGCATACTATGCTTACCCTTAATTACTGCGTAATAAAAGTAGTCAACATACCCTAGAAATTTGATAAATCACTGCACTAAGTTTCACAAATTCAGAGACATGCTGGAGCTACCTCATCAGCATCCATGGCTGTCAGCTGCATAATCTTTGAGCCGTCTCCAATGTTCTCCTCCACAGTAAGATCCAGCATGTCTGTTGGAAATACTGGTGGATTGTCATTGATATCTTGAAGTGTTATTTCTACCTACAAAGAAAAAGAAAACAATGTGTTAATGACTCCCACGTGTCCACAAGAAACCAGTTAAAATGAGTACCAGGGATCCAGGCAATTAAGACAGCCAAAGTCAATCAGAACCTTTGCATGTAACATCCACAGAAACTATCCCTAAAGAAAGTTGTGAAATCTTTATAGGAAAGCATAAAGTCGAAGTAAAAATCATCTGCCTTGTTGATGAGTAACTGATTTTAAATAGTGGCCGTGGAGTTTATAGTAGAAAAGGTCCACTGGTTAACTGTCATTTTAATTCCCAGATTTGCACATCACTGTGGAATTGTCAAGGCTCAGCACTGTCTGTCATTCAACCATTAAATGCTGCCTGACACATAGAGGAGGTGGTGTAAAATTTCTTGCTGAAATGTTTACATATTCGCAACTAATGTCTGGGGGAAATAAAGAAGTTCACATGTTGTTTTAAGAATCACTCAGAATTTCCTCCTGTAAAGTCTACCCTCAACCTTTAGTGGAAGAAAAATACATCTTTTCTTTCTATTTCCACTCCTATCAGCACTCTCTATTTATGACTAAAGCTAAGAGATCATTTCTTTCAGATGTCATGTGGATGTAGGTTGCAAATATTAACAGCTTTGTTTAACAGATCCTAGCCAGAGTTATTTGTTTGTTTCCCCACCGAAGAAAAATTGTTTAGAAGAAAGGATTTGTTAATGTAAAATTAAAAAAAAACAAAACTGTATTTTCTCTTTTGAGTTAGGTGCTACTAGCTCAAGTTCTGATAAGGGAAAAGACAGCTGTTAATAAAACCGAAATCTTCCCAGTTGGATCACAAAATTAAATAATGGAGAAAAACCCACCCATCCATTAAGCTTGGATATAAGCAAGGAATGTTTCTCACAGGACAAAAATTTCATGTTTTATAGTTATGCTATAAAACAGATTCAAGAGTGATGAGTGATGAGGATGAATCTGAAGGAAGTGGGGAGAGCGAAAGAATTCTGATTTTTTCCCTTCCCAGGAAGAATGGAAGCTGTAGGAAGGGGAGAGGCTGTAAGTAGGACTGTCAACATTTTCTGAAAACGAATGAATGGGAAATATATGAGAGCTAGACAAATAAATAAAATGAGTAATTGATAAAAATAGGAAACCACAGAAAACAATTTATAAAACTATGTACTAAATAATTGTTACACCTCTAGTTTCACCTTTTAGTAGGACAGTTTTGATCATAAAGCAAATGGATCAAATGAGTCCAGAGAATGGTGAAGATAGGCAAGTCTCAGCAGTTAGAAATCTGCCACTTCTGATTTTGGCTAGCAACAACCATTCTTGACACCATTTCCTTTAGGGGAATACCCACCATAACTACAACTGCAGCCTGTAAGATGCATTTCCAACTAACTTGCAGGGTGGTAAATATCATGGGTTTTAGAATTAGAGAGACCAGAGTTCAAATTCTGGTCTGACACTTATTAGCTGGATGAACTCAGGCACTTAATTTCTTTTAGCCTCAGTCCCTCCTTTTAAATCAGTATAATAATATGTGTCCTAGAGTATTTTATGAAGATGAAACTTTGATGATATAGTTAAAGAAAATGCTTAACACAGTTTCTGGCACAGAGTGAAGTATTCCATAAAAAGTCAAACCTTCGTTTTCAAGCTGTTAGGACAGCTCTGGAGGCTTCTTAGAGCCAGAGAGAGGTTTTGTAAAAACTCATTTGAAAATCAGAATTCTAGTCCCCCACACAGATTCAACTGGCACATACTGAATGTATACTGAGTTTTCATGTGGGAGTAGCTTTGAAGTATACATGTACACACACAAATACATATATACATATGCACATATAATTAATGTTCTTGAGAAATTATTAAATATCTTCATTTTATACATGTGTAAATTTTTGTATATATATGCATATTCCTTAAAATCAAGAAAAAATGAAAAATAAAAGGTAACTGAATGCCTCTTAACTCAACTCTGAACTTTTAGATTCATAGATTTTGAAAATATTCTAAATTGTCTTTCATCCATAATTTTATGAGTTTATTGGGAAAGCAACAAGCCAAACTTGTGTGCACTTGGTGCGTGTGTGTGTGTGCATGCATGTGTGTATGTGTGTGAATGTGTGGCTTTGTAAATGTCTTTGTGAAGAAATGCACATGTGTGTTTATGTAAGTATGTGTGAGTGTATGTAAATGCATGCACGTAAGTGTGTATATGCAGGGAAGAACATTAAATTGAGTGTAAGGAAGGTCTAGATTGACGATTAAATATGACCATCAAAGACACATCAGGAAATGCAGTCACACACTAGAAACAAGTTAGGTACACCTAAAAGTTGTCTCATTGTGACTGGTGAGTCCATGAGTTCGGCAAGCCAATTCTATATTGTAATAGTTGGAATAACTAATATACACACCTAACACTGTTTTAGGTTATATGTGTGTGTACCTACATGCACACCTACAACACACACACACACACACACACACACACACACACACACACATTTATATATATATATATATATATATATATATATATATATATATATAAAACCCTCAGTAGAACCCTGTGACATAAGAACAATTATCTCCCATTTGAGAGATGAGTTAAAGAAAGTCCAGTGGTAAGAAACTACCTAGTGTTACAGCACTCATCAGTCAGTAAGTTTTTTTTACTGCTATGCCCACTTGCCTCTCTCGTGTGTGTTCAAAAATCATAATGAATCATATTTTTTAAATATATGCTATTGCTATACAAATATATTTTCATAAATGTGCATGTCATTCACATCTGGAATCTGAATCACTTATATAAGAATTAACTAACTATATGATCATGGGTAAGCTAACCAATCTCTCGCTGTCAAAATTTTTTAAAAACTAAGCTAGGTGATCACTACATAGGGCTCTAGAAGTCTTTGATCCTGTAGGCTCTGTGAGATTTTGATCATTTCAGATACAGAAAAGTGTTTCTTTTGGTTTTAGTATAAATAATAAATTTAATTAAATACTATTGAGTTCAAAACTACACCTTTTTGAATGATTCTATACAGACCAGTTTCATATACAGATCTAGACTATTTCATCTTCATTATGTTCTGATATGTACAAAGTTTATATTTTTAGTAAGAATTTCATAGGTCATTTATTTAATAAATCAGGCTTTTCTCATTCTCAAAATTGGTGTCACACTGGCATTCTAAAAGTGAATAACAACCGGGCACAGTGGGCCACGCCTGTAATCCAGCACTTTGGGAGGCTTATGCAGGTGGATCACCTGAGGTCAGGAGTTCAAGACCAGCCTGGCCAACATGAAGAAACCCTGTCGCTACTAAAAATACAAAAATTAGTCAGGCATGGTGATGTGCACCTGTAGTCCCAGCTACTCTGGAGGCTGAGACAGGAGAATTGCATGAACCCAGGAAGCAGAGGTTGTGGTGAGCCGAGATGGCTCCAACTGCACTCCAGCCTCATCAAGAGTGAGACTCTGTCTCAAAAAATAAAAAGAAAGAAAAGTGGTTAACTTCATATTCCATTTCTTGAAAATCTAGATACTTTTCCGTAATTGTCCATTCCTTCTTCTCCACTCCACAGTTCCTCAAATATTTTTTTTATTGCATTTTAGGTTTTGGGGTACATGTGCAGAACATACAAGATAGTTGCATAGGTACACACATGGCAGTGTGTTTTGCTGCCTTCCTCCCCTTCACCCACATTTGGCATTTCTCCCCAGGCTATCCCTCCCCAGCTCCCCCCTGCCGCTGTCCCTCCCTTAATTCCCCCAATAGACCCCAGTGTGTAGTACTCCCTTCCCTGTGTCCATGTGTTCTCATTTTTCTTCACCAGTTCCTCAAATATTAATGAAAAGCTCTCAGCCTTGCTTGGCAAGGTTCTCTCAGTAGCCTGGTGTTTTAATTATCTAAGAGAAAAGATGTGAACTCATTAGCATAGATAAGTGTTATCTTGCCATTTCTTCACTTATCCAGATCTTTAGTGCCATGGTTCTATCTACTAAGAATTATAAGATTCTGAACCCATTTACATGTGGTGTGTTCACTAAATCTAACATTTACTCATTCAATATTTTAGAATCCATCACATAACAAGTATGTGTTAGTCACCAAAATATACAAAGGAAAGTAAGACATGTTACCATCCCTTGCAGAAAATACATAATGTACTTTAATAGCAACATTTAAAAACAAAAGGAGTCATCCCTGGGAAAATACACAGTTGACATCTTGATTCCAGAAGTTTGTCTTCCACACTATGAATATTCTTTAAATTGCCTTACTTCTTGCCATTGGCTGTTACTATTCCTCCCAGTGATTCTAAATCCTAGTATGTTCTTGGCTCACTCTCTTGGATCTGACACCAACTATTACTGTATCTTCTTTTGACTAAGGTTTGGTATGATTTATTTTAAAATGTTATATAAAACACAGGAATTGAACATTAGAAGTTTGGAGAAGATACCTGGAAATAATAATTATAATATAATTTTAATACGTTTTTATTTCTATACAATTTAGATCACTTTAAATAATGTAGAGAATGACTATTAGTGGTTTGTTTTAAAATTCCAAGATCTGAAAATAGTCTACACTATTATTTCTAAAGTAAAAAAGCATATGTTGTAAAAATTAAAAGACAAATCAAATACTAATACATAGTTAAGCTTTCAGTGTTAGCCTTGCCCCTCTAAGTGTTTTACATTTATCTTTACACTTGTTTAGACTGGAGGTAGAATAATTTCACTCGAATACACATTTTGCAAAAACACCAATCATATTTCAAACTCAGAAGTTTCTCTTCATGAGTGGCTACATTTGGAATAAAAACAAAACAAAATCTGGCAATAGCTTTTATAACTGAAGTTTTCAGAACAACTTTAAGGTATCAACTCTGAAACTTTGTACAAACTAACCTTTAAAGATGAAAGACACGTGACCCTGTTAAGACAAGGCACTTTCTCATGTTTTATGCATGCCTACCAAATGTTGACCTTTGTGCTTAGATACTTAGTCCTTTAGAAAACTGTGGTTTCACCTGCTACAATGAGAAGAAATGTAGTTGGTAGCTCTGTGTTTGACTTAGCATAAATATATTGGCTGCAGCTAATGGTTGAGCCACGGGTATCATCCACTGACACTACCCTTGTTACCATTTAGGTACTTTTACAAGAATGACTTTATTCACTGAGTCACTTGAGCCCTGAGCAGTGAAACTCTGATAAATGAAATATTTTATTTAGAGACAAAAACATGACTGAGATTAAAGGAGCTAATAACCAATTCGTTCAAAGATGGTGTGTCTTTTGGTAATTTTATAAAGGTAAAAGTTAAATTTAAAAATGCCTTTAAATATTGTTATCAAATTACTTTATGTTGAAGGAATAAAATCTCTGGTATGCAGCTTGCTAAAGAGTCAAATGGATATTTAAAAATGAAAACATATTTCTGTGGGAATAGTGCATAAAATAATATCATGCTTTTTTAGTTTTTTTTTCCTGTAATATGCAGTCTATTATTTTATTTTGTACCACATCAAGAATGACATTATATATAGGGATTAATTTTTTAATTGTTTCAGCATACAACTACATCACTAAAGAACAATCATTACCTAACAATATCTAATATCAAATCATTAAACCATTATATATTTGTGGATCTAATTATAAAACTATTTCACAGATTTAAATTGATATTATGAAAGTAGAAGATTATATTGAAGTTAAAGGAAATGACTAAAATAGCAAAGTTCATTATGAGCTCATTCCCCAGTTGATAAACTGATAATTGCATGGTGGTTACCACCTCAACCACAGTTATAAACATATTCTTAAATGCATTTCCTCTCTGCAACTTAAATAAAATGGTTCTTAATGAATGGGATGAAAAAAATCTAAGACATATTTTAATTCACAAACTTCCTGCAATCTACATAAAATGGTTCTCAGATAAAGAAGAAAAATAATCTTTTGTTTTCTTTTGGGAGACCATAGGATTTGTAGTACATTAAAGTTCAGAAATCCATTCATTTGCAAATCGAAATATTAATACTTTTTGTAGAAATCTTAAATATCATCAAGTCCATTTCTACTATTTTACAAATAATCAAAACCAAGGCACTGAAATGTCAAGTGATTTATCTAAGAAAAACAATGTTAAGCCTCCTACTCCAGAGCATTAATTTTTCCAGAGTTGTGGAGAGAACCAGGGCTGTGGCACAAGCTGAATGATATGCCTAAGACACAATGACTCTGATATTTGCACAAAGAGAGTGATCTCTCTTACAAAACATGCATTCGATGTCAACGACAAGAAAATAATTTCTGAGGAAAATAATATTTGATGGGCTACTTTGAGAAACATCATTTTATCCTATTTTTAGGTACTTTTATATTTTGCCTATTTTGAGGTACTTTTACATTTAGATTAAGATAAAATAATCTATGAGGGTTTGTCTTGTCAATGCTACTGGAAAACTACTAGACATTCATCAGGAAGACGATAGGTATGTATTACAAATAAAGAAACTGTAGTTAAATTCTCTGTAAATATCAGTAAAAGCAACTGCTATTAAAATGTATACAAAAAGCTGTTTCTTTTTCTTAAAAGATGCAACACATAGCCATTTTCAGAATGGCTTACATCTAAATAGTTGGCAGGATAGACAGAAATCACACAAACTATAATATAGTAAGACCTGATGCATCAAGGCAAATACTGCTTAATTTTTTGTTTTGTTTAGTGTCAAAAATAATTATTTACAGTATTGACTTTGTTTTTGTGAAACCGACACTCTAAAATTAATTTTCTCATGTAATATTAACACTTAAACCACATAAATTATGACAAGCTTTGCACTAAAAATAATATTTAGACTCCCCAACTGTTATCTCTAAATATACTAAGATAATGACATCAAGCTTGCTTTTAAATGCAAGCAATTAACAGTTTTGTCAGAAATATTTATTTCAGTAATAGTATTCTGTAGCTCTGATTTATATGTTTATATATTACAGAAATAGGTCATTGCAAATTGCTTCAGGATACTGAAGATATTCACATTAGTTAAATTAGAGACTTCTATATTCTTAGATTCCAGGGACAATAATGTGTTCTGCTCATTCTGACAACTTATCCATGTTTAGCATGCAACTTCTCCTCTAGAGATATTTCTGTTTTTAAGCAAATCAAGGTTACTTTTACATTTTTGTTAGAGTCCCATATTCAGCAAATGTAGTAATAATAAAGTAGATACTCTGATGGCATGTAAGGAATGTATTAATCAAAGTTATCCACTATTAAAATGATATTTTAAACCAATTAAATACTATTGATTTCCTAGTTTTGTGTGTCCCATCTGCTATCACAATTTTTATTTTATGAAACCATATTTTATGATAATTCAATAACTACTCATAATAATGGCATACTATTTTATTTTCTTTTTAAAAAATTTTTTCAAAAAAAAAACAGAATACATGTGCAGAACATATGGATTTGTCACATAGGTAAACATGTGCCATGGTGGTTTGCTGCACTGACTGACCCAACTCTAAGTTCCCTTCTCTTACTTCCCACCCCACAACAAGCCCTGGTGTGTGTTGTTCCCTCTCTGTGTCCAGGTGTTCTCATTTTTCAACTCCTACTTAAGAGTGAGAGTATGCAGTATGTAGTTTTCTGTCCCTGTGTTAGTTTGCTGAGGATGATGACTTCCGACTTCATCCGTGTCCCTGAAAATGGTCTCATTCCTTTTTATGGCTGGATAGTATTCCATGGTGTATATGTACCACATTTTCTTCATTCAGCCTATCATTAATGGGCATTTGGGATGGATCTGTTTCTTTGCTATTGTAAATAGTGCTGCAATAAACATACATGTGCATGTGTCTTTATTGTAAAATGATTTATATTCTTTTGGGTATATACTTAGTAATGAGATTGCTGGGTCAAATCGTACTTCTGGTTCTAGATCCTTGAGGAATTGCCATACTGTCTTCTACAATGGTCGAACTAATTTACATTCCCTCCAAAAGTGTAAAAATGTTCCTGTTTCTCCACAGCCTCACCAGCATCTATTGTTTCCTGATTTTTTAATAATTGCCATTCTGACTGGCATGAGATGGTATCTCATTGTGATTTTGATTTGCATTTCTTTGATGATCAGTGATGTTGAGCTTTTTTTCATGTTTCTTGGCCGCATAAATGTCTTCTTTTGAAAAGTGAATAATGACTTAAAATTTTAAAAGCTTCAGAAAAAATACCATTTATATGTTTTGTTCAGAATATCTCCCACTTTGAGGTTCGAATAAAAGGAAAGTAGGATAAAAGGACCTACACAGTGCCCATTACTGCTTTAAAAGCTGCTACACTAAACACCATGAAAGGCATGCCATACCTAAACCTGGAAGAATAACTGAGCTCATTCAAATGTGCATTGCCCTTAATAGGTCATTATGCTGTCATCACAATAACATTTTGCTAAATGATGCCTCAGTTTATGTTGTGTAGACACTACTGAAATTAAGCGAGGAAAATGTCTAATCTTACACTCAAAACAATTTTTATTCACCAGAGTGAAACAAGATTCTGGAAACCTACCATTTACTTTACTGTATGGAGTCTCAAGTGAGGAGTTGAAGTTGAAAGCAAATTAACCAAACCGAAACCCACACCAGGATCAGTACAATCATTACGCTTGAGCTATCGCTTCCTTTGACCCTGAAAAGGAAAACTCCACCTTTCCTGTCTGAGATGAGTTTAGAGTGAGGAATAAGAGTTTGCCCACATGTAGTGAAAGACTCAGTGCTGGGGACAGCTCAGTATGACTGCATTGGGGTGATGTGTGCAAAGGAAAACTCTATGACCTGACCTTAAACATGAGAATCATGTATAGAGTTAAATTTAGTCATTAGGAAAAAAAATATTCAACACCTACTTGTACTATAGTTTATGGGTTTAGGCTCTAAGTACTTCCATTTCTTAACAACAATAAAGAGCTGTATTGCCACAAAAGGATGGTGCCAGAGTCTGCATATTTCCTTTAAGTTTGTTCTTCATTTTTTTCCCTATTTTGGGAGACCACTGGGAATTCTACTGCCATAAGTCTGGGTGAAATGTTTCACGACATCCAGAACACTTCATCATGTAGCAGAGCCAAAATCTATTATGGTTTTCAAGTGACTCATATTTCAGTTATGAGAACGCCCTAACAAAGAACAGTTTGCATTTAAATGTCCTAAATGTCAGGAATGTAATGTTTGGACTACATAGGTATGCAAGGCCTGATCTTACTCTATGAACGATGATTTTAGGTATTTATTTGTTTATTATGTATAATCAACCTAGTTCAAAAAAGTCCGTGGTAACTCTAATAATAGTTTGCTATCTCATCTTGATGGCATTACTGTAAGTTTGAAACTAAAATCTTTAAAGAAAATGAGAAAAATCAAATTTTGGAGGAAGGACCTATCATCTCATTCTCTGAAGGACTGGCCAAAGCTATATGGGATTTATTAGGGGAAACTGATAAGATCACTACCACCTGTGTGAATGAACCATAACTTCTAGAAGACACAAGTCTGTTGCAAGCTCAAACTCTATTTAAGTTTCAGAAATTATCACAAAGTAAGTGCATGTATTTTGGTGCATTTTTTTCCTTTACAACTAAAAGCAAAAAATGAATAAGCCTTATATTTTACTAGAAAATGAGTATTTAAATATTATGTATAATAAAGACCATTTTATTACATTGTTTAACAGGAAACACTTTAGTACAAGAAACATGATATAATGGTAATATCTGATGAAGTAACATGCAATGTGGGAATTAAAATACTTCTGTTTTTGAGATTTTAGGCTATTAAGCATTTTGTCATTTAAAAGTTTATACCTTAAATTTAAATTATATTATACGTATTTATATATCTGAGAATTTACTTCACACAAAAATATCTCAGTATTCTGGAATACTTAGGAATGAAGAAAGCATAAACATTTTAGATTCTTTTTAGTTTCATTTTTTAAGCAAAGTAAAATTGATAATAATGACTTTTAAAACTGAATGTACTTCTCATATAAGCTACATATATATAACTGTGACCAATGATATTTCTCAAGACAAAAGCAATTACATTAATCTCTCACTGCTAAAACTCTTCTAACAGTCAGCAGCATATGTTCCTGGGATTTTGATGCATTTCTTACTAGGAAGAACTATGTATGAGTAACACGCAGGCTTGGAGAGTAGCCAGAAGTGAGAAGAATGGCTAGAAGTGTGGATAAGACATAGTTAACTCCATTCTTAAAACAAAATGCTTTCCATAACTCACTAAATGTGTGGTGACATAATAAAAAGCTAGTTTTGTTGTGCTTTCAATATTGTTCAAATTAGAACCAAATAAGGATTTCTTTTAAGGCAAAGGCAACCATGTGTAACCACTTCAATTTTTCCTGAAATCGATACTGCATAATTTCTGCATTTTAACAAATTCTTAAGGACATTCAAAAGTAAATGCAGAATAAAAGATCAAGTTAAAATATGTGTGGCTGCATATGAAACTTACGGAAATTTTTATACTATTCTTCAAAACAAACACCCTGCAAAAGTATCCTGTAGTATATTTTTCAATAGATGTTAATCTAAATGCGGAAGACACATATCAAAGGGAAATTGTAGTATAAAACAAACAAACAAAACATGCCACTAAATTTTTTCTTCTCTTTTTTGCCTAATGTTATGCTGGATGTTACAAAATAAAGAAGGCTTCTATTAAGACTACTGAAAAATAAAGAAGTAGTTTGATTTCTATTAAAGGTACAAGCTATGGTAGACTGAATTATTGGTCCCGATACCCCTCCCCATAAACAACTTTGCAGTCCCTCCCACTAAAGGTGGTATTTCACTCCTTGCCATTTTAGGGCTCTTTTATGATATTTGCATTGAACAATAGACTACAAAAATGGCACAAGTAGGGGCTTAAAATACACTTATTCTTTTTTACATCTGCCATGGTCACTAGAACAATAT
Source organism: Saguinus oedipus (assembly GCA_031835075.1). Lineage (NCBI taxonomy): Eukaryota > Metazoa > Chordata > Mammalia > Primates > Cebidae > Saguinus > Saguinus oedipus. Next base: position 150,175,169 of record CM063171.1, on the reverse strand, counting down.
GTTTCTGCTAGCCCACTACTATCACAAGGACAACAGATACTGAGTAGACGAATCTCAGCTGAAAGAGTTTTAGACTAAAACCAAGCTTCCTAGTTGAGTCTAGACCAGAGAAGCCCAATTGCAGTTATCTAGAAATGTGTGAGAATAAACGTGTATTTCTGTAGGCCTTTGAGACTTGTGTGGCTCCTTAGCATGCAACATTATTCTGGCAATAGCTAACAGATACAAAAGCCAAAACAATGAATTCCTTAACTGGTTATTTTACTTTGTTTTCATGTTCTAAATAATTGATTACTGGTGTAACATCAGAGGCACAAAGAAGAGTAAAAGGCTAACATATACTGATCTGTGGTATGCCTTGTTCTGAGAGGTAAGTTTTATTTCTCTGAAACTATGAATACCTTTTCCTACCCATTTTCACTTACCATGCCATACTGCTATCTGTCAGAAAGAGCTACTCAAAATAAGACATATCAAGTTCTTCCTCCACCTCCAACAATCTAAAGTAGAGGCATGGTGGGAATACATGATCCAAGAGGAATGAATCATAGATTGCGGCGAGTTAATCAGATTGTGTTTTTTAAGAATAGAAAATTTAAAACAAACAAAAACACAGAGAACACTACAAGAACACCATAATGGCACAAGTACAACAAGAAACAATGCAGATTCCATGACAGCACAGACTCCATCTTTAGTGGTTTTCTAGAACCCACGCGAGACTTGGCTATACTTCTTTTATGGAATGACTGCAATGTCAAATAATCCCTCTTCCTCATTTCACCTTTGCATAGTAGTCTTAACCTTTGCAGACATTTCTATTATTTGATACAAAAGACAAACTCTTGACTCATAGCCATGCTATTCTATTTCAATTGGTTATTAGTCTATAACAGGGGTCTCCAATCCCTGGGCACAGGCAGGTACTGGTATGTGGCCTGTCAGGAACCAGGACCATAGCAGGAGGTGCGTTGGGGGCCAAGTGAGCATTACTGCCTGAGCTCTGCCTCCTGTCAGATCAGCTGTGGCATTAGATTCCCAGAGAAGTGTGGACCCTATTGTGAATTGTGCATGCGAGGGATCTAGGCTGCGCACTCTTTATGAGAATCTAATTCCTGATGACTTGAGGTGGAACACTTTCATCCCAAAACCACCCTCCCACCCAGTCTGTGGAAAAATTGTCTTTCACGAAACTGGTCCCTGGTGTCAAAAAGTTTGGGGACTGCTGGTCTGTAATATTTATATGTCCTTGTATCTTTTAAACAGCTAACCTAAACTTTAAAATAAAGTCTCATTTTAGAGTCTGTGTTGTTTTCACTTCAAAACAGTTACAACTTTAACTTCTATGAAACAGATTTAGCTCATCAATAAACAGAAATGAATAAAATTTTTATGTGATATAAAATGTAAAATATGTGTTCTAAAAAAATTCAACTTACCAAAATAAATTTTTTGAAAGTGCATTGTTCTTTAATTCTATTTATAAATATTATTTTTATAAACTCAGGGCCGGGTGTGGTGGCTCAACTCTATAAATCCCCACACTTTGGGAGGCAGAGGCAGGTGGATCACTTGAGGTCAGGAGTTCGTGACCAGCCTGGCCAACATAATGAAACCTCATCTCTACTATAAAAACAAAAATTAGCTGAGCATGCACCTGAAATCTGAACTACTCAGGAGGCTGAGGCAAGAAAATCACTTGAGCCTGGGAGGCGGGGGTTGCAGCAAGTCGACAAGGCGTCAATGCACTGCGGCCTGGGTGATGGAGTGAGACTCCATCTCAACAACAACAACAACAACAACATCTCAGAAAGCCTCCATGTTTTCTAAGGTCCAAACAGGAAACGTTTAGATCAGTTTCTAATATAATGCCTAGCATAGAGCAGGCATTTAATGTATGTTTATTCAGTGATGTAAAAACCAATTTGTTTATTGCACTAGTACATTTTATCATTACACACACATGCAAATGAAAAACTGGGTGAACCACCAACTATTACAGTAACATTGAGTAATGAAAATCCTAAGAATTATACTCTGATAATCATCAGCATTAAACCAATGGACAGGAGGAAAAAATTTTTAATATAAAAAAATAAAGAAATAAACAACAAAATAAATTTTCTTTAATAAGATATTTCAGCATAAAAGGCTATTTGCTTTCTATTTTTGTTAAAACCAAAATACCAACATTTTTAGTGGAATAAGAGTATAACAAAAAGCTGGATGGAAAGCTGAATACATTTTTAAAAAATTAACTTTTAAAGGCCAGGCATGGTCGCTCATGCCTGTAATCCCAGCCCTTTGGAAGGCCAAGGTGGGAGGATCACCAGGTCAGGAGATCAAGACCATCCTGGCTAACATGGCGAAACCTTGGCTTTACTAAAAATACAAAAAGGTAGCCATGTGGTGGCAGGTGCCTGTAGTCCCAGCTGCTTGGGAGGCTGAGGCAAAAGAATCACTTGAACCCAGGAGATGAAGGTTGTGGTAAGCTGAGATTGCACCACTTCACTCCAGCCTGAGTAACGGAGTGAGACTCCATCTCAAAAAAAAAAAAAAATTAACTTTTAAGAAGTCTGAGCTACTATGGAAATGCTGGAAGAAAATAATGTGCAAAATCAGATAAAACATCGGTATACACTTATGAAAGATTTGAAGTTAGACTCCAGAGCAATGGAAAAGGCCATCAGTTTTATATATATATATAATTGGGAGGCCAGTGGCTCATGCTTGTAATCCCAGCACTTTGGGAAGCCAAGGCAGGTAGATCACCTGAGGTCAGCAGTTTGAGACCAGCCTGGCCAACATGGTGAAACCCCATCTCTACTAAAAATACGAAATATTAGCCAGGTATGGTGGTGGGCAGCTACTCGGAAGGCTGAGGCAGGAGAATCGCCTGAACCCAGGAAGCAGAGGTTGGAGTAAGCTGAGATCCTGCCATTTTACTCCAGCCTGAGCAACAAGGGCAAATCTCCATCGAAAGAAAGAAAAGAAGAAAGAAGGAAGGAAGGAAGGAAGAAAAGAAAGAAAGAAAGAAAGAAAGAAAGAAAGAAAGAAAGAAAGAAAGAAAGAAAGAAAGAAAGAAAGAGAAAACAGGCATTTCTAAAATTAATTATTCAAAAATCACAAATTGTCATTCTTTAGTAAATCTTATTTTGTTACTGAGTAGTGTTAAATTTACTTATAGAAAAAGAGTATCAAAAAATCCATTAATCAATTCGACAAACATTAATTGATATCTTACTGTAGCTCAGGTCCTTTGTGGTTGCTCAGGATACAAAATGCCCAGGTGTTCACATTTACTGTCTTGTAGAAGCAAGTCACATAAACCAAAACTACAATGCATGTTGCTGTAATTAAAAAATTATGGAGAGTCGAAAGGAAAAGCACAAGTGATAAGACTGGTAATTTAGACTTCATAACAATTTAAACCTTTTTTGCTTTAAAGGACATTATTAAATGAAAATTAAAAACCTCAAAGAATGGGAGAAAATATGTGCAAATCATATATCTGAAAGGGATGTATATCCAAATTACATAAAGAAGTCATGCAATTTGATAATAACAAATAAGTAACCCAATATAAAATGGACAAAGAATTTGAATAGACATTTCTCCAAAGAAAATATGAGAATAGTTACAAAACACATAAAAAGATGTGAAAATCACTAGTTAATTGGTATATAAAAATTAAAAATATAATAAAATATAACACACTCATAAAAATGGCTATATTAAAAGTGACATAATAACAGGAGTTGGTGAGTATATTAAAGAAATTGACACACTCATGTTTGTGGGAATATAAGATGGTGCAGCCACTTTGGAAAATACTTTGGCAGTTTCTCAATAAGTTAAATATAGCTATCACATGACTTCCAATTCCAGTCATAGGAATTCTATCATAGAGAAATGAAACATGTTTGCACAAAACTTGTACACAAATGTTCAAAGTAGCATTATTTACAATATTCAAAAGGTGAAAACAACCCAAAAGTCCATCAGCTGGTGCATGAATACACAAAATGTGGTATATTCACAAAATGGAATCATATTCATCAGTTAAAAGAAATGAAGTTATATTAGTACAGTTTATAATATCCCCCCTTGCGTGCAATGAAATATGTCAGTCTGATAGGGCAGTGACTTTTTCATTCTGGTAATTCCAATCATTTTATCACATTTTGTAATAAAAAGGATTTTCATGGACTTATTTTAAAGATTATAAAAGGCTTTTTAAAAAAATTTAAAGAGGTACCTCTTAAGATTGGAAATGAGAAGTTGAACTGATTGAGCTTTCAGTCCCTTCTAAATCTCACAGTCTAGAATTTCATGATATGGTTTAACATCAGTACTGAAAAACCATGTTTTATTGCACGTGCCTTTACTGTGCTTCACAGATACTTGCATATTGCTACAAATTAAAGGTTTGCAACATCCCTGCATTGAGCAAGGTTCTATCAGCATCATTTTACAAATAGCATGTGCTCCCTTTGTCTCTGTGTTACATTTTGGTAATTCTCACAATATATCAAACTTTTTCATTATTAAGGTGATCTGTAATCAGTGATCACTGAGGATACTATTTTCTTGGGGGCATTATAGGCTGCACCCTGTACGACAGTGAACTAGATGGTTAAATACTGTGTGTGTTCTGAGTGCTCCACTGGCCAGCCATTCTTCCATCTCTCACCTCTTCTAGGGTCTCCGTATTCCTGAGAACAACAAGGCCTGAAGCACAATAGTGAAATAATACTTCAGTGGCTTCTAAGTGCTCACGTAATAGGAACAGCCACACATCTCTTACTTTAAATAAAAATCTATAAATAATTAAGCATAGTGAGGCAGGCTTTGAAAGCAAAGGTAAATCAAAAGCCAGATCTCTTGTGCCAAATACTTAGCCAAGTTGTGAAAGCAAAGGAAAAAATACTGAAGGAAATTTAAAATGCTATTCCAGAGAATACACAAATGATAAGAAAACAAAACAGCCTTATTGCCGATATGAAGGAAGTCTCACTGGTTAGAAGATCAAATTAACCACAACTTTCCCTTAAATCAAAGCCTAATACAGAGTAAGACCCTAACTCTCTGCAATTCTTTGGAGGCTGAGAGAGTTGAGGAAGCTACAGAAGTAAAGTTGGAAGCTGGCACGTTCATAAGGTTTAAAGAAAGAAGGCATCTCCCTAACATAAAATCACAAAGTGAAGCAGCAAATGCTGATGTACAAGCTACAACAAGTTATCCAGAAGATCTAGCAAAGATAATTGATAAAGCTGGCTTCATTTAAAAAAAATAGATTTTCAGTGTAGACAAACAGCCTTCTACTGAAAGAAGATACCATATGAGACATTTACAGCTCATATAGAGGAGAAATGGATGCCTGGCTTCAAAACTTCCAAGGACAGGCTCTCTCTTGTCAGGGGCTAGTGCAGTTGGTGACTTTAAGCTGAAGCCAGTGATCCTTTAGCATTCTGAAAATCCTGAAGCTCCTCAAAAGTATGCTATATCTACTCTACCTGCTCTCTACCAATGGAACAACAAAGCGTGGATAACAGCACATGTTTACAGCATGATTAACCGAATGTCTCAAGCCCACTGTTGACAAATACTTCAGTAAAAAAACCTGCTTTTCCTAATATTACTGTTCATTGACAATCTAACTGGTCATCCAAGAGCTCTGAAAAATATGTACAAAGAGATTAATATTTTCATGCCTGGTAACACAGCATCCATTCTGAAGCCAATGGATCAAAAAGTAATCTAATCTTTCAAGTCTTATGATTGAAGAAATACTTCTTGTAAGGCTACACCTGCCATAGATAGTGATTTCTCTGATTGATCTGGGCAATTGAAAACTTGGAAAGAATTCACCATTGCATATGCTATTAAAAACATTTGTGATTCATGGGAGGAGGTAAAAATACTAACATCAACAGGAGTTTGGAAGAAGTTGTTTCCAAACATGATGGAAGACTTTGAGGGATTCAAAACTTCATTGCTGAAAGTAACCACAGATGTGGTAGAGGTAGCAAGAAAACTAGAATTTGAAGTAAAGCCAGAAGATGTGGCTGAATTTCCACAATCACAAGATAAAACTAGAACAGATGAAGATTTTTTTCATACAGATTAGCAAAGGAAGTGGTTTCTTGAGATGGAACCTATTCCTGGTGAAGATGCTGTGAATACTGTTGAATATAACAAAATACTTAGAATATTACATCAAGCTATCTGATGAAAGAGTGGCAGTTTTTGAGAGGATTGACTCAAAACTCATTGAGTTTTGAATGACATACTACTATGTGTAAAATGCTATCAAACAGCCTAGGATGTTACAGAGAAATCTTTCATGACAGTCAGACTCAATCAAAGCAGCAAATTTCATTGTTCTCTTTTTTTAAAAAATTGCTGCAGCCACCACAACCTTCAGCCATCACCACCCTGATCAGTCAGCAGTCATCAACACTGAGGTAGAACCCTCCACCAGCGAGAAGATTAAAACTTGCTGAAGACTCAGGTAACTGTTAACATTTATTAGTAATAAAGTATTTTTTAATTCAGATATTACATTTTTTTTAAAAAAAAATGCAATGTTATTGTGCACTTAACAGACTACAGTATAGCATAAACATAACTTTTATATGCAATGAAAAACCAAAAAATATCTGTATGATTTGCTTTATGGGGGTATTCACTTTATTGCAGTTGTCTGGAACTAAATCTGAAATGTCTCAGAAGTATACCCGTATTCAAAGGTCAAAAATTCAAGTAGCTACCCAAACTGATCATAGTAATATAACCACAGCCTATGAGCTTAGAAGAGCATAGAAGGGCAGACAATGGTCAATAATATATGACAACTGTATCATTTTTTTTTCTTTTTTGTCTCTTCTACGCACATACCAAGAGACTAACTGGGTAAATTTATTGGTTTTCTCTTAATATCATGTTACTGATGGCCTAATATGACTGCAATTAGTACTAAGAATCCATAGCCCATCACTTGCAAATTTATTTCAGTTATTTTATTTTATTTCAGCTTAGAGAAACTATTTGACTACTAACATTAGTTTTATTGAAATTGGAATGTTTCTGTAATAGGTGGTTATAAGTTAGTACTAATATGAATTCTTGATATCTAAATAAAGTGATATAAAGCCATGTTTAATAAAAAAGCAAATCTTTCATATAATCTTTTACTACCAATTATGTTTTTTTGCCCTGAAATATAATAAATGACTGGATTTTTTTAAATATCCGGTAAATACACAAAAATTAAAATGTGTCAGTGTAGGGTATTTATGAAAACCTGTTAGTGCAGAATTGCAAGCACTTCAAATTTGTCAAAATTAATAAGGAAGACAACAGAAACATTACGGTTGTCCTGTCTAGATTAATAGAATTCTCACAGTCTGCTTACATTAATAAATGTTACAGGAAATCTATTGCTTTCCTCTAGTGGTTGTTTTTAGATATGCAAAACCTGTGATTGTTTTTTCAGTAAATCAGATAATAGTTTTTAATAAGAGAATAACTTACAATTTTAATAGTCTTTGTTAACTTTTTAACTAATACTAAAAAGTGATTAAGCATTTTCAACATGTTTTTATTGACAGTTTTAATACTTTATGCATTATATATGTAAAGTAGTATGCAAATTTTTATATTACATTTCCCTTAAACTGCCAAAACACCTGTACATTACATTGTGTAGGTCTCTATTGTTTAATGTGTTTTCTGTAAGAACCTCAACATGGCCTTTTTATTGTGACAAATGTGACTTGACCTTCGTAGGTCAAATATTGCTGCTTTATTGAAGTAACCATGTTCACGGCAGCCAAAGTTTAACTCTTTCAATTAATATCTTTTTAGTAGGTAACTGTCTGCATCCATCTAAATTCCCTAAGAGTGAACTCCATAAACTCATGGGCACATAAGCTAGAAATATATATATATTTTTTTAGAATATAAAAGGTATGAAATAAGTTCAAAATTTGCTGAAGAGGAAGGTTATATATCAATGTCTTTTTTAAGGCTCTATACTATATCACTTTCACTTTCTAAACATTTGTTTAGCATGTTAATTTTTTCATTCACTTTAACATGTTTTTAATTATATTAATAAATTAAATTTGTTCTCATTTTAAGTACATTCTTTGTCGAAACAGACACGATAAGCTTTATGCTTTCAAGCAACTGCAAACTCAAGGAAATTGAAATGGACCAATAACCATTTACTGTACTTCATTGAATCAAGAGTTTTCTGCTGAGCATTGTGTACATACATTTCTTGTTTACATGATGCATCCTTTTTGTATAGAATGAACTCTACAAGGCAACCAATGAAGTTGCAAATCAAGTAATTTTCATAAATATTTTACAAAAAAGAACAGAGTTCCCAGTTACTCGATAGCCAATGGAATTTCCCTTTGGGAAAATAATATTCTCAGTTTAGTGAACTTCCTACATTTAAAATTTTTGTAGTAACAATTGATAAAATATTCTGTTACAAAGACAAATATTGTACATACATCTGCTTTATTACATAGTATTTTGACTGTTGTTAAATTTAGAAGTTATGTTTACATCTATTTGAGAAACTGTACTCACACTGATAAGTGGGAATGTTAACAAATATTTTAGTCATAAGAAAAAATAATTTTGTAAAACCAAAGATTAAAAGATGTGTATAAAATTCCTAGAGACAAAATTCTATAACACCACAAGTATTATCTTAATAAAAGAAAATACAGTACAAGTAATAATTGTCCATTTTGGAATATGATTTGAGATTTTCTATTATTTCCAAATTAATTTTATGATTATCTGTGATAAGAACACAGGCTTCTTGACCATACTTAGCTCAGCAAATCATATGAAATTACATCTCATTTTCATATAAACAATGGTTGACATATCATGTATAGTTACCTGAAAATTAACTATGCCTCCATAATTATATTTCATTAACTTTTCCACTAAATATTTATATAGGAGTTTTTATGTGTCTGTTATAAGTGACAGGTATATAAGAATCAACAAAACCAACCACGTTCTCTGCTTTCATATACCTTACATTTTAATGAATTCTTTTTTAGTTTGTGTTTTTTTTTTTTTTTTTTTTGAAAGGGAAAAAAGAAAGGAAGAAAAAGAAGAAAAAAGAAAGAAAAAGAGAAAGAAAGAAAAAAAAAGAATGATAGAGAGAAAGAAAGAGGAAGAGAAAGGGAGAGAAAACGGGAATCTTGCTCTATTGCCCAGGCTAGAATGCAGTCTAAAAATGGGTATTGAAAACCTCTTTTATGCCAATAAATGTGCTTAACAATAGAGACAGGAAGGAATAGGTGAAGAAAATATCAAACAAGCAGCCAATCAATATTTCATTTAAACCTGTGAAATGCTATGCAGTTGCTGAGGAGTGATTTACTTCCAATTTTGTGGTCACTTTTAGAATAGGTGTGATGTGATACTGAGAAAAATGTATGTTTTGTGGATTTGGGGTGGAGAGTTCTGTAAATATTTATTAATTTACTTATTCCAGGTCTGAGTTCAAGTCCTGGATATCCTTGATAATTTTCTGTCTCGTTGATCTGTCTAATATTGACAATGTAGTGTTAAAGTCTCCCACTATTTTTATGTGGGAGTCTAGGTCTCTTTGTAAGTCATTAAGAACTTGTCTTATGTATCTGGGTGCTCCTGGGTATGAATATATTTAGGATCGTTAGCTCTTCTTGTTGCATTGATCCTCTTTTGGTCTTTGTTGCTTTAAGGTCTATTTTATCAGAGACGAGAATTACAACTCCTGCTTTTTCTTTTTCTCTCCATTTGGTTGGTAAATCTTCCCCCATCCCTTTGTTTTGAGTCTTTGTGTATCCTTGCATGTGAGATGGGTCTGGATGCAGCATACCAATGGGTTTTGGCTTTTTATCGAATTTGCCTGTCTGTGTCTTTTGATTGGGGCATTTAGTCCATTTAAACTTAGAATTGACATTCATATATATGGATTTAATACTGCCATTTAATGCTAGTTGGCTATTTTGGCCATTAGTTTATGTGAATTCTTCATTATGGTGATACTCTCTACCTTTTGGTATGTTTTTGGAATGGCTGATATTGGTTGTTCCTTTCTATGTGTAATGCTTCTTTCAGAAGCTCTTATAAAGCAGGCCTGGTGGTGATGAAATCTCTGAGCACTTGCTTGTTCACAAAACATTTTATTTTCCCTTCACTTATGAAGCTTAGTTTGGCTGGATATGAAATTCTGGGTTGAAAGTTATTTTCTTTAAGAATGTTCACTATTGGCCCCCCATCTCTTCTGGCTTGTAGGGTTTCTGCTGAGAGATCTGCTGTGAGTCTGATAGGCTTCCCTTTGTGGGTAACCTGACCTTTCTCTCTGGCTGCCCTTAGTATTTTCTCCTTCATTTCAACCCTGGTGACTCTAACAATTATGTGCCTCGGGATTGCTCTTCTTGAGGAATATCTTTGTGGTGTTCTCCCTATTACCTGGAGTTGAGTATTGTCCTGACTTGCTAGGTTGGGAAAGTGTTCCTGGATAACATCCAGAAGAACATTTTCCAGCTTGAATTCATTCTCTTTGTCACATTCAGGTACACCTATCAAATGGAGATTAGGTCTTTTCACATAGTCCCATATTTCTTGGACTCATTCCTTTTTAGCCTTTTTTCTCTAGTCTTGCCTTCTCATTTTACTTCATTAAGTTGATCTTCTACCTCTGATATCCTTTCTTATGCTTGATCAATTCAACTGTTAAAACTTGTGCATACTTTGCAAAGTTCTTGTACTGTGTTTTTCAGCTTTATTAATACACTTACATTTGCCTCTAAATTATCTATTCTTATTAGCATTTCGTCAAACCTTTTTTGAAGGTTCTTAGTTTCTTTGTGTTGGGTTAGAACATGTTCTTTTAGCTCACAGAAATTTCTTATTATCCACCTTCTGAAGACTGATTCTGTCAATTTATCACACTCATTCTCCATCAGGCCTTGTTCCATTGCTGATGAGGAGCTGCGATCCCCTGTAGGAGGAGAGACATTCTGATTTCAGGTGTTTTTAGCATTTTTGCGCTGGTTTCTTCCCATCTTTGTGGATTTATCCACCTATCTTCTTTGTAATTGCTGACTTTCAGATTGGGTCTCTGAGTGGACGTCCAGCTTGTTGGTGATGAAGTTTTTTCTGTTTCTTAGTTTCCCTTTGGTGGACGCCCCTCCCCCACAGAGCTGGACCTTCCTGGGTTCACCGGTGCTTGCTGTAAAACTCGCAATCTTCAGTGCTTCCAATTGCTGTTGCTTTGTGGGGGTGGGACCAGCCGAGCCCGATCACCTGGCTCCCTGTCTCAGAGCCACTTCCTCCCTTTTTTTTTTTTAAGTTGAATGGTCGACTCCCTCCAGGTGTTCCAGTTGCCTGCTGAAAAGGTGCCGGAATCTGTGTAATTTCCCCTGCGGCAACCCACTGCGCTGGCTGAAACAGCGGTGTTGAGATTCATGGTTCCCCTCTGCCTAGGAATCTCCTGGTCTGGCTCCCTGCTTCAGTCCCCCTTTCAATTAGCTGAATGGGTGACTCTGCCTTCCCAGAGCTCCAAATGCCAACTAAAAGGGCACCCAGTCCCGTATACTCCATACTGAGACCTGCCACACTGGTGTGCTGGTAAAACAGCTGCACTGGCCAATAGAGTCACGCCAGCGACCCGTGGGGCTCCTCTGCTGGAAATCTACTGGTCCATGGGCAACAAAAATTCGTCTGGAAGTGTGGCATCCACTCACTCTCCGTGCTTTCACTGGGAGCTACAATCCTGAGCTGTTGCTAATTGGCCATCTTGGATCTCTCTCCAGCAAAATTTCACATTTTAATGAATTCTTAAAGCTATTCTTTATATTGGGCTTTTTTTTTTTTTTTTTTTTTTTTTTGAGACGGAGTTTCACTTTTGTTACCCAGGCTGGAGTGCAATGTTACGATCTTGGCTCACTGCAACCTCCACCTCCTGGGTTCAGGCAATTCTCCTGCCTCAGCCTCCTGAGTAGCTGAGATTGCAGGCTATCTCACCATGCCCAGCTAATTTTTTGTATCTTTAGTAGAGATGGGGTTTCACCATTTTGACCAGGATGGTCTCGATCTCTTGACCTCATGATCCACCCGCCTCAGCTTTTACCATAACATTTTGCTACAAATGGTTTATATTTTAAAAGATTAACAATTCCTAAACTCATTAGTCTGTATGTCTAACTTGATATACTATATGAAACCAATAATACATTTGTTAATCTGGAGCAGGATTCACATAATTTTTATCTGGCAATAACTATGCTTATGTCTATCAAAGTTTTAAATTATCAATGTCTAAATAGAAAGGTAATTATGCCTTATTTTGCAGGTGTTAATAAGCAACACAACCCTGGGCATACCTGCAATACTTTTTTAGGTTTTCTCCTTGAACAAACTGTTATTAAAGTAAATAACAATATATAATTTACACTCAAGTGTATACTGGAGAGACTGTTTGTGTGATAACCAAACTAAGTTTCCTCCACTCCACATTTAAGAATATTTTTATAACATCTAACTTATTTTTATTTGCTAACATAATATTAAAAATCAACCAAAATATTTTAATTTTGCTTTGGTTTGTGAGGGTATGCCAAGATTTTTGAATCTGTTTAATCTTTATTGGAACAGCTTTTAATTTTAGAAACAGACCTCTAGATTTTACCTATAAATTTTACCTATAAAACTCCAAAACGTAAAGGTTTGATTGCATTAATAACTTGCCTATTAAAATGTGTGTGAGTCTTTTGAATACCTATAACAGCAGAATAACTAAGTTAAGAATCAAAAAGTAATGCACTTAAGATTTTCTAAAGGATTACATTTAAGCAAATCTTAGCAAAACCAAAAATGGCTTCTTTGGGGTCTAGTTTCAGAAATAATATTGATCATAAAGCAAGCAAAGCATAAATATAGGGAGGAGCAATGGTCTAGTCTGAATTTGAAACTGTACATGAAGATACTATCCCCAAAGTTTCAGTGAATGGCTTTTTCAAACAGCATCAACAGAGGCCCATCTTACCCCTAATTATTTCAGTGAGAACAGTTTGATTTAAATATTGTAAAGACCCCTTCTAAAAGAAAAATAAAATCTTGCATCACCAAGTGCCAATTTAATTTATTTGTTTGAAACACTACTTTATAATATAAAAATATAAACTTGGTAAAACCTTTGTAGATGTATAATTCTTATACAAATAACAAACCAATACAAATTTTCAAATTAAATGCACACTTGAAACAATTTAAATTAATAGCAATAGTTAGATATGGCTGATGTTCTCTGAAATTAAGTTTTCCATTAGAAGTGTGGTTTCTTTATACAGATGCCAGCACTACCTGGGTTCTAGTCTTGATGCTATTAATCAGTTCCTTGTGACCTTTTATAAGCCTCAACAACTTCATATAGAAAATGGCGTTCCCAAATGCAAAACATAATGCAATTTTGCATAATGTCAGGTAAATATATTGTAATTGTAAGAATAGGTTTTGTTTAAAGGTAGTGCAGGTGACTTCAAATCTCAGTAATGATGTTACAATAAAAATATGACTAATACTTGTCACACATTGAACTGTTAATAAAATCTTGTAATTGGTCAAAAGCAGAAATTAATTCCTTAAAACGCATTTATAGATGACATCAAAAGTCAAGAATGTCTTTTGAGCCAAGTTAGGAAAGATGTGTTTGTGATAAAGAAAACTACTGAACCAGGGCAGAGAGATGAAAGTTTAATTGCTCAAAATGCCAAAGCCCCAGGGACCTCACTCACTAGGGTATCCAAGTAGTTTGTCAAGGCCTGGGCAAGAATGTAAAGAATGACTAATCAGTGATATGATGATAAGTGCTCCAACCCAATGCTCATTGGAGGCACAGGTGAAACAGGATAGAAAATAAAAGCTTCATGACCTTTTGTCTTTTACTTTGCAGTAACTGCCTCAGCCAAGCATATACATAAAAAATAATTTAGCTACGTTACCAAATGTGTTATGACATCAAATTTTAATATAAAGAAGGTTGCCAGTGAAAATGTTTTTGCTCTACTTACAATTTAGAGTCACCGTGAGAGAACCTAAAATGCTAATTAAACTTTCCTTTCTTTGGTTTTATGAGTTGCTAAATCACTAAGGCCTATAGGAAAATTTTCACACTTTGTCACTAGATGTTATGATGCTGTCTTTTCTCAAGTGATAAGCTGTTTTTTAAATAAATAAAATATAAACTCCAGAGTGTTAATTCATCTTGCTCTGAAGATGCCAAGATGTGCCTATGAATTTAAGTCACATAAAGTTATTCAAGTTATATAAGGGGCAATGTCATATTTGGCAACTTATTTGATATTAACAAGCCTTACATTGTTTTTCTATGTGTTAATATTACAGCTAATATTAGAAATAAATGTATTCTTTTAATCATTTACTCATATCCTTCTGGAATGTTTATTTGAATACTTAATTATTCTGGTTTTCATAATTATTTCATCTGGGTTTAGCTAGAATTATCTGCTCTCTTCTGCTATATCCTTTAATTCATTAAATGGAGATTCAGCAAATATTGATGGAATACTACTGGGCTAGATGCTCTTGAATAAGCAAAAATATTCAGTAAGGGTCAATCTGAACAGCTCTGTGAATATACTGAGAACCACTGCATTGCATTCTTTAAAGGGAAAACTATGTAACATGTGATTTATAGTTTTCAAAATTTCTTTAAAAATAAGTAAAGGCCATTTTGCAATTAATGTCTATGTAATAAGGAAGTGAATCCTATTCACATAACTTATTTGTATTGAAGCCAAGATGGCTCCTTATTGACAGCACCTCTCTGTCTGAGTTTTCCTAAAGAATATTTATAATAATCTCTTATGGAATATTTCCAAGCTAACCAACTTAAAGTAATACACTGATGCTTCATTATTTTGAAAATAGGGGTATTTTCTTGTCACAAAACTTCTGGAATGCTGCAACTTAAAGGATATCCAAATGTGACTATGGGTTTACATTCTTTCCTTACACTCAGTTTCACTTTACAACTAGGGATGTAGGAGAAACATTCGGAGAATACTGAAACCATCAATCTCTTTTAAGATTCACAGACCATCGAGTGATAACACAGAAGGTGACAATAGAACTTTAGAACTGGCAGACTGTTGAGCTCATTTCATCTGATGCCTTGGAATAAAAAATCTCAAGCCAAAGAGTTAAGTTGGTATCTCTGATCTGTGACTAGCAGAACTGGCGATCTGAGACAGATTTTCCGTAGCATTTCTCCCTATAACAAATATGTCATATATCCCAAATTATTTAAATAGAAAATAGTCTGAAATCATATATACATAGTGCTTATTATTTTCTAATACATACATTTTCTTCATCTAGATGTTTGAAATTACATATTAAACAAGGGTTGTTTCTTGCCCTCAATTAAATTTTAATGGAATGTATGAATGCTATAGCACTAATGATGAGTGTTAATTCCGGCTTTTTCATGTTCACCTGTGTGACCCTGGAAAAAGTGTTTTACCTCCCTGTGTCCCTGTTTCTTCAATCAAATAATCTCTAAACAATAAAAGTACCTCCATCATAGGGCTGTTGTGATATTTAAATGAGGTAAAAGTGTGTGGGGCACATGGAATAATGTCTAGCACAGTGTTTGTGAAACTGTAACTGATATTAGCATTAGTAGTACTTAATAGTACACTTAAAGTTCATTTGTTACCAACAGTACACAAATATTCAACAAACACACATATAAACATAGATTATAGTTTTAGAAATAAAGCTTCATTTATGAGAAGGAACATTTATTAGGCACAAAATAATAAATGTTAAACTTTTTAAAACAAATCTGTCCTATATTCTGATCTCTACATTTCCTTTAGATAAAATCTGTCTCTTTAGATAAAATTTGTCTCTGGTGGAGTAATTAAGATAAAAATCAACATATAAAGTAAACTACAGGAAAGAGTATTCCTCATGTTAACTTGTTTTATGTATGTGAAGCCATATCATGGTAATTCTGATTTGAACAATTCATTGAATTATTATTGTTTGACTAAAAATAAATTTAAATAATAGATTTGAATCAAACAATCCTCTAACTTTTACACAAATTTAAAAATATATTTCAACTTTGTAATTTTATAGGAAGAAAGGAATTGAATGATTCATATTAAATGATTACTGGTGGTCATTGCTTTTTTGTTCTTTTGTTTATTTTCCGAATTTTGTCATAATAAAAAGTTAACATTTTATTTTTAAAATGGCAAGGTTATTTTTATTTTAAATACTTTAAATAGCAAAGTTGTCAGGCTTAGACTTTTTTAAAAACATTCAACTACATAAAACATCTATGAGAGCATAGACTGCTAGCATTAAATTCTAAATTAAAATAACATGGGTTTTCCACTTGCTATTGCATATGCTATTGATCAAGACAACTTTTCTTAACTTCTACTGGCATATCTATAAAGATGAATATTATATTTTCTTTCTCACTGGACTATGGTAAGGATAGAAGCATATATCAAAAAACTTTGAAATTAGTCCAATACTATTGTGTAAAGGAAATGTGATTTGCATTCTTATAAATATTCCACTTTCATCATTCACAATATAATAAATCATGAATCATTTTGCCATGTATGTAAAAAGAGGGCTGATTGAGAAGACCTTCCCTTCTTTAAGCCAGCTGCCCCATTCACCAGTAATATGTTGTAAGCAACTCAAATTCAGCAAATGTGGTTAATAGTTCCTATCCCACTATCTCAGATAGTTCTAAAAATTAATATGATTTCTATTACAATAATTTTTTAAGTGATTTATGCTTACAAGGCATGATTTCACTATTTTCACTAGTAATAGTGTCATTAATATTGATATCACTTTTGTTGATGCATTTTTTTTTTTTTTTTTTTTTTAAACAGAGTCTCCTTCTGTCATCCAGGTTGGAGTGCAGTGGCACACTCATAGCTCACTGCATTCTGGATCTCCTAGGCTCAAGTGATCCTCCCACCTCAGCCTCCTGAGTAGCTGGAACTGCAGGTGTGCACACCACATCTAGATAATTTTCCTATTTTATTTTATTTTTTCTTTTTTTTACAGTGAGACAAGCTCTCAGTATATTGTCCAGAACGGTCTTAAACTCCTAAGCACATGAGATCCTCCCACCTCTGCCTTGAAAAGTGTTGGGATTACAGGTGTGAGTCACCGTGCCCAGGCTTGATTCAACATTTTTAAAAGAAGACTTATTTATTGTCACACATTTCATTCTTCTCTTTTATTCAAAAAATATTTAGAAAATGCCTACTAGGTACCAGATTCTGTCCTAGGCACTGCAGGCACACTAGCCAGCAATGAATATGTGATTCCCACCCTGTTGGAGTACAGCAGTTGAACAACTGTTGTTTATGATGCCTCTTTTCAGAAAGGCATTCCTTAAATGACCCCATCTAAAGAATATGCCCCATATACACTATCATTCTCTATTAAATAACTATGTTCAGTGTTATTCATAAAAGCTCTTACTATCTGTAATTATCCAATTTATATATTTGTTATATATATTTATATATTAATTAGTATACATATTTTTAAATAGTTAATATATTAAATCTCTCCCCACAATTGATATGCCAATGAAAGAGCCACTTTTCATCTTATCCCCTCCTACATTCACAGCCCCTGGGACAAATTCGAGAAATTACTAGTGCCTTTTCCACTATTTGCTTAGCAAATTAACTGCGTTGTCAACTATTTCCATATTATTGCTTATAGCACTTATAGCAGATGGTATGAAATCAAATCAGTTTCTCAATTGGATAGACTCTATAAAGATGCCCTAGGCCTCAATCCCTGGCCTGCCTTCACAGCCACTCCCCTGGGGAATTTCATGACTTTCTCCAATTTATCCACTGTTGATTTTTGGAAGAAATTTTCTTAAAAAAGCATACATAGTATAATATTATTTGTATAATTAATTATCTGCATACTTAATATTATTTGTAGAATTATTTGTAGAATTAATATATATCCATGTGATTCAATATTTATGTTACATATTTGATAAGTACAAATTTTTAAGTTCCTATACTATAACTTAGAGGCCTGTCAGTAGACATTGAAACCTCTTTTTTTTTTTTTTTTTTTTTTTCTGAGGCAGTGTTTCACTCTTGTTGCCCAGGCTGGAGTGCAATGGCGTGATCTTGGCTCACTGCAACCTCTGCCTCCCAGGTCCAAGAGATTCTACTGCCTTGGCCTCCAAAGTAGCTGGGATTACAAGCATGCTCCACCATGCCTGGCTAATGTTTTTGTATTTTCAGGCTGGTTTTGAATCCCTGACCTCAGGTGATCCCCCACCTCAGCCTCCCAAAAGGCTGGGATTACAGGAATGAGCCACCTCACCTAGCCTGACATATAAACTTCCAGTTAATAAAGGAAACTGTGATTACTTCTATAAAATTTTGACATCAGAGAGATGACACTGTCCCCACCCTCAATACCACGATTGAAACTTTAATTCTGCTGAGTAATCAGGTTTACCTTCCACAATTTGAATATTACCAATATTGTGAATATTTGTCTGTATATGTGATTTAGAGGTTTTGTTTTCACTTATTTTTTAGTGACTGTTCGTATTAATCCAACAGCAATCCTCTTTCTTCAAGACACACAGTTTTCAAATTGCTGAATATGTGTGCTTCCTATGGCTGTAAAGCAGAACTGCTTTTATTCTCCAACAGCATATCATGATCCTTGTGTATGCCACGTTCTGTGTAGGGAAAAGGGCGTAATCCCTCACACTGTTAGGTGCTGTACAGTTTAATAAGCAGTTTGTCATATGTATCACAATCTCACATTCATTCTGAAAATTTAGAACAGTCTCTACTTTGTATGTTTCCTGTTGAAAGACAATGAAAAATATATAAAAACCTTTAACACAGTATGAAACATATAAGAGTTTAATAGCTACTAGCTATAACAATTATATGAAATATATTTTCATCTCTATTTAATAAAAAGTTAGAAAGAAGTAACATTATTTACGTAGTTGTGGCAAAACAATGTCTAGTTTAATTATTTTCAAATATAGTATGAATCCTATCACCCTACTCCTGCCTTTATAACAAACATGTAATATTAAAACCCAATGCACACAGAGAAAAAGGAGAAAGAAACCCAAGTGTTCATATTTGGTAAACAAATGTAGTATATACATACAACGGAATATGATTCAGCCTTAAAAAAGAAGGAAATTCTGACATTTACTACAACTTGCATCTACCAGTAAGATATTTTGCTAAGTAAAATAAGCCAGACACAGAGACAAATATGTATGATTCCATTTATATAAATCACTAAAGTAGTCAAGTACATAGGAACAGAAAGCAGAACATTGGTTGCCTGGAGCTTGATGATTGGAGGAAACCGGAAGTTAGGGTTTAATGGGTAGAGAGCTCCAGTTTGGGAAATGAAAACATTCTGGAGATAGGTGGTGGTGACAGTTGCAGAGCAATTAGAATTTACTCAATGACCCAGAAACTATACACTTAAAAATTATTAAAATGACAAATTATATGTTATGCATATTTTACCAGAATTTTTTTTTTTTTTTTTTTTTTTTTTTTTGAGACAGAGTCTCACACTGTCGCCCAGGCTGTAGTGCAGTGGCAGGATCTCGGCTCACTGCAATCTCCACCTCCTATTTTGCCAGAATTTTTAAAAACCTCAATGACATGGTCACACTTTGACAATTTCATTTAACAACAGAATTAATGAGTTAATACAGATGATAGTAATCTCCCAAAAGAAAGCTAAGCATTTTTCTTCTTGGCCATTTCTTCTGGTTTTTGTTTGTTTGTTTGTTTGTTTTGAGACACAGTTTCGCTCTTGTTAGGCAGGCTGGAGTTCAATGGTGTGATCTCGGCTCACCGCAACCTCCGCCTACTGGGTTCAGGCAATTCTCCTGCCTCAGCCTCCTGAGTAGCTGGGATTGCAGGCACGCGCCACCGTGCCCAGCTAATTTTTTGTATTTTTAGTAGAGACGGGGTTTCACCATGTTGACCAGGAAGGTCTCGATCTCTTGACCTCGTGATCCACCCGCCTCGGCCTCCCAAAGTGCTAGGATTACAGGCTTGAGCCACCACGCCAGGTCTTGTTGTTTGTTTTTTTAGACAGAGTCTCACTGAATCACCCAGGCAGGGTGGAGTGCAAAGACGCAATCTTGGCTCACTGCAATCACCACCTTCCAGGTTTAAGCTACTCACTCTCCTGCCTCAGCCTCCCCAGTAGTGGGTATTGCAGGCGCACATCATCTCTGATTGAAGACATTTGTTCCCTCTTCCTTAAAACTTTACGTTGATAAGGTTTAACATACTCAATTCAGATTAGAGGTCTGCTTATTTTATGTTATTTACCTGAAACTGCATCTCACTTATGCCCTCCAACCATAGTATTTGTATATCAAGTATCCAATGGTTTTTATTTTAATGGAAAAGCAAAAGGCTGATAGAAATTTGTCTGACATAGGAGATGTACATATCATGCATGAAAAATACAATTAAAGCTACATAATACGACTCTCTCTTGGCATATTCATTCTTAAACTATTCTAAGATTGTGCAGTGCCAAACACAATATTTTTCTTTTGTCAGTTCTCCAAAGTGAAAGTTGACCACTGAAGTCTAAAAGGGTGTACAGCAACAAAGCACAAATAGATGAGACTTTAAATTCATTCAAGTAACATTTGAGGCCACGAAAGCATGGAGAACATGATTGCCTTAAAAAGTACAGTTTCCAGAAATTCTCATAAGAATTCCTCGGCAGGCATTTGGCTAGAAGCCAACTTTCTCTTTCTCTCTCTCACAAAAAAAAAAAAAAAAAAAAAAAAAAAATTTGGATATTTTCCTATCTTGACATTTTAGAGAGATCTAAGGCATTGCCAGATGTCATGTGTGCATGTGGTATTTTTTTCAATCATGCTTTTTAAAAATCTTAATTTGCATTCAGTTTTGAGTTTCAAAATCAGGGAAGTCTCAGATTTGATGGTAAGGGTTAACATTTTTTATCCAATATGATTTTATATATACATATATATATATATCTCCCAACTAGAGAAATATCACAGACTTCCTGGCTTCCCTCCAAAGACTTTACCAGTCAGGCACATTGGCTCAACTCCCATTCTGCTCTAAAATGTCTTTTTAGTTTGCTATTCTTTGTCTTTTTCATATTCTAACTGCATAAACTGTTTACCACTAATGCTATGGAGCTTCCCTCCAGTGAGTCAGATTAAAAACACAGTTATTTAATAATCGCTAAGTTGTACTGGAAAAAATGACTTCTTCAATCATATGCTTTATTTCCATAAACCCACACTACTCTCTACAAATCTGGATTTACACTTGAATGTATTCAAGCTCTTCTGCCACAGTGAAAGGCCATTTCAAGAAGCTCTATATTCTTTGCCAACATTTTTGTCTATAAATACTTAGCACTTCATATGGCTCCAGAAAAATAATTTCCAAACTAGTAACAAATACTAAATTGCCTATTTAGAAAGTCTAATAAAACCTTAAACGGAAAGGGGGAGAAAACTGGACTGGCAGATTTAGAGAGTTCCACACCATCAGGTAGGAAATTGCCTTTTCCCTTTTTGTTCATAATATCTACCTACCTGAGTCAGAGTAGAACTTCCACACATGCACTCACCATTTTCCCTGAATAAAACTATGGCAAGTTAGTTGGCAAAAGTTACCAAGCCAATGTCTGTATATACTATTTTGCAGCCATTTCCTACATGTGAGTCAAGGAAAGGTGAATTTTGGAGATGTCTGATTACACATGGCATTGGTCACTCTCAATTTCCCCTACAAGGAATGATTTCCATTTTAACTGTCTCTCATGGAAATTGACTGACTTTGAACAACTGAATAACTTAACTTTCTATGATATATGGTTTAAAAACTAGCTACAGAGTATGTTCTTCTTCCCTCAAACTCATATTTAAACTACGTTTATTTACATATTGACTCCCATGCGTTTTTCATATATTCCGCAGTTCTTAGCACATTAATAAGTACTTAAAATACACACAGGCCTTTACTTTCCTGGATTAGTGTATAGATTGTGGAACCAGAATACTTGGGTTCCAGTCTATTTCTGACGGTTACAAATTCTGTGACCTTGAAAAATACCCTCTATAACATTTGTGTTCTCATTTCCTTACCCGTAAAATATAATAAGTGTTTCATAGAATGCTTATAAATATTAAATGGCTTAATACATATGCAACATATAGAAAAATATCTGGCAAATGCTTATTTCCAGCTCTACCAATAATTGCGTCCAGTAAATTATACCAGAAATAATTAATCTTGGTAGACAAGACTTTGTGGAGCAGTGTGGTAAAATAAATTGATATTGTCTGATGCATATTTGCTATGTTAAAATTGAAAGGGAAACTTCTGGTTTATTTAATTAAACTAAAGAACTTCTGTACAGTAAAGGAAACTGTCAATAGAGTGAACAAACATCCTACAGAATGCAAAAACGTTTTTGCAAACTATGCATCTGACAAAGGTGTAATATCCAGCATCTCCAAGAAACTTAAACAAATTTACAGACACAAAAAAACAAACAACCCCATTAAAAAGTGGGCAAAGGACATGAACAGACACTTTAAAAAAAAAAGACACATATATGGCTGATGAGCATATGAGAAAAAGCTCAATATCACTGATCATTAGAGAAATGCAAGTCAAAACCACAATGAGATACCATCTCATACCAACTGAATGGCTATTATTAAAAAGTCAAAAAATAACAGATGCTGGCAAGATTGTAGAGGAAAAGGAACATAAGTACACTGTAGGTGAGACTGTAAATTAGTTCAACCATTGTGAAAGACAGTGTAGTGATTCCTCCAAGACCTAAAACAAATACCATTCAACCCAGCAATCCCATTACTGGGTATATACCTAAAGGAATATTCATTATTCTATTACAAAGACACACACACACACACACACACACACACACACACACACACACACACACACACACAGTATGTTCATCACTATTCACAATGGCAAAGACACAGAATCAACCCAAATGCCCATCAATGGCAGACTGAACTAAAAAAAAAAAAAAAGAAATTTTTATAATAGGTAAAAAAATTTAACAGACTGAGACGATCAAATCAGTTTTCACAACAATAAAAATTATATACAAGTCAAACTATGTACATATATGTAGGTGTCAAGACTAAATGCATGATTTCAAAGACATTCAAGCTCAAAATCTCAACTTTATTCCTTGACTCCTCTTCCTCTTTTATTTTCTTGCTTCCTATATATAAATCAATTGTCAAGTCTTACCAGTTTTACTCTGTTATCTTTTCTATTCTTTTGCTTTCCTGAAATGTTTTTTTCAAATGAATTCTAAAAGGTTCACAACATTTATATAAACCATCCAACTAATGCAAAGATAGAAAAAGATTATCCTTCCTTTGCTTGGTTTTGGTGTTTGTTTTGTTTTATTGACTAGTCAAGTGCAGTAGTGGGGATGGGAAAAGTAAAAAAAGAAGTTTTATCTGTAATTGGTCATGACCAATCAGTTGAGGGTAATAAGACAACTCATTACCCTCAGACCAGCTATCTTCCCTTTTGACATAATCATACAAGCTGCATTCCCTCGCACAGCTTTTGAATGATATGTTTAATAGAAATTATTCTGTATTTTTTATTCTCTTACTTGACAAAGTTCTCTATTCAAAGAAGAATATAACAAATGTTCCTCTATCAAGAGTGATTCTGGATATTTTACTAAAATTTAAAATTCATATTGTATTCAACCATGTAAAAAAGGCAAAACAGAAAATGTAAATCTGCATACATTCAGACCAGTTCCTAAACTCAAGGATTTCTCTAACCAATTCTTCACTTGCAGATTTTGGGAAACTGTTTCCCTGTATCAGAAGAGAGGAATTATTTCTCTTCTAATATCATACCACCAAGCTTCTTAAAATATTACCTACTTATGTCAGAATGACATCTCCACCTATTATTTCAACTAATAGCTTTCAAAGTATACCTGTTGTCCAGCTAGGTTCTCAGAAAGTTCTCTTACACTGGACAGAATATGATATTTGCTCTCAATCTATTTACAGTCTTATCTTCTTGAAAAGAAATATATAGTATGCATATCCCTAAGGAGTTGAGAAACGAAAATAAATGTGTATGTGTAAACAACACAATTATACTTTTAATCAAGAGCCATGACAATATAAGGGTTAATATAATGAAATAGCAATGGAGGAAACATATTGCATTATCAGCACATCATGAACCTGAAGACTGGTACAACAGTCAAAAACATCTAGTGAGAGAGAAGATGGAAATGGCAAGTGAGTACAAGCAAACTGCAAAGGTCTTTCAATGAGAGGTCTGACCCAGAGTCTACCCATGGTTAGTAAGGAAGGTAAGAATGTGGAATTCAAACTAAACACGACAACATTCTACACAAGCAGTTGAGATGTAAGTCCAACACTCATTTTGTTCCATTGTTTGTGGGAATCTCTGTGCTTCATGGGTGACTGGAGTTCGTCCTAGTGAGGCTGGGATTTGCACATGAGAACAAATAATAGAGCTCATGACTTAAGTAGGATGACAGAATGACAAGCAAATCAGAACCGTTGCAGGTAATAAAATGGTAACTTTTCTATAAGCACAATCTTGCCTCCCCGCATCTCCTCTACCCTATTTCCTGAAACAAAGTAAGTAACTCTTTCTCTGTGTGGCTTCTGTGACATATAATAATCCACAGTTTGCAAAATCACAATTTTAAAATTGTTTGGTTGCCTATCCTTCCTCTTAGGGCATATATATTTTTATATCATCCAGTCTCAATCAAGGTTGCAGAGTTTGAACATTTATCAGATCACCTCTCTGTATTTACCCCCTGCACACCATCTTCTTAAACAAAGACAACGACTTTGTATTTCCTAAATCTCTCATGAGCTTATGGGCCTCTACCCCATCACTAACCATTGACTGTCACATGCCATCTCACTCCCTGTGCCTTCCAGATTAAAAATTTGATGGATCTCATTCTTTTTATTCCCCTTGTACCTTGTTACTCCTTTTCACTGTCATGTCATACCAAACTGTTTCATAGGTTTAACTGCTCCAGATGCTTAGTTAGTAATGGACTGAAATCCCAAAGAACAGAGTTATATTTTTATTATTTTTGAATTCCCTCCAACACTTATCACAGGAGAGAATTGAGATCTAATACATATTCATTGCAGCTAATTGAATTGAACTTTGCTCCACTGGGGAAAAATGTAATATTTAGCCATATAGTAGCTAGCAATTTGACACTAAATTTAATGAAATATATTTGGAACAATACGCATTAGTGTGTGCACATCCCTAAATATTTATGCCAGAATTTATAAAATTAAGCAAAACCATAGTTTACACATTTGCAAATTTTAGCAAACATTTAATGAAGTAAAGATGGCTATGCCTCTAATAGTATATCTGCAATCTATCCTCCTCCCCTACAGACATGTTAAGTTTTGTGAATATAGTCAGGGGAATGACTAGTGCATATGTATTATTTTTTAATACAAATAGTATAGGTATATTGTAATTATCGCTTTGCCGGTCAGCCTCTTCTACTAGACAGTGAGTTCCTTGAGAACAGTAACTGCTTACTCAGGTCCTTGGACATAATAGTTTTGATTAAATAGTTCCTCAATTAGTGAGTTATGTGAAAAATAATGACTTCACAGTGGGACTTTACTGAGGGAGCAATAATAAGAACAGCTAATCTGTGATCTCTGTGCCAAGATCCCTGCTAAGAACTTTATATTCATTACATAATTGTATCCTCCTTACAAACCTATGAGGGAAATGTGATCCATGTTTTGAAAATGAAGAAATGAAAGCTTAATGAAGTTAACTGACTTGGTAAGGTCACGAAGCCAGTAAATTGGAAAGGTAGAATGTGAACACAGACACGATGACTCCAGATCTCTTAGCTGTTTAGGAAAGAGAGAAAGAGGTGATAATTCCTGGAGTAGTGGAAGTGCTGGTGTTAGTAAGGGATAAAGGAGGAAATATTGTGAAGGAGCATGGGTGCTCTTTGAACATCAGAGACTTAATTAATAGAAAAGAACAAAAGACAAACAGGATTAGTCTAGAGAAACAAGGAAAGGCAATGACAGGAGGGAGAGGAAGAGAGTTTAGGACACTTGAATTTAAGTTGTTTCATCCTGAGAGGAAATCCATCTAGGGAATTTGGGTGAGTGGAATCCAGCGGAGAGTCAATAAGTGGTGTTTTCAGAGTTAAGATTAAGCACTGTAATCTTTGGAACTACTTCTCCCTCCCCAGAGATCTGGGCTGGAGCCTGTGAGTAAAAGAAAGTTAAACAGGCAAGAAATAAAAACAAAATGAAACAACCTCCCTCCCTCCAACACACTGGCAAAAAACATAAGGGCATTTGTTCCCTGAATGCTGGTATCATATAGTTACCTTTCAATATGAATGTATAGGAAAGTACGATTTTCTTCTGAAATTAAGTTACTCTCCACTATTTCAATTTTCTCTTTTAAGTGTCTCTTTTCTTTCGGATTATGATACTCATACAAACATGAAAGTATGTTTTTGATTTAAAAGGAAAATTAGACAACAATAGGTTTATAGACAATAATCTCATAGTTATGTTTTTCAAGACTGATAAATCTTACCCTGCTTTTTAGTCTATTTATTGAGTAGCAGTATGACGAGTCACAGCAAATTAAATTATTTGCATTTGAATGTATAAGTGATATATTCTCTTAAAATATAAGTGATATATTCTCTTAAAATATCCCACTTAATGAATATGTGTGAACGCAGTGTATGTGGAGGTAAATTGGCCTTCAGCATGTATTGCCAGTTTAGCATTTTATACAGATAACTCAATCATTAGAAAAAAATAACACTCATTAAAATCAAGATATTTAACCACCTAATTCCAGAGTAAGAAGATTTTTTGCATTTGGCCTGAGACGAATTATCTCCACCTGTCTATGACTCACTTTTCTCATTAGGAAAATGGGGAAACTAGTAGCATCCACCTGGCAGAACAACTGGGTGCATTAAATGTGCTACTATGTGATGATGTACCAGAGTAGAACCTCGCTAATTTGATACAGATATGTGTGCTGCTGCTTCTATCATTTATTGAGATTTGTCCACTAAGGCCAATCATAAATTTAATATGGGCAAATCAATAATGGCAATCATTACTCATGCACAATTAAATACTTTCTAAATAAAACAATGGTAAGGTAATCATGTTCTATATAACAAACATGTTTGTATGATTTATAATATCTACAATATAGGTTCTAGAAAAGCATAATGTAAGTGGTTTTACATTCCACTTCTACTAGAAGGCTTTCCTTCTACTAGATATAATTTTTAGCTCCTCAAACCCATAACCCCAAACCAAATCTTTTCTACAAAGATAGAAAATGTGGATGTAGATAAGAGGTCCCCAACCTGTGGGCCACAGACTATTATCTGATAGGAATCACTTATAGCTGCTTCCCATCTTCCCATCACTCACATTACCACCTGGGCTCTGCCTCCTGTCAGATCAGCCACAGCATTAGATTTTCATAGAAGCACAAACCCTACTGTGAAGTGTGCATGTGAAGGATCTAGGCTGCATGCTCCTTATGAGAGTCTAATGCCTGATGATCTGTCACTGTATCTCTTCATACCCAGATGGGAACATCTAGTTGCAGGAAAACAAGCTCAGGGCTCCCACTAATTCTACATTATGGGGAGTTGCATAATTAATTTGTTAGATATTACAATGTAATAACCATAGAAATAAACTGCACAATAAATGTAATGCACTTGAATCGTCCTGAAACTATCCCCCCAACAGGATCCATGGAAAAATTGTCTTCCATGAAACTGGTCACTGGTGCCATAAATGTCGAGGACCGCTCATGAAGATGGTAAATGAAACTCATTTCTCCTAACATAATAGGTAACTTGTCCATAGCAAGTAAAGTTTCAGTTATTTAAAAAATTAAAATATAAAGTTAATACAATTATTTCTAAACAAAAAAGGCTAATTTCATTCCTTTTTTTTCTCTATATACTCACTAATAATCACACTGGAGTTCCTCAACCCAAGCTGGCTTACTTAAAAGAACTATACATAACTGAATACAAAGGAAACTAATACCAAGGGGCAAAAGGAAATAATCTTACAACTCCATGAAGTAGTTAGCTTTTCTTTTGTAAGTAAGGGGGAAAGGATATATGGCCCAGTTACTTCATTAATCTGTTGGAATTGACAAACAATGTCAAGACATTTTCTGAGGCTGTTTACCACAACAAATAAGAGCATCCATGGCAAATGACAACCCCCTAGGAGGAAGGTCTGAGCCCTTTGTAAAGGCCCTTGGTTCAAACATATTCACAGAGCACATGCCAGCACTGTTCAACAATGTATGCTTAGTTGTTACTCTCTAAGTCTAAGCTGCAATGAGGAGATGAAATATTTTGTTTCTCTTTAGTGAAAGCAGTAAAATCCGTTAAGAATGAGCAGTTAAAATAACATCGCTTGTTTTTGTATGAAAATCTAATGTTAACAAATACAGCTGAACGTCAAATGTATTTCATTTATTTAATGCTAATGACCATATTAGTAAAATAATTTCTATTAAAATTCCATTTGATTCCTTTGTTTTTTTACTATTAAAGGACAAGAATAATCTATATATTATCTGGGTTAAGGTATAAATCTATCCCAAATCTTACCTTTAGATCTTTTTCTTTATAATACTCCATATCAATTTAAGTGAGGAAATGACAAATGTTATTATCAATCAAGAGACTGTACATTTGCCTAAATTTATGCAAAAACTGGAATAACTCATTCAGATGTATTTATTCAGTAAAAATGTATTTATTATTTTACTCTGTTATTCCTCATAACCCATAAAAGGTTTAAATGCTTCTTTTGTTACAGGTACTCAGAAACCCAGACTCACAGTTGAACACACTGATGGATCAATTTCATTCCTGTGAATATCATCTTATAGACATGGAATACATTCTATGGTATATTCACTTTCAGTCATTCAGACATTACTATTATTATTATTATTTAGTCACTATTATTATTTCATCACTATTATTATTATTTAGTCATTCAGTCATTCAGCATTACTATTCGTTGCTTTGTATAAAGGTACATAATGGGAAGTGTTGGGGAGCTATACTGACATTAAAATAGAAGACATGCAAAGACATAGTTACACCCTCAGGGGAACTTAATTTTTACATTTTTAGATTCATGAATGTTCAACAAAGAACTTCTAGAGATTTAATGCAATGTGCAATATTCCATCATCAATTTATAGTGTATATCTATTGATATACAGATGTCTGATTTCTATTACATTATCTGTTATATTATCATAGTATCTCATTATATTTATTATAATACATAATATATATCTATTACATGTAGATATATTGATATTAATATATGTATATATGATGTTCATTGGATCTGCATTGTAAAGACTATTATAAAATATTCTGTAACTCAACAATATTCTACTTATATTACTTAGTTTTGTCACTTAGTCTGTAGTATTGTCACTTTTTAAAATAACTCTTATATGGGCATTTTGAAATACATATAAATGGCAAAAAAATCACCCTATATCTAAAAATTTAGAGCAGAATATTATTTCTATAATGATCTACATATGTAGAAAATTTTTGCATATTTTAGTTAGTCAAATAAATAAAACTTCAAATTTCTTTTGGAAATAACAATCCGTTACATATTAGTTCATAAATTTATATAAAATAAATATTAATTCAGACATGCAATAAATCCATAAAGAGCATTTATCTACATTTACTTTCAAGACAAATTACCCAGGGATGTAACGATGTCATTAGCTTTATCACAGATCCAAATTTAAGCCACATCAAGGAATACAAATGCATGGGTCTTAAGCACCTTAGCTCTTCTCAAGCAGAGGAATGCACCCAGGGTGTACTATTATTGTTAAACTACAAAGATAAGACGGCCCTGAGTGGCTCATGTGAACACTGTCACAGCTGTTTCTTTCCTCTTTGAAATCATTCAAAGTGATGCATGCAGATGAGGTTGCTTTTGCCAACCTCCCACTCAGGGTCTGTTTAACCCACTGAGTGATATACTTGTGATACATTGCCGACAGAAAACAAAACATGATCCAAACAGCAGGGCTGCTACTCATAAGATATTATTTTGTCAATCAAGAGGTGCAACTGTGATAGAAAAAAAATCCTTTAATGGAATTTCTGGGGGAAAGAAGAGATGATACAGCCTCTGTATATCAGCGATAGGCAAGCTTTTAATTGCCCTGTAGAAAGATAATCTGTTAAAAAAATTGCAAATCAACATTATCATCATCACCATCATTGCCATATATTTTTTCTCTTCCATGAATCAACCCCCTTCCCTAATTCAATTGCGTCCACTGATTATTGGAGAAAAAAAAAAAAAAGATTGACTTACCATCTCTACATCACCAGGAACAGATAAGATAAAGATGTGAAATATTTTACCTGTATCATAAAAGGTATGTGTGCCATGCATAAATCACATTCTCTAATCTTTACAAAACCCCAAACATAGGGGTTTCCCCATTAAATAAGAAAGGTTAACAAAAATCAAGTAACTTAACCAAGGGTATAAAGCTAGTAAAAAGAGCTGAGACTGAAACCAAGTTTGTAATATTATTTCCATTAAATCACTACAATCCAGGATCCAATTTTTCTTTCCATTTACCTACGTGATGTGGAATTATATCTGGAACACATTCTATAATGTGATGGATCAAAAGAATTTGTTGTTTTTTTACATTAAATTATGTGGAGGATATCCAAATTTTCTGTTATAACTAGCCAACTCTCATATCCTCTTTAGAAACTAGTTTTACTTTAGAGCTGTAAATATGTTTTAGGATCACAGAAATTATTACATGAATGTATAAATCATTTTCTTAGAAAAAAAAATTTTAAATTCCCTTAATTTTCTATCCAGTGTCAATACCTCACAAGAAGGTTCTCTAAACTTAAATGGGCTAAAAATATAAATTTTTTATGATATGCAGGGAATTATTTGGAAAAAGTAAAGTATTAAACATTTAATAAGAAGAGGCTAGACTAAATTGCTTTATATTCATATCTAAATTTTAAAAAGATGTGAATGGGAAAAGCTGCCATAATATAAAAGTTCAATTGTAGCTAAGCTAGTATGACTTTCTCCCATATTTCTGAATTTTAAGATTCAGAAAGTCTCAGAAACCATCCTAGGAGTACTGCTTTGAAGAGTTCCTTGGAGAACTAGTGTGTGATCCAGCACTCTGATCAAGTTAAAAACTAAACTTTAGATTTATTTTCCTTCTTTTGCAACTGTTCCAACCAGCCTTTTTTTTTTTTAATTAAAAATCGAAAGGCTTGTTCACTATTCTCCTATCTACCAATATTTCCTTCATTCTTCCATTTCCACACACATTTTCCTGTTGAACTGAGGCTCATTACTAATTTATCAGCTCTACCATTTGACCCTCTACACTGTGGTTTCATTTCTTTCCCTGAACTAGCTTCTTAGAATTCAGAAAAGCAAACTCTATCACTGTTTAAATTGGCCTGGGACTCTTTTCTTACCTGATATACACTATAATTGTACATCAGAGTGAGAATTTGTTCAATATTCCATTAGCAGAAAAATAAAACCAATTCATTTATGAGTAAGCACAATAAAAATAGTCAATGTGTACAAATTTCTAAGTTGACTCTATCCACACATAACACCAAAGTGTCTTATTCTCTTCTATATTTGAATCAAAAACATATCCAAAAGTAAATAAATTACATGTTGAGTATTACCAAAAGACTTTATTGAAAAAAATTCCTTATGATAAAACTTTATATTAATTTAACACCAGCAAGATGAATAGTGAAAATGATGTCATTTGCCCATTTATTACCTATGAAAATCTTATAAAATCATCTTAATAATAGTAGTTTATAGGATTTTTCCAAACTATTATAAAATGCAGTACAATTTCCCAGCTTTGTCTTTGATACATAGACTTCAACTGCTATTTCCTTTAAGAGAGAAAGTGTAATTCCCAAAAATTAGCTGGGCATGGTGCTGCACGCCTGTAATCCCAGCTACTTGGGAGGCTGAGACAGGAGAATTGCTTGAACCCAGAAGGCGGAGGTTGTGGTGAGCCGAGATCGTGCCATTGCACTCCAGCCTGGGTAACAACAGCAAAACTCCGTCTCAAAACAGAAAAGAAAGAAAGTGTATTTCCAGCATTTACTTTTTTGTTCTATGAATTATACTCACTTTTGAATAACAGCATGATATGTATCTACTCATGCTGGTTAAAACACAATTTTCAAATTTTATAATAATTAAAAAAAGGATGATAGATTATTGAAAATTTCTGGGACCTTTGAGTTGATTCTATAATTATGGCTTTGCAAATTCTCAAACCTCACAGTTCAACCAAAACATATTTTACTTAGTCTTCATCTGGAATATTTTAGTCATTATTTATTTTACTCTAATGATTAAAATGTAATAAATGCTCACTTTTAATAAAGTAAATATGTATGTATATAAGTCATATTATAGAAACAACAGATCTCTCTTGTAACACAATACCAGCACTGACAGTTTCTACTTAAAATAAATAGATATAATACATATATGAATGTATAGTTTATCAACGTATCCATGAGCTCTGCAACAGCTCTGTTTTACTCTAATGACAAATATTAATTTCTGTTTTTAAAAATAACATCAAGCTTTAAGCCAACTAAAAGATTGACGAAGAATACTAAACGTATTATGAAAAGGAGTTACTTTAAAACATATTTATCTCATTTTCGAGCCAATACCAATTTGGGGCACAGTACAATTTTGAACTAAAGAGAAAATGATAAAAAAAATTACATCATATTCTAAAATAATATAAAAATGGACAAGCCAATAGTGGACAGATGTTGAGATGATGCCTAATAGGCAATGAATAGTTTCTTTGTGATGAAGTAATGTTTTGGTGAAACTTCTGTAAACTATCATCACTAAATGCTGGCTGGTTAAAACTGATTGAATGAAGAAGTCATTCCGAATGAAGGCCAAACTTTCTATAGAAAAAATGAGATCTGATTTTGTCATATAAACTCTTTATTAGTATTAACAATGTTTCCTTTGCGCCTTTCTAAAACTCACAATCTTCTAAAATTTCACAAAGATTTGACAACATCTTCAAATTAGAGCAAAATTATATTTCAAGCTTTCCATACAGAAGATTGCTAACCAGGAATTAAAAACGCATTCATCAAGTCCCCATTATGTGCAAGGCATTCTGCTGAGGAAACAGCAATACAGAAATAAATCACTTTCCTAATACATTACTGCATCCAGTAGAATTCAGTGTAGTCTTATGGCTTGTACAATTGATTCTGGCATTTTTTCTTTTAAAGTCAAGATTTCAGTATGCTGAAGAAGCAGAAGAGAGCCCCAGTTTCATATCAGAAGAGGGCAATGTATGCGTGTTAGCCTCACAAAGAAGACTGGCAGCTCTCAGAGAGGAAAGTATTGCCCATATGAGGAAGCAATCTGAAGAACTAGTCTTTGAAATTAGGGACCCCCAAGCCCCATTTTTTAAATGTCCTCACTGTGACATACACAAATGAAGTGCAGAAAATTCTGGCCAATAGGCTTAAAAAGGAACAATGGAAAAAGAAGTTTTTATTTAAAAGAGGAACAGTCGGCCGGGCGCGGTGGCTCAAGCCTGTAATCCCAACACTTTGGGAGGCCAGGCGGGTGGATCACGAGGTCAACAGATCGAGACCATCCTGGTCAACATGGTGAAACCCCGTCTCTACTAAAAATACAAAAAATTAGCTGGGCATGGTGGCGCGTGCCTGTAATCCCAGCTACTCAGGAGGCTGAGGCAGGAGAATTGCTTGAACCCAGGAGGCGGAGGTTGCGGTGAGCCGAGATCGCGCCATTGCACTCCAGCCTGGGTAACAAGAGCGAAACTCCGCCTCAAAAAAAAAAAAAAAAAAAAAGAGGAACAGTCAAGAACAGGAGATATATTTCCCAAATCTGTTGGCAGCATGCATGCTAGTACATTTTCAAACAAAACATTTAGTGATTGCCTATTCTGTGCAAACAGTTTTTTGAGAAGAATAAATTATCATATTAAAAATAACTACTGTTACATGGAAGAAATCATTTAAAACTGTTAAACTTGGAGCTACACTGGTTGAAATGGTGAAGAGGGTGAGAAGAACTAGTGACAAAGTTTCCCCTGGCCCTTGAGATTGCTCAACTCCAGTTTGAAAATCATAGTACCAGGTGACCAAAAAATGTTTCCAGAATATTTTCATTACCACTCATGTAATTACTTAGATTTATTCTCTATTTAAGCACAGAAGTTCAATGTATGACAGGCTTCATAAGTACTATTCTATAAGCTAAAAAAAATCATGAATTAAATTAGTATATACTTGAAACAACCTAAATCCCTTTTTCAAAAAATCATTTATTGGGGAAAATAAAAGTAATACTACAATAAAGCAAAGGGCATAATATATCCCCTGTTTATTGAAATTCCACTAAAAAATGCTTCAACAGGTAGCATCAACCTTTCTGAAATTAGTTGAATTTCTGCCTTAAATTCTGTACCTACTTGGTATTCCTCAAAACCAAGTTTATTCTGAGTTGGAAGTGTCCACAATTTAGTAATAAATGGGAAAATTCAGAATAATCCATCATTCTTAATGACACTTCATGGTAGGAAGAGTTCTTAATACAAAAGTTTAATCACAGATCATAATCAGGAGGAAATGTGTACAAACATTTCTGACTTTCAATAACAAGTTTTGAAAAATCAAAGCAAAATTCTGCCTTTTTACACATTACACATGTATTTCCTCACTTCATATGCAGTTTGATTCTATACACTAACAAAACTAAGCTATCATATGCAACAGCTAAAAAGCTTATGGTATGAACAAGAACTCTTGAACATACAATGGAACTGAATTTATTCTGAAGAAAGAGAGAAAGGCACAGACTCACAGTTTTGCAGACATGCTGATAAAAGTAATGTAACTAGAAAAAAATAATTTCTCAATGAGATAGTAGAGGATAACAAAAGAACATACATCACATGGCTCATAATTTCTCAAAAATGTAAAATTCTGTTTTGCTAGTTGATTTATGACTACTAATTCTGGAACTAGAAGCATATTTACCAACTCCACATGAAAATGAAATTTATGACACATTTTAAAGTAGTACTATATCAGTGATGGCCTGTATCCGTGATTGTTTTATTGTTTTATCTCTACATTTAATTTCAAATTGGTGGCACCAAACTTCTCTTCATATATATTTTAATCTTAAAATTAGAAATTCATACGATCAATTGCATTTGAATGTAAGTTAGTTAAATAAAAATAAATATGGGATTTTAAAAAAAATAAGTTTTATTCCAATCTGATCAATTAACTACATCATGTGGCTACTAAGTGCAGGTTCTGTTGGCTGTCTAGTGATGCAAAGCATGGAGGCAGAAATCTACGGAGAAACCTCAGTCATCATACCCATACATCTAATTCAATAATAACAGTAATAATAATAATTTAAGGATCCTTTCGTTTCAAATTGTAGAATGGGAAATATGATGAACCTTCCTGCCTTAAGGATCAGGCATTCAGGCATTATTCTTTAAATTTAAAGGACTGTCTGATTGGGGAAGATGAATAGATACTCAGAAATCTTTCTGCTTAGTGTCTGTCCCTAGTAACATTCAATGGCTTACTGTAGAGCATGAGGAGGGAGTACTTTCAAGAAAATCAGCAGGAGCTCTGTAAACTTGCTCTGTTTTCCTATGGATGATAGCCAGTACCCATTTTTCCAAACTTGTAAGGATCCAAGCCTTCCTGGA
Source organism: Saguinus oedipus (assembly GCA_031835075.1). NCBI lineage: Eukaryota > Metazoa > Chordata > Mammalia > Primates > Cebidae > Saguinus > Saguinus oedipus. The sequence goes on along the minus strand of CM063171.1, from coordinate 150,139,062 downwards.
GGCCAGCTCTGGGGACAAAGGTGCTCCTCCAAAGCTTGTTATAGATAGGAACATTTGGACTGAATGAGAAATGCAGTAAACAAAAGCAAAAACTACCAACTCTGAAGCACTGACTATACAACACATACTTCCTTCCTAGTCTTTCACTCCTTACAAAGACCAAACTGGATTCTTTTTGTTGTACACAAGAAATGAAGTCATTAAAATTGATTTTTTTTTTAAAAAAAATCAGCATTAAGGAACACAGCTTTGAAAAGATTACCTAAGAGAAGTAGGATGAAGTTTTGATTTTTATACTTGGAAAGATGAAATGACAGCAATTGTAAAGCCAATCCAAAATCTACGGTTTCTCATTTTCTTTGAATTGATATGATCTAAGAAGAAGAAAAGGCTTCAAATATCTCATCTTGTTGGGAGAAAGAAAGAAAACACTGACTTTAAGTAGAGATAAACACAACCAAGTTACTTTGGCATCCAACTGGCTCTAAAGTGCATGAATTGCAGCACTTTAAATAAAAATTCACTTTCTTTGTACTCCTTCAAGAACTGTCCTACACAAGATAAATCTTAATATAAATTATTCCTTCATTATGTGAAAGGTACATTTTTAAGAAATGACAGACTCAATTTTATAGAAACTTACTGTATACAAATTTCATTGAAGTTAGTAGATCCATACATAAAAAACTGACCACAGTTACTTACTACAAAATAAATATAATGTAGTAAGTAATTATAAATTCAAAATGTGTGTTGAGATTTTGCATTAAGTTTAGGGCCCAAATGAAGCACTTTTAATTGTTTTTGCAGAATTTTAATCAGTTTTTATTGTCCTTAACCTTGTAAAAAAATAATAACCGTTATTTGTTTTCATTTCTGAAATGAGCCTTTGTGCTTCTTTATATAATATGAATCTACTTTATATGATGATATGAATGTCAAGTAAAATGACAACATTTGAAATGAATTTATTATTATAGTCCAAATATACTATTAGTATATTTAAAAGTGGGCATATATATTGAATCATGCATGGCGTATACTTCATATAAAATTCCATTTGTGCTATTTGGCTGCTTAAGTCACCACAAATCTCTCTAGGAATGAACATTAGAATGCAGGAATTTCGGATGCGTGATGCTTTTCCAAAGCTTCTTATAGATAGGAGCATTGAGGTTGAATGAGAAATAGAGTAAACAAAAGCAACAACTACCAACTCTGATTTAATATTCCATCTGTGAATTTGGAAAATAGAGTCATTTGTGTAAGGGTATGATATCCATTCACAAACTCATTTGAAACTCTTTTAAACTTACATTTTCAACCCATTTTTCCTCTTGTAATATTGGTGTAATTTCAACCCATAACACATGTGTTAATATGATATACATAATAGAATACTGAATATTGTATTACTTTCCCTAAATATATTTCTCTCAACTACAAGTATTAGCCATTGCTTTAATATATTGAAAAATTCCAAACAAATACAGTTTCAGTAATGATTTACATCATTTAATAAACTTCAATAAAAATGTCTTTTATATTTTCTTCCATAGACTTAAGAGTCCTAATTTTCGTATTTTTAGTATACTCTTCTAAACCTCACTGGATAATTTAATAATTTTTTAGAATGTTTTCTAATTGTAGTAACCAAAACTAAATACAACATTCCCAATGCATAGATTCATTATTTCTTAATTAACAATTTATTTTAGTTTTTCATCTTCCTGATTTGTTTGGACTTTTGGAAAATAACTTCTATTTTCAGGAAATTAACTACAGAGAACTCTTAGATTTCTCCAGCTTTAGCATCATAAAATATGCCTGCAGTTTTCTGTAACATTTGATAACTATAATATAAATTATCCTAAATTTAATTTCAAAATAAATTCAGCACATCCTTTTAGGAAAAAGATGTTGGCTTTGATCACAAGTAAACATTATAGGATTATCGACATTATTATGGCTATTATCCATGTAGACAGCCTTATATGCCTATCTTGGATGATTGCTCCAAGTTGGAAAATTTACTTAATCTGAACATATTTTCCAGAATCATTAATTTATGTATTCATACTGTAAAAAGAAGAACTATTCTATTGTATGACCTCTACTGATTGTACCTAGAGTGGAGAAAAATCAGTTTTCTTGGATGGAAAAAGAGGGGCAGATCTGGAAAATTAATTTTCTCCACTCTAATCCTGAATGTTGATTCACTTCCTCATTAAAGCATTAATTATTGATTGCTCTATCAGGCTTCAGGATCAGCACTGGTGATACACTGATGAGCAGGACACATGAGATCAGAAAGGATCCTTCAGCTTTCTAAGTGTACACCCTAGATAAAAAACTTCATTGTTCTTCATATTGTAGATGTGGGCACCTTGCTATTTTGTTTTGTTCTCTAAACTCTAAAGTTGTATATTAATTTGGCATTTTATATATCAAAGAATATGTTCTTATTTATCTGATAAATATTATTTCCATAAATTTCTTGGTACACAAATGAAACACTATGTTAGGTGTTTTGGTATGTTAACTAATTAGCACACACAACAACTAAACAAAGTAAATATTAACATCGTTGCTTTATGGATAAAGAAATAGAGGTTCAGAAATAATGTGCAACTTTTTCAGTATCATGAGCTAGTTCAGGGACTGAGTGATGTGGAATTTGAACTCTGGGCCTTCTGATCCTAAGCTTCATGATTTTTTCTTCATTTAAATTATTTTGTAATGTTTTTCAACTCCAGACATCCCAAATAATAGATAGAGGGTATTAAGCATCAGTATGATTATTATGATAAAGTGCTAACTCTTAACACTGATAAATCCAATTAAACTGGCTAAATGAATTAGTAATATATTCAAAACAAAAGTAATTAATTTTCAGTCATATAACTCATAGGCCTATTACAAAGTCTTGAGTCTTTTTAAAATTTTAGAAACTATGTACTAAAATCATCTTAGTATTTTATGTAATCTGTATTAATTTTTTAAATAAATGTAATTTTTATTGTAGTCTGATGAAAGACGGACTCAAACCCCAATGGAAATATAACACAGTGAGCATACTTACAAATTGTAATATATTAGTAATTTTTATTTATTATTTATATTTATGCTTTATATTTTAAATATAATATTTAAATTATATATCAAATATGTATTCAAAAGTACATGTTAATTTTTCTTTTTTAAATAAATGTTTTTGGTTAAGTGCTAGCAGCCATCTCTTCTAAGGTCAATACACTGAAGAGGTACTGGAAAAAGAGGGGCAGTTCTAGAAAAATATTTTTCCGCTGGATGTACTACTGACATTTAGTTTTACTTCTAAAACATCTGTAAATGATAATATATGGATTTTTCTTATCTTCTTTCTTTTGTTAATACCATTAGTTGATTGGTCTTTTTATCTATATTTGTGTATTTCTCTATATAAATTTGTGAATAGGTTATGTGATTGAAATACATAGAATATATGCTATTTATTATATATTATGATAATATATAATTTATATCATATGATTGGTAATGTATATCTATGGTTTGGAAAAAATGGCTATTACTATTAGTATTCTTATATATGCCCTGACTAGCACTGAGCCTACCTCTCAGGCTCATGCTTTCGTATGGCATTTGCAATTAATGGCTCACACCTTATTTCTTTCAAGAAGTGTAAATGCTCCCACTCCTAGAGTCACTGAATTATATCTTAAATATTTCTCTTACCACAATATAGCCCTTATTTAAAGGAAAGGGTAACACTTTCATGAAGCTCTAAAGAAGAAAAGTGAGTCAGCTTCAAGACACAAGGGCTACTGTTCCTATTCACAGCTTTGTTTTAAATCTTCCCTTGTTTTTCCTCAACAAACCATGGCACAATGCTGCTGCATGTTCCCCTCCCAAATTGAGGCTGTCAATACCAGGTTGTTTGGCCTCTGAATATGCGAGCAGGCCAGAGTCAGTCTTCCCATGAAAATTAAGTCAATGACCTGCCTCCTTGAATTCTTGTGAACCAAAAGACAACCATAATTTTTCATCCTTTCCATTCTCACGTGTTGTAAATGTTCACTCAAGTCGCAATGCAATACAAAATGCATTAATTCCTCCAAAGTGGGTTCACCGTGCATGATTTAATTACAGCCACTGAACATACGTTTTCTTTACTTTTTCAAAAAAAATAATTCAAGGCTCTATCTCTAAGAAATTTTTGATTCAATTGTTTGCATTACCCTTATTATCTAGTCATGTGGAAGAAAATGAGGTTTTGTACTCATTGGTTTGTCAAAAAAAAAAAGTATAGCCATAAAAGTTTTAATCTGCAAGTTTTTTTTATTCTCAAAGACTCAAGTTTAGTTAACTGACAACTTCTCTATTTTCCAAAGCTTACTGTCCCCCAACTTGAAAAAAAAAGGAAAACAGTGCTACTGCTTTTATTTTTAATCCCTCACATTTTGCAGTCCCTGTTGAAGTCAGATATACAAAATTACACACAGCTATCCAAGATTTGCATTTAAAAGATTGTGTACAAGCTTCAATACAGGTTGCTCTCCCGTGACCATAGAAACATTAGAAAAGTTGGAAAATTCAGTGCACTGAACTTCCAATGACTTTATTAAAGTGTCACTAATCAGAGTTAAAAGACACAAGGTTTTAGTGTTTGGGCTAACAAAGTGAATAATTCTCAAAGTCTAATGACCTACTAAGAGCAGTACTTAAAATTATAAAAAAAAAAAAAAAAAAGAGGGAGAGAACTTGTTGAAAGCAAATTAAATGAGAAAACCTTCATTGCCTTCTCCAAAAGATTGATCTCATACAGATAACAATAGCTCAACTGAACTGTGACACTGAATACAGTGCTCTTTGGCTAGGCAGCTGGGAAAAATCTACCTGGTTAACATTTACAGCACTATATGTATATGTGATTAAAATATAAACAGCTAGATCATTTTAAGGGCAAATCTGTATTCCATTCATCGCTAATAAGGTAAGTTGTATAAACCGCAACCTTTAAAACTCTAAGTACATTCTAACTGAATCAAAAGCCAAAAGAAAATTTCAACATGCAAATTCAAATCAAAGTGCATAAATAATGCATGCCAGAGTAGTAATTTGAAAGATGAAAAGTCCTTAAGTGCTACTAAAAGTAATCATTAATATTAACTATATTTAAATTGTAGTAATAACATCAACAAAATTACAGGAAAAAAAGAGAAAATAATATATATTATCATCACCACTTTTTGTGTTTTTTTGTTTTTTCTTCTGGTAGTTTTGGAGTCCTTAGTCATTCCTCTTTGGCCTTAAGCAAAAGTTAACAAGGAAAGAAATCTGAAGAACACTAGTGTCATTTCAGAGTCACCAAATCAAAAACACAGAAAAGGCAATCTTAGCACCTTAATTCTCCAATAGTTTTCCTTTGCAGAGAATCTTTTCAGTGTCAATTCCCATATGAAAAATTACATTGCAATGATTAAGTTGGAGGATGATCTGCTCCATTTACTTTTCCTCCAGGAGGCACCTGGATATTCATCCATTCACCAGTTTTAAACAATTGTTGACCATCTACAATGTGTAAATGAAAGCATCAGCTACTATGGGAATTTAAATAAAGAATGGCCTTTGGTTCTACTAGCAGTTCAAACTATGACCAAATTACACATGGACCTTCTAAATTAGGTAAAAGACAGAAATAATCTGCAGATAACAACCAGTACAGTACCAAAGAAAGCAAAACTCATTCATTCACAAATTCATTTCAGTATATTCATTCTTTTAGCATTTATTGATTATTGTTACGTGCCAGGCACCACTGTAAAACATGGAAGACCCAGGGATGAGTGAGAAATACACCAGGCACAAAGAGATCAGTCATGGTGGTTTCCAGGAAAGTTAGAAATACAAGTAACTTATCAATGGGGTAAGCATTACAATTGTGGTGTGAATAAAAACAGTGGATGTTAGAAAAGACTAATTAACTCTACCTGGAAGGCAACCAAAGATTCTTCATCAGTGTGCTCTTCACCAAAACAGTGAATGATGAAAAGGAATCTTCCACATGGGAAAGGGGAATAATGCTCATTGGCATCACAGATATTATTTGGTTTTGAAAATATCTCATGTTTTCTCTGTTTTTATTTACATTTAGCAATTCATGTAAATATAAGATCAAACTTCAGTACCCAAAGAAGCAAGAGTGTTGATTAAATATTCCAATTCGGAAAACTGGTGTTTGGGGTATGCTGAAGTATTTTCTGGTCTATAAAAACTCTGGCTGTAAAGGATAATCTCCACATCAGTAAACTCAGAAGGAAAAGTGAATTAAAATGAAACCAGGTCTCCTAGACTATGTTCATACTGTTTGTTTGATTACTATGAAACTGGAATAATTCACCTAATAAATTTGTTTCTCAATTTACTTGCAGAAAAGGGGAATCAAGAGTATAATAAAGAATGTATTAAACGAATAAATGTATAAAGGAGATAATCTTATTCAAAATCCACATGCAATCTCTCTTGGATATGCTCTGGAAAAATTAACAGCATTGCTCAACATTCATCAGCAACATTTTGCACTCTAGTAATTGAGGTATGAGTGGTTGCCACAACTTCAAAAATGTAAATTACTTAACCTAGCAAGAAAGTCTTTCTCTCCTAATACACTCCTCCTGCTCAATTTCTTTAACTCACATCACATACCCAATCTTTATCAAATCATCTATTAGAACATAATATGATCCAGAGACCAACTCAATTACTGTTCTTCACCCTCTTTTTGCACAGGCCTGGATTAAATACACTTTTGGAAATACCTCATGCTTTATCTCTTTTTATTTATATTTAACAATTCATGTAAATCTATAATCACACTTTTTTTAGAATGTCCTTTCAAATTAACCTACCTAATAATATGCTTAACTAATTTACTTTGTATCCTCTTTCACAATTTCTATCGCATTTCTTTATTCTGTATATATAGTGTGGCTTCTCAAAATTTCTCTCAGAGCTGGGTCAATATGTATTTTTAACTTATATTCTTGAGCAGTAAAATTTTTCATATAGTAAGTAGTCAATATTCAAACTCAAAGAGTTTTAAAAATATGCTTGAGTCTAAGATAAATAAAATTATTAAGTGCTATTAAAACTACATTGAGAGATGAAATTTAAGTTTCTTCACTTTTTTTCTTCTTACCAAATGGACTTGTAAATCATATGGAAATTCTTGACTGATTTAGGGGCCAAAACAGAAGATTAAGTGGTTGGCAGCATGCACAGGAGGTGTAGTGGGAGGATCCCGTGGACTTGGTGCTATGAATTCCAACCCTGGATGCTGCCCCAAGAACTGAAGCTGCTTAATTCATCACTGTTTTACAATACCAGATATATGGTTAAATGTAACTAGGTTAAAACACTGAATTGATTCTGGAAATATCGTTTTCTCTGTCTGAAGGAGAATAAGCTATCATCATGAACAAGAGCAGATTCAGAGAATTCAACGGCATACCTCAGTTTTCATTCAAAAAAAAATTAAGACCTTATAAAAACCACTATTTTGGAAACCCCACAGAATATGATTTTAAAAGTGCAAATGATTGATTACTTAAAATATACGCAGCTTCTAAATTAAATCACATCAAAATTGTGCAGAACTTTTGCTATATAGTTATTAAAACACTTAAAAAAACTAATATTAGCCAATATAGTTAATTATAACCCAATTTATAATTTCAAGATTATATTGCATTGATTTATTTGCATTGGAATATTTTCTCCAAAGAACTGTACATCAGATGGAATATTTATCTATTTGAAAACTTGATTTAATGCAATAACTAAAAAATAAAGTAGCAGGGGAATTGAATGAACCGAAACTTTATACCTAGAATTTTATATCTCGTTTTAATATTCTTAGCTATGGAGTAATATAAAATTGTTTCATTCTTGACTGTATCATTATTGTAATAAAAACTAAAACTCAAATGTATATGATGACATCTATAAAATTTTTAAGTTAATAGTTAAGTTTATAACGTGCTGAGTGTTCTAATGTAAATATATCTAAATTTAAATTATATTTAACATGAAATATGTGTGTATAGGGAAAGTTTAGCTGAAGCTTAATCAGTTTAAGTTTGCCATATACTAATAAAAAACTATTTCTCTCATCTTCTTTCTAAATGTGTCGTAAACGTAAAATTAAGTAAGTAAAAACTATCCTGTTAAATGTAATTGCTGAAAAGTCAATGAAGGGATTCTGAACAAAATCAATTCAGTTTCATATTTTATACCATAAAAGCTTTCTAATCTCTTAAACTATGCTTTGAAATGATTTGTGCTGGATAAAAAATTTACTTTCAAAATAATCTTTATTTAAACTACTTCATATTGATAAGAAGATCTGTTGGATGCTTTAAGTTTATCAACACCAATCACCATGCTGAAATTTTAGAAATGTATTGATCAAACGTTAAAATTATTTTACAGGACTCTTTAATATGTTTGATAAAAATCACATACATAATAGAGGGATAATCAGAAACTTACTTATTATTCAACCAACATTCAATAATGCCAAGCTAATTTTTTGCTTTGGGAAAATTTATATTTTATAACATTTGATGTTATTTTAAATGAAATACTTTGGACTAATATCCTGTCACCTTTCTTCACAGGTCCTCAAAGATTGATTTTTGTTAACTATATGTATACATTTTATAAAATGAAGAAATGAAAGGACATTTAGGAAATCATTTATCTTTTGTATATGATGAAAAGCCACACATAGTCTCAATAAATCAATGTCTTTGGAAGACACAAAAGAATTCTGGTTTAATTCAAAATCCTTTATTTAAAATGCCAAAATGTCTTTATATTATGCAGAAGTGCTCCAGATGGCTAGGCACATGTTTCAATTATGCTAAATTACAATTTTTTTTCTCTTGTTTTCTTATTCTGTTAGATATAGAATGTTACATTTATAGCTGCTGATTGTATCTTGATTGGTGTAGGTAAAAATATTCTTATTTATAAATGTAAGTAATTTTTAGATAAGGAAGAATATGCATAAATTAAAATACATTGTGCAATATAGTAGTCAGAACTTTAAAAAGATATTGAGCATATGATTAATCCTAAAAATTAAAAAATTAAAGAATTCTATTTATCATTAATCATTTTTATTACAAATGGACATTACTATATCCCTCATGATTTCACTACCATGAAGACTTCAGAAGTAAGAAACACTTCAGGTCTCTATACTAACAGTAATTCTACAGTTATAGAAGCATAATGCAAAAACTACCAAATCTCTAATATTGGTATAAATTCCCATATAACCACAGCCTCAGGCCACCTCTTTTAAAAACACCTCTTAATTCTGTACTAAGCAAAAGATCTTTACTTTAGTTCATTTTAAATATGCTTTCCTAGGGATAGCTCATAGAGCCATTCCTTGTTCTTGAAACACTACAGAGTTCTTTCACATTTTTCATTTGTTTCTTGCATATCTTTCAGAACTATTGCTTTTCCTAAGAAAGTTTAATCAGTTAAAGTTTGCCTTATGCTAATAAACAAATTATTGCTCTCATCTTCTTTCTAAATGTATAATAAATATTAAATAAATAAATAAAACCTGTTCTGTTAAAGGTAATTGCTTAAAAGTCAGAGAAAGGACTCTAAAAGCTACATAGTAACACATAACACATTTATACAAACTTAACAAACAGAACAGTGTACATTTTTACTTAAGTTATAGTTTATTATCTCAATGATTGCTTTCAATAGCCTGTCAACTAATGCCAAAATATTGGAATGTTTTTGAGTAGCAATCACCCAGCACTTTGGGAGGCCAAGGTGGGTGGATCACGAGGTCAAGAGATTGAGACCATCCTGGTCAATATGGCGAAACCCCGTCTCTACTAAAAATGCAAAAAAATAAAATTAGCTGGGCATGGTGGCGCTTGCCTGTAATCCCAGCTACTCAGGAGGCTGAGGCAGGAGAATTGCCTGAACCCAGGAGGCGGAGGTTGAGGTGAGCCGAGATAGCGCCATTGCACTCCAGCCTGGGTAACAAGAGCGAAACCCATCTCAAAAAAAAAAAAAAAGAAAGAAAGAAAGAAAGAAAGAAAAGATAACTATCCTTTAGTGAGCCACGTGTTGATCATCCTACCACTACCACTGTTACTGTGCTGTTACTAAATACTGTTATTGCTAATACTACTACTGCTTCTACTGCTACCATTGCTACCACAACTGCTACACTGCTACTACTTCAGAGAACTAGTGAAACTGGAAAACTTTAGAGAAGAGCTTCTAAGTTGCAAATGTGGAATTAAATTCTTATATAGCATCTAACCTATTAAAAGGAGTTGTTTCTTACAATGTGTTCTATGGGATATTTCCATCCTAATCACTTGAGGGACTTGTTAAAATGGTATGTTCCAAGGACTTTCATGAAATCTTCTGAAAAGTAATATGTATTTTAAATAAGTATCCACATAAGAAATTCTTGTGTATGTCGTTTTGAGAATTAATCAAACTAAAATATATCAACATATAAAATATATTCTGAATTTAAAATTTTGCTTAAGTTGAATATCTACAAAATAGAAACAATGAAAGCCCTTGAAAATATGTTGAAGATTCATTTTCTGAAATGCATGTATTTTCTATGTCAGTGATTTTAAAGAATATTTTCTACATTTGTTTGCTTAAAATCCTGCTTCTATATTCAAACCATTTTTCTTCATTATTCATTTCCAAAAGGACTTAAAGTAAGATTTTTTAATCTGTCTATGTTATATATACATATAAAATTATACAATTGTATTATAGATGTACAATAAAATATTATTTAAAAATTTTACAAACCTATATCTTTATCAGAAACTACTAAACTATTAAATTATTATATATGACCAGGTCAGGATGTGCTACTGCTAAGAATGAATTTTGCTTAGGCTGAAATCTTGACTCCAGGTCTTCTTAATTGTATGATCCAAGGGGAGTTAATCTTCCCTGAGCCTCCATTTTCTCAACTGTGAAATGGTAATAACAATAACTATTTCAAGCATTATTTTGAGGTTTGAATTAAATAGCGTCAATAGCCATTTGTTTTTTAAAAATGTTAGTTTTTGTTGTTTTACAGGAAGTTGCTGTTAATGTTTGAGAATTATTAGTAATGATGTTATTATTGTTTAATAACTATTACCATAGAAATGATGCTGGAGAGAGATGAATAATTACATTTCCTGACCAGGATATAAAAATATGTTATCAAATACAAATATTCATCAGGGCATCTTAGGGCATAGGAAGTTCTTAAGGACAGAGATGGTAACAGCACAGAATGGACCTGTATTCAAACAGGAAGGAAAGGGAAAGCACATTAGGACTGATAAGCAGCCTCCGACCAAGGTACACTAGAGTCGCTTGGATGAGGCCCAAGGTACACAAGCTTTAAGTCAAATACCATTTAATTACATAGGAATGTAATATTTCATAGTATTTTAAAAACAGAAAAAGAATAAAAGTGAGTATCATTTTCCTGATATTTTTTCTGCCTGTGGATTTAAAAAACTGATTTTATTTTTTAGTAAAGTATGTAGACAAAGCCTTATGAAATACAAAAACCAAAAGCTCAAGCAGGATAAATAATCTTGATTGTGTTGAGATTACAGAAACCAGTTACTGTAATCAGCTGGTGAAACTTTTTTTAACATAGCAATCTTTTTCTTTTTTAATTGTACTTTAGGTTCTGGGGTACATGTGCAGATCATGCAGGATTGTTGCATAGGTACATACATGGCAATGTAGTTTGCTGCCCCCATTCCCCCCGTCACCTATATCTGGTATTTCTCCCCATGTTATCCGTCCCCAATCTCCCCACCCCCACCACTGTCCCTTCCCTGGGTCCCCGCAACAGACCTCAGGGTGTGATGCTCCCCTCCCAGTGTCCATGTGTTCTCATTGTTCAACACCCACCTATGAGTGAGAACATGCAGTGTTTGATTTTCTGTTCTTGTGTCAGTTTGCTGAGAATGATGGTTTCCAGATTCATCCCTGTCCCTACAAAGGACACAAACTCATCGTTTCTTATGGCTGCATAGTATTCCATGGTATATATGTGCCATATTTTCCTTGTCCAGTCTATCATCGATGGACATTTGGGCTGGTTCCAGGTCTTTGCTATTGTAACCAGTGCCACAGTAAACATATGTGTGCATTGTCTACAATGGAATGATTTATAATCCTTTGGGTATATACCCAGTAATGAGATTTCTATCACAGCAATCTTTCAGATTTTTTGATAATAGTTTATGTGATGTGTGTCTTCCAATTAGATTGTTACTTTGCTGAGGACATGGATAAAAGCTTTAAATAAAAGCTATCCTGTTAAAGGTACCTGCTTACCTCTGAACCATGCATATTTGAACTATGTGTATCTGACCTGAACTATGCATATTTGAATCCCCATTAAGAAACACTGTAGGGGGAAGTAGGGGAGGGGCAGTGCAGGGTGGGGAGTTGGGTAGAGAGAACATGGGGAGAAATACCAGATATAGGTAAAGGGGAGGAAGGCAGCAAATCACACTGCCGCGTGTGTACCTATGCAACAATCTTGCATGTTCTTCACATGTACCCCCAAACCTAAAATGCAATTAAAAAAAAAGAAGCACTGTAATTGAATACTAAAATAATAGCTGAGGATGGGAAGGTAGTAAAAAGGCAAATTATCCACAATAAAAAATAAGAACAAGGTTCCAGTTAATATTTATCCCTTCTAATCCTGAAGTCCTTAGTTATTGTCTAAATAACAATATGCAGAACCAAGATTTTAGCAACATAAACATATAACCAAGGCAAATGGCAAAGAAAAAGGCTAATGTCCCTTCTGTTTCCACATCCATCTTGCATTTCAGAACAAACCCAGAAATCCTAAGGAGGTTTAATTCTCCACTGCAACACCCCGAGAAAACCCTCAAACTTGTCTTCATCTAAGAGCAGGGATGAAAAGATGAGATGTCATTTACATAGTTCTCAATGTTATATGCTGGCAATCTTGTCTGATCAATGACAAAATGAGCATCTATGCAAATGAAGAAAATGGGAGATAAATTAACGGATACTTATTTTGGATGAGTATCATGGGTGTATATTTAAGTATTATTTCTCAAAGCTGCCCTGTGAAATATATTTCACAAAAGAGACGACTGATAGTGGAAGACCGTTTCCCTAAGTCATGATTATACAAGTCACGTGTGTTTAAATCGAAAGTCCTTACTCATCCCATGTATTACATAGACTCTCTAAAAGAGTTTTATTTTTCTTCCCGGATACCCTAGATTTGAATTTAAGTGTCTTTTTATGCTCACCTACTCTTGTAAGGAAATTTTTATATGTAATAACACTAATCCTTAGAGCAACTTCCATATAATCATATATTGATATATGTATATAAGTGTTTTAACATATGATGTACTTGGAGTATCAGCTCCATCTTACCCTTTCTTCTATTATTAAATCTACACTAATTATTGACTTGTAGTAAAATATTCTATATGTTCCTTGTCTCAGAGCCATTATTAAAAGCAAAAGTTGATTCATTTATTTTTATTTATTTATTTTTTTCTGAGACAGAGTTTCGCTCTTGTTACCCAGCCTGGAGTGCAATGGCGCTATCTCGGCTCACCGCAATCTCCGCCTCCTGGGTTCAGGCAATTCTCCTGCCTCAGCCTCCTGAGTAGCAGGCACGCGCCACCATGCCCAGCTAATTTTTTGTATTTTTAGTAGAGACAGGGTTTTACCCTGTTGACCAGGATGGTCTCGAGCTCTTGACCTCGTGATCCACCCGCCTCGGCCTCCCAAAGTGCTGGGATTCCAGGCTTGAGCCACCGCACCCGGCCTGATTCATTTATTTTTAAGTATTTAATTAGGAGACAAGTTTAGGTATATCGATAGAAATGTTCCTTTCAAAGTTAGTTTAACATCTTATTTGTTTACTTAATTATAAGTTCAACCCTTAAAAAATGAATTTTCTGTGTTTCCTAAGTCTGCTTTTCCTTTTAATGTGATTAATTAATGGTTAATTTAATATGATTCATTGATGAACTTTGAGGTACGGTTATTACCTCCTTCAAAAGATATTGTTTGCTTATATTTTCTAGTTTAAAACATTCACTATAATTCAAACAAAAAAGAAAGTTCTAGTTATAATATAGATTAGCATTCAAATACTTTTTATTTATATTTATAGCCTTTGCTTTTAATCTCCTTTCTATGAAATTAACAGGCAACGATTTATAACAATTAAAGACCAGTAAAGTGTGCTGGAAAGAAACAAAGACTTGGAACCAAATGTACTTAAATAGAGCTCTACCACAAAACAATATACTGAAAATTTCATGGTCCTTGATACTCCATCTACCAAATGGAAATATCATTTTTTACCTTATAGAATTGTTGCGATAATTAAATGATATATTTGTAATGCATCTAGTAATAGTACATGACATTTAAGTTGAAAACCAACAAAAATGAGTTCCCGCCTATCACTCTAGTTCTGCCTAAAAGTATTTGTTTTCATAGTTATAGTACAATTAAATTTGTTCTAACATAATTGTCTTAACATCAGAATAAATACATTAAAAAAGCGGTACCTTGTTTCATTTCCTCTATTAAAATGCAACTAAGGCCCCTTACTCAAAAAAGCACAACCAGCATGGAGGGTTTCAAAGTAATTTTTCTAGTTCCAGAAATAGAGATCACAAAATTACGTTGCTTACCTTGTTCAATTACGTTGTTCAATGATCAGACATTGAATATTTAAATATTCATCATTACTGTTTCAAATATGATATTAAAATGAAAGAAAGGTCTTTTAGAGCAAAACTATGTTCTGAAGTCTCACTTCTGGAATAGTCATTAATAATACACTTACTCTAACTTTTAACAAAGGTTATATTTTTATTGGTTTCCCTAGGCAGGTAGATTATATTTAGAATATAACTTCAGTATTTGACACTTATCAAAACATAGTGTATAAATTGGAAAATGCTACTCTAGCTTTGCATTATATTAAAATTTAAAATTCTGTAATTTACTTAAAATAAATATACATAAAATCAATGTTTTAAAAATTACAACTGCTTCCCTTTGTTAGCTAATTACCCTTCTGTGCTCGTTATGTCTTTCAGCTTACTAGTGACTCATTTAAAAATGATTTTTCTACCTGATACAGTATAATGAAGAAAATTACCATGAAGTTATTTTTAAGGTACTTCCTTAATAATTTCCTTACAACCAAGAAACAGAATTTGTAAGATTGGTTTTGATTTCCAACTATGTGATATCATTAAAAATGTCATCACAATTTTTGTATGAACAGTAGCTATTTACATGACCAGGAGTTGTTTACATTTTTTTAATCATTGCCTTCTGGACCACACAAGGAGTAAATAGCTGAATGTAGCATCAACAAAAGTAAACCAAACAGTCTTTTAGGAAAATATGCAGTGCTGTGCATACTGCACATTTTCCTCACAACACTTATTAAGGGATTGGAATTCTCTTTTATTAACAGATATAGGTACTGTGATTCAGAGGAGTTTTGCTTCTGCCTGAAGGTCACACAGCATGGGAAGGTTAAGCCAGTATTTGAACAAAACTATTCTGACTTTCAAATATATATTTATTTTAGTATTTCACTGTGAAAAACACAGATGTATTCAGTATTACGAATAATAAATAGAACTCCTCCAGAAAAAAATGAAATACACATGAAATCCTTTAATGAAGGTTTGAAAAACTGACTTTAGGAAACATTGAAGCTATACAAAAATGTAAATTATAGTTTTATTTCTTCAAATGTTTACTCTACGTATTATAAATTATGTTACTAACTAATAGAATACATTTACTTAGGCCATTTTTTCCCCAAATAGTACTTGAGGTTTAAGATAGAGACAAGCTAATGAGTAAATGTAAAATGTGATATATTTAATTTTAGACACATATAATAAACAGAACTCTGAGAAAATCACCTCCACTCCTATGCTAATATTGCTCCATCACAAAACCACCCTAATCTCCATCATCAGCCTCTACCACCATCATTTTTTTCCAACAAAAATGGATTCTGTTAGTGTATTTTCTCTCGGTTGCTGAGCAACAAAAATTCTTCATGTAAATTTTAACACACTGACAAACAAAGAGAAAACTGCTGAGAAGAAAATACAATAATAGACACCTCTATCAGCTGCAGCCATCTGTGTTCAGTTTGACCCATGTTTTTGGCAAGCTTCTATTGTCCCTCCCATCCAAAGTCATCTTGTCCTACAGAGAAAATTCTACTCCCACTTTCTTCATTTTTCAGCAACACAGGGTCAACCAGCATTCTAAATCTGCCAGGTTCTGGACTTACAACACTAAAAATTCATTACTTGTAACTAATTACAACCTCAGTGGATACATAAGTTCCCTATTTTCTTATGCAAAGTAATAAAACATTAAGCTGGCATTGCAACACAGGCTGTTCTGTTTCACATTGCTATACTATACATGAATTAATATTTTAATATTTTTAATGAAAAATTTAAAGTACTGTCTTAAAAAGAGAGACTATGGGTCAACTTTGGTGCAATTAGAGAATTGTCATACAGCTACTAGTGAGGAAAATTCTACAACCATGTAAAATAATCAAGTAACATTTAATAACTCTGAATTATGTTCCAAATTTGAAATTAGATAGTTAGACATAATCACAATTGGTATTAGTATTAAAGTAATACATGAAATATATGTCTTGTTTTAAGCAAATCTTCTGAAATGTCAAACATCTGAAAATAGTTATAAATTTGAAATTAACATGACAATGGAATTGAATACATTTTATTCTTTTTTAATTTGAAGACAGAAGATGCCTAAAAGGTTAAATGCTATTAGCACCTGATAGGAAGCAATTTCTCAGAATTGTGCAAAGGGTTTAGATGCAATCTCATATAAGAGAAAGGTTATAGCTGTTGGTAGTTCCAGGAACACTGTAAATGAGGATTAGGGACAGCAATATGGATGAGATAGGGAGAGGTGAGGAGGCATGTGGAAAAGAGCAAGAATTGGGGTCCAAAGGCTTCATCCTAAAGCTGTATTTGCATAGCAAAAAATACCTGTTTTACTTTAAATTCCATGTTTTTGGGGGATGTCTTTGGGAGGATGCTGACGGAGATGTGTTCATGAGGAAGCTGTAGCCTCCTTTTCTTACTCCGTGTTTAAGGACTGGAGTCAACACGGAGTATAGGGCTGAAAGTAAGAAATTCTAATCTGTGACGCCCCTGCCAACTAAGAGTGTTATATGAGTGGGCCACATAACCCTATTGTTTCAGTTTATCATTTGAAAATGAGATGTTAAATGACTGTTCCAGAATTAAAAACCTGAGACCCCCATTCCCATCCTAGAGCTCAGACCTTTATTGGTACTCACCTTTCTAGCCTTAAGATATTAGTAACTCCACCAGAGGAAAAGTTAGAGTATACGTAATAGTTATTCTTTTATATTTTTAATATTGGAAAATATATGACATTTTAAAATAGCATCAATGTTTGCAATAGCAAATTCTGTTATCTCACAGGATAATTGTTTCTGTTTCTTGAAAAACAGAAACAATCTAAGACACAGATTACTAGAAATTTGTGCTAAGTATTTTATCCACTGCAGCATAGCTTAAAATAAAGACTCCTCAAGGATTAAGCTAAAGTTTTACTGAAAAGATCTCTAGTTAGTTTTTCCCTGTGATGTGCTACAGCTATGTTAATGTGAAAAACCCCAAAAGGGATATTCTTGCTGTGATTATAAAATATTAATCCACTTCATGAAATAAAGCTAAACAAAAGTGTTTTACCAATGGGGAATCTCTCTTGATCCATAAATAAATAATTTGCCAGAACTGCACTTTTACAATTTGCCACTAACCCACACTAAGAGACGTCACATTAAAATGATGCTGAAAATCTGTCACTGAACTAGTGAAGATTCCATTAAGATCATCACTTTCAAATAGGTCTGTTTTTGAGCAAATTTTATTAAGTTCCCTGGGTTTAGAAAATCTGTATTTCCTTTGTTTGCTCTCTGTGTGTTTAGTATTAGAACACCATGACTTATATGACTGATCTTGTTTCTCTGCTTTACTTGGCCTTTAGAAAGCTAAACATAAACTCAATGAGTTACCTAATTACATATATTTGTATGCTAATATTACATATTTCAGGATTTTTTTAGTAACACTTATTTTTACTACCTAGAGATTCATTTAACTATTGTATCTCTTTTTTGTATATATACTTTTGTGAACTGCTTCAAATCTATTGTAGAATGAAGTCAATGTATAAATAAAAATAAGGAGTAAGTGTTTTGACTAAAGAACAAAGAATTGTGTACTATAAAACAATACAACAAGCCAAAGGAAGCCCATCTTCTTTGTGTATTTGCTTATATCGACAATTTGATGAAGTAAGAAAGCATTTTTCTTTCCAGGAAAGTGTTTTAATCATTAATTAGAAAACCTTCACTTAAAAAGTTACCAGAGTTTATATGTTTTGTAAAAAAGCAATTTTGAAAGAAAGATCATTTTCCCTTTGTTGAACTAGACAAGCCACGTTGATCTGAATTAAGAGAACTGCATTAAGTCCTCAGCAAAAAACGATTTCTAAATAGGTTCACAAATAAACACACAATTCCGTGATAGTCAGTATTTTACTACCTTCACTAAAAATTGAGAGATGAATATCCCTCATTTAAATCAGAGAAAAGGCTTCAAAATGAGACAAATACTGAATATTCAAATATTCTAATTTGCTTGTTTCCTAAGCAACTAAGCCTTCCAGAAAAGTTTCAGAATTCACAGATAACTTCACTTAAGGGGTTATAACTAGTACTAAATTATGTCAACAACAATAAAATAGTAGATGGGAAAATACTATTAACACCAGACTGGGTAGTATGGCTTAATGTCAGGCATGTTGACCAAAGTCATATAAACGTGGGTGCTAATCTAGATTTGTGACCACACAGAAATCATGAAATTATTTGTGTCTTTTCCTTAAAATGAACATAAAAACACTTGACTTCCTTATAGACTTGTTGAGGACATGGAGAAAGAAAAAAAAAAGAATGGCATGCTAAAATACTTTAGAAATACAAAGGTATTTTCTTAAATATTAATAGTCCTTTGCAGACCTATATTTTGGGGAAAGAAAGGGAAGAGCACTAATAAACTTTATTGAGTGCCATTGTTTTTCTCACAAGAAGCTATGAAGTAGGCACTATCATTACCATTTTACAAATGAGGAAAGTAAGATTCTGAGAGTAGCTGTGACAACATCTGAATCAAGCTCTCAAATCAAGAGCATGCATTCTGTCAACTAAACTTAAGGCAAGAGGGATTGTTCAGCAGTATTTTCTTTGCTGCATGTTAAAATCAAGTGTACTGATATTAGTGATGTGAAATGTTGAACAAGAATGGTAACTTAGAAAAAAGGAATGACAGTAATTAAGGTTATCAATATTAAAAATAATAATGTTTTTAAAGCTTCTATGTATTCACCTTTTTGCTGATAAACAACATGGTTTACAATAACTTAAGATCTGGTCTCTAAAGCAAAATTAGTTAAGTTTGAAGGCGATGAGAAGACATGAGGTGGTGTAGCATGCATTGTGATATATGTTTTCTAAAATGTTCTACTTTATTGAAACATCTATAAAATAAGCATTAGTTGTCCCACCATTCTTCACAGACACCATAAAGGTTTCTGAAGTTTGGGTTATGGGCTCTTAGCCAATCAAATTATGTAGCCACTGTCTTTATATCAAGGAAAATCAGTCTTTTCCAAACAGTTACCTTCACTAATTTCACAAGAGGTTCTACAGTCTTGGCTTAGGAGACGAAAAATGACTCCCTTACTTAGCCTGCATCACTGGTTGAGCTTCTGGAGCTTAAGCAGTATATTTGCAGCATTATCAACAATAATTCCTTAGTTTATCAATGATTTACTGAGCATCTGCCTTGAGCCAGGCACACTGAATGTGCTGTCCATATAGCAGAAACAGATGAAAACCTTTCCCCTCATGGAACATATTTCCTAAAGGGAAGACACACCGTAAACAGAATAAAGAAGTAACATATGTGTTATGTCAGGTGATGATAAGAAATAAGGAGAAACAAAGGAAGGAAAGAGCACAAGAAAGATTGGAGGGAAGAAGGACTTTGCAAGGTGATTCTGAGAAATGATGTGGGGAAAGCACAGCAGGGAGCAGTCCAGGCCAGAGCCGGTGCAAAGACCATAAGGAGGGGTGCCTGAGGCTGGGGCCTGCACTTCTGGTTGCTGAGCAAGTTCAGGTAAGGGGAGCCAGGAAAAGCGAGGTCCAAACAGTAACTGGTAAGAGCGGTAAAGTAGGGCCTTGAGAGTCACTGTGAGAATTTGACTTTTACTATAAGTAAAATGGGAAGCTTTTGGGAAAATGAAATGATCTAAAACATCACTCACACTCTGGCTGCTAGACTAAACTGAAGGGGCTAAGAACAGAAGCAGAGATGCCAGTTCATTCATTCAGTCAGTCAGTCATTCCACAGAAACTTATCTTGTGTCTACCATGTCTGTTCTAGTAATGTTCTAGACTCTTGAGATATGTTAGGTAACATAGCAGATAAATATATCTGCCCTCGTAGAAATTCATTCCAGTGGGAAGAAGACAAATCAAACAATAATCAACATTATTTAAAAATCAATAAATTATATCACTCACTCCCACCCTTATAAATATATGGTGCTCATATTTTATCTAAAGAAATGAGATTGGTTGAGCTCCTCAGTGAAATAGATGAAAAAGAGAAAAAAAAATCAAGAACTAATTCCAGGGGCATTCCAACATTTAACATCTGGGGAGATAAGTAGAAATTGGTGAAGGAAGCTAAGTCTTACGGAAGTGGAAGATAAAAAAATGCCACAAGGCAATGGAGGTCAGGCAGCATAAGGGGATGGTTATGATAATAATTCATTAAAGGAAAATTAAGCCTAATTTGCAATGTGAGATAGCAACAAATACTCGAAGTATGGGAGGTTGTTGTTCAGATTAATGTCTGGAGGAAGTAATGTTCTATGCAAAGGGAAGAGCCAAGGCAAGCTGATATGTACCTAGAAAGTTCTGAGAATAGAAAGAAGCCACTATAGGTAAAGCCAAGTAAGAGAAGAGAACAGTAGGAACACTGTCAGAGATCAATAAGATGTCTTCAATAATCCCAGGGGATAATGATAGTGTCTTAGATCAAGTTAATAACAGTGGGCATGATGAGAAATGATCATAGCAAAATGAAATATTTTTAAGAGAGAGCTGACAAGATCAACTGACAGGTTGTATGTAGGGGGAGAAAGAAAGTTAGGAGTCAAAGATAACTCTAAGATTTTTTACCTGAACAGTCAGAAGCTTGGAATTGCCATAAACTGAAAAGATGGCTGATGATGAAATATGTATGTACTGGGGAGAATATCCGCAGCTCAGATTTAGAAATGTCAATTTAAAATATCAATTAGGAAGCTCATCAATGAATAAGTGATTGGTTATATGAATATAGGATTCAGAAAAGACGTATGGACTAGAGACAGAATTTTGGAGTCATCAGTGTATATATGTCATTTAATGTTATGAGATTGAGATCCTCAAGGGAATGAGTATAGAGTGAAAATAGAAGAATTTCAAGAACTGATTGTAGGGCTGTTCCAGCACCTAGAGTTTGAGGACATGGCGAGATGCTTGCAAAGGAAGCTAAGAAGTGATCGGTCCAAGAAATAAAAAAAGGTGAAAGTCACAGAATATGATGACTTGGAAGCGAACTGAATAAAGCATTTAACAGAAGTAAAATCCATTAGATCAAATATTTTTTAGATTAGATACAATGAGCATTGAGAAAGGCCACTGGATCTAGCAATGTGCTCATCATCATGACCTCAGTAAGAGCAATTTCACTGGAGTGGCAGGAGCCAAGCCTGATGGAAGTAGGTTTAAGAGATCATGAGGAGAAAAGAATGCAAGTACATGCAACTCTTTCAAAAAATTCTCTGAAAAGGGAAGAAAATACACAAGTAATTGAAAGAATAGAAATATCTTCCTGCCTTGGGTTTTAGAAAGCAAAATGAAGAACTAACAGATTATAGGACAATTAAGTTTACAAAGATTAATAAGGATCTAAACAAAGATTGATAGGGACCTAAAGTAATCTGACTACTGGTTCATCACCAAAATTTCATTTTATATTTTTTCAATAATTAACACAAAAAATTTAGAAATATGTAAAGAACTTTTTACATGGTAAAATTATGTCTACAAGAGTATAGAAACAGTTAATCATTCTTATAACAAGTAGCATTAGTTAGTGCTGTGTTGGAACTAACTGCACATGTTAGAGGCAGGCTGCAGGGTTTAAATCCTGCTTTCCATAAACCAACTCCATAAGCAACCTCCATGAGCCTCAGTATTCCCATTTTTCAAATGATAATATGTTGTATCTACCTCTAGAACCATTGCAAAAGCAAGACAGCACCTGGCAAGACTGTTTACCAGTGTCTAACAATAATAGAAGCACTTTATATAAATTAGAATCTGTGAATGATAAAAAGCCTTAGAGAAATGTCAGATAATCTGTAACAATCATCAAAAATGCCATTTGCTCTCACCTGCCAGTAGCAAAGCATGTTTCTATACGTCTTTCAATATTGCTTCAAACCTTAAAATTCTTTGGTTTATACTCACTGATTGTTTCTTAAAAATGCATACGTATCTGGAAACTAAAGAAGACTGTGGTCCTATAATCAATTCTTAATTACCATTTATAAATTATCTGCCAATTAGATTGTTTCCTCTTCATGACTTTATTGTCCAATTATGTGTCAGGATATTAACAGCAAGGAAAAGCCAACAGTCTTTGTACAATGGAGGCATACATGTTAATATATAATTACATGTGTGTATTTTATACAGAACATTGGTTTAATATTTTCGCCTGTCTGCATTTCCTATACTCTCCTTCTCAGTCAACACACTATTAAAATGGCTATTCTTGTCACAGACTTCATAAAGCTTGAAATCATTAGAAAATATTTACCATATTCTATATTGGACACTTTATATTCATCTTGGCCCATATTACTCACCAGTTATTTTTTTCTTATTTCCACTCATGACTGCCTAATTCAGAATACTGCCTACTTTTATGGGTATTATAAAGAGCTGGCCCTAGATTTATTAATCCTTGAAACACACAACCCAACTCAGGGCCTAGGAAGTTCGCTACAGTCACTAACGCAACAGTCCCTCACAACTAATGAGGTTTCTTTGGCAGTTTTTCATTCGAATGATGACAAAGTGCAAGCTTCGGACAATGCAATGAAAAACGGATTCCACAAAATTCTAAGTCAATAACTATTTTTCAAAACTACTCCTAGAGTAGATTCCTCAAAATTGAATAAAACAGAAAAGAATGAAAATTATGGGGTTTTAATAAACACATAAATATAATAAACAGTAAATTGATTAGAAGATGTGTTGTGTCTCTAGAAATCTAGCAGGAGTAAATCAAACATCCTAAAGATATATAAAATATGCAGCATGAACATAATAAGCCGTCAATAATCCTGTTTGTGATACACATTTGTACCTGTCTTAAAAATTTATAAAGCCCTTTAATTTACAGCATGTTGTTCAATACATTTAAAAACATACCAATAGGGAAGAAACAAAATCAGAGAATGTATCCCAGGCTATTTTTTAAAGAAACACTCTTGACATCAAACATACAGGAAGGAGTAAAATGTTTCCCTCTTTAAAATCATCTTCACACTCCATCTACTCCAACCCCATCATTATTCCAAAGAAGACAAAGATTTATCATCTGAAAATATAAAAATAGATTCTTCACCTTCTTAAACCGCACTGACTGCTTCCCAAGTGAACAATGCTGTAGGTTAGGAGAGGCCCCTCATCTACCTGTGCTCTCCATTTGTCTTCATCTCCCTTTTCTTATATTCTCACTTTCTTCCCTGCTCTAGAAACCCTTGGAAGTCTTCCAAATTCAATTTAGGCTCCTTGCTACTACCACTAACTGACCTGTAGGAATGTAACTGATCTACTGAGGACCTTGACTGAGTTAGGCAAAAATTGTTTCCCTTTATTTCACACAATACATAATGATAATGCTTAATTTGTTTTTTATTTCTTCTTAAGATAAAGTCTAGTTCTGTTGCCCAGCCTGGAGTGCAATGGCATTGATCTAAGCTCACTGCAGCCTCCACCTTGAGGGTTCAAGTGATTCTCATGTCCTAGCGTCCCAAGTAGCTGGGACTACAGTCATGTGCCACCACACCCGGCTAATTTTTATGTTTTTAGTAGAGATGGGGTTTCACTATGTTGCCCAGGCTGGTCTTGAAATCCTGGCTTCAAGGAATCATCTACCTTAACCTCTCATTTAAGGTGTGAACCACTGCACCTGGCCTTAAATGCTTTTTAAACAACAAATAAGAGAGTGAAATCAAAGTTATTAAAAGGCATACATATATGCTCACAGCTATAGGACAAAGAGCTTTTCTCTTAAACAAAACCACAGATTGACCTGGTTTGATAGAAGAGTAGGTATGAGGATGCATTCTGAAGTTATTCAAGTCTGGATATGGCTTTATTTTTATATATATTAATTTAAGCAACTTATTTAACTTATCTGAGACTCAGTTTCCAAAGCTATGAAATGCAAATGATATTAGTATTGCACGGGTTAAATAAAATCTCTAAAAATGTACATATGACTATGCACTTATCACTATGACCAAACATACCAATATTCAATAAATTTTATAATAGTAATAGTTATTATTATTATATATACAGCTCTCTTGCCTTATTCTGCTTGTGAGGGTTAATACATAAGATATACAGACATTTAATCTAAAGTGCACTAACTCTGATTCTAAACCCTGTGGAAGAAAATCATATCTAACATTTTTATCCAGAACTGACCTCACAAATGTCTCCATCATTTCTCTTGGAAATCTTCATAATTTCTTGTGAAAATAAATTAATTATCAGATTGCTAAAATTCATTTGCAATCAATAATGAATCATAGTCCATTTGCCTAATATTTCAAACATACTTCTAATATATTATTTCAAGTGGCTCTTTTTTTTGTTGCTTGTTTACTGAATTGCCAAAATCTCAGGACCCAAACCAATGGTTCTCTCACTGTGGAGCATGCATGGAACTCCATGCAAACCAGAGACCCATTTAAGGAGTCCTGGGAAATCAAAACTGTTTTCATGATAATGCAAACCATCCTCTGCTTTTGTACGCTGTGCTGGCATTTATGCTAGAGGTGAAAAAGCAATGGTAGGTAAAACTGCAGGTACTTTAGCACCAATCAAAGCAGTAGATCCAAAATATTTTAGCAGTAATTGTGTTCTTCACTGCCAGGTACTCACAATAAAACAAACAAATAATATTTTATTTAAAAAGTAAAGAAATTTTCTTGAGAAAACAGGAAAATTATTAATTTTGTTAAATGTAGACTCAACTTTGATGTCTTTTCAATATCCTCTGTGACACAGAGCAGTATGTACACAAAGACCCATTTCTCTGTACCTATGAATTGTAGTTGTCTCAAAGAAAACGTGTGTGTAATTCAGTTGTAACCTGAACCAGCCACTTGATTTGTGGAATATCATTTTTACTTGAAAGAACAACTGTTTTTTTTTTTAAGTTTTTGAGTATGCAAAATCTTTTCTTTTTATCATGAACAAAGAAAGCCTGACACTTCAAAAAAAACAACAATATATGTTACTAACAGTAAAACTTGAGCTTTCAAGTAAAAATTCAAATTTGAAAATTTCTAACCATCACCAACAGGTTGAGAGTCAAATATTTAAGGACTTCTCTGATAAATTCCCTATCAGCTACAACAATAATTTCTAAATGATCAATGCCTGATGTTTCTAAATCAGGAATAGGTAAAAGATTCATTAAGAATGAAAGATCAATGTATTTTTATGTAACAGAGTGTGAAAATTTGCTAACAGGGCTTCATATTCCACACTGCAAGTAAGTCTTAAGAAACTGCCACTGTGGACTTCTTGTGTAGTATACAAACTATTTCTGTATTATCCAACTTAAAATATCTGTGTAAGGATGGATTCTTTTTGTATATTTTGGCAAAAAAAAAAACAAAAACAAAAAAAAAAAAACACAGTATATTGCAATGTATTACCCAAGAACATTTGAGAATTCAGCTGTATTCTACTAAGCTAGACATTAAAGAGAGTTGTGAAAATATAAAATAATGCCACTCCTTAATTTTTAATTTGAAAAAAAATGTTTTATGTTTAAAATATAATGTAGTTTTAAAATGAATTAACAAATATTTTAAACTTCCTCAGTTTTACCATTAAAAATGGTAAGTATCAATAGATAAGACACCCTTATACAAAGTCTCCAGGCATGTCCTTGACAATTCTTAAGAGCATAAACGGGTTCTGGGAGTAGCAAGTTTGAGAACTGTGGCCTGGTAACTACCTGTGTGCATAACATTGCTTCCTTTCATTTAACCTTAAGCTCCACATCAGAACCTCCACCTAAATTCCTCTTTCCTTGTGAGTTTTCTAACAGTTATCAATTGATTTGTAAAGTAGAGATAATTATTATGTTCTGACCTGAGTTCAATTAATGAGCAGCATCAGATTTATTAACTCCTTTCATTTTCTCAGCTTTTCTCTGGTGATTTATTCCTAAGGAACAAAGATATATATTCTGATCTTAGGTCTTCTACCACCTCATTTAGCAAACATGTATGGAGCACCTACTATACATCAGGTAATATTCTAGGCTCTGCAATAACAAAGACCAATAAAACAAAGCCCCTGACCATCATGAGGTCCAATCAAGTTTCTAAGTTGCATGTTCCTATGTAATACACATTAAAAGATAAATGCTTACTGAAGTACATATATCTATTTCTTGGTGAACCTAGAGAAATGGTACAAACTTTACATGACCTATTCTAACATAATCAAGACTAGCTAAGCTCTTCTGAGGACATAAAAACACAAAGTAAAAAAGGTAATTAATCTTGTGTCTATAACCCAAACACAGTCTTTCAATGACATCACAACTAATGCCAAATCTATGGATATAACAAGTAGGGTAAGTAAAAGTGTATAACTGGATAAATCTTTGGAATGAACAATATTAGAGTCACAGTCCTTAGCCTCTCACCCCAAATGTCAGAGTTAGGAAAAGAATGCAGATGAAATTTGCATAAAAATTGCATAAAAGAAATTTGCATTAAAGAGAAAATTCTTTTACCCACTGACTCTCTTCCTGCCCATGGAATGTGATCAGCCATGACTCTGCCAGAAACCTGAGTAAGCAACCCAGACTCTTATCAGTGAACATGAATAAGTTTTTTAAATGCATTGGACAAAGTCCAATTAAAGAAACAATTTAAAAATCACCTTTGACAACAAAAGGAAATGTATAACTTCTTTTTGCAGAATCACAGTAAATCAACTGTTTGAGCAGAAAAAAAGATACTTTATTGTATATACTTGAAAAATCCAACCAATAATAATATGAAATTCTAGCTTGCAACCACTGCATTCAATAGTCATTGGAGAAACACATTTTCTTTTCATTTTCAAAGTGGTTGGATCTTGAGAACTCAAATTTGGTTTACAGTTTCAGCACTTAAGTTCGCAGAAGATATACTGACTTTTTTTAATTTAAAAAAAATCATCATATTGAATTATCCCCAGATTTTTAAATGAGTAGAATACAGTAAGTATAAATAGCAACTTTTCATATTGGTGTTACTTGACTTATAAGAAATAATAAATATATAATCCCCTAATAATAACAAATTACTTATAAATATTATTTTTAATCTTCTTACCTATTGCAGAGGCTGCACTATTTAATACTTTTATACTAAGCCAATCTTTGCATATCTAATGAGTAAATAAAAAAACACAATAAATCTAATGATAAAACTGAACATTTATTCTCATTCTCCATAGCAGTCTAATAAAATATACCACACTAAACCAAACAACAATATCTAATAACATAATCTGTTTTACAGTTTAACAAATTCATCTAAAGTGTGGAAAGCCTTCATTGCCTGCCTTCAATCAATATTTTGGTTTTCAAACTAATCAAATGTCTTCATCTAAGAATTAATTCCAGAAAAAAAAAGGGAGACACAGGATTGTAGGTTTAGAAGATGGATAACTTCAAATCAAAAAACAAATACATATAAATCATGGCCTGGACAAAACCAAATAGCTCAACATAAAATCCCTATATTAAAATATTTTTTAAAAATAATTAGCTAAAAGAGGATATTTGGCTTAGAAATCCTTTCAGTGCTATGTATGTAAGATTGAATTGAATTCCCCTTAGAATTATACCTCTACAAATAATTAAATCTCTAATTAATATGGTCATGAATATTCTGCCCCATCCATAGATATAACCAACTGTTGTGAAAAAAATCACAGAGATTACAAAAATATATAATAATAATAAATTAGCATTTAACATAAAGAAAAATACCCACCTCGTCCCCCCGCCAAAAAAAAAAAATGAAGCAAGTAAACAAACACATGAGCCTCAATTTCACTAGCATGTTGTGTCTGGGTCACTGCCAAGTATCACAAACCACATTTGATGTTTGTGTTTTTGGCTGAGTGACACTAGAATGTCTTTGAGGAGCCTGGGAAGGGAAAGAATGAACTTAGAAATAGCAAATAAGAGTTTTCTGGAGTATAGCTATATCATTTCTAGTTGATTATCAAAATAACATTGAAAGTAGTTCAATTTAAGAGCAAATCAATGATACAAGGAGGTAGCAGCCTAAAATACACCCCAGGGAAGGGTAAGCTTGGAATTCTTTTGGCTTATGCTATGAAACACTAATTTCTTACCCACCAACATACAGAACAACATGTCTCTATCCCATAGCATTGAACTCAGTATTGTCAAGAAACAGCCCCTAGTCTCTGATCATTCACAGCATATTGCATGCCTTAATTTAAGAGGGAAAAGGAAGGATTATCCTAAGTCAGAAGACAGTGTCTAAAATGCTAGGGCAGATTAAATCAGGAATCTTCCAAACCTTGGCTCAGCACATTAAAATTAGTCACTGTCAATAAAGAAACTGCTAAGACTGCTGAGGATGTGAAAGTTAATACTGTCCTGGTGTACACTGTCAGCCCATCTTCCATGTCACCCTTGCTGAAGAGCTATGGTACAATGCTGATTTCTACCAAAGCTCTTCATTTTGGAATAGGTCTTCTTAATTCTGAAAGTGCCCATCTTCTAGTAGACTTCCTTACTGAGTGGTATTTAGATGACCTCAGCAATTTAGCTTAGATAAATGAATTTTTTCCACTCTGGCATGGCTAAAGATTTCTCCTTAGTCTTATACATTTGATTGCTATGTGGTAAAGTGAAAAGAAAGTTGATTGTTTAGTTGCAACCAAGATTAAAACTAAATTTTATGTAATTTTCTGTTAGTCTTTGTGACAGAATAGTTTTAGGTGTTCCTGTTCATAAATTCAACAATAAACAATGAAGGCAAACAATTATAGAGAGTAACTCTAAAGAGGATGATCTTTCTAAAAAGCACATCAACAAATAATAAATGACTAGAAAATCATTACCTCTGCTCTCTGTGTTCTGGGAAAAGCAGTTGATTTTTCTATGGCATAAACATCCACCAGGTAAAGACATGCTCCTTGCTCCCGGTCCAGAATGGCTGCAGTCTGAATTATACCAGTATGTCGTCCAATAGTAAAGAGACGTCCAACAGTTTTTTCTTCACAACGAACTGAAACAATATAATATTCCACTGGGGCCTCAGATCCTCTGGGGCTAGCTGCTTCTATTGATATCACATTCGTGCCAATAGGTTCTCCTTCCTTCAAAATAGTTATATATTTGGGTTGAGTAAAAACAGGTCCATCAAGGCCCTGAAGAATGACAGTCAGTTCAGTGGTTGATTTCCTTCTTTCAGGCCCAAAGTCTGTTGCCGAAACTATGAGATTGTAGATCAACTGTGAAGGCACCAGCGCTGAAGCCACTCTCAAGTCTCCACTATAACGATCGACAATGAAGGTGTCTGTGTCCCCATTGATGATCTCATACTCTACTTCTCCATTAGCACCTTCGTCTGGGTCAGCAGCCATAATTGTTGTCAGAACAGAACCAATCACAGCTGAAGGGTCTGCAGCAAGGGCATTTTGTGATATAAACATTGGGACATTGTCATTGAGGTCTGTAACCAAAATGGTCACGTTCTTCAAAGCATATCGTCTAGTTTCTATCGGCACAGCTTGATCATTGGCTTTAACAGTTAACTCAAAGAGATTAGCAAATTCCTGATCTATTTCAGCATTAGTATATATAGTCCCTTTGACTTCATCTATGGTAAAGTGGTTGCCTCTTGGCATCTGTTGAATGATTGTGTAGGATAGTTGCCCATTAATGTCTGCATCAGGGTCATGTGCAGTCACTGAAATGACAGATGTACCAATGGGAATGTTCTCAACAATAGACTTGAAAATATCTCCAGGAGGAAAGCTAGGAGGATTGTCATTAAAGTCCCTCACGTGAATAACCACTGACATTGTAGATGAACGAGGCGGTCTTCCTTGGTCTTTTGCTGTTATATTTAATTTATACAAAGACTGTGTTTCAAAGTCCAATTTTTTGGCAAGAAAAATACTCCCAGTGTTTGGGCTAATGCTGAAAGTTCCGTGGTTGTTAGTCCCAGTAATACTGTAATGTAAATCAGCATTGTCACCTGAATCGGAATCAGTTGCAGTAACAGAGGACACGAGTTCACCAATTCTCATGTTTTCCAAAACATCAACAAAGAGTGTTGTCTTAGGGAAAGAAGGGGTATTGTCATTTTCATCTAAAATATCAATATTTAAAGTACACGTTGAATTGAGGGAGATTGTCCCTGAATCTACTGCTTCAATTACAAAGGAATAGGCAGGTGTTGCTTCATAGTCTAATTTGCCAATTAGTGCTACCTGACCAGAGGTACTGTCGATAGCAAAATGTCTTTCTTCATTTCCTTTTATTATAGAATAGTGAATAAGTCCATTATTACCTTCATCAACATCTGAGGCAGATACTCTTAAAACTTGTGTCAGATTGGCTGCTGACTCTGATATTGTAGCTTGGTAAAAGTCTTTTAAAAATTTGGGAGCATTATCATTTATATCCTTCATGTAAACATGTACAGTGGCCTGATCCTTGAGAGGCTGAGGGAGCCCCTGATCTGTTGCTATGACTGTAAAGGTAAACACTGCAGTCCCTCTCTGCCTCATAAGAGACTCCCTGTCAAACTGATGAGTATTTGTAATTTCCCCACTGATAGCATGCAACTCAAAATCTGGCTGCACCATTTCAAAAGAATACCTTACTTCTCCATTTGGCCCAAAGTCTTTATCTACAGCACTTACTTTGCCCACTAATGACCCAGCCCTTTGCTCTTCTTCAAAGTAAAATGTGTAATTGGTACTGTTAAAAAGAGGTCTGTTATCATTTACATCTTCTAAAATTACAGTAACATTCACAGTAGCACTAAGGGGTTCCACAGCTCTGTCAGAAGCAACAACCATTAAAACATATCTGTCTTGAAGTTCACGGTCCAGTTCACTTTTTATATACAATTGACCATCTGGGAATATGCCAAAAGCATCCCCTGTATTTCCTTCAGCAATGGTGTATGCAATTTCACCATTTGCTCCTGAATCCTTATCAGAAGCTTGTACTTTAAAGAATCGAGAATTCACAGGTTCTGACTCAGAAAGGGTGACCTCATAAGAAAGTTGGTCAAACACTGGTGAATTGTCATTTACATCATGGACATAAACTGTTAGGATGACACTAGAGGAGAGCTGTGGGACACCCATATCAGATGCCAGGATCTCTATTTGGTAGGAGCCAGCATGAACATCCAGGGGCCCAAGCAGACTAATAGTGCCATTCTTTTCATTGATAGCAAACAGGTTCTTGGGGTTTTGCTTCAGACTATAGAGTATCATGCCATTGACACCTTCATCAGGATCCACAGCTTTGGCCTGGAAAATGCTATGACCTGCCTGCCAATTCTCCACCACATTTACACTCTCTATTGCCTGAAGGAAATGGGGAGAGTTGTCATTCAAATCCTTAACTGTTATGTTAACCATAGTGTCTCCAGTCACTGTACCCCCACTGGCCACTACTTTCAGCTGATAAAAGGATTGCTCTTCTCTGTCAATCACATTTGCTGTGGTAAGCTGCCCAGTGACCTGGTTAATAGCAAACATACCTTTCTGATCCCCAGTAGTAATGAGATAAGTGATGTTGGAATTGAGATCCATGGTGGATGCAGACACACTACCCACATGATATCCCAGAGCCACGTTCTCAAAAACCACAAAGCTGTAGGCAACTTGACTGAATACAGGTGGGTTGTCTTGAGTGTCCAGTACAGTGATGGTTACTATTGCCTGGTTGGGAGACTGTAAGTTGCCACCATCAGTAGCTACTATTTGCAACTGATAAGCTGTCTTTTCTTCTCTGTCTAGGGCCATCCTTGTAGAAATAACCCCACTCTGAGCATTGACCTGAAACCGAGACCTGTCCCCAGCAGATATACTATATTTGACAGTACCATTGGTACCCAAGTCTGGGTCAGTGGCAGACACAGTGGTGATGTAGCTACCTCCGGGCTCATTCTCCTTAATATGAGCAAAGTATTGGACCGGGTAGAACACAGGGCTGTTATCATTTATATCCAGAAGACTCACATTTATGCGAGCCATTGATGACTGGGGAGGGGAGCCCATATCTGTGGCCAGAACCAACAGGGCGTAGAAGGCTTGATCTTCTCTGTCCAAGGAGGAAATAGTACTCAGCCTCCCAGACACTGGATCTAGACGGAAGGACCTCCGGTCAGTCTCTGCCTCTTGTAAGGAGAAGCGCACTGTTCCATTGTCACCCAGGTCCCCATCAGTTGCCCTGAGCACCAGCAGTTCTGTCCCTGTTGGGGCATTCTCAACCACAGACACATCATACCCTTCTGGCTGGCTAAATACTGGCTTTTCATCATTCACATCTAGGAGAGTTACTACAAGCTGGGCATAGGACACCTTGGGGTGAACTCCCTGGTCCCGGGCACTTATATTCAGTACAATCTGGGAAGCAAGTTCACGGTCCAGGCCCCCAGCAGCCCCAGTGGTCACCAGGCCGCTATGTTCACTGATATGGAACCATCCCAGTCCATTGCCAGAGACGATGCTGTAACGCAGATTAGCATTGAGACCAGAGTCGCCATCAGTGGCAGATACCCCACTCACATAGCTTCCTGGAGGCGCCTCCTCGCTCAGGTTCACTCTGTACACTTGCCGTGAAAAGACAGGAGGATGGTCATTGATGTCATTGACAAAAATCACCAGGCTTGCCACAGAAGAGCGCGCCTGAACTGCTGCGGCAGGGGGCGCCCCGTAGTTATCAGAGACGGAAACTGTGAGGTTGTAGGAAGGGATGCGCTCGCGGTCCAAGGCGCTGGCCACCTTTATCAGGCTCAGGTTCGGCACTTTGCTGCTTTGCACTTCGAAGTGGCGCTGCTCATTGCCCCCGAGAATTTGCACGGAGATATTCCCGTTGGCCGCAGGAGAATCTGCGTCCGTCACGGTGAGCAGAGCCACCACGGTACCCACTTGAGCGTTCTCATCTACCGAGGCGTAGCGCGAGGTGGCCGGGAAGTAGCGGAACTTCACTACCGGGTCATTGTCATTCACGTCCAACAGCTGAATCAGCGCCTCGGCGCGCCCAGTGAGGGAAGGCACGCCTCTGTCCATCGCCTGCACCGTAAGCGAGTACTGGCGCCGGGCTTCGAAGTCCAGTGGCTCCCGCACCGTAATAAGCCCCGTCTCGGGGTCCATTTGGAAGGGGGTCCCCTCGTCCTGCAGCCGATAGCGGATGTCCGCGTTGGTGCCCTCGTCCGCGTCCGCCGCCGCCACCTGGAGGACGCTGGAGCCCACAACCGCGTCCTCAGGCACCCCCGCCTGGTAGTGAGAACTGCCAAAAACTGGGGGGTTGTCATTAATGTCTTGCACAGTCACGTTTACCTGAAGGTAGCCCCGCCGCTTCGGCTCACCCTTGTCCTCCACCTCAACCAGGAGCTGGTACTGCGGAGTGACCTCGCGGTCCAGGCCGCCCTTGGACACCAGATGCAGGAACGCTCCCTCGCCGCTCGGGTTCAGGGTGATGTCTAGACGGAAGCGGCCCGCCTCGTTGCCGCGGATGATGCGGTAGGAGCGGTGGTCCACACCGTTTGAGCCGATGTCCGAGTCGGTGGCGGTGTCTAAGATGACTTGGCGCCCGCTGCTACTGTCTTCCTTAAAAGTGACCACGATAGAGGGGTCCGGGAAAACGGGGGCGTTATCATTGAGGTCCCGCACCAGCACTCGCACTTCGGTGGGGTAGGTGGGCGCGCTCGAAAGGACCACCAGGTTGATCACGTCGCTGGGCAGATTCTCGCGGTCGATGGTGGCGGTGGTGTACAGGGCTCCGGTGGTACTGTTTATGGCAAACAGGGCGTGGCTTTCGCTGAGCCTGTAGGTGAAGCCAGGGCGCGTCTGTATGGTGCCTACCAGAGTGCCTGGAGGTTGCTCTTCCAGCACTTGAAACACCTGGCGCTGCTCGGCCCCGCGGACCCAGGCCTGCCCCGGAAGCAATGACAGCAGCCAAAACACTCGAAGGAGCTGAGATAGTGATAGAGGGTGCAAGGGGAGCCACGGGCGGCCAGTAGCCCTGTCCGCTGCTAAGTCCATGGTCCTGGCTCCCTAAAACGATGTGATAGAAGGAAGGGGTGAAGCAAACGAATGATATTTACAGGGATTGAGGAGCGCCAGCAAAGATTCAGCCGACGGCTTGGTCTGAGACCTCTGCTATTTCAAAGACCCTCCAATCCAGCAAAAGCAAGTAGCATCAGCAAAAGACTCTAGGTGGCCAGTTGGACGCGGAGTGCAAGAGAGATGCTGTGGCGAAAAGCGGCAGGGCATTCCGCGGGACACTCCTGTGAGCTGGGTTCCCAGAAAAGTTTCTCAAACCTCTTATATATTCCCCCTTTTACTTTGTTTTCGAATCCTGATAGTCTGAGCGTTTTCACCCGGATGGATGAGAGTTGGGAGAAGTTGCCTGTATTTAAGGTATATGAGGAAGCATTGCAAAGAATTGTCTTCAGAAACTTTAGAACTTACCCGCCGCGAAGAACGTGAAGAGGGAGGAACAAACGTCCAAGCACAACTGCGCACCGGGAAAGCAGTGTTGGGGAACCGGGAGAATCGAATTCCTTTCCCAAAAGCTGGAGGCGATGGAATTCCTGGCGTCCCCACTCCTCAAAATCTAGGTTTCAACGCCCCTCCAACAGGGCTCCGGCAGTGGTCGCTGAGGCCCAGGCGGCGGCGTCTGCGCTCAGGCAGTTCGGGAACTGCGTTCCAGGCGCTAGCGTTCGCGCCCTGGCTCCGGTAGAAGAGCGCTCAGCTCTGCCCCTTCCCCTCCAGCAGCCGCCGCCGCCGCCGCCGCCCCTGTTGCGGCTTCAAGCCCGAGGTCCGGCACAAACAACAGCCAGGGCTCCTCGGCATTTTTCACCTCTGCCGGGGCGCCTGCCGACCCATTATTTGTACATCCAGATCGAGCGCAGTTACCCCTTTCTTGTTAGCCTCGCAGGGGTCGGGCAGAAGCAGCATGCGGTCCCCGAGTCGCCCTCCCCTCACCATGCCAGGGGGGGGTCGTTCTCCGGCGGCCCCAGTCAGAAGCCCACTGGAGGGCGCCTCGCCCCTGCCCTCGCTATCTCTGCTTTTATTGTACCGTGTCAGTTTCACTTTGTAATCCACAAGGCTTTTTGTTTGGGGCGGGGGTTGGTTGGTGCCTCTCTCTCCTTCACCGTCGGCGGTGGAGGCGGCCAAGTCGGCGCTGGGCTGTGGTGGCGCCCTCCGCAGCTCCGGACGGCGCCTGTCAGCACTCTCCCTCTCGCGGGCCGGGACCGAAGGTTGGACCGCGGCGGAGCTAGGGCTCCGCGAGCCCCTCTCCACCTCCCGCCCGGTCCCTCACACTCTCCCCGCCCCTTCCCCGCCGTACTTCCAGCACACACACACACACACACACACGCACACACACACACACACACACACACACACACAACGCGTCGCCGAAACACAAACAGAGGGGGAGGGAAGACCGCGAGCTGGAGCAGCCCTCAGAAACTTTGCTCGCCACTCATTGATCCCAGCACTTTAGTTTCCCCGAACTCCCCCTGGCTCCCGGTCCTGTCACCTTCTGCCCCTCCCTCGCCCCAGCCCCATTGGGCCGGAGCTGAAGCAGCCCCGCCCGGCACTCCTGCCGCCAGCGCCCTCCGCCTTGCCTGGCCTCCGACTGGCTTCTCGGGATGCTAATCACCTCAGCCTCTCGGAGGGCTGTAGGCGGTCTGGTGTGGGAGCCCTGCGAGGCGGAGGCGCTAGGAATGGGGGTGGTTTTTTGTTTTTTTTTTTCCCTTTTCTTTCTTTTTTTTTTTCTTTTCCTTTTCGGCCAAATCTTGGCCGGCGTCAGAGCAATAACAGCAAAAGGCTGCCGCAGAATGGATGGGGGTGGGGTCAGGTTTGCAGATAAATAACTTTAGTGGCAGGGTCTGGGGAAGACCGTTAGGTTGTTATGCTAGTAATAACTCAGGGGTAAGGGGGTGGAGAGAAATAAAAGAAAGGCGGGGGGTGAGGGTCTGTTAAAGCGGGGAGGAAGGATTAAGCAAAGCCTGTCTGGGAATGCACAGTGCAGATTTGCTTTAACCATTTCCTGCCCCTTCTCTCTTTATGCGAGGGAGAGAGCTGCCGTACGGTTTGATCCCACAGAATCCAAACCAAATCTTCCCCTTTCCTCCCCTTTCTACGCCTTGGGCTCCCTGCTGTCCAGGCGAGCTAAACTCTAAATCTCCACTCACTTGCCCCTCTCCCCACCTTCCAGGTGACTGGGGCTGGAGGCCTGGTTACCAACGGCACTTTGGACTTCCTCCTGTAGGGAAGGCCAGGGAAACTCTGTTTTGTTTTCCTTCCCAACTGGATTCCAGGTGCCAGTAGCCCAAACCTTAGGGCTTCAACAACAATAATAATGGCAGCCCTTTGAAAAGAGGGAGATCTTTTCCTGTTGCAAAGTTAGTTTGGAATTTTGATCCCTGATGGAGTATTTCCACCTCCACGTTTTTTAGCCAAAGAAATCCTAATAAAGTTTTATTTTGCTTTTCAGTCCGGGAGAAATAGATACGAGAAAGCAGAAATAAATAAAATAATATTTAAACTTAAGTTTTTAAAAATGTCCACATGTCAACTCAGCCACTCTTCACTGCCGCTAATTTTTGTTGTGGCATGCATCGTTTCTTTAAAAGAAAAAATACGTTATTAGGATTCAGATCGATATTTTTCCCGTTTAAGGGAACCAACTTAGAAAATAAGAATTCAAGCCAAACAATGCAAATATAGGGCATATGTCATACATTTCTGCCACAGGAATCCCTCCAAACGTAAAACTTTCTGCGCCCAGAGTTCAGTCATGAGTAAATACTGCCCTCTGCTGTTCTGTGTCAGTCTTACAACTTTAGTCTCCAGGTTTTCTTGCTTAAAATTAAATGCAGACGAAAAGGATCTGGTTACAAGGCTAATTCCTCCTTCTTGCCGAGGGATAGCAGCTAAGAAAACGATCTTTAAGAATCTCCTAGTGCCTTTCTTACTTGGGGTAAAAAAAAAAAAGAAATCAAGAATAGTAGGAAAGACAGCAAATTCAGGTCTTGCTGATGCAGACTGCCTGTAACTCAAAACTGATAAATGGAAACATGATTTCTAAAACTATCACCTATTCCTCTGTTCAGGTTAAAAAAACTCACTTCTACGTATTATTCTACTGTAATGTAATGAGTTAATTGGAAACAGACAAAAAAGTTAAATTTAAATTTAACTATTTCTGTATTTTAAGACTTGAAAACATTAGACTCTAGATTTTTTAGAGATACTTCAAGCCTTTTTTTTAACTCATATTTTTCCTAAGTTACAATCTTAACACCATTATTTTTGGTATAATTTAGCCAAAAAAATATTTGTAGATTAGCTAACGTGGCAACTAAATTTTTACAAATCCTAGCTCTGATGTGTGATTTTAAGAGATTACTGTTTTTGTTTTATTTTGTTTGCTAATACGCTATTATTCGAGCATTTATAATGAAATAAACAGAAATAAATCATTCAGATACTTGTAGGAGATTGTGGACTTTTGCTGGTTTGCTTCTTTTTCTGGAAAGCCTGTGGGATAATCTTCAAATTTAGTGTCAATAGTATTACATTTGCATTATATGTGAGTGAATTTAATTTGGAGAAGAGGTGAAAATTATTCATTCCGTGAAATGGAAAGTATTCAATCAGTGCAATATGTATACATTTTAATTCTACAAAACAAGATATGGCAAAATCAAATAATACAGAAAATATATAGACAGAGTACATAAAAAAATTTCAGACAATTCCAAAAGAGGATGATCAAAAATTATTTAGATAATTGTGTGGTTATTTGAAAAAGTAGATACTTTGCCCATAATGACTACTTTAAAGTAATATATTCATTTATACATAAAACCTAAACATAAATTTGCAATCTATGTATACATAAGGTACACAACTTAAAGTAAGATAGAAGACAATAGAAG
Source organism: Saguinus oedipus (assembly GCA_031835075.1). Taxonomy (NCBI): domain Eukaryota; kingdom Metazoa; phylum Chordata; class Mammalia; order Primates; family Cebidae; genus Saguinus; species Saguinus oedipus. The sequence goes on along the minus strand of CM063171.1, from coordinate 150,100,224 downwards.
ACAAAGAATGAAGGCTTTATTGTATTTTGTTGTTGTTTTTCTCCTTTGGATTTCAAACTGTAATATTATGCATGTTAAAAATTATGGATGTGCCCAAAAAGTAAATCATGCATAATAAAAAATATGGATGCCTACCCAAAAGTAAAATAAAAGAAAGTAAAGACATATAGAGATCATTGTACGCATGAAATATGCAAAAAAAAAAAAAACGCCATGAACTACATTACTAAGTAGATATTATAATGGAACACATTAATAAACAGATGCCGTCAGAATCATTTCTCATTGTACATTTTCTTTAGTTAATTGCCTTTCAAAAAGCAAACAAGTTTATTGGTGCTTTTCCACCAAAGCCTTGTTTGAAAAGTGTTGTTTAGTCAAAGCTTTTAACAAAGTTTCTAAAGGAGAAGATATTCCTTGATTTTAATAGACTGTGGGGGTCGTATTTTTATGTCCAAATATAAAAGAAACTAGAGAGTATCTTATCTGAACCTTAGAACATACGTTAAAACAAATAGCTTTGTAACAATTTGTTATGATCTATACACATTTGTTATCACTTAATTAAATGTCTGAAATTATATTTTTGTCATGTTTTAGACTCCAGGTGACAAAGGCTAGGTTGATTACATTCCTCAATTCCTAAGGCATTACCAGCATTATTCCAGAACAGGGTATTCTCTCAACTTCCAGCTTTCCTTCCTCGCTTCTTCCCTTCCCTTCCTTCTCCTTCCCTTGCACTCCCTCACCTATCTGTCCTTTTTCCTCTCTTTCTCCCCTAGATCTCCTCTCTTTTCCTCTCTCCTGTCCTTTCTTTTTCTTTCCTTCAATCCTCTCTTCTTTCCACTGGTCCCTCTCCGTCGTCCTCTAGGCTCTCTGTCCTCCCTTCCACTCCTCTCCCGCCACTTTCCCCTTAATTTACGCGTTATACTATATTTTGCACTGGATCTCTTTTGCTCACTTTACCTTCCTGTACCCTACTGTACTTCTTATTGTTCTTTACTCTCTTTCATCCCCAGAGGAAGAGTTTCTGATGAAATGTGTATCTTTTTGTTTCTATGTGTCCTAACAAAATGTGTATTACATAGTTATATTGTATTTTCAAAATTAATTATATTGCCTTATATTGTGTGTTTAGCTCATCCTATTTCTTATCTTTTTCATCAAGCACTGCATTTTTAAGATTTATACATATTGCTATATGTACTTCCGAACTGTTGTTTCTGACTTTGGCAGTTTACTTTAATACGTATAACCATTACTTTCAAAATATCCAGTTATACGCATCCTCTTTTCCTCCAAACACTTGTCATCACAGTAAGTCTGCACTGAACATCCTAGCAACTGTCCTCATATGGAAATGAACAGAAATATCTTTCAGACATATAGTGTAAAAGGAGAAAGACTTTACTCAGTATCTGAAACAAAATGGATTGCTTGCTAAACAAGAGGGAGCTGTGTTTATAGGACATTTTCTTTTCTTTTTTTGGTTGAGACATAGTCTTGCTCTGTGGCCAGGCTGGAGTGCAATGGCACAATCTCAGCGTCCACCTCCCAGGTTCAAGCAATTCTCCTGCCTCATCCTCCCGAGTAGCTGGGACTACAAGCTACTGCCTCCACGCCCAGCTAATTTTTGTGTTTTTGTAGAGATGGGGTTTCACCATGTTAGGGAAGATGGTCTCAATCTCTTGAACTTGTGATCCACCCACCTCGGCCTTTCAAAGTGCTGGGATTACAGGTGTGAGCCACCGTACTCCACCTGTAGGACAGTCTTTCTGAGCAAAACAGAGAACTGATCTTACTTAGATTTGAGGAAGCATGGAGTTAACAGAGGGCAAACTTTCAGAAGTAGGAGGGGTTAGAGATTGGTTAACTTTCGTAGAGTGCAGTTTTTGTAGATCGGCTGAATTTCAGAAGTTTGGTTACTGAAGTAAATTCAACATTGATTTGGATTGGTTCTAAAACTGGCTTGGTAAGTACAAGTGGATTAGAGTTTTGTCTTCATCTATTATTTCTCTTATTTATTTGATCTCTAGCTCCAATTTCTCCAATGTTATTCTCCAATTTCTCATGACAAATGTTTAATACAGTATTTTATCTTCTTGTTTCCTGATAAGTATACTGAAAGCTATACATTTTCCTCAAAATACTACATTAACCTAGTCCCACAAAGTATAACACATTCACCTTTAAATATTTATGTTTTGATTTTCTCTGTAGCACAAGATTATTTATTAATATATAATTACAGTTCAAAATATGTGTAGTCTAAGAGCCCTCTCCTTCAGCAAAACCTGCTGCCTTTCACCACCTTCCCTGGTACGTAGAATCTGTATCTCTTTGTTACTAATTATTTGTTGTGTTTTATTCAAAGTAGATAATCTGTGATAGAAAGAAGTTTCCAAATGCTCTGCTTTCATGTGTTCCTAATCCACTCCAATCAGAGTTTTACCCAAAGCACTAGACCAAAATATTTCTCATCAAAGTCACAGCTGATCACTTCCTTCTCCTTGACTCACTTTTCCTCATTTGCTCTCCAGGACATCCTCCTAACTTATGAACCACTACTTTTCAGTCTGAGGCGTTTTATAATGTAACTCAGGGATAAAGAGAGGAATTGTCCTCTTCCTTTTTCCATGCCCACTCAGTCCTGTGGTCACTTTATCCTGTCTCAAGACTTCCAATAAGTTGAGAAAATTCAGAAAAAAATATCAATTATGTGGTTCTTGGGTGCAATATTCCATCGTATATATCCATTAGATTGTTGATTATGCTATTCCAATCTTTTTTTTTTTTTTTTTGAGATGGAGTTTCTCTCTTGTTACCCAGGTTGGAGTGCAATGGCGTGATCTCGGCTCACCACAACCTCTGCCTCCTGGGTTCAGGCAATTCTCCTGCCTCAGCCTCCTGAGTAGCTGGGATTACAGGCACACGCCACCATGCCCAGCTAATATTTGTATTTTTAGTAGAGACAGGGTTTCACCATGTTGACCAGGATGGTCCTCAATCTCTTGACCTCGTGATCCACCTGCCTCGGCCTCCCAAAGTGCTGGGATTACAGGCTTGAGCCACCTATTCCAATCTTACAAATCATTACTGATCTTCTGTTGGTTTCATATATTGATGACTAAAATAAGTATGTTCAAGCTGCATTCATGATTGCAGTTTTAATTCTCTATATAGAGTTATGTAGCTATTCTTGCTTTACGGTGTAAGGCCACATGTATGTATATAAGGCTATATATATATATATATATAATATATATATACACACACATGTATATAAAGTCATTCCTTATATTATACATTATAATGTGGAATTATAATTACATCATAATTGTAATATATGGTTTCAGTTACATTATAATTATATGATTATAATTATACATTGTAAGGCAATTATACATAAGGCATATGTATATACACAGTCATATATATATGTGTATATATATGTATTTCTGAATTTCCTTTATAATGGCAGATGCTGTTAGAAACATTTTATTGTACCCTTGTTCTCAAAAAATTTTTTCATTTACGAATGCAGTTTTAAATTCAAAATAATTTTAGACTTATTTAGACAGAATTTTTTGCCATGTGCCATTCTTGTGCACATATATAAAAAGAAATATAAAGGAAATTGCTTAGTTGGGTATTTTAATACTACACCTAGATAACTCAATTCATAATCATAACTATCCAATTTATTAGCACAATATTTTTAACTTGGAAATTTGGCTTTAACTGTGAATATAATTATTTTTAGAAGAAGTCTGACATTTGCCAGGACTTCTCATATCTTCAGTGTCTTGAATGTCACTTTGATTTTTTTTAAGTTTTCTCTATGCATACTTCTGAATAACTTCTGACTTATCTTCCAGTTCACAAGTTCTTTATTCTGCTGCTTTTAATCTGCTTTTAAACTCATCCATTTGATTTTCAATTGAATGGATGAATTATTATACATAAACATTATCTTATGTTGTTTCATAGATAACTATCCTTTGCAGATATTTTCAAACTTACTTTCTACTTCTTCAAGAATATTAAATATAGTTTTACTGTTGTTTTAAATTTGTGTCTGACAATTTCAATATCAGAAATATTTGATTGTCTGTTTCTGCTTTGTATGGACATTAGTAATTTTAGCTCATCATAAATTGTTTTGTGGTATGATTACTTATGCTTGAATGTAAGCTGCTTGTTTTAGTTAGAAAATTATTTGCGAGTGTACTTTGAGGCTTACGATAGGTGCGCCCCCTAATGAAAATCTGATTATGTTTCTATCAGATGCCTGTAGGTTACTACTCATCTGCAACCACTACTGTTTTCACTGAAGCAAAGATGCCAACAATAAAAAAGTTCAAACGATTTTTTATTAATTGCTAAGTAATGCTGCTAAATAAATAATAAAAATACTTTTTTTGAATTTTCATTTAAAAATTTATTTTACACTCATGTAAGTTGATGTTATATGTCATTTTCTGCATGTATGAAAAGGAAACTATAAGAAAAATAAATTGGGCAAGTTACCCTTAGGTAATCTTCACGTTAAAAATCCATCTAGAAGGGTGCAGCATTTATTGAAAAAAAGAGTGTTCTATCGCTGACTGTGTGTGTCTGTGTGTTAATGTGCTGACACTGCCTCTTCAATGCTCATATACATTCAGGAGTAATTCAGTCGCAACTGCTTTCCAGCCTTTAACAAATCACTACACATTTCCAGCTAATAAATATTACTTTGTTAAATATTAAATTGAGACTCAGAAAAGTGAATTTTCAAACAGTAAAATATGATACATTCACAACATAAGGTTTTGTTTTGTTTTAGTTTTTTCTGTACCTACCTAGTAATATGATTTTGAGAGCTGCTCTGTAGCTGCAGCTTCTCAGATTTATCCACTCCCACAACCCTAGTCTCATCAGTATCAAGGCAACTTTATTTATAGTCTTTTGCAGAAGGCAGGGTGACAACGTGTATAAGGATATGTCTAGTTAACTCCTGACTGAGGACTTGGGATTTGAGGGCTCCAGGTTTAATAGGAAAATTTCCTATTAGACTTCACACCTCCAGAGATGACTGACTTTTCTTTGTCATCCTACCAGAACTTACTCGTCTAAGCTCAGATTTGCAAAGTTTGATAAGTGTTCTCAGTGCAAAAACTAATTCATCTGTGAGTTTATCTAAAGGGGTTCTCAATTTTCCCTAGACCATATGGTAATTACTATCATGTCCAATGTTTGATCTTCTAAAATATATTTTAAAATTTAGTAATTTTAGTTGTTTTAGTGGTAAAATAATATCCTGGTATATCACCAGAATAAGAAGGCTATCTTCATTATTTCTTCAAATATTTTCCTCTCTTCAGTTTTCTTCTCTCCTTTGGGAAATCTTATTTGACCATTATCTGTTATCCATGTCTCTTTAGCTTTTCTTGCTGTCTTTCAGAAAAATTTCTGAATCTTATGCTCCAACTTATTAATTCATCCCTCAGGTGCAGTATATCCAATCTACCACTGAACAGTGCTTTGTTCTCTTTATTTCAACCCATACATTTTTAAATGTAATATTTCTACTTTATTCAAAAAAAAAAATTTATTTTTATTTCGTATTGGCAATACCAATCAATCATTTGTTTATCTTTAGCACACTTATTAATTATATACTCTTGTTCATATGTTAAAATGCTTAGCTTCTCATGGCCTATATTATCCATTTTGATTTTCTCTGAGGAATGGCTTTCTTTATGTGTTTAGTTATTTTGGTTCATGAGCTCATTACACATTACTAGTAATGTGTGTTGAGGAGGGATCAAGAGCCAGGACTTAGTCTTTGAGTTTAAAGCAGGGGTTAGCAAGCTTTTTCTCAAACACAAGAGAGTAAATATTTTGGGTTTTGAGAGCCAGACAATTCCTGTCACACTAGTGATTCCTGCTCTTGTCATGAAACAGCAGCTTCAGAGACTACAGAAATGATAGGTTGGATATGGCTGTGTTCCAATAAAACATTATTTATAAAAATAAGAAGCAAGGCCAGTTTGTCCCACAGGTTAATCATTGGCTGACTCCCATTTTAGAGCAGGAAATAAGCCTTGTATGGAAAACCTACCAGGAACTTCTGTTAATCAATACCATTTGTATTCTTGAATTTTAAGCTGGGAGGTGAAGCATGATTGGAAGGAGACAATCTCCCTAAATTGCAATATACAGCTGTGGGGATTTTTAGAGAGTAGGGCTAGGATGCTCAGTGCCTAAGGGCAGAAGGCCAGTTTGCACCTATTTAATGAGGGCACTGGTCTCTTAGCTCCTGCTCCTGAAATCTGCAGAAAGGCAAGCAATAATTGCCTCAATGTAACACAGTGTAGTGAGAAAAGCTTGTTGGTTTTTTTTCCCTAAATATTCATTGTTTCTAGGCTTTGACACAAACTATCTGGATTTCATTATTTGGTACTTAGCTTTCTTTCTCCATTATCCATTACTCTGTTAAATATACATAATTTTTATAATTCACATATACATGATTTTTTCTGGCTAGTATTTAATTTCCAAAGATTATGTGGAACCTGCATGGATGTAAATAAGCCTAAAACTACATGATGGAAACTAGAATCATATTTTTTAACATCACACTTATGGCAGAAACAAAATGAAGGGTTTGTTTTAAAGTTCTTCATTATATAGTACATGTGAATGTGTGAGCAAACCCACTGGAATGGAAATTGCTTATAGTACATGTGAGACTGGGTCTCTGAATACTGTGGCATTTGCCACAAACTAGTAATTACCTACCATAATTTGCAGAAACTTCTCAGTCCAACAACTATTTTTGTGACAAGCTAACATTTTGTTGAAATATATAATATGTCAAGAGTTGGTCGTATTTTAATCTTTATTAGATATATGTATTCTGCTCATCTCAAACTAAAAATATACTAACATGAGTAGTGATCAAAGAGTATGTATATCCTATTCAAAACATAAAATAAACCTGACATTGCATTTCATGCTAGAATATAAAGAGAAAAAGAACAATAAATGTCTTTAACTTATATGCAATATATATATACACATATTCATCATGCCAGAGGAAGGTTAACGAGAATAAAAGTCTAGGTTCACCAGATTTTTAATACATAAAAATTTTTGAAAATACAGAACTATTTGTACCAAAACTTTCATTATCAATGGGAAAGTCCTCCCAGAAGAGTTGACCTTAGGAACTGTAATCACCTTTACCGACAGCTAACATTTTATCTTATTTTTTTATTTTTAATTTTAAACTTACTTGATATAATGAAGCATAGACTACTATAAGACTATTTTGTATTAGCATTTAATGAGCATTCTCTTGTCATTTTAATAATTTGACATAATTATTCTTTTATTGGCCGTGTAACATTATGCTACAAAAATAAGCCAAAAAGTAATTGTTCCTTTGATGCTGACATTCAGGAGTTTTCAAGTTTATTTTGTTATTATAGGTAATGCTTTGCTAATCGTCATTCAAACATTCAACAAAATTTATTGAAAGGTGAGTATATGTCCAGTACTTTAATATTACTGACAATACAGTGGCAAATAAAAGATATAACTTGTATAATATGTATAACTTGTATAATATGTAGTCATATTATCAGAAAATTGAAAAAGAATGTAAATATTTAATCACTCTTATTACACAGTGTTAAACTGCTTCCCATAAATAATGTACCAACATATAATAGAAACAGAAGTGTATCAGGGTTCTTTTTTCAGCAAAACAGAGAAACACACACATTTAAGTGTAAAATGTCTTAAATCTTGACCCATTTAAGGGGACTAAAAGAGGTGTCTTCTTTTAACATGAATTTCCCCTACATTTTTTATACTAGCTACCTGTATTTCTGTTTCTCAGAACTTATTCATGTCTTTGCCCTTTTCATCATTTGGAGTCTCAGAGATTTTGTTGTTGTCGTTGCTGCATTGTTGTTAAATCTATTTGGTTTTCTTTGTGAACATCTATGTTTCTTTTAAATTTGTACTTAAGTTGTAACAATTGACATAACACCACAGGAGCTGTGGAAATAGATAATTAATTTTGTTTTCTCTGTATCTAGCATGCTTCTTAGCACTCAGATATAGTCAATAAATGTTTACTCAATGTCGTACCTCATAAGTTGCCTAAAATTTTTTAAATGTATTAGAAAAAAGCAGTAACAGATGTCTTAGACTCCATGGTCTGAAACAGCATTGAAATATAATGGTGGTGGTACTCAGATGATTTCAGGGGACTCAGAAGAGGATTTTGAATTTTACGACAAATAAGAATTTTTAAAATATTTAATGTTATAGCTTGACATTCAAACTCCACTGAAACCTTACAATTGTCTTCTAATGTACATTTTAGAGTTTTTTTTTTTTTTTTCTAAAACATTGTCTCATCCATGGTTCTTCACGCAGTGTACCTCTGTTTAGCACTTCTCAGGCGAACATACAGTAGAGGCTGTCTTCCTTTTGTGTTAGCTGTTTCTCTGCTGGCTGTCAGAGCCATGGATGCATGTCCACCCTGCTATACCAGTGGCCTGTCCACGTGTTGAGAAGCCACAGTTATACCATTTGCAGCTGCAGCAAATTCCTCATCCCTGGATGAGTTATGTTGGTGTATCAGTGAAATTAATGATTCCACTGAAGGTCTCTAATTTTCTTACCTTGCTGACTGTGGCAGAAGTCACAGTGCCCATGGTGAGGTATTTCTACAGCAATCCTAATAATTTTGAAATCACTTGATTACCTGTAATAAGTGTAGCAAGTGTTTTTTTTTTTTCTTTTTTGAAATAGCTATACTGATTTATAGTTTCTGCAACTGGATCTTGACTGAACAATCATAGGTGAAGACAATTATTCTATTTTCATTCCTCTTCCAAATAAAGGAAAAATTTTGTGGTTGGTATCAGAATGCATAACATTGCCTATTTTCCTTTTGAATAGAAAGCGATCTAAGTGAATAGTCCTATATGACAAGTGTAAATCATTAAGATTTTATTGACATGACACTGTTTGAACACAAGATAGATTCTCTTTAGTTAAGAATAGTATCTGAGTTAGAAGTAGTGAACCCACACATTAAAACAAAGAAGAAACTCAACTTAGCATATGCTAGAAGACAAAAGAAAAATAGCAGAGGATCGCTGTAGTAGTTAAACATTTTTGATATCTTATGGTGCTCACAACCTTTGTTAAAAGAAAGAGTACATTATCTGTACTACTTAGTTGGAATATTCCAGATGTTTCTGGTCTTTGTAAACATATAACAACATCTTAATTCTTTGTTTATTTGAATTGCTCCTTAGTCATGTCTCTTTTTCATTCCGTTCTTAATCACCGAGTCCATGATTAAAAATGGCAAACATGTGTTTTGAGAAGAAACTAAGCTATGATTTTGGTTGTGGGTAGTAATTGCTGAGAGGCAGACATATTAACTCTTTCCTTTCCACCTTGCTTATGAACTCACAGAAATGTAAAAGTAAACAGTAAACGCAAAGTAAAGCATTGAAAAACAGAACACTTTTCAGTTTAAATACTGTTTGTACAAGGAGATGTTTCTGAAAAAACAAACAAATAAAAAGTGATGGCTGGACGCAATGGCTTATGCCTGTAATTCCAGCACTTTGGGAGGCTGAGGTGGGCAGATCAATAGGTCAGAGTTCGAGACTATCCTGGCCAACGTGGTGAAACACTGTCTCTACTAAAAATACAAAAATTAGCTGGGCTTGGTGGCACAAGCCTGCAATCCTAGGCACTCAGGAAGATGAGGCAGAAAAATTGCTTGAACTTGGGAGGCAGAGGTTGCAGCGGGCTGAGATCATGCCCCTGCACTATAGCTTGGGCGACAGAGTGAGACTTCATCTCAGGAAGAAAAAAGTGGCAATATTTACCAAACAATGTTGAACTAAAATAGTATAAGCAATCAAAGATAGGATATTATTCTAGTTAAGACTCTTAATTTATGCTACTCAACAAAGATCAGTTTTGTAATCTGATAGTCTTTGGATCTAAACCTGACTCTATTTCCTATTCTCTGTAAAGTCACATAAAAGTAATTTCAATATTCCATGATTAGATTTGTAATGAATATTTCTTCATTTGTAAAATGAGAGAAATCAACTCACATGGTAAATGTGAGTTGATTGCTGCCAGTTCACATATGAGACACATATTTAATTAAAAAAAGTTATAGATAAAAGTTAAATGCTGTTAAATATCTATCTATCTATATATATATACATATATATATATAGAGAGAGAGAGACAGAGAGATACCTATATATATCTCTATGTATATGGATATATCTAGATATATATAGATATTTAACAGCATTTAAATCTCTGTGTGTATATGTATATAGATAGATAGATAGATAGATAGATAGATAGATATAGATAGATAGATATATATAGAGAGATATTTAATGGCATTTAACTGTTTTATATATATATTTAACAGCATATATATATATATGGAGAGAGAGAGAGAGAAGAAAATTTGAAAATATAGTTTCAATTTTATGGAAAGAAAACATAACTGTATTCATGCAGAAACAACACTGCATAGTTGGATGCATAGAATTTTGAGATATATAGTTATTTTCTACAAACTTTGGAGTAAAACAAAAATATAATATAAAATAAATAAATATTTATAGGTAAAGTTAAATGCCATAATATAGTTATATAAAAGAAAATACAAATATTATATTTATTTTAAACTAAATTTAAATAAATTCCAAAGTAGTAGATGCAAAAAGGACAATACATTAATAAAATTAAGTGCTAAGAAAACAGCAAAATCATATGAAGTTGAATAGAAGCCTGTATAGATAGTCATAGCTAATAAAGATTTTATCATCTTCAAATATAATAATTCATTTCAGGAAATTCTAATGTCATGTTAATACTCTTAGTAAAAGCAAATATGTCACCGAATATTACTACAGGGAAGTAACCATCAATACTACTCTACAGCCCTGTCACTTGATTCTTTTGGAAAAATATCCAGTACATTTGAAATTAATTTTATAGGGGTGTGCAGTCACTTATGTCTATAATCCCAGCACTTCAGGAGTCAGTGGTTGTGGGATCCCTAGACGTCAAGTATTAGAGACCAGCCTGGCCAACATGGCAAAACCCTGCCTCTATTAAAAATACAAAAAAGTTAGCTGGGTGTGGTGGTGCATGCCTGTAGCCCCAGCCACTCCAGAGACTGAGGAAGAAGAATCACTTGAACACAGGAGGCAGAGGTTGTAGTGAGCTACTGCACTCCAGCCTGGGTGATAGAGCAAAACTCTGACTCAAAAATAAAAAAAAAAAGAAAAGAAAAAATGAATTTAATTTTATAAAAATGTTTTGTTGCTATTGAATCAGCTGATTGTTAGTAACAGGTTTACATTACACATTTTAAGGGAATAGACCAAACCATTTATCTTATACCCAGTGGGTCTAGGATTTGGTTTTTGTTATTTTTTTCTTAAAGGACTTTAAGACTTTCTTTATTAAAACAGTATGGTTTAAAATAACCATCTTCACTTTGATAATCTGTGCTTCTTCTTTGCTTCATGGGTATGATGGTTAATGCCTCATGGTATTCTACTGCTTGCAAATGACAAGTCTGTCCTTAGTTTTCAGTCCCTTTTTGATGATTACGTTTATCATACAGTTACATAACTCAGGACACTAAATTGATGCTATTAAGAAGGATGACTGAGGGAGATCCAAGATGGCTGAATAAAGGCATCTCTGAAATTCAGTTCCCAGCAAGAGAGAACCAGAAGCCGAGTGGTCTCCACAGTTCCAAACAAGGTGCCAGTTTCATTTTGTGGGGCTTCTTGGACAGTGGGTATAAGCCAAAGAGGGCAAATTGAGGCAGGGTGAGGCACTGCCCCACCTGAGAGGTGAATGCAACTGATCAGAAGATCAGGGGCTCTCCCCCTCTGGGACTTCGATTTGGATACTGTGTTCCACCCAAGCACTCTACAACTTATGGAACAGGAGATCTTCACTGGGATGAAAAACCCACAAGAGCTGCCTGAATAGGGCTGAACAGCAACTCCAGCTGGTGTGAGGGTTATAGGCACAGATCGAAGTGGAAGTACCAGCTGACACTGAGAAAGCTGGCCAGATGGAGCTACCCACCACCCAGAAAGAAGGGGAACTGAAAGCAGGGAATCATGCTATATGGCAGGGTGGATTCCTCCACTGCAAAGCTCAGCAGGCTTGAAGCCCTCTCACTTGAGAGTTTCCCAGACAGCACATCAGTTAGAGCACAACAAGGAACTATCAAGCTCAGTGGGAGGAAGGGCAGCCACCATTGCAGAGGCTGGCCTAATCTTCCTGAATAAACAAAAGGCACAGGAAATACACGCAGCCCCTCTACTGAATCCCTGGCAGCCCAGCAGCACCTCCACAGGCAGATAAGGGAAAGGCAGCCACCCCAAGCAGGTACCTGAGATCAAAGCTATATAAATCCAAGAAGATAGGAAGAAACAAGCACAGAAAGGAGGAAATCATCAAAGACCAGAATGCCTCTCCCCTACCACAGGATCACAACTCCTCACCAGCAAAGGAAAAAAAAAGCAGGATGGAGAATGAATTTGAGAAATTGACAGAAGCAGGCTTGAGAAGGTGGGTAATAACAAAATTCTCTGAGCTAATGGAACATGTTCTAACCCAATGCAAAGAAACTAAACACCTTGAAAAAAAGGTTAGACAAAATGCTAACTAGAATAACCAGCTTAGAGAAGAATATAAATGACTTGATGGAACTGAAAAACACAGAACAAGAATTTTGAGAAGCATACACAAGTTTCAATAGACAAATTGATAAAGCAGAAGAAAGGATATCAGAGACTGAAGGTCAACTCAATGAAATAAAACAAGAAGGGAAGAAAAGAGAATAAAGAGTGAAAAGAAATAAACAAAGCCTCAAAAAAATATGGGATTATGAGAAAAGACCTAATCTACGCTTGATTGGTGTACTGGAAGATGACAGGGAGAATGAATCCAAGCTGGAAAGCACTCTTCAGGATATTATCCAGGAGAACTACCTCAACCTAGCAAGGCAGGCCAACATTCAAACACAGGAAATATAGAGAACACCACAAAGATACTCCTCAAGAAGAGCAACACCAAGGCACATAATCATCAGATTCACCAGGGTTGAAATAAAGGAAAAAATGCTAAGGGCAACCAGAAAGAAATTTTGGGTCACCCACAAAGGGAAGCACATGAGACTTACAGTGGATCTCTCAGCAGAAACCCTACAAGCCAGAAGAGAGTGTGGGCCAACATCATTAATGAAAAAAAACTTTCAACCCAGAATTTCATATCCAGCCAAACTAAGCTTTATAAGTGAAGGAGAAATAAAATCCTTTACGGACAAGCTATTGCTGAGAGATTTTTATCGCTACCAGATCTGCCTTACAAGAGCTCCTGAAGGAAGCACTAAATATGGAAAGGAAAAACCAGTACCAGCCACTGCAAAAAAAACAAATGGTAAAGACCAACAATGCAATGAAGAAATTACACCAACCAAAGGGCAAAACAACCAATCAGTAACAAAATGGCAGGATCAAATTCACACATAACATTAATGTTAAATGTAAATGGACTAAATGCCCAATCAAAAGACACAGACTGGCAAACTGGATGAAAAGCCAAGAACCATCAGTATGCTGTATTGAGGAGACCCATCTCACATGCAAAGACACACATAGACTCAAAATAAATGGATAAAAAAAAAATTTACCCTGCAAATGGAGAGAAAAAAAAAAAAGCAGGAGTTGCAATCTTAGTCTCAGATAAAATGGACTTTAAACCAAGAAAGATCAAAAGAGACAAAGAAGGGCATTACATAATGGTAAAAGGATCAATACAACTAGAAGAGCTAACTATCCTAAATATATAGGTGCTCAATACAGGAGCACCCAGATATATAAAGCAAGTTCTTAATGACCTACAAAGAGACTTAGACTCCCACACAATAATAGGGGGAGACTTTAATACTCCACTGTAAATATTAGACAGATCAATGAGGCAGAAAATCAACAAAGAAATCCAGGACCTGAAATCAGATAGGGCCAAGCAAATCTAATAGATGTCTACAGAACTCTCCACCACAAACTCACAGAATATACATTCTTCTTAGCACCATGTCACACTTACTCTAAAATCAACCACATAATTGGAAGTAAATCACTCATCAGCAAATGCAAAAGAATGAAAATCATAACAGTCTTTCAGACCACAGCACAATCAAATTAGAACTCAGGATTAAGAAACTAACTCAAAACCGCACAGCTTCATGGAAACTGAACAACTGGCTCCTAAATGTCCACTGGATAAACAATGAAATAAAGGCAGAAATAAAGATGTTCTTTGAAACCAATGAGAATGAAGACACAATGTACCAGAAACTTCGGGAAACATTTAAAGCAGTGTCTAGAGGGAAATTTACAGTAATAAATGCCCACATGAGGAGCAAGGAAAGATCTAAAATCGACACTCTATCATCAAAATTGAAAGAGCTAGAGAAGCAGGATCAAAAAAATTCAAAAGCTAGCAGAAGACAAGCAGTAACTAAGATCAGAGCAGAACTGAGGGAAATAGAGACACTAAAATCCCTTCAAAAATCAATAAATCCAGGTTTTTTGAAAAAAAAAATCAACAAAATAGACAGACTGCTAGCCAGACTAACAAAAAAGAGAAGAGAGAAGAATCAACTAGATGCAATAAAAAACGATAAAGGGGATATCACCACTGATTCCACAGAAATGCAAACTACTATCAGAGATTACTACAAACAACTCTATGTACACAAGCCAGTAATTCTGGAAGAAATGGATAAATTCCTGGACACTTCCATCCTCCCAAGCCTAAACTAGGAAGAAGTAGAAACCCTGAATAGACCAATAACAAAGGCTGAAGTTGAGGCAGCAATTAATAATCTACCAACATAAAAAAGCCCAGGTCCAGATGGTTCACAGCTGAATTCTACCAGACATACAAAGAGGAGCTGGTACCACTCCTTCTGAAACCATTCCAAACAATACAAAAAGAGGGAATCCTCCCTAACTCATTTTATGAGACCAACACCATCCTGATACTAAAACCTGGCAGAGACTCACCTAAAAAAAAACTTCAGGCCAATACCCATGATGAACATCAATGTAAAAATCTTCAATAAAATACTGACAACCTGAATGCAACAGCACATCAAAAAGCTTATTCATGATGATCAAGTAGGCTTCATACCAGGGATGCAAGTCTGGTTTGACATATGCAAGTCTATAAACATAGTCCATCACATAAACAGAACCAAAGGGAAAAACCACATGATTACTTCAATAGATGCAGAGAAGCCTTTGACAAAATTCAACAGCCTTTTAACCCTCAATAAACTAGGTATTGATGGAACCTATCACAAAATAATTAAAACTATTTATGACAAACCTACAGCCAATATCATACCGAATGGGCAAAAACTGGAAGCATTCCCTTTGAAATCTGGCACTAGACAAGGATGCCTTCCCTCACCACTCCTATTCAATATAGTATTAGAAGTTCTAGCCAGAGCAATCAGGCAAGAAAAGAAGAAAAGGCATTCAATTAGGAAAGGAGGAAGACAAATTGTCTCTATTTACAGATGATATAATTGTATATTTAGCAGACCCCATCGTTTCACCCCAAAATCTCCTGAAACTGATAAGCAACATCAGCTTATCAGGATACAGAGTCTCAGGATACAAACTCAATGTGCAGAAATCACATTCCTATACACCAATCACATACTTAAAGAGAGCCAAATCAAGAATGAACTGCCATTCACAATTGCTACAAAGATAATAAAATACCTCGGAATATAACTAACAAAGGATGTAAAGGACCTCTTCAAGGAGAACTACAAACCACTGCTCAAGGAAATAAGAGAGGACACAAATAGATGGAAAAAAATTCCAGATCATTGTTAGGAAGAATCAATATTGTGTAAATGGCAATACTGCCCAAAGTAATTTATAGGTTCAGTGCTATCCCCATTAAGCTACCAATGACCTTTACAGAACTGGAAAAACCACCTTAAACTTCGTATGGAACCAAGAGAGCATGCATAGCCAAGACAATCTGAAGTAAAAAGAACAAAGCTGGAGGCATCATGCTGCCTGACTTCAAATTATACTACAAGGCTACAGTAACCAAAACAGCATAGTATTGATACCAAAACAGAGACATAGACCAATGGAACAGAACAGAGGCCTTAGAAGCAACACCACACATCTACAACCATCTGATCTTTAACAAACCTGACAAAAACAAGCAATGGGGAAAGGATTCCCTGTTTAATAAACAGTGTTGGGAAAACTGCCCAGCCATGTGCAAAAAGCAGAAACTAGACCCGTTCCTGACACCTTACACTAAAATTAGCTCCAGATGGATTAAAGATTTAAACATAAGACCTAACACCATAAAAACCCTAAAAGAAAACGATTCAGGACATAGGTAAAAGCAAGGACTTCCTGACTAAAACTCCAAAAGCAATGGGAATAAAAGCCAAAATAGACAAATGGCATCTAATTAAACTTCAGAGCTTCTGTACAGCAAAAGAAACAATCATTAGAGTGAACTGGAAATCAACAGAACAGAAAAAAATTTTGCAATTTTTTTTAAATACCCATCCAACAAAGGGCTAATATCCAGTATCTATGAAGAACTAAAACAAATTTACAAGAAAAAAACAAACACATTCCAATGTGGGTGAAGGATATGAACAGACACTTTTCAAAAGAAGACATATATGAGGCCAACAAACATGAAATAATACTCATCATCACTGGTCATTAGAGAAATGCAAATCAAAACCACATTGAGATACCATCTCATGCCAGTTAGAATGGCAACCATTAAAAAAATCTGGAAACAACAGATGCTGGAAAGGAGAAATAGGAATGCTTTTACACTGTTGGTGGGAATGCAAATTAATTCAACCATTATGGAAGACCGTGTGGTGATTCCTCAAGGACCTAATAGTAGAAATTCCATTTGACCCAGCAATGCCATTACTGGGTATATACCCAAAGGATTATAAATCATTCTATTATAAAGGCACATGCACATGTATGTTCATAGCGGCACTGTTTACAATAGCAAAGACCTGGAACTAACCCAAATGCCCATCGATGAGACTGGACAAGGAAAACATGGCACCTATATACCATGGAGTACAATGCAGCCATAAAAAAGATGAGTTTGTGTCCTTTGTACAGATGTGGATGAATCTGGAAACCATAATTCGCAGCAAACTGACACAAGAACAGAAAATCAAACACCACATGTTCTCACTCATGGGTGGGTGTTGAACAATGAGAATACATGGACACAGGGAGGGTAGTATCATACACTGGGGTCTGTTGTGGGAGAATAGGGGATGGACAGCAGGGGATGGGGAGGTTGGGGAGAGATAACATGGGGAGAAATGCCAGATATAGGTGATGGGGGATGGAGGCAACAAATCACCTTGCCGTGTATGTACCTATGCAACAATCCTGCATGATTTGCATATGTTCCCCAGAACCTAAAGTACAATAAAAAAAAATTATGTGTTGCTTATAGAAAACCTTAAAATATTAAATACTCAGAAAGTTTAAAAGTAAAGGCTGGAGAAATGTATATAATGCTGGTAATAATTTTTTAAGGCAGAACAGCTAAATCAATAGAGGAAGCTGACTTCAAAACAAAGAAAATAATAAAGAATCATAGTTAACATACTGATAAAGGTATTACATAATGATAAAGGGATTGATTCTTTAAGAAGATGTAACAATCCTAAATAAGTAGGCACCTATAAACAAGGTACCAAAATACATAAAGCTAAAACTGACACATTGAAAGGAACCATAGACAAACCATTGCTAAAACTATTGTAATTAGAGACTTTAATAGTCCTCTTTTACTGATTGATATATTTCAGAGGCATAATAACATTAAGGCTAGTTTGCTTGAACAACACTATCAAACAGCTCACTCTAGTTGGCACAAAATCTTCTATTCAACAGCAGTTGCAAAACATTATTCTCAAGCTCACTTAGAACATAAAATAGACCTTATTCTTACTGATTAACTATACCTTAATATATTTAAAATAATAGAAATTATACAAAGTATGTTTTCTGATCACAATGGAATTAAGCTAAAAATCAATACAAGAAAGATAGCTGGAATATCTTCAAATATTTGGGAATTGAACAACACTTTTTGAAATAAAAGATAGAGAAAAGAATTGTCACAGAAGAAACTCAAAGTATCTTGAAATAAATGAAAATTTAACTTATAGTTTGTGGGATGCAGTAAAATAACTTCTTGGAAAAATGTGTATAACATTATATAACAAATAAGGTATTATAACATTAACATCATGTACTAGAAAATAAGAAAATCATAACCAGTAACCTAAATTTCAACTTTAAAAAACTAAAGAAAAAGAACTGATAACTAAAGAAAGTAGAAAAAGATAATATAAATTAGCACAGTAATTAATAAAATTGAAAAAGAAAGGCAACACAGAATATCAGCATAATCAAAAGCAATATAAAAAATCAACATAATCAAAATTTTGGAAAAGATAAAACTGATAAACCATGATATACAAGCAAAAAAGGAGAACACAAATATCCAATTTCAGAAATAACATAGAGTTCCCCAATGTTGATCAAGTGGACATGAAAGGATAATTAAGTAATACCTGGCACTTCTATGTCCCTGCATTTAACAACTTAGATAAAATAGAAAAACTCCCTGAAAGACACAAAGTACTATAATTTAAAAAAGGAAAATAATCTGAATAGGCTTATATCTGTTAAAGAAATGAAATTGATAATATTCTTCCAAAAAAGAAGTCACCATAGATAATTTTATTGGTGAATTATAAGAAATATTTTTTGAAAGAAATAATATTAATTCTCCATAATATCTTTCACAAAGTAAAAGCAGAGGAACACCAGCACATTCAATGAGAACAGTTTTACCCTAACATCTGTTCAGTAAAGGGTTAACTCAGCAGGCCAGAACTGCCCAAACCTTGCACATTCCAAAGAAAGGATTGTCTTCAGGAGGACAGGTTGATGTCAGATACTGGGAGGTAATTTCTGAGCCTGTTTGATAAGAGTATTATCGGATGTATAAGTCCTGGACTATGCTGTATGAATTTGGGTAGATGGTTTATGCTAATGTTATACTTTAGGATAGATACCTGTTTTTATATGTCTGATGTCCTGGGTCACACTGTATAACACTGGCCTCTCAGGGGCTAGAGACTAAGTAGTCATACAGGTGCTGCATGCCTACATGTCTCACCTTTCAGTAAAATCCCTGACCATCAAGGCTCAAGTGTGCTACCCTAGTTGACAAAATGTCATGTGTTATCAAACATCATTGTTGGGAGAATTAAGCATTCTCCATGTGACTTCATTGGGAGAGGAAACCTGGACTCTTGCGGCTGGTTTCTCCTGGACTTCTTTCAATCACATTTTTTCTTTGCTGATATTTTAATCTGTATCATTTTCACTGTAATAAACAGTAATTCTCAGTATGACAGTTCCTCTAAGTTCTTTGAGTCCTAGTGAGCAAATTTTCAGAATCAATATGGATTTTTTTAAAAAACCTGACAGAGCCAGGAAAGGTTATGAAGAGGATTCTTATGCTTATATACCCATTAACAAGAAGTATTGCAAAAGACTCTGCAAAAAACTTAACTTTGCACAGAGGCCACTGCAACCTTTCTCAAAAAATACTACTGCAAGCATGTCTGCCCAACCCTTTCCTGATCAGCCTCAAATCAGCATCACACTTGTTGTTAATCTTTGTAGCCAAAAATAATTATGTAATACTCCTTATTTTTCCCATGAAAACCTTTGTGAACACATGGATCACAGTGCAGAGTTCAAAAGATGGGAGGCACAGTGCCCGAACAAAGCAGACCTTCGCTGGAAGGGCAGTGTGGATGAAGATGTGGTAGAGATTGTGCAGCTCTGGAATGCATTAGAACAGTTTTTGATCACTAGCTCCAATGCTGACCACATCCTCCTCCTAGACAAGATATGGCCATTTTGTGACTGTCCAGTGCCTCTTCTAGTCAGAAATTTTAGAGAAAAAAAGCAAGGAGACAACATTCTGGACATCAGCCTTGGGAACTAATTTATATCTAAGTCCTCAAAAGTAATCGCAACAAAAACAAAAATTGACAAGTGAAACCTAATTACTCTAAAGAGCTTCTGCACAGCAAAAGAAACTACCAACAAAGTAAATAGACAACCTACAGAATGGAAGAAAATATTTGTAAACTATGAACTGACAAAGGTCTAATATCTAGAATATATAAGGAACTTAAATAATTCAACAAGCAAAAATCAAATAACCCTGTTAAAAAGTAGATGCAATATATGAACAGATACTTTTTAAAAGCAGACATACAAGTGACAAAAAAAAATGAAAGACATGCTTGTCATCGCAAATTATCACAGAAATGCAAATCAAAACTACTAGGTACTAGGCTGGGCACAATGGTGCATGCCCATAATTCAGCACTTTAGGAGGCCGAGACAGGTAGATCACATGAGGTCAGAAATTTGAGATTATCCTAGCCAACATGGTGAAACTCTGTCTATACTAAAAATACAAAACATTAGCCAGGTGTGGCGGTGCACGTCCATAATCTCAGCCAGTTGGGAGGCTGAGGCACGAGAATCACTGGAACCCAGGAGGCAGAGGTTGCAATGAACTGAGATGTGCTACTTCACTCCAGACTGGACAACAGAGTCATCTGTCTCAAAGAAAA
This sequence comes from Saguinus oedipus, assembly GCA_031835075.1. Lineage (NCBI taxonomy): Eukaryota > Metazoa > Chordata > Mammalia > Primates > Cebidae > Saguinus > Saguinus oedipus. The sequence continues at coordinate 150,079,370 of CM063171.1, read as the reverse complement.
AACAAAACCAAAAAACTTCTAGATACCATTCACACCAGTCAGAATGGCTCTTATTAAAAAGTCAGGACAGGCGCGGTGGCTCACGCCTGTAATTCCAGCACTTTGGCAGGCAGAGGTGGGTGGATCACCTGAAGTCAGAAGTTCAAAACCAGCCTGGAAAATATGGCGAAATCCTGTGTCTACTAAAAATACAAAAAATAGCTAAATGTGATAGTGTGCACCTATAATTCCAGCTACTCAGGAGGCTGAGGCAGGAGAATCGCTTGAACCTGAGAGGTGGAGTTTGCAGTGAGCTTAGATGCACCATTGCACTTCAGCCTGGGTGACAGAGCAAGACTCTAGCTCAAAAAATAAAAAAATTAAAAAGTCAAAAAACATCAGATGCTGACAAGGCTGCAGAGAAAAGAGAACATTTATACACTGTTGATGAAAATGTAAATTAGTTTAGCCATTCTGGAAAGCAGTTTGGAGATTTCTCAAATAACATGAAGCAAAATGAGCCAGAAATCTCATTACTGGGAATATATTACAAAAAATAAATTATCCTACCAAAAAGACACATGTACTTGTATGTTTATCATAGCCCTATTCACAATAGTCAACACATGGAATCAACCAAGATGCCCATCAAGAGTGGACTGGATTAAGAAAATGAGGTACACATATATCATGGAATACTATGCAGCCATGACAAAGAATGAAATCATGTCCTTTGTAGCAATATAGATGATGCAGCTAGAGGTCATTTTCCTAAGAAAATTAACACAGGAACACAAAATCATATACCTCATACTCTCACTTATAAGTGGGAGCCAAACATTCAATACACGTAAACATGAAGTTGCCAGCAATAGACATTAAGGACTACCAGAGGGCAGGGGACAGGGAGCAAGGATTGAAAACCTATCTGGATGACAGGATCAATTGTACCCTAAAACTCAAGATCATGCAATACAGCCAGGTAACAAACTTGCATATGTACCCCCAAATCTAAAATAAAAAATGAAATTATAAAAATCATAACAGTAAATAATAAAAAACGTTGATAATAAAGGCACATGTGATAGATGATTTTATGTAATTGGAATATGACTCTTTTTTATAGTTGTTGAAGGTAATGGTTTCCCTTTACTTACCTAAATATAAACATAGTATACTATGGCAGAAGTTATTTCAATTGCAATGTCCTACTCCCAAATAAATATTTTTTTTTTCAGAGAGCGCCTCTTTGTTATTTAATTTCACTCTAGCTTATGATTGAAACTGTGGGTTGTCTTAGGCACCCACGAAACTGGATAAAGACACTGCAAGACAGAAAAAGCAGCAAACCAATATATTTAATAAACTCAAACACAAAAATCCTCAACAAAATATTATCAAATCATATCCAACAATGTAAGTTATACACCATTACCAAATAAGACTTATTTCTGCTAAAATAGTACTAGCAATGCTTGATCTACAACAAATATCCCTCAGTGTAATCCAACATATCAACAGGGTAAAGAAGGAAAATTATATAATCCTATTAATTGTTGCAGATAAAGTAATTGACAAAAGACATCACCCATTAATGATAAAAAGTCCCAGCAAACTAATAGAGAAGAACTTTCTCAGTTTGATAAAGCATACCTGCCAAAAAACCCTGCAGATTATATCATACTTAAGTATAAGAACCTGGATATATCTCTGAGATCAGGAGTAAAACCAGAATGCCCTCTCTCTCTACTTCATATTCAATATATTATACAAGTCCTAGCTAGTTTAATAATATAAGAAAATGAAATAAAAGATATACAGATTGGGAAGAAAAAATGAAATCATCCTTCCTCATAATTGACACGAATATGTGAAAAAAAACTTCTGTTGATGGCATTTATTCTTGATAAGATGTGATAAAATGACATCTTATCCCTGTGGCCTTTGGCTAAAATACCCATAACCCCACTGTAATATTAGGAAAAATATCAGACAATTCCTAATTGAGAAACATTTTGCAAAATAATTCACAAGTACTTTTGCCAAGCTCCTGAAAAAATAAGAAAATTCTAATAAACTGTAACAGTCAAATATAAAGAGACATGATGATGACTAAATGTAATGTGATATCCTGTATGGGATCCTGGAACAGAAAGGACTTTAGATTAAAACTTAAGAAATCTGAATAAAATATGGACTTTTGTTAATAATATATCAACATTGGTTCGTTGATTGCAACAAATATACCATAGTAATGTAAATGTTTTAAAAAAATGAGAAACTGGGTGTAGGACCTATTTGAACAATCTGTACTAGTGTCACAATTTTTTCTGAAAATCTAAAACAACTTCAAAATACCCTCAAGGAAAAAATAATAATAATTAAATATCCCCACCCAAAAAATAACACATTAAAACATCCGTAAAGAAAAGAATTTTTAACCCAGAATTTCATACCCAGCCAAACTAAGCTGCATAAGCAAAGGAGAAATAAAACCCTTTACGGAGAAGCAATTGCTGAGAGATTTTGTCACCATGAGACTTGCCTTACAAGATTTTAATTTTTTTGAATATATTAAGTCATAAGACTTGCTTTATGACTGAGCATGTGCTCAGTCTTAGAGTATGTTCCATGTGCAGATGAAAAGAAAGCATTTTCTGTGGTCTTTGGGTGGAGTATTCTGTAGATGTCTATTAGGTTCTGTAGATGTCTATTAGGTTCATGGCTATGTGTCCTGCAGATGGTCATCTCATATACCATCTTGTAAGAGTTCTCTGAATTTCTTGTATCTGCATGTCCACCTCTCTAGCATAAGAGGGGACATCTGAATTATACCCCCAGATATGTTTTCAAACTTGTTTACTTTTTCTTCTCTCTCAGGAATTCCAGTAAATCATAGTTTAGTGACTTTACATACTCCCATATTTCTTGTAGGCTTTGCTTATTTTCAAATTCTTTTTTCTTTATTTTTGTCTGACTAGGTTTCAAAAGGCTGGTCTTTAAGTTCTGAAATTCTTTCTTCTGCTTGGTCTAGTCTATTGGTAAGACTTCCACTGTATTTTGAAATTCCTGTAGTGAAAATTTCCATCCTAGAAATTCTGTTTGGTTCTTTCTTAATATAGCTATGTCATCTTTCATAACATCAATCATTTTTTTCTGGCTTCTTGGTATTGAATTTCAATTTTCTCTTGGGTGTCATTGAGTTTTCTTGCCATCCATATTCTGAATTGTACACCTGACATTTCAGACATTTCAATCTGGTGAGGATCCATCACTAGGGAGCTCATCTGATCCTTTGGAGCTGTCAAACACTGACTTTCTGTATTGCCAGATTTCTTACACTGATTCCTTTTCAATTGAGAGAATTGCCACTTAATTGTTATTGTTTAGGTGGGGATATTTAATTATTAATTGTTTTCCCTTGCAGGTGTGACTGTGATCAATGTTGTATATAGTTTTTTGGCTTCATTTCTGGGTGCTTTTAGATGACCAAGGTCTGTGTGGATTCCTTGGTTGCAGACAGGATCATGCAGTGCCATGCAATGACATATTGTTTTTTGATGGTGCAATTCAGGGTACAGTCCAGTAAATGGCACCTAGGCATAAAAGCTATCAGGAACGCTGCTTCACAGTAGATGCACCCTCCCAGATAAGAGTGGCAGGAAGAGATTATGGTAGAGTGTGCTGAAGGCTCAGGGGAATGAGCAGGGTAGAGGGTGCACCAGCTCCTTCTTTTGAGCTAGGAGGAGTGTAATTTGCCTCCTTCCCTATGACACTCCTGACACAGAGTTCATGAGTTTCTGTTGATAAAGCTTTTGTCTTTCAGTTCCTGGCCATAGTATGGGTGTGGGCCAAGAATCTACCTCTTTCTCTGCTACCACTATGATAAGGGTTGAGACAGAGTTCTTTCCCTAGTCCAAGGCAGGCAACTCCATGGACTGTCTTCCATTACCAAGGTGCTGCTGTGTAGAAAAGGGGAGTTGGATCCCTCTTTTCCTGAAAGCCTAAGCAGGGGCGGAACCCCTGGAAGAGTGTGAGAAGAGCTTTTTTTTTTTTTTTTTTTTTTTTTTAATGTGCACTCACATTTAGTGGGGGTGGAACAAAAGCAATGGGAAAAGGATTCCCTATTTAATAAATGGTGTTGGGAAAACTGGCTAGCCATATGCAAAAAGCTGAAACTGGATCCCTTCCCTACACCTTGTATAAAAATTAACTCCAGATGGATTAAATATTTAAACATAAGACCTAACACCATGAAAACCCTAGATGAAAACCTAGGCAATACCATTCAGAAGATAGGCATAAACAAGGACTTCATGAATAAAACACCAAAAGCAATGGCAACAAAAGCCAAAATAGACAAATGAGATCTAATTAAACTAAAGAGCTTCTACACAGCAAAAGAAACTATCATTAAGTAAACTGACAACCCATATGCCAGTTAGAATGGAGATCGTTAAAAAATCAGGAGACAACAGTTGCTGGAAAGGATGTGGAGAAATAAGAATGCTTTTACACTATTGGTGGGAGTATAAATTGGTTCAACCATTGTGGAATACAGGGTAGCAATTCCTCAAGGATCTAGAACTAGAAATACCATTTAACTTAGCAATCCCATTACTGGGTATACACCCAAAGGACTATAAATCATTCTATTACAAAGACACATGTACATGATGTTTATTGTGGCATTGTTCACAATAGCAAAGACTTGGAACCAAGCCAAATGCCCAACAATGATAGACTGGATAAAGAAAATGTGGCACATATACACCACGGATACTATGCAGCCCCAAAAAAGGATGAGATCATATCCTTTGCAGGGACATGGATAAAGCTGGAAACCATCATTCTCAGCAAACTGACACAAAAACAGAAAACCAAACATCGCATGTTCTCACTCACAAGTGGGTGTTGAACATTTGTAGAGTAATGAAACTGAATTCTTGCCTGTCACCATACACAAAGAACTAACTAAACATGGGTCAAAGACGTAAATGTAAGACTTCAAATGATAAAAATCATAGAAGAAAATTTAATTATAATCTTAGAAGAAAAATAAAAATCTTAGAAGGAAACTCTGTTATAAGTGTCCATTTAAGATAAAAATCTTAGAAGAAAACTTACTTATAAGTTCTTTATAAGACAAGTTCTTTTAGCCGGGCGCAGTGGCTCAAGCCTGTAATCCCAGCACTTTGGGAGGCCGAGGTGGGTGGATCACGAGGTCAAGAGATCGAGACCACCCTGGTCAACATGGTGAAACCCCATCTCTACTAAGAATACAAAAAATTAGCTGGGCATGGTGGCACGTGCCTGTAATCCCAGCTACTCAGGAGGCTGAGGCAGGAGAATTGCCTGAACCCAGGAGGCGGATGTTGCAGTGAGCCAAGATCGCGCCATTGCCCTCCAGCCTGGGTAACAAGAGCAAAACTCCGTAAAAAAAAAAAAAAAAGACAAGTTCTTTTTTTTTTTAATTTTTATTGCATTTTAGGTTTTGGGGTACATGTGCAGAACGTGCAAGATAGTTGCATAGGTACACACATGGCAGTGTGTTTTGCTGTCTTCCTCCCCTTCACCCACATTTGACATTTCTCCCCAGGCTATCCCTCCCCAGCTCCGCCCCCCCACTGTCCCTCCCCTATTCCCCCCAATAGACCCCAGTGTGTAGTACCCCCCTCCCTGTGTCCATGTGTCCTCATTTTTCTCACCCTCCTACGAGTGAGAATATGTGGTATTTCCTTTTCTGTTCTTGTGTCAGAACCAACCCAAATGCCCATCAATGATAGACTGGACTGGGAAAATGTGGCACATATACACCGTGGAATATTATGCAGTAATCAAAAATGATGAGTTTATGTCCTTTGTAAGGACATGGATGAATCTGAAGACAAGTTCTTTATAGACAAGTTCTAGGTCAATGTCTGGAAGAAAAATCTTCCAGACCTCGAAAGCACCTGCAACAAAAACAGTAATTGGCAAGTGGGTTCTCATTACACTAAAGAGTTTTTGCACATCAAAAGAAACTATCAAGAGATCGAGACCATCCAGGTCAACATGGTGAAACCCCGTCTCTACTAAAGATACAAAAAATTAGCTGGGCATGGTGGCGCATGCCTGTAATCCCAGATACTCAGGAGGCTGAGGCAGGAGAATTGCCTGAACCCAGGAGGCGGAGGTTGCGGTGAGCCGAGATCGCGCCATTGCACTCCAGCCTGGGTAACAAGAGTGAAACTCTGTCTCAAAAAACAAACAAACAAAAAAAAAAACTATCAATAGAGTAAACAGACAACCTACAAAATGGGAGAAAATATTTGAAAACGTATGCATGTGACAAAAGACATCTATCCAGAATCCATAAGGAACTTAAATCAACAAGAAAAGAAACCCACTAAACAGTGGGCAAATGACAAAAATAGGCACTTGTCAAAAGGCATAAAACATATGAAATGTGTTTTATATGTTCTATCAGGCAACAAACATATGAAAAAATGCTCAACTCACTGATCATTACAGAAATGCAAATTAACACCACAATGAAATACCATCTCACATCAGCCAGAATGGCTATTATTAAAAAGTGAAAAAATAACAGATGTTGGTAAGGATGAGGAGAAACAGGAACGCTTATACATTCTTGGTGAGAATGTAAACGGATTCAGCTCCTGAGGAAAGCAGTTTGGAGATTCCCTAAAGATGGAAAAATAGAACTACCATTTGACCCATCCATCTCATTACTATGATTATTACTAAGAAAAATAAATCATTCTACCCAAAAGACACCTGCTTATTACAGCACTATTCACAATAGCAATGATACAGAATCAACTTAGATGCCCATCAGTGGTGTATTGGATAAAGAAAAGGGGGTACTTACACACCATGGTATACTATGCCATCACACAAAGAATAAAATTATGTCCTTGCAGCAGCATGAGTACAGCTGAAGGGCATTATCCACAGTGAATTAATGCAGAAACAGGAATTTAAATACCTCATGTTCTCACTTATATGTAGGAGCTAAACAATGGCTACATATAGACATAAAGGTGTCAATAATAAACACTGGGTACTCCCAAAGTGGGAGGGAGGAAAAGAAGCAAGGATTGAAAAACTACCATTTGGGTACTATGTGCACTATTTGGATCATAGGTTCAATAGAAGTCCAATAGAAGTCCTAACCTCAGCACTATACAATATACCCATGTAACGAACCTACACATGTACCGCCTGAACCCAAAATTAAAAAAGAAATCCTGGACCCACCTCTTGAATATTGGTTATTACTGAGCTAGAAACTTCATTTTTTTACATAATACTATGTAAACTCACTTTGAGAGATACTGGTCTACATCATCCTTAATAAGTTACAGGTTTTCAACACTAAATTTCTTTTTTTTTTTTTTTATCATAGATAGATAAATAGATAGATAGATAGATAGATAGACAGACAGACAGAGACATTTCTTGTTGCTATGTTTCTATGTTTCTCTGGAGAACTCAAACAAAATATCCCAATTAATGAGGTAGCTTGTTACTCCAGTTAATGAGGGAATTCTTTTTTTTTTTTTTTTTTTAGGAAAAGAGAGAACAGGAATATTGCTTTATTCTATGAATGGGTATTAATAATGGCCGATCATTATTTTGTGTATTTAAAGTGGAGAATGTATATTTTATGTATCTAAAGTGGAGAGCTCTACAAGTGCTTATTAAGTTTACTTATTCCAGATCTGAGTTCAGATTCTGGATATCCTTATTAATTTTCTGTCTTGTTGAGTCTAAATCTCTTTATGGGTCTTATGTATCTGGGTGTTAGGTTGCATTGATCCTTATACCACTCTATCTTTGTTGCTTTGAAATCTGTTTTATCAAATGCATGAATTGCAACTCCTTTTTGTTTATTTATTTGTTTTTGCTCTCCATTTAGTTGGTAAATCTTTCTCCAACTCTTTTTTTTAGTCTTTGTGTATCTTTGGATGTAAAATGAGTCTGGATGTAGATACCGTTAGGTTTTGGCTGTATCTTTTGATTGGGGAATTTAGTTGATTTAAATTTAGGATTACTGCCATTTGATGTTAACTGGCTATTTTATCCATTCGTTGATGTAAATTCTTCTTTATGTTGATACTCTTTACTTTTTGGTATATTTTTAGAAGGGTTAATACTGGTTGTTCCTTTCTGTGTATAATGCTTCTTTCAGAAGTTTTTGTAAAGCAGGCCTGGTGGTAATAAAATCTCTGAGTACTTGCCTGTTCATAAAGGATTTTATTTTTCCTTCAATTATGAAGCTTAGTTTGGCAGGATATGAAATTCTGGGCTGAAAGTTCTGTTCTTTAAGGATATTAAATATCGGCCCCCACTCTCTTCTGGCTTGTAGGGTTTCTGCTGAGAGATCTGCTGTAAGTCTAATAGGTTTCCCTTTGTGGGTAACCTGACCTTACTCTCTGGCTGCCCTTAGTATTTTCTCCTTCGTTTCAACCCTGGTGAATCTAATGATTATGTGTCTTGGGGTTGCTCTTCTTAAGGAATATCTTTGTGGTGTTCTCTGTATTACCTGAGGTTGAATAGTATCCTGCTTTGCTAGATTGGGAAAATTCTCCTGGATAATATCCTGAAGAGTATTTTCCAGCTGAGATTCATTCTCTCCATCACATTCAGGTACACCTATCAAACGTATATTAGGTCTTTTCACATAGTCCCATAATTCTTGGAGACTTTGCTCATTCCTTTTTATCCTTTTTTCTCTATTCTTGTCTTCTCATTCCATTTCATTAATTTGGTCTTTGACCTCTGATATCCTTTATTCTGCTTCATCAATTCGGCTATTCAAACTTGTGCATATTTCACTAAGTTCTCGTGTTGTATTTTTCAACTCCATTAGTTCATTTATATTCCTCTCTATATTGTCCATTCTTTTTAACATTTCATTAAACCTTTGTTCAAAGTTCTTAATTTCTTTACATTGGGTTAGAACAAGTTGTTTCAACTCCCAAAAATTTTTTATCATCCACCTTTTAAAGCCTACTTCAGATACTGGAACACAGTCCTCTTCCATTAGGGCTTGTTCCGTTGCTGATGAGGAATTGCTATCCCCTGTAGAGGAAGAGGGGTTCTGACTTTCGTTTTTTTCGGCCTTTTTAGGCTGTTTTTTTTCCCCCTTTATTGTGATTTTATCCATCTGATGTCTTTACAATTAGCGCCTTTCTGATTAGGTTCCTGTGAGGATGTCCAATTTATTGATTCCCGGTGCTGGAATCCGAGCAACCCACTGCGCGGCCAAAACAGCAGCAATAAGACTGATGGTGCTCTTCTGCCTGGGAATCTCCGGTCTGGCTTCCTTCTTGAGTCCGCAGCAAGCGGCTCTGCCTTCCTGGAGCTCCAAACACCAGTCAGTAGGGGAACCAGTCCTGTTTACTGTGCATGAAGAGCTGCCGCGCCGAGGCGACGACAAATCCGCTGCGGCGGCCACAAGAGTCGCGCTGGTGACCCGCGGGGCTCCTCCACTGGAAATCTTCTGGTCCGTGGGCAACGAAAATTCCTCTGAAAATGTGGTGTTCTCATGTTTTCTGAGCTTTCACTGGGAGCTACAATCCCGAGCTGTTAGCGATCAGCCATCTTGGATCTCGTCTCAATTTAAATTTCTCATCTCGTTTAAATTTCTTAAACAACTGATCAAATGACCAGCAAAGCAAAAAAAAAAACAAAAACAAAAACAAAAACCCTTTTCTTTTTGTTAAAGCAAACATAAATATTTTACATGAAGCCAACTCAGTCATTCTCATTTATTTGATGCCAGGTGTTGGATGGCTCATTCTTTCTAACCATTTAAATCCAGCTAGATGTCTCCTCAGAAATTTATTGTCCAATTTCCATATTTAATGTCACCTTCCAACAGTCATTCATTATTAGAGTATTTTGCTTAATTTTCTTCAATGCAGTAGTCACTACCTGAAGTCATTTTGGTTATTTGTTTACTTGTTCATAAAGTGTCTGCTATTATGAAATATCATATTTGCATATTGTATACCATTCTAGATCTAAATTCTTAAAAAGTCACTTCCAAAATGTTATTTGTCAAAGTGACCACATGGTGGCAGACTTCAACCAAACAAGGAAAGTTTCTTAAAAACCCTTTGTTATTTTATTTTAAGTGATTTGTAAAAGCCAAAAGTTAACAAAATTAAATCCAGGACAGACATTATATTTTACACGTTTATAGCCTCAAAATGTAAACTTAGAATTTTATGTACTAAGACAGAGTTCTACTTGGCCATCAGTGGAGAGCTCTTTCTTAGGTTGCTCTGTAGGATGAGCCCTTTCTAAAGATTATTCTGTTGGATGGAAGAAGGCACAACTTTCTTCCCACTGGATAGCTATTCTCTTCTGAACCTCTTCTTTTTGACCAAGTTAAAAAAAAAAGGTTCTGCCTAATTGGAAAAATCTATTAAGAACATGAATATCGTGGTCCCACGGGTAAAAGTTTGTAAATTCGTTGCTGGCTTTACTACTTACTTTCTTCGATGAGCTTGGACAAATTTCTTAATGCTTCTTGCCTCCCACCTTGTAAGGTGAGAATAACAAAACCAATTCCTCCAGAGGTTTCCTGTTAGAACTGGATATGCATGCAGAGCAGATAGAATAGGGCTTGCACCTAAGACACGTGCAACACGCACTGTTGTTATGATTACTATTCTTTATCATTAACAAAAGAAAAATATACAATGAAGGGTTATTAAGCTTACGCTTTATACTTGAAAACTGAGTGAAAATAATGATGGAGTAAATTTAATATGCGAAATTTTGGGCATAGTGCAGTATACTTGGAAACTGTAAATCAGCACATATTCCCTTCCCTTCCCAGTTGTCCTTCCATCCTTCATTTTTTGTTCATATGTCGCCCCCAGGGAAATCCCCCATGAACACACACACACACACACACACACAAACAGGTGCACTTACAGCAGCTGAAAGAAGAGTGATATAGGTAATACCACATCTGGAAACAACGAAGAATAAGCATGGCATGATGAGAATTCTCCAAGGAGGGTTGTAGCACAGAGATAGTCACGTGTCCAGGATAAAAATAGAAGATGGTTGAAAAAAAAACCCACTGTATTAAATTCTCACTGCTCTCCACTTTCACACAATGCTCCCAGGGCAGAAGGAGAGATGCAGAGGGAGAGTTGCACATGGGACTAGTTTTTAAGATTATTTTAAAAGATGATACTTAGGGAGGAAAGAGGCACAAGAAGAATGGCAGTTAAGGAATGAGACTACCAGTTGGAATTAGACATCTTCAACTTTACTTATCGAACCAGAAAAGTACACGAACAAAAGTCAAAGAATTGAAATTAAAATGGCTACTAGCTCAACACTGAGAGAGTTGAATATAAACATATTTGTTTATTTCTTCCCTTCTTCATATGTTTACTTATCTGTTTATTCATACAAAAAGTATCTGTGAGACTATATGACACTTTAGTAACTAGGAAGTGCTGTGAATGTGTGTCTGTGTGTGTAACTTGAAAAGTGCAAAAAATTACGGTTTAGTGATAATAGTATGAATCAGGGAAAGTTACTAGAAAATATGGCAGAAGTTAATATAGCACTTTCATGCATGTTACCTACAGCACAACAAAACAAAACAATTTCTATATTTAAAACAATTATATGAAATAATAATAAAAATATTTCCTATAATTGAAACTCTAAAAACTAATTATGTGGCACAGATGAATTAAGGTGCATGTATAAAGATCATATCAATTTCCCTATGGTTCCAGCATTGAGCAAATGATCCCTGAAAACTGAAAATAAAATAGAGCAGCAGTCCCCAACCTTATTGATACCATGGACTGGTTTCATAGAAGAGAATTTTCCCAAGGACCAGAGGTTGGTGAGGAATGGTTTTGGGACATTTCAAGTGCATTATATTTATTGTGAACTTTGTTTCTATTATTACTACATTGTAATATATAATGAAATAATCATACAACTCACCATAATATAGAATCAGTGGGAGGCCTAAGCTTGTTTTCCTACAACTAGAAGGTCCCATCTGGGGGTGATAGGAGATAAGGTTACCCGGAATGTGTTGTTTATGTCCAGTCTACTCTGTAATTTCTTTTTAGTTGCTCTCATGGCTGAAAACCTTGCTTCACAAAGATAAGATGCCGTAAATGAAAGCAGGCTTTTCAGTGCTTCTGTGGCAATCTCAGGATATTCCACCTTGATGTTAATCCGGAAAGTATAGAGATTTGAAGTTGCCTTAAACATACTTTTAAGGCCACTGTCATTTGTGATCTCAAGCAGTTGATCCTCTTCTGGCAGGATCAATGTTGATTCACCTGGCTTATTCACAACTGGGTCACGGATCCATTCCTTCCCAGTTTGGGGACCTGTTGTGCTTGGGAAGTAATGCTCAAACTGTTTTGAGAGTTGAAATAGGTGATCATGCAATCATGCACCAGCTGGAAGAAAGAAGGAGACCCTGACTTAGTCTCTTTTCAAATCTCTGCTAATGTTGGAAACACGTCAGAAATGTTAGTGTTCACTGCTTGCCCTCATAATTCCAGCTTGGCTTTGCATGCAGCCACTGTATATGACAACCTGAACACAGTTATCATTCTCCCCTGAAGTGACAGATTTAATTTGTTGAGCAGGTTGAATATGTCACATAAATAAGCAAGTTTTGCAGCCTATTCTGTGTCACTGAAATGTGCTACCAGTGCTGTTTTTCTAAAAGAAATATCCGAAGTGGCTCTCATAACTCAAAGATGCTGGCTAGTGATCTACATTTAGAAATCCATCTCCCTTCTTAGTATAACCTAGTCATCCAATTGAAGTCAGACTGATGCTCCAAATATCCGACAGTCGTCACATGCCTAGCTTACTTAGGAACTAGTAAGGCCTCCCTGGCCTAAGTCAGGAGCAAATGCTTTTGTTCTAACACTCAGGACTGTCCACAATCTCTATCAAATCCTCCATCTAATCGTATTTTTATCTAAAAGCTGTCTACTCTAGCCTCTCTGTTTACAACCAACCATGTACAGCTCACCCACTAACAACAGAGGTTTGTACTGTGCAGGTCAACTTATATACAGATTTTCTTATGCCTCTGCCACCACTGAGACAGCAAGATCAACCCCTCCTTCTCCTTCTCAGCCCACTCAGCTGAAAACAATGACGATCCACTTCCTCTTAATAAGTAGTAAATAGATTTTGTCTTCTTTATGGTTTTCTTTAAAAGATTTCATTTCTCTAACTTACTTTATTGTAAGAATACAGCATATAACATAAGATACAACATATGTGTTACATGGCTGTTTATAGTATCTATAAGGCTTCTGGTAAACAATAGACCATAGTAGTTAAGTTTGGGGGGACTCAAAACTTCTTCACAGATTTTCTGACGGTGAGGGACGTCCATGCTTCTAACCTGTGTTGTTGAAGGGTCAACTCCACATTTATTTATTTCTGACTTATAGTGTTTTTCCTACCAAGATCATTTTTTCTTCTCTTTAATTTTCAAAATTCTTCCCCCTTTTAAACCCGAAATTTAAGCTCATAAATTTTATCTGATCTTTTGAACCTGTTGTAATCTGAAACTTTTTTTTTAGATGATGTACTTTTTGTCTCTTTTGATTGGCAGGCCATCTAAGTTGGTTCATCCCTTTCTTGCAGATCTGGATGAAATACACTTGTAGGAGTAAAGTAGGCTCAGGAGCCATGTCATGCAACCCAGAATTTTGGAAACTCTTTTAGCAAAGTTACCTGTGCTGTGTGAATGTGCCTGTGAGCAACCTTCTGTGTTCCTTCAGGGGTTGCCTTGAAGAAGGGGCCGGTTCACTAATGCTTCATATCACAGCACACAGCATTTCATCTTTCTGTTATGACTTGTTCTTTTTTTAACTTCTTTCCTCATCCTTAATTTTCTGGGATTGTGCCTCCCAAATAAAAGGTTAGCATTTAATCTAAACCTTTTAATCTACTTTCTAAAGGACCTAGTTCTAGACATCTGAAAAGTTTCTTTTCCCAAACGCCTAAAATTATACAATATCTACAATATTCATTCAGCACTTAATATTAATTTTTTCTTCTTCAATCAATGAGGCTGCATTGATGAAACAGGGTCACCCAGAGTCTATAGTTCACATTAGGGTTCACTCTCTCTATTGTATGGTGTGGAACAGCCTGTACTTTATCTCATAGTATTATTATCAATTTTTTAAAAAAATGCCTCTATAAATCAGTTAGATGATGTCTTATTTATGGCAAGAGTCCAGATTATTTTCTTTTACTCTATTGTCTAGTAACATTACATCCAATAAGGATGCCCACTATACACTTTTGATAAGAAATACATGAATAAGAGACCCGTTTATGTTCATTTGCTTGTATAAGTATTTCATGCTAGACAAAAATTCTTTTATAAAAACTGTGGGATTGTATAAACTTAGTGAATACACATTATTGTGCTGGGCTGTTGGTATTTTGACACAGTATGCAGGTTACTATTTAGAAATGTCAATCCTCTTAAACTGTAATAATTGAGCATTAACCTTGGGAGGCATCTGGGAAATAACCTAATTTAACCCACACAGGAGGCACTTTAAGGAGAGAAAAGGAAAGTGGAGCCTCAAAACCTTTCACCTAGTTAGTGGAAGAATTGACTTTGGAATTTATAAATTCTGAATTTTGGTACAGTGTTCTTAAACTACATCATTATTTCACAATTGCTTAATTAAGATTAATTGAATATTACATATTCCATTATTGTATCATTATATCATTTCATGACTAGCAGTATATTTAAAAATCAAGTAATGAAAATTTGGAGTTGGTGATACTGAATTTTACCAATGAGACCTAGAAAATGTAAACATATACTCTCCTTAGGGGATGTTTTAAAGCAATAAGAAACTCTTTAAATAAATGATTATGGGGGGGTTGATTCAAGATGGCACTGTAGGAGCAGCTCAGGATTGCAGCTACCAGTGAAAGTGCAGAGGATGAGTGGACACTACATTTCCAGATGGATCTTTATTGCCCATAGACCAGGAGATTCCCAGGTGGAGGAGCCCCACAGGTCACCAGTGCAGCTGTTTTGGCTGGCGCAGCTGTTTTAGCCAGCACTGCAGTGCAGTGGCTCTTCGTACAAAATACACTGGTCTGGTTGCCCTGTTAAACTGGCAATCGGAGATCTGGGAAGGCAGATTAGCCCATTCATCTGATTAAACAGGACTGAAACATAAAGCCAGGCCAGGAAATTCCTGGGCAGTGACGTTGTTTCAGGTGGCACAGTGGGTCACCGCACAGGAAATCACACAAATCCCAGCACCCTTTCAGCAGGTGACTGGAACACCTGGGAGAGAGTCAACTGTTGAACTTTTAAAAAAATGGTCTCTGAGGCAGGCAGCCAGGTGATCAGGCTTGGCAGGTCCCACGCCCACAAAAACAAACAAACAAACAAACAAAACAGCAATTGGAAACACTCAGGGTTGAGAGTTTCATGGCAAGCACAGCTAAAACTGGGACGGCACAGCTCTGTGGGGGAGGGGCGTCCACCATTACTGAGGCACTCCACCCCTACAGAGGTAGTCTACCATTGCTGATGCAGCCTGCTGTTGCCAAGGCAACCCACCATAACAGAGAGAGTCTGCCCCTACAGAGGCAGGCCAACATTGCTGAGGCAGTTCTAAGCACACCCATACAAACAGGACTGCAGGGAAATACACCCAGTAGCAGGGCAGAACCCACAAAGCCTCTGCAAAACTTCAGCAAAGCCTCTGCAGGCAGTGACTAGGCTGCCTCCTTGCTGGGCAGGACAGCCTTGAAAAATAAATAAATAAATAAATAAAGGCAGCAACGTAACATACTCATAATTAAAGCCCTAACTCCCTGGGACAGAGTACCTGGGGAATAAAAGGGGGTTTATGCGTTCTGCTGCAGCAGACTTAAATGTACCTGCCTAGCAGCTCTGAATGAACAATGGAGCTCACAGCTCAGCACTTGAGCTCCTATAAAGAACAGACTGTCTCCTCAAGCAGCTCCCTGACTCCCGTATATCCAAAGAGTCACCTCACAAAGGACTGATCAGACTGACATTTGGTGGGCATCATTCTGGGACAAATATAGCAGAAGAAGAAACTGGTAGCAACCCTTACTGTTCTGCAGCTGCTTCAGGTGACCCCCAGGCAAGCAGGGTCTGAAGTGGACCTCAGCGGTCCCAAAGGAGAGGGGCCAGACTGCTAGAAGGAAAACTAAGAAACAGGAATGACTTCATCATCAACAATCTGGACATCCACTCAGAGACCCAATCTGAAAATCAGCAACTACAAAGATGACAGGTGGATAAATCCATAAAGATGGGAAGAAACCAGTGCAAATAGGAGGAAAACACCTGAAACCAGAACACCTCACCTCCTACAAGGGATTACAACTCCTTTTTTCCCTCACAGCGAGGGAACAAAGCTGGACAGAGAATGAGTGTGATGAAATAATGGAATCAGACTTTGGAAGGTGGGTAATGAGAAACTTCTGTGAGCTAAAAGAACATGTTCTAACTTAATGCAAAGAAACTAAGAACCTTGAAAAAAGATTCAAGGAAATGATAACAAGAATGGACAACTTAGAGATGAATATGAGTGAATTGATGGAGCTGAAAAACACAACACGAGAACTTTGCAAAGCATGCACAAGTTTCAACAGCCAATTCGACCAAGCAGAAGAAAGGATATCAAAGGTCAAAGATCAACTCAATGAAATAAAACAAGAAGGCAAGATTGGAGAAAAAAGGGCAAAAAGGAATGAGCAAAGTCTCCAAGAAATGTGGGACTATGTGAAGAGACCTAATCTACGTTTGATAGGTGTACCTGAATGTGACGAAGAGAATGAATCCAAGCTGGAAAATACTCTTCAGGATATTATCAAGGAAAATTTCCCCAACCTAGCAAGGCAGGCCAATATTCAATTCCAGGAAATATGACAACACCACAAAGATATTCCACAAGAAGAGCAACCCCAAGGCACATAATTGTCAGATTCACCAGGGTTGAAATGAAGGAGAAAATACTAAGGGCAGCCAGAGAGAAAGGTCAGGTCACCCACAAAGGGGAGCCCATCAGACTCACAGCAGATCTCTCGGCAGAAACTCTAGAAGCCAGAAGAGAGTGGGGGCCAATATTCAACATCATTAAAGAAAAGAACTTTCAACCCAAAATTTCATATCCAGCAAAACTAAGCTTCATAAGTGAAAAAATAAAATAAAATCCTGTGCAAATAAGCAAGTACTCAGAGATTTCATCACCACCAGGCCTGCTTTACAAGAGCTCCTGAAAGAGGCACTACACATAGAAGGGAACAACCAGTACCAGCCACTTCAAAAACACACCAAATGCTAAAGAGGATCAACAAAATGAAGAATCTGCATCAACTAACAAGCAAAACAGTGAGCTAGAATCAAAATGGCAGTATCAAATTCACACATAACAATATTAACCCTAAATGTAAATGGGCTAAATGCAAAAATCAAAAGACACAGACTGGCAAATTGGATAAAGAGCCAAAACCCATCGGTGTGCTGTATCCAGGAAACCCATCTCACATGCAGGATACACAAAGGCTCAAAAAAAAAAAAAAAAAGGATGGAGGAAGATTTACCAAGCAAATGAGACCAAAGAAAGCAGGAGTTGCAATTCTTGTCTCTGATAAAATAGACTTTAAAGCAACAAAGATCAAAAGAGACAAAGAAGGACATTACATAATGGTAAAAGGATTGATACAAGAAAAGCTAATGATCCTAAACATATATGGACCCAATACAGGAGCACCCAGATATATAAGGCAAGTTCTTAATGACTTAAAAAGAGACTTAGACTCCCACACAATAATAGTGGGAGACTTTAACACTCTACTGTCAATATTAGTCAGATCAACCAGACAGAAAATTAACAAGGATATCCAGGAATTGAACTCAGACCTGGAACAAGCAAACCTGATAAACATTTACAGAACTCTCCATCCCAAATCCACAGAATATACATTCTTCTCAGCACCACATCACACCTACTCCAAAATTGACCACATAATTGGAAGTAAATCACTCCTCAGCAAATGCAAAAGAAAGGAAATCATAACAAACAGTCTCTCAGACCACAGAGCAATCAAGTTAGAACTCAGAATTCAGAAACTAACTCAGAATCACACAGCTTCATGGAAACTGAACAACTGGCTCTTGAATGTTGACTGGATAAACAATGAAATGAAGGCAGAAATAAAGAAGTTTCTTGAAATCAATGAGAACGAAGACACAACATACCAGAATCTCTGGGACACATTTAAAGCAGTGTCTAGAGGAAAATTTATAGCAATAAGTGCCCACATGAGAAGAGTGGAGAGATCCAAAATTGACATCCTATCATCAAAATTGAAAAAGCTAGAGGAGGAAGATCAAAAAAACTCAAAACCTAGCAGAAGACAAGAAATAACTAAGATCAGAGCAGAACTGAAGCAGATAGAGACATGAAAAACCCTTCAAAAAATCAATAAATCCAGGAGCTGTTTTTTTTTTTTTTTTGAAAAGATCAACAAAATAGACAGACCACTAGCCAGATTAATAAAAGAGAAAAGAGAGAATAACCAAATAGATGCAATAAAAAATGATAAAGGGGAAATCACCACACATCCCACAGAAATTCAAACCATCATCAGAGAATATTACAAACAACTCTATGCACATAAACTAGTAAACCTGGAAGAAATGGATAAATTCCTGAAAACTTGTGTCGTCCCAAGGCTAAACCAGGAAGAAGTCAAAACTATGACTAGACCAACAACAAGATCTGAAGTTGAGACAGCAATTAAGAGCCTACCACACAAAAAAAAACCCAGGACCAGATGGGTTCACAGTCGAATTCTACCAGACACACAAAAAAAAACTGTTACCATTCCTTCTGAAACTATTCCAAATAATCCAAAAAGAGGGAATCCTTCCCAAATCATTTTATGAGACCAACCTCATTTTGTTACAAAAACCCAGCAGAGACTCAACAAGAAAAGAAAACTTTAGGCCAATATCCATGATGAACATAGATGCAAAAATCTTCAATAAAATACTGGCAAGCTGATTGCAATAGCACATCAAAAAGCTTATCCACTATGATCAAGTAGGATTCATCCTGGGGATGCAAGGCTGGTTCAACATAAGCAGGTCTATAAACGTAATTCACCACATAAACAGAACCAAAAACAAAAGCCACATGATTATCTCAATTGATGCAGAGAAGGCCTTTGAGAAAATTCAACAGCCCTTTATGCCAAAAACCCTCAATAAACTCGGTATTGACAGAATGTATCTCAAAATAATAAAAGCTATTTACAACAAACCAACAACCAATATCATACTGAATGGGCAAATACTGGAAACATTTCGTTTGAAATCTGGCACTAGACAAGAATGACCTCTCTCACCACTCCTATTCAATATAGTACTGGAAGTTCTAGCCAGAGCAATCAGGCAAGAAAAAGAAATAAAGGGTATTCAAATATGAAAGAAGGAAGCCAAATTGTCCCTATTTGCAGATGACATGATAGTATATCTGGAAGATCCCATCATATCAGCCCAAAATCTCCTGAGACTAATAAGCAACTTCAGCAAAGTCTCATGATATAAAATCAATGTGTAAAAATCACAAGAATTCTTATACACCAATAACAGACTTAAAGAGAGCCAAATCAAGAACAAACTGCCATTCACAATTGCTACAAAGAGAATAAAATACTTAGGAATACAACTAACAAGAAATGTAAAGGACCTCTTCAGGGAGAACTACAAACCACTGCTCAACGAAATAAGAGAGGACACAAACAGATGGAGAAACATTCCATGTTCATGGTTAGGAAGAATCAATATTGTGAAAATGGCCATACTGCTCAAAGTAATTTACAGAATCAATGCTATCCCCATCAAGCTACCATTGAATTTCTTCACAGAACTGGAAAAAACCATCATGAATTTCATATGGAACCAAAAGAGAGCCCACATAGCCAAGTAAATTCTAAGCAAAAAGAACACAGCGGGAGGCATCACACTACCGGACTTCAAACTATACTACAAGGCTAAAGTAATCAAAACAGCATGGTACTGGTACCAAAACAGAGATATAGACCACTGGAACAGAACAGAGGCATCAGAGGCAACACAACATATCTACAACCATACAATCTTGGATAAACCTGACAAAAACAAGCAATGGGGAAAGGATTCCCTGTTTAATAAATGGTGTTGGGAAAACTGGCTAGCCATGTGCAGAAAGCAGAAACTGGACCCCTTCCTGACACCTTACACTAAAATTAACTCCAGATGGATTAAAGACTTAAACATAAGACCTGGCACCATAAAAACCCTAGAAGAAGATCTAGACAATACTATTCAGGACATAGGAGTAGGCAAGGACTTCATGACAAAAACACCAAAAGCATTGGTAACAAAAGCCAAAATAGACAAATGGGACCTAATCAAACTCCACAGCTTCTGCACAGCAAAAGAAACAGTCATTAGAGTGAATCAGCAACCAACAGAATGGGAAAAAATTTTTGCAGTTTACCCATCTGACAAAGGGCTGATATCCAGAATTTACAAAGAACTCAAACAGATTCACAAGAAAAAAAAAGCCCATTCAAAAATGGGCAAAGGATATGAACAGACACTTTACAAAAGAAGACATACATGAGGCCAAGAAACACATGAAAAAATGCTCCTCATCACTGGTCACTAGAGAAATGCAAATCAAAACTACATAGAGATACCATCTCATGCCAGTTAGAGTGGCGATCATTCAAAAATCTGGAGACAACTGATGCTGGAGAGGATGCGGAGAAATAGGAACACTTTTACACTGCTGGTGGGAGTGTAAATTAGTTCAACCATTGTGGAAGACAGTGTGGCTATTCCTCAAGGACCTAGAAATAGAAATTCCATTTGACCCAGCAATCCCATTACTGGGTATCTAACCAAAGGACTATAAATCGTTCTACTATAAGGACACATGCACACGAATGTTCATTGCAGCACTGTTTACAATAGCAAAGACCTGGAACCACCCAAATGCCCATTGATGATAGACAGGACTGGGAAAATGTGGCACATATACACCATGGAATATTATGCAGCAATTAAAAATGATGAATTTGTGTCCTTTGTAGGGACATGGATGAATCTGGAGAACATTATTCTCAGCAAACTGACACAAGAACAGATAATGAAACACTACATGTTCTCACTCATAGGCAGGTGATGAACAATGAGAACACATAGACACAGGGAGGGGAACACTACACACTGGGGTCTATTGGGCGGAATAGGGGAGGGACAGTTGGGGGGGGGAGTTGGGGAGGGATAACATGGGTAGAAATGCCAGATGCAGGTGAAGGGGAGGAAGGCAGCAAATAACACTGCCACATGTGTACCTATGCAACTATCTTGCATGCTCTGCACATGTACCCCAAAACCTAAAATGCAATTAAAAAAATGATTATAGGGATAAACATTTATTTTAATGTTTAATGTTTTAAAATTTAGTTTAATGTTTGAAAGATGTCCTTTATAAGGCAAGATCACCACAAGATATGGAATACTCTTGGGTATTAACTTGTAATTTAGTTTCAAGCAATTAATTTAGTGATTATGTTTTATATATATAGTGCCTTATAAAATCGACCAATACTTGTTTAATTAATATTAACTCTGGTTACATTATTCAGCCATGTACCACATAGGTGAGTTGTGAAAAAATTATGGGAAAATTTGGAGACAATTGAGAAATCTGTCTGTAATGTTAGTATCAGTATACTGAAAGACTGTATCAGAGGCTTAGAAATAATTTTTATTTCTTGGTGTAAAAAATAAAGTGAAAAGAAGAAATCGAAAACAATCTTTGTAACAGAATATTTGAAACTAGAATGATAATATTTCAGTTGATAGCTTCTCAATGATCTCTTTATAATTAATAAATTATATTTTATGAAACTGCTTCAGGTTCGCAGAAATATTTAACAGAAAATACAGAAAGTTTCCATATACTCTCTGTCGCTATACACTCACAACCTCCCCCCATGAACATCTTGCCCCACAGTATTATACTTGTTACAATCAGTGAGCCAACATTGACACAACAGGGTCACCCAGAGTCTATAGTTCACATTAGGGTTCATTCTCTGTATTGTATTGTATAGTCTACGAGTTTTGAAAAATGTATAATGGCATATCTTCCCCACTGTAGCATCCTACAGAACAGTTTTACTACCACAAATATTTTCTGTGCTCTGCCTATTTGTTCCTCTCTTCCCTCTGATTCTTGACGATCACAGACTTTTTTTACTGTCTCCATACTTTTGACTTTACCAAATGTCGTATAGTTAGAATTGTACTGTATGTAACCTTTTCAGATTGTCTTCTTTCATTCAGTAATTTGCATTTAATCTTTTTCTATGTGCTTTCATTGCTTATTGGCTCATTTCTTCAGAGCACTGCAAGACATTTTATTTTCTAGATGTACCACAGTTTACTAATCCATTCACCGACTGAAAGATACATTGTTTGCTTCCAAATTTTGGCAATTATGAATGAAGCTCCTATAAACATCTGTGCACAGGTTTTTGTGTAGACATAGGTTTTCAATTCATTTGAGTAAATTCCAAGGAGTGAGATTGCTGGGTCCTTTGGTAAGATAAACTATAGTTTTGTAAGAAACTGCCAAACTGTCTTGAAAGGCATGTGTACCCTTTTGCTTTCCAGCCAGCAACAAATGAGAATTCTCTTTGTTCTGTATCCTCATCAGCATTTGGTGCTTTCAGTGTTTTGTATTTGGGCCATTCTAATTTCATTGTTGTTTTAATTTGCAATTACCTAGTGACACATGACATTGAACATTATTTTATATGCTTATTCACCATCTGTATACTTTTTATTGAGATGTCTGTTCAGGTCTTTTGCCTACTTTTAAAGGGTATAAGTGATATTCAACGTGTGTGTGTATGTGTGTGTGTGTGTGTGTGTGTGTGTGTGTGTCTATTTGTGTGTAAGATAAGACTCACCACAAGATGTGGAATACTCTTGTATATTAAATTGTAATTTAGTTTTAAGTAATAAAATAATGAACATATTACATATATAGTATCTTACAACATCCAGCAATAATTTTTAATAATATATAATATTTGTATATAGTCTATACATATACACACACACATATACGTGTGATTCTAATATATTTGATACTAATAATTGCTAAGGAGAAAAAACCCAAAGCACTGAGAATAACAGAAAGTGTTGGTGGGGGATTGATTACATTTGAATGAGATGGCTGTCAACTGGTCCATCTGAATAATTAATAGATGGGTCAGAGAGGGCCTTACTAAAAAAAGAACATTTGAAAAATAACCTGAAGAAGCAGTCAAGAGAATTTCTCCTGTATTATCTTGTAGAATATTAGAAATGGGATCTGTGAACATCTGGTAGAAGTGCAAAGGTCCTCAAGCTGGAGTGTGTCTGGCATATTCAAGGAACAACAATGAAGCCAATGTGACTGGAGTGTAATAAACAGAAGGAAAAGGAGTTAGAGATGAAGTCAGAGAGCTAATGGAGTGATAGGAGATGAATCACGTATGTAAGAACTTGTAGTTCATAGAAAGGTCTTTGGATTTCATCTTCATTTTAATCTTTCAGATTAATGTCCTTCAAACAAAATAAATATTACTAACATTTAATTATTAGGTTCTCCAGTAAAAACAGAGCCAATAGCCAGTATAATGAATGGATAGAAATAGATCAATAGATAGACAAATGGATAGATAGATAGACAGATAATAACAAATTTGTCAGTGCTAATTATTCAGGCTGACAGTTCCCAGGATCTGCAGTAAAAAGCTGGAATCCCAAGAGAGCTGATGATTTAGTTCAGTCTGATGGCCTTAAGGCTCAAGACCCAGGAGAAGCCACTAGTTTAGTTCAAATTTGAAGGGAGGAAAACACAATGTCTCAGCTCAAAGGCAATCAGACAGAAGGAATTCTTTATTACTCCGCATTAGTGTTCTAATCAGGTCTTCAATTCCTTTTGGGAGAGGCAATTTACTTTACTCAATCTACTGATTTTAGTGTTAATTTCATCTAGAAATATCCTCACAGACATATTCCAAACAACATCTGGGCACCCATGGTTGAGTTAATTTGACAAAATTAACCATCACAAGTATTAGTCCTTACACACACACACACACACACACACACACGCACGCACACATACGTCTAAATTTTGTATATAGATAAATATTTATGTCTAAATTATTATTTAGAAGGAATAAATATGAACTAATTTCATTATTTCATAATTCTGTATAAAGACATTTTCTTAGTCTGTTTTGTGTTGCTGTAACAGAATAATGATATAACAGACTGGGTAATTTATAAAGAAAAGAAATCTATTTATTAAAGTCTGTAGGCTGAGAAGTTCAAGGTTGAGGTATCTGTATCTTCTTAGAGACTTCTTGCTGCATCATCCCACAGCAAAAGCTGAAAGACCAAGACAGCATGAAAAAGCAAGAGAGCTGGAAAGGTCTGAACTCACTCTTACAACAAGTCTACTCCTATGATAAAGGCCTTAGTTTATTAATGAGGGTAGAGCCCTCAAGACCTAATCACCAGTTATTAGGCTCCACCTCCCAATACTGTTGCATTGGAAATTAAGTTTCAAACACATGAACTTTGGAACAGGGGTGTATATCCAAACTATAGTAAGCATATTCTTTGTTGTGGATCAGATTAAAACCTATGCACAAATTCTCTTGAAAAAATTATGTGGATTCTAAAAAAAAATGACTCTACCTATACCATTTTAAAGATCTAAGCAACTCAATCTTTACTTTAAATATTTTATGGCAGTCAGCATTTGTTTTCTAACCTTCTCATGCACTCTACTATAAGAAGTCAGGTTCATTATGGAGAATTTGGGTGACATTCTTCAGAGGTTTATGAGCAATAACCTAAAGATTCAGAGCTTTGCAAAAATGCTGTTGTAATGACATGGCACTTATGTGCTCATTTCCTGAATCTCATTACCTGAAACGCTTTGGGTTACCTCAAAGGAACCCACTTCTGAAAATTATCCTGACTTTTCAGATAAATGCAATGGTACTAAATAGGTATGCCTACTTTTTGTTTATAAAAATTCTTATATAAAATTGTATTTTCAGATACGCTCTGTCAATACCTAGTTTCTTGAGAGTTTTTAGCATAAAGTACTGTTGAATTTTGTTGAAGACCTTCTCTACATCTATTGTGATAACCATGTGGTTTTTGTCTTTGGTTCTGTTTATGATTCGCATATGTTGAACCAGCCTTACATCCCCAGGTTGAAGCCTACTTGGACATGATGGATAAGCTTTTTGATGTGCTGTTGCAATTGGTTTGCCAGTATTTTGTTGAAGATTTTTGCATCTATGTTCATCATAGATATTGGCCTGAAGTTTCTTTTTTTGCCGAGTCTCAGCCAGGTTTTTGTGGTGTATCAGGATGATGTTGGTCTCAAAAAATGATTTGGGAAGGATTCCCTCTTTTGGGATTGTTTGGAATAGTTTCTGAAGGAATGGTACCAGCTCCTCTTTGTATGTCTGATAGAATTCAGCTGTGAACCCATCTGGACCTGGGTGTTTTTTGGTTGGTAGGCTGTTAATTGCTGCCTCAACTTCAGCCCTTGTTATTGGTCTATTCTGGGTTTCGACTTCCTTCTGGTTTAGGCTTGGGAGGATGCAAGTGTCCAGGAATGTATCCATTTCTTCCAGGTGTACTGGTTTATGTGCATAGAGTTGTTTGTAGTAATCTCTGATGGTGGTTTGTCTCTCTGTGGAATCTGTGGTGATATCCACTTTATTGTTTTTTATTGCATCTATTTGATTCTTCTCTCTTTTCTTTTTTATTAATCTGGCTAGTGGTCTGTCTATTTTGTTGATCTTTTCAAAAAACCAGCTCCTGGATTTATTGATTTTTCAAGGGTTTTTTGATGTCTCTGTCTCCTTCAGTTCTGCTCTGATCTTAGTTATTGCTTGTCTTCTGTTAGCTTTTGAGTTTTTTTGATCTTGCTCCTCTAGGTCTTTCAATTTTGATGATAGGGTTTTGATTTTAGATCTTTCCCAGCTTCTCAGGTGGGCATTTATTGCTATAAATTTTCCTCTAGACACTGCTTTAAATGTGTCCCAGAGATTCCGGTACATTGTGTCTTCATTCTCATTGGTTTCAAAGAACATCTTTATTTCTGCCTTCACTTCATTGTTTATCTAGTCAACATTCAAGAGCCAGTTGTTCAGTTTCCACGAAGTTGTGCAGTTCTGAGTTAGTTTCTTAATCCTGAGTTCTAATTTGATTGCACTGTAGTCTGAGAGACAGTTTGTTATGATTTCTGTTTTTTTCTTTTTTTTTTTTTTTTTTTTGCATTTGCTGAGGAGTGATTTACTTCCAATTATGTGATCAATTTTAGAGTAGGTGTGATGTGGTACTGAGAAGAATGTATATTCTGTGGATTTGGGGTGGAGAGTTCTGTAGATGTCTTTTAGGTTTGCTTGGTCCAGGTCTGAGTTCAAGTCCTGGATATCCTTTTTAATTTTCTGTCTCATTGATCTATCTAATATTGACAGTGGAGTGTTAAAGTCTCTCAATATTTTTGTGTGGGAGTCTAAGTATCTTTGTAGGTCATTAAGAACTTGCTTTATGTATCTGGGTGCTCCTGTATTGGGTGCATATATATTTAGGATCATTAGCTCTTCTTGTTACATTGATCCTTTTACCATTATGTAATGCCCTTCTTTGTCTCTTTTGATCTTTGTTGGTTTAAAGTCTATTTTATCAGAGAATAGGATTGCAACTCCTGCCTTTTTTTTTTGCCCTCCAACAAATCAACAGCCAATATCATACTGAATGGGCAAAAACTGGAAGCATTCCCTTTGAAATCTGGCACTAGGCAAGGATGCCCTCTTTCACCACTCCTATTCAATGTAGTATTGGAAGTTCTAGCCAGAGCAATCAGGCAAGAAAAATAAATAAAGGGTATTCAATTAGGAAAGGAGGAAGTCAAGTTGTTTCTATTTGCAGCTGACATGATTGTATATTTAGAAGACCCCATCATCTCAGCCCAAAATCTCCTAAAACAAACAAGTAACTTCAGCAAAGTCTCAGGATACAAAATCAATGTGCAGAAATCACAAGCATTCCTATACACCAATAACAGACTTATTGAGAGCCAAATCAAGAACAAACTGCCATTAACAATTACTACAAAGAGAATAAAATAACTGGGAATACAACTAACAATGATATAAAGGAGAACTACAAACCACTGCTCAAAGAAATAAGAGAGGACACAAACAGATGGGAAAACATTCCATGCTCATGGTCAGGAAAAGTCAATATTGTGAATATGGCCATACTGTCTCAAGTAATTTGTACATTCCACACCATCCCCATGACCCTCTTCATAGAACTGGAAAAAAACACCTTAAACTTCATATGGAACCAAAAAAGAGCATGCATAGTCAAGTCAATTCTAAGCAAAAAGAACAAGCTGAAGGCATCATGCTACCTAACTTCAAACTATACTACAAGGTTACAGTTATCAAAACAGTGTGCTACTGGTACCAAAACAGACATAGACCAATCGAACAGAACAGAGGCCTTGAAGGCAATGCCACACATCTACAACTATCTGATCTTGACAAACCCAATGAAACAAGCAATGGGGAAAGGATTCCCTGTTTAATAAATGGTGTTGGGAAAGCTGGCTAGCCATGTGTGGAAAACAGAAACTGGACCCCTTCCTGACACCTTACACTAAAATTAACTCCAGAGGAATTAAAGATTTAAACATAAGACCTAACACCATAAAAACCCTAGAAGATAACCTAGGCAATACCATTCAGGACATAGGCATAGGCAAGGACTTCATGATTAAAACACCAAAACCATTGACAACAAAAGCCAAAATAGACAAATGGGATCTAATTAAACTCCAGAGCTTCTGTACAGCAAAAGAAACATTCATTAGAGTTAACCAGCAAGCAATAGAATGGGAAAAAATTTTTGCAATCTATCTATCTGACAAAGGGCTAATATCCAAAGAACTAAAACAGATTTACAGGACAAAACAAACAAACCCGTTCCAAAGTGAGCAAAGGACACAAACAGACATTATTTAAAAGAAGATGTATATGAGTCCAACAAACATATGAAAAAATGCTTATCATCACCGGTCATTAGAGAAATGCAAATCAAAACCACACTGAGATACCATCTCATGCCAGTTAGAATGGCAATTATTAAAAAATCTGGAGACAACAGATGCTGGAGAGAATGTGGAGAAATAGAAACACTTTTACACTGCTGGTGGGAGTGTAAATTAGTTTAACCATTGAGAAAGACAGTGTGGTGATTCCTCAAGGACCTAGAAATAGAAATTCCATTTGACCCAGCAATCCCATTATTGGGTATATAACCAAAGGATTATAAATCATTCTATTATAAAGGCTTATGCACAGGTATGTTCATTGTGGCACTGTTTACAATAACAAAGACATGGAACCACCCAAATGCCCATCAATGATAGGCTGAACAGGGAAAATGTGGCACATATACACCATGGAATACTGTGCAGCCATAAAAAAACGATGAGTTTGTGTCTTCGTAGGGACGTGGATGAATCTGGAAACCATTCTTAGCAAACTGGCACAAGAACAGAAAATCAATCACCATGTGTTTTCACTCATAGGCAGGTGTTGAACAATGAGAACACATGGACACAGGAAGGGGAGTAGCACTTACTGGGGTTTGTTGGGGGGGAATAGGAAAGGGACAGCAGGGGATAGGAAGGTTGGGGAGGGATAACATGGGGAGAAATGCCAGATATAGGTGATGGGGGGATGGAGGCAGCAAACCACATTGCCATGTATGTACCTATGCAATAATCTTGCCTGTTCTGCATTTGTACCCCAGAACCTAAAGTGCAGTAAAATAAAATAAAATGTTCAACTGAAAAAAGTTATATTTTTATGTTAAAAATATAATGACCTTAATTAGAATAAATTTGCTCACACTTTTTACTTGGTTTTGATTTACTTGTATTTTTTTATCTGTGTAATGAAACTTCTAAAGTATTTTAGGACTGGCATTTATATTTCATATTTAAAGTAGTTCATTATATCTTGGATTATTGAGTTCCCTGGAGGGGCACTAGAGCCAGCTGAGAATGGCTTTCAAGAGCAATTGTGCAAATTTCATTGGAATGCTTTGTTTTGGGTGTTATGCTGGGTAAATGAAATCAGTCACAGTGGAAGCATTTATACAGCAACAATAGACAAATGTAATAAATTAGGGCTCCTCCTATATCACAAAAGCTCGTTCTTAAACATTACTACTTATTATATTTTTTATGTATATTTTGTACTAAATAAAGAAAATTGGTTACATTTAAAAATTGAATATTTTTAGTATAGCTTAAAATAATTAATCAATTTTATAATTTCAAACAGTAAAAATAAAAATTTCTGCCTTGTGTGTTAGGCCCTATGGCTTTTTGATCACCTTAAAAAATTCAGAAGAAAAAGTATATTAAATTAAATTCAAGAGATTGTATTTCTATTAAATAAATATATCATTGCAAATAATTATTCTAATGTGTGCCTTATAGTAAATGCTTAATATTTTTTAATAGTTTATTTTAATTTTAAAATATTTATTTATATATTTCTTTTTAATTTTATTTTAGGTTCAGTGGTATGTGTACAAGTTTCTTACATGTATAAGTTACCTGTCACTAAGGCTTGATGTACAAATAATCTCATCACTAAGGTAGTGAGCAGTGAGCATAGTACCTAATAGCCTTCCAACTCACGTCTCACTCTTACCCTCCTTTCTCAAGGAGTCCCCAGTGTCTATTGTTCCCATCTTTGTGTCCAAATGAGACACAATTAAATGTTTAGTTCCCTCTTACTAAATATTTAATTTCCCTTTTATAAGTGAAAACATGATAATTGGATTTTTGTTCTTGGATTAGTTAGCTTAGAATAATGGCCTCTAGCTGCATCCATATTGCTGCAAATGACATGATTTCATTTCTTTTTTATGGCTATGTAGTATTCTATGATGTATATGTACCACATTTTCTTTATTGAGTCCAGCATGGATGTATAACTTGATTAAATCCATGTCTTTGCTATTGTGAATAGTGCTGCAATGAACTTAGAAGTGCATGTATCTTTATGGTAGAACAATTTATTCTCCTTTGGTTGTCTAAACAATAGTAGAATTCCTGGGTTGAATAGTTCTGTTTTAAGCTCTTTGGGAAATCTTCACACTGCTTTCCGTGATGGCTAAACTAATTCACATCCCCACCAGCAATGTATAAGTGTTCCCTTTTCTCTGCTACCTCACCAGCATCTGTTATTTTTTGATCTTTTGATCTTTTAATAACAGCCATTCTGATCTTTTAATAATAGCCCTTTTCCTTGTGAGGTGGTACCAGTCAGATGTGGTTTTGACTTGCATTTCTCTGATGATTAGTGTATGACTTTGTTCTCACACTGCTATAAGGAACTACTTGAGACTGGGTAATTTATGAAGAAAAGGGGTTTAATTGGCTTATAGTTCCAGAGGCTGTATAAGAAGCATGGTTGGGAGGCCTCAGGAAACTTATAATCATGGTGGAAAACGAAGGGAAAGAAAGCATATCATAACATGGGAGAGCAGAAAAGAGAGAGCGAAGGGGGAAGTGCTACATACTTTTAAACAACCAGATCTCGTGAGAATTCACCCACTATCACAAGAACAGCAAGATCTGCCCTTGCTGACCTCCCCTCAGGAGGTCAACACTGGGAATTATGATTCCATATAATATTTGGTTGGGGATACAAGGCCAAACCATATCAATTAGTGACGAAAAGGATTTTTCATATATTTCTTAGCCACATGTATCTCTTCTTTTGAGAAGTGTCTATTTATGTATTTTGCCCATTTTTAAAATGGGATTATTTGTCTTTTACTTGTTGAAGTGTTAAGTATCTTATAGATTCTGGATGTTAGACCTTTGTCAGATGCAGTTTGGAATTTTTTCTTCATTCTGTAGGTTATCTGTTTACTCTGTTGGTAGTTTGGTTTTCTGTGCAGAAGCTCTTTAGTTTAATTAGGTCTGACTGGTTAAATTTGTTTTGTTGCAATTGCTTTGGGGGACTTAGTCATAAATTCTTTGCTAAGGCCAATGTCTAGAATGATATTTCCTAGGTTTTCTTCCAGGGTTCTTACAGTTTTAGGTCTAACATTTAAGTCTTTAATCCATCTTGAATTAACTTTTGTATGTGATGACAGAAATGGGTCAAGTTTCAATCTTCTTCATATGGCTAGCCAGTTATCCCAGCAACATTTACTGGATAGAGTCTTTCATCATCCTTTGTTATTCTCAACTACCTGGGGCCTCCTGCAACCAAGGGGACAAAGCAGCTGAGAAGGCAGCCCAGATCAGGCATGCTGGAGAGACAAAGGCTCTGCCTTTTTTCAATAGAAGTAGCAGAATAAGACATAAATATGTTTGTTGTAAAAGAATGTAAAAATTCAAAGATTAGCCAGGCCTCATGGTGCTCACCTGTAGTCCCAGCTGCTTCGGAGGCTGAGGTGGGAAGATTGCTGATCCTGGGAAGTTGAAGCTTCAGTGATATGTTACCATGCCACTGCACTCCAGATGGAGTGACAGAGTGAGATCCTGTCTCATAAAATAAACAAACAGAAACAATCAAGGGAAAAATAAGAATGTTATGTAATTACTTCCTCCCCCTGTACCCCTGTGTCCTTCCTACCTAATACAAATTTTCAAGAAAAGTTTAAATATTTACCTATGAAGATGCTGATTTGTATGAAATAAAGTAAAATGTAATATACAAGAAAATAGCATATATTTCTAGTTATCTCTACATTCATACTTACATATATACACATACCCTATGCATACAAACACACGTATATATTAATTTTAAATGGAATTATGCCACACTTTTTAAAATTGCGTTTTAGGTTTTGGGGTACATGTGAAGAACATGCAAGATTGTTGCATGGTACATACATGGCAATGTGGTTTGCTGCCTTCCTCCCCATCACCTATATCTGACATTTCTCCCCATGTTATGCCATACTTTTTAAAAACCTTAAACAATCTAACGTGGTAGTAATTTTCCAGGTCAGTACATAAAGCTACAACTCAGAATGTATTTATAGGTTTAGACTCCCTTACCAGCAACCCTTGGGACTAGATGTTTTAAAATCCAGGGTTTTTTGAATGATAATATAATGCATGTACTGCATATTATTATAGTATTTCCAACTATGTCTTGGGTGGTACAGCCTAATCAAACACATTAATATTTGCACAGGGACCTGAATGCATAGTCACACTAAATAAAATAAATAGGGATTTTGAAAAGCTTCATGTCTGACCAGGTTAGGTTTTATCTCCAAATTAGTTGATGTTCGATTGGAAGAAAAGATTATAGATCTTTACAATTTCCTGACTTTTTAAAAGTATGATAATAAACTAGATATTTTAAAAAATGTATGAGAAAATGGTGGCCTGGATGAAGCAGAGAGGAAGTCAGTTTAAATGCCGTAGAGTTCTCTGGAACCCCGACATCTCAGAAGTGGCATGACACTTCAGGCAAGTAAACAGTCTGCAGATGAATTATTTTATACAAACTTTTTTTGTGACTCTATAATGCAAACCAGGCACAGAGCCACATTCAGCTTTTCGATCAAATCCTGACATGTACGCACCACAAGCACGCATTCTATACACCCTGGGAGGCAGGTGGTGTGGAGGGAGCTTTAAAGATGAGCTGAAAGATTTACCGGGTCACCTGAAGAAAACCAGCATGGGAATATTCTTTTCTGCCAAGATATGGAAGTCGTAAGAAGAAACAATTGGCTGATGGAGGTGCTGCAGTCTTCCCACATGCAGAAACAAGCACGAGGGTGTCTGCTGGTCACACATCTATCACGAATATTGTGAAATAAGGGAAGCTTGCATCTTGGGATTGATTTCAACATCTTTGAAGGAATTCAAAGAACTGATTATGATTCACATGTACTAGTCATGAAAATAAAGCAGTGGTTCTTTGCAGTCTCACACTGTGTACAATGAAATGAATTCTCTTTGAAAAATCAAATCCATCTATTTTTTGTCCGCATTATCATTAAATATTATATTTGAGACCAAAACCAAAGGCATTAACTTCTCTCTCAAGGGGATGTGTCATTGCCTTTGATTTCCTGTGAAAATGGCTATAAGTCAAGAAAGATGGAATTTAGAGTGCATACTCATGTATGTACATGCACTTTGGTGTTTATCTATTATATGTAATAATTCTAAGTGAATGTTTTACATTTTTGTCCATTCTAATTCACCAGTCTGTTTAGTGTTTCAGCACAGTTTTGTGTTTTCACATTGTGTTTAAGCCAACAAGCAATAAAAAATCAAGATATACTTTCTAAAATTGAATAAATGAAGGGGTTATCTGTTAACATTCATGTTTTAAAGTAAATGATGAAATAATTAAAAGCATAGATTTGAAAAAATAAAACTTTTTTTTATTCAAAATTCTGCCACATTTGAGTATTGTATTTTTTCAAGCTGCTTAACTTATTTGAAAATTTCCTATTGTTATCAAAGAGTTATTGTGATTGTGTTTTATCCTCAGAAAATGACTATAAAAATGTTTTACAGAAATTTAGAACACTATTATTTTTTATTCGTGCATTTATCAAATCTTTAGTGAGTCCATTAAATGTCAGGCATTGCTAGCTCCTGGGGTAGGTACATAAGATTTAACATGGGCATTTTTAGAAGGCAGACAGTGAGAAAAAAATGAAATATAAAAATTCCTGTAGGACATTGCAGTATTATAAATGTTGAAAATGATTAGAATGGTTCTTTGTATCATAATTTTTAAAAAGTAACCTTTTGGAGGACAATCCTGCCTTAGTCACCACTGGCACTGGTACACATGGTTGGGAGGCTTGGGGATTGACACATCCTACCCACCCTGTGCATATCACCTGGGCAACTGAGAGGCTTTCCCCATCTGCTGGTGCCATTGCCAGCACCTGTGGATGTTATCTGTGAGCTTGGGATAGATCTTCCCCACCTACCTCTACTGGTGCCTAGTGCTCAATCTCAGCTAAGTGCAACCCCTGTTTCCCTGGCTCAAGTGATTCTCATGCCTCAGCCTCCTGAGTAGCTGGGACTACAGGCATGTTCCACCACGCCACGCTATTTTTTTGTATTTTTTTTTTTTTTTTTGTAGAGGTGAGGTTTTACCGTGTTAGCCAGGATAGTTGAGAACTCCTGACCTTGTGATCCACTGGTCTCCAAAGTGCTGGGATTACAGGCATGAGCCACTGCACCCGGGCTATTGCAGCAATCTTTACACAATTCTACAAACCATTTACTAAAATCCTTATGGCCAGCTATATTTGAGAATTCTGATCTTTTAGGATTTTATAACAATAATATAAAACACAGTTAATATATTACTAATAGTAGTAGATTCTCTGAAGCAGTACCTTTCAGTTTATCACATCACTATTTCTGCATTAAATGTTTAAATATTCAAACTAAATAGGTTAAATAGACTGTAAATAGCCTTACATTGCTTCAATCAGGTTTTCCACCAAATAAATTCAGAACAATTTTAATTTTAGAATTGTAAACAAGGTTTTTATGGACCGTAATTTGTTTAAGATTTTTTTAAAGGATAACTGATAATAATCTGGATGGATGCCATAGAAAATGTTATGACTCCATTTAAAATATTAATGTAGTAGTATTGACCTAGAAAAATGACTGTGATAAACTATGTAATTAAAAATGTTATTTTTAGAGTAGCATGAACAGTATAAACACATTTCTGTACAAAAATTTACCTGTGTATCTTTATTCATAGTTGAAACATCGAGAAAAGTATAGACGTATATATGCACAGAAAACTACTATATAATGCAATCACATTTAAACATATTGATATACTAGAAAAGTTGAAAAATATATTAGGACTTATTGGTTGTATCATAAACTCTGACCTCACATGCTTGGCTTGTCGTAATTGGGCTACTTTTAGACAGTTTGCCACCAAGAATATGGTGTTGCTTCAAATTATCCAGTTAGGCAAAGAATTCACCAGTGTGAATTAGCATTTTGGTAGAAAATGAAATAACTAAATTAATTAAGGTTGCAAACAAATCATCTAAAATGTGCAAGGAGTACTTACCTATTTTTCCTGACGATCAAGATCAGTTTCTTTAGCTAAAAATGGAGATACTTACATCAAGAAAATTGTATGTTGTAAAGAATTAATCTTCTCTATCTAAAATTATGGTGTATAGTATATGTTAAAAATCTCTAATGTATAATCTATTATGTGTATAGCATACAGCATAATAAATTAATAAAACTAAATATTTAGTATAGGTTTCAAATTCTGTTGAATTTAAAAAATTAATGACTTGCTAGATATCCTTCCACTGCATTATGAGTTAAGTTAGTTTATGCATGTGTAGTAACGAGAAGATCTTGATACATTCAGACTTCTAGATATTAAAAAACTGTTTTGAAAGTTCAATTTTATGCAGTGGTCTGAGGTTCACTCTTTGTTATAAGGTCTTACAAGGAAATATTTTTAGAAGTAATACAGAATAAAATATCCAACTGACTTTGTGGAAGAGATCATACATTCTACATATTCCTTTCCAGCCTAGCAGAACCGATATTCACTTTACTTGCGTGGGCATGGCTATATTAGGTAATTCAGACTGGCGACTCTTCCGGTTGGTAAGTTCCTGTGAGTTATCCTTTATTCCTTCAACAAATTATCTTGAAAATAATACCCCTTCTAGTGAATAGTAATTAGAATGGAATAAAGTAAACTATATGAAGTTTAGAATATTGGAGTATCTGTCAAACACGTTTCTGGTTTCACCATTGCCCTCATACAAATGTTTCTCAAAAAAAGATACAAGGGAATTCTGGTAAAATAGAAGTAAAATCATGCATTTCTTCTACTCAAGACATTCCCGTGGCTTTGTACTTCATTCTGTAAAAACTGAAGTATTTGCAATGACCTGTAACTCTCCACATGACCAGGCTCTCATCTACTTTGCTATCCTCATTCCCTAGCGGTCCTGCTGCTCTGGCACCCTGGTCTCCCTGCTGCACTGGTCCACTCTTAATTCAGAAGTTCGCACTTGCTAGGTCCTCTGACTGTAATGTTTCTTTCCTAGTCGCATGCCTCAATCTCTCTCACATCTTTCCATTTTTTGCTCAGCGGTAATTTTCTTGGTGAAGTCTTCCATGGAACCTAGTTATAATTCCAAACTACACTTACACACTTCTGCTTTATTTTTCTCCACACTTATAATAGTATAAGGTACTATATAGTTTACGTGTTTATTTTCATTATTATATAACTTCTCTCACTATATGTATGCTCTGTGAGCCCAGAATCCTTTAGCTAATTTCTTCACTGTTGTAGCTTCAACACATGAAAAAGTACATAGCACTTTAACAGGCACGAAGTACATTATTGAACAAGAGAAAGACAAAGGGAGAATCAAATATGACTCTAACACTTTGGCTAAGCAATACAAACGAATGAGTTAATTTGAAATAGAATGGAAAAGCCTGGATTTATGAATATATTTCAGAGATTAGAAAAATTAGCAGTAAACATTTTGACATGTTGTATTTGGGATTCCTATTAGATATCCAGGTAAAGATCTTAAGTATGCAGTTGGACATATAATTCTGGGGTTTGGGGAATATGTTTATGCAGGATATGTTTATGCAGAAGATACAGATTTTGGAGTCACTGGTGTATACAGAGGATGGAATTGTCAAGGAATTAAGTGAAAACAGAAGAGAGCAGAAACCTAAGACTAAGGCATGGCCCATTTCAACATAAAGAGGCTAAGGAGGTAAGTTATTCAGTGAAGAAGAGAATAAGCACAGTCAGTGATAGACAATAAAATCCATGCAGGGATTATAATCTGGAAACCAAAAGAAGAAAGGTTTTCACAGAATAAAAGGACAGTCAACTATGTGAAATACTCCTGATACATCAGGTAAGATGGGAACCAAAAACTGAGCAATGGATGGACAATGTGACTGTCACTCACAACTTTCAAAACTGTTGTTTCAGATCCAAGATGGCTGATCGATAACAGTTCGGGATTGTAGCTCCCAGTGAAAGCCCAGAAAACGAGAGGATGCCACACTTTCAGATAAATTTTCATCGCTCATGGACCAGAGGATTTCCAGTGGAGGAGCCCCACGGGTCGCCATCGCGACTCTTGTGGCCAGAGCAGCGGTTTTGCCGGCGCCTTGGCGCGGCAGCTCTTCGTGCACAGTGAGCAGGACTGGTTCCCCTACTGACTAGTGTTTGGAGGTCTGGGAAGGCAGAGCCGCTTGTTACGGACTCAAGAAGGAAGCCAGACTGGAGATTCCCAGACAGAGGAGCACCATCAGTCTTATCGCTGCTGTTTTGGTCGGCGCAGTGGGTTGCTCGGAAGATTAAGGCATTGGATGGATTACTTACCTAACATGTAACTGGAGTGGCTCTGTAGAGATGGACAAAGAAACAAAATACTAAATCTTTAGGAAAAGAAGGAGAATGGACCAAGAGTTGATAGACTACTGCAACAATGAGAAATAGTTTTGTTGTTTTAATCTTGTACCACAAAATTCTCAGATGATGGTTCTCAGGGAAGAATAAAGGAGAAGGATTAGAGGCAACAATGAGGACCAAGATTGATGCCTTCAACAACATGCCACGGAAGTAGTGCAGGATTTAAACTACATGAGAAAATTTTAGTTAAAATATATATTCAGGAGAGAGATAATATGCAATTAGGTAAGAAAGGGAATAGAAACATTCAGAGAAAGATTAGAAGGGATGTTTCAGAAAATTGAGCTCGGCTAATTCAGAAGATAACATGAATAGTTTGGGAAAGAGTTTGGGGAAGAGTGAGAAATGAGGAAAGAGATGTGTTTTTATAGAGTCTTATGAATATGAAGATTATGTAATTTATATCAAAATTTAAAAGGAGGTCCCAATAATAATTATAGACAAAACTGTTTCAGACAAATTTTGATACATAGTCATCCTACCTAAGATCAGACCTGTGAATTATGAGGTTATCTGTAACAACAACAGGAGAAAAGTAAATAAAGGTATTGGTCTTGATGGTCCCAAGGAAGATAGTTCTAGTCTAGTCATAGTGCTAGTATGGGCAGCCAAAGGGCAAAGGCTTCTTTCCAGGAATATGAGGAATATGTAAAGTTCATGGCTAGGGCTTGAATTCCTCTTTATGTTGCTGAGGGCACTGGAACTGAAACTATTATTTCAAGCTAATGGTGAATGTGAAACATTTGCCACAAAGTACTCAAAGGATGTAGTTCTCTTCTTCTCTTTTCCATGTTTAGCTTCGTCTTTGCTATTGGTCACATTGATGCCTCCACCGGAGTTCCCCTTTCTGCAATCACATTTGTGCAAATATCACCATTTTTTGCGCCCAGGCTGAAATATCATGGTTCCCATATATCTGTTCTTGTTTCTTTCAGCTGGGATCTATCTGTCCCTTCTCCAGGCTCTCACACATTTTATCAATACTTCTATTTTGGCATTTATTAATGTCTGCCTTTTACAGTACTAAATTAATTTATTCATGTTTCTTTTTCCTTCAGATGAATATGTTCCTTAGGGATAGTGTTTATATCTGCCAAACTTCTGTCATCTGACTACTGTGCCCAGGGAAACGTATTTTACGTAATAAAGATGTTCAAACAATTGTGTAGACAAATGTTGCAATTCATGAATTTGAAGAGAACACATAAGATATTTTATATCTGCTAAATACCAGAAAATCAGAGCACCTCCCTAGAAATCAAGCTGACTTACAGCAAACAAAAGAAAAAACATTAGAAGTAAAAAGGGAAAACCACAAACAGGAACATACTATGTAAATAACAACTGTAGCTACAACTCTAAAGACAAACTCAACTTCCGCTGTGAACTATACTAAAGCCCTTCTGCATTATATTTCCCTAAAATTTTATTACTATAGGAAAGACTTTATAGCAATAATAGTTTGACAAAATTCTTTAATAAAAACTCTCTTTTTCTTTAGGCCAATCAAGAAGTATGTGTTGATTTCCTTTCTGTTCTGTGGAGAAACTAGTTGCAGCTTGTATGTTAGTCTCACATGTCTAAATTACAGACTTAAAAGTAAATATAAAATATTTATTCTTTTTTCTCATAATACTGACGTGTAAAATATCCAATCATCTTTTTAATAGATAAGAATTTACTGTAGCCTTGTAATATAGTTTGAATGGTACTGGTACCAAAACAGAGATATAGACCAATGGAAGAGAACAGAGGCCTCAGAAAGAACGCCACACAACTACAACCATCTGATCTTTGACAAACTTGACAAAAACGAGCAATGGGGAAATAATTTCCTATTTAATAAAGGGTATTGGGAAAACTGGCTAGCCATATGCAAAAAGCTGAAATGACCCTTTCCTTACACCTTATACAAACATTAACTCTAGATGGATTAAAGATTTAAACATGAGGCCTAACACCATAAAATCTCTAGAAGAAAACCTAGGCAATACCATTCAGGACATAGACCTGGGCAAGGACTTCATGACTAAAACACCAAAAGCAATGGCAACAAAAGCCAAAACAGACAAATGGGATCTAATTAACCTAATAGCTTCTGCACAGCAGAAGAAACTATTAATAGAGTGAACCGGCAACCAACAGAATGGGAAAAACTTTTTGCAATCTATCCATCTGACAAAAGGCTACTATCCAGAATCTACAAAGAACTTAAAGAAATTTACAAGAAAAAAACAAACAACTCCATCAAAAAGTGGGCAAAGGATATGAACAGACACTTTTCAAGAGAAGACATTTATGCAGCCAACAAACATATGAGAAAAAGCTCATCATCACTGGTCTTTAGAGAAATGCAAATCAAAACCACATTGAAATATCACCTCACACCAGTTAGAATGGCGATCATTAAAAAATCAGGAGGCAGTAGATGCTGGAGAGGATGTGGAGAAATAGGAATGCTTTTACACTGTTCGTGGGAGTGTAAACTATTCAACCATTGTATAAGACAGTGTGGCGATTCCTCAAGAATCTAAAACTAGAAATACCATTTGACCCATCAATCTCATTCAAACACTGCATGTTCTCACTCAGAAGTGGGTGTTGAACCCACTTCTTTTAGCATAGACACATGGACACGTGGGGGGAACATCACACACTGGGGCCTAAGGGGGTGGGGAGCTAGGGGAGAAATAGCAGCCGGTGGGGGCATTTGTGAGGGATAGCATTAGGAGAAATACCTAATGTAGTTGATGGGGCAATGGATGCAGCAAACCACCACTATGGTATGTGTATACCTATGTAACAAACCTGCACTACCTGCAAATGTACCCCAGAACTTAAAGTATAATAAAAAAAAAATAAAGGAGAGAGACTGCCACCAAGTTTGAGCATATATATTCATGGACAAATACTAGCTACTGTTTATAAAAGAACTTACTGTGTGTGAGGCAAGCAAATGAACAAAAAAAGGTTTTTTTATTTTTTTTTTTAACTGAGTGTGAATTATTTTATTTAAGTATTTAAAAAATAAGCTTTTGGAGATTAGGACAAAAGAATATAAAAATTTATGAGACAACTGTTTATGAATAATGCCTACATTTTGCCTATTCAGGTTTCTAGACAACATATTTTTAAAAAACAATGAGTCAAATCAGGGAAAATTTGTAATATGAAGTATGTACCTGGCTTTTTTTTTTTTTAACTCTAAAGAGAAAATTCTTGCTCCAGTTCTTTTAGAAAGGTTAACACATGATAAAATTGTAAACCAGCAACAGTAGTCTCAAGGGCATCTTTTAGCATAGAGAATATTCATTTGCTATGACAGCACTAGACTTGCTCAGGGAAAACAAAGAATATAGTCCCCACTGTTTTTCGAGGACATTCTTTTGATAACTTTTAAAAATTCAGACATATTTCAAATGAATTTATAGAAGTCTTTTATAAAGACTTAGGCTAACCTCTGGATAAAAAATCAAGAAAAATGCAAGCGTCATAGATTCCCAAGTAAAATGATTGGTTAGATATTAATCAGCAGATGTTAATCTTAGGTATTTAATCATTTTAAAATTCAGATTTATAAACAATTCATGCTGAAACTTTTTGTGTTTTTTCTAGCATAGTTAGTTCAGAGTCATTTTCATAATTGGAAGAGTTTAGTTTTAGTTAAAAAATCTCTTTGACATTTTGAGAATTTTTTTTTCTTCAAATGGATCATGTAATTACACCTTTATTTTAATAGAAGGAAGGCTCATATTAATAAAATAAATGGGGAATGTTTTGATCATTTAAAAATAAAAATTTGTGACTGATAGACAATAGGAAAGTTGTGATAGAATCAGAGATTATTAGTGCTGGACAGGTTCTTTAAGAGTAAATGCAAGTTCCTTTTGACATGGATTCTTCTGGGCCACTGTCAAAACTCACTGCTTGGCCTTCTTGTTCCTTCTTGGGAAGTCACTTTATGAAACTAAGAATTGGACCCTAGAACTAAATGACGTTTTCAAGGCTACCTCTGGTAGTGTTGAATTCATCTAGTTGAACATATGGTATAATGCAAATAACCAAGTCCCCCAAATCAAATCAACCAATGACCACTTTTTTTTTTAATCCTCAAATTATTTAGTTCCTTTGAACATTTCCATTTTACTCTTCTATCAGCATTTCATGAATTTTTTTCCTCTGCCCCAGGTCTTTAATGCTGCAACTGAAAACTGAGAATGAAAGGAAGAAATTTAGAGACTGAAAATGCAAAACTGAAACCTAGAAAATTAACTATGATGCATTTTATAAATATGCAATTCATTATTGTATTATTGTTCAAGAGAAGAATGTATTTATAAGATTTCTTCATATTCTGTAATATTCTTCATACTCTTAACCATGCTACACTTAAGAATACTGCTATGTCCTTAAAGAACGTATTTTAAAAATGTGTCAATAGGAAAAATATATCCAACTGCCTACGTCCCTGATTCCTACAACTACTTTTAGTCTGGGAGACTATGCAGCAGAGAGAGGTAGAAACTGAGGGACAAAAATATTAACTAAGAATAACTTAAGAATAAAAATATTAACAAGAATACTAACTTAAGGATCATGAAGAT
The DNA here is from genome assembly GCA_031835075.1 of Saguinus oedipus. NCBI lineage: Eukaryota > Metazoa > Chordata > Mammalia > Primates > Cebidae > Saguinus > Saguinus oedipus. The sequence goes on along the minus strand of CM063171.1, from coordinate 150,037,035 downwards.
TTCCTATACAATATTATTTTTTTTTATTCCCAAAATTTACAGTTTACAGTATGGTTATGTTTGAGTTGACAGTCATGATTCTGGTTTTGAAAAATGTCCCAGAGCATGTCCCAATGCTCAGTAACATATTTACAAGCATACATTTCCAGAAAATAGTCATAAACATATCCTTTTTGTAGACACATTTTTCTTTAAAGTGTATTTTTATAAATAAACATCTGTAAATACAAAAATAAAAATAATCCCCAAATATAAAGAATTCTCATTAGTCCAGTCTTCTTCAATGTATTTTTTAAATATATGAGTTCTTTATATGCAACATTATACCACATAATTTAAGAGAAAATTCAAAAGTATATTCTTCTCTGCTTGATTGTAGAATAAATTACTGATTATGAATAGCATGTATAAAATTTATAAAAATGATTACTATTCTATAATTATTGGTTATAAAGTCCTCATAAATATATTTAAATAATTGTAATATGATTTGCAAAAGAAATATATTCCTATGAATATATAGGCTTCTCTCTTTTTCAATTTATTTTAATCTTTGGCACAAAGAGTTGAAAAATATGGTCAAAGACAAATGATATATACATTAAAATGTATATACATGTATATACAAATGATATACAAATGCATATACAAATGAAATATACATTAAAATTTTACATTTAAAACTTGTTCTTTAAAACCAAGTAATTAAAAGATGTTTTAAAGTTGGCAGATAGATTACGTGGTGGAATAGCCATCAAGTGAGCTGGCCTTTGGTGAGCTGATACAGTTCTGTAACTTATCTGTGCCCAACGATGACAATTTGCTAAAGTGAATGATTATCACTATAATCTCTTTTGTTTGTAGAACATCCCTCATTGTGATCCCAGCATTTTTAACACATAGAACTGCTATGGACATTACTGGCCATTAAATATTCCTATTTACTACTGTATGATATAATGCATTATCTCAGGGAACTTAAAGGGACTTAATGATTTAAGATAAGAATGATACAACAATAACATTTTAGAAGTCACATCAAAAGAGACATTTCTTACCATTTTAGGAACAAGAATGTTGCCCTAAAATCCTAATTACATACATGGCTATGGCATCTGAAATTCCCTCCTATATGTGTTTACACATCTTTTTAGATATTTTAAATACGGTTAGGCTTCATATTATCTGGAAGGGTTAATGTGTTATAAAACTACCACCTTGTAACTATTAGGTACAATAGTTTATTATATATTATAATTCAATGTAATATTATAGCATAATTATATATTTATGTAATTATGTAATTTATATAGTAATGTATCAGATTATTATATTTAAAAATACAAAGTGATATATGCTCCTCAGCAATTCATAATTTAGTTATAGAGAAAAATATATCATTTATTTATAAATGATATAGAGCTACCATTAAAGAGAGTGTACATAGATACACTGGGTGACCATATACCGCAGTTTGTAGGAGGCAGTCCTGGTTTACACCAGTTCTCCTAGTATAATTAATTCTGACTCTTTCTCGGGCATGTTCTGAATTAAAAATTATATTGTCACTTATTAGAAATGCCATAGATTGGTGCTCTTCACAAGGTGGTACCTCTAGAGCTGCACAAAGATATTCTAAGGAGTACTTGAGCAATTGTTTTTTCAATTTCTATCTGTACTCCTTAAAATGTATTTATTCATAAGAACATGCCTGCACTTTGCTTTTTTCCCCTCATTATCCCTTTCAGAAAAGTAGATCTTTCTTTCTGCATAAAAAAAAAAAACATACCATTCATTCATTCAGACTCTTACCAGAGTACATTTCCTCAGACATCAAAAAACAAAAGGATATATTTTTTCTTCAGGGAGTGCTCATAGAAACATAATCAAAGAATATTGAGTGAGGCAGAAATATATTTCACTTAATTGGCAAACTCATGAGTAGAAAATATGGTTTCTATTTCATGTAAGAGAAATTTAAAGTAAAATGAGAATGCTGTGCAGAAGGAGGAAGGGGGGCATGTTAAAATATCTCTTAATTGAAGGAAAGAAAGAATCTATTTTGCTTTTATAGAATGTAACTCTAATTTGGTTGATTAGTTTGAAAATGAGAAGTGGCTCTATCAATTACATTATGTAGCAAACATTTTCCACAAATTTGATGATCGAATACTTACCTTCAAGATTTTAACATATTACAATCTCAAGTAGAATAAATAATTTGCAATTGGGTCATTTGAAAACATTTACATTTAAGATACATGAGGAAAAGTGTTAAAAACAGTTCCCAACACAATGAAGTATAAATGTTCAGAGAGAAAGGATTTGCTCCCTGTTATAACATGTATAAGCTCCATGTCTTAACTTGAACTTGATGGAGCAAAATAATGATGTTATTGGGCAGATACTTAGATAACAGGAGAGAACAATTTAGATTAGAGCAGAGAACAGTTAAAGGAGTAAAGCTGGGACAGTATCAGGCATGTTCCAGAAATGGAATATAATACTATATCCAGTTAGTCATTCATTATTTAATAAAATATTTGAGAGGAATTCTTCAGAGATTCAAGCACAAAATAGAACTGGGACAGACAGTTTGTCTATTGTACACTTTTCCCTTAGCCTTTCCCACTCTATTTTTGATACTCCATACTTATTCTGTTTAGTTTACATTTATTATTTCTTAAACTTATAAATGTCAAACTACATAATTAACATTTTCATTGTTGTAGAAATGGGTCTTAATATGTTGCCCAGGCTGGTCCCAAACTCATGGCCTCAAGTGATCCTCCCACCTTTGCCTCCTAAAGCACTGGGATTACATGCATAAGCCACCACACCTAGATTGATTTACTTATTAAAATATTTAGTGTTTGCTAACTTTTGTCACCAAACATACATCCAAGCACCCAGAGCCATGTTTTACTCATAGAAATCCCCAGTAAATACTTTTTGAGTGAATTATATGTATATATTTTATAACAGCCTTAACTCTGAGCTTTAAGTAATTAAAGACTTCATAGTGAAAGTCAGATTTAAATTTGGTCTTGAAGGATAAGTGGATTCTAAATAGGAAGAAAAGGTACTCTTCCTAATGACATGTTTGAACTTCTCTTCTTCAGTTCTCCATCGTGTGTACACTCTAACACAAGCACGTTTTCTTTACTATTTCCTGCCTCTGACCTCATAGAAAAGTATGTGATTGTTCTTGCTATTAGATCTTCATAGAAACTGCTCCAGATATTCTTAACTTATTTAAGAAATTTATCAAATATATTTGCCCATCTTGATATTCTTCTTTATAATTTCCAGTTCCAGGTATTTCGCCACGTTATCACTATATACTTTGCCTTAGTGATTTACACATGGCCTACACATTATATTGCTGAAACATACGGAAATATGGTTAACTTAATTAATACTACTATGTTGAATATTGTTTTGGTTTAAGGAAGTACAGTAAGTTATTGTTTGAAAACATAAAAGCCCCTTTTAAGGTCAAATTTCGATCTAAGTTCTTTTAAAATCCTTTTTAAAAATCCCTTTTGGACTACAACTCTCAAAAAAAGTTGGGTACTAAATCTTCCTTGAGAGCAAAAGTATCTCAGCTTAGTTGAGGCTTATGAGGTCAGATTTCTACTTAAGTCTATAATGCATTCTTTCAATCTCATTGAAACTACAGTGGTAAGAAAAGAGTAAATGCTACTTTTTTTATTTGAATAAAATCCCCAGCTGAGTGAAAGACTTGGTTGGATCTGGATTAGTGGTCTATTAAAGTTCATCTCCTGCAACAGTAAAATTTGTCTGACTTTACTTGGCTTCGTTTACCATTCTTCAAGTTTCAGTGTACAGTTCCTAACTGATTTGGGATCCTTTCCTAACTTGTACATCAAGTCTGGGTTAGGGTTCCATCTTACAGCATCCTTGCTAAACTCCAACACTGTAGTGTACTCAACTAGCTGTCCTCAAAATGTTTTCCCAAGGATAACAGAATCAGGATCAACTCACAACTTGCTAGTAATGGAAAATCTTGAACCTCATCACAGACATGTTAGAAATTCTGGGGCAGAGACTCAGCAGTCTGTGTATTCAAGCATTCCAGGTGAATGAAGACCAATACACTAAACATATTCTATTTAATATTTTATTTACCTATTCAGCTACTAGCACAGGATTGGCTGGTAGAACATCTCCAATAAATATTTATTACATCAACTATCAAAAATTTTAGGCTATATGAACTTATGTCTAGCTAAAAATAGTGTTAAATAAAAAATTATATTTACTCTTTTAAAATAATAAAAATTGCAGAATTTGTTTTTAAAAGAATAGTGAGTGAAAGTAAATTTTGGAAAAAAATCATTGATGAGGCTATTGCTTAGTTTAATTATTTTCCACTTAAAAGTTGTGGATATATTTCCTTGGCTCTTTGATTGACAAATACAAATTGTATGTATTTATCATACAAAACAGAATGTTTCAAAATATGTATTCATTGTGGAATGGCTAAATCGAGCTAATTATACTCATCATACTCACATACGTTTTCATGTGGTAAGAATGTTAAATCTCGGTCAGTGATTTTCAGCTATGCAATACACTATTATTAGCTATTGTCACCATGCTATACAATAGATCTCTTAAACTTATCTCTCTTTTCTGCTGAAATTTTGTATCCTTTCACCAATATCGTCCCAATTCACTAACCCCTCTCCTAAGCCCTGGTTACCACCTTTTTACTTTCTAATTATATGAGTTCAATTTTTATTTTCTTTTTAGACTCCACATATAAGTAAGGTCATGTGGTGTTTTTCTTTCTGTGCCTGGTTTGTTATACTTAATCCTCTCCAGATTAATTCATGTTGTTGAAAATAACAGGATTTTCTAAACTGCCAAATAATAATACTCCATTGTTTATACATACCACATTTTCTTTATTCATCTGTTAATGGACACTTAGGTTTCTGTATCTTGGCTATTTTGAATAATGCTGCAATGAATTTCAGGGAGTATACAGCTTTTCTTTGTTTTGGATGTGTACTCAGAAGCTGGATTGCTGAACCATAAGGTAATTTTATTTTTAGTTTTTTGAGGAACCTTCATACTGTTTTCATAATGACTGTACTGATTTACATTCCCACCAAAGTGCAGAAGGGATCTGTTTTATCCACATTTTTACCAACACTTATTATCACTTGTCTTTTAGATAACAGCCACCCTAACAACAATGAGGTGATATCTCATTGTGGTTTTAATTTGCATTGCCCTGATAATTAGTGATAATGAACATTTTTTTATATACTTTTTGGCCATTTATATATCGCCTTTTGAAAAGTGCCTATTCAAGTCATTTGCCCATTTTTAAATTGGCTTATTAGTTTTCTTGCTATTGAGTTGTGTCTCAAATATTTTAAATATACCCTCTTGTCAGATGTACAGTTTGCAAGTATTTTCTCCTATTATATGAGGTGTTTATTCTGTTTCTTTTGCTACGTAAGAGTTTTATGTTTAGTTAAAGGTAATCCCTTTGCTTTATTTTCCCAGGCTCTCTATCATAATCATAATCATAGGTGATAGTTACATAGGCTGATAATTTTATGAACCCATTTAATCCTCACTAAAACTCTATTATCTGTATTCTCATTTTACAGGTGAAGAATTTGAGACAATGGTGGTTATATACCAAAATTACCCAGTGGCACAACACAGATTCAAAATCAAGCAATCTGAATTTTACTCATCTTGTGCAGTTGTAACTTTATGCCCATTATTGCCTTGATTGTGGTGATGGTAATAGTAGCGTATACATATATACACACTCATCAAATTATACACATAATTTACATAATTTATGTGCAGTTTTTAATATACCAACTCTACCTCAATAAAGTGGAGCAGGGAAGAAAACAGAGCATTAAGAAACAAAGCAAATACAAAATAAACCACATTTCTCAATGAGCTAAAAAAAAAAAAAGAAATAGCAATATTCTGTTTCATTTACCTGTTGCTGGGAAAGCAGTATGGTAAGTCACTTCAGAAAATAGTTTGGTAGTTTCTAATTACTTTAAGAATATACTTTCCACACATCCCAGTACTTTGTACTTAAGTATTTATTCAAGAGAAATAAGATCTTGTGTTCTCACACATGTACAAAATTTAAGCAATCTGAGTTCAGAGTTTATCTTGCAGCTACAACTAAACACTTTTACTTTGTATGCATAGTTTTAAAAAATATAAATATACAATAATATGAAAAAATATTTCCAGCTATGCTGATTCATGAAAATTTCATTGATGATTCAGAAATGACAATATTCTTCAACTTTATTCTAAATGCAGCATAGAGTTTCTGTTTACTAACTTGCCTACCAAACAGTCTTTGGAGCATAATGTAAATTCTAGCTTCATTAATGTATATGTTAACTGATATTTACTTGCTTATACATTGATAATTGTTCTTCAGAATTGCTTCTCAGATTTTACATTTTTTCAAGGGAGCATCACATCGATCTAAATGCAGTTAGTAATTAATATTAATTCTTGTGATGACATTCTGTGATGGTTACTTGAACCATCATTAAAACATTACTTGTTTCGATCAATTAAAACTTTATTGATGAAAAATTATTTTAGTTTGTATTAAAGAATTAGATATGGTTTCCTTCAAATTTTAAGTACTCTAATTTCTTTCTTATGTAAGAATCATTTCTTCAATATTGAAAGTAAATTGGGCCTTCTCTTTGGTATTATATTATCTTCTTAAATTCTGTGAGTGCAACAGATTCTCATCTTGTTTCAAAATTTGCGATAATTTTTAGAATTCACACTACAGCTAGATTAGGTGCTTGGAAATCAGAATTCAGGTATCTGTTAGCTGAATGTAAGACCTCTCATATCAGTCAAACTCACATGAGGAAGAAAGAAACTTTCAAGATATTGAACACTTTATTATAAAATAGGCTTTATGTTAGATGGTCTGACCCAGCATTTCAAGAGAGTGTCCTACTGCATTTTACTAACCCCAGAAAATATCAAAATTCAAAATTCAAAGAAAGGATGGTTTCTACTGACTGTATGTTGCTTTTGAACCATGCTAAAGTAAAAAAAAAAGTAAATTATCATATATTGAGGACCATCTGTACTCGTTTTTATAAGAAAGTACTAATTCATTGCTAATTAAACATGTTTGAAGAGTAAATTACCATTTTTGTAATAATGTATGATTTGATTATCTATGTAGCTATTGTTTCTTATAAACCATAGAAGTTAAGAAGTCAGTTTCTGTTTGGCTTAAACATGCATGTTAATGTAAGTGTGTACAAAGTCACTTTTGAAAAAGGGGTGCTTTCTGTGAAAGATAATATTAATCTCTCACCAATGGAACTAAAATGTCAGTAAATCATTTATTTTTCTTTGAATTGTCTCCATCCTGCTATTTCAGTTTTTGCATCACTAGAGGCCACTGTTGTCTTTTAAATATATTTCTCAACTATGAAAGTCTTTAAATACTATGTCTGAGTAACTTCAAAACTGATCAATTTTAGAAATAGGAAGAGGTCAGGTATTATTGGTTAGGCAGTCTGCCTACTTGAAATTTTTAAAAATGATTTTTGAGTAATTTTTTTTGTTTATATTTTTTTTAATTGCACTTTAGGTTCTGGGGTACATATGCAGATCATGCAGGATTGTTGCATACGTACACACATGGCAATATGGTTTGTAGCCTCCATCCCCTGCCATCACCTTTATCTGGCATTTCTCCCTATGTTATCCCTCCTTAACCTCCCTATCCCCTGTTATTCCCCCCCATTCTCCCCCAACAGACCCCAGAATGTGATACTCCCCTCCCTGTGTCCATGTATTCTCATTGTTTAACACCCGCCTATGAGTGAGAACATTTAGTGTTCAATTTTCTGTTCTTGTGTCAGTTTCCTGAGAGTGATGGTTTCTAGATTAATCCACATCCCTACAAAGGACATGAACTCATCCTTTTATATGACTGCATAGTATTCCATGGTGTATATATGCCATGTTTTCCTTGTCCAGTCTATTGCCAATGGCATTTGGGTTGGTTCTACCTCTTTGCTATTGTAAATAGTGCTGCAATGAATGTACATGTGCATGTGCCTTTATAATAGAACGATTTATAATCCTTTGGATATATACCCAGTAATGGGATTGCTGGGTCAAATGAAATTTCTATTTCTAGATCCTTGAGGAATCGCAATGCTGTCTTCCACAGTGGTTGAGTTAATTTACACTCCCACCAACTGTGTAAATGTGTTCCTATTTCTCCACATCCTCTCCAGCATCTGTTGTCCCCAGATTTTTTAATCTTAAAGCACAATGTGAAATTTTCTTTTAAAAATTGAGTCACTATATTTACATACAAATGTAGATGTTATTCTATTAATTGATACTTATTTTACTCAAAGTCTCTGTTTATAGTTATAGAAAGATCATAAACCTACTTTCAGTGACATGTCTTTATGAAATGATGAATTATAAAATATGGTAATAGTAATCAAAGATAAGAAAGAATGGTTAGAACTATTGAGTGTCAAACATCGTTCCAAGAAAACTATGCTGATTATAGCATTTAATTTATATAACAACCCTATGAGTTATCTATCAATTATATTCTCAATGTATAGTCGGGGGGCACAGAGAACTTAAGTAAATGCCACAAGATTCCATACCATCAGTATAATGTTACAACAGTTGACTAAAAACAGTAGTATATGTAGGATCTCTATGTATGTGTATGCACATATAAAATTATATAAAGGATTATGTGTGTACACACATGCACACACACATTTTGATAGTGATATCATTGTTCGGATCTACACAGGGTATGAGATTTTATCCTACTTGCAAATTAGAAAATTAGCCTGACACTGTTTTACATATGTTCATAAAACCCCCAAATTTCTGTATTGGAGACAAAGGACTTTATTACTTGCAGCAAATGTAGAGGTCAGAGCTTCATATTCGTACCAGTTTCCTCTGTCCTCCAGACCCACGTGTGTTTACACATGAAATGGGTTAGATCACAGCAGAGAAACATTTAGCTTGGGGAATTTATTGCTTTTATAGCAAGTGGGAACAAGCCTGGTTTCTGTCCAGGGGCAGATGCTACCTCTTCTCAAGGTTGGTCACCACAATCACAACCTTTGGGAGATGGCTCAAATAGCAGTCAGGGCTTTGCATTTTTGGAATACCCAGCAAGAACATGCAGATTGTTTAGGCTCCATGGCAGAGTGCCTGTTCAAACAGTCATCTATTGATTTTAATATAAAGAGGTTTCAATTAAATTTAATTTTTTTATGGCTCATTCCTCAACCTCCGAAAGACAAGAAGAATGGATGACAGATGCAGTGCTGTAAAAGCAAGATAAAGATAACTCTTTATATTTCCTCTGATTGTGTTTCTTCTCATTTCTTGTAGGCAATATTAAGTTTGTTTGGTAGACTCAGTTTATTTTCGTTTTTGTTTTTCCAGTTGGTTTCATTACATTCTCATTCACTTAATAAACTTTTACCCAGTGCCCAATTTGTGATAAAATTTGCCTCACAACCTCAAAATATACATTTTATTCAACCCAACTAATTATTTTAGAATTTAGTGGTCTTTAAAAATCTCTAATATACAAGAATGTTATATTTTGATATTTAAAATTGTATCAAGTACTATGCGCCAAAAGTAAATTGCATTTATAAACTCTATCCATGATTTTATAAATATTATAAACTATACTGACACTTAAACTGCTTCTTATTTTAATTTGTGATATCTTTTCCATTTTTCTCTTAGGTATTCTTTTGTTGAAAGCTAGTAGTTTCTCAAAACTATTTTATTCACAATACTCAATTTTTTTCAATAGAAGATGATTTAAAATTACTACTTTTAATAATAGCATTCCAAAATTGCTTTATTCACCTTATTATTTACCTTACAATCTGCTTTAGTATTTACAGCACCATCCTTTACCAGAAATTACAGATTAAGAAAGCTAACTTCACAACTGGATTTCTAAGTGTCTATAAAATCCAGAAGTCTATGAATATAATTTTAAAATAAATTTTAGTATGAGACATGAGTTTGCATTACCATAAATGTATAAACATTCATTTTCCATAACACCATGTATTCCAAGTCCTTAAAGACTGGCACTATATTTTTATTTCTTATGTCCTTTTTATCATGGAATACAGAAAATCACATGCATAATAAATTTTATTAGAACAAAAATTTTAAAAATAAATTTTAGAGAGTGACTCCTTAATACTAGAATTGGTAACTTTAGCTTATTGTCGAAATCCACACCAATTTATTATACTTTTTCCTGATGAGAAAAAATTATTATTTTTTTTTCCCTAGGATCTGATGCCACATTTCAAATATTAGTTGCATGACATTGGACTGTTCATGTCATGCTTCTTATCTTCATTCATCTTGAAAAAAAACAAGTTAAAACTATTATTGAGATGCTTCCCTGAAACTTTTGGTAGAATTAACACATGCTGGCAAACAGAATGCATATTTGATTATACAAAATTATCACTATACAATTGTACATTGAGTTTTTACTTTTTGTAAAAATTCAAAGATTCTTCTTGAATTATTAAATTTCAACTTTTCAATTTAATTGTTTTTGGAAACTGTAGACCTTTGTAATTGTCAAATATGTCTTTCTTTAACGAAGTGTGGGTAAACTTCAGATCTATTGCTTTGGGGCAGGTGTTTTCAATTTTTTATTTAGTCATGAAACTGTGCTATTTTTTAATCTTGGGTAAGTGGCTTTTGTTATTATTGTTGTTTTTAACTAATTTCAAGTTAATTATTTTGGAATATTGATGTGAAAAAAAGATTAAATAATGGTAGAAACATACTTTCCTTTGAAAGCAGATATAGATATGTAATAATGAATCTTCATTCTCCACCACTGCTTCATCTATAATTGATTCACAATCGGGAATAATTGATTATTCTCTGTATGCTTCTTATTAAAAAATGATGTCTTGCAAATAAATTAGGAGTGACAGAACAACTGTGAGGATTTACCAGCACTATTCAAATAGCTAATTACTAGCAGAAGGAAGAAGGTGCATTAGACTACAAATTTCCTAGGAATGTGAGAGAATTTAGAATTAATTCTGTAAATGGGTTGTTTTCTGTCAATCATATTTTACAGCTAGAATCTATAAGGTCTACTAAACATCAGCAAATTTGCTCAGCCAAAAACATTTGAATAAATCTAGTATCCTTAACTTTACAAGTAAGACACCTGAAAGTGACTGTAGTATTTAAGAGAATGAATTATTCTAACATGCTTAACTGGTGCACTCACTTTATTGTATATCTATTTTGAGTATTGAATGTAATAACTACAAGCTATTATGTTAGTTATGGTATTATGTCTGTACCTGAATGGGAAGATAATAAAATTGATGAAGATGAATCATTGATTCTTGGAGTTATGTATTGTATATTTGAAAGAGGATTATGAGCAAATTAATGCAGTAGTGGCAGAGTCAAAGACTCTCTACAAACTGGCATGACTTTTGATTGACTACACTTGTCAATACCCATTGCTTCCACACATGCAAACATCATGTTACAAAACAGCTAAAAAGTTACTGCTGTTGTCATTTAATTAGTAATATGATCAATTAGAATGAAATCAAATTTTCTCATTAAAGGATCAGATAGTAAATATTTTTTGACCATAAACTATAAGTCCCAGCAGTCAACTCTGCCATTATAGCATCAAGGAATTTATGTGCAATTTATCAATTAGTAGGCATGGCTATGTTTCAATTAAACTAATTTTCAAAATAACAAATGATATGTGGAATTTAGCATGTGAATTGTAGCTTGCAATTCTTGAATTAGACCAGTCACAACATACTGGTTTAGGCATAACACATAAACTTAGGTGTCATGAAGGCTGGGACCTCATCTGTCTAGCTTGCCCTTTGACCTGCAGACTTTCACATAGTACCAGAGATGTACTAAATTGTATTACAAACCACACTCAAATTTGTTAATGAAGTTTGTTAAATTAAAAAGTTAATGTGTATACAGTATAAATTAAGTTCTAATAATTTTCTAAATTGTTGCTTCATACCCAATTTTTATCAATAGCTGTACTTTAGAAATATACTAAGAAATTTCAGAGAATTTTATTATAGTTCTCAGAAAAGTAATATGTATCCCAATATTTAACATAGTCCCTAGCTTATTAGCTACATGTAACATAGATTGTCTGTCTTTCTTATAAGTACTTTTTAGAGATATTTCTAAATGGAAAACCACAATTTCTTTTTAGCATATGTGCTCCCCACCAAGGGTCCTTAGTGGAGAAGAGGCTCTCCCTTGCAAATAAACCATGGAGAATGTTCATGTGCATTCTGCTTGTCTGCTGTCTTAAAATACAGCATACATAATAATACCAAATGTCAAATTGAAAAATGAGACCACACATGCAAACAATCAGTTAATAAAGATTATTTCAAAGGACAATGAGAACACAGATGACAGTTTCACAAAGAAGGAATAGCAATACAGAAAAATAAAAGCCAAAGATCACAAAAGCTGGAAATAAAGTACACGGAAATCAAAGCCAAAATATATGAATAATTATTTGATTCGGGTGAAGAGTAAATTGAAATGCTAAACAAAACAAGTGGATTTGTGAGGTATATAATACTAAACCAACACGATCAAAAAGGGATTGACAACAGAAAGTACAAGAAGTTACAGCGTCATCTGTTCCTCGAGAAACATAGTAGTTGATAAATACGTAAATAACATAACAACTCTCTAACTTTGCTAAAGAGTTCTTCTATAACAAAGAACTCTCTAACATAGAGTTAGACCAAATTTGTTAGAGAGTTCTTTGATAAGAAAGAGCCTTTGAAAGTTCTTTGGTAAAATAATTAGAAATTCTAAAATGAATATTGAATGAAAAACAATATAAGAAATAATATGAGAGCAATTAGAACAAAAACAGAAGAGAATACTAAGTATAAAAAGCTATTAACTCAGTGAGAGCATAAAAAATTATGCACACGTATTTTAACTTCAAGATTCTAAATAATCTACTGATACCAGTGTGGTGTTCAACACTGAACAGGAACTGCTGCTTGACAAATATTTAACAGCAAATATATCAGTTATGATTGCTTAATCTAAAAATAACAGAAATAGAATCTATAGTGTCTTAACCATATGTAAGTGTATATTTTATACATAATAAGAAGTCTCCAATGTAAGTAGTTCAGCACTGGGGCAGCCACTAGGAAAGACAGACCCCATCTAACTGCCTATTCATGGACACAAGATAAATGCTTTATCTCCAAACATCACTTCCATCTTCCTGAAGTGGATTCCACATTGCAGTATTTGCTACCTGGACCTGTCACTCTTTAACATCTGAAAAATATTTCTTACAAGAAAATGCAGCTGGGAGACTTCACCTTAGGCTTTATGGCTCAGTATCATGCCGTAAAGTTATCCATAGGAGAAAGAAGGATTTGGGAATTAAGAATTTTTGGCACCTGTAATCTCAGCACTTTGGGAGGCTAAATTGAGTAGATCACTTGAACCAAGGAGTTCAAGAAAGCCTGGGCAACATAGCAAAACCCCATACTTACTAAGTTCAAGGCTGCAGTGAACCACGTTTGCATCACTGCACTCTAGCCTGGGCAACAGAGTAAGATCCTGTCTTAGAACAAAACAAAACAAATTGGCAAAACACATTGCAATGCTGAAGACAATTATGTATCTCTTAACAAAGAAAAGGGGGAATGCGTATTCATCCTAGCGTATTCATACTGCTAGGGAGAAGGTAAAACAATATATATGTTGATATAGATACATCTGTATCTATTTCATTTATACTGATGAAGGCAGGACCATATATTATTCATCTTTGAATTCTATAGCTCATAATAATACTGTGTCTAAATAGATGTTTGTTGAGTTAATGATAGCTAACAACTTACATTTGGAAAAGGCTTTAGAAATTATCTTTTCCTCTTCCTCATTTTACATATAGGCCATTTAAGATTCACAGTGATGAAACTGAAATGCTCACAAGACTTAGTCTCTTGATTTTCTATTTCTTGTAAGTCTGGCTACGTACTATTTTTTTTATGATTGTTACTCTGCCTTCAAAACATGTGACTCACCGCATAGCAGAGTAGGGGAGTCTATATTCTGTGGGGTTTCTAAATAGTCTTACCTTGCCTTGCAATAGTAGGTAGGCAGCTGAAGAAAAGCAGTATAGAGAATCAGAAAATGCTCACTTTGGTAAAACAGAAAACTTGTTGGCACAGGTAAAAGCAAACAAGATTAAGCTGATATTAAAATATAACCATCATTATACATGTTTAAAATGGGATAGGAGTGAAACCACTAGAACAACGTTTAAATTATGTCCATAAACATGTGGGAATGGTGGTGACAGTGCATGAAAATTTCTGTGTAACAATAGGACAGAAAATAATGAAAAGGTAAATCTTGTCTCCTAGGAGTATAGAACACACACTAAAGAAAAACAAAACAATGTGTAGAAATTTCTTTAGCAATGCTTTCATTCAAGTTCATGTTTGAACTTTAAAAGATGCAAGGGCCAGGCGCGGTGGCTCAAGCCTGTAATCCCAGCACTTTGGGAGGCCGAGGTGGGTGGATCACGAGGTCAAGAGATCGAAACCATCCTGGTCAACATGGTGAAACCCTGTCTCTACTAAAAATACAAAAAATTAGCTGGGCACGGTGGCGCGTGCCCGTAGTCCCAGCTACTCGGGAGGCTGAGGCAGGAGAATTGCCTGAACCCAGGAGGCGGAGGTTGCAGTGAGCCGAGATCGTGCATTGCACTCCAGCCTGGGTAACAAGAGCGAAACTCCATCTCAGAAAAAAAAAGATACAAGGTTTGAATTTGAATTATAAGGATAGCTTTAAGCATATTTAATCTATTTACAGCAGATTTGTTTTACCACACGTACAGTTGGACAGAAATGAATTACCACAACTGACCTAATATTTGAAGAGTTATTGACAAGAATTGTAACTGTTACACAAAATAATGTGTTACAATTCCCCTGCTTTTTGTTGTTTGTCATTATGACTTTCTACCTTTTTATGTGGCCAGAATGATTTTCTCCTATAATTGTTCCATTTCTATAGTTGTAACTAATACTCTAAGAGTAATATTTAAAGTGATACAACTAAAATGATAAAAACTGCTTTCTCGATAGTCTTGCTTTGTATCCAGGCTCTCTATATACATGGCTTTTCCATATACATGGAATTTTCCCCATCTGTATAAACCATGCTTATATACATGTTTTATATTACAATGCATATCTTTTAATTTTTTTCATGTTTTGTTTTTGTAAATTAATTTTTAATTTTTATGAGTATATAGTAGGTATATATATATTTATGGGGTACATTAGATATTTTGAAACAGGCATACAATGCCTAATAATCACATCAGTGTAATACACAGTCTTGACTTTATTTATATTGTAAATAGGAATTTTGATTGAGTTTCTCAGCAAACACGTATTATTTTCAATCTTGTAATTCTTTTACCGGCTGTCTGCCTCAGGATAGTCATACCGGTGGGGGGAAAATCTGTAGCTACCCTACTAACTCCGCTAGTAGGAATTCCTAGATGCTATCAAGCTGTATCAGCAGACAGGAGTCTGGCCTGGCTTACTGAAACCTTATAGCCCACCTGGGCCAGGGTTACTTTTGTAGCACTTACACTTGAATCCTTTTCAGCACTACCAAGCATGATCTGGCAATAATCTGAAATCAGTTACCTTTTTTTGTGTGTGGTGAAATTGCTTCTCAACCAAATTGATGCCTAACAGCTGTGAATATCAAATTTTGCATGAGCTTCTGAAAACAAAAGAAATAATTGAAGCACTTGCTTCTGAAACCATACAGTCAGCCAGCCGTCAGTCAGCTGGAGTTCCTGTCATACAGTTACAGATACTTTTAGGTCGAATTGATAAGGTCTGTTGCCTAACTTACCAACAGCTAACATTCCACTCTTAAAAGGATAGGAGATGTAATCTTGCAGCTATCAGTTTGGTGGTGATCGAGTGTGAAACAGTAACTATATATAATGGTAGAACGAAGAAATAAAAAGTTAGTTTGGATCACTCTTAAAGATTGTGCTTGTTAAATTACTCTATAAATATTAGAAAAATTGCTTAAACAAATTAAAATATTGATCAGCTACCTTCTATGATATTGAATAATTTTTATTACTATGCCAAATAACAAAGAGAGTAACAAAATTCACAGGACAGTAGCTCCTCAGGAGAGATTTGCTTGACCTGCTTTTCCCTGCCCCTTCCTGAATCTCGTCATAGAGGAATTTAACAGGGTGCTGGTGTGTGTGAGTGCAATTCCTTAAGCTCTAATGCCCTGCTACTTCACAGGGCTAGATCCTCAATTTTCCAACTGTGGACAATGGTGCTTTATTAGTTCAAAGCCCTGACATGTGACTCTCAGAGATGGGGCCAGTGGAGGGGAGGAGCTGATGGGTGCTCAGCCATTCCATTTGAAACCTTTTCTTTTTCTGCCACAACGCAGAGCCAAGTAACTTGTTCAGAGGCAGAAAATGGATCTCTGAGTTTTCAGTAAAAGTAGCTGGAAAGGAAATGTTCCACATGAAATGCAAATGTTCTGTCAAAGCAAAACTTAGGGTTATTTTTAGTGTACTCTTAGCCAACTTCTAAGATTTTTGTAAATTTTCAAAAATTCTGTCTAATATTTTAAGTGAAGATATTTTGCATTTGTATATTCTAGTTCACAAACAGTGCTACAAAAAAAATTATTTTTGTTAGAAAAAATTCCACATATTAACACA
Source organism: Saguinus oedipus (assembly GCA_031835075.1). Classification (NCBI taxonomy): domain Eukaryota; kingdom Metazoa; phylum Chordata; class Mammalia; order Primates; family Cebidae; genus Saguinus; species Saguinus oedipus. Next base: position 150,020,138 of record CM063171.1, on the reverse strand, counting down.
ATAAAATGTCTATGGAAATGTTATAACATCTAAGATTGTAGTCTAACTTCATTTTAAGTCCTAAACTTTTAACTTTTTCTTTTAAAAAATTAGAATCCTATTTTTAAAAGATCAGTTTGATTTAAAAACAATACAAGTACTAATTCTCTATGAGTAATGTGCATTAGCATTTTTTCAGTACAGCACTGAGCTATTTTGATAAGTAAGTCTGCTTACGCATGAAAAGATGCAGACTTGAATTGAATTGAATTTGAACAATACAAGGAGAAAAAAGGATGTGAATCTAAAGCAGGCACCACCTGAACATCATGCCCTTGAAGAAAGGAAGAAACAGAATTTCTTGTAATTATTCAGACAAAGCCAAAACAATACAAAAACACACCACCACACAAGATGAAACAAAAACCTTTAGGGATGCATATTTCTTAGCCGTTTGCAGTAATGTTCATTATATCTCAAACTAAAATTTCCAGCCAACTGATGGAGCTGGCATTGAATGACCTGTGTTCTAAGACACTGCAGTAAAAAGAAGGAGATGTGGGTTCTATGTCCTTCCTTCAATGATTCACCAACTTATAAGCCATCTGTCACCTTGAGTGCGTTGCTAAGCCTTTCAGACCTTTACAACAGTGGACTAGCCATTTGATCTCTTGACGTCTCTTTTAGCTTTATGATCAATACTTTTCTGCTACTTACCCTTAATTTTGTAAAAGATGCTTTAAAAAAATCTTCTTTTGTCATGGAAACTGAATGGTATATGAAAAACCATTGTGTGTTTTCCTTTCACAATATAGTGGTTCTTACATGTACATAATTTTTGTAGATTTAAGTTTTATTCATCACTCATTCTATATAAAATGACATATAAATATTTTAAAACATTAATAATTTTAGGGAAGTTTATTAATTCTCACTTTTAACTTTTTTTGCCGGACTTGAGCGCAGCGGCACAGTCTTGGCTCGCTGCAACCTCCTCCTCAAAGATTTAAGCGATTCTTCCGCCTCAGCCTCCCGAGTAGCTGGGACTACAGGCGCGTGCCAAATGCCTGGTTAATTTTTTTATTTTTAGTAGAGACGTGGTTTTACCATGTTGGCCAGGATGGTCTCGATCTCTTGACCTCGTGATATCCCGCCTCGGCCTTCCAAAGTGCTGAGACTACTGGCGTGAGCCACCGCACCCGGATTCACTTTTATCTTTTATTCATGTACATTTGGATTTGTATGAATGAGGTCAAAACTAAAACCCAGTTCTACTGGCACATTCTTTAAGATAGGATAGATTTCTTAATGAAGTCTTTATAGTTCAGATTCGATTAAAAATAATAGTTTAATTGTTAACTGGTTGAAATGGGCTATAGGTACTGCTATTTGGGCCGTTTGGGAATAAATGCAGAGAGCCCTGGCCCACTGCGTCCCTAACCACCCTATAATAAACCAATCTTTGCTCTGTTATTGTCTTGCCCATGTTGTTTTTCCTCCCAAAACATGTGACTACCTGAGAGTTTATTGTATACATATTTCTCTACAATTGCTTATGCAAGCTCCACAATGATGGGGACTTTGCTTTATTCTCCACTGCATATTTTGATCCTAGAACTAGAAGGGCATTCCTGGAAAGATATAGGGGCTGCTCCATAGGTGACCTGGGAAACGTGGTTTCTAGTCCAAACTGCTTTGAGAACCCAAGCCAGCTTCTCTGTGGATAGTCAGTATAAAGTAGAAATAATCGTTCTTGAAATTTTACATCAAATAAGATTTTGAGTGCTTACTCTGAACCAGGCCCTGTTCTACTAACTGAAGATAAAAACAGCAAAAAACAGATGAGGGTGCTGGCCTGAAGAGGCTTCCATTGAAGTGGAAAAGACAAATTACCAAAAATAAATTCTCACCTTCTTGTGGTTGCATGGCTCCTTATTAAGTGATTAAACAGCCACTTCCTGATATCAATAACATATTTTTGATTCCAAAGATTGGAGTTTTATCGAGTTCATAACGGCTTGTTATGCAGAAATTGGGAGTCCTGAACCAAGACAACCAGTGATGCCAGAGTTAGAGCCCTGAGTCAAAGAACCCTGTGAAAAGCTGGAATCCAAAACGCCAACAGAAAAGTCCAAGAGAAAAATTTTTGGAGAGGAGATGAAACACCAATGTATTTGGGTTTTAGAGTCCAGTGTCGGGGGACAAGAGGGAGCATGATCAAGCTGAGATTAACATCAGGTGGGAAGTAGAAAGTGTTGCTGAGCATCAGTCCTGTGGCCTGAGCATAAATGCTGGGGAGGAATAGTCAGGCGTCAAGGGTGGGAGGAGCAGAGAGGAATTCTCCAGGGTTGGATGAATCAAATGTTACCTAAAATTAGTATTTTTTACCACTTTCTGAAATATGCAAGAACTTTAAGATAATTTGATTTTATGCATTTTCCTCTTGTGCTTTGAGCTGGTCATATCCTCAAAATCTAGGTACCAGAAACAAAAAGCCACAAATGAAAAATGGGTTCCCTTCACCATCAGTGTAAAACCTGACTTGTATGTTTCAACTGCTCTCTGAATACTTGTCATTTTCATAGTTGACTGACAGGAAGAAAAACCCCCTTCTTCAAGGTAGACCCTAACTTACAGCTGAGGATGTAGCCTGACTTTATATGTCAAAAGTGTAATTATCTCAAAGTAATTTTCAATAAACTTAATATTCATTCTAGAGAGATACTTGAAATTAGGTGAAGGTAATTTTGTCATATCCTAATAAGCATATTTAATTTATGAAAAATTAATATTTCAAAAGTTAGCCCAATGAAAACAATTCATTTAAACCAGATTGGATATGCAAAATTATTTTAATACATGGAAGTATAATGGAAGCCTAGCTAAAATTACGACTTTATAGAACTTTTCCACTTCAATGATCCTTTTGAAGCAAAACTCTGTCTTCTAGTTTTAATTCTGTATTCTTTGTCTGTGAGAATACCATTTAACATTTCCCTGCTAAACTACTAAAATAAAGCCCTAATCTTCAACTTTGTAATGATGTTGAGAATTTTTTGGCTGCAAGTCGATTTTATGTGGTATGTGTTTATATAGAACTTTTATCTATTTTTGTCTTTTCTTCTGGAATTTCAATTAAATATTTTAAACATTCAAAAATGCTTAATATTATTTAATTGTTTAGTTAATTTGTACTCAATCTAATAATTATATACTTAGGTTCATGTCTTTCATCTTTTGTGCTGTCGTGGTCATTTATTGTATTTCTGCATAACTTAACAATTCTAAAGGACACAAACTATTGTATTTTCATTGAAGAATAAAATACATAAAGGAGCATAAAGTACTCTGATCTTATGTTTTCACCTTGATTTTAGATGTACAATATGGATAAATACACACACACAAACACATACAAATACAGAGTAATGGTGTAAAACTTCATTTACTGTATCTAAGAATTCATAAGTTTCCAGTATATACCTTCCCAGTATTTAACAACTCAGAATGAACCACTATTCTAACTTCTGATATAGTATGTAACAATTATTGTCTGATTTCTTTCTTAATATAGTACCTGTGTGATTATACTATTGTGTACATCAGTAGTTCATTAGTTTTCCATAGTGTTTCATTGTATGCGCATACCTCAGTTCTTAATCATTATTCTGTTGATGAGCTTTAAGTTGTCCTCAGTTTGGGGCTATTATAAACCATTGGTTCAAACATTCACACATGTGAATTTTTTTTGTGTGTGTGTGTGTGTGTGAGTGCATTTATTTATTTTTATGAGCATATATATGCTCATTAATGAAACTGCTGCTAAGTCATAAGATGGGTGTACATTAGCTTTAGGATATCAATGCCAAACTGTTTTCAATAACACAAGTACCATTTTTATACTCTTACCAACATTGTAACGATTTTAGTACCACATTTTTGCTAAAACTTTGTTTTAGCAGTTCTAGTAGGTGTGTAGTATCTCATCTCATTTTAATTTGCCTTTCTATATTAGTTTTTATTTGCTGCTCTAACTGATTATCACAGAATTCATTTTAAAAATCCATAAATCCATGTATCATACAATTTTGTGGGCTAGAAATCTGCCATGGTCTCACTGGGCTAAAATCAAGATGTGGTCTGGGCTTCATTTCTTTTGGGAGTATGCAAGATACAATCGATTTCTTTGCCTTTTTCAGAGGCAACCTAAATTCTTGGCTCTTGACCTTGTTTTTCTTCTATCTTCAAACTGAGCGGAATCATTGACTCTCTAATAGTCCTTCTTAGTCATGACTCATATTCACCAGCTCACCATTGCCTTCTTGAAGTTTTGTGTTTTTCTGGGTTCATTTGACTGCAGCTTGAACAACTTCCTTGAATACTTCTGCTGCAGGTCTTCGGTTGATGAATTGCCTGACCTTTTGTTTGCCTGAAGACATCTTTATTTTGCCTAAATTTTTAGGGCTACTTTTGCTGGCTATAAATTTTGAGGCTAGTTATTTTCTTTTATCTCAGTACTTTAATACTAACGTTCCATTTTCTTAAGTTTTCACACTGTTGAAAAATAGTTACTCTTATTATTGATCCTTTGAATTTGATTTTTCTTTTTCTCTGAGCTCTTTTAATTTATTTTGTTTTCAATTAACTTTAGAAGTTTGACTATAACATACCAGGGCTTGCTTTCTATGTAATTTTTTTGTTTGGTATTTGTGGAACTTCTGGATCCATATTGACTAAATGTCACATTCACATTGTCGAAATGTCTTACATCAATTTTGAAAAATTCTTTGCATTTATTCCTTCAAGTACGATTTCTTTCCCATTCTTCTTTCTTCTCTTCTTTACAATTAAATGTTTTTAGATCATTTGACTAAGTCCCATATTATTTCTCTTAAACTTCATCATATTTCCAGCTTTTTCTTCATGCTTTAACCATTTTCTTACAACCTAATGATAGGTTTGCTAATCCTGTCTTCCGTTAGTAGTCTCCTTTAAACTCCTCCATTGTTCTTAATTTTATGTTTTTCTTTTCCGTTCTAAGATGTTTATTTATTTCTTTTTATAGATTTTAATTCTTTGTTGAAATTTTTAATATTTTCATCTGTTTTGAGGGACATCACATTGAGGGACTGTGTTAAGGAAAACCGAGTCCACAAGGGGCATGGTTTCAAAGGCAATAGCTTCCCAGCACCATGTCTCTATCCGGGAGGTAAAGTTTTTTGTCTGACTTTCTTGTGGAGGGCTAAATAGAAATTCCAGGTGAGCCTCTTTGTTCAAAAAAGCCAGCAGGAAGCTCTGGGAGGAGGGGGCTCCAGTTGCGGACCTAGCAGCCAATCCAGTATTAAAGTCAAAGATCAATCACTGCAGCGGAAGTTTGAAAGAACTCTCATTGAACAAGAACATGAATGGGGTGGGAATAACTCCAAGGTTAAAAACCCACTGCCACTTACCTGTGCAGATATCTTAGAAAATACATTTTATGAAATATTTTAGTTATAAATATTTAAAGTGTTTGACTGTTGAATTCAATATCTGGATTACCCATAGGACTACTTTATGTTTTCTACTTTTCTCACACTGTAGAGAAGAATATCAAATCCAGATCTCCTCTATTTTCCATAGAATTATTTATAAAGACTATATGAATGTAATCATCATGTAAAATTTCAATGTTTCAGCTTTTCTTTTTCACCAAACTTTGTTTCATTACATTAAGGAATACCTGAACTTTTGCAATAGTTTTCAGTCTGACACATTTATTTTCCTAGTCAAGACACTAAATTTTTTATGTCTAAATTTTCTTATTTTTAATATGAGAGAAATCAAACTATAAATATTTTAGGTTTGTGGTTTGGCAAACATGGTACTTCTAATGAAGTGTCAGAATAGGAAATTTAATACAATGTAAGTTTGAATTCATAATTATGCATTGCTTACTCCACTTACTATTTTTGATAATTAGTACGTGTTTAGAGGCTAGTGTTCTGGAGTCATATGAGTAAACGTCATTTTTATGTCAGTGGATCACATTCCAAGAAAGTGTGGCTTCTCCTTGCCTCTGAGAATCTTAACATCCTTGAGCATACCTGAAAGCAAAAACCAAATCTCAGGATACTTTCCTTTGGCAATATATTTTAAAGGATTTATATCTAACTTTTGAGTTGATGTAACACTGTCTAAATATAACTCTCTTTCTTAACTGTACAAATGTTCTCAGAACAGTCTATTTTTTGGTCTCCATTGGAATTAGTTATTTTAAAAAGATCATATATTTCTCCTCTGTCATTGAATTTGGCAAATAAGATGGCTCTTTGAAGACACTTGACATTGGTGCTTTCTGCTAGGTGAGTAGCTAGGAGTGATAAATCTCTGATCGTCTTGTGACAAGGAACAACCTTTATCAACATATACACATTTACAACTTTTTCACTTCCTCTCTTCCACCTTCTGCATTCTGATGTTAATTTTCGCTTTGCACCTTAGCTCTTTATCCCACCATCCTCTCATTGTCCTGTAAGCAAAGGTCTGCTCTTGCCAGCCTAAGTCCCAAGATTTTGGTGACAGGAAGTAGGCAGAGGAAAGTAAGGCCATAGAAATCATTTGAAAGACTATGGTATTTTTGTTTGCTGGGATATTTCCCAGGCCTTTACTTTATTCACATTATTTACATAAAATGAGAATAAAATCAAAGCATAGAAAAAGTAAAACAAACAAAACCACCAAAAAATCTGAGATTTTTAACTTTATTAGAATTCAGAAAATAATGGAGATGGAAAGTAAGGAGTAAATGTGGTGATTTGTGTGAGAGGGTGAAAAAGGAGAAAATATAGGAGGTTAAGGACTTTTTACTTTGGGGTTATTAATTGGATATCCTTTAATATTCTTACATAAATGTATTTCAAGACTTTTAATTAATGGCTTTTGGCAGCTCCATTATATCTTTAATTGGTCACTAAGATGAGCCTGAGCCACTTGGGAGTCTATCTGGATTCTTCCATGACTTACTTGAATGTGTCAGTACTACTTTGCATGCTGCCAAAGTCAGTATGTTTCTCTTTCATCCTTCTTCTGACAGCATTTTGGCCAGACTTCCCATACTGTCCTATTGGAACACAGTCCTCTTTCAAAATCCATGACACCATTTCCTTCTAGTTTTTCTTCCAACTCTCTGGCAACTCCTCCTCTGAGTCTTTCCCCTCTGCCCAATACAGCGGTTTCTTGGACTCAGTTCCAGGTCTCTCTACTCCACTGCATACCCTGTCCTGTGGGGACCTCTCCTAATCCTGTGCTTTTGGAGACTGTAATGTATATTTGCAGTCCAGATTCAGATCAGTATGCACTTGAAATTTTCACTTGGATGTCAGGCTAAGGTCTCCAAATTGAAATTCTAAAACAGAATGTCTGCTTTTACCCATAAAGCCTCATCAACTGTATTTTAGCAAGTAGCACTACCATCCTTTCTATTTCATTCTTTTTATTTTAACCCCCACATCTAATCTATCAAATTGGTTAATTCTTTCTCCAAAATATATCTTGCATCTGTACATTCCTTTCTGTCTTCTCCAGGGTGACCCTAGTTACCTCTTCCTGTCTCTACCTTCTTCCTCTATTACTTATTCAAGTCAATATTCAAATAATTATAGAATAATGTTCACATTCACACACACACACAAATATTGGAGGCAGTATACTCTGTTAAAGTTTTTCAATGGCTTCCTATTTTCTTTTAGAGAAAATCTGAATTTATAATATTGGACTATAGGAACTCGTATGGCCTGGCCCATCCTCATTTGTCCAGTCTCATATCAGTTTCCTTCTCTCCACCTTCCAGCTACATGGGCCTCATTTACTTCTTGAATGTCCTAGCTTTGTCTCTTTGTGGGGACTTTGTATATATAATTGCTGTTCTTTTAAAAGCTTTTATTTAACTACAGTTAGGCAATTATCATATTACTGGACACAGTTTAAATATCACCTCTTCAGAGATATTTCTTGATTACTCTTAGTAATCAAGAGTAATCTGGATTAGAAAAATACCCTCCTTCTATTACTCTCTCAGTAGTATTGTATCCTTCATTGCATTTGGGCACTTATAACTAATTTATTGGTTATTTATTATCTTCTTCCTCATTGAATGAGGAAAGTAAAAATAGTAAAAATAGCCTCCTTCTATTATGCTTTCAGGAGTATCAGTGTCCTTCCTAGAATTTTGGCATTTATAACTCATTTATTGGTTACTTATTATCTTCTTCCTTATTGAATGGAAAGCTACAAAAGGGCAGGATATTTGCTTCATTCACTGAGTGCACCACTTGGCATTAAAAACGTCATTCAATAAATATTAGCTTAATAAGAAACTTTCTTAAAATTAATTTATTTTCTTTGGTGTACATTGGTGAGTATTTGCTAGGTATTCAACTGTTAACGTAAGTATTTTCTTAAGAGAAAGACTTTTTAAAGAAGATCTAGTTAGTTACTCCTATAAATACTACAACCACTTACTTAGTGTAAGCTTTCCTCTGGTCATGGCGTGAAACTCTCTTATATGCTCTGTGTCAACTACAGTATTATTTTTATCTCCATTTATATAAATAAATAAATGGAAACTTTGAGTGGTGAAGGTGATAACATTCTAGAGTCGAACTGGGAAAGCACAGTTTCATAATGCCATAAAGTTTCATAGTGTTCACTATTCTCATCTCTGAGCAAGCTACTAACCATGTAATTATCCTAGGGTCATGGTGAGTGAACTGTTACATTTCTTCTGGTGCATTCCATGCTGTTCAACTGTAGAGCTTATCACTTTCTTTCAGATGGGTCCAAATCCAAGGATTAAGAGGCATTAGAAAGAGCTTCCAAATTTTTCTACCCTTCACAACACATATATGAATTGAGACTTACATGCTTTTCATGTATCTTTGATAACCTCTCATTTCCCAAAGAAGGAGAAAAAAGGACTAATTCTACCTCTTGCTCTGATTATCAAAAACTTAATATTCTTATTTCAGAATGACAGATGCATCAAGTGAATCATTCAACATTCTCTATTTGACACATTTGTAATATACAAACATAGTTTTCTCATTTTAGAAAGTGGTGTGGTCGAATAAGAGGGATTTCATTTTCTGACACTTCAGCATCGCCCTTTCATTAGGTGGGAAATTGTCATTTAAGCTTCTAAGTTTGGGATAGTTTATTATATAAAAATAGATAACTGGAACACCTTGATATTAAATGTGAAGATGGTAGTGTTTTAGAATCAATTTATTGCAAATAGGCATAAGTAAATAAATGGCAATTAGAAATGTACCTCTTCATATCTATAAAATATGCACATTTTTGGTCAGAAGTACAAGTCATAAACCTGAGATTTGCAATGGGCATCTTATGAGGGTAATCTTGTGGGACTGAGCCCTTGTGTGATCTGATTCCAACTCCAGATAGGTAGTTGCAGAAGTGAACTGAATTGTAGCATACCCAGGTGTTGCCCCCTATAGAATTGCTTGATGTGCAGGAAACATCTCACATATATTCTGGTGACAAGCAGTTAAGTATTATGTATTGAATGATGAGTATAATAGTAGAAAAGCAGCTTGTTTTTTCCTATATCTAACAGTTCATAAATAATTCAATTTAAAAATAAGCCAGGTACCGTGGCTTACACCTATAATCAATCCCAGCATTTTGGGAGGCAAGAGGATTGCTTGAGCCTAGGAGTTCGAGAACAGCCTGGGCAACATGGCAAGACCCTGTCTCTATGAAAAATACAAAAAAATAGCCAGGTGTGGTGATGCACGCCTATGGTCCCAGCTACTCAGGAGGTTGAGCTGGGAGGAATCACTGGAGACGAGGTTGCAGAGGTTGCAGTGAACCAAGATTGCACCACTGCACTTGGGTGACAGAGCAAGACCCTGTCTCAAATAAAATAAAACAAAATAAAATAAAAACCATAAGTATACTAAAATTCAGGAGTTATGAAAGAAAAGCTATTTCAAGAAAAGCTATTGAATTTTTCACCCTGGTAGGGTGCTAGCAAAAAGAAACATTTTCTATGCCTTCTTTATCCCTATTTAAATGTTTCTGAGAGGCTATTTGATTCATAGCTGGGAAATACAGTTAAATAAATATACCTGGAAATCAGGAATAAGCAAACACCTTTTAGCTGTCACTGTTTCTTAGATGGCAGATAACCATGGCTATGACTTTGTTTTCACATTTTCGATATATTTTGTTTATTTTTGTACAAAAAATGTAAAAAATGTATAAGCTGCAATAGCTTATACATTCTTCTAAGGTGGCATTGCACACAGGGTCTTACAAGAAAAATTATCTTCTGTTCAGGAGAAAATTTTTTGTACAAAATGATGAGAGTTAGGAGTCAGTTAAAGGCCTATAATATGATGCTAAATTTCTTCTGATGAATTATAAATCTGCATGAAAATTTCAGCGCAAAGAAATAATTAAATATATGTGCCAGGATAAGTTTTAAGACAATTTTTATTGAATTGAATTTTAAAAGCATTTAAAGAAAGCTAATTTGTTTATATACTTAAAAGCAATACATTTATGTCCTAAACACAAGTAAATGTCTATATTAACACTTTTGTTTTTTAACTCTGCAATTATATCAAAATCTCTCAGTCTCTGTTTTGTTAGATTTATAGCATCTGTTAACATAACAATATTGAAAAGTGCTGGTTTGGCTTAAAAATTAACGATATCCAATGAGTATTTCAATACGTGACAAATATTTTCATAGAGTTTTGGCTGATGGGTTGAGAAAATTCTGATTTTGAAATCAAGTAGAAATTATTGTTTTTCAAAGGTTATTTTTTTACTCAACTTGGCCTTTTGCTTCTAACAGAACAGGTGATGTGGACATAACATGATTTTTTTCAGAAGTGAAAGTTTCATGAATTTATTTTTTTAAATCATTAGCTTTTAAGATATTTAAAAAAAAGTATTTCCAAAATAAATGTGAATAATATTTATACATGGAGACTGTTTAGAATTAACTTCAGAATAAAATAGACATTAAAGGAAACAGTTCTACTGTTGCAACTAATACTCTATACCAACCACATTTAAAACTCTGTAGCTTACAAAATAACCCCAAAACCAAAGCAAGCCAAACCAAACCAAACAACAACTATGACAAAAAATTTAAAAAGATCCCTACTTATGAATCCCTGTTCTGATACAGTATATTTTTATTTCTGCTTAGCTAAACAAACTTTAAATGTGTGCAAAGCCATTACTTTATTATAAGTAATAAATATAGAAGTCAAGTAATCACATTTTAAGCATCTGCCCCAGAGTTATCAGAAAACAAATAATTCTTCTGTTAAAGCTGTAGAAAGCATAATCAAATGCCGTTACTAGTGTCTCTAGATATGTCTCTAGGGGTTTTATATTTATCAGTCATTCTAAAATACCCCTTTACAAGTGACTGACTCAGGTTTACCCTAGTCTGTTATTACGGATACTTTGTATCCCCAAGTACACATGAAAGAATCTATCTTTAAGCAACTTATAATTTCAGTACAAGCTTGTCATGCAACAACAATATAAAGACAATATGAGGTAGAGTCATGCCCCTGAGAAATCCTTATGAGTCTTTCAGATGTTCTTGACGTAGTATAAATGGTGTCTGTATATAACATTGTGATGTGAACAGCAAAAGAAAACCAGTCTCTCTTGCTACTTTGGAAGAACGAAAAGCCTATTCTAACTTGCTGATCAGTTTTTTCTTGTAGCAATAACCCTCACCATATACAAGGTTTTCTTATAGAGCTGTGTGATATCATTGTGAATGTTCAGCTAAGATTCATATTAGGAATCTCTCAGGCTCAGTTAAGGTGAGATAAATCCATTTTCAGACATTACAATATATTACAAATAGCCATTACCAAACTGTGCCTTTTGCATCTTGTATAAGAGATTCTAGTAATATTGGGAAGCCTATTAGCATCAAGAATACTCTCCGTTTTGAATATTCTTTGCAGAGATAAGTCAAAATAGTTTTGAATGCCCAGAATTGCCAAAGGAGATGGCATACTACAGACTTGACTATCTTGTTGTATGTGGTCCAAGGACTCAGAATTCCTTATTGCCTTGCAAGTTTATGTATGAAATCACTCACTGCATCTGGAAACTGCGAAGTTACCAACTTTCTCAAACAGTTGCAAAAAATCTAAGTTCAGTGACACTTGTAAAGATTGCTGTAAAACTACCTATCTTCTTTGAAAGTGTCAAGTGATGTAGCTTGTATGTAGCTCAATTTTATTTCGTTATTTTCAAGAGGTAAGCCATTGTAACCCCTCAACCACTTTTAGCATCTAGTGGATAATCAGAGCCCCAACACCAAGTTAGATGGAAACAATGGTGCTAATAAATAGCCATTGGATCTTCTTCCTGTTTTCTTTTACAGTGTCTTACACCAAGACACAGGACTCTGCCTTTCTAGGAAATTAAACACAACATTCTTGGGTTTAATGTGAAGATAAGTCTCATTCCCCTCTAAAACAAGACTAAGACCCTGAAAATAAAAACAGAATAATTTATAACAGTTTACAAAACTCATCAAAGTTCCACAATAAAGCCTTTCAATGTCTGTCATTAGGACAAAAAATAATCTAATTATATTGTGAGTCTTTTGAAGGTACACTTATGACCAATATGGTTAGTCTCTGTGCTAATTACAAATTTCCAAGTATAATGAGAGGGTATTAAGTCTACCACCAGAGTTTTATCACCTGTTTTGACATTACAGTTTTGTAAATCTTTAATTCATTTAATTATTTAAATAATTAAGTCTTCGATGTAATTAAAAAAAAAATTTCTAACCATATTAGGTAAATATTAAAGCTCTAAAATAATCTTCTTTGACTCCATATCTTACATTCAGGTCACACTGATGCAAGGATGGGCTCCAAAGGGCTTGGGCCTTACTGCCCCTGTGGCTCTGCAGGGTACAGACCCTGCAGCTGCTTTCAACAGCTGGCATTGAGTGCCTGCAGCTTTTCCATATGTACAGTTCAAGCTATCAGTGAATCTATCATTCTGGGCTCTGGAGGATGGTGGCCCTCTTCCCATAGCTCCACTAGGCAGTGCCCCAGTGGGGACTCTTATGGGGATTTCAACCCCACATTTCCTCTTTGCATTGATCTCACAGAGGTCATTCATGAGGGCTCCTTTCCTGCAGTAGAATTCTGTCTGGACATTATGCATTTCCATACATCCTCTGAAATCTAGGTGGAGTTTCCAAACATTCAACTCTTGCCAACTGTGCACACACTGGCCTAAAACTACATGGAAGCTGACAATGTTGGGGCTTGCACCCTCTGAAGCAATGGCCCAAGCTGTACCTTTGCCCCTTTTAGCCATGGCTGGAGTTGGAACAGCTGGGATGCAGAGCACCATGTCCCAAGGCTGCACAGAGCAGTGGGGCTCTGGACCTGGCCCATGAAATCATTTTTCCCTCCTAGGCCTCTCATCCTGTGATGAGCTGGGGTGCTGAAAAGGTCTCCAAAATGCCCTGAATGGATTTTCCTCATTGTTTTGGCTAACACTCCGTCTCTCTTTACTTATGCAAATGTCTGCAGCAGGCTTTAATTTCTCCTGAGAAAATGGGTTTTTCTTTCCTACTGCATGGTCAGGATGCAATTTTTCCAAATTTTATGCTTTACTTCCCCTTTAAATATAAATTATCTTTGCTTATGCAAATGAGAATAGGCATGTAGAAGCAGCCAGGCCACTTTTAAATGCTTTGCTGCTTAGATGTTTCTTCCATCAGATACCCTAAATCATCTCCCTGAAGATTGTAAGATTTATTGCTGAGGTAAAATCAGGAAACTGAGGCAGGTATAAAAAAAAGTGAGAAGCCAATTTATTCAGCTTCTGGGCAACCTTCAGTGGTCCAAGAGGGGCCAGAGAAGTCGCACCCGGCTGTTCAGGGCACAGGGTTTTATGGAGAGTGCAGGCAATTGATTGATTACTGGGGAAACAAAGAGAAGGCATTTCTATTGGCTGTTGAGGAGTAGGAAGTACATGAAACTAGCTGCCATTGGTAGGTGGGCAGGACTTTGGGTGAGTGGGCCTTGATTGACTACTGGGGAAACAAAGAGAAGGCATTTCTATTGGCTGTTGAGGAGCAGGAAGTACATGGAGTTAAAGTAGGAAGTACATGAAACTAACTGCCATTGGTAGGTGGGCAGGACCCTGGGTGCAGGCCTTCGGGGGGCTTATGAGGCAGGCTGTTGCTGGGCAGGAAATGGTGGGGCTTCTTTAAAAAAAAAATTTCTCTGCAGGGTTTTTTAACAGCAGGCTGGAGGTTGGATGCATAATTTAGTGTTGAGTGTGGGCTTGGGCATGTTATGAAGAGGTGGGTGTGGGGAAGCTTTGAGTGGGGAAGCCAGATAATGAGCTTGGGTGATGATGCAGTTATCAGGTGTGGAGAGTGATGAATGTGTCCGTTTGACTCCCGGCAAGGCAACCATCCTTACAAAGATCTCTAGAGCATGGTCAAAATGCCACCAGTCTTTTTGCTAAAGCATAGCAAAAGTGACCTTTACTCCAGTTCCAAAAAATTCATCATCTTCATCTGAGACCACCTCAATCTGGACTTCACTGCCCATATCACTATCAGCATTTTGGTCACATCCATTCAACAGGGAGTCTCCAGGGAGTTCCAAACTTTCCCATATTTTCCTATCTTATTTTGATCCCTCCAAACTGTTCCAACATCTGCTTATCACCCAATTTCAAAGTCACTTCCATATTTCCTGGTATCTTTATAGCAATACCCTAATTTGGGTACCAATTTTCAGTATTTGTCTCTTCTCATATTGCTGTAAAGAACTACCTAAGACTGGGTAATTTATGAAGAAAGGAGGTTTAATTGACTCACAGTTTCACAGGCTGTATAGGAAGCATGGCTGTGGGAAGCCTTAGGAAACTTACAATCATGGCAGAAGGTGAAAGGGAAACAAGCAGGTCTTACTATGGTAAGGAGGAAGTACTGCACACTTTTAAACCACCATATCTCAAGAGAACTCCATCATAAGAATAGTAACGGGGAGTCTGCCCCTATGATTCAATCACCTCCCACCAGGCCCCTCCTTCAACATGAGCAGATTACAATTTGACATGAGATTTGGATGGGGACACAGAACCAAACCGTATCAGTGGGTAAGGTCACTGGCTCTGACAAAGGCAACCATGTTTTAAGTCTCAGTTGAAGTCACAGCAACCATTTTACTGCTGTGTGATGTTTATATCTGAACTATTTTAACCCTCAGTTTCCTAATTTGTAGAACATGAATAACAAAGTGCTAACTCCATGGCATATAGTGAGAACATAATATATAATAGCTAGTGTTGCTATGTATTCAAAGAAAAATACTAATAATGAGCAACACTCATGGGAACTCTGATGTTTTTCTTATCATTAAATTACTTAAAATTCTATGATATTTTACTATAATTGTTTAAAAAATTTCTGTGAACAGTAAGTGCACAAACCAAAGCAATTCTGCTATTGCAAATTACTAAATTTGGATATCTAATTAAGAGGACAGTCTAACCTCTACACAAGATAGCCATGTGTTATAAACTATGACATAATGCACAGTAATTTAAATCCACATGTTGTGATTTGTGTTTGAATCCTAAAGGGATTTATAAAGGAAAAAAATTCCAATGTAACACAGTATTTAGCAGAAATAGAAGCTCAAATGTTGGAAGGAAGAAAGGAGGGAAGGAAGGAAGAAAGGAAGGAAGAATTCCAACATAACACATATTTAGCAGAAATAGACGCTCAAATGTTAGGAAGGAAGGGAGGGAGGGAGGGAGGGAGGGAGGGAGGGAGGGAGGGAGGGAGGAAGGAAGGAAACTTTAGACTTTACAGTTATGTTTTTAGACCAAGAAGTTTCCTAACACTAGCAAGGAAAACATGTATACTGCTCAAATTTTATGTGATTCATTGTCAATTTTGAGAAGGATGCAATAATTATTGTAGTATAAAGGGAAAATAATATTGGGTTTGGAATCAGATCTGGGTCTAAGTCTCCATTCAACTACTTGAAAGCCTATGCAAGGTACTGGCCTCTTGAAAGTAGAATCAGCTTATTCATGTATAAATGGAGAAAATAATAGTATATATTTTAAGGATATTGATAAGTATTAAATGAAGTCATGATTTCAAAGTGTGAACAGTTGGTAATAAATATAGAAAAGCTGGCCACTGGTTTGAAAGAAGTTATAGTCAACGTGGGGAGATGAGCTACGTCTAAGTAACAATCTAAGTAACAAGGACAACAGAAAACACCTAATAACCCTCAAGGGATATTATAGAAACAACAAATGTCATTATAACATTATCTGTGATTAAAATTAACATGAATAATAACACAATTTAATTGGCTTGCTTTTTCTCTATGTAATATGTTTCTTGGGGCAGGATTTATTTTCTGTCAGAATCCAAGTAACACTGTGCCAATGGTATATAAAGACTATTGAAAAAGCAAGTTCATTCTATCACATAGATTCAATATACATATACTTCAAGGAATTGTGTAGTGAGAAAACTTTATTATTTTATATCATCTGTATATAAGAAAGTGATCTTTTCCTAAAATTATTGTTCAGAATATAGGTGTTTTTTAAACTTTTATAAGTTCTGTGGTGCATGTGCAGAATGTGCAGATTTGTTACATAGCTAAATGTGTCTTGGAGGTTTGTTGTACAGATTATTCCATCATTCAGGAATTAATCCTAGTACCCATTAGTTATTTTCCCTTATCCTCTCCCTCTTCCTATCCTCCATCCTTCAGTAGTCCCCAGTGTGCATTGTTCCCCACTATGCATTCATGTGTTCTCATCATTTAGTTCCCACTTATAAGTGAGAACAGGAGGTATTTGAATTTCTGTTCCCATGTTAGTTTGATAAGCATAATGGCCTTCACCTCCAACCATGTCCCTGCAAAGGATATAATCTCATTCTTTATTATGGCTACATAGTATTCCGTGGTATATATATAGCACATTTTCTTTATCCAGACTATCATTGATGTGCTCATTTAGGTTGATTCCATGTCTTTGCTATTGTGAATAGTGCTGCAATGAACAGATGTGTACATGTGTCTTTATAATAGAATGATTTATATTCATTTGGGTATATAGTCAGTAAGAGGATTGCTGAGTAGAATGGTATTTCCCTTTTAAGTCTTTGAAGAATTGCCACACTGTCTTCCACAATGGCTGAACTAATTTACACTTCCACCAATAGTGTAAAAACGTTCCTTTTTCTCTACAACCTCACCAGCATGTGCTGATTTTAACTTTGTAAAAATAGTCCTTCTGACTGGTGTGAGAATGTATATCATTGCAGTTTTGATTTGCATTTCTCTAATGATCAGTGATGTTCAGCATTTTTCATATGATTTTTGGCCACACGTGTCTTCTTTTGAAAATTGTCTGTTTGCATCTTTTGCTCATTTTTTAATGGGTTTGTTTCTTGTAAATTCGTTTAAGTTCCTTTATAGATGCTAGATATTAGACCCCTGTCAGACACATAGTTTGCAAAATTTTTCTCCCATTCTGTAGGTTGCCTGTTAAGTCTGTTGATAGTTTCTTTTGCTGTGCAGTAACTCTTTAGTTTAATAAGATTCCATTTGTCAAATTTTGGTTTTGTTGCAATTGCTTTTGGTGTCTTTGTCATGATATCTTTGCCCATGCCTATTTCAGAATATAGTTTTATATAAAACAGGTGTTTAAATCCATTACTATTCAAACATTTTTTCCACCCTGGAGTTATTTATATGTTCAAGAGTTATTATCATTTTAATCTTTGTGGTCAGTGGATTTGGAAGCTTGTTTTACTTTTGGATAATTTTACTTGTGACTTTCAAAGTAAAGTATGAAATAGCATACTTGGATGCCTAAAAAAAAACAAAGATAATGTTAATTAATTTGGAGTAACTAGCAAAGTATGCTTGTATCTAGATTTCCCTCCCTGCCAAATCAATAATATTCAGAGTTTATTTAATTCAGAGAGATTTCATAAATTCAGAATTTTTAATTATTTATTTTCTTTTTAAATTGTGCAAGATCATTTTACATATATATTATGCAATCTTTAATTCTAAACATACAGAGTAAATTTAGTTTTTTCTTAACATAAAATGGTGAATATGCCTGAGTATTAAAGAATTAATACTATTTTTAAAGTTGTATTTACATTTTATAAAATGACGTGAACTAAAGCAAAAATCATCTGGCCTGCCATATATATTCTAACCTTGGACTACTTCTCTATTCAGTACGTGAGTGTGCCACTCAAAGCTTGACCTGTTGTGGAGGTTTTCCTTTGCCATTGTCCTTCAAGACAAAGCTGTAGTGCAGCTGCTGTCCATTTTTTATTTATACTCACATGCAAAGTCATTCCATCCCTATAGCTTGAACTTTTCATCATTTTACAGCTGGTGGTAGGGGGCTCTATATAGTCTCAGGCTTGAACTGAAGCAGAGGCAGTACAACAATGGTGGAGCATTCCACAGGGGCTCAGGGTCTTTTATTGTTATTATTATCTTAGAGACAAGACCTCGTGGTGTTGCCCAGATGGTTCTCAAAGTCCTGGTATCAAATGATCCTCTCACTTGAACTTCCTGAGTAGCTGGGATTACAGGCATGATCCACTGCACCGGGCTCATATTTCTTGCTTAGGCAGTTTGTCTGTGTGTTCTAGTTATGTTTATATTCAATACTGAATATTCTATTCTACTTGTATCTTAAACTAAATTGTTGCTGTGTCTCCCTGATTATGTCTTGGTCATCTGACAGGATCCAATGCATGGAAAGCAGCTCTCAATTCATTGTCACTTGGTATATTAGTCTATTCTTATTCTGCTATAGAGACATGCCTGAGACTGGGTAATTTATAAAGGAAAGAGGTTTAATTGAGTCACAGTTCAGCATGGCTTGGAAAGCCTCAGGACATTTATAATCATGTTAGATGGGGAAGCAAACACATCCTTCTTCACAAGGCAGCAGCAAGGAAAAGTGCCGAGCAAAAAGGGTAGGGAAAGCCCCTTGTAAAAATATCAGATCTCATGAGAGTTCACTCACTATTAGGAGAATAGGCTCATGGATTTAACTGTCCCGTGATTAAATTTCCTCCTACTGGGTTCCCCCGACCCCGCAACAATACAGAGGGATTTTGGGAACAACAATTCAAGATGAGATTTGAGTGGGGACACAGCCAAACCATATCAGTCAGTATCCATATTCAGACTTCCATTGCTACTAGAGCTCAGTTACATGCCGGGAGCTATTTTTCAAAAGGTATGCAGTTTTCTGCTGCAGATGTCATGGCCCTGTCCAGAATCACAATGGCCATCCTAATTCTCTCACTGGAGTTTTTCACAAATGTTCTATGGACACCTTTTTCTATCACTGATACCTTCAACAACATAAGGTCTACTGTATCTTAGGCCCTAGCCAAAGCACTAATTCCACTGTAGCCTGAAGCTTCTATAGAGACACTTTCTGCTCTGGTTCCCATTCAAGGTATTAACTTACATGTTATCTAGGCTATGTACTGGAATAACATGCCTAGGTATGAAATATGCCATATACAGAACCCAAAAAGAATCACTAAGGGCACTGTTTTCTCTTCCAGATTGGATGTGGAAGATTCATTCATTCATTTTTTAGTTTGGAGAGAATATCCCAGTAAGCTTTTGACACCCCACATCCCTAATGCTTTTACCGATCTGGTATGCCACAGAATCGGTATAGATTTTATTTCCTACTCTTTGGAATATATGTGAATTATAACACTTCCAGTGTACTAGCTTCTTCTTTCTCATCAGGCCCAATCAAAATAGTGTCCTCAACAAAATGAATCATTTTGATTATCTGTGGAAAGTCCAGCTAGGTAATCTAGATCTCTCTGGTCTATATTATGTCAGAAGGTGGCCCAAAGGAAAACTGTAATTGTGAACTGTTTTCTCTTTTTTGTGAATGCAAACTGTTTCTGGTTCTTTATTCTGAATGAGATAGAAAAGAAAGCATTCACAAGTCAATAATCATACATCATATATCTGAGACTACATTCATCTTCACTACTGCAGATGTTTCATCTGGTCCTAAGCTTGCCTTTGTAGGTATCACTTAGTCTAGATTGCAATAGTCTACAATCATCTATGGAATTTGCCAGATTAGATTTTTTTCAAGGGTTAGCCAAATAAATCAAACAAAAATGATGAGATCTACCTTTTCTGTACCTCAGATCTTTAAGGGTGGCACTAATTTTCCCCATCTTCCTGAAAAAAAAAAAAGTAATTTTAAATGTATATTTTTAGGAAGAATAGTAGTTTCATAAACTTCTTAACTTTCCATAGTATAATATCTTCCCCACAGATCATGTATCCAATGTGAGGTGTGTGTCAACAACCAAGTGTGTCAATTTCACTTATTCACTGATGAGAAATGAGCACTGGACTCTGTGAACACAGCAGCCTCGGTAAATCAGACCTTAGCCCTGACTTCATGTGTCATCCAGGGCCCTCAATTTCTCAAATCTAGTAAGAAAACCGTTTTTGTACTTTAGGTCCCTTGATATCCATGTCAATTCAGACGCTTGAAATAATTGGATATTCCTCTTTTCCTGTGTCCAGTAATTGAGCAATTAGCCAAAATCCCCTTGGGTAGTCACTACATTATTTATTCTCTTTGGTGTTGCAAGGTTCTTTCTCTTTAGGACCTGACCACATCTTTCAGTTGGTTTTGGTTTTGAAAACTGGTTATAACTTTTTATTGAAACCTCTACTTCTCAGTCATCCACCATTGATTTCTTCTACTGGTAAAAGTAGGTAGTGGCATTATTGTTGATCCACACATTTCACCCTTGGGGCTGACATATTCTATTAACTATCTCCATATTTCTCTGTAGGTCAAGTCCTTGTGGTTTTCACTCTAACCTTTCCAGTCATTTATCATCATTACTAAGAATGTGACCCTTGGCTTTTGGCTTTTAAGCAATGCTATTTGACCTCTACTCTTTAGATATCCTATCATCCCCACTGATATTAGTAAACCTACTTCCATAACAGCTTTTTCTACCATGACCTCTGGCCTTTGGAGGATCTGTACCACTGAACTATCTATTAATGCTGATGTTCCCCTCACTAGCACATTCCTTATGGTCTTGGTACATCATGGGCCCCTTAGGTCTTCTAGTGAAAAATATCATTTAAGAGTTATTTTCCATTACATGTCATGAAAATTCTGCATTGTATCTTTCCTCAGTTTTGACCATCACTTTTCACATGCTTCTAGGAAGTAAATTGGTATCCAATCCTGGAGTCCTCCTTCATTTTATAATCCCGCCCTTTGATTAAGAAACTTTAGCATCCAGTCTCATGCACACTCTCCTGGCTCAGCTGGTACATGCCAGCTAGACCTTGTAGCTTCTTTGGGTATAGTTCCTTTTCTCTTTTCTCTGGCAATGCATGCCCCAGTTTGACTATGTTAAAACATAAACCTGGGCCGTTAGGAGAGTTGGGATGAGTTTTGAGAATGATCCATATTGACTTAGGTGAGAGAAACATTTGGGAGATCTCAAGTGGAGAAATCTTGTCTTCCAGTTTTGGAGAGAGTGTGTCAGCTTTTAATCAGAAGGGTTGTATCATATCTCCATGATCAGAGGAATGTGGAGAAGCAAAATATAATATGAGGGGTCATCTGACAGAGGCCTACGTCTTAAGCGTTAAGCTTCTAGTTCTTCCAACTAGGTTCCTGTCCTTGGCATAAAAGGCCTCTTTTGATTGTTTAATTGCCTTGAAATTCAATAACACTTATTAGAAAGTCCTGGACTGAGTCCTCAGCTTTCTTTGCCTCCTCAGGAAAAAAGATGAGCATTTTTAATGTATATAAACGAAGAGGGCCTCTAGCTTTTAATTCTGCCTTTTTTTTTTTTACCCTGTTATTCGTTATTATTTTGTAAAAGATCAATGGCACTTAGTTACTGTTGTAATTATGCAATCCTATTTTTCCTCCATAAATCTCAAATGCCTCCTGCATTACTCCATCAAGTGCATTCTCTTCTGCAAATGAAACGTCTCAGTTCACCACAGGTGAGGATTTTAATGATTAGAGTGCTGCCGTTTGCCAGCTGCTGTCTGTGCTTCACCTACCACTAGTGATGAAATCCTTTTTGACTGCTAGTTAATAAGTAAGCTAGCACCACAACTATACTTTACAGCTTGGATTCTTGAACCACTCTTGGATAAAGTTTGGTGTGCGAGGCTACCACCACACCTGCCTTAAAACATCATCTAATGTATTTCCTAAGCATGGAAGGCTCTTTCCCTGAATTACCGCAGGATCAGCTCCTGCTCATCCATCAAGTATTAGCTAAAATTTCGGTGTTATAGATAGGTCATTTTAGAGTAAACAATTTAAATAAATTAACATATTTTTCTCTTTAGTCTTCATAACTGCTATAATATGAAGGTCTCCCAGAATTCATGTGTTTAGACCTAATCACCAATATGATAGTATTAAGATGTAGGGCCTATAGGAGATGATTAAGTCAGAAGGGCAGAGCCTTCATGGATGTAAGTTGGGCCCATATAAAAACTATGGAGGTGTGGGTTCCTTTTTCCCATCCCTTCTGTCATGTGAGGGCACAGTATTCTTTCTCTCCAAAGGATGCAGCAACAAGGCACTATCTTATTAAGCAGAGGACAGCCTTCACCGGATGCTGGTGCCTTGTTCTTGGACTTCTCAGCCTCCAGAATTGTGAGAAATAAATTTTTATTGTTTGTAGATTACCCGGGAATTTTGATACAGCAGGACAAACAGGCTAAAGAACAATGCCCCTATTTTTTTATTTCATGCTAGCCACTATGATTTTTAATTATAGATTCATTTGTCCACCTCTTTGTTATATCTCTCCTCATGTAGACCAGGAGTCTCTACGTTCAGAGCTCATGCAGAGCACAGCACCAGGTAAGACCAGCTACAAAATCTGCTGGGTCTAGTGCAAAATGAAAATGTGGAATCCCTTGTTCAAAAATTATTAAGAATTTTGAGACAGCAACAGCAGAGCATTATCCATATATGTGGTGTGCCTAAACACATGTGACTGCCAGGGCTGCAGACCCAAGAAGTCAGCCCCAGATCAGGTAGGTCACAGCACTCGCTATGTATGTGTTGAATGAACATATGTTATTCAAGTGATCCATGACCTAAAAGGATTAAGAATCACTGCTCTCTAAATTCCTACTTACTTTTTGTCGAGTCCTATCAACAATTGCTTTTTAATTTTTCTGATGAGTCCAATTTCTGAATGAAATTTAAGATACAAACATTTTTCACCTTAAGCCTCAGAGATAATTGCAATGCATGATAAAATCACAAAATGTTAAAACTGGATATACTAAATGATGCCATTATTATTTAAACTCAGATCATAATAAATACATTTGCCTACAACTACAGTTAATTACTGTAATTACATTACATTCATCAAAAATGTTATTTTTTTCTATGAATAAATAAGGTTTATATTGATGTATTAAAGGTAAAGATTTTCTATCATTTGTAAAGTGCTTAGAATCAAATGTATTTGAAATTTTTGTGCCCTTAGTATACCTTGAGTTCTTCTAATAACAGAAACTATATTAAAAATGAATTCTTACACTTTTTTCAAATCTCAATTTGTTAAAATTATATTAGATCTGAGAAAAGTTTCAGTTGTAATTTGTAGTATTATGTTTGTGGGAAAAAAGCACAACAACATGTATTTTGCAGGAGAGCAATGCAGCTTTTACTTCTACCACAAAAAGAGTTGACACACCGGATAATTGTCCTTTGAATCACAGAGATTTCTTCAGCATTCAGGTGAGTTAATGTTCTAGAGTCAGGTGTCTCCAATTTTAATCAAAGTTTTAATAGTTCTTATAAATTAAACTATATTGTAATACTCAAAAAGGATTATAAAGAAAAAGCCACTTAGTTTCAGTTGTTTTATTATGCGTTATAAGAAAACAAAGCTTGCTTCAATAAACTTGAAAATTCTGTTTTTTTTTTTTTTTTTGAGAATGCTTTAACAGTCTTGACTGTTTCAGAAAATAAGCTATTCATATAAGACTTTTGATTATAATATTACAAAAATATTTATCCATAATCTAAGGGAGATAAGAAATGCTGGGGACTGGTTTTTGAAATAAAATAGCTGTCTCTTTGGTTAAAATTAATGAGAAGGAGATTACATTTCACTACAATTCTAGGAAATGTAATTTTAGGTTTGGGGAGTCAAAGCAGTGCCCTGAAAACTACTAAAATCAATGCATGCACATTTATGCACATAAACAGATCTATAAAAACATTTCACTACTAAAATAGTAATTTGACTTTAATCTTGGTAGTTAATCTAGCCAACCATAAAATAATACTTTCTCAAGATTTTTCTAAGCATTATTATAATGACATATTTGTAAAACTCTACACTAAATGAGAAAAAAAAACACTGTAAAGTGAAAGCATGCTATACAAAAAAAGTGCTTTTTTTTAACAATT
Organism: Saguinus oedipus; assembly: GCA_031835075.1. NCBI lineage: Eukaryota > Metazoa > Chordata > Mammalia > Primates > Cebidae > Saguinus > Saguinus oedipus. The sequence continues at coordinate 149,995,574 of CM063171.1, read as the reverse complement.
GATCCTTTTTGACTAGTGCAAGCAAGTTATGTGAAGCTATTTATATATTGCATGTTTAACAGAAAGGCAGATTATCCCCAACTCTTGTGAAATAAACTGTCAAAAAAGTAGTTAATGAATATGATGAATGGCAGAAAATGACTAGCTTACCTGAGTACCAAATTACTAGGTTGCAGTGGGCTAAATACACAGGTAAACAGTATTGGATCACTTCCTTCCATCAATCAATGACAAATAAAAATTTAAATTATCATGCATAAACATAGATGTTAAAACTTTTAAGTGCTTATGTACTAGACTTTGCTGAGTTACACAGAATTCATAAGCAAATGTCAAATTCTTAAAATCAGATTTCCAATTTTATTCTCTTTGGCTCTACTTATAGTGTATATTGCTTGAAAATAAAATATATTTGTCTGTAACATTAGTGGAAGTAATGGGAAATGTTGAAGTGCCACAAATTTAAACACTGTAGTGGATTTCAGAAACCTATAAATTATCTCTTCCCACAAAGAGCTGAGTCTATTTGTCCATACACTTGAATCTGTTTTGACAAATAGAACATGACAAAAGTGACGCATTACCGGATCCAACCCTAGTCTTTCAAAGAAGTGATCCTTTCTTTTACTTCTTCATGAAACTCAGCAGTCAATCTGGGAGGCAATGCAAGTAACTACAGGGAATAGTAAGTGCAGAGAAGAATCCATTCTCCCAGAGAAGAGCAAGTGCCAAATTGCCTGCCATATGGGTGGACCGTCTTGGGAACAGATAAGCTGTCCATCTGACACCATTTGGAACAGATAAGCTGTCCTGGTCCAGTCTGCACAAATTGCAAAATGATAAAGTAATAAGTGATTGCTAGTATTTTAAGCACCTAAGAATTTGATTGGTTTGGGTTATACAGCCATAGATAACCAAAACAGAATTTAAAACTCTGAAGTGTGATGGTACTGTAAACAAACTCAAAATCTGTGGCATTGTCCTTAGAATGGGTATTGCGGGGAGAGGTGGGCAGAGACCTGAAGAGCCTCAAGGAGCCACTTAATGAAGGTTTGAAACACAGTGAGGAGCTTTTCAGTTATGGGTGGGGGAAGGTTTAGCAACATCATATTCTGTGATAATATGGAAGACAGAAAGTGTACCTAATGGAATCATGATGAAGACATGTCTGGGTAAAAGTTTCAAGTGCCAACTGACTTCTTTGAATTGCACAGTAAAGTGCCAGAGAAGTAGGCTAAGCTAAAAACAAAACCAAAACAAAACAAAAAACAGAACTGTTCAGTTATCAAGCATAATGTAGAGAAACTATTTAAGAAAAGGCCAAGCGAGGTGGTGGTTCATGCCTGCAATCATAGCAATTTGGGAGGCTGAGGCAGGCAGATCACCTGAGGTCAGGAGTTTGAGACCAGCCTGGTGAACATGGAGATACTAAAAATACAAAGATTAGCTGGGAGTGGTGGCACATGCCTGTAATCCCAGTTACTCCAGAGGCTGAGGGAGGAAAATAGTTTGAACCCAGGAGGTGGAGATTACAGTGAGCTGAGATTGTGCCACTGCACTCCAGCTTGGGTGACAGAGTGAGACTCTGTCTCAAAACAAATAAATAAATAAAATAAAACAAAAAATAAAAAAGCCCGATGTACTAGGTTTGGAAATAAAACTTTTTCTCATTTTTAACCTCTTCAGGCAGCAAAATTTCACAATGCAAGAAATATGCTCAGGACAAGCATCAAATGCAAGACCTTGTCTTAAACTTGTGGGTTTATGTTCAAGAGTGCAGCTCTAACATCTTGCTATAGTTTGAAGGTTTGCACCCTCCAAAGCTCACGTTGAAATTTAATAGCCAATCTGATAATGTTGAGCAGTGGGAACCAGATCTTCAAGAAGTGACTGCACCGTAAGGGCTCCACCCTCATTGATGGGATTAGTGCTGTTATAAAAGGGTGAATTTAGCCTTTTCTTTCTCTTTTGCCCCTTCTGCCTTCTGCCATGTGATGATGCAGTAAGAAGGTCTTTGCAAGATCCCTACACCTCGATATTGGACTTCGGAGCCTCCATAATTATTAGCTAATAATTTTCTGTTAATTATTAAATATCAGTCTCAGGTATTCTGTGATAGAAGCAGAAAACAAATTAAGCCACACGTATTAAGACCTCAGGAAGATTGAAGGAGGTGCTCAACAGACTTCCTTGGCTAAACAAAAGTGACGGTAAGAATCACCAGGTTGTATCCCTTTAATTCTATCTGCTAAATAGCAGGTTTTGTATCTTAGGAATATTGTCTCATAGCATCCTGTCTCTCAGAACAAAGTAGAGACAGTCTGTCTTGAAGAAATCAGCAGTTGTAGATTTTGTTTAATGTGGTGGATTATAATCTTATACACAGGAAGCCCTCATTTTAATATAATTTGTTATAGATTGCACTGAAATCTTAATAAGAGTTCACAATGAAGAAAAATTTGGACTCCCAATATGTTATGGGCAGGAAGCAGAGTGAAAAACTCCTTAGCTGCAATCTCAAGTACCACGTCTCATAGAAAAGCAAACATAACTCAAAGTAATAAACCAAGAGCCCACAAAGCAGAACCAGGAGGCACTTCTAGGAAGAATGACTATATTATAATTGAGCAACTGAGACCATATGTCCAAATTTTTCAAGCTACAGATTGGTCATCAAAGTATGCCTCCATCTTTACTTGTTTTTGAACTGAATTTTCTGTTTCTCTGGCCTTTATACATTATAGTTTGTTGTGTGCATGGAGTAACTAACTTTTCACTTTAGTTCACAGATCTTTAAATCTAGAGGAACTGCAACACCTGAAGCTTGCCATATGCACCTGAATCTGATTTAGATGATGAGAGTCTGGATTTTAGTGCCATAATGTGTAAGCAATACTAAAGATTTGGGGAGGATTTGAGGAAGTATGAGTGTTGGTAATAATTTGTGGACAGAACAAAGACCACAATGATTAAGAGTGGCCTCAAATTCTTCGTTACTATCAGCACAAAAATGTAGGAACTCTTTTTTTTACTTTTTGAATCTTGACAAGACCTTGAGCTGTTTTCACTCAAAAAATACAGAATGAATATTAAGAGAAATAGATATGTTTATTTTTTGTTTTCAGAACCCAAGATCAAGTAGGCACATGAGGAAGGCTACATGGAAGACAATTGAGATCTCAGCTAAATTCCCTATCAGCAACCAGCACCAACCTGCTAGCTGTGTGAGGGAACCATCTTGGAAATGGATTCTCCCACCCACTTCAAGGGTCCTGGACCATTATTTCATGAGACAGTCTCCACTGAGTGCTAGCTGTTCAAATAAATGATGGGCCTCATTTTAAGTCATAAGTTAGTTTTATTTTTATGCAGTGATGGAAAACTGAAATGAACCCTCATTGAATATGTTAATTTTATACACATTCAGAATATATTATAAAAACGTGACTGAATTTTGCAGTCTAAAAATGTATTTTTTAAATTTGCCTATGATTCCTTCTTCTTTGTACATGCCAGAGATCTCAAAAGACCATGTTATCTTATTGGTTAGAATATATATGCCTTAAGCATGAAAAAAAATCTATTTGCCCATGAAGCAAAATTTTACTTAGAAATATTTTTAAAAACATTGAAATAAAACATCCTTAAAATAAAACCACTCACCTTTCTTGTCTTCGTTCTTGTTCTATACTCTCTCATATTGATTAGCTCTAATTTTAGCCCAACTTATGATTTGCCAGCAGTAATTTTTTACTTAGCTCTCATGCTTGCTTCCTAAACTGTTACCTTGAATTCACTGCAGGAGTATGTCCAATATGTCAAAACTACATTAAGTTCTTTATTTTTAACTAAGACAAAGCAAAAGAAGAATTGTTTTCCCTCCCATACTTCCTGTCAGAAAACATAACAACTTGTCATTGTGAAAACTCCCCCTTTCTTGTGTTTCCTCATTTAGTCACTCATTAGATTTCATCTCTCAAATAGCTCCCAAATGCACCCTCTTAATCTCTGTGTGTCTGTCACTCAGTTCAAGTCTTTATAACCTCTTTTACATAAAGTATTCCATATTTGTCATGAAGAGATTGAGAAAACATGCTTTAGACTACCATAAAGTATCATGGAAGCAGTTTTTCTACCCAATGAGGTTGTTTTTATAGAATTTTTATTGAGGATAATATTCTACTTGCCAAAAAATATTAAATCATTGTTTTTTAATCATTATATCAGAAGAGAAAACAGTTCACAGTTAATAAAACATATATTAAACTAAAGATTACAGAAACTTTATACAATAATTGTAAGCATTATACAGAGCAATTGGAGGGAAATACAACTTTAGAAATAAACTGACGAACATTTAATTCTAAAAGATCTGTTTTACGTTGACTACACATGGACATAAACACGGGTTAAATAGACATTGGGTATTACTAGAGTGGGGAGAGAGGATGGGAGGGATGGGGTGAAAACTTACCTAATGGGAACTATGCTCACTACCTGGGTGACAGGACCATCTATACTTCTACCTCAATATCACACAGTATACTCACTTTAAAAACCTGTACATATATGCCCCTGGATCCCAAATTTAAAAATAAAACAAACAGGATCTCTTTTATGAAAAAGTTTAACAATACATTGATAATTGTAATAAAATATTTTGCTGCCAACAGATAGATACTACAAGGAATAAAAAAAAAATGAATAAAACAAAATGTGATACTAGAACCAAATCCACACTGGTCTAATATTATTCTTTCATCTATACTGATTGGGCTCTAATCAATTCTTCTACTAATAAAAAGAATTCAATTTTAATATATGCCTTTAATATATTTTTATGAAAGATATCTTCAAGTAAATAGTAGTTTTGGGATGTAAATGCAGGTCTATATAGGTATATCAAACTCAAACATTACACTTGTTAGTCAATAACCTCAGATAATACTATTTAAACACTTTAAAATTTAGATTATTTTTATAAATTGCAAACAGTACCTACATTATATGTTTAGAGGATTATATAAATTAATATATGTTTTCCCTGGTACCTAAAATGACATATACTTAATCAATATTTCATCATTAAAATAAAGTCTTTGGATTTCAAGAAGAGTAGGAATTATATGCACAAGAATTAAGAAATACAAAGAAAGGAAAGAGATAAAACTATCATTTATTGTGCATATACTGTGTGCTTGGTACATAAAATATTCATTTAATATATGTAGTCATTTTAGTTTTTCAGGAAGTCCTTCAAATAGACCTCATTATTGTCCATCTTGCAGTAAAGGAAATCAAGGCTCATAGATGTTAAGCTAATGGCCCAAACTAGCACTGGAACTTCATTCGCTTTAATTAAGTTTATGCTCTTACATTTTATTGCAGCTCTTGGTGTTATAAGAATAAAGAATACATTTTTTTTTTGAAATTTTAAAACTCACCAAGTGGTAATGATTGTGACATTTGTACCCATTTACATGAGAAAAATCTTTCGTTTCATTAAATAACATACAGAATATTTCATTGCTCAATGATGACAATAACATAGAAAATATCTATCCTTCTCTTTAAAAAGTTTAAAGGGTCATGGAGTTGAATTGTTAAAACTTGGGCTCTGGAGTCTGGCAGACCCAGAAACAAATCCTGTGTCTTTACTTGTTACCTTATAGAGTGTCAATTTCCTCATCTGTTAAATGGACTGAGTTATTTATACCTTTCTCAGAGTGAGATAATGCAAGTATGTAGCTTTCAGCATAGCTTCAATATTCATTTAAATTTAAAAAATACTTTGTTAGTATTAAAAACCTTCTCACATCTGTTCTTTGCAACCAAGTAAACACATTTGAAATAGTTTAAGCAGCAAGATCGTTGAAAAAAAAAAAAAGAAAAAAAAACTGAGGATAAATCTAAAAGAAAGAGTCTCACCCAAGGGTAGGAGGTACACCTGGACTTCACATGGCAGTGCAACCAGGAACTAGAAAGTTCAGTAATCAAACAATATGCCTTCTCTATCCCTCTGCTGTTCCCCACAACCTCTCATCAGTAATCAAACAATATGCCTTCTCTATCCCTCTGCTGTTCCCCACAACCTCTCATCAGTAATCAAACAATATGCCTTCTCTATCCCTCTGCTGTTCCCCACAACCTCTCATCAGTAATCAAACAATATGCCTTCTCTATCCCTCTGCTGTTCCCCACAATCTCTCATCACTTCTTTTCTTGTTATAGTTGCTTAATTCTCTTTAAGTATCAGATTATTTCTCTGTTTCTGTGTAAACCTAAGCATCCCAAAAGTTCTCAGGTTTATGTCACTCTATTTTAAAAGACCATCCCAGTTTGTTTGGATCTTAACATTCTAAACACCAAGTTCTATCTTGTGTTAAATGTCCATTTTGGATCTAATATAAAATTTCAGGAAATATGTTACAGGATTGCCTGTGGATGATCACACCTGTGGGAATGTGGGGATACATGTAGATAAAGACAATTCTCAGAAAATTGTGATTTGAGTAAACACCTAAAAAATACCCATTATGTGATCTTTCTTTTTATATTCTATCTTGCATCACAGTAACTAATTTATTTGTCTATTTCTCCATTACATTCTGAATTTTGAATGTAAGGAGGGTGTCTTACTCATCTTTTTGTATCATTACATTGTCTGAGAGTCTCTCATACTATGGAGTTATTAAATAAATGAATAGAAAGGTACAGAAATTATTTGACTCCTAAATCATTATCTCAATAATAGACACATTGGAACAATAGTAAATAATATGGAAGAAAGTAAGCGAAAGATACTGGAGCAAATTTTCAGATTAACTGATGTAATGAAAAGACTTCTTTTACATGCCTACAAGTATCCTTTTAAACTCTGAAGCAGCTAACAAGACCAGACATCATATGAACAGTTCCCACTGAGTGATTCTTCCATTTAACAGGTGACACCAGTGCCACTCAGGGTTTTTTTCACTTTGTTTTTGTTTTTCTTTTTGTTTTTGCAGGGTAGGGGTGGGTGGGTAAACTTTCCCCAGAATTTCTCAGTTTTGTAACTTCAGGAGGAATAACTGTAGAGTCATTAATTATTGAATAATCAGCATGGTGCTGAGAATAACAGAACCTCAAACACTAATCCCCTTGTCTAACAAAATATCATCAATAATGAACTATCAAAGAGAAAAATTCTCTATTACTTGCCTGGCTGCTAACAAGGCCTCCTAGTAGACACAAGCTTGCCGCAAAATCTCTGAGAATAAGACTGTTTGATCTACACTGAGTATCTGTCGCTTAGATGAAGGAAGTAAATACCTTCATCAATTCCTTAGTTGGATCTTTGTATAACTTGCTGCAGGTTTTACATCAGCACTTGCTGGTTTACCTTGCAATTTTATGTTACAGAGATGGCTTCTTTCCTGAAACCTCATTAGACAATCTCTGCTAGATTCCAATTTTTTTCTGCAGCTTCCTCACCTCTTTCAGCTTTCACAGAATTGAATAAAGTTAGGAGCTTTCTCTGAATTAGGCTTTGGCTTAAGGGAATATTGTGGCTGGTTTGATTTTCTATTCAGAGCACTCAAACTTTCTTCATATTATCAATAAGGCTATTTTGCTTTCTTACCATTCCTGTGTCCACTGGAGTAGAACTTTAGTTTCCTTTACATTCACAGCTTGTCTAACTGGCAAAGAGGCCTAGCTTTGGGTTTATCTTGGCTTTGGCCATGCCTTCCTCATCATTTCCAGCTTTTGATTTAAAGTGAAAGATCTGAGAATCTTCCTTTCACTTGAACACTTAGGAGCAATTATGTGGTTATTAATTGGCCTAATTTTAATGTATTTGTGTCTCAGGGAATAGGGAGACCTGAGGAGAGGGAGAGAGATGGGGAAATAGCTGGTTGGTGGGGCAGTCAGAACACATTCAACATTTAGAAATGAATTTTGCAATCTTCTGTGGGTGTGGTTTATGGTGCCCCAAAACCATTGCAATAGTAACATCAAAGATCACTGATCAGAGATTTCCATCACATATATAATTGTGATGAAAACTTGTGAAATATTGTGAGAATTACCAAAATGTGACAGAGACAGACAGGAAGCGTCCACATGCAGTTGCTGCAAACCTTCAATTTGTAAGAAAATACAGTATCTGTGAAGTGCGGTAAAGTGAAGCACAGTGAAATAAGTTGTTCGTGTTTAAGGACCACCTCATTTAACATAATGCTGCCCACCACTCTCTGTTCCTTTCCTTTTTTAATAGCCCTTATCTGTGCTTTGTCTATCATGGGATATTTAAGTATTTACATGCTTACTGTCTCTCCTCAACAAAATGAAAGTTTCAGGAGGGCAGAGGCTTTCCTGTCTGAGCCACTGCTTATTCCCCATTGTCAAGAATCATGTCTTGCTCATGATAAACATGTGATAAGTAACTGTGGATTGAATAAGTGAATGAAGATAGTGGCACTCTCTCCTTCCTATCATCTGCCTTCCTTTCCTCTAGTAATAGTGCTCTAATTTGGGTGAGGGGAGGAATTATTATTTTCTTACTCTGAATTGGTGCCTTACCCTATCTCCAGGGACCTCTGTGACCTTGCATATCTCCAGTTACAGTGATCAATGTGGAGTTGACACAGAGCCTAAGACAGGCCAATAAAAGCCAGTGAGAAATCCCTTCCAAAATAAGATGTCTGTTTGTAGAGAAGCCCTTCCCACTGGACTGGAATCTGCCAGCACAAGGTCAGATCTTACCACCAATAAATCTAATAGAGAGAGCACTGATGACATCGTTTAAGCCTGCATATCCAGTCAGTCTTGAAGGCAATCTGCCCAGTTACACCAATGAATATATTATCTTTTTTTCTTGCTTTGTAATTTTTTTTTTGTTATTTGCTTAAGCCATTTTCAGTCTGTTGCTACCTCTTGCTATTATTTTGACTGTTATTTTATATATATACAATATGACCCATCTTTTACACCAAATAGAATGCTATTTAAATAAATACTAAGGCATCCATATTAACTTAAAATTTCTCAAGGTAAAAATGACACAAGTTTATACAGAAAAATACATTGAAGTACATGTGATTCATTCAATTTGAACCTTTAAAGTACCATGTTCATTTAAAAGCAAATAGGGAATTAAAAAAATATATTTGAGAGCCAAAAATTACTACTTATTTGCTTATAGAGCAACATAGTTAGTGATAATTAGAATTCAAATTGTGACTGATGGTCCTGCAGCTGCCCTGACTTATGAGTATTGAGGCAGTGACATGAGTCATTGATGCATGCCACTTACTGTCATTATTTACAAAGGAAACCAAAACTTTGAGACAAGGTCTGTTGTTAGCTTCTCTTTAATCACTTGGCCTGTGTAATAAGGATCATTGATCCTTTTTTCTTAACCACTAATTACAACAGTACGTTACGGTGCTTATAACATTAAGTGTCTAAGAACACATCTGAGAATGTTCACACCAAATCAGATCCATATGCAGGAAATAAACAGTTTAATACACAATATTTAAGAATCTATTTAACGGTGTCCATATTAAAGTCTAGGCCTGAAAATTCTCACTTACTTATGACTTGTGTAGAGAGTTGAACTAAGACATTTGTACTCCTCACTGTTCTATTAGGGGAGCCATTTTGGAATTTAGAAGAGTTTCTTTTGTTAGTGTAGGAAGAGATAACATTTCCTAAAGACAAAAAGACACTAGATTGAAGTGGTGTTGAGGGGTTTAAAAGACAGCAAAAGAAGAAGGAAGTGGAGATAATAGTGAAAAAGACAGTATTCGAGAAAGGGAACTTCTCTATGGGTAACTCTTTTGTCTACTACTAATGAAGCCTGTTGTGCTGTCTGCACATGTCATACAAGGAAACATACATATTTCACAGAAGGTCTTCCTCTGTTTCATCTATACTGGCAACTTTGCAAAATCACCTTGAACTTGCAGTAAGAGTAATACGCATAAGAGTTTATTTTGGCTGTTTCTGGGCAGCCTTCGCCTGTTAGCAGAAGCAAAAGGCCAACAGTGATAGAACTTCCCAGGCACTCCAGAAGTGAGAAAGCCTTATCCTCATAAACAGTATGTCTTAATCTGGGGTGGACTTGGAAATTATACTCCAGGAACTTGTTGGCGAGGTGGTGTGTTGGAAATGATACTGAAGTACAGCCAGCAGACCCCAGATCTAGTACCATGCCTGCAGACACAGCATTAATTAATCACAGAGAATCTGGACTGATATGCTCCCTCAAAGACACAAAGGAAGGCCTGCAAATAGCTTAGAACAGAATTATCAGCTAGTATGAAAGGATCCGAATTTACATAAAGCATGAAGAAGGATGGGCCACTAAAATGTCAGTTATTTTGTAGCTTAAATGATTAAATTATCTTAATTATATTATTATTACTCATTAACAGTACTCCAAATAATATTATAAGACAATGTATACATGGAATGTTTAACTCTGAGTGGATTTCTGTATTTCTAAATTTTTCTTTCAGATAATTTTTTTAATAAAAAACAAGTTTAAAAAAATTTTAAAAAATACGTACCTTCCTTTATCTGCCAATATGTACACAGATTTCTAATACCTTTTATTTTATATTTATGTCATGAGATCACAAATTTACATCTGTCATTATTCAGGTGGAAAAAGAAAAGGCAGCTTCATCCATTTTTAAACTTATTTAATATGAGTAGTAGTTGAGGGGGAAAGAGGCTTAAAATTTACCAGCATTTCAACTTCTTTCAGTTTAAGTATCTTGTCTTGTTTAAAAATCTTTGTGAAATGCCTTGGAGTCTTTTGAATTCATTTTTCAAGGTAAAAATGAATCCAAATTTATACAGAAGAAATATATTGTTATATTTCTGTTATACTTTATTTGATTTGAACTTTTACAGCATCATGTTAAACATAAAATTAGAGACAAACTATCTCAGCCTTCTCATGTTCTTCTCTAAGATGATATGCAGGTAGATGTGGCCTTTGCAATCTGTGGAGAAGGGAGGCACACATGCTGCCTGATTTTTACCACGCCTGGCTAAGTTTTGTATTTTAATGGAGATGGGGTTTCACCATGTTGGCCAGGCTGGTCTTGAATTCCTGACCTCAAATGATCCACCTGCCTTGGCCTCCCAAAGTGCTGGGATTACAGGCCTGTGCTACTGCGCCTGGCCGACATCTGCTGTGTTTTGAGAATTCCTTGCCCCTAACCTTCTTTGTTCAGATGCAGATCTTCAAGGTTATGTTGATCCTCCACTGGTCTACTGACCATCTCAACAATTCCGTATTTTCTCACCAAAGAAGCAGGAACTTTAACCACTAATGATCCTCATAGCCTCTACAGGATACAAGAACAAAGAACACTTCCTCCAACTCACCTGTTTGCTTCCATCTGAGCATAATTCTGATCTAATGTTGGGCTTCTTCAAGAGGTATGCCAAAAAAGGTGTGTTTGAGAGACAGGCCTTTGGTTTTACAGCCTTAGGCATCCTGTCATCTAGATGTTGCCCAAATGCATACAGGCTCCCCAAAGTTGATATCCAGGTAGGTGGTAAAATATGCTGGCATTTAGTCTCCTAACTTGCTTCTGTCTTTCTATTCTTTTCAAAGTGTACTTGAAGTGGACAGGTTAGCTTTTCGTTGCTTCCTGACTAAAAGGAAAAAAAAGATATTTCTCTATTTTTAAGTAACCCTATCACTACTGAAAAGTCATAATGGCAAAGGGAGTGAAGAGACAAACTCTCTTACCATGAGGAGGTATTCCGGATCAGCTCTGGTAGATATGAGTAGCTGGCTGCATATTGATAGATACAAACTAATATAGATATAGACAGATGTATGACAATCTTTCATACTTGAATTTCTTAATAATTATGAGACGTGCCTATTCTCTTTGGAATAATCAGCCCCAATTTATCTTAACAACTTGAAAATAATTTTTGAGGACTTACCAATACGAATTAAATTGTCAATATACAAAAGAACATTATTTGATTTCCCTCTTCTAAGATATGTAGCATTTGTAAGAAATGGTATTTAAATGACAAGTCAAAAGCTGATTTGTGGCAGCCAGAATACCTCATTGTCTTTCGCAGCTAACTCACAAGAGGGAGGAAAATGCATACATAATGCATTTATAACCCTGTCCTTCTAGCTCTGACTTACTTCAACAACAATAAGAACTTGGCCTTGTACGTGGGAAAAATATTTTGTAACAACAACAACAACAAAAAGGCCAGAGAAACTACAAAGACGTGGTTATAGGAAAACAACTGCTGATAGTTTTGTGAATGCTATCCAAAAATAATTTAACAGGGGATTTTTCCACAAAGTTAATTGCTACAAAATATAAGGCCGTATTCAAACAGCTAATTGCTATAAACCAAAAGGAGATTCCGAGAATTTCTTGCCTGATGAGCTCTATGCAAACTTACAATAAAGTCTCAGCATTACTTAGAAAAAACAATCTCCCACAAACCTTAGGAGACCATGTGAATTTCTGAATCTATTTTATTTAATCTGGTTTATTTCATTTCTTCTTATTCACTTCTTATTCTTACTGGAACCTCTGCCTCCTAGGTTCCAGAGATTCTCTTGCCTCAGCCTCCCAAGTTGTTGGGATTATAGACACCCACCACCACACCAGGCTAATTTTTGTCTTTTTAGTAGAGATTGGATTTCACCATGTTGATCAGGCTGATCTTGAGCTCCTGACCTCAGGTGAACTGGCTTCCTCAACCTCCCAAAGTGCTGGGATTACAGGCGTGAGCCACCCTGCCCAAGAAGAAATAGCTGTATTCTTTTCCTTCGGGTTTATCTGTATACAGTGTAATACAGAATTTAAACAGTAAGATTTGTATTTCATATGGAGACACTGGTTAATCTGCTGAAGTCATAAGCCTCCTATATTGGTTTACTTACTGAGGTAAGAAAATGTCTTTGTAATGTTTATAATTTTGAAAAATATTAAATTTCATTGAAGTAATTTGATTTTTAATTATGAAAACATTTTATCTGAAGACTGATTCAGAAACATATGTACTCAAATATAATTTCCAAGATCCTTAAGAACTTAAGTTAATGTTTAATGAAGTTTACTAATGAATATTCTTTTGATGACTAAATACTTTTTAAGCTAGATGAAATATGAAAATCTTGGTCACCAAGTAACAATTTGTGTGTGTGTGTGTGTGTGTGTGTGTGTGTTTGCTTCTTATGTTACAGAGCACTTATTCTGTGACTTATATTAATGGATATGTTCATATTTGCCACTTTAACATGTACAAGGAAGGTGGGTGTATATAAGACATCAACTCTTTTCTGGTTATGAGTCTTATTGATCTGCTAAAATGCTTTGTGTGAGAGGAAATTACCAAACACCCACCTCCCAGTTTTCTCTCTAAATTAGACAGTTATTTTGAACCAAAAATGTAGTTAGTATGAATAATTGACTATAGTAAAATCAACAGTGGCAGAAAAGTTTGTGTCCAAGGCAATAGAATGTGATTTATTTAACAAGGATAATTGGGACTAGTAAATTGGTAAATGTTCTGGTTGCATGTGAGAGAAGACAGTGAAAATCAAAACCTTAATAAATATACAAAGTTGCAAGTTATAAAAAGTAACTTAATTGTCTGGGTTTATTATATTTATAAATAATGAGGTGGAAAAGAATAAATGAAATGTGTTAATTTTAATGAGTTTTTAAATTTATAAATAAGATATTTTAAAACTGTGAATATTTTATTGCCAAATACAATATTAATGCAAGCTTTATAATATTAAGATAAGGTCTGTTTCTCTCTGCAGGTATCTGTCTTTTCACGGATTTCAGATTAGTTGTTTCTCCTAAAACATCATTTTTCTAATGTGTGTGAGAGACGTTGTTAATTATTACATATGTTATAGGTCATTCTTAAGCTTCCATTCACAAGTATGGAAAAAATTAACTCCAGTAAAAAAAAAATTAAATAGGGTATAGGAGACCAAAACACAATTGCTTTATTGTTGCACCCTTTGAGTCATTCTAGTAGAATGTAATAGTTATACATGTTAAGTCATGGCATGATTTAATTAAAGTTCATTTATTGGCTTAATATTTTGGGGGAGAGTGAAAAATCTGTAGAGATTCTAGTTCACTAATGCTATACGTTTACTCCAGAAGAGTTTGTTAAATCGTGAAATTGGTAAATTAACAGTGGTCGAATAAAATACTCAAAGGAAAGAATATTTAAAGGAATTAGATTGAATGAAAACTCAGCCTTAGAATGGAGCTTTTGGCATCTCTGTTTTGATTAGCTTCCTGACTGGTGTGAATCCTAGTATTACTGTCACGAAGGAAGATGATATTGGTGGTAACATCAGACTGGCAAGGCTACTGCTATGCTCACCTTCTACACCACTCTCAGGCATCCTTACCTCTAGATTGACTACACATGGTTACTGAAATCTTGAATAAGGACACTCCATTCTCCTGTACACATGAGGGAAATTTGTTTCTTTCCCACTGTTTTTTTTTTCTTTTATTCGTATTTCTTCTTTTTATATGCTTTCTCTCACAGTCATGTTCTCTGTGTTAAAGAATGCTTTTCTCAAAATAAAGCTGTTTTTTTCTTTTACACGCGTGTCAGGAACTAACTAACGAGTGGCCTTCATTGCATATATGCTGATTCCTATCGTATTAATGACTCAAACCTTCCCCCCTATTTTCTGTATTGCTTGTGTGGTCTGCTCAGATCCAGCACAGACTAAGAGTCACCCTATTACCCATCCACTTTTTTGATGTCATTTCAAGTGAATATGTCATGTAAAAGTTCTTAAAAGGATGTTTTCTGAGTGTGCTCCTGAAGGAACTGCTAAACCATTTCCCAGTTGGTCAGATTAATTTTTTTTTTGCTTGATATATGATGTGTGGAGTGTTATGGTTCTTCCAGCTTCACCAAGATGCTGACTTCTCTCTCAAAGTTTCCATTGCATTCCTGTGTATCCTGGATACTTGCAATATAAAAACGTTGTGCAAATTTTATGGTTTACCTCAGGTATGGAGGACTTATGGTAACTCCCCACATCTGCTGCTACAGTGAAGTAGAGAAATCATGAGCTTTACATTGAGGAACACCTATGTAAAATCCCAGCTCTATTACTTACAATCGCAGTTACCTGGACTAATCACATCTCTCTGAACTTGACTTTTCTCACTCATAAAACAAGAATAAAAACTATTTTGAAAGAATCATCAGAAACATAATATGAGAACACTTTTGAATAAATATGTATTTAAAAACCCAGTATACCAGATGTGTGCAAAATACTATTATTATTAATCACCTTAACATTGTATTATTATATTTTATTCAGGAATCATTTTCAGACCTATCCTCAATGTACACATTGAGGACTTTATTTCTATCAAAAAACATGAATGCCAATAAATGTTAGAACAAAAGCTGACACTATGATGTGTCTCTAGTCTATCCTTTCAAGAAAGTTGAAATTCTATACACACACCCCTATGCCCGCATACATTACAAACTAACACATGTGGGAGTAGAGTATGAAAATTAGCTCAGGGTGAGCTAATGCATAATCGTTTCCCAACTCTAATCACCTTAGCCATTTTCCTCAGTTCTTAGATGCAGACGGAGATATGCATTTGGCCCTTTCTTCCATTCATTTTTCTGGGCTTTTCTAAATTCTTGATCTTCCTCCCTAACTCTGCCATGTAATTTGCCTTCAGTTTGGAGTTTAATGTGGCAGTGCTGCTGTTCTTCCAATCTGCATGCTCCTTGCTGGGATCTATGGATTTGTAGGGATGTCGAGTGTTCGGTTCCAGCTCAACTCCTCAAGTATTTAGGAGGAGTTCTCTGGCTCTCTAGAGCACATTTGTTCTGTGTTTGTTCAGGAAAGCTCAGTGTCTAACTGGGGGAACACTGAGGCCACCAGGCTCACTTCTATCGCTCACCTCAGGCTCACTGGAAGGGCATCCTATGTGATGTTGTGACAACTTCCAGCTATTCAGGAGGCTGAGGCAAGAGAATTGCTTGAACCTGGGAGGCGGAGGTGGCAGTGAGTTGAGATCACACCACTGCACTTCAGCCTGGGTGACAGAGCAAAACTCTGTTTTGATGAAAAAAAAAAAAGACAGGTTAACATCTCTGCAATGAGAAGAAAGAAGTGAGCTTATCTCAGATTTACTTAGTTGTTTAAGCAGATGAGTTACAGTTAAAAGTCATTCCTCTCTTACTTCTCTGTCATTTGGCTTGACCAAAATGTACTAGGAATTGTCATTACCAGCTTCTACTGACAATGTGTACACTGGCCTCTGGCCACGGAAGTCTGCACAACTAATTCTCCAGGCTTGTGACCTTAATTGCCTCTGGCTAACATTGCATGGAAAGCCACACATTGAAAGATCTCCAGTACTTACTTTGTGGGTTTTTTGCCTTTCAGCTTTTTTTTCACAGCTATAAATCCTGTAATACCTACACCTGGGAATAGTGATAATAACCTCTGGCCCATTTCATATTGTTCTCTGAACCACGACTCTAGGCCCATGGAAATTTACTTTCTACATATTTTTGAGTAGGTCTTTGGTTTTATTAAAAATTTGAAAAGGTACACAGAGTAACTAAGAAAACCAGCATCTGCTAAACTCTACAATGAGAGAACTGTTACACTACCTGTTTTATATGGTAAAACTGTATCTGCCAGTATCCAGGAGACTACTGTGGAAAGAGAATTCAAAACCCACGTTCTTTCTATCACCCAATACCGGGCATGGATCATTTCCTTCCTTTGCAATAGATTTAGAGTAAGGACTTTAAAATATGATACATCAACCATCCTTGCAGTAGGAATAAATATCAACAAATCAAGTTTTAACAGGAGTTAATAGAAAATGTCAAGAAAGCATTATGAAACAGGGAGAGAGGAATGAAATAGTAATGACTCAGAAGAAAACCCTTCTCTGAATTGAATTTAGTTTATGACACAAAAGAAAATGTAGAACACACTTGTTCCTTATTCTTAGTAATACAAAGTATTACTTAAATCTTTAGTTCTGTTAAACAAGAACAGGCTTGAATGTTCTATGAAATTCAGTGGGAAAAAATTGCCAAACAAAATGCTCACTAGAAGGAATAAAAAGCAGATTTACACCAAGGAAATTCATATTTGCAATTTAGAAAATGTACTTTAAAGCATTTCCAGAAACTAAAAAACAGTAGAAATGAAAAATATGAGAGAAGGACATAGAAATTTAGACGAGGGGAACTCTTACATACTGTTGGTAGGAATGCAAATTTGTACAGCCACTAAGGACAACAGTATGGAGGTTCCTAGAAAAATTGAAAACACAGCTACCGTATGTTCCAACAATCACTGGGTGCAAATCAAAAGGGAATGATATCAGCACATTGAAGAGATGCCAGTGCTCCCATGTTATTTGTAGCACTATTTACAATAGCCAAGATATAGAATCAATGAGATAAATAGATAAAATGTGATATATACACACAATAAAATAGCCACAATACATGTAATTCTATTATTTTTGACAAGACACATGAGCCTAGAGCACATGATGGTAAGTGAAATAAGCCAAGTACACAAGGACAAATATTGAACATTTAATTATCTCACAAACAATGGGTCTGAAGGTAGACAGTTTCAGAACATAATATAATGCATATATAATATATGTGTGTGTGTGTGTGTGTGTACATCTATAATACATACACATGTGTATGTGCTTGTGTAATGTATGCATATGTGTATATAATATATGTATATACAATACACATATGTAATATACACATATATACATCTTAATACATATATATTATATAACAATGTACATATAATATATATTATGCACACACACATTTGTATAAAATATACCTCATAGCAATTGTATGACCACACATTTGGTGCTGTGAAAACAAATTTGTGATCATGAGTGAAAAAGCTTGAAGAAAAGAATCAGCAAAAGGAGCGTCGCAAAATGGCAAGGGATAAAAAGAACTTATGCCCTTGATGCTATCATCCCGGAAATAGATCCTGAAACTGTCTACCTTCAGGCCTATTATTTTGTGAGATAGTTAACCGTTTTTATTGGCCAGGCACAGTGGCTTACGCCTGTAATTCCCGCACACTGGAAAGTGGAATCTGGAGGATTGCTTAAGCCCGAGTTTCAGACCAACTTGGGCAACATAGTGAGACCCTATCTGTAAAAAATATATGTGTATATTTTTAAAGATTAGCTGAGAATGGTGCTGCACACCTGTCCCAGCCACTTGGGAGGCTGAGGTGAGAGATCACTTGAGCCCAGGAAGTTGAAGCTGCAGTGAACTTTGATCATGCCACTGCCCTCCAGCCTGGATGACAGAGCAAGACTCTCTCTCTCTCTCTCTCTCTCTCTCTCTCTCTCTCTCTCTCTCTCTCTCTCTCTCTCTCACACACACACACACACACACACACGCACCCGCGAAATGTTCTTATTTGTTACCAGAGGCTCAATGCATACATATAAATAAAGTGATGTGCAAAAGGAGATTACAGAATTAAGAACTTAACTAACAATTAGTAAATTATAAATATCTAGGAAAAGAAAAGACAAAGCTGGCCTCTGATCCACAATAAGTAGGAAAGTCCTGAGATAATAATAAAATATACATACACACACACAAACATATATATATATATATATATATATATATATATATATATATATATATATATAAAACAGCATCAAAGCAATTTTAGAAAAGATAACTTTGTTGACAAATGTAATTTTCCATAGGAAAAATTATCATGACTTAAGTTTAGAATCATGAAAATGCACTCAGTGTCATAATAGAAATTTCCTCTAAATAACAAAGTGGATCTGTAGTCAGAACAGGCACATTATGTTCCTAAAAATAAATCAGTTGTTACCTGGAACCTATATGCATTACTGATTTAATTTCCAGGATTAAAAAATTCTAGAGACATGTAAGTAGCTAATGCAAATCTTTTACAACGGGGAAATCTATCTGGTTCCAGACTCCTCTGCATTTGATTAAAAAGTTATTTAGTTAAATTCTTACAATTAAACAATGATCCATAACTTTTGAGAAGAAAAAAATGACCCACAATTATTCAAATATAAAAGAAGAGAGAAATTCTCAAAGATAAAAGATTTCAGAAAATACAACACCTTTATACTTATTTTTGAAACAAAATAAAATGCAAACTCCATTGTCCATGACAAAATCTAGTGGACAAAAGGATATGAGAAGTTAATATAAAGGAACTAGTAGCTTTTACTATAAATATATGTGACAATATATGTATATATATATATGTGTGTGTGTATATGTATGTATTATGCAAATGTATAGTAAAATGTAAATATATATAATAAAATGCATTTGTATAATATATAGTAAATATATATTTGCATAATGTATTTACAATAAATATATATTTTACTATATTATATATGTGTGTACATATACATGTATATAATATAACATATATGTGTGTGTACTACATATAATATATGCAAATATATATGTATATCTGTGTGTTTCCATTTCACTACGTTACCCAAGTTGGTCTGGAACTCCTGGACTCAAGTAATCTTCAAGATTTCATCTTTCAATGTGTTGGGATTATAGGTGTGAGCCACTGTGCCTGGCCAATAAGAATATTTATGTATCTCACAAAATAATGAGACTGAATGTAGACAGTTTCAGTCCCGTTATAATTCTGGAATGTTACCACCAAGTGCATAAATTATTTTTATCCCTTGCCATTTTGCAATACTCCTTTTGCTGATTATTTTCTTCAGGATTTTTTTTACTTATGATCACAGACTTGTTTTCACAGCTCCAGTCATCATGTTGTCATACAACTGCTATGAGGTAGGAAGAAGTCAATAAGCAGAAAGAGTCATATCTCCTCAAGAAAATTTTCTTGTATTCTGAGAGGGAAGATCTGACAGAAGCTTTCCAGCATATTAGTCCATGTCTCACTGATGAATGTGGAATCACAGATTCCTACCTAGTCACTCTGTGTGAAAAAAGAATGTGAAGACACAACTCGGTTTGGACTGCTCTCTGTTCTTCCCATGATCTAGGAAAGAGACAACGTTTCCCTGATTGCACTGATGCCAAGTTGGCATCCGAGTAACCTGGACATATGTTAGAAAATAGAAGGGAAAGAATACTGTCTGTTGAGTAGACAATCAGTAACATATGCTATAATTTTTGAATTCCTTTTTTCAGTTATTTATTCCATTAATCTTATAAAGTTTCTCATTTCTATTAGACAAACCATTCTTAGAAAATATTCTTTTTTTCCCTTGATGTGTGCTTTGTTTCAAAGCTTGTGCATTTTTTTGTTTATGTACTATCTCATTTGTATGCTATTATGCAATTTATTTTTATTCAATATGTGTCTATGGGATATGCACCTTTTAATTTTCCTCACAAATAAAGCAGTCAACTCTTTAGAACTGTTGTTGGCAATATGATATAAAAGATACTATCTTTGATTCTACTTCCTTTGTGAGAAATATTTTCCTTCACTAGCAGCTGAGAAATGTATTCTGAGGACACCATGGTGGCCGGAAGAATGCTCAATAATGCCATGTGCAGTCTTGGCAGAGACTGTTTCAGTTTCTTGTTGCCCTTGCTTTTGCTGCATATTTTAATTTCTTATTGGAGTTCTCAACAACCTTTAAGATTCAAATAATTTGCTCCTAGCCAAGAGCAAGTCACTCTGGTCTGTTGACTGCATGCTGCTCTCATTAGCAGTTCATTCCAAAATGCTTAGGGCAGAAAAGGAAAGCCACATTACCTAAGTGATTGTATTTCCAGGTTTAAATCTACTGGGAAGAGGAGAGATCTTCGGAAACATCTCCCCAGGGGTCATCTTCTGTACCCTATCTTTCTCAGCTAAATAGAGGGAGTCTTTGGACAGGCTTTCCTATTCTTAGCAATAGGGAGCTTACTCTCATTTTGCCAATCTCAAATCAAAGATGGTTCAAATTTCTTTTTCAGAATTCTGTATTTTATCCTTTTACTTTAATTATTCTCCAGAGGATAAAGTTAAGAATTCCAAGAAATTAATCAAATTCAAAACTTATGATTTACTAGATAAGTATTTCTCTTTTATTCTTTATCCACAAGTAATTTTGTATTGTTTATGCTACATGTTTTACATATTTTTATCTATTTGCTTTTCATATATTTAATTTGTTAACAATTTAGTTTGGCCTGAAATTATGCTAAGTCATTTAAAAGTAAATAAAGTATATGACATTTTATCTATATTGTGATCATTAGTATGTAAACTTGTGTAATTAGGAAAGAGATTATAAAAGAGGGTGTAAAACATGACATTTGTGAGGTATGAGTATTTATTTTTTTCCTTGCAACTTTTTTTAAAACAAGCAATAAACATCTTTATTGAGATATGATTAACTTATAATAATGTACATGCATTTAAGTATTCAGTTTAATTAGTTTTGACAGGAGTAATCACTTATGCTATTAATTCTCCTAAGATATATGGTATTTTACCATTAAATAAAGTCTGCATAATCCTTACCTGTGGCAACAATTTCCATAATGTCTGTCACCACAGTTTTAATTTTTCCTATCTAGAATTTCATGTAAGTGAAATTGTGTAGAATGTATTTTATTGTGTCTATTTTCTTTCACACAGCATACTGTTTTTGAGATCCATTGTTGTGTGATAAGTAGTTTACTCTTTTTTATTGCTGAATAGTATTCCATTGTGAAAATATATTACATTTGCTTATTCTCTTGTCAAATTGTCTTGACAATTTAAGTGACTGTTATCAGGTCCACATCCCTTCTTTCCATGCCCAATAGATCAACTGCGACAGGGATTGTGGAAAAGACAAACGTTTTTCACAAATCTGCTGAGTGAGGAGGTGGGAGAACAACTGTAAATTGACCTCCTTGAAGATAAAGCTTACAGATATTTATGATTGGCAGTGGAGGAAAATGAAGTAGTAGGTTTATTTTGTGCATGCTTAGTCAGGGTTCATGGCATTTCATAGAACATACATATAGAAAATGGCAGTGTTAACAGAATCTGAGGATGGATTTTTGGCCTTCTGACATCAACAGGTTACCTCTTGGACACATGAGCAGGCCCAGTGGAAGGATCAGTGGTCTCAATGGGTTTCAACTGGATGGAAGCTGGCCGATTTTCCCAAAATGTAACTGAAATGACCATTACCACAGTGACCTATGAATGTTATCTATGAAGCTAGTGAGGATTAAGTTTTAGCCTTCGATGGTACTTCAGCTTCATGGAAAAGGGGGTAAAAAATTTAAAAAGCAAGTAAAGCAGACCGGCCTGATCAAATTAACCTGCTGGTGTCCATACTTCCAGTTTGGGGTTATTATGAATAAAATTTTCATGAACTTTAATGTATAAGTGCATTTGCAGGCATATATTTTCAGTACTTTTGGGTAAGTTATTAGAAATATAATTGCAGGATCAAAGTTTAAGTGTATCCAAGCTGCTTTCCAAAGAGCTTCTGCAATTGTACACTTTCAGCAATAATGTATTAGTGTTAAAATCACTATACATCCTTGTCAACTCTCAATATTGCTAATCTTTTCAATTTCAGTCACTCTACTCAGCATGAATTCATACCTCAAGGTAGTTTCAATTTGCCGGATCTTGATCAGGCAGTGATGTTGAGCATCTTTCCATGTGCTTGTTGAGCATTTGTGTATCTTCTTTTAAAACTGTGTTTTCAAATGTTTTGCCCATTTAAAAAAATTATTGTGTTTTAGTTATTGAGCTAAGAGACTGCCTTTATTTTGGACACACATTCTTTTTCAGATATGTACATTACAAATATATTTTGTGCTCTGTAGCTTTAGCTTGCTTCATAATTCTTTGAAAGAGGAGATGTTTGTATTTTGTTAACATCTAATTTATACATTTTTAAAGCATGTATAATTAATACATTGTGTGTCCTTTCAGAATTGTCACCCGCATATTTACAAATACATTTTCTATTTTTTCCCCTAGATATTCTGTAACTTTAGATTTCACAATAAGGTTTATGATTCATTTCAAAGTAATATTTGTTTAATTTTATGATACATTTAAAATTTTTGTGCATGACATGTCTGTGTAAGACAGGGATGTGTCAAGTTTCTTTTTTTTTCACACAAATGTTGAGTTGTTAAAATATTTATTGAAAACATTTCTTTTCTCCATTTACTTTGGAATTTTTGTTGAAAATTATTTTCTATATATTTTAGACCATTTTCTGAATGCTGTTTTGTGCCATTTACCTATTTCTCTCTTCTTTCTTTCAATTTATTTTTCTTTGAGATGGGGGTCTTGCTATAGTGGTAGGCTGGTCTGAAGCAATTCTCTAGCCTCATCCTCTTGAGTTACTAGGACTGCAGGCATGTGCCACTGTGCCAGCATTGTTTCTCTATTTTTATGCCAATACTGCTCCCTCTTAGTCTTGTACCCTCATAGTGAGTTTTGAAATCTAATATTTCAAATTTGTTATTTTGCAAAATCAATTTGGCTGCCCTATGTCCTTTGCATTTCCATATAAATTTTATAGCCAGCTACATCCTTTCTACAAAAAACAATAGAGTTTGGAATGGTATGGAATCTATATATAAATAGTTGTAAAAATAGTTCTGTGTTCACTTTTATAGTTTTCTCTGAAGATTATATATATGTTAATAGAGGTTAAACATAGGTTTATTAATTTATTTTCCAAATCTTATATGATCTTTTTATGCTATATTGCACTGATGAGGTCCTTCCTTATAATGTTAAATAGAAGTGGTGAAAGTAGAGGACATCCTGGCTTTGTGCCAGATTTTAGGACAGTAGTGTTCAAACTTCTCTATTAAGTATGACATTATCTGTAGGGTTTTTTTGTTTTTTTTTTTTTTTAAGGAAACTTTATCAGATTGAGCATGTTCCTGTAAGTTTCTGCTTACTAAGAGTCTTCTTACTTTGCTTACTTATTTCTACATTTTTAAGGTAGAAAATCCTCTTCAACATAAAAAATTCAAGCTAAACACTTTCCTCTAGGATTGCTTTTACTGCATCCCATAAGTTTTGATAATTATGTTTTCATTATTGTCCTGTTATAAATGGATATTAAATTTTGTCAAATTTTTTAATTTGCCAATTGACATAATCATAGAACTTATTTTCTTTTTTCTGTTAATATGGAAACGATGTTTATTGATTTTAGAATGTTGAACCAACTTTGCAGCCCTGGAATAAATCTGCTTGTTGAAGACATCTGCTATGATAATATTTTTAGCATTTTAATACATGTATTTTTTCCCATCTCTATCAAGTTATTTTCCTCTAATGTGCTCCTAAAGTTTTGATATAAAATTATTTTACTATTATGCAATCATTTGGAAAGTGTTTCCTCCTCTATTTTGTAAAAGAGTTTATGTACAATTTTTTCAAACACCTGATGAAAACACCAGTGAGGCACAACTGAACTGTCTTTTTTTTTTCAGGTAGGCTTATAATTGATTTCAATATTTTCAGCAGGTATAGAGCTTTTCATATGTCTTATTATTCTTGGTCAGGATTAATGGGTTTTGTTTTTAAGAAATTTAATCATTTAATCTATGTTGTCAAATTTATAGCTTTTTAAAAATTATATCTTCTTATAACTTTTTAAATTTCTGTGGAATCTGGAGTTCTATATTCTCTATCATTCCTAATACTGATTATTTGTGTTTTTCTCTCCTTTATTATAAGCTATGAGTTTATCAATTTTTATTAATATTTTCAAAATGCTGACTTCAAAAACTTTTTATTATTTATTTGTTTCTACATTATGAATTTCCACATTATCTTAAGTATCCCATTTGGATTTAATTTGTTTACTTATTTCTACATTTTTAAGGTCGAAAACCCCCTTCAACCTAAAAAGTTAAAGCTACACAGTTTCCTCTAAGATTGCTTTCGCTGCATCCCACAAGTTTTGGTAATAGTGTTTTCATTATAATTCAGCTCAAAATAACTTTCAATTCTCCTTATTATTATTATTTTTAATTTATCCATCGGCTATTTAAACTTTATGGCTGAATTTCTAAATATCTATAATCTTTCGTCCTATTTTAAAATCTGTAAAATACATCAATCTGACAGGTAAGCATACAAATAATAAAACAAGGCCAAGCACGGTGACTCACGCTTGTAATACCAGCTCTCTGGGGGGCCGTGGAAGGTGGATAGCCTGAAGTGAGGAGTTCAAGAGCAGGCTGGCCAACATGGTGAACCCCATCTCTTCTAAAAACACAAAAATCAGCTGAACATGGTGGCACCCACCTGTAGTCCCAGTATTCTGGAGGCTGAGGAAGAAGGATCTTTTGAACTTGGGAGGCAGAGGTTGCTGTGAGCCAAGATCGCACCACTGCACTCCAGCCTGGAAGACAGCAAGTTTCTGTTTGAGAAAAATAATAATAATAAAAATTTAAAATAATTTTTAAAAAGCACCAAAGTCTTAACATATTTAAATTTTTGCCATTTTTTTAAAGAAGTCATTTTGGGTATGTTTAAAGTCCATTGTATGTCACTCTTGATCATGTTTTTCTCTGTGTTTCCTTTATTCTTTGGGGAGAAAACATTAAAATAAATTTAGTGTTTTTTCATGACCTTGTATCTTCAACTACATATATACACATTCATATCTAAAATATATAGATTTTTTTAAATATTCTTAAAATTTAGAGAGATTATAATACAATACATATCTTTAGGTACTTCAATTTTTCCTCAAAACTATGTATTTGAAAATTATCTACAGGAACATCTGTAGCACCACATGTCTAATTTGCTTTTGCATATTACATTTTATAAATATATCTCTTCATTTGCCTATTGATTAATATATTTAAGTTGTTTGAAATTACTTCTATTACAGCGGGGGCAGTGGCTCATACCTGTAATCCCAGCACTTTGGGAGGCTGAGGCAGCAGGGAATCACCTGATGTCAGGAGTTTGAGACCAGCCCAGCCAACATGGTGAAACCCTTTCTCTGCTAAAAATACAAATTTAGCCTGGCGTGGTGATGCATGCCTGTAATCTCAGCTACTTAGGAGGATGAGGCAGGAAAATTACATGAACCCAAGAGGTGGAGGTTGCAGTGAGCCAAGATCACTCCACTGCACTCCAGCCTGGACAACAGAGTGTCTAAAAAAAAAAATTACTTCTATTACAAACTGTGCTGTTATGAATATTTTTGTATATATCCTCTTATGTATGCATTTAAAAATATGTCTAGGACATAATTTTAAGTAGAACTGTGGGACTAGGACTTATGAAATTTCTACCTTTGTGGGTATTGCCGAAATGGTCTTCAACACTGTAGTACAGTATACGCATCCAGCAACAGGGTATGCGAGTCCTCTTTCACCATAATCTCAACAATGGAATTGATGTATCATTTTTAAAACTTTTTAAAAATGTATCTGTGCAAAATGCATTGGGATCTTTCAATTTGCATTTTCATGATTATCAGTGAGGTTAGGCATCCTGTTGCATTTTTATTATTATAACATTTTTCCATTAAAGATTGCTTTATTATTGCATGTTTTGGAGGTTTGATTTGTTTTCTTTTTAGGTTAAAGAAATTATTCTTAAAATAAAAATACTAATCCTCTTCTAATCATGCTTATTGTTAATATGTTACTGCAATCTGTAACTTGCTTTACAACTTTGCCTGCAAATTGCTTTTTTAAAATACAGATACTTTAAAATTTAATGTAGCAAAACATATCAATAGTGGTTTTTTTTTGTCCTGTTTTAAGAAATCCATCCTCATAGTGTTCCTTACTTTGAGATCTTAAAGATGTTATATTTTTTTGTCTATATGATTTCTATATTTGCTTTCACATTAAAATATTTAATCCACTTGAAAACTTACTATCACATGTAGTGTGAGATAGGGACCTAAGTTTTCTTCTTTCATATAAATAGCTCATTTTTCAAGAGTAATTTTTGCCTCCTTTTTTTTTTACTAACCTATTATTCTGCTTTTATAACACATCAAATTTTTAAAATTTGTGTGCTGCTTTTCATGTGTTTATGTTTTACTCAACTTTATATATCTGTGCTAATATCCCATGGCTTCCTTATTATAGTAAATCTTGACAATGCCAGTCAAGTTCCTTCTCTTTTTTCAACATTTTCTTGGCTAAATTTTTGCCCTTTTTATCCTGTACAGAAATTTTACAATCAAATATTTAAGTTCCAGAAACAACCTTTGATATTTTGATTGGAATTACATTTAACTTCTTGATAAATAGGGAAGATGATGTCATAATATTTTTTGATTGATTCTTTTCATATATGAATATATCTTCTCATTATTCTTATATTCTTTAATTTTTCTAAAAACTGATGTTTTATAATTATTTCCCATAAATGTCACATTAATTTGTTAAGTGTATTCTCAGATACATTATGGTCTGCGTTTGGGTGAACTATAGCAAATGGAGGGCTTGCCTTCTCTTGATACTTAGGATCTACAAATATAGTTTCCTAGCTATTGGGGTGCTTGGTTCAGTTTGTCAGTAGGCTGCTTTTGCTTTCTCCTTATCAACCTCAAGAGCGTTTTCTGTAAGCCTCCTCTGTAAGGTCTCTTTTAGTCTCTAGCTTTGTGCAGGCAGACTGGCTCACTCACTCTACTTCAATTATGGCCCATGAAATGGTATCTTGTGTTTAAGTCTGGTATCTCTTTACATTTTATATACTATTTGGAATCAAAGACACATCTATGTGTGGACTTGATACAACACATAGAGGTGCCAATTTTTTTTGGATGAAAATAGACTTCAATAATAGATATTATTTGAAGGCTTAAACTTTCATCTTCAGGTATTTGTTGCTATTGTGGCTGTCATTGTTGTTCTCTAGATGTCTTTATTTTCAGTACTGAGAAAATTAGTTGAATCAGGAAACTTTTAGAAAAGAGAAATACAGGAGCCAGAGAAATGATTAGTTTTATAAATTTATATAAACTGGCAAAAATAAAACATTATTTACATAAAAAAGTGAATTAATCTTTTAACACGTTATATAATGCCTAGTACTACTTATACTTTATTCTTAAGCTTTTCAAAAAACTTGCTTTAGTAATTTGGTTATAAATTCATTTATTCAGCAATTATTCAGCATTTCTGAATGCTAGGCACTTGAAATATACATAAGATAAAATATTAAACCATTCTTTTAAGAAATAAAGTGCTGATTATTATAATAGGCATGACTAACATAATACACAGTAGTATAAAGGAGGAAAGAAAAATAAATTATTATTTTATTCTTCCTGTGTTCTAGCAACTAAGCTACCATGTCTGTGACAATGTCAAGAATTATACAAATTTTGGGAGCTCTGGTTTTTAACTCATTTTGTTTTTATCATTGCCTTATAAGAGAGACGACATAAATCACAACTGTTACAACGATTTTATAGACAACAGTAGAATGACTATTTGGGGATGCATTGTCCTCCTCACTAATAACATCACTGTATTTATGTTAAGAGACATGTTATGGTCTGGGTCTGTGTCCCCACCCAAATCTCATTTTAAATTGTAAACCCTAGTGTTATAGGTGGAGCCTGGTGGAAGGTGATTGGATCATGGGGGTGGATCATTCATGAATGGTTTAACATCATGCTTTTGGTGCTGTTCTTGTGATAGAATTCTCATGAGATACGGTTGTTTAAAAGCATGTAGTACCTCCCACCTCTCTCTCTCTTGCTCCTGCTCCAGTTATATGAGATGCCTGGCTCCCACCTTTGCCTTCTACCATGATTGTAAGTTTCCTGAGAACTTCCCCAGAAGTCAAGCAGACGCCAGCATCATGCTTCCCATCCAGTTTGCGGAATCATAAGCCAACTAAACCTCTTTTTATAAATTACCATCTCAGGTATTTCTTTAGAGCAATGCAAGAACTGACTAATACAGGATAAAACTTCTAATTTTACACAATGTATGCATATATTAAAACATCACATTGTATACTGTAAATATGTACTATCTTTATTTGTCAATCAAACATTAATAAAATACTGAAAGAAACTTGAATTTGTAAGATATCATAATCAAAATATATACCTGCAAATATTTTCTACATTTCTCTGTCTTCTTATATTAAAAACCTCTGAAGTGTAGCAGGCTATGCTAAACTTGGCAGAAAAATAACTCTATCCATGTATAAAGGGAGGTTGGAAAAAATTGAAAATATGAATTAAGAAAAAGAAATGACCTCAGTTTAGAGGAGTGTTTACTAGAAGATAGAAAAGAAGGAATAAGTCTAAGCAGGGAACCAAATCAAGTTTATCATATTTTTCCATGTTAATAAAATATGGGATAAATTCTTTCATTGGAAAAATGGAGAAAACATGAAAATAAATAATTTACCAATACCAGATAATAAATGGAAAAAAGCAGCTATCCCAGTATAATAGGTAATTCAAACTTTTCAAGTCAAAATGAGTTTTCAAAACACGAAACACACACACACACACACACACACACACACACACACGGCCGTAAAAATGCACACATAAAACAAGGCATTTTAACATCCACAAAAGATAAATACAAATATTAAGACCCCAGATTTTATTTAATATCATTCTTCTAATTACACATAGTTAATTTTAATATAGTAACTGTGCTACTTCATTTTTTAATTCTCACCTAATTTTTAGAGCTATTTACATAATAAAAAACACTTTATTTCAAATGAAGTCTATCATTTATTGTTCTTAGAGAGCTAAGATTATCTTGTTAATAAAAATTCAATAATGAAATTTAAAACTATTTGATTATCTCTTGAGAATTAGTTATGTGTATGTAAAGTTTAATCTTAAAACTTCTATTTATCCTAGTAATTTGGCTTATAAATAAAGACAGAGCTTGAATTAAATAAAATTTTTATACATCATCCATGTCATAATATTAGAATGTATGTATTACTAACAAAATATTTCTTTACTCATCAGTTAAATTCCACAAATAATATCACATGTAATATGTTATATTTCATTAACAACATTAACAAATAAATTATTTATAAAATAAAATGTCCTGGGAAAGAGAAGCCTACATAATATTCTCAATATTATCACATCAAATTTTATGGGTTTGGAAAACCTGAACTTTGCATAGTAAAATATTCTTAATTCACAATTTTCTTATAGTTAATTGCTTTAAAAAGCTGCACATTTTGAAGCATTTGTGCATGCCAAAATGCTTGCCTGGAAATTTCCTTTCTCATATGTGGAGGTGTCATTTTTCTTTGGCCCTTTCCATAAGCTAACATGGTTCCCTGGGACTCTCACGGAAAGCATTTTACTAATTATCTGATATGCTTTGGCTGTGCCCCTACCCAAGTATCATCTCGAATTGTAGCTCCTGTAATTCCACATGTCATGGAAAGAATCTGGTGAAAGGTAATTGAATCATGGGAGTGGGTCTTTCCCATACTGTTCTTGTGATAGTGAGTTCCCCTGTACACTCTCCTGCCTGGCGCCATGTAAGATGTAACTTTGCTCCTCCTTCACCTTCTACCATGATTCTACATGGCCTCCCCAGCCATGTGAAACTGTGAATCAATAAAACCTCTGTATTTTGTTTTTTGTTTTTATAAATCAACCAGTCTTAGGTATGTCTTTATTAGCAGTGTGAGAACAGACTAATTCATTATCTAAATATAAAAAATTATTTTGACATTTTATCATAGTAACATGTTCTTTTATTGTGCATTTTGAGCCATGAGTATTAATACTGTACAGAAATCCAGCTAGGCCAGCCAGCCAGTTCAGTTAGCAGAAAAACCAGGAGGGAGTGCTATGCTGAGATATTTCAGGTATTGCCTCTATCATTTAATTGGTGATGACTCAGTTGATGTAATATTATCACTGTTTTCCCTCATGCAAGCAAATTCTTACCAAACACTCTTTCACAGTAAATTCGGGAGCCGGGGGCGGGGGGGTACAGTTCCTTTCCAGATACATTCAAAATAGTAAAGTTAAGATTTAGAGTGGCTGAACTCCAATATAATTGGGCTTTTCTTAAATTTCAAAGGAAGGATGGGAATGACTTTGATATAGAAAAAGATAGAAATGCCTTTGTTTTTAGTTTACTCTTGGCAATCCCTCTTTTATTAATAACATAATTGATATAGGGTCTCAGAAATGTAGACCCTAAGGAAGCTCAATTGTGGAAGCTGAATACAAGATTAACATATACGTTTTATATTCCATGTCAATTCTGATCACTTGATACTGGGTTTCAGAGGTCATTTTTGACATCATTAGGGGAAAACTGACTTAATAATTCATAGTCTCCAGAAGAGGAGAGGAAATCCTTATCATGAGCTTAGTAATTAGAATCTATTTGTGCAAAATTGTCTGTACACATTATATCAAAACATAGTTTTCATAGTAGTGATGTTATTAATAAAGCAACAATCTATTTGTTTAAAAAAAAAAAACCATGTTTACCAAGTGTCATGTCTCCTTATGGTCTTTATTTTTAGCTATTTAAATAATAAATCTGAGGCTTAGGGATTTCTATATCTAAGTCTCATAAACATTTTGGGCATAATAATTTGGTTTTCATATTTAATATTATTTACGAAACAATAAAATATTTTATTATTCAAAAAAATTTTTTTGAAAGAATAAAAGGAGTGAAGGAGAGGAAGAAAGAGGAAGAAAAAGATGGAGAGAGAACGGGAATATTGCTTTATTCTAAAAATGGGTATTAATAATGGCCGATCAATATTTTGTGTATTTAAGGTAGAGAATTTATATTTTGTGTATTTAAAATGGAGAGCTCTATAAATATTTATTGAGTTTACTTGTTCTGGATCTGAGTTCAAGTCCTGGATATCCTTATTAATTTTCTGTCTTGTTGAGTCTAAATCTCTTTATGAGTCTTATGTATCTGGGTGTTAGGATCGTTAGCTCTTATTGTTGCATTGATCCTTTTACCACTATATCTTTGTTGCTTTGAAATCTATTTTATCAGATGCGAGAATTGCAACTCCTGCTTTTTATTTATTTATTTATTTTTGCTCTCCATTTGGTTGGTAAATCTTTCTCCATTCCTTTGTTTTAAGTCTTTGTGTATCTTTGGATGTGAAATGGGTCTGGATGTAGCATATCGTTAGGTTTTGGCTGTATCTTTTGATTGGGAGATTTAGTCGACTTAAATTTAGAGTTACTGCCATTTGATGTTAACTGGCTGTTTTATCCATTAGTTGATGTAAATTCTTCTTTATGTTGATGCTCTTTACTTTTTGGTATATTTTTAGAAAGGCTAATACTGGTTGTTCCTTTCTATGTATAATGCTTCTTTCAGAAGCTCTTGTAAAGCCGGCCCTATGTTAATAAAATCTCTGAGTACTTGCTTGTTCATAAAAGATTTTATTTTTCCTTCAGTTGTGAAGCTTGGTTTGTCAGGATAGGAAATTCTGGGCTGAAAGTTCTGTTCTTTAAAGATGTTGAATATTGGCCCCCACTCTCTTCTGGCTTGTAGGGTTTCTGCTGAGAGATCTGCTGTAAGTCTAATAGGCTTCCCTTTGTGGGTAACCTGACCTTTCTCTCTGGCTGCCCTAAGTATTTTCTCCTTCATTTCAACCCTGGTGAATCTAAGGATTCAAAAATATTTCTAAAATGTAAAGGTAAATCTAATTTGCACTCTCTAGGGTTAGTGTTATAAAATATAGAATGTATTTTCTTGAAATGACATTGTAATTATCTTTATTTTTTCCAAGATACCAAGTCATAGTTACAGTTTTGGAAAGTGATTTTAATACAATAACTTGTACCAGTCATACTGATTGAGAATTATTGGTTTGACTGGACTTCAATATATTGGATAAAAGAAATAAATATTTAAGTGTATAACGTAAACTAAATGAAGAGAATTGATTTGAGCAGAGAT
Source organism: Saguinus oedipus (assembly GCA_031835075.1). Taxonomy (NCBI): domain Eukaryota; kingdom Metazoa; phylum Chordata; class Mammalia; order Primates; family Cebidae; genus Saguinus; species Saguinus oedipus. Next base: position 149,962,568 of record CM063171.1, on the reverse strand, counting down.
ATCCTGCTTTGACCAAATAAAGCAGGATAAGGAATATGATCTGACCAAATAAAGAATATACTTTCTTTCAGGCTATATCCATAGCTTTCAATAGTTGTAATTTTTAAAAGTGTTGAATATTTGCTTCTTTCTTATATATTACAAATAACAATTCTAGGCTTTAGGCTTTAGGTTGTGAGTGCCAAATAATTACAAAGATCAAGTCTTTCCTTTGGTCTCCCCAAAAATGCAGCAAAAGGAGGAGTAATTGAGAAGGGTAAATTTGTTCCTGATTATACATGAAAAAACCTTGTGGATGGCTTCTTTGCTGTGCAAACAAATTATGGTAAATCTGTAGATTTGATATGTTTTTAACATGTTTCTTGCTTTTCCCTGCTTTCTTTTTGTCACGATTTTTTAATTGACAGAGATTGTATGTATTTAAGGATACAAAGTTTCAGTTAGGAGGAATCAGTTCAGGAGATCCATTGTACATCCTGGTGACTGTAGATAATACTAATATATTGTATATTTGAAAATTGCTAGGAAAGTAAATTTTAAATGTTCTTTTGGACTGTTATTAAAACATTCTTATTTATGCAAGAACCAGAGTAGCATTCTTACTTGCTATACCCATGACTTTTTCAAGGCAGCAATTTACCATATCTTATTGATTCTTTTGTTAGCAGTTCCCTGGTGTCATACATAGTACTCAAAAAGTACTACTCAATAAGCAAGCTGTAACCTTAAAATCCACTGTGTAGAAGTAACTGGCATGAATTTGAGTTCACAAAGGAGAGGGATAATGTTATATTGACTGAGTCAACACCTGGTGGATACTCTTCATTAAATAAATATGTATTAAATAAAGGTAACTGCAGAGGTAGCTTCAGTAGAGTGTTTACCTTCTGGTATATTATATATTTTGCTATTAATTGTTGTTATGGCATTGCTATGGCATTATTATGGCATTTTTAACTATTGACTATGTTAGAATTCTAATTTACTTCATCCATATGACAAAGGAAGACCTCTATACTTTGGTAAAAGCATCATTGCTCTATCCTTTTAAATTATATTTTTGGAAAATGTCATATTTAGAGTTCTAACTATAATTTGGCACAGGTAAGACATACATTATGAAGGTTGGGCATCTTAGTACATAATTCCTCTGAGTAAGACAGAAAAATGAACATAAGGGAAACAAGCAATTTTGCAGCCATCTATGACATTGAGATTCATCATCAGAGTAATTATTACTATTACAACATTAAATCAATAACTTTTATATGTCAGATATTCTTTATGACTGTTTTGGTAAACATTTAGTAAGACTAGCATGTCAAGATGTTCTTGTTGGTCAAATTTTTATTTTTTAAATTTCTGTTGCTCTCATTAAGATGAAGTCTGTTCTCTTTATTCGTTCTGGATATCACCAGGGGAAACAAACAAACAAAAAAATCAAACCAGTTATTGCAAAATTAGCTACCACCAACTGATTTGACATCGCCAAATTTGTGTTATGTTTATGATTTAAAGTTTGCTTTCTCTTATGTGTAGCAAGAACTTATAGATGCCTGTACAGCAATCTGCGTTGTGAATCCATAGAAATTTTGTTTATAAAAAACAAAATCAAACCAGATATTGCAAAACTAACCACTGCCAACTTATTTGACATTGCCAAATTTGTGCTATGTTTATGATTTAAAGTTTTGCTTTCTGTTATGTGTAGCAAAAACTTACAGACACTTGTACAGCAATCTGAGTTGTGAATCTATAGAAATTTTTTAAATTTCCCCGCTGGTATTTTGTAGTTTCTTCACCCATACATGTCTTATCAGAATTGATTTTCAAGCTAAGTTCTATTATGTATTATTCCTGTAGTGTTTTATTTAATTTTTATGAAAGAAATTCTCTTACAATCATCTATCATTGTTTCCTGTTATAGCTAGTTAAATTGCATAATGACAGTGTTAAGTAACACTGATACACACAGGTTTGAGCATGAACCACAGCAAACTCTGGTAAGCAAACAATTCAAGTGGTTTTGAGCCTAGTGCATTGAGTGTTCAGAATTTTATAGAGGTAAGGAGACCTGGTTAATCTTGGTAGTTAGTTAACCAGAACTCAGGAAGCGAGTTTCTTCAATAACTCCCAAATTCTTCACAATTATGTATTACTCTGGTAATAAGAAACCAGGAGAATTTACCTATCACTAATGATTAATGCTATTTCTTTTTGTAACAATTAAAAGGAAGCATTCTCATAAGGATTACAGACTACATGTGTTTAATGAATATCAAATAATGTGTAGCCAATGTATTTGAGAAGTATGGTGTATTTATGAAATTCCTATGTTAAAATGATAGAAATAGCATATTTATTCAAGAATAAAAACCAGACTTTTATTTTATATATAAATAATGCAAATTACTATTTTTAATAATTCTAAATGTGACCTTGACAACAAACAAGAATTATTCAACCTCACATAATACACTGAAATATGAAGTAAAAAGATATTTAACAATAAGATGTATACACATGCTAGTAACAATAGCATAATGAAGAAGTTATCATATTGACTCATTTTGTTGCATTCCAAAGATTTTTTGCCACTTGAAAAGCTCCTAAAAGTAGCAAATACATTTTAACATTCTACCACAGTTATTACAAGGTTGTTAAATCTGACCTAATATTCATTACTGTGAAATGTTCTCTGAGTCCTTTTTGAGAAGCCATAAATTTCCAACAAACTACTTAGTGCTGAAATGCAAGATAAAGTCTCAAAGGAAAACTATGTTAAGATCAGTAAAAAGCAGCTGAGAAGGTTGTCTCTGACTTTGCCTGAAAAAAATGAGGGCATTATTAAATAAAATTATATTTGATTTCTGCTCATATAGTTAATAAATAAATTATAATTTTTGCTTAATTTATTTGGGTAGAATTTATTTGTTTTTTCCAAAGTAATTTAAAATATTTATGTTATCTGTCAAAGAATGGTTTTGCAGAACTTAATTTTAATTTTACATACATCATCAAGATTATTGCTAGATTTTCGTCTTTCATGAAAAATATCTGTGAGACAAAATGCATAACAAAGAAGTGTTTTCTCACTTATTGTAAAGTTGCAATTTTAGTAAGATTTAAATCTAATATTTCCAATTCACTTCCTATAATACTCATATGTTTTTGTATAAAAATATAAGTTTTTAAATACATTCTACCATTGATTTTTTTGTATGAATTAGTCAGAAAAAGGAACGTTAGTTTCATAAAATCAACATGACCTCCCAATTGAAAAATAAGAAAAAAAGCATTTATTCTCATCGTAGTCTTAACTGTCCACTTCTTAAACTATCTCATACCATATAATCATGCTTCCACCAAACCACCATATATGATACACACACACACATCTATATATCATACATATTTTTATAAATACACATGTATCTTATAAATATGTATGCCCAATAAAATGCCTCATTTCTTCTCTAAAATGTAGGAAATACATTTTAAATATGTTTAAACAAATGACACCATTGGCCTATTTGTCAGAATCATGGACTGAACATCTTTTTCCAAAATTGCATATTATTCCTGGAGTGATAGAAAGATATTTGCGTCAACCTGAGTAGAATTGTAGGCATGAACCATGTAAAGTGATTTGTCCTCACTGAATATGAATGCCAATATTTTGGGTGACTTGTGGATTCAGATGGCTGGTAGCTAAAATGATACCTGAGCTGCTTCCTCTTTTCCTTTCAAATATTCATAAAAGTACACAAAATAATAAATGTTTGAAGCAGAACCAGAGAAGCTAAGTCATTCCATTTTGTGCATTATCTGTCCCTTTCTAGATTCTGGATTTGCATGGAAAACATGATAGCATATTGTTTCTACTCCCACTGCGTGTCCATTCCAGTGAGAAATGAGCACACAAACAACAGTAAATCCTTTAATAAAATGAGAAGTGGTGCTCGCAAATTTAATTATATACAGTAAGCATTGGGTTATATCAGAATTAATGGTTGAAACTGCCTCAAGATGCACAAAATTGAAGATAGTGACAAGTCATTTATTTCCACTGTAGCCATTCAAGTCAAGTGGATTAGCCACTACATTTATAATCTTGGTAATGGAAAATAACAAAATCAAATCTTTCAGAAAAATATTTGCACAAATTTAACTTATCCTCTTCTTTTTCTCCTTCAATAACCTACACATGACAAGACAACATTTTGTAGAATTCTATGATAGAACTGGTAGCTACAGAACTTTAATGCATTTAAATCACAAGCATTATTTCTTTTTCTTTTCTTTCTGTCTTTCTTTTTGTTTTGTTTTGTTTTGTTTTTTTAGACGGAGTTTCACTCTTGTTACCCAGTCTGGAATGCAATGGCACAATCTCGGCTCACCGCAACCTCCGCCTCCAGGGTTCAGGCAATTCTCCTGCCTCAGCCTCCTGAGTAGCTGGGATTACAGGCACGTGCCACCATGCCCAGCTAATTTTTTGTATTTTTAGTAGAGACGGGGTTTCACCATGTTGACCAGGATGGTCTCGATCTCTTGACCTCGTGATCCACCCGCCTCGGCCTCCCAAAGTGCTGGGATTACAGGCGTGAGCCACTGCACCCAGCCAAAGAGCTCATTTTTAATAGCCATTAAGCTAATTAGAAAAACACAGTTCCCACTAATGAAATATCTCATAAAGTCGCTTAACTATACTCAAGTTAGGGACAGAATTCTTGTAGCAGTGACTCTGAAGTGTGATCTTTCAAAATAGTTCTAGCTGACCACTTCCCATGTATGGATTCCTGATTAGGTCAGAGGATAGTTTCCACACTGTAGCTTAACTAATGAATGTATGCATATCAATTACAGTCTAAGATAATGAAGTAGTTTAAAATAAAATCCAGATATTTTCATGAATATATTTTTGCTTTTGGGAGTGGTAGGTGAAATTTCTCAGATTTTCCAAATTGGATTCAATCTTCTTCACTCTCCCCTCTCCATTTTCAACAATGTAAGAGTGATGGTGTGTAATTAAAGAAGCCACATCAAAAGTAGAGTCTTGGATTCACCAGTTGTCCTCTTCTTTTAGACAGAATTTTATTATCCTTTGAAGAGCTTTCTGCCATTGAATCTTGCTGTGTATTTAACTGTTAGTCTTGCCAACTTCCAATTCATTAATTATTTATTTTTGCCAGAATAATTTTAATTCAATTTTGGTAAATGCAATTCTCAAAAATATTTCAGACTTCTAATTGCCTCTTCATAACAATAAAGTCCTAAGCATGATATTCAATGTTATTCATGATCCAGCCTCTATCACTCTCTTGGTTCTCATTGGTAAGCATTTTCTGCCCTCTCTTTTCTAAATTCCCTCTTTTCCAGATTACTTATATTTCCCCAACACAGTAGTAATATTGTGTAAGATGACCAATCCTTTACACATATGTTCTTTCTGCTTAAATTCATTGACCCTTCTTCTTTATCTAGTTCATCTCAATTCATCTTTTTAAATTGAAGTGTTACCATCCCAAAATAATTTTTTTTCCTCCTGGACTGGGTCACAATCTGTCAGATGCTCCACACAGCAACCTCTGGCACAGATAAGGTTAGTAAAAATATAAAGCTTAACTGCTATACTTTAATTATCTTTTTTTTTTCTTTTCTTTTCCATTTGACCTGGAGCTTTCCAAGGTCATGGAGTGTATCATTGGCTTTTGTATTCTCAAATCTTAGAATACTGCCTAGCAAAATAGAAGTATGATACTTGTATCTTTATTTGCTTCAATTAAATTTCAAATAAATCTTTGATCTTGGGCTTGTCCTTCAATTTTATTTAGTTTTGTTTCTTCAACTGTGAAGTAGGTATCACTGAATATACTCAGTGCATTACAATGCACATGAAAAAGGATTATATAGGTAGTTCTTGGTAAATGTTAAGTGTTCAAAAAAGTTAGCTAACTTCATATTTCTACATAATGGTATAATGGAAACTTATTGTATAGTTTTTCTGTGACACTTCTGTAGGATTTTCTCTTTTTCCTTCTATTTATGTGAGTGTTGAACGAGCTCTTTACAGTATTTTTTACGACGCTACTCCTTTGCACAGTTTATGGGTTAACATCCACACAGTGGGACATATGGCATAATCTGTATCAAGGAATTCTTTTCCTGGCACCTTGGCTGGAGAGCCAGAAAGCTTACTTCTTTCTGTGGTGAATGTGTTGAGATATAAATGTACACTTAGGTAGGAGCAGAGATAAAAGAATTAGGAGGACCTGGAAGGCATTTATATTCTTTGTGTTTAGTTGTTTTCCTACAGTCCAGATGTATTGCTATTTTGGACCCTGTGAAATGTTCCTATATTCTTATAATAAACTCCTGTTTTGCTTATCACTGAGTTTCTAATCTTGCAAACAGGAAAGTTCAACTAACACAAATGGGATTAGCCTCTTTAGAAGAAAATGTGATAATATTTTATTGTCTATGTTACAATGTACTTTAATAACAAATTGGTAATTGGCTTGGATTGATATACTATGCTAACATTGAAAATGGGAGCTGACCTGTAATCCCAGCACTTTGGGAGTCCGAAGTGGGTGGATCACGAGGCCGGGAAATCGAGACCATCCTGGTCAACATGGTGAAACCTCATCTCTACTAAAAATACAAAAAATTAGCTGGGCATGGTGGTGTGCACCTGTAGTCCCAGCTACTTGGGAGGCTGAGGCAGGAGAATTGCTCAAACCCAGGAGGTGGCGGTTGTAGTGAGCCGAGAGTGCCACTGCACTCCAGCCTGGGTAACAAGAGTGAAACCACGTCTCAAAAAAAAAAAAAAAAGAAAGAAAATGAGAGTTGGAAGAATATGACCCAAAATGATAAATCGCAGTTTTCACAATATTCAACTTTCAACTTTTATAAAAAGAGTGTTTAGGACTTTTTAGGTAATCAAAAAATACGTGTTCAATAAGAATATGAATAACATAACAATAAATAACTATTTAGCATATATCATAAAATAATTTATAATTTTGCTAATAAGGCACCTCAGAAATTATAAAATATGTAATTGTTTGTCCCTGACTTCTGCATTGTGGGCCATTTCTGTAATTAGTAGTAACTCTCTTTATGTTAACCAGATACTCAAATGTTGAAAACATTATTCTCTCCATCAAGATCAGTGCACCAAAAAATCTGATTAATTCATTTGCTTTATAATGTAAATGAATAAATGTTCATGATCAAAGGATTATTTTATTTGAGATGAGAGAAAAAGACAAGAATCCTTATTACCTTTCAAAAATTATAGGAAAGTACTTTGCTAAAGTACTTTGCAAAACCACTTTATGCAAAGTTAAGGTCTTTTAGAAAATGCTGTTGGAAGAAAAGTATTGTATTTTTAAAACTATTTTATGTCTTATTAAAATTTTCCTATATCTTCAACCAAATAATGTCTACTCAATTAATAAATACAGTGTAAATTTGAATAAAATCCATCAAAACAATAGTGGTTTCTAAATTACTATTGGTTTCTGACAACTGTAGTTGACTTGTTGATATGTCACTATTGAATGCACATAAGTTTGGGGTGTTTTGTTGTGTCTTTTGGTCAGAGATGCGTGTGCTTGTTTGTTGTATGAGATTGCACGTATGATTATGGGGCTTGGGTCTCTAGTGAACCCATCACCCAAACAAGAAATACTGAATGCTATCAAATAGGTAATTTTTCAACTCTCACTCCTCTCCTAGCTTTCTGCCTTTTGAGTCCCCCATGTCTCTTATTTCCATCTTTATGTTCATGTGTACCAACTGAGAAAACAATTTTAAAGATATACTTTTCAGAGTGAAGAAAAGTTCTAGATGGTGATATAGTTTGGGGGTGTTTGTCCTCCCCAAATGTCATGTGGAAATGTAATTCCAAATGTTGAAGTTGGAACCTGGTGGCAGGTGTTTGGGTCATGGAATGGATTCCTCATGAATGACTTGGTGCGATCCTCACTGTAACAAGTGAGTTCTCACTCTGAGTTCATGTAAGATCTGGTTATTTTAAGAAGTCTGAGATCTTCCCCTTCTCTCTTGCTCCCTTTCTCACCATGTGATACACCAGCTCCCTCTTTACCTTCTGCCATGAGGCCCACATCAGGGACAGGTGCCAGTGCCATGCTTCCTGTACAGCCTACAGAACTGTAAGCAAAAATAAACCTTGGTTTCAGCTGAACTGTTGTTACGCCTCTCTTTTACTGCTTCTCATGGCACTGTAATCTTTTTTGTATCCCAATTTGTTTTTCCATGGTGGTATACCTAAAGCCTAACATTAATTTATGGATCTATCTTCACTCCTTTCTCTTCCTTTCTCTCTCTCTCGTATCTATCTGCTTAAAGAATACATAGACTAAATAAGTGCAAGAGATAGAGGAAAAAGAGAATGAAGAATGCTAGCAATCCCTGCAGTGCAGCTGTTTAAACAGCTTTTCCATGAGACAAGGTAATATTTCACATAAAGGATATTGTGGGGACACAATGACAAAGTAATTAAGGCCAGTCATTTGTACACAGTGCTTCCCTTACTGTGTAAATGCTCATTCTCACTCGAGGCTCCTGCCATGAGACTCTAATACTTCCTACCTTTCCTCATTGCTGCCGTGTACTTACCCAAAGGTCAGCACACCTCATTCCCTGAAGGCTTTGAAACCAAGCACAGCATCCTTTTTTTAATCCTGAAATTTCATCCTAAATTTAAGAGACCTCAGAGTCCATAGAGAAAATAAATCTAACAAATGAGTACTAAAATTTTCAGTTTTTTTTTTAGAGTTTACTTCCATTAACTTTGGCAAATACTTCCATAGCCAAACCTGGTTCTGGTCATCACGTGGACCAGCTCCACTTTCCACATCTGAAACTCAGACATTTCACTCTGTGATGTTGCTGGTTTCTTTTTCTCCCTGTTCTCATGCCATCGCTCTCTCCCACTCTACCTGCTCTTTAACCTTTATCGACAATCTCTTGGGCTCCACCTTTACTTTCATTCTATCAGTTGCCCTCAGCTTCCTTTCCATCCTAGCTAGTGTAGACCACCTGCAAAGCTGACATTGCCTTTCTGTTTCTTTTTTCCCCCTTTTATTATTTGGCTGTTAAGCTTCTTGAATGCTTTACTTTGGCCCATCTCATTGAAGCCAATCAATTGCTTTCCTGGACTCTATTGCATAGGCATGTTCCCTGGCCTGTGCCAGTCAAATGCATCATGCCAAATTGGAAATTATTGATGTAAAAAGTGATGAGGAAACTGGCACCACATGGATTCGCTTCTGCCAAGGGTAGCATGAATCACATCCAGTTTTATTGGTGGCAGTGCCTGAGGTTCTACTGATAGCAACCCTATCCAGTGTTGGCCCTCGCTATGATGTAATCTGTGCAAGCTAAAGTGTTTGCACTGTGCCAAGGCAGCTGTGTACCTCACCTGCACAGCTCTGCAGGGTGATCCTAGGGGCTTTTTCTCTTTTGCACAACTTCTAAGCCTTGCACTCTGTCACACTCTTTAATACATTCTTTTTCTGATTCAACTAGTCAAACTTAAATTAAATTAATTATAGCCACAATGTAGGAATCCGTCTGTGGTGTTTAAGAACAGAGACTAGATTTGGACTCTGGTTCAAATCCTGGCTTTGTACCTAGTAACTATTTGATCCTAGACAACTCCTATTTTCTGTGCTGTGGTTTCCTTGTCTGTTAAGAGGGGATAAGTATAGCTGTACCCATTTTAAATGCTATGTGAGTTATGTATTTGCTATTAGTGCATTTGATTGGTCATGTCAACTACCTTCCCACCAAAAACTTTAATTCTATTGTGCCTTTATTTTTCTGATATATTCACCTAGGAACACCCAACTCTAAATTAACATTACGAAATACTTTTATAACTCATTGTAAAAAACTTTGGTAAGGAAGCCCTATGAAGACCAGGCAGACTTGGTATGTCATATGAAAACATTTATGGATCTTTATCATCAACTTTCACTAGTCTTTGGTAAAAATCTTCTTTTATTCTCTTAAATAAGTGTTTCAATTTCAGAGTATCGTTTGCATGCTGGTTCTAGTATTTTGACCATTTAGACTATTTGATATAATTTACTTCCTTCTCTTCCCACTCAAATTTCTGAAACAGGTGTCCTGCATGTTTTGTGTCCACTTCCTTAACTAGCCCACTGCAGTCTTACATTTTGATCTTATGGAGATGATTCTCCTTAAGGACATCAAAACTCTCTCAATTGCCAGAACCAAATAGTAATTTCAATCCTTATTACACCATTTCTTGCTCTGTCATGCGACAGCATTGCATACTTCATCCTTCTTAGGACTGTTTATTTCTTTAGTTTCCATGGTAACATACTTTCATTGTATATCTCTTATGAACACATCTTCCATTGTTCATGTTTTCAGTTTTGGTTTCTCTGTATGAGTCACCAAAAAGCACATACCCTTTGACCAATCTCCTGGTTTCAGTTGCCATCAACACACTGATGTTTTCCAAATTTGTATCTGCAGTCCAGACCTTTTCCTGGGCTTTGTAATATATTCTAGATGCTATAGATATGAACTCACTTGATTCTTTGAATGCATGATTATTTTTAGGTAACTGGGATACGTACAGGGCTTTTTACCCAACAGAGACAAAATTTCTAAAGGTTTTATGCACAGTGATTAAAGAAATACTGTAAATATCTTGAGGAAAAAAGCATCTGTAAGTTGAGAGGTGTGAAAAGAGAAATGTCTGGTAATTGACAATCTAACTACTTTGTAAATGACTTATCTACTTTAACGTCTTACCATGAAATAAGCATGTAACTTTGATGGTCGGGATTTGTGAGTATAGCAATAATAATAGTGAGGATAAGATTAAACAGAAATGACTCCTGTTGCCCAAAGGAGGTTGTTTAATAGTATTGCACTTAAAGGGTTGAATTGGCCGGGCGCGGTGGCTCACGCCTGTAATCGCAGCACTTTGGGAGGCCGAGGCAGGTGGATCACAAGGTCAAGAGATCGAGACCATCCTGGTCAACATGGTGAAACCCTATTTCTACTAAAAATGCAAAAAATTAGCTGGGCATGGTGGCGCATGCCTGTAATCCCAGCTACTCAGGAGGCTGAGGGAGGAGAATTGCCTGAACCCAGGAGGTGGAGGTTTGCGGTGAGCCGAGATTATGCCATTGCACTCCAGCCTGGGTAACAAGAGCGAAACTCCATCTCAAAAAAAAAGGGGGTTCAATTATATTATTTCTGCCCAGTGCAGCATCTGATTTCAGCTTAGATCCCATTAGAAAGTTACTTCTTGTATCGTATATTGTGGAATACAATAAACTTCTCTATACTACCCCATGGCAGAGAATATAAAAAACACCATTTCATGGAAACCACAGGCAGAGTTACATTAGCATGTGAAAAGTCTGAGTGAGACACCGATTCTTAGTACCCGGAATTAGGGGTAGGTATTTTTTTCACGGTACAATGGGTAGATATAGTTTCTTTAGCAATATGATTGGTATTCTTTATTTAAATGATAAGAAATGAGGGTGGAGACACACAGAAGGTCTTGCAGATGGTAAAAAGTTTGAACATTCCCTAAGTAGGATGAAAAGTTATGGGTGATTTTGAATAAAACTTGAAATGATTATGACTTTTATTTATAAAAGATTATTCTTGTCATTGAGTGGAAAGCAGATTGTTGGCGATTAGGTGTGGAGCAAGGAAACCAGTTAGGATGCTATTTCAGTATTCACCTGGAAGATGATGCCAGACATTCTGGTGGCAGCAGTACAGGTGGAGAGAAATATATAGCTTTGGGATATGTTTCAGTAGAACTAAAAGGATTTGCTAATTGCCTGGATGTGGGGTTTGAACAAAAGGGGTAGCATCAAGAATTTCTGCAGGGTCTTTTTCTTGAGCTAAATGAGTGTTTTAGTTACAGAGACTAAGAAAACCTGGAGAGGACAAGCCTCTGGGTTAAGTTAGTCATGGTTCAGTCAGGAAAATAGATACCATTCCGCAACTTACAAGAAAATAGTAGGAGGGGATTTAATACAGGGAATAAGAAGATAGCAAAACCATTCAAAGGACAAAAGAGGAAAGATCAGGGAAAGCTGCTTCCAGATTCAGGACATCAGAGAATGAATGCAGAAATCACAGACCACTGGAACCCATGATCTCAGTTTGATGCATCAAAATGAGTGATTCAGCAGCTAGACAGACACTGCTGGAAAAGCCTTACTTCTATTTCTTGCTGAAGCCTATAAACCTTTGTCCTTCTACCTCTACAACATTGGCTTTTGGATCAATAACAACATATGAAATTAAAAGCATTGTGTTGTTTATCATGAAACCGTATCTGGTATAGCAGCCAATATTGGCAACATCAGTTAATTATTTGTAGGATAATCCTTGTCCTTCCCTGAGTCACATTTACACACCAAATAGATGAATTATGTGAAGATCTATTATGAGTCAATGCACTTTCATCTTTCAAGTCTTTCATAGTGACACTAAATTTTGTCATTTCTCCAGGGATTTAGTACTACTTTCTGCTTTCTACGTTCCTAAACATGCAATGGTGACAGTAGGGAGATCAGTTTTAGAAACTTCCAATTAACGCTTCCCAGTGTAATAGATATTTTAATTCAAGAGACAGCTAGCCAAAGGAAGGATTCTGTCAATTGTCAAATAAGGAGAAAAACTGATGGATAAATCCACGAGCACATTGTGTTCACTGTAACATACTCTCCATCCAAAACTCCATTTATTCTTTACTATCACAATCTCCTATCTGATTCATTTATCAAGTAAATGTTTGGGTCTTTAGGGATTATTATTCTTCAAAGCTAGCATTCAGTAATTCCTCATAATTTTGGAAGAATATCTTCCTCTTGTAATCATCAAAAATAAATTAATTAATATTCCTGTGAACCCACTGTGACTGTGGCCTAATGTTTTAGAAACTAAATGAAATTCCATAATCCATCTGATGGCTGATAGGATCATCTTGGACTTTGCTGGTGGAACTGCAGAGAGAGAAAAGTGGCAAATTAAGGAGTAGGGAAGTAAGACATCTTAAGGAATAAACCTATTAACAAAGGTGACATATAAATGATCCAACTGACTTACTGTGAGGCATTAAAAATGACCTATAAACAACTTCTTATTATAGAATGATTTCAGATTTCTGTATTATTAATGCAATGTCTTCTATAATACATGCAATAAATAATGTATTTGAAAATATATATTTAAAATCAAATACGAAGGAAAACACTTTTTGAAGCCTGCTATGTATTAGATTTATGTGTATTTAATTCTTGCAATCTTTCTTTCACATTAATTCCATTTGTCAATTGAATAAACTGAGGCTTACAGGTATATAATTTGCCCATGATCATTTAAGTAGTAAATGCTAAATCTGGGGTTCAAACATAAACCTGAGTATCAATTTTTTTCACTTGCCCTACCCTTGATTCTAATTTCTTCTTATTCTTGGGCCAACAGTCTAGATGTATGCTATATATTGATATAATTTGTATTATATCAATATATATGAGGTAAAAATACCATCCCCTATCCCATCCTAGACTTTATGATATTAGGCCATTATGAAACAGAATTTTATAAAGCACAGTACACAGGGCATTAAACACACAACAGGAGTTACAGATCATCTTTAAAAAAATTTTAAATAAAGTCATCAAATTAGATATATCACTTTTCCAAAGGATAGTTTTTGGCAAACTCATATATAAAACAAATAAAAGATAGAAACGAAACCCACCAAGAATACGAACAAATTATAACCACCAGATGAGGTATAGGTGAATCCTTATCTAAGAAAACATATGAAAATTGCCAACAACGCATCTTCAATGTCAAACATCTCCCAGGCTTTTAAAAAAATACAGTTTCAGATGAATAAAAATATCATAAATGTAGAGCAAAATGCTGTCAAGAATTATGATACTAACAAAAGATTCCAAGGCCATTTTGAACCTTTATATATAATGTCCTTGGTAAGTCAGAAAACCAAAATATCTGTATATTTAATTCATTTAGACATAAAGCCTATGAAGTTTTATTTTTTTCCAATAGATCCTTAAGAAAATCTTTTGAAAGGCCAAAATGCTTAGCAAACTGAAATGCAAATTAAAAACTGACTTTATAATTAGTTATACTGTGAAACCTATTCATCTGAGCATACAATTCAAACTGATAGAGAAGGTAATATACCTATTTCTTTATTGATATTGTTTGATTCTTAAAAACAATTACACAGAATTTTAGATGTGTTATTTTAATTTGAAAGTATAGGATTTAATATGGTGACAACTTATGTCATCTAGAAACTTTAAATAGTGCAATTTAAATATTGGATTCTCAAATTTGGCATAAATCAAAGCTATTTTATTTCTTATTATTGTTAAAATCAATATTATTTTGTTCAGAATATATAAATTATTTAAAATACATGAAGACTTATTTTAAAAGAAAGACATACTGAATTTAAATTTGTTATTTGGATCAGATGGCAAGATGTCTTAATAGGAACAGCTTTGGTCAGAAGTTCCCAGAGACCAGTACAGAAGGTGGATGATTTCTGCATTTCCAACTGAGGTACCCAGTTAATTGGGACTGGTTGGACCATGAGTACAGCCCAGGGAGGTAGAGCAGAAAAAGGGTGGGGCGTCACCTCACCAGGGATGTGCAAGGGGCCAGGGACCTACCTTCACTAGCCAGGGGAAGCCATGAAGGACTGTGCTATCCGGCCCAGATAGTATGCTTTCCCTACAGTTTCTGCAACCCACAGACCAGGAGATTTCCTCATGTAGCTACACCACCAGGGCCCTGGTAAAATTAGGCAGCTGTTTGGGCAGACACTGAGCTAGATGCAGGAGTCTTTTGTTGGTAACTCAGTAGTGCCTGGAACCTCAGGAAGATAGAACAGTTCACTCCCTGGAAAGGGGGCTGAAGCCAGGGAGCCAAGGAGTCTCACTCAGCCAGTCCCTCTCCCATGGAGCCCAGCAAGCTAAGAGCCACTGGCTTGAAATTCTTGCTGCAGTACAGCAGTCTGAAGTCAACCTGGGACAATTGAGCTTGGTGGGGGAAGGGGCATCCACCATTACTGAGGCTTGAGTAGACAGTTTTCCCCTTATAGCGTTAAGAAAGCCTCCGGGAAGTTGAGACTGTGCAGAACTCACCACAGCATAGCAAAGCAGCTGTGGCCATACTGCCTCTCTAGATTCCTCCTCACTGGGCAGGGCATCTCTGAAAGTAAGGCAGCAGCCCCAGTCAGGGGTTTATAGATAAAACTCCCATCTCCCTGGGACAGAGGACTTGGGGTAAGGGGCAGCTGTGGGTGCATTTTCAGCAGATTTAAATGTTCCTGCCTGCCAGCTCTGAAGAGGTTAGTGGATCTCTCAGCACATCGCTCAAGCTCTGCTGAAGGACAGACTGCCTCCTCAAGCAAGTCCCTGACCCCTGTGCCTCCTGACTGGGAGACACCTCCCAGAAGGGGTCAACAGACACCTCATACAGGAGAGCTCTGGCTGGTATCAGATGGGTGCCCCTCTGAGATCAAGCTTCCAGAGGACAGAGCAGGCAGCAATCTTTGCTGTTCTGTAGCCTCTGCTGGTGATGCCCAGGTAAACAAACTGTTGGTGGGTGTGTAAATTAGTTCAACCATGGTGAAAGACAGTGTGGCAATTTCTCAGGGATCTAGAACCAGAGATACCATTTGACTCAGCAATCTCATTACTGGGTATATACCCAAAGCATTTATCATTCTACTATAAACACACACACACACACACACACACACACACACACACACACACACGAGACAGAGAGAGAGAGAGAGAGAGAGAGAGAGAGAGAGAGAGAGAGAGAGAGAGAGAGGAGTATGTTTACTATAGCACTATTCCCAATAGTAAAGAATTTGAACCAACCCAAATACCCATCAATGATAGACTGGATAAAGAAAATGCACATATACACCATTGAGTACTATGCAGCCATAAAAAAGAATGAATTCATGTCCCTTGCAGAGACATGAATGAAGCTGGAAATTATCATTCTCAGCAAACTAACACAGGAACAGAAAACCAAATAATGCATATCCTCACTCAAGTGGGAGCTGAACAACGAGAACACATGGACACAGGGAGGGGAACATCACACACCAGGGCCTGTTAGGGGGTGGGGAACAAGGGGAGGGAGAGCATTAAGACAAATACCTAATGCATGTAGAGCTTAAAACTTAGATGATGGGTAGATGGGTGCATCAAACCACCACGGCACATGTATACCTGTGTAACAAGCCTGCATGTTCTGCACATGTATCCCAGAACTTATAGTAAATTAAAAAATAAAAATAAAGAAATTAAATTTGTTATTTGATTTGCTTATATGATTTTTATGTATTTTTTCTCACTTTATCTTGAAACTTACATGCATTTTTCTATTTATATATGTGTAGTCTAGAACAGAACAATAACAAATATAGTCCACTAAGGTAATGCCATAAAAGCTGTTCATAATTTTACAACTTTATTACTGTCTTTATGCATAAATGGCAATGACTCCTTTAAATATTAAAAATTATAAAAATAAATTTAGCTTTAATCCACATGTCCAATAAAACACTTGCATGATTAGAAACACAGTAACAATTCAGTGAAATGAAAACTAAGCATAATCATGAACAGGGTGATTAAACTATAATAAAGAGTGTAAGACTGGTCTGTATTAATATACAGGTGACAGAAGTACATTAGAAATATTGATAATGGATTTACATGAGATGGGAAAATAATGACCTCCCTATAGACATTTTCTTATACATTTGCCTAATTTGCTACTATTAAATCATCCAGCTTCGCCTTTTCATCATTTTTTTTCAAGTTGTCTGCATTAAATGCTGAAGGCACTGTAGAGTCTGTGTTTAAAGCAGTCTTTGCAAAGGGTGATTTGGAACTTTTGTTTCCAAGTAAATATTTGCAGTAAGTCTTTTAACAGAACTCATAGAATGTTGTTCACACTACTTGAATTTTATGGTCTAAGCCATGGAAAAAAGAAATAAAAACAGTCCTCCGGCATGTGTAGAGAATCAAATTGTTTAAACTATCTAGAATGTTTTAAAAGTTAGAAGCAAATTCTGATTTGTAATCCCCTCATGAAGACAAGTATAATACTAAAACATGACTGTATTTTCATTTTGGCCAAACTTAAAAGGTGTGTTTTTTTTGTTTGTTTGTTTTCATGCTTTTATTTTATTTATTTCTCTGTGTAAACTGCCATATCACATAAATCAGGAAATACAACCTGAACCTTTTGGAAGTCATAGCATCCTTCATGGAAAACATTGGTGCCTGTTTGTCTTGATCATCTAGTGTATGTATTTTGGTATTAATAATTGATTTGTGTTATTCCCTCTTTATTTTAATACCCCTCAGAGGCCAAGATGACCACTAAGGCATTAAACGTTATGGAACATTATAATAGCCTCTAGTTCTGGGGGCATTTATCACTTAACGTTGTTTAGAGATGGACAAGTTTAAGTTATGAAGTCACTTTGCATCTCTGAAATAACTTTCCTCATTACAGTCAAATAAACAAAACAATTAAAACTAAAAAAAATATTGAAGGGTCATAGCTAGAAAGCAGAGCATATAATAAAAGACAGATAATTACTATTATGATTTTAAACTGTTTATCAGGCCAGGCATGGTGGCTCAATCCTGTAATCACAGCACTTTGGGTGGTTGAGGCAGGTGGACCAACTGAGGTCAGGAGTTCAAGACTAGCCTGGCCAACATGGTGAAACTCTGTCTCTACTAAAAATACAAAAATTAGCTGGGTCTGGGGGGGCAGGCACTTGCTATCCCAGCTACTGGGGAGGCTGAGGCAGGAGAATTGCTTGAACCCAGGAGGCAAAGGTTGCAGTAAGCCAAAATCACACCACTGCACTCCAGCCTGGGCAACGAGAGTGAAACTCTATCTCAGTAAAATGAACGGTAAAAAATAAGCTATTTATTTTTTAAAAAAAGTGTTGATTAATATAGACAGTATTAAGCAAAATAATATGTATGTATTTTCCTCATTTTCACACTTATCATGAATAATATCAATGTAATAAGTCCCAAGACTAGCAATAGAGGAGATTATTTACATTGATTATGATGGAAAAAGAAGGGAAAAT
Organism: Saguinus oedipus; assembly: GCA_031835075.1. Taxonomy (NCBI): domain Eukaryota; kingdom Metazoa; phylum Chordata; class Mammalia; order Primates; family Cebidae; genus Saguinus; species Saguinus oedipus. The sequence continues at coordinate 149,944,345 of CM063171.1, read as the reverse complement.
ATTTGTAAACCAGAGTGTCTTATTTGAGAATTCATGGCAATCTCTGGATCTAATTTTTTCTAACAAGTGAAGGAAGACAAGGAAATTTGACCACCGATTGATAAGATTTCAGTCAGGAAAAAAATTTGAAAAAGTCACAAAATCTCAGTAAATACCTAAGTTCTAATTCTGCAGTTTTTTCCCCCTAATAAATACAAAAAGTAATTGCCAAAAAAAGCCTGTTTCTTACAGATTAGCTTGTTTTTCTTTTAATTTTACTAACTGGTGGGTTTTGGCAGGACAGAAAATTAACTTGTTGCCCCTCTGTAGTTTGACACTAAACAGTAATTCACATGAATTAATGGTAATTTCCTAGTAATTTTATAAGGTGGTTCACAATTCAAAATAATTATCTGGATTTTAGAAGAACTGCGTATGAAGTAGGATCAGCTGCTATGGTTATCACTATTGAAGCCTATGTCTCTCTTCAACTAGCTAAAGTAGCATTTAAAATTAAATATGTCTTCTAATTGGATATATTTTGAATGATAATCAGATGTAATTCCCTAATTTTACTTAGATTTTCTATGCAAATAATGCCATCGAATATTTCATTAGCTAGCAAAGTTCTTAGTTGTCAGTAACTTAAAAAAAAAAAAAAGAAAAGAAAATATAGATCCTCGTTTAAGTCACCATAATATATTAGGACTTGCTGGGGCTTAGGAGCCACTGACCTGAGTTTCAATCCTGTCTCAGCCATTTCAAATGGGAAGTTTCTCAATTCCTCCAGCCTGGTTTCTGTAAAATGAGAATATGTATAATAACGTCTACCAAATAGAGGTATCATGATGGTTAGAGATAATGTATGTTCTTAACATAGTGTCTGCTGTTTGGTTGGCACCCCTTAAAGGGCAAACACATTATTTTTAAGTGTTTCCCAAACAAAATGAATGACTATTTGAATATCTATCTATTTAATGCTGAAATGCATAGCAGTTGAGTACAATGTCTTGTTGTCATATATTTTGCCATTCTTGCTCATCTCTCCCCTCCCTTGTAATAAACCATTTAAATGTTGTTGTTTTATTTTTCCCTCTTGGCTTCAACTGTATGCAAGGCCTCGTGTAAATGTGCGTAGAGGGCCTGGAGCATCATTTGGTGCAAATTAGAAGTAACAGACAGATGGGGCAGCAATGAGGGGTCTCTGGTCTCTCATCATCCCAAGGAGAGGCACAAGTGGGCAGGATCAAGCTGGGTCCCCTAGGGCACTGCTTTTGGAGATGGACTTTGCCCCACTGTGGCTTTCCCTTTGTGCACAAGCACAAGAATGGACTTGTAAGATGGATACACGTTTTGAGGTCAAGTATTACAAATATTGATAATGCCAACACTTGAGAATGCTGGGAAGTACCAGTGCCCAACACCTGGACAACTGCAATTTCCAGCCTCATGAGACACGGAGTTAAGTGTAGCCCCTCATGCTGGATGCCTAGACAAGATTGGAGAGTTTCCAAGATTATTCACCAGATAGTGTTACTGTTCTCCACAACAGAGCGATGATAGTTTCCTCTTGAGGTGTCATCTTAGTTTCCTTGTTCACTACTACTAGGGCTTTTGTTTGGCAAGAAGAAAATCCTACCATCCTTGAATGTGTATGAAGATGCTGTGTGAAATATAAGTCCTCCAATGACCTTGGAGGGACAAAATGGTAAGATTCACTGGCTGCAAACTAGAGGTACAAAACTAGATAGGGAAACCACAGTGTCCCATATTAAAGTAAAATTTTCCAGGTGTGGTGGCTCACACCTGCAATCCTAAAGCTTTGGGAGTCCATGATGGGAAGATAACTTGAGACCTGAAGTTCAAGACCAGCCTGGGCAACATAACAAGATTGCATTTCTAAAATAAAAATAGATAATTAGCAGGGCAAGGTGGCATATGCCTATAGTCCTAGCTACTCAGGAGGCTGAGGTGGGTGGGATCACTTGATCCCAGGATTTCAAGACTGCAGTGAGCTATGATAATGCCACTGCAAAGAGCTGCCCTCCAGCCTGGGCAACAGAATGAGACCCCCATTTTCAAAATACAAACAAAAACAAAAACAAATAATCCACAAAAAACAAAAAGTGAAATTCTCCATGGGACCCATATATTATATCAAATAGGATGAAAGAGTTGAAACGATGAGCGGTTAGTTTATTTCTAGCATTAGAAGCTCCTCTGCTGTCTTGGTAAAGGGCTGTTTCAATGAAAAAGCTGCAAGGCCATATGTGCAACTCTGCCTTGATAAGTACTCTGCAGATAATATTTAAATGTCACAGGTGCCATTGAGATTACATATGAGAAGTAAATTTTTAAATATGCTTTATGAACTCCAAAGTAGAAAATATTAATCATTTTAATAGTGCTTCTGCAGATTTTGAAACAGTCATAAACCTGAGTGTTTGAGTTAATGCTTTCAATGCCTTAAAAAAGGCAAATATAATTAGAATCAAATAATAATAATTGCAGGAAATTTAGATTTTTCTCTGTCAAAGTTTTGCTTTCAGTTATTTCTAATAATAGAGGTAAGACATTATTCTGTTTTCTCTGTTAAAGATTGTTTCTATAATATTGAGTGCTATCCTAATAAGTATGAAACAACAAAACAAATAAAATGCCCATGGCCAAAAATACTTACAGTGGCTTTCTCTGGTAAAGGAGGTTACAGGAATTTGATTTATTTCATTTATGTTTTAATATTTCCTAAATTTTATAGATATAAATTTGTTTTATGATAAAACAGCTGTTAAAAATATATAGGAGTACAAAATTTCTCCTAAAATACTTTTACCTATTTTAAAATATTCAAAATCCACATAACAGTTCCCCTTTATCAACGGTGATATGTCACAATATCCCCAGTGGATGCCTGAAACTGAAGATAATAATCAACCCTGTATATGCTAAGGGCATTTTTCTTATACATACATACCTCTAACAAAGTTTAATTTATAAATTAGCCATAGAAAAGATTAACAGTAATAGTAGAACAATGATAACACTATGCTAGTATCACTACTCTTGCACTTTGGGGTTTTTACTAAGTAAAATAAGGTAACAGGAAATGCAGTCACTGTGGTACCAGTAGTAACAGTTGATCTGATAACCCAGATTGCTATTAAGTGGGTAATGGAAGGGTGGTGTGTACGGCATGGATATAACGGACAACGGGACGATTCACACCCCTGGTTAGATAGAGCTTGGTTGCAGATTTCACCATGCTATTCAGAAAGGCATGCAATTTACAATTCACAGCTTGTTTACTTCTGGAATTTTCCACTTAATATGCTTGGACTACAGTTGACTGCAGGTAACCACAGAACTCAAAACTACAGATAAGGGTATGCAATGGTATGCCATAATAGTTGTGCATTTACTGTTCTATTGCTTAATAAGTTTTGTTTTTTGCCTTTCCAAGATATTTGACTATGAAGGACTCAAAAGCATTGGAACATAACTAACAGGAAATAAGAGGACATCAATTTTAGGTTTTTAATAGTCTTACATCATAAATGTGTTCTTTTAATTCTGTTACCTTCACAGAATGTTTCAGTGACTGTTTTCCCATATCTGAATAGCTTCTTTATAAGATAGAAGTTCCTGTCATGCATATCTTTTGTAAGATGTCTGTGTGTACTAGTATCATTTCTTAGAATGTAAACCTGTAGCTAGGTTGCTAAGCAACATTGTAATCAAGCTATACAGCTATCACTTGGTCCTATTTTCGTTTTCCCAGCTGAAAGCTTTCAATCACTGACAGTCTGAGTCAAAACTAATTTTACGCCGGTGTGTATTAGGACAAAAGATGGCAAGACCACCAAAAGCAGTTTCACTAAGAGCAAAGACAAAGTAAGATGGGGCCAAACCTATATTTACAAAAAAAGGCCACCGGCGTATTATAGTAGGTTAAGAAGGTGATATGGTTTGGCTCTGTATCCCTACCCAAATTTAATCTGGAACTATAATCTCCACCTGTGAGGGAGGGAAGCGATTGGATCACGGGGCCAATTTCCCCATGCTTTTCTCATAATAGTGAGTGAGTTCTCACGAGACCTGGTGGATTTTAAAGTGTTTCACAGTTCGTCCTTCGTTGGCTTACTCTCTCCTGCTGCCTTTTGAAGAAGATGCTTGGTTCGCCTTTGCCTTCGCCTTCGTGTTTCGTGAGGTCTCCTTGGCCATGCAGAACTGTGAGTCAATGCACCCTCTTTCTTTTGTAAATAACCCAGTCTCAAGTGATATTCTTTATAGCACTGTGAAAATTGACTAATAAAGAAGGACTAGTCATCCTACTTCACTATCCCTTTACTTGGGAACCTTCTTGTTGCAAAAGAGAGAAAAACACAAATTAGACAAGTAATTTCTATATTCAGTTCATATTTGTTCCCACCACCCCTTTTAAAATTCTAAGTGAATATCTCAAAGCACCCTGTCTCTACTAAAAATACAAAAAATTAGCTGGTGTGGTGGCAGGTGCCTGTAATTCCAGCTACCCAGGAGGCTAAGGCAGTAAAATTCAGTAATTTAGTGGGGCATAATAATCAGTAGTATGTGGACCAGTTGAAAGTGAGAAACGCTCCTACTATGCTAGGCTGAATAATGTCCTACCCCTTCCTCCAAATATATCCATATCTAAATCCCCAGAACCTGAGACTGTTACCTTACATGGCAGAACAAACCCCACAGGTATGGTTAAATTAAGGATTCAAGATGAAGAGATTATCCTGGATTATTAAGGTGAGCCCCATGTAATAACAAGGATTCTAACCAAAGAGAAGTAAGAAGGCAAAAGGGGAAAATGATGACATGTTAATAGAAGCAGAGGGGAGGAAAGATGATATGATGCAGGGCAACAACCCAAGTAATTCAGGTTGCCTCTGGAAGCTGGGAAAAGCAGGGAGATGGATTCTTCCCTACAGCCTTTATAAAAAACTGGCCCTGACAATACCTTGTTTTTAGCTCCGTAAGACTCATTTCAGACTTCTGACCTCCAGAACTATAGGAGAATAAATTTGTGTTATTTTAAGACACACAGTTTGTAGTAATAAGTTACAGCAGCAATAGAAAACTAACAGATTTCTTTAGAACCAACAATTTCTAAACCCTAGCAATTAAGAGTTTAGTTCCCATGTTTTCATTGCTCCTCTCTCACAAGTACTCTGCCCACTCCACGGCTCTGAGAAGGCAGAGACTTTTCTTCTTCCATATGTATGGTAAACACAGCTCAGTGGTGGAAGCAAAGATAGCAAACCTATCATCAGATTATCTGTCATTCAGGGTAGGAATAACTGTAAGAAGTAAAACAATTGCACTTTTTTTTTTACTGCAGTCATAACACCAACACATTTAGAGATACAAGAATACTTGGAAATCATTTCATCCTTTTGTAATAATAATCCCTTTCATTTGTACAGTACAAAATTTCAAAGTCCTAGTATGTACAGAGTCTCATTTGCTACTCACTTTAACTATATTAGGCAGGATTCCCAGGAATTGATATCCTCACTTGAAAGATAAAGAAGCTACAAATTCAAAATAAACAGCTCTATACTAAAAGCAGTCAAACTGGAACCAAAATCCAAAGCTTCTAATTAAAAGTCAACTCGTGTTTTCATCCTCTGATTAAAAATCCTTTTACAGTCTCACCGTGTTACATATATCTCACTTTTATTTTCTTTATGTTTATTCTCTAAACTTAAGATATATAGGAAACATTTCGTCAAAAGAATTAGCCTGCCATGGTCACACAGCTAATTGCTTATTAGAAATTAGACATTATAAACTAAATTTTATGATTTCACAAAAACTGAGTGAAGTCTAAATTACCAGCAAATAAAATTAATCTTGAATGCTGTTCCTGGGTTTTTGTCAAAAACAAGATATCCCTCAACAAGACAGATTTCAATAATGTAAAATGTCACAGTACAGGTAATGTAAATGCATCGCAGTGGCGTAAAGTCATCAAAGTGATGAAACATAATTTTTCATCTGTAAATCCAGGAGGAGATAGAATCCGTCTTAACAAGCCAAGGAATATCAGATAGTTTTAAAAAATACATTCAGTAGGTCAGGTGCGGTGGCTCATGTCTTAATCCCAGCACTCTGGGAAGTGAATGCAGTGGATCACTGGAGGTGAGGAGTTTGAGACCAGCCTAGCCAACATGGTGAAACCCCGTCTCTACTAAAAATACAAAAAATTAGTTGGTGTGGTGGTAGATGCCTGTAATCCCAACTACTCAAGAAGCTGAGGCAGGAGAATCACTTGAACCCAGGAGGCAGAGGTTGCAGTGAGCTGAGATCATGCCATTGCACTCTAGCCTGGACAACAAGAATGAAACTCTGTTTCAAAAAATTTTTTTATAATCTCTAGTCCTATTGTGCTGCACAAAATTAAAGGATGAATAATCTCAGGGTCAATGAAGGGTCTACCCATATTAGGGCAAATATTCTTATTCTATTTTTATAATACACTAATTCAACCTACCAGACTCAGTTAAAGATTCATGAAGAGTTGGAGAACCAACACTGTATGTGGAGAGAAAGGCCAGGGCAGCAGATCATAGATGAAAAGGTGTAGGGTCATTTCAGAAAATGGAGAATTCAATTTAATTTATATGAAAGATGTGTGAATGGTAGCAGTTAAAAATAAGACTGAGAAATTAGATTGGGAGAGATCTTGAATGCCAGACTAAGAATATTTTGTTTTCTTTTATGGTCAGTGGCCATTTTTAGTGTATGGGTCTGACCTGAACAATAGGCCATGTTTTAGAGAGATTACTCTGAATGGAATACATGTAGGATAACTTGGAAGGGAAAGGATTGAAGATCCAGTAGTTCAGATGAGATAAAATAAGAGAATAATGTCATTTCTGTTTCTTATGGTATAATAAGTAATGTTTGCTAACACAAATAGCACTAGCAATTCACCAATCACTTCTCAAGCATTTACTTGTGATAATTAAATATTTGTGATTCCTATTTGAGTAGCTTTTACTATCTCCATTTACAGATGAGGAAATGGAGGCATATAGAAGTTAATGCATTTGCCCAGTGTCACAGAACTTGTAATTGATTGGTGGCCAATTTTGAACACTGAGAGTCTGACTTTTGAAGTCATAACTCGATATACTACTCATAAGTAACAAAGAATATAAAACTCTGTAAACACAGAAATAGTCCCTTTTTATAGCTTTTCAGCAAGGCATTCAACTTTATAGATGCATGCACGTGTGTGTTATATTTATTTTTGTTCTTGATGTGAAATAATGCATCAAGACTCATTTACAAAGAAGCAAAATATTTAGTTTAGAAACACTGTTTATGGACTCTTATTATTTTTGTCCTTTCATTGTACTTCACTATTTCAATGGTATTTATTGAGCACTTACTATGTGTCCAGCACTTTGCTCTTCACTGAGAGATGGACACAGTACTTGCTCTCACGGAGCATGAACTCTTTTGGGTTTTAGATTTTCTATGAATCTTACTGCTACTGGTTGATGACCATATTCTGTGCAGAGCAATTGTTACTGAGTCTGTTTGTTCAAAGGGTTTCCTTTTTTGCATTATGTTTACAAATACGACATACTATTATATAGACAAGTAATGTTCAAGGTTTCAAAATACCAAGTCTCAGCGACTTTCAACATTTCAGTCTTTCGGAGCCTGTGAGACTCTGCCATCTCATGATTATGTTCACCGAACACTGAGTGGTATGACATGAATGAAGCAGATTCTGTTATGTAAAGATATAAATCACAGATTGTATGCGCCTAAAAATTATGGTTTGTTACTAAAATATGAATCATAATTATAAAATGGCTTGTTAAGTAGATAACATTTGTTTATGGATAAGGGTCTGTTTAATGGATAACATTTAATCCTACCTACTTAAAAAATCTAATTCTTAGCAACGTAAAGGATTCTTGTGTTATAAACTTTAGGAATTCAAATTGAATTGACAAAAATTTTTCTGTTCTTCTATTACTTCTTTGCCTACTTGGTATACTTAACTTCGATGAGTAATTGCTTCTTTATACTTCTGTTTTAGCTATAACATCTGAGGAGATTGAATGCATGTGACTTATTGAGAAGTTTTTACATATATTAAAAACTTACGACACTTTCACATCTTACTCAGTATGCTCCCCTCACTTTTAAGTTTCTTCTTAATTGATAGTCCTTCTTTTATCTCCATGAAAGATGTTTTTCTCTTATATATTGTTTATGTTCATTCTTTCTAGTTATGGTACATGAAAAATTTACAAAAGGTATATTTAAATGACAAATGCTTGAGAAAATATTTTGAAGAAATGTATAAATGCCTGAAGCTCCATGTGCATATCCAAGTTCTATAAAAATATTAATTTTCTTCATGAATTATTTTTTATACATAACATTGCTTGATCATGAGACTCCAGTAACAGAAGTTTCATATTTCAAAAGCAGGAGATAAAATTACTCTTGTCAGAGCTAGGCATGCCCGGAGCCTTCATATACAAATAACTTTTCCCAGTGACCTCAAAGGCTTCCTGGAACTACTCAATTATGAAGGAAAAAAAAGATTAAGTTTATCTTCCATTATTACTTCTTTGATAATAGAAAGTAAGACATAAATAATTTCCCTCATTATCGTTCTTTAGAGAGTCTTGATTTGCATTTGGCTAGTACATCATTAACAATATTAATTGGATCATCCTTTTATTCACCTAAAAATAGCCACTGAAAGATTATACACAATCATTTTGTACCAGACCCGGCAAGTCATTTGTGAAAGAACAAATCCTTCTATAACCAATGTCAAGTAGTCTGATACACATTAGGAAAAAATGACTATTTGTGAATAACAGATCCACAGGGAAAGCTACATTTTTATATAAGTCTAGAAAGGGAAAAAAGGATGTTAGATCTCTGGTACATTAATTTTCAAGAAAATACTGAAATACATAATTTGTTTTGAGGCTCATTTTTACCCTGTGAATATTTCAGATCACTTTTTTTAAATGAGAAAAAAGAAAAATAACTCTCTCAACTCATTACTACTGACAGTACATTGTAGGAGGAGACATTACATCATGAAGAAGCAGAAAGTTTCCTGTCTCAAAGCAGTTTCAAAGCTGGAAGGAAATTACATTCTTTCACTCTATATTCCCATTTCTAATCACTAATTTTTGCAATCAGGTATGAGAGTGATGAACTGTGGAATTGGAAAATTTCATTTTCCAGCAATCTGCACATAAAAAGCATGCAATAGAAATCCATTAATCTCTCTTCAGAAGGAACTACCTTCTGTCTGCACAGTGTTTTCATAGACTCAAGAAAATTCCTTTGCTTAATCAGTTATCTAGGAGAGTTTTTAATCTGTGATTCACTTTTTAAAAAATGTTTCATAAGGGCACACTTTCTACAAGAAATGATTCACATTGGAGACTCTCAAAATTTGGATTGAGTTTCCTTAAAGGAGTAAATAATTATACATAAAATATATGTATTTATGTATCATTCTATCTAAAAATGAGTTTCTCATTAAGCGCCCAGCTTGTCTTGTCTACTCATCATTTCTTCAGGGCTTTGGTGGATGTCAGTTCCTCCACAAAGCTGTTTCTGATTCATCTGGCTCCTCCCAGGATGTAAGGTATTTTCCTCTTAGTTTGTTTCCAGCATTTGTACTCAATTTTATTACAGCTGTTATCACACTATAATTATTTTCTTGTGTTTCAATCCTTAATTCCAAGATATAGATTTCTCCAGGCATGGACCCCATCATCTACCTCCATATCTGGCATAATGTATTATTTTGGGTTCTCCCCAAAGTAGACTGTTAGTCAAGGCTTCAAGTCAAGTAGTTTATTTGGGAAATGCAGGGAACACTGCTAAGAAAATTGTAGGTGATACAGGAAAAGAAAATTCATTCAATGCTGAACTATTAAGTGAACCTAGCATGTTAAGTGTTGGAAAACTTAGAAAAATGGTCCAAAATGCAGACTTCAGAATTCTTCCTGAGTAGTAAAGGAGTTGGGTAATGAAACACCAACTATAGAGTAATTGACTGAGGATGGATTCCTTGGGACTTCATGATAGTTGCATTGCAGTCATGGGCACTACAGCTTTGTGAATATTTTTTTAAACAGCCCTCAGGTACATATCTACAGATATTGGCATTTGAAAACCTACCTGAACACATAAGAAGCTTCAAAAGATATGAAATACGCAGTGGAATGCTACAGTCTGCATTTAGCATGGCTCACATCCTCTCAGGCCTCATGTTAAATTTATTCCTTCTCATTGCTGTTTCTTTAACATGGTTGTCAACCACAATTTAAGGGGGTCGAAGGAAGACAATAAAGGAGGTCTAGTGAAACAAACTATAGCAATGGACATTCGTCTTGTTTCTCTTAGACACTTAATTTCAGACCCCTCATTCTCAGCCAGCACTTCTGTTCTTCTGGAATGCTTGCCTAACAGCAGAACTCAAACCTTCATTCTTAAGGCATCTGAGCCTCTTACTTCTTTGCCCTAGTGAAAGCATAGTGCTTCAGGTGCCCATTTACAACTATTACTAGACATGGAAGCACAATGAGTTGCCCAAGTGTATCTCCCACCCCTCACTTTATAGCAGCAACCTTATTTCCTCATGTTAATCAGATCAATTAGTGCTTCTGATATAAAATGCCTTTTAAATTTAGATTTTTTTTCTTCTAAACAGTATTACTACAACACTGGGAAAAAAAAAAAACACCTTTTTTGGCAGCTGGCCTATTGACCAATCAGATGTCCTCGTAAGATTTATTGTAGTGTGCTAAGTTTAGTGATGTACTGATCTATGTTAGACAACTCATCATCTCTGTTGTGTTATACAGCACCTCCTCTGCAGTGAATGCTCTTTACTGAACAATAGTAGGAGATGCAGAGACGCATTATGTCTGTAACTAACCCCATGGGTGCATCCATATACCCCACCCCCTGATGTGTTTAAACGTTGCTGTTTCAAGTCCCTAACCAATCAGCTAAGCTATCTGTTGCTACTCTGAATTGTGAGGACATCTTGATCTCAGATCAGCCCTCCCTCCACAGAAATTGATTACTTGAATCTTTGCCCACTGCAATAGTATTTCCTCATCACTGTCATTCAGAGCCACATTTCAGTGAGACTATAGTGTTACAGCAGTTCATCTTAAGCTTGTGCTAATATGTGTATTCAGCCATATGTGAACCAGGCCTTAGTTTTTCATTTCCAGTAGCTGATCATAGGAAGACCCCAAGAGACCACGGGTATAAGCTGAGGGAGAGGCTCAGTGAAAGTGATAGATGGCATGGTCACCTGCACGTGTAAGTTACTTGTGTCTTCCCAACTTGGTTGGTCCAGATTCAAAATGTTTAATTTTAATTGTATTTTGGTTTACTTTGGCACCTGTTTGCCCTTGTGACTAGATGGTTTTTGTAATACCCAATTGACATGGTTTGGCTCTGTGTTCCCACCCAAATCTCACCTTGAATTGTAATCCCATGTATTGAGGGAGGGAACTGATGGGAAGTGATTGGATCATGGGGATGGTTTCCCCAATGCTGTTCTTATGATAGTGAGGGAGTTCTCATAAGAGCCGATAGATTTAAGGTATGGCACTTCCTCACTCTCTCACCTGCCTCTATGTAAGACTTGTGTTGCTTACATGTGAAGGGGATCTTCAGCTTCTGCCATGATTGCAAATTTCCTGAGGTACCCGCCAAGTTATCTGGAGCTGTGAGTCAATTAAACATCCTTTCTCTATAAATCACCCAATCTCAGGAAATATCTTTATAGCAGTGCGAAAATGGATTAATATGCCAGCTCATGATGAATAACTGTGGTTTGGTATTCACTTAACATCTTGTGCGCAGTCTCTACTAGGGCTCAACGGCAGTTCAGGAGACGCTTTTAAACAGAAAATAGCTCTTTGCTGTAGTTGGCATGTCCTTGCCCTAAAACTCTGAATGTCTGTGCTATGACGCTTCTATTGAGCTTGCTAGATTTTAGCACAGCATTCAATGTGATCCAGATAACTGAATTGACAGCTTTCCAAGTCATCTGATAAATGGGATGGAGCTATATTTTCAAGTGTGGCATATTCTATCTTCGAAATACAGAGAAGCCTAACAAGCTCTGTGTCTTTTTCTTAATGATAGGAGGCACAGGGTGTAGTAACTTATCTTTTATGTTAAAGGAGGTATATTAGCACATCCGTAATCTCTGAACCCTTAAAAACTATACTTGTGTGACATGTTCCTGAATTTTTTTTATGATTTATCTCATAAATGATGATGCGTATGTTTTACAGGGCATCCAGTGTCCTTGCCACTTACTTTTCTTAAGGTCAGGTTAATGTGGTGCCCTCAAAATAGTGGATCAGATGATATAATGTGAAATGTCCAGATGATTAAGCTCCCTTTTGACCTCATTGTGACAAAGATCAGGAAAGTTAACACAGTCCTGTGAGAAAGCTGTAAACATGTGCTGCTATTCATGCCATGTGAATGCAAATGATTCTGATTCTCCATCATAGGGATTTAAATGATGTATTTGTTAGATAAATGTATTTTCTAAATTAAGTGCAGGAGGTATGCTGAAAAGGGAAGAAAAATGGTGGGGAAGAAAAATTGCAAGGAAGAATGTAATCCTATAAATATAAATTAAGAACAAAAGTCAATAGAACTCCTTAATGGTGGGATATATAATACATTTCTCTTCTCTAGATAAGAAAATTTGTTGCTATGTACACTACACTACCTGAAAAATTCTTATCTACAGTGTATTTGTAGAAGTACCTGAATAAAGATTTAAACACACAAAGACTTCCTTTTTGTTGGTATATATTTATAATATGAAAATAAAACACTCATTGTAATCACTTTTTGAAGCTGATTAAATATATATATAAGATATTTTTCAATCAATAAAATGCCAAATAGTGCATTTGTTGATAATAATCTTTAAGTAGTGTTTAAAGGGTAACATTGAAGTCTAGGAAACATTCATAAAGTTAAGAAGTAGAAAATCAAATCTCGAAAATTCTTGTAAAGAAACCTGTGTTATGAGTTTAATGACCTGTAATGACAAATGTGGCACTGACAATATGGGTTCACCTTTAGGTTTCTCATCTGCCTTTTTTTTTCACTGACCTGCAATGTATTTTCTTTGAACTTCCTAGAATCCTGTCATTTCTGGTCTGCCAAGGCTCCAATTTTCAGGAGTTTATATTTGACCATGGCCTTCATTTTTCCTTGTATTGGTTCCCTTTTCTAGTACAGTGAGAGAAGTAAATATGCACCTGCAGAGAATTATTTAACAAGTTCCTACCAAGGATAGAGTCATGAAAATAGAAGGGAAAAGTAGTGTATAATCTTGATTTTCATAACAACTTACTTATTGGCTAAAACTACTTCAAATTTTAGAAAGTTCAGCAGCTGCAATGATGGCATTTATTGGCATTTCTTTTAGCTACCTTTTCTTAAGCACGTAACAGATTTTTTACAGAGTGCATGCATCAAAATCATTTCAAGGAAACATATTTCTGGAATCTCTAAACCTCATATAATCTGAGTTCTAATCTGCATCCTATGGCTTACAAATATGATGAGTCAATGTATGTGATCTTAGTTTCTCCATTTGCAAAGATGAAGCATATACTCTTTTTCATACATGCATATAATACATTTCCTCTTTTTCACCAAGATGTATCAGATGAGAAATAAGAAAAAGTGTGTAGTGTGGCTTCAGGCCCTTAGTAAGTAAACAAAAAATTATTCCCAATTACATTATCTCATAAGTGAGAAAATAGATATATGGCTTCTCAATTGCCTTTTCTAATTGTCATTTTTCATAAGTAGAAGCGTGTTCACCACTTTTAATGTTGCCAATTATCTTTCATCAATTGACAATTTATTTTTATTTTATCATAACTATATATAATAGTAAAATTATTTCATTGTAATAATTAGACTAAATCTGCAATGAATTTAGCGATATTTTCAAGCAGCGCCCAATAATGCATTCGTAAATAATATAGTTATATTTGGAGAGTGTTTAAGAAATAAGACTGAAGTCTAGGAAATTTAATCACGTTGAAAAAGCTGTCATAACTATATCTACAATTCTTGAGATTCATAAATTTCTAAGAATAAAATAATGGTCATGGCCATGGAAACCTGAAAAGGCACAAAAGTAAGTATTATTTTTCCTTCCACTTCTTTGGCATTCCTTCTAATAGCTTTCGGGAAGTGTTAACTCAATCTTCAATACCAAGCTTACTCAAATAAATATGGGTTTAGTTACCAAATACCTGAGTCAGGAACTAGCCCCATTAGGGTCTTGGTTTCTCCATTCACAGTTAAGACTTGTTATGAGGCCCAAGTTTGATCATGTATGCCAAGACACTTTGCAAACACTGAAGAACCCCCGCCCCTTATGCTTGTATTTTCGTGTGTGCTGGCTTCCTTCTGTACAGCACATTGTTTGTTGTGATAGTGATGTGAGTGCTTTCTTTACCCTCTTGGGAAACATAGCCACACACCGAAATAAGGGCCGTAGTACCTTCTTGAAGACTTTCTCAGGCACATTCTTAACTACTTATGGGAGCAAAATGTGTTTCAGGATGATGAGTAAGAAAATCTTTTCAACAGTTGCCTGTAATTGACAGATGACAACCTAGCAGGAGGGACTCTCATCTCCTCCCCCAACATTGGGTTGGTATTATCCCAACACAGCTGCTGTGGGTAGATACCCTCGCGACATCCTAGTCAAAGAGGGAGGCGGTGGTTGACCCAATAAGGTTATAGTGAGTATTAAGAGGTGAGCTGGGGAAGAGCTGAGATGCCAGGTACTCAGGTGGTCAATTAGAACAACGAGCCAAACTGAAAGTAACAATTAAACCATTATTCACTTACTGTGGTAGCATAAATGAGGCTAGAGAAAAGGTGCTGTCTCCTTTAATGTTTTATTTTTCTCCATGGAACAGCATTTGGTGAGAGTCAGATATATGAACACAGGTTGGAAGGAATGTCTTGCTGCAGAGGTAAACCCTGAACTAGGTTTAACTAGGTAAAGCCTGAATAGAGGCTCTTGTCACTGAATGGGCCCAGGGGCCAGGGAGAGGGAGACGAGGAAGGACTAGGAGTGGAAAAGTGCTAAGTACCATGTCAGAGTAGAGAAAGTGTCATCACGGCTCCCCAATAAGGAGGTCTCAGCAGAGCTACCTACACAGTGTGGAGGATGAGAGTACCTAGATAAAGATGCTTCTGAATGAAGGCATTTGGGCTAAATGCAATGTGGGTCAAAGTGTGGCTGGCCTGGGAATGCTGAGTCCTTGATTATAACTCCCTTCAGACAGTGCACCCAGTCTAAAGTGGGAAGTACAGCTTTCTCCCATGAGACCTACCAGGGGAAGCTCTTGTAATTGCCTGAAAAATCACACATATGATATTGGCCCTTCAGTGAGTTGACCTCCCCCCATCTTCTCTCCTCCTGACCCAAAATGTGTAACAGTTCTAATTCTTCCTGAGAACAAACAGGTAAACTTGTGATTTTGTGACAGAAAATTAAAGCTGCAAATCATGAGATACAAAATAAGAAATTGGCAACAATTAAACTATCAATGTTTTAAAAAGACCAAAGATACTGGAAACTATTTTTTTAATTATTGCTACACACAGAAACTTTAAGTAACTTGAGTTAGAATCCCAAGTGTAACAATAGCAATCTTTTCACTAAAATCCAATAACTTCTTGTGGTTCACTAACAATTATAAATATAGAAACTATGGCATATTTAATGAAAATGATAATTAAGAAGTTATTTAATAACCAAAAAACAACCTTTTTTCTATAGAGTTCTGCTGGAATTATCCTGTTTATTATGCAAATATTGTAATACAATGTAAAATGTAAAACAATGTAAACAAGATCATAATTATAATAGCTAATCATCTCCTTTTCAAATAAATTAGAATGGATAGTTATTAATTGGTGTTGAAATAAGTAGCATAATGTGTGGAAGAATAAACATTCTTACCTCATGACATAATCCAGAAAGATTTAATTTTCAAAGAAACTACATATGTATAAAATATGTTTTCAGAAATACAAGAAAATATTGGCAAGTACTTAACTGACTTAAGGCTGTAAATATCCTTTCTCAGTCATGTGGCTACTCTGCCGAATCAGAATGGACTCCCAGCCATAATTTGGTTCAGGTGTCAAGACCCATGATGCCACACACCACACCAAGATATGAAAATGTTTATTATTTACAGAATGAGCCATTTGAAGAAGAACAGGACAGTCTTCCCAAACTAATCTAAAAATAGTTTGAGAGAGTAAGAAATGGTGGTTGGCTTGGGGTTTTTCTTGTGGCTATGGAGTCATAGGGGCCAGAGTGAGGGTTTCCATGTACCAGCTGGGACCTGAGTAGCTTGAATCTCACCTACTCTGCACCAAAGGAGGGAACCCTCAGGCTTTATCAGCTTAACCAGATGTGAGGCAGAAAGGAAAGCATGAGATTTGAGGATTATTATCACACTTGAAACATCAGAAAGTAGAGTCAAAATCCTTATTATATACATTAAGCATTTGTCAAAACATTGATCACAAAGAGGAAAATGTTGATACACAGTTTTGTAATATTACTTCAAACATCAAAGCTCCCCATAATTAGAATGACTGGTGTTAACATTATAAGTATATTTTCAATATTTGTAGAAAAGTTAATAACAATAAAGATTTCTGGCAAGTGAGTAAAGAAGAACATAAAAATTTTAAAGAAAGATAGCCAATGATTGCATATAGCTAATTCAGTAAAGAAGAAAGGCAAATGACTAAATGCATACAAAAAATGAATCACCATCAACAGCATCAAATAAATATATGTAATATTGCAAATCAAGGATATTTTATTCTGGTAAAATGGTGCAGATTAACATTAAGCAGTAATACTGAGAAATGGCATTCTTATAAACTGATGAAAATTGTGATAGGACACTGGAGTAGTATTAGATCTAAAATATCAAAAATTGTAAATGCCTGTAAACTGGTTTGTCAATTCCTTTTTTGGAAATTTAACCCATGGAAATAAAATAAATATGCATAATTATCTTCAACGATAACACAGAATTATAAATAATCAGAAAAATCCTCCAGGATGATAGAAACAATTGTCCCCTATTGTCCAACAATAGGGGAATTAGTACATATAAACTCTGCTATATTTACCTAATGAGTATCTATAGTTTAAAATGATATTTTATAAATATGTGAACAATTGGGAATAAGTATAAAAATAGGTTTAGAAAGCATGGTTTGTACACATATATGTTATATATATTTGTGTCTGTGAGTATATGTATATGTGTATGTATAAACACACACACACACACACACACTCTCACACACAGACATATCTTGAAACTTACAGGCCTACTTGTTATTTCTACTTAGACATCTAACAGATATCTTTTGATATGGTATTTTAAAGAAACTTTTGGACAGAGTTGTTCTCCTCCTAACCTTTTTTTCTATCTTATCCCTTCTCTGTATATGGTATGGTACCACCATGAACTCTAAAACCTAGGGGCATTCTGGATTCCAACCTTTTTTCTTACTCCTCCTTACCATCTATCCTATTTCGAGTCCCATGAGTAAACTCCAAGACGTACTGAATCTTCCCTCCTTCTGTTCCTCTTTGCTGCCACTCTTCCAACACAAGCAGTCTTCATCTTATTGGAACTAAAGCATAGCACTCCCCTCTGCTCCTTCAACTCTGTCTCTACTCCTCTACCAGCCCAACATATTCCATTCTCTACCCAGAAATTACCTTTTATAAAAAAGAATATCTATTATAGCATACTTAATAATGCTTTCATTACTTTTAATTGAAGTTAAAATATAACCTAAACTAACCATAGCTAAATCTGGCCCTTGACTACATTTTCATCTTCACTTCATTATCAGTCTCTCCCTTGTTCAGTATTTCCCAGACTTTCTGGCATTTCTTATGTTTTTCTGTTCCATTACATTGAAGTTTATTCCCATAGTAGGACTTTGCATTTTATTTTTCTCATGCTGCCTGGAAACTCTTGTTTCATGGCTGGCTTTGTCTTACTATTCTGCTTCTATTTTTTGACATCATATCCTCCCTCCTTTCCTGACCACCCAATGGAATTACTTGCCCTTCACCCTTCCCCTGCCACGCTTTATGCTATCTTGTTTTCTTTTTCTTCCCACTGCGTTCTAATTCCAAACATTCCGTCGTTCTTACTTTAGCATTTCAGTTTTCCTCCCACTGCAATGTAAGCTCCAAAAGTAGGATGCTGGCTGTCTGGAATTATGTTCGCCTACAGCCAGTCCTGAGTAAATAGCTGTTGATTGAATGAAAATATGAAGAGCTAAAATATGAACATCATTATGTAAAGAGATATGTGGGTAGGGAAACAATAATTTCCCCTTGTTTATCCTCTCCTGAATCTTAGATTTCTCCCAATCAGCACATATTATATTTGTATTAAAGAACTGATAAAAAGCATATAATTTAAAGTCTTTAAAATGCCATAGTTAATTCTTCTACCATAAAATCCTAAATACTATATTTAATTTAATCCCTCATTTCTCCAGCACTTGGAAATGTCTCAGCAAAAGAACATAGATAAAACTGTATATGGTGACTTCTTAGGCACTTTCCAGTTATAGTGATCAAATTTCAAAGGAAGTGTTAGATGTAGAAAGCGTAAATGATCATATAGTCTGGATTTTTCCTTTAAAAATTTCCACTGTAAATGTAACAGCTTATGACTTTTATTTTTATGAGTTAAAGGGAAAATATTTAAATAATCATTATTTGAGAATTTTCATTGATTTGCTTTAAGTACTAACAGAATCTGCATAATACATAGAATAGTAATAATTCAAAAGCATCATTAAAGTGAAATTAAAACACTTTTTCTTTTCTTCTCCTTTACTTGGATCGTGGAGTTGTGCACGTTGCTGCTTTACACTGCATATTTTCCAGCTTTCATGGAGTGAAATAAAATTAATGGGAAAAAGTTGTAGTAGAGATCAAGCTAAAGTCTGTGAAAATCATTACTGGTGTTTGAGTTATTAAAACATGCCACATTCCTTGACTAAATAAGTAATTTTATTAAGACTTTGCTATATAATGAATCATTAATTTCACAGAAATACAGATTGAGCCAAAGAAGGCAATAAATAGCAAGAAAGCGAATCATTTTCCATGTTTAATAATGTGAAAAATGAGATTTAAAAAATAATAGAAATAAAATATGTTGCTATATTTCTGATGCTTTTTGATCTGGGAAATGGATTTTTGTTGTTTGAAAATGACAGCTCTAGACATTCTTCAGACCACATTTCAATATCTAAATAAAAATGAAAGAACTTAAGTATTTTTTCCAGATAAAAATCTTATATTCACAAGAATACTTCCTACATTTGGTTCTCAATTACCTTGATTTCATTTACATATTTTTAAATTTTGTCTAATAATTGCATAAAATCCTATTCATGCTACATCATATGGAATGGAAGATTAATAAAATCAATAATGTATATAGCAGAGGAAATAAGAAAAAAAATGTACCTCAGCAAGATTGCATGGACGTCAAAACAAATCAGCAAGAGCACAGAAACTGTTTCAATTATCTTTAGAGAGAAGCCATGAGAAAGGGGAGGGAATTAGTTTCCTCTCCTTTATTGCTTAAACTATAAAACTATGAAGCATTAAATGTCTTCTGGGCACTCACCCAATTTTTGAAAAATAAGACTTGATTCTTTGGAATTTGATGCATTCCTTTCCAGAATGCAAGCTCATCCAGTTAGTGTGCTAAAATAAATGCTGCAAACAGGAGAAAAAGAATGGGGGAAAATCCAATAAAATAAATTATGATGAAAAGACAAAGCACAAGTGCCATACACATTAATAACACTCATCTTGAAGGGTAATATTTAAGTAAGTGTGAAAAGTGAGCCACTAGAGAATTGAGATTAAAATTAAATCACATCTTGTTCAGTAATTATTTGAGTAAAAGCTAAACACATGCATTAGTAAATGCAAATGATTCTTTTAATTATACATCAGCAAATGAGGTCCAGTAGCAGAAGCCAAGCTGTTTGGTCTTGATAATTTTTATTATAGACCTCCAGCATCTCAATGATATTTCCCTGAGTATTTCTATATTCAAATACAAGGGATAAGAGTTGAATGCATTTTTTAAACAATTTTTTTCTCTTTATCATAATTGAATACTTTTAGATTTTTATCCCATTTTCTAGACAAAACACAAGGTAATTTATCAATTATCCAATAAATTTAATCAATAAGGAGTAAAATTGCAGTCTGAATATACCAGGCTATCTTCAGTTACATATCACTTAAGGTCAACACATTTACAATGTAAACATATTTTAATGAAAACTTTCTCATCTTTAGTGAGGAATTCATCTGAAATATAGCAATATATTAAAGTTTACTTTCCCATAGATATTGGTAATGAGTTTAATTCAAAGAAAATAATGACTTGTTTGTTTGCAACCCACAAACTTCATGTTCCATAAAGGAAAGGGGAAAAAAAAAAAAAAAAAATATATATATATATATATATATATATATATATATATATATAGTTGATACAGTATCATTCATAAGATGTTTTATATATTTCATTTTATTATAATTTCCCAATTTCATTTTATTATAATTTTTGAATAACTATAGAACATTAATCATATTAATATTCTAATATTAATATAAATCAAATGATCAATAATCATATTAATATAATCTAATATTATATTATAATATTGAATAAATAGTAGTGCATTAGCCTAAGTAAATTGATCTAGTTTATACAGCTACTCAGTGGCAGAGTTGAGGTTTAAAGGAATATGTGACTAAGAATTCTATATTACTTACCCTAAAACAAATGAGATGGGAAAACACTTGTTTTTAGTTCACATGGTAAGTCCTAACGATGTTTATCCAACTTCCTACTTAACATCAAAATGGAGTATCTCATCCTCAGCAGGTACCAAGATGAGTTCTCTTTACCTACACATCTAAAATGGCCTCTCTTCCAACATCTCCTACCTCAGGAAATAGCACCACCTTGAATCCAAATGGGTTAAATCTGATATTTCACCCTCATCTCCTTCATCTTCCTGCATCCCCAAATGAAAACACTCCTTGTTATTTCTGTCTCCAAAAATCCTTGAATATCTTGACTTCCCTCTGTTCTCCATTTCTACTCCTACAGTTCAGTAAACATATGACATCACTTATAATTACAGTTTCAAAGTCAAGTGAAATGCCAACTCTAGACAAATCAAACATTCATTTAGACTATTAAAATTATTCTTAATTTTCAATTCTTAAGTCACTGGTTTCACCAAGTGCCAAAATCATTCAAGTATGTCTAGACATAGATATAATTTTTAATTAAGAACTAAATGGACTTTAACTTGAATAAAAAAATAACTTATAATAATTTGAAATAAATGACTGCTCCAAATCAATAAGAAGATGCACCTCAATTGAAAGTAAGCAAGATATAAACTGATTATATATATAATTAGTATGTATGTATATTTAGTATGTGTGTATATATGTAAAATCAGTGTATATATAAAAGTGATGGACAAATGACTATGAGGCAAATAACCAGATGATTATTTTCATCGTTCTACAAGAAGATGCAAAATAAAACAATGAGATATCACTATACCATCATGAGAACGGTTACAGTTAAAAACAGTATTTTGTGCAGGTAGAATGAAAAGCTAGTCTATCCATCTTATAGCACTGGTTGTGGGAATGTAAATTGATACAATCAACTGGGCTCACTATTTGACATATTCTATAAAAGTATACATATATATACCAATTCTTCTAAGATATTTTCCCAAAGGGAATGCATTTGTGTACCTACACACACACACACACACACACACACACACACACGCACGCACAAATTGTTCATAGCAACATTATTTGTAATAAACAAATACTAGAAAAATCTAAATATCAATACTATAAACAATAAATAACATACTTATACCATGGAATAAATACAGCAATATAAAAATAATGACCCCCCAGGACTAGTGCAACCAGCTTTATGTAGTGCAACTACATAAAAAGAATTTGGTTCTATTTTAAATATTTATTCTCCTCTTGCTTAGAAAAAGAAAATACAGGGCCAGGCGCGGTGGCTCAAGCCTGTAATCCCAGCACTTTGGGAGGCCGAGGCGGGTGGATCACGAGGTCAAGAGATTGAGACCATCCTGTTCAACATGGTGAAACCCCGTCTCTACTAAAAACACAAAAAATTAGCTGGGCATGGTGGCGCGTGCCTGTAGTCCCAGCTACTCAGGAGGCTGAGGCAGGAGAATTGCTTGAACCCAGGAGGCGGAGGTTGCGGTGACCCGAGATCGCGCCATTGCACTCTAGCCTGGGTAACAATAGCGAAACTCAGTCTCAAAAAAAAAAAAAAAGAAAAAGAAAAGAAAAAGAAAATACAAAATCACTTGCTTTTAATTATCTTACACTTTATATAGAGTGTATTAGAGATCAGTTAGGGCAATAGTGCAATGAGTCCTTCACAAATCAATATCCAGTATCAATATTTCCATCAGCCCTTATTTCAGGATATTGGGGTATGACTCAGATTTATTTCAAATCATACTTGGGCAGGCAGGAGGTGGGGGAAAACCTTAGATCCTTAGATGGCTTCAGCCTTTTAGGAGAAATATCTCTGATACTGTGTTCTGGAGGTGACAGAAATACCTGTAAGGGAAAATTATATCTATGTGTGTGTGTGTGTGTGTGTGTGTGTATACATACACACACACACACACACACACACACACATAGATATACTTGTACATGTACATATATATGTCTCTATGTATATTTGTGTATTTATATGTATATATGTGTGTATACATGTATGTGTATATATATATAATGCATATTTGGCACTTGAAACTTATGAGAATTTGAAATTATACTATTTTGCTTATTCATGTATACAATTTGCTTATTCATTTACAACTACTATTATAAAAATTAGGCAAGATTATAGATTTTGTTGGTGTGCTAACAATTTATTGAATATTTAGTTACACAGTCTTATGCATGTATTTAATAGCTCTGATTGCAGGAAATGACTTGTGTTGATTTGCTGTACTCTGTTTTTTTCACTCTGATCAGTGGCACATAATTTGCTAATATATTCTACTAAAAACACTAGATTACTTAAGATTGCTTAGTTAATGTCTCAGGTAAAATGGCAATAAATATTTACTTATTACTTCTGCATACAATTTTAGAATATCTATTGCAAAGCATGATAGAAATTGATATTTTTATTTCAAAGTAAGGTTGTATTAAAAGCATTTTGATTAAATAAAAAAAAAAAAACATGTTTAGTCACTGGTCTGAAACAATTGACCAACATCAAATAATTTCTTCCTGTTTTAACAAGTAGAGTTAACTTGTTTTAACAAGTAGAGATAACACTCATTCTAGAGTTAATAAAAATAAAATGACAAATAAATTAGTTTTTCTGAGTCTAGATTAGCTTTCTCAAATAATATATATGAGGTAAGGTATGTATAGTATTCCTTATTCTTTTGGATATTCATTTAAAATAATTATACTTAATTTGGGAATTCACTAAAAAATAACATACAGTAGACTTCTGGATTATTAAGATTAGCATGGATCAGATTTTTAAAAAGTCACAATGGTGGAAATACATGTATATACATATATATGTGTATGTACATATATACTTTACATATAAATACATACATTTTATAAATATATATATATATATATGTAATATCTTGTTGCTTTCATCTGAGATGTTAGAATCATTTTAAAGGACTTCATATACTTGAGGAAACACAGACCCTTTTGAAAGAAATAATATTTGTATATATACCCCATGATAATTTTTATTAGGTAGAATATATTACATTTTATCTCTCTTTGAGATTGATTTAAAGTCACTTTTCATCAAAATCAAGGATCATATAAAGGCACCTGATGCTATTGATTGCTAATGTGTTTTTGGCTCTTACTGTTTACTCTGCTTCTGACGATATTTCATGAGCTCTTACCTGAACTATTGTAACCCCTCCCCAAATCTGGGAACATTGCTAACCCTTGACTTGATGACTGCTTATTGAATTTCAGCTATGTCCCATGAATATTTTGGTCTGGAAATGTACCAATTAATAAAACAAGGCTTTATAAAGCTTACATTCTCAGTGGGGGTGGGGGACACGTAAGAGGTGATGTGTACCATGGGTAAGATATAGAATTGTAAGAGGAAGAGATTAATCCCATAAGCTTATCCACTAAAAGTAAAATCTTGTATCTTTTTTTTTCCTTTTTCACTTATTGAGCAACATTCCACAAAAACTAAATAAATAGTAAAAAGAACATAGACATGAGACTTCAGCATGTCCAGGTAATCACAATTCATTGAGTTTAGTGTAAGACACTTAAACATTTTGACACTGAGCATGAAAACACACTTAAGGTACATTCCCCTTATTTTGAAGGAGCTTCTATCCGTGTTGCATGACTTCATGAAAAATCCCAGAAGTCCTGCCTTTCTGCTGCTTTGAGCTATAAATAGAGTGATAGCCACCAACCATCAGCACCCAGGGTGGGCCCCTGGCTTAAAGAGTATGCTTTATTTGGATGGCTTTAGATATTTGAGGAACATTCATTCTGACTAAACTTTTTTTCTTTTTTTAAAAAATAAGATGAATATTGTAATTGAAGACGACCTTCAGTAGCAATGACTTTTAGCTAAATAAAATAAATTCTGCCAAACATGTGAAAAAGACCGGCCATTTTGACTGTAGCCAGTTGTGGTAGGAAATTAGCAGCTCTTGAGGTTTCAGTCTTGTGTGTTTTCTTGTTATCAAAGTAGGTGTTGAAGCATGATACTCAAAGTCCTCTATTTGAAACAGATGTAACTTTATTAAGCCTTCGTGTAGAAAGCCATGCATAAAAAGGGATTATTTTAGAACCTAGCAATAACTACTTTTATTTCAAATAACAGCCCTGAATGCCTGGGAAAATTCTTCTTTTTCCTTCACAGAAAGGGAGTGTCATAGGCTTGTTAATCCATTTGTGAAGTGCCTCATTGAAGTCAGCTACATGGAGTGATTTAAATTAGTTTACCAGTAAAAGCTATTCCTAATTGGTCATTCTTGCTCTGCATTTGAATCATTCAACTACAGTACATCTATATATATATATAACTTTTTAAACTTCTTGTAGAAGTTCTTGCATTCATTGTGAGTTCACTTTACATTATAACTTTGAATTCATTTGTAGTGGATTTTCAAATTCTATAAATTATTTTTAAGTTGTAGTAAAGAAATAAAACTGGGAGAAAGAGCTCACTAATGTGATACCAAATATCCTCCTTTCTTGCATGTTTATGGGCAAGAGAATTTGTTCTGGGAGCATTTGACTAAAGCTAAATCTTTTGAGCAATCGACCTCTCAACATCAGTGAGCTGAACAGTAAATACTTCCATGTGTGATAAAAGCAAGGACTTGTTTTTTTTTCCCCCAGCTGATTAAGAAAATCAAGCCATCTTTACACAATTCAAATGGAAAGATTAAAAACATTAATAATTATATCAGACAGACCACAGTGAAAAACATGAAAACACAGAGATTAAGTTACTTGAAGATTTTAGATCTATATGATTGACAGAATAAGGTGACAGTTTCTCTCATATTTCCTACATTCTTCTTAGAATGCCAGAGAATTGTTTGGAAATTATGATTTCACTATGTGGCTATAAAATCTATAAATAATATGCTAAATATTTTTAGTATTCATTATCTTGATATAGTAGTCTCCCTTTTTCTGAAGGATGTAAATCCTAAGATGCCCAGTGGTTGCCTGGAAGCCTATATATACTATATGTTTCCCCTCTGATAGCTGAGATTGCTACTAACAGTGATTAACAGGCCAGTAGCGTATATACTGTGCATATGGTAAGGAAAAGGATGATTCATGCCTCAGGTTGTACAAAGAAGGATGGCGTAGCATTTTGTCATACTACACAGAGAAGTGCACAGTTTAAAACTAATACATTGTTTATTTCTGGAATTTTTCATTTGGTGTACCTCTGGTTGTCTGTGGATAACAAACTACAAAAAGTGAAATTGCAATAATGGGAGACTACTGTATACAAAAAACACCACCTGGTAGTACCCTATCCACCAACATGGTATTTGTTTCAAAGAATTTTATAGTGGAGTGAAATTAGAATTTTACATACATTAAGAAACAATTACACTTTATGATTTGAAGAAAAGTTCTAGTGTTATATGAAAATTTCCAACTAATAGAGAAAGAAGAATAAAATAAGGGATCTTTCCTTAGTGGCTCATCATTGATTACAAATCCTGGTAACTACTGAGCCAGCACTGCAGCCAAAAGAGAATTCCAGTTGATTACAGCATTTAGCAGAATCAGACAACCACTTAACAGCTAAAAGAAATCCACAAATCTTTGTTCTGTGTCCTTCAACCGTAAGTGTCTTCTGTGGAGTGTAACCAAGGAAAGTTTGTAATTCTCAAAAATTTTTTAGCAAAATATGCTTATTATCTCCATGAAGTTTCCTTGAAATATATTTATAAACTGTTATGAAAAACTGAGCCAAGAATTTCATGGCACTTTAACATCATAATGCATGTGATATGATAGGTAAGAAATGTATATTTTAAAAATCTGAAAAATGTTCATAAGCTGAAAAGAATATTCATATACCTAAAAATGAAAAATTATACTATCTGAAAGCATTTTAAAATAAAAACCTCTTCAGATTTTCAACTCTTCTTTTTCTCCATATAATACTTTAACCAAAAGTTCCTAAAATATTCACACTTTTAGCCAAGATTGCATTCTAAATTTACACTTTGAAAGCGTCTCTCTTAACAAAACCAGAAAAAGTTTAAAATCTCACCCATTTCAAAAGAAGACAATCATTTCAATGAACAACAACAACAAATAAACAAGGAATATAAATGCTTAGACATGGGAAATACTGAAGCTTACTCATGAAATGAACCTTCCCAGCAAAATTCCAATACAAGTGCCACTGAGTCTTGAACAACAAATGGGTTAGGGGGTTTGAATCTTGCACAATTGAAAATCCACACATATCTTTTGAATCCTGAAAAATTTCACCTCTAATAGCTTACTGTGGACCAGAAGCCTTACTGATAACATAAGCAGTCAATAAACACATATTTTGTATGTTACAGACATTATATATGGTATCCTTAAAGTAAGCTAGAGAAAAGAAAATGTTAAGAATATCGTGAAGAAGATAATATATATTTACTGTTAAGTGGAAATGGATCACTATAAAAGTTTCATTCCCAACTTCTTCATGTTGAGTAGTAGGAGGAGAATAACTGGTTGATCTTATTATCTCAGGGATAGCAGAGGCAGAAGCAAATCTGCAAATAAGTGGACCAAACATTTCAAATGTGTTGTTCAAGAATCAGCTGAACAGTAATGCTGAGGAAGGCAGTTAACATAATTTTTAAAAAGAGCTCAGATTCTTAATTGTCCCCATATCCAATAACATAATTATTTTAAAGTACTTTAGAATTTATATGTTTAAGATGATCAGAGATAAATGAAATAAAACAAACCACTAAAAAATAAAAGAAATTGTTTAAAAGCATCAATATTTAGATTTAAAAATCATAATTAAAATATTTTTAGTCACTGAATTAAAAAAAAATTACAAATGGATCTAACTTTAGAATGAAGTAGTTTCCATAATAGTAGAAAAAGTAGGAAATTGAAACATCATATTGAGGAATAAATCCAGTGAAGAGCTCACAGAGGAAGAGATGAGAAATATAAAAGGGTTAATAAAGATATCAAAATAATTTAAAATTATTCAAAATACAATGGAGATATGAAATTCAACTGGGTAATAGGTAAAAAGTTTCCAGAACTTTCTTCATATTAGAAATACATCATGAGGCCAGGTGCAGTGGATCACATCTGTAATGCCAGCACTTTGGGAGACTGAGGTGGGTAGATTACCTGAGGTCAGGGAGCTCAAGATCAGCCTGTCCAACATGGCAAAAACCCGTCTCTACTAAAAATACAAAACATAGCTGGATGGGGTGGCAGATGACTGTAGTCTCAGCTACTTGGGAGGCTGAGGCAGGAGAAACTGGGTGGTGGAGGTTGCAGTGAGTAGAGATCGCACCACTGCACTCCTGCCTGGGCTACACAGAGAGACTCCATCTAAAAAAAAAAATCATGATTCTTCAGCAGAATATTATTTCTAATTTACTGGCTAGAGTCATCATAGTAGAAGCACAAAATAGCAAAGATAAAGCAAAAACTCTTTAACTTTCCCTGAGGGTAAACATCACTAGGTAAACAACTAGACTGACAATGGATTTCTCCATAGTAATCAATAAACCCCAGTAAATGTTTAAAAAGTGCAAAGGGAAGATTTCAAGCTACTTTTTCTATCAGTTAAACTATAATATAAGAGGAGATAGATTTATGTTGATTTTATTGTACTTTAATTTCTGGGGTTCATATGGAGAGCATGCAGGTTTGTTACACGTGTCATGGTGATTGGCTGCATCCATAACTCCATTATCTACATTAGGTATTTCTCCTAATGCTACCCAACTCCTAGCCCCCACCCTAATGGGTCCCATTGTGTGATGTTCCCTGCCCTGTGTCCATGTGTTCTTATTGTTCAACTCCTACTTATGAGTGAGAACATGTGGTGTTTGATTTCCTGTTATTGTGTTAGTTTGCTGAGAATTATGATTTTCGGCTTCATTCATGTTCTTGAGAAAGACATGAACTCATCCTTTTTTATGGCTGCATAGTATTCCATGGTGTATATGTGCCACATTTTCTTTATTCAGTCTATCATTGATGGGCATTCGGGTTGGTTCCAATTCTTTGCTATTGTGAACCATGCTGCAATAAACATACATGTTCATGTGTCTTTGTAATAGAATGATTTATAATTCTTTGGGTATGTACCCACTAATGGGATTGCTAGGTCAAATGGTATTTCTAGTTCTAAATCCATGAGGAATCA
The DNA here is from genome assembly GCA_031835075.1 of Saguinus oedipus. Taxonomy (NCBI): domain Eukaryota; kingdom Metazoa; phylum Chordata; class Mammalia; order Primates; family Cebidae; genus Saguinus; species Saguinus oedipus. The sequence continues at coordinate 149,915,156 of CM063171.1, read as the reverse complement.
TCACACTGTCTGTCTTCCACAATGGTTGAACTAATTTATGCTTCCACCAACAGTGTAAAAAGCATTCCTATTTCTCCACATCCTCTCCAGCATCTCTTGTCTCCTGACTTTTTGATGATTGCCATTCTAACAGGCATGAGATAGTATCTATTGTGGTTTTGATTTGCATTTCAAACTAATAACCAGCAATTATGAGCTTTTTTTTTTCATGTTTGTTGGCTGCATAAATATCTCCTTTTGAAAAGTGTCTGTTTATATTCCTTGCCCACTTTTAGATGGGGTTTTTTTTTCTGTAAATTTAAGTTCTTTGTAGATTCTAGATATTAGCCATTTCTCAGATGGTAGACTACAAAAATTTTCTCCCATTTTATAGATTGCCTGTTCACTATGAGGGTAGTGTCTTTTGCTGTGCAGAAGCTCTTTAGTTTAATTAGATCACATTTGTCTGTTTTGGCTTTTGTTGCCATTGCTTTTGGTGTTTCAGTCATGAAGTCCTTGCCCGTGCCTATGTCCTGAATGGTATTGCCTAGATTTTCTTGTAGGGTTTTTATGGTATTGAGTCTTATGTTTAAATCTTTAATCCATCTTGAGTTAATTTTCACATAAGGTGAAAGGAAGGGATCCAGTATCAGCTTTCTGCAGATGACTAGCCTGTTTTCCCAGACCATTTATTAAATAGGGAATCCTTTCCCCATGGCTTGTTTTTGACAGGTTTGTCAAAGATAAGATGGTTGTAGGTGTGTGTCATTATTTCTGAGACCCCTGTTCTGTTCCACTGGTATATATCTCTGTTTTGGTACCAGTATCAGGCTGTTTTGATTACTGTAACCTTGTGGTATACTTTGAAATTAGGTAGCATGATATCTCCAGCTTTGTTCTTTTTGCTTAGGATTGTCTTGGCTATGCAGGCTCCTTTTTGATTTCACATGAAAGTTAAGGTGGTTTTTTCCAATTTTGTAAAGAAAGTCAATGGTAGCTTGATAGGGATAGCATTGAATATATAAGTTACTTTGGGCAGTATGGCTATTTTCATGATATCGATTCTTCCTAACCATGAGCGTGGAATGTTTTTCCATCTGTTTCTGTCCTCTCTTATTTCTTTGAGCAGTGGTTTGTAGTTCTCCTTGAAGAGGTCCTTCACATCCGTTGTTAGTTGTATTTCTAGGTATTTTATTCTCTTTGTAGCAATTGTGAATGGGAGTTCACCCATGATTTGGCTGTTTGTCTGTTATTGGTGTATAGGAATGCTTGTGATTTTTGCACATTGATTTTGTATAATGAGAATTTGCTGAAATTACTTATCAGCTCAAATAGATTTTGTGCTGAGATGGTGGGGTCTTCTAAATATACAATAATGTCATCTGCAAATAGAGACAAACCGACTTCCTCTTTTCCTATTTGAATACGCTTTATTTCTTTCTCTTGCCTGATTTCCCTGGCTAGAACTTCCAATACTATGTTGAATAGGAGTGGTGAGAGAGGTCATCCTTGTCTTGTGCCTGTTTTCAAAGGGAATGCTTCTAATTTTTGCCCACTCAGTATGATATTGGCTGTATAAATAGCTCTTATTATTTTGAAGTACATTACATCAATACCTAGTTTATTAGGAGTTTTTCACATGAGGGGCTGTTGAATTTTGTCAAAGGCCTTCTCTGCATCTATTGAGATAATCGTGATTTTTGTCTTTGGTTCGTTTATGTGATGGATTTTGTTTATTGATTTGCATATGTTGAACCAGCCTTGCATCCCACGGATGAAGCCAACTTGATCATGATGGATATGCTTTTTGATGTGCTGTTGGATTCATTTTGCCAGTGTTTTATTGAAGATTTTCACATCAATGTTCATCATCGATATTGTCCTGAAATTTTCTTTTTTAGTTGTGTCTCTGCTAGGTTTTAGTATCAGGATGATGTTGGTCTCATAAAATGAATTAGGGAAAATTCCCGCTTTTTGTGTTGTTTGGAATAGTTTTAGAAGGAATGGTACCAGTTTCTCTTTGTACCTCTGGTAGAATTCAACTATGAACCTGTCTGGTCCTGGACTTTATTTGATTTGTAGGCTATCAATTGCTGCCTCAATTTTAGACCTTGTTATTTGTCTATTCAGGGATTCAACTTCTTCTTGGTTTAGTCTTGGGAAGGTGTAAGTAACTAGGAATTTATTTATTACTTCTAGATTTACTGTTGTATTTGTATAGAGCTATTTTAGTATTCTGGTGGTAGTTTGCATTTCTGTGGGATTGGTGGTGATATCCCGTTTATCATTTTTTATTGCATCTATTTGATTCTTCTCTCTTTTCTTCTTTTTAGTCTGACCAGTGGTCTACCTATTTTGTTGATCTTTTCAAAAAACCAGCTCCTGGATTAATTGATTTTTGAGGGAATTTTTGTGTCTCTGTGTCCTTCAGTTCTGCTCTGATCTTAGTTATTTCTTGTCTTCTGCTGGTTTTTTAATTTGTTGTTGTTTCTCTAGTTCTTTTAATTGTGACATTAGGGTATCAATTTTAGATCTTTCCTGCTTTCTCTTTTGGGCATTTAGTGCTATAAACCTTTCTCTACACACTACTTTAAATGCATCCCAGAGATTCTGGTATGATGTGTCTTCATTCTCATTGGTTTCAAATAACATCTTTATTTTTGAATTCATTTCATTATTTATCCAGTAATTATTCAGGAGCAGTTGTTCAGTTTCCATGTAGTTCTGCAATTTTGTGTAAGTTTCTCAATCCTGAATTCTAATTTGATTGCACTGTGGTCTGAGAGATTGTTTGTTATGATTTCTGTTCTTTTGCATTTGCTCAGGAGTGATTTACTTCCAATTATGTGGTAGATTTTAGAGTTAGTGGGATATTATGCTGAGAAGAATACATATCTGTTGATTTGGGGTGGAGAGTTCTGTAGGTGTCTGTTAGGTCTGCTTTGTCCAGAGCTGAGTTCATGTCCTGCATATCCTTGTTAATTTTCTGTTTCATTGGTCTGTATAATATTGACAATGGGGTGTTAAATTCTCCCACTATTGTTGGGAGTCTAAGTCTCTTTGTGGGTCTCTAAGAACTTACTTTATGAATCTGGGTGCTCCTATATTGGGTGCACATTTATTTAGCATAGTTAGCTCCTTTACCATTATGGAATACCCTTCTTTGTCTGTTTTGATCTTTGTTGGTTTAAAGTCTATTTTATCAGAGACGAGTATGGCAATGACTGCTTTTTCTTTTCTTTTCTTTTTTTCCTTTTTTTTTTTTTTTTTTTTTTGGCTTTCCATTTGCTTGTTAAGTATTCCTCTATCACTTTATTTTGAGCCTAAGTGTGTCTTTGAACATGAGATGGGTTTCCTCAATATAGCACACCAATGGGTCTTGACTCTTTATTCAATTTGCCAGTTTGTGGCATTTAATTGGGACATTTAGCCCATTTATACTTAAGATTAATATCGTTATTGTTAATTTGATCCTGTCATTATGATGCTAGCGGTTATTTTGCCCATTAGTTGATGCAGTTTCTTCCTAGCATCAATGGTCTTTACAATTTGGTGTGTTTTTGCAGTGGCTGGTACTGGTTGTTCCTTTCCATCTTTAGTGCTTCCTTCAGGAGCTCTAGTACAGCAGGCCTAGTGGTGACAAAATTTCAGCATTTTCTTGTTTGTAAAGGATTTTGTTTCTCCTTCACTTATGAAGCTTAGTTTGGCTGGTAATGAAATTCTGGGTTGAAAATTCTTTTCTTTAAGAACGTTGAATATTGGCCCCCACTCTCTTCTGGCTTGCAGGGTTTCTGCTGAGAGGTTCACTGTTAGTCTGATGGGCTTCTCTTTGTAGGTAACCCAACCTTTCTCTTTGACTGCCTTTAGCATTTTTGTTTTCATTTCAACCTTGGAGAATCTGATGATTATGTGTTTAGGGATTGCCCTTCTGGAGTATCCTGTGGTGTTCTCTGTATTTCCTGAATTTGAATGTTGGTGTTCCTGACTTGCTAGGTTGGAAAAGTTCTCCTAGATAATATCCCGAAGAGTGTTTTCTAACTTGGTTTTATTCTCCCCATCACTTCCAGGTACACTGAACAAACATTGATTTGGTCTTTTCACATAATTTCATATTTCTTGGAGACTTTGTTAATTTCTTTTCATTCTTTTTTTCTCTAATCTTGTCTTCTTGCTTTATTTCATTGAGTTGATCTTCAGTCTCCGATATCCTTTCTTCCACTTGATCAGTTCGGCTACTGAAACTTGTGTATGCTTCATGAAGTTCTCATGCTGGGTTTTTCAGCTCCATCAATTTGTTTATGTTATTCTCTTTGCTGGTTTATTCTAGTTAGCATTTTGTTTAACCTTTTTCCAAGGTTCTTAGCTTCCTTGCATTGGGTTAGAACATGCTCATTTAGCTTGGAGGAGTTTGTTATTACCCACCTTCTGAAACCGCCTTCTGTCAGTTTGTCAAGCTCATTCTCCATCCAGTTTTGTTCCCTTACTGGCGAGGAGCTGTAATCCCTTGGAGGAGAAGCATTCTGATTTTTGGAGTTTTCATGCTTTGTGCTCTGGTTTCTTCCCATCTTCGTGGATTTATCTATTTTTGGTCTTTGAGGTCAGTGACCTTGGATGGGGTCTCTGAATGGATATTCTTTTTGTTGATGTTGAAGCTATTTATTTCTGTTTTTTAAGTTTTCCTTCTAATAGTCAGGATCCTCTGCTTCAGGTCTGCTGGAGTTTGCTGGAGGTCCACTCCAGACCCTGCATACCTAGGAATCACCAGCAGGGGCTGTAGAACAGCAAAGATTGTTGCCTGCTTCTTACTCTGGTAGCTTCGTCCCAGAGATGTATCTGCCAGATGCCAGCCAGAGCTCTCCTGTGTGAGGTGTCTGCCAGCCCCTACTAGAAGGTACCTCCCAGTCAGGATACATGTGGGTCAGGAAGCCACTTGACACAGTCTGTCCCTTATCAGAACTTGAGCACTATGCTGGGAGATCTGCTGCTCTCTTCAGAGCTGCCAGACAGTGATGTTTAAATCTGCTGAAGCTATACCCACAACTGTACTTTTTTCCCAGGTGTTCTATCCCAGGAAGGTGGGGCTTTCTTTATAAGTCCCTGATGGGCTGCTGCCATTTTTTCAGAGATGCCTTGCCCAGCAAGGACATCTAGTGAGACAGTCTGCCTGCAGCTGCTGAGCTTCATTGGGCTCCAACTAGTTAGGACTTCCTGGTAGCTTTGCTTACACTCTGAGGTTGAAACTGCCTACTCAAGCCTCAGCAATGGTAGACACCCCTCCCCACACCAAATTCAAATGTCCCAGGTCAAGTGCTGTGCTGGCTGTGAGAATTTCAAGCCAGTGGATCTTAGGTTGCTGGTCTCCATGGGGGTGGAACCTGCCAAGCCACACCACTTGGCTTTCTGGTTTCAGCCCCCTTTTCATGGGAGTGAACAGTCTTGCCAGTGTTCCAGGTGCCACTGGGGTATGAAGAAAAACTGCTGCTGCTAGCTCAGTTTCTGCCCAAAACAACTGCCCAATTTTGTGCTAGAAACCCAGGGCCCTGGTGATTGTGTAGCGACAAGAGGGAATATCATGGTTTGTAGGTTGTGAAGATTGGGAAAAGCACAGTGTCTGAGCCAGAGTGCAGGGAACAGTCCCTAATGGCTTCCCTTGGCTAGGAGAGGGCGTTCCTGGCTCTTTGCACTTCCTGGGTGAAGCAGTGCCTCACTGTGCTTTGGCTTGCCCTCCTTGGGCTGCACTCATTGTCTGACTAGTCCCAATGAGATGAACATGATACCTCAGCTGGATATATGGAAATCACCCACCTTCTGCATCAGTTTCGAACACCGGAGCTGTTCCTATTTGGCCACGTTGCACAGGGAAGAGGAGATAGATTTCTTAAAATATGATAAAGTAACTGGGTTCGCTGCTCACAGATTCTATAGTAAGAATTACCAAATTATGTATTTCAACAAGGAAAAATTAACAAAACCCAAAACAAGTAAAAACTAGATTAAGATGTTTCTAAGTTATGTTAGCTATTGATATTGACATAAAGAATTAAATGTTATTTCTGTTTTTCTCTGTTGTAAAAGTTAAAACTAAATGACAGAAAACAATCACAGAGAAGATAGATAAAGTAAGGGGATATTCAATGTATAGTTATTTATTGTTTAACAAATTACTCAAGAATGTGGTGGCTTAAAACAATCTTTTAAATCTCAGTTTCTGTAGGTCAGTAATAAGAACATGGATCAGATGGTCCTCTGCTTTGGAGCCTCTTATAGGCTTCAATCAAAGTGCCAGTCAGGGCTGCAGTCATTCTAAGGTTTAAGGGAGGAAGGACCTGTTCCCAGACTCAGACTCAAGCACCTGTTTTTTCATGGAATGTTGAATTAGCACCTCAGTTCTTTGTCAGTTGTTGGTCTGAGGCCACCTACACTTTCCTTGCTACATGAACCTCTTTATAGTGTAGCTCAAACATGGCTGCTTGATTTATCACAGTAAGCAAATGAGAAGAACAAGAGAGAAAGTGATAGCCATATTGAAGTCACTGTCTTTTTTAACCTAATCTTTGAAGTACTATCTCATTACCTCTGAAATATTCTGTTTATTATAGCAAGACATTAGTTTCAGCCCACATTATAAAGAGTAGATTACACAAGAGCATGTACATGAGAAGATGACACTGGGGGCCATTTGAGAATCTTGCCTATTAGTCTGACATCTGGCCCTCAATTATCCATATTTCTCACATGCAGTATACATTCCCTGCCCTCCCCCCACAAGGTCTGAAAAAGCCACATCTCATTATAGCATCAGTCCAAAGTTCAAAATCCTATCATCTAAATCATATTTAGTTGTTAATTAGGTTTGTAGGGTTCTTTAATTATAACTACTCAAGGACAGTTTCTCTTGATCTGTGAAGCTAAAGAGAGAAGTTATGTGCCTCCAACATACATCCAACATATAATGGTGAGACAGGCATAGGACAATAGCTATAGACATTCCTTCTAAAAAAGAAAAAAAAGGAGGGGGGCAGGGAAAACAAGAGGCACAATAAAAGTCACTAGTCTATTGAATTTGTAGAATCTAGCCAGTAAAATATTGGAAGTTTCTTCTTAGGTTTTAAGGTCGTGACTCTCAAAGCTACCCTCAGGACTCTTGATTCTGCCCTCTCAGTTATTCTTTTTTTTTTTTTTTTTTTTTTTTTTTACTTATTTATATATTTTTGGCAACTGAATAATTTTCTAAGCTTTCTTCCTGCTAGTAAAATTTTAGGGTCCAACAGTCTCTACTCATTTTGTACATTCCACTCATTGCAAGCTAGAAGTGATTTTGCTAATAATATATTTTTCTCAAAAGCTTTGTGGACCATCTCTGATCTAACTGAAGTATATTAGACAAAAGCGACCCATGCAAATATTTTTGAGAGAAGTCCTTCTCTATCTAATTCTGCAAAGTGGTTGAACAAAATGACCATAAACCTCTCTAGTGGTCCTATTTCATTAACAGAATCTGTGAATGTGTGACCCCTGAAAGGGTCCTTTGTGTAGGTGAATAATCCTCTCATTCTTTGATCTGTTTGAACACTTAGCAAATAACTATATAGCCATAACTATAACAAATAGCTATACAGCCAAACACATAGGACATGTGTTACTGATAAGGCTCACAAGCTCTTTCTTAATGTTAGCATCTTTTGCTTTCTGGAAAGGCTGAAAAATTTCAAAACCATCTGCCTTTGCGGCATAACAAATTACTCCAAAATTTAATAACTTAAAACAATAATATGAATTATCTTAAATTTCTGAGGGTCAGAAGCATAGCTTCATTCTGTCCTCTGCTTCTCAGTTTCTCACAATCAATTTGTGAGTAAAGTGAATAAGACCTGGGATTACTGTCATCTTAAGACTTACCTGGAGATGCATCTCTGAGCCAATTCATGTCTTTTCTGCCAGGATTCCTTTCCTTTGGGTTGTTAAATTGAAAGCCTCAATTGTTCACGGAACTGTTGGTCAAAGGCCTCACTCAGTTTGGTACCATATGGGCTTCTACATATGGGAACTCACAACATGGCCCCTGACTTCAAAAGAATGAGCAAGTGAAAAGGCAATAGCTGAGAGAATGAGAAAAAGGAAAAGGTCACAGACTTTTAATGTAATCTTGAAGTGACATCTCATCACTTTTACTGAATTTCAGGATTGAAGGAAATAACTAGATTTAATCCACATTCAAGGAGAGACAGTTGCACAAGAGCATAAATATTAGGAGTGAGGGGATCACTGGGAATTATTTTGGAACCTGCCTACCATCACATGTTACTGTATTTGTCAGTCTGTAAGGTAGATAGAAATATTACAAACTTTAGACTTAAGTGGAAAAAATGTTCATTTAAACAAATTTAAACATATTTGAAGATATCAATTAAAGTATTTAATTTATGATATAGAATTATAGGAATACAGAAAAATTTAGAAGTCCATAGAGGCAAAGGAAAATCAATTGAAAAATAATAGAAACAATACCAGTTAAATAACACTAATGAGTCTCAAGAATAAATATCAGACATTTTAGTAAAAGTTAGTTCATTGAACTCATTGTTTCAACAACACAAGTTTATAATGTTTGTTAATTTTGCTCCATACCAGAAACTGTTCTAGTTATGTCATAGAAAGAAATTGTATTATTCTCATTTAACACATGAAGAAACCAAATTGCAAGATAACACAGCATGTGAACAGTAGAGTGAGGATGTAGATGCAGAATCTGGCTTTCAAAGGATATACCTTTAATCATTGTCCTATTTTTTAATGAAAGATTCTTACATTGGCTTTAAAAAATAAACTAATTAGCCTGGGCAACAAAGCAACACGCCATTTCTACAAAATATAAAATCAAATTAGTCAGGTGTGATAGAGCATATCTATACCCCCAGCTACTCAGGAGTAGGCTAAGGCAGCAGGCTGAGGCAGGAGGATTGCCCAGGAATTTGAGGCTGCAGTGAGCTATGATTGCACCATTTCACTCCAGTCTGTACAACAGAACTAGACTTCCCTTAAAAAAAAAAAAAAGAAGAAGAAGAAGAAGACAGTAGCTAAATACAAGTTAAAAGAAAAGAAACAAACCTTAAAAATAACAAGAAAACAGCATGAATATAAAGGGATAGTAAGAGGTATGATATAAAATTACTATTTAAATGAAAGTTGCAGCCGGGCAAGGTGGCTCACATCTGTAATTCCAGCACTTTAGGGAGGCTGAGATGGGCAGATCATCTGAAGTCAGGAGTTCAAGACCAGCCTGGCCAACATGGTGAAATTTTTTTTTTTTTTTTTTTTTTTTTTTAGACGGAGTGCTCTTGTTACCCAGGCGGGAGTGCAATGGTGCAATCTCGGCTCACCGCAACCTCCGCCTCCTGGGTTCAGGCAATTCTCTCGCCTCAGCCTCCTGAGTAGCTGGGATTACAGGCACACGCCACCATGCCCAGCTAATTTTTGTTTTGTATTTTTAGTAGAGACGGGGTTTCACCATGTTGACCAGGTTGGTCTCGATCTCTTAACCTCGTGATCCACCCGCCTCGGCCTCCCAAAGTGCTGGGATTACAGGCTTGAGCCACCGTGACCGGCCGGTGAAATCTTGTCTCTACTAAAAATGCAAAAATTAGCCAGGCATGGTGGGAGGTGCATGTAATCACAGCTACTCAGGAGGCTGAGGCAGGATAATCACTTGACCCAGGAGTAAGAGGTTGCATTGAGCCAAGATTGCGATACTGCGCTTCAGCCTGTGGGCAATAGAGTGAGACTCTATTACCCTCCCCCAACCCTGCCCCCCCAAAATAAAAAGAAAGATAGATGCTGTAACATTACTATTAGATCAAAATGTCATTAGGTAAACACTAATACTATAATAAGAGATGCTATATATTAAACAATAAAATGAATTATTTAATATAAATGCTAATACTTCTAATAACATAGCCTTAATATATATGTTATTTAAATTTTAAAGAGCTTTTATAAATAATTCAACAGAACTGTATCAATTATAAAACATCACACCAAGAAAGTTAGCAGACAAAAGTAGTTGTAGATAGAACTACTGTGAATAAAACAATTAACAAAATAAAACTACTGCATATTTATTTTGAAACTGCATCTATAGAATCGCTGTTTTGTTCAAGCACTTAAGGAAAAGTTGCTTAAAATACTATGTGCAAGTTCAAAAAAGTCTCAATACATTTCAAAGAATGTGAAGTCAACGTGTAAAGTAACAATATTCCCTTTGGGAACTGAATAACAGCAACAAATATTCGCACTTCTAATTAATGTATGGGTTAAAGAGGAAATTGCAATGAACGTTAGAAAATATAATAAGTGTAATCACAAGTAGAATACAGAGTGTCACAATGTGAAGGAACTTATCAACAAGACATAGAGGCAAAATTTTAGTTATAATGTATCTTTTTTAAATTATGATAAATATATATATAACATAAACTATACCTTTTTAATTATTTTTAAGTGTACCATTCAATTACATTTATTACATTCACATTGTTTTGCAACCATCACTATTATCTGTCTCCAAATTTTTCTATTACCCCAAACAGAAACTCAGTAACTATTAAGCAATACCTTCCTATTTCCTATCTCTCCATTCCCTAATAACCACTAATGTACTTTCTCTAAGAATGTTTTTATTCTAGATATTTTAGAGAAGTAGAATCAGGCAATATTTGTTCTTTTGTGTCTGGCTTATTTCATCCATGTTGTATTATATGTCAGAACTCACGTTCTTGAGACTGAATAATATTCCATTGTTTGTAAATATGACATTTTGTTTATCTATTATTTTATTAATGAACATGAGTTGTTTTCATCTTTTGGCTATTTTAAATAATGCTGCTATGACTAATTGGTGTACAAGCATCTGTTTAAATCTCTGCTTTCAATTCTTTTGAGTATATAACTAATTAGTATTATTGCTGGGTCATATGGTAATTCTATGTTTATGAATCCATGTTTTTGAGGAAGATATTCCATTCTGTTTTCTACAGTATTTGTACCATCTGATATTCCCATCAACAAGTTCCAAGGTTTCCAACTTCTCTATGTTCTGGCAAACACTAGTTATTTTTCCTTTTTTGATTGTAGTCATTCTAGAAGTTATAAAGCAATATCTCACTGTGATTTTGACTTGTGCTTCCTCAAGAGCTAAGTATACTTAACATCATTTTAGGTGTTTATTGGCCATTTGATTATCTTCTTTTGAAGAATTGTGTTGTTGAGGCCTTGTTGATTTTTAGAATTAGATTGTTTGTCTTTCTGTTGTTGAGTTTTAGTACTTTTAATATATTCTGGATATTAAACCCTTATCAGATATGAAATTTACAACTATTTTCTCTCATTTTCTAGGGTGCTTTTTTACTCTGGTTATATGCAAAAGTTTCAAATTTTGATGATATCCAATTTATCTATGTTTTCTTTTATTGCTCTTGCTTTTGGTTTCATTGATAACAATCCATTGCTGAATCCAAGGCCACGATTTATCCTTCTGTTTTCTTCCAAAGGTTTTATGATTTTAGTTCTTATTTTTAGGTTGTTTCCTCATTTTGAGTTAATTTCTGCATAGGGTGTGAAGAACAGTTTCAACTTCATTGTTTGTATCTCAAATTCGGTTGTCCCAGCAACATTTGTTGTGAGACTGTTCTTTTCTTCATGAAATGAATTTAGCATTCTTGTTAAAAATCAATTGATCATAGACGTCTGAGGTTTTTTTTTTTTTTTTTTAAAAAAACCATCAATTCTATTTTATATCAATGCTTATGCTAGTATTACACTGTTTTGATTGCTGTAGCCTATAGTAAAATTCAAAATTCTGAAATGTAATTCCTCTGACTTTGCTCTTTTTCTCCAGATTGTTCTGACTATTTAGGGCTATTCATAATCCAACGGGAATTTGAGAACCAGTTTTTCATTTCTGCAAAAGATCCTCTTGAAATTTTGGAAGGATGTGTTTTGAATCTATAGATCATTTTGCATGTTATTGATATTGTAACATCAAGACTTTCTACCCATCCATGAACATGAGATACATTTCCATTTATTTAGATTTTCTTTAATGTCTTTCAGCAATGGTTGGTAGTTTTCAGTGTAAATCTTTCACCTCCTCAGTTAAATGTATATTTGAATTTATTTTCTTTTAGATGCTACTATAAAAGAAATTACTTTTCTGATTTCCTGTTTTTAACTGTCCATTGCATGTATATAAAAACACAACTCATTTATTTGTGTTGATACTGCATCCCACAATTTTGCTAAATTTGTTTCTTAGATTTAATAGCTTACATGTGGATTCTTTGGGATTCCTTACTATACAGAATCATGTCATCTATGAATAGATAGAGTTTTACTTATTTCTTTCCTATTTAGATAACTGTTATTTTCTCTGGCTAGAAGTTCCCAGTATAATGTTGAATAGTAGTGGTGAAAAGGGGTATTTTTGTCTTGTTTTAAATGTGTTTTTAAGTAGACATTGAAAGAAAATGTTAAGCGTTAGAAAATTTCAAAACAAAACAACATATATGAATAATGCTAAAAGACGAAAACAAAAAATCTAAAATGAAATCATAAATATATCAGAATTTATTTAAAAAATATAAAAATAAAAGTAAGATATATGAATTTGCTACAGTTTTTAAAAAGTACCATCTAGCAAAATACAAACAAAGCTCAGGCTGAGGATTATTGTTGAAGAGTTACACAGAACTCCTCAGAAGTTTAATATATATAAATTAGGTATATATTTCAGGATGATACACAGTAGGCTTTAATTACATCTGTAATTTTCTTTGAATGACTAAAGCTAGTAAGGTGGGCTCATGAATTTTGTTATAGAACTCTCTGCACTTTTCTGTGTGGTTTATATATGTCTAGCAAAATTTATGTACACGTAATTTTTTTTTTTTTTTTTCAAGACGGAGTTTGGCTCTTGTTACCCAGGCGGGAGTGCAATGGTGCAATCTCGGGTCACTGCAACCTCCGCCTCCTGGGTTCAGGCAATTCTCTCGCCTCAGCCTCCTAAGTAGCTGGGACTACAGGCACGCACCACCATTACCAGCTAATTTTTTGTATTTTTAGTAGAGACGGGGTTTCACCATGTTGAGCAGATGGTCTCGATCTCTTGACCTCGTGATCCACCCGCCTCGGCCTCCCAAAGTGCTGGGATTACAGGCTTGAGCCACCGCACCCGGCCCATACACATAATTTTTAAAGATACTATAGAATGGGTATGTTTTAATATTTTGACTTTTTAAAATTATACTTTAAGTTCTGGGGTACAGGAGCAGAAAATGCAGGTTAGTTACATAATTATACACATGCCATGGTAGTTTGCTGCATCCATCACCCCGTCATCTACATTAGATATTTATCCTAATGTTACCCCTTCCCTACCTCCCCACCCCCTGACAGGTCCCAATGTGTGATGTTCCTCTCCCTGTGTCCATGTATTCTCATTGTTTAACCCCCACTTTTAAGTGAGATCATGCAGTGTTTGGTTTTCTGTTCAGCTTCATCCATGTCCCTGCAAATGACATAAACTCATCCTTTTTTGGGACTGCTGAGTATTCCATGGTGTATATGTGTCACATTTTCTTTATCCAGTCTATCATTGATGGGCATTTGGGTTGGTTCGAAGTCTTTGCTATTGCACACAGGGCTGCAATAAACATACACGTACATTTGTCTTTATAATAGAATGATTTACAATTCTTTGGGTATACACCCAGTAATGGGATTGCTGGGTCAAATGGAATTTCTATTTCTAGATCCTTGAGGAATCTCCATACAGTCTTCCACAATGGTTGAACTAATTTACACTCCCACCAACAGTGTGAAAGTGTTTCTATTTTTCCACATCCTCCCCAGCACCTGTTGTCTCTAGATTTTTTTAATGATCACCGTTCTAACTGGCATGAGATGATATCTCATTGTGGTTTTGATTTGCATTTCTCTAATGACCAATGATGATGAGCATTTTTTCATATGTTTACTGGCTGCATAAATGTCTCCTTTTGAATAGTGTCTGTTCTTTTCCTTTGCTCACTTTTTTATGAGGTTGTAAGTTTTTTTCTTATACATTTGTTTAAGTTCATTGTAGATTCTGGATATTAGCCCTTTGTCAGATGGAAAGATTGCAAAAAATTTTCTCCCATTCTATAGGTTGCCTGTTCACTCTAATGATAGTTTCTTTTTCTGTGCAGAAGCTCTTTAGTTTAATTAGATCCCATTTGTCTATTTTGGCTTTTGTTGCCATTGATTTTGGTGTTTTAGTCATAAAGTCTTTGCCCATGCCTATGTCCTGAATGATATTGCCTAGGTTTTCTTCTAGGACTTGCATGGTTTTAGGTCTTACATTTAAATCTTTATTTCATCTGGCGTTAATTTTTGCATAAGGTGAAAGGAAGGGATCCAGGTTCAACTTTCTGCATATGGCTAGCTATTTTTGCCCAACACCATACAAATTTTAAACAGGGAATCCTTCCCCCATTGCTTGTTTTCATCAGGTTTATCAAAGATCAGACAGTTGTATATGTGTGGTGTTATTTCTGAGACCTCTGTTTTGTTTCACTGGTCTATATCTTTGTTTAGATACCAGTACCATGCTGTTTTGATTACTGTAGTCTTGCAGTGTAGTTTGAAGTCAGGTAGCATGATGCCTCCAGCTTTGTCTTTTTGCTTAGGATTGTCTTGGCTATGCAGGCTCCTTTTTGGTTTCATATGAAAGTTAAGGTGTTTTTTTCCAATTTTGTGAAGAAAGTCAGTGGTAGCTTGATGGGGATAGCATTGAATATATAAGTTACTTTGGGCAGTATGGCCAGTTTTACAGTATTAATTCTTCCTAACCATGAGCGTGGAATGTTTTTCCATATGTTTGTGTCCTCTCTTATTTCCTTGAGCTTCACATTTCTTGTTAGTTTTATTCCTAGGTATTTTATTCTCTTTGTAGCAATTGTGAATGGGAGTTTGCTCATGATTTGGCTGTTTGTCTGTTATTGGTGTATAGGAATGCTTGTGATTTTTGCACATTGATTTTGTATAATGAGGCTTTGCTGAAATTACTTATCAGATTAAAGAGATTTTGTACTGAGATGATGGGGTCTTCTAAATATACAATATCAGGTCATCTGCAAATTGAGATAATTTGACTTTCTCTTTTCCTATTTAAATATGCTTTACTTCTTTCTCTGGCCTAGTTGCCCTGGCTAGAATTTCCAATACTATGTTGAATAGAAGTGGTGAGAGAGGTCATCCTTGTCTTGTGCCTGTTTTCAAAGGGAATGCTTCTAATTTTTGCCCATTCAGTGTGATATTGGCTGTGGGTTTGTCATAAATAGCTCTTATTATTTTGAGGTATGTTCCATCAATACCTAGTTTATTGAGAGTTTTTAGCATAAAGCGCTGCTGGATTTTGTCAAAGGCCTTCTCTGCATCTATTGAGATAATTATGTGGTTTTTGTCTTTGGTTCTGTTTATGTGACAGATTATGTTTATTGATTTGTATATGTTAAACCAGCCTTGAATCCCAGGGAAGAAGCTGACTTGATTGTGATGGAAAAGCAGCTTTTTGATGTGCTATTGAATTTGGTTTGCCAGTATTTTATTGAGGATTTTCACACTGATGTTCATCATAGATATTCACCTGAAATTTTCTTTTTTGTTGTGTCTCTGCCAGGTTTTTGTATCAGGATGATGTTGGCCTCATAAAATGAGTTAGGGGGTATAGTCTCTTTTTATATTGTTTGGAATAGTTTCAGAAGGAATGGTACCAGTTCCTCTTTGTACCTCTGGTAGAATTCAGCTGTGAACCCTCCTGGACCTGGATTTTTTGATTGGTAGACTATTAATTGCTGCCACCATTTCAGACTTTGTTATTTGTCTATTAGGGATTCATCCTCTTCCTAGTTTAGTCTGGGGAGGGTGTAAGGGTTCAGGAATTTAACCATTTCTTCTAGATTTTCTGGTTTATTTGTGTGGAGGTGTTTATAGTAATCTCTGATGGTAATTTGTATTTCTGTAGTATCAGAGGTGATATCACCTTTATCATTTTTTATTTCATCTATTTAATTCTTCTCTCTTTTCTTTTTTATTACTCTGGCTTGTAGTCTATCCATTTAGTTGATCTTTTCAGAAAACCTGCTCCTGGATGCACTGATTTTTTTGAAGGGTTTTTTTTGTGTCTTTATCTCCTTCAGTTCTGCTCTCATCCTAGTTATTTCTTGTCTTCTGCTAGTTTTTTATTTTGTTTGTTCTTGCTCCTCTCATTCTTTCAATTGTAACATTAGGGTGTTGATTTTAGATCTTTCCTGCTTACTCTTGTGGGCATTTGGTACTATAAATGACCCTCTACACACTGCTTTAAATGTGTCCCAGGAATTCTGATATGTTGTGTCTTTGTTCTCACTGGTTTTGAAGAACATCTTTATTTCTGCCTTCATTTCCTTATTTATCCAGTCATCATTCAGGAGCACGTTGAGTTTTCATGTAGTTCTGCAGTTTTGAGGAGTTTCTTAATCCTGAGTTCTAATTTGATTGCACCGTGGCCGGAGAGATTATGTGTTATGATTTCCATTTTTTTGCATTTGCTGAGGCATGTTTTACTTCCAATTATGTGGTCAATTTTAGAGTAAGTGTGATGTAGTGCTGAGAAGAATATATATTCTGTTGATTTGGGTTGGAGAGTTCTGTAGATGTCTATTAGGTCTGCTTGGTTTAGATCTAAGTTCAAGTCCTGGATATCCTTGTTAATTTTCTGTCTAGTTGATCTAAAATTGACAATGAGATGTTAAAGTCTCCTGCTATTATTGTGTGGAGTCTGCATCTCGTTATAGGTCTCTAAGAACCTGCTTTATGAATCTGAGTGCTCCTGTATTGGGTGCATATGTATTTAGGATAGTTAGCTCTTCTTGTTGTGTTGATCCCTTTAACATTATGTAATGCCCTTCTTTGTCTCTTTTGTTCTTTTTTGGTTTAAGGTCTGTATTATCAGCGACAAGGATTGCAACCCCTGATTTTTATTGCTTTCCATTTGCTTGGTAAATCTTCCTTCATCCCTTTGCTTTGAGCCTATTTGTGTCTTTGCACATGAGGTGGGTCTCCTGAATACAGAACACTGATGGGTCTTCTTTATCCAATTTGCCAATCTGTGTCTTTTGATTGGGGGATTTAGCCCATTTACATTTAGGGTTAATATTGTTATGTGTAAGTTTGATCCTGCCATTATGATGCTAGCTGGTTGTTTTGCTCATTAGTTGATGCAGTTTCTTCATATTGTCAATGGTTTTTACAATTTGGTATGTTTTTGCAGTGGCTGGTACCAGTCGTTCCTTTGTACTTTATGTTTAGTGCTTCCTTCAGAAATTCTTTAAGGAAGGCCTGGTAGTAACAAAATCTCTCCGCAGTTGCTTGTCTGTAAAGGATTTTATTTCTCCTTTACTTATGAAGCTCACTTTGGCTGGATATCAAACTCTGGTTTGAAAATTCTTTTCTTTAAGAATGTTGAATATTATTTCCCACTCTTTTCTGGCTTGTATGCTTTCTGCCAAGGGATCCACTGTGAGTCTGATGGGTCTCCTATTGTGGGTAACCCCACGTTTCTCTCTGGCTATTCTTAGCATTTTTTCCTTCATTTCAACCCTGGTGAATTTGACGATTAGGTACCTTGGGGTTACTCTTCTCAAGGAGTGTCTTTGTGGTCTTCTCTGTATTTCCTGAATTTGAATATTGGCCTGCCTTGCTAGGTTGGGGAAGTTCTCCTGTTTAATATCCTGAAGAGTGTTTTCCAACTTGGTTTCATTCTCCCCATCATTTTCAGGTACACCGATCAAGTATAGATTTTGTCTTTTCACATAGTCCCATATTTATTTGATGCTTTGTTCATTTCTTTTCACTCTTTCTTCTCTATTCTTTCTTCTCACTTTATTTTATTGAGTTGATCTTCAATCTCTGATATCCTTTCTTCTGCTTTATCAATCAGCTTTTCAAACTTGCGTATGCTTTGCAACATTCTCATGTTGTCATTTTCAGCTCCATCAGGTCATTTATGTTCTTCTCTTAACTGGTTATTCTAGTTAGCATTTGGTCTAGGGTTTTTTCAAGGTTCTTAGCGTCATTGCATTGGGTAGAACATATTCCTTTAGCTCAAAGAAGTTTGTTATTCCCCACTTTCTGAAGCCTGCTTCTGTCAGTTCATCAAACTCATTCTCTATCCAGTTTTGTTCCCCTGCTGGCAAGGAGTTGTGATCTCTTGGAGGAAAAGAGACATTCCAGTTTTGTGAATTTTCAGCCTTTTTATGCTGGTTTCTTCCCATCTTTGTGAATTTATCTACTTTGGTCTTTGTTTTTTTTTTTTTTTTTTTTTTTTTTTTGCATTATAGGTTTGGGGGTACATGTGCAGAACGAGCAAGATAGTTGCATAGGTACACACATGGCAGTGTGCTTTGCTGCTTTCCTCCCCTTCACCCACACTTGGTATTCATCCCCAGGCTATCCCCCCCAGCCCCCCCGCTGTCCCTCCCCCATTCCCCCCAACAGTCCCCAGTGTATAGTAGACCGCCTCTCTGTGTCCACATGTTCTCATTTTTCTCACCCACCTATGAGTGAGTATATGCGGTATTTCTTTTTCTGTTCTTGTGTCAGTTTGCTGAGAATGATGTTCTCCAGATTCATCCATGTCCCTACAAAGGACACAAACTCATCATTTTTGATTGCTGCATAATATTCCATGGTGTATATGTGCCACATTTTCCCAGTCCAGTCTATCATCGTTGGGCATTTGGGTTGGTTCCAGGTCCTTGCTATTGTAAACAGTGCTGCAATGAACATTCGTGTGCATGTGTCCTTATAGTAGAACGATTTATAATCCTTTGGATAGATACCCAGCAATGGGATTGCTGGGTCAAATGGAATTTCTATTTCTAGGTCCCTGAGGAATCGCCACACTGTCTTCCACAATGGTTGAACTAATTTACACTCCCACCAACAGTGTAAGAGTGTTCCTATTTCTCCACATCCTCTCCAGCATCTGCTGTCTCCAGATTTTTTAATGATCGCCATTCTAACTGGTGTGAGATGGTATCTCAATGTGGTTTTGATTTGCATCTCTCTAATGACCAATGACGATGAGCACTTTTTCATATGTTTGCTGGCCTCATGTATGTCTTCTTTCGTAAAGTTTCTGTTCATATCCTTTGCCCATTTTTGAATGGGCTTGTTTGTTTTTTTCCTGTAAATCTGTTTGAGTTCTTTGTAAATTCTGGATATCAGCCCTTTGTCGGATGCGTAAACTGCAAAGATTTTTTCCCATTCTGATGGTTGCCGATTCACTCTAGTGACTGTTTGTTTTGCTGTGCAGAAGCTGTGGAGTTTGATTAGGTCCCATTTGTCTATTTTGGCTTTTGTTGCCAGTGCTTTGGGAGTTTTGTTCATGAAGTCCTTGCCTACTCCTATGTCCTGAATGGTTTTGCCTAGATTTTCTTCTAGGGTTTTTATGGTGTCGGGTCTTACGTTTAAGTCTTTAATCCATCTGGAGTTAATTTTAGTGTAAGGTGTCAGGAAGGGGTCCAATTTCTGCTTTCTGCACATGGCTAGCCAGTTTTCCCAACACCATTTATTAAATAGGGAATCCTTTCCCCATTGCCTGTTTTTGTCTGGTTTATCAAAGATAATATGGTTGTAGATGTGTTGTGTTGCCTCCGATGCCTCTGTTCTGTTCCATTGGTCTATATCTCTGTTTTGGTACCAGTACCATGCTGTTTTGATTACTGTAGCCTTGTAGTATAGTTTGAAGTCTGGTAGCGTGATGCCTCCTGCTGTGTTCTTTTTGCTTAGAATTGACTTGGCTATGCGGGCTCTTTTTTGGTTCCATATGAAATTCATGGTGGTTTTTTCCAGTTCTGTGAAGAAATTCAATGGTAGTTTGATGGGGATAGCATTGATTGTGTAAATTACTTTGGGCAGTATAGCCATTTTCACGATATTGATTCTTCCTAACCACGAACATGGAATGTTTCTCCATCTGTTTGTGTCCTCTCTTATTTCATTGAGCAGTTGTTTGTAGTTTTCCTTAAAGAGGTCCCTTACATTCCTAGTGAGTTGTATTCCTAGGTATTTTATTTTCTTTGTAGCAATTGTGAATGGCAGTTCGTTCTTGATTTGGTTCTCTTTAAGTCTGTTATTGGTGTATAGGAATGCTTGTGATTTTTGCACATTGATTTTATATCCTGAGACTTTGCTGAAGTTGCTTATCAGTTGCAGGAGCTTTTGGGCTGAGGTGATGGGGTCTTCTAGGTATACTATCATGTCGTCTGCAAATAGAGACAATTTGGCTTCCACCTTTCCTATTTGAATACCCTTTATTTCTTTTTCTTGCCTGATTGCTCTGGCTAGAACTTCCAGTACTATGTTGAATAGAAGTGGTGAGAGAGGGCATCCTTGTCTAGTGCCAGATTTCAAAGGGAATGCTTCCAGTTTTTGCCCATTAAGTATGATATTGGCTGTTGGTTTGTCATAAATAGCTTTTATTACTTTGAGATATGTTCCATCAATACCAAGTTTATTGAGGGTTTTTAGCATAAAGGGCTGTTGAATTTTGTCAAATGCCTTCTCTGCATCAATTGAGATAATCATGTGGTTTTTGTTTTTGCTTCTGTTTATGTGGTGAATTACATTTATAGACTTGCATATGTTGAACCAGCCTTGCATCCCCGGGATAAATCCTACTTGATCATGATGGATAAGTTTTTTAATGTGCTGTTGCAATCGGTTTGCCAGTATTTTATTGAAGATTTTTGCATCTATGTTCATCATGGATATTGGCCTGAAGTTTTCTTTTCTTGTTGAGTCTCTGCCAGGTTTTGGTATCAGGATGATGTTGGTCTCATAAAATGATTTGGGAAGGGTTCCCTCTTTTTGGATTATTTGGAATAGTTTCAGAAGGAATGGTACCAGATCCTCTTTGTGTGTCTGGTAGAATTCGGCTGTGAACCCATCTGGACCTGGGCTTTTTTTGTGTGGTAAGCTCTTAATTGCTGCCTCAACTTCAGACCTTGTTATTGGTCTATTCATAGTTTCGGCTTCCTCCTGGTTTAGGCTTGGGAGGACACAGGCATCCAGGAATTTATCCATTTCTTCCTGATTTACTGGTTTATGTGCATAGAGTTGTTTGTAGTATTCTCTGATGATGGTTTGAATTTCTGTGGAATCTGTGGTGATTTCCCCTTTATCATTTTTTATTGCATCTATTTGGTTGTTCTCTCTCTTCTTTTTTATCAGTCTGGCTAGTGGTCTGTCTATTTTGTTGATCTTTTCGAAAAACCAGCTCTTAGATTTATTGATTTTTTGAAGGGTTTTTCTTGTCTCTATCTCCTTCAGTTCTGCTCTGATCTTAGTTATTTCTTGTCTTCGGCTAGGTTTTGAGCTTTTTTGATCTTGCTCCTCTAGCTCTTTCAATTTTGACGATAGGGTGTCAATTTTGGATCTCTCCACTCTTCTCATGTGGGCACTTATTGCTATATATTTTCCTCTACAGACTGCTTTAAATGTGTCCCAGAGATTCTGGTACGTTGTGTCTTCATTCTCATTGGTTTCAAAGAACTTCTTTATTTCTGCCTTCATTTCATTGTTTATCCAATCAACATTCAAGAGCCAATTGTTCAGTTTCCATGAAGCTGTGCGGTTCTGAGTTATTTTCTGAATTCTGAGTTCCAACTTGATTGCACTATGGTCTGAGAGACTGTTTGTTATGATTTCAGTTGTTTTGCATTTACTGAGGAGTGCTTTACTTCCAATTATGTGGTCAATTTTGGAGTAGGTGTGATGTGGTGCTGAGAAGAATGTATATTCTGTGGATTTGGGGTGGAGAGTTCTGTAAATGTCTATCAGGTTTGCTTGTTCCAGGTCTGAGTTCAAGTCCTGGATATCCTTGTTAATTTTCTGTCTGGTTGATCTGTCTGCTATTGACAGTGGAGTGTTAAAGTCTCCCACTATTATTGTGTGGGAGTCTAAGTCCCTTTGTAAGTCATTAAGAACTTGCCTTATATATCTGGGTGCTCCTACATTGGGTCCATATATATTTAGAATCGTTATCTCTTCTTGTTGTATCGATCCTTTTACCATTATGTAATGACCTTCTTTGTCCCTTTTGATCTTTGTTACTTTAAAGTCTATTTTATCAGAGATGAGAATTGCAACTCCTGCTTTTTTTTGCTCTCCATTTGCTTGGTAAATCTTCCTCCATCCCTTTATTTTGAGCCTTTGTGTATCTTTGCATGTGAGGTGGGTTTCCTGGATACAGCACACCGATGGGTTTTGGTTTTTTATCCAATTTCCCAGTCTGTGTCTTTTGATTGGTGCATTTAGCCCATTTACATTCAGGGTTAATATTGTTATGTGTGAATTTGATACTGCCATTTTGATGCTAGCTGGCTGTTTTGCCCGTTGGTTCATGTAGATTCTTCATTTTGTTGATGGTCTTTAGCATTTGGTATGCTTTTAGGATGGCTGGAACTGGTTGTTTCTTTCTATGTGTAGTGCCTCTTTCAGGAGCTCTTGTAAAGCAGGCCTAGTGGTGACAAAATCTCTGAGTACTTGCTTGTTCGTGAAGGATTTTATTTTTCCTTCACTTATGAAGCTCAGTTTCGCTGGATATGAAATTCTGGGTTGAAAGCTCTTTTCTTTAAGGATGTTGAATATTGGCCCCCACTCTCTTCTGGCTTGTAGAGTCTCTGCTGAGAGATCTGCTGTGAGTCTGATGGGCTTCCCTTTGTGGGTGACCCGACCTTTCTCTCTGGCTGCCCTTAGTATTTTCTCCTTCGTTTCAACCCTGGTGAATCTGACGATTATGTGCCTTGGGGTTGCTCTTCTTGCAGAGTATCTTTGTGGTGTTCTCTGTATTTCCTGGAGTTGAGTATTGACCTGTCTTGCTAGGTTGGGGAAATTTTCCTGGATAATATCCTGAAGAGTGTTTTCCAGCTTGGATTCATTCTCTTCGTCACATTCTGGTACACCTATCAAACGTAGGTTGGGTCTCTTCACATAGTCCCACATTTCTTGGAGATTTTGTTCATTCCTTTTTGTGCTTTTTTCTTTAATCTTGGTTTCTCGTTTTATTTCATTGAGTTGATCTTCAACTTCTGATATTCTTTCTTCTGCTTGGTCAATTCGGCTGTTGATACTTGTGCATGCTTCGCGAAGTTCTCGTGTTGAGTTTTTCAGCTCCTTCAATTCATTCATATTCCTCTCTAAGTTGTCCATTCTCGTTATCAATTCCTCGAATCTTTTTTCAAATCTTTTTTCAAGGTTCTTAGTTTCTTTGCACTGGTTTAGAACATGTTCCTTTAGCTCACTGAAGTTTCTCATTATCCACTTTCTGAAGTCTGATTCCGTCATTTCGTCACATTCATTCTCCGTCCAGCTTTGTTCCCTTGCTGGTGAGGAGTTTTGGTCCTTTTTTGGAGGTGAGGTGTTTTGGTTTCAGGTGCTTTCCTCCTTTTTGCGCTGGTTTCTTCCCATCTTTATGGATTTATCCGCCTGTTGTCTTAGTAGTGGCTGATTTTTCAATTGGGTCTCTGTGTGGACACTGAGATTGTTGATGATGAAGTATTTCTGTTACTTAGTTTTCCCTCTAATGATCTATCCTCTCTGCTGTATGAGTGCTGAGGTCCACTCCAGGCCCTGCTTGTCTGGGGTATACCTGCAGCAGCCTCTGCGCCTTCACCGAGAGCTGCAATCCTGAGTCACCTCTACGACGCCATCTTGCCTCCCTCCTCTCTCCTACTTTGGTCTTTGAATTTGGTGACCTTTGGATGAGGTATCTGAGTGAATGTCCTTTCTGTTGATGTTGAAATTATTTCTTTCTGTTTGTTAGTTTTCCTTCTGACAGTCAGGGCCTTCTGCTGCATGTCTGCTGGAATTTGCTGGAGGTCCACTCCAGACCCTGCTTGCCTGGGAATCATCAGTGAGGGCTGCAGAATAGCAAAGATTGCTGCTTGTTCCTTTCTCTGGCAGTTTCATTCCTGAAGGCTACCTGCCAGATGCCAGCTAGAGTTCTCCTGTATGAGGTATCCATTGGCCCTTACTGGATAGTGTCTCCCCATCAGGGTACATGGGGGTCAGGGAGCCAATTGAGGAGGCAGTCTGTTTGAGTCTTATTGAGATCTATTGCTCTCTTCGGATCCACTGCTGTGTTCTGAGCTGCCAGGCAGAGACATTTAAGTCTGCTGAAGCTGTACCCACAACTGCCCCTTGTCCTAGGTGCTCTGTTTCAGGAGGGTTGGGCCTTTATTTATAAGTTCCTGATGGGCTGCTGCCTTTTTTCAGAGATGTCCTGCCCAGCAAGGAGGGAGTCTAGTGACAGAGGCCTGCAGAGGCCTTGCTGAGCTACTGTGGGCTCCACCCAGTTTGAACTTCCCAGTGGCTTTGTTCATACTGTGTTGTTTAAAACCACCTACTCAAGCCTCAGCAATGGTGGTTCCCTTCCCTACATGAGCTCAAAAGTTCCAGGTAGAACTCTGACTGCTGTGCTGGCTGCAAGAATTTCAAGCCAGTGAATCTTAGCTTGCTGTTCTCCATTGGATAGGACCCACTGAGTCAGATCACTTGGCTCCCTGGCTTCAACCCCCTTTCCAGGGGAGTGAACATTTCTGTCTAGCTGGCATTGTAGGCACCACTGGGGTATGAGGAAAAAAAAACTGCTGTGGCTAGCTCAGTGTTTTCCCAAATGTCCACCCAGTTTTGTGCTGGAAACCCAGGGCCCTGGTGTTATAGGCACTGGAGTGAATCTCCTGGTCTGCAGGTTGTGAAGACCATGGGAAAAGCATTGTATCTGTGTGAGAGTACAGAGGAGAGTCCCTAATGGCTTCCCTTGGCTAGGAGAGGGAGTTTCCCAGACCCTTGCACTTCCTGGGTGAGAAAATGCCCTATCCTGCTTTGGCTCACCCTCCTTGGGCTGCACCTATTGTTCAACCAGTCCCAATGAGATGAACCAGGTACCTCAGTTAGAAATACAGAAATCACCCACCATCCATGTCAGTCTCCCTGGGAGCTGTGCCCTGGGTCTGTTACTATTCAGCCATCCTGCCAGAAATCTGAAAGTATACTTTTTACAATGTTCTTATATATTTAAAAAAATACACTTGACCTTTAGTTATGTCTCACAAAAAAAGATTCTGAGTTAGAAACTAGAAGCAGTCCGGATGTGCTAGCTCATGCCTGTAATTCCAGCACTTTGGGAGGCTGAGGCAGGCAGATCACCTGATGTCAGGAGATCAAGACCAGCCTGGCCAACATGCTGAAACCCCATCTCTACTAAAAGTACAACTATTTTGTACTAGCATCAGGTGTGATGGCACGTGCTTGTAGTCCCAGCTACTCAGGAGGCTGGGGCAAGAGAATTGCTTGAATTCAGGAGGTTGATGTTGCAGTGAGTCGAGATTGCGCCACTGCCCTCCAGTCTGGGCAACAGAGCATGACTCCATCTCAAAAAAAGAAAGAAGGAAAAATATAGAAAATAGAAGTAAAAGTCTAAGGAATTAAATAATAACTATAGGGCATGGGTGAAATCTAGCATCAAAATAGACTTCCAAAGTTAGTTATTGCTATGTTTTTAAGTTCAGAGTATTTGTAAAACTTCATGCCATTTATTTTTGACATGCTTTCTAATTTAAACAATAATTGTTAATTTTATTGGTTATTTGTGATGCTGGGCCATTAAAAAAAAACCTCAAATATTTTAGGGATTAGACAAGGAATGAATGGATGAATGAAAATACCATATGCCTCACAACATCAAATCAATGTAACTTTTAAAAAAATGTGTTTCTCAGACAGTTGCATATCTCCATCAAACGTGATTCTCTTCAGATTAAGAAAATACATCTTACTCATTTCTTTTACGAGAACTCAAAATTCAACATTTTATCCACACACACAAAAAACATATTATCCCATTTCTTTCAGGACACACATTATTATTTACTACACTGTTATCAAAAGCAAAATGCTAAATCTCAAGAGAGATCCAATGATTATTTCCTCTTTAAAACTTTAATATTTTCATATTTGCAGTCAAATATATAAACCAGTTTTGGATTACTTCCCCAGAGCAAAGTTAGACAGCACTATTGTGCAACAAAGCAATGCACATATGTAATGATGGCATCCCATTTTATAAGGACGTGGACACATTTTAATGAATAAATTCATGAAGTCTCACCGCTCTGTGACCCCATATCTGCAGTCTTTTATTTAGTCCAGTTCTAGCTCATTACTGCCATAACAAAAGCAGCCATTCTATTTCATTTCTGATCTTATGTGTCCTTTAAAGGTGAAGAAACATAAAAGAACCAAGATGATAGGTCCCCACCTTTTGCTTTTTTTTAAAACAGTTAACTATTTTTGTAGTCTAATAAGTCTGTTCAAAATTACTATACTTTTTCTATGTTTAGATTATACAACTATACAAAAAATATAATTGTTCTTATCTTTAGCTATTTTTCTTTTTCAAAAATGCCTTTGAAGTGATGAAGTCTCATTAATGTGCAGAAACTATTCCAGTGATACTCTGAAGATAGTGGGTAGTTAGATGTGTGTGTACAGTGTTCCCATAAGGCATTCACAAGGTCAGAGAAAATCATTACAATGCTGCTAAAGGGTCTCTTAATGACAAGGAGCACAGTGTATCTTTCTCCATTACTCTTCTCTAAGTCCTGGCACCTAGAAACTTGCTAATTCAGTTTATACACAAGTTCAAATATTTTATTAAGTATCTAGGATCTGAGGAGCATGGGATGATTTGCAGCAACATTAGATACCCCAAAGTTCTAGTAGAAATTTGATAAATATGGCAGATTTACTACAGATAAGTATCACTTCTGCTTCTCAAAACCTCGTTAAGAAAGAGTGATAGAATAAAAAGGTATAAACCCGCAAGACAAAGGAATAATGAGATGACACTGGAGATTTAAATAAATCTTTGAAATACAGGCAGTAGGCGGAGGGAGAATGGGTAAATTACTTTAAAAAGTGAAAATAGTTATTACCTAAAAGCCTACAGAGTCGGGGAGCAAAAAATACCAGGGAAATTATTTTTGAACCACGAGGATGACTCAGGACTTAGAAGCATAAGGTGACAGTGGAAGGTATCAGGGAGGTTCAGGAGTGTAAACAGAGTTGTTTAACACAGATTCTTCCTTTTTTTGCCAAGTGAGTCTGTCTCCCTCACACCCATCTGTTTTACCCTTTCTGCAGTTGTTAATTTTTACTTTCTCCTGCAGATGCTCTGGACTCAGAGACGGAAAGTATAGCAGAAGATGGGGGTGAAGGATGACACTAGAAACATGGAGATTAAGTTCAGATTCCCAGAACCTTCCCTCTGTCTTGCTATTAAAATACACATAGCAAGAGGAGTGCAGGGGGAAAGCAAACTAGCATAGGAGGAACGCAAAATCAGAATAAAACTAAGGGAAGGGTAATCAAGTGGGATAATCCTACTTCTGTAAAGACAGGGGCACTCGAAACAATCATTGTCATCATATTTTTGTTTATTTACTTTTAGTATTTTATGTTAAAGACAGATTTGCAGTAAATAAAAAGTGCTTTTCAAACAAAGCAGATCTGTGTTATGTAAATAAATCAAATAGAGCTCTAATAATGAGTAGCATACTACCGTTGGGTTTGGTAGTCTGACAATGTTAAATAGGATACCACTTTTCAGCAGTTTCATATGGTAACTAACAATGGCTGAGAATTTATTTATAATACAGGCTATTGTATCCCACATCTCCCTGTACAAATTTTTGGTTAACTTTTTTTTTTTTTTTAGGCCTTACTAGAATAAAAACTAAGCTTTTCATTTGTTTTGTTTTACAACACATAATGAATGTTAAAAAAACATGTACACCGTATTGTGTTGTTATATCCTATTTTGTTTCTGAAATGCCATTTGTTTAAAATAACTCAGTAATGGTAATAATAAGCCTCTATCAATCATCTTTCTCGAAATGAGACCACAACGTTTTAAAGGCATAATAGCTATGTCATTAAAAACAACTGTTTTTCTTTTGTTTGGTTGCCATTTGTCATTAAATGTTGCTCAATGAATAGATGGAGGAAAGAAAACCTGGGACAAAAGGATCATAAAGTGTTATGATTAAAAGCATATTCCTTGGTATTTCATTTAAATTTACATTCCAATAGATTCTTCTGTGTTATACAACTGTTACTTTTTAAAATCACTTTTCAAAGCTTATATCCTATGTATCCTTTTTGTGTATAATAAGTAACAGTTTCCAGAGCTTCTGTTATAATAAAATCAGTGGAATAGAAATGCTTTGACCTCCGTATTATACACAAGGTAGAAGAAAGCTAAAGACTGTAGTAAGAAAGCCACATGCTTACATTATGCCCAAACACAAAAGTTAGGCAGAAAATAACATCAGCCTTCCCTATGTCTATCAGTTCTTCATGGAAAAGCATCATTTAAATCTCCTTCTCAACCAACCTGAGTAGAAGAAATATATTCACTTACCTGCCTAACCAAACAGCAAATATAATAATTTGGCAGATTATGAGAAGAGAAAAAACTCTGTAGGCTATCAGTTTGATTTCATGATTTTTCATAATACTTTATTTCTAATAGCATGGTACATATTCTAAAGTAATTCATAAGGGTTAGTCTCTATTCTTTGAGATTACATGGCTCCTACAGGATGTAATAAGTCAGGAAAGACATAGTAACTTGTAGTATCACTATGTGCCATAAAATGTTAAGAAGCAATTTTGTCCCACTTCTTACTTCCTCCTAGGGTTCAAAAAAGGAGTAGGTGGTACCATCAACAAGAGTGAGAGTTGATCTGCCAGCATTGCCTTTGTGTGGGTTATAAAACCTGCATTATCTAAAGCTGACCTTTAGGCAAGCAGACGTCTGACTTGCTGAGGCATTTGGAAGAATATTGTATTTGTACCATTCCATTAAACTCTAATGTAAACCATCACTACATGATGCTTTATAGATAAAATATTTTTCATTAATACTATATTTTTCTCTGATCTCAATGCAATTATAAGAATACAAATCTAAAGATTTTTTCACAGTTGACTTTTTGACATCACAATCCTAATAGTATTTTAGTTACATTAATGAATAACAATAACTCCCAAAGATATATTTTTATTTTCTAGTTTTTGCTGTTACTGTGAGGTTGGCAAAATTTCTGTTAATACAGAAGGAAATGTTCATATTTAAATTTTACTCATTATCTTAGGTAGAAATACTTCATATTTTATCATGGAAATACTAAAATACAGATTTTTCATTTAGATGACAATTGGTAACTTTTAAACTATTAACTATTAAGATCAAACATATACTTCTTCCCTCTTTCAAAAAACGTTATTTTAGATTAGCTAACAAGAACATATTAAAGAATATTTTTTCATTATACCTATCTGTTGATGTATAGTTATAAATGCAAGAATGATATCCTTTTTATTACTTTCCCTCTATGAATCACCAGTAGAATAATAGCTCCTGGTTTCCGAGGGTTTCCTATGGGTCAGCATATGGATTACACAATTTACATATTTTAATGCAATATTTATAACAAATGCGTGAAGGAAGGTGTTATTATCCTAATTTTTAGGTGATGAAACTGAAATACTAAAAGGTCAAATAGTTTGCCCCTAGGAAGTTAGAAAAAAGGAGCTAAGATTCAATTCTGCATCAGATTCACCCCAAAGACTCTACCCATTGACTGTTTCATACTGTTCATTCGTGACGGGGAAACAGCACCCAAACCTAAATGCAAACTCATTTAGGTTTCAAGGTCTGGGAATAATTCTCTATGTCTTACGACTTTGCCTTCTGGGTGCATTTCTTTGCCATTTTTTTGTTTGTTTGTTTGTTTGTTTGTTTGTTTGTTTTGAAAGAGTAGCATGTGTTTGCATCTGAGTAGTGTTATCAGCCTGTTTCCCGCAAGTAGAATTAGGGGGGTCTTATAGATTTCTGATATTATGTCTTCTCTCTGTCCCTTTCAGTTCAAGTTGGCAGCGTTTCTGCTGGGATAACATTCTTAGGAATGTTATCCATTTAGGTCTTCCATGTGTGTGTCCTAGATTAACTCAATCAGACAAGAGGCTTGTCACAGATCTTTTCTGGATAATCCCATCCCATTTTTTATTTCTGATGAGATGAGTGAGGGAACCCATGAGTCATGTGCTTAATCCTTTCAGCGAGCCCTCTGTGAGAGGGAACATTCTGACCTTTGGATTTTTCCAGGCAGTAGCAAAAGGTTGCCCAGCCACACCTTTGGCTTTCTCTCCAGAGCGTACTTTTCTGGCAATGAATCTCCTAATTTTAGCCATCTGAAAAGGCTGAAAATTTCCCAAATCATCAAGTCTAGTTTCTCTTTGCTTAACATTTCTTCCTTCAATCAATTTCTTTCCTCCACCATTTTACTATAAGCAGAAAATGAAACCAACCATCCTTTCAACTCTGTGCTTGGAAATCTCCTCAGCAAAATAATTGAATTTATTGTTTCCATGTTCGTTTACCATATAACTGCTTGCCATATCACTTGTGCAGGACATGTGTCAATTAAGCTTTCTGCCACTACATAATACTATATGAGATTTCCTCCATTTTCAGGTAACATGTTCCTCACTCTACTAACTGTTCAAAGCAATCTAGGCTGTTTACATCACATCCCTCAAAACTCTTCCAGTCCTGCCCACTGCCTAATTGCATAGCCCCTTCCATATATTTTGTCACTTGTTTTTCCCACATCCAGGTACCAAAATTAACATTTGTTTCTAATGGTT
Source organism: Saguinus oedipus (assembly GCA_031835075.1). NCBI lineage: Eukaryota > Metazoa > Chordata > Mammalia > Primates > Cebidae > Saguinus > Saguinus oedipus. Next base: position 149,884,322 of record CM063171.1, on the reverse strand, counting down.
TTTATAGCTGATTACCACGAATTTAGTGACTTAACACAAGTCTCATGGTTTTGGAGATAAGAAATCCAAAATAATCTCACTGGGCTAAAATCAAGCAGTCAACAAAGCTGTGTTTTTTTCTGGAGGCTCTAGGATAGAATCTGTTTCCTTGCCCTTTTCAGCTTCTAGAGGCTGCCTACGTGGCTCATGTCCTCCTTCTATATTCAAAGCCATCAACGGGACCACTGATCTCTCCTTCTGTCATTACACTTCCATCTCTGACTCTGACACTCCTGTCTGACTTTCACTTGTAAAGACCCTTGTCATTACATTCATTGAGTTCAACATAACAATCCAAGACAACCTCCCATCTCAAGCACTCTAACATAATCATTTCTGTAATGAAGACGTGGGTATCTATGGCTAGCCATTATTCTGCCTACCTAGGTGTTTTTGGGCTAGGTCTTCCCCTTTGCACTTGGCGGTCCACACTCTGGTAAGCAATTGCTCACATGCTCGCTCCAAAGAATATACTTAATACATCCTGTCTACATACACAGAGCTGTTCTCAGACATTGTATACAAGGGAGGGACATAATGGAGGAAAAAAGCAACTGTCACAATAACAAAGAAAATTCTTAGCAGCTATTCACGTCTCTATTCTTCGTTATGAAAGTGTCAAAGAACAGCCATCACACAAATCTAAAAATCATCACTGTAAAACAGAAAGACCAAAGCATGGTATCTCTCTCTAAAAAAACATAGATACAACTTAGGAAAGGTATTGTTGAGAGAATTTTGAGAAGATATACTATAAAATAAGAAATGGATTCCCTGACAGTGGAACAATTACTACAACGGAAGATCTTATATAGATTATATAACTTTATATTTTATGTACAAAGAAAGTTGAAAACAGAGAAACATCACATATTACAGGTGTTAGGAATGAAAGAGAAAAATAAACTCTGCAGAGGATCTAGGCAGTCAGTGAAATATCCACCAAAGTAAAATATCAGAAAGAATAAAGAAAATGGAGGGGATAAAATTATTAGAAAAATAATGCAAAGTATATGTTTTAAGATGGTCATGCCTCACTGAACACTCACTCAATGACTGAAAAAGTGACCTCAGACATATGCAATCACAGAATCTTCAAGATTCAAGGAAAATAGAAGAAAGAACAAAAAAGACTAACAAATAAGAATGACCTCAGAATTCTAACAAGTAATACTTAATTCTAGAGACAAAAAGAATGTCTGAAAATTATAAGAAAATATTTTTAAACTAGAATTAATTACCCAGCCAAAATAATTTTTAAAATAAGAACAAATTAAATTAGATTTTTCATATATGTATTTAATCAGAAAACTTATTTCTTTGGACCTCTTTAAAAAAGTTACTTGGTGATGAATTTTGATAGAGTATGATAAAAATGAAAAGGTTGCAATTAAGTAGTCATCATAGGTTTCACAGAACAGTGGACTTCACCTATGAGGGCAATGAACATATATCCTAGAATAATAGCTATCTAATAATCCAATACATAAACTGATCTAATTTAAAACAATAATTTCTCAGGCTTTAAAAAGTATACATCAAGAAGAAATTGGATTTGTCTGAACAGAAGAAAATTCTTAACAAAGTGAGCATATAGAGTACAGAAACACATTTTTTGTCAAAAAGAACATAATTAGGAATTACAAAGTAAACAAATGGTGATGAAATCATAAACTGAGACATAAAGTATATAATTTTTCACAATGTAATGATGATGACAGTCACACAATTGGGTGTATAGGTCAGGTAGAGCATTGAAGGGGAACCAATTTCCTCATTTTATTTCACAGTGACAATAGAAATTTGAAATTTGATGGACCAGGAAACAGTGATGCACATTATAGAGCTTAACAATAGCAAAACAAAATGACTAAAAATATTGGAGGCAAAGGAAAGAGGAAGTTAAAACAGAGTAGGGCTAGTTGTATTCCTCATTTTCCATAGAAGAAAAATCAAATGATGCAGTTTAAAGATGAGAAAAGAAATAAGGATAGACTTACAGAATAATCCACTAGAATCACACAAATATATAATGGTTAAAACTGGTGGACCTTGGAGAGTAGGACTCTAGAATTTTGTGGAAAAACAATTTATAATTTTATATTATACTGCATTATTTTTCTTTATTGGTTTATTTACATTTGTAATGAATGAAAAAGTTTATAGACCTCTTTTTCCCCATCCAATAGAAAAAATCAGTTCACCCCATTTGTCCTCCAATCTTTTGGATTTATATAATAAATGTGCATAATTATACACAATTATGTATAATGTATACAATTATATGCAATAATTGTATATATTTATATTATATAATTATTATATACAATTATATATAATTAATATATTTTTATATAATTGTATATAATTATATATAATTGTAAACAATAATTATATATAATAATTGTATGTAATTATGTGTGTGTGTATATATATATACATACATATATATATACATATATATATATATTTAGAATTATGCACTGTTTCTAGTCTCATGAACTTCCAGGTCCATGGTAGATAATTTATATATACTTATTAAATAGAATTATCTTCAAACTAGTTGACACATAAACACTAGAACAAACTTAATATATAACTTTGAGCAGAGTAAAGAGGTAATCAGAAAAAGATTGGAGTCTTCAGGAAAAGAGAACTTTGATCTCTTTTTCTAAATAAATGATTAGCGGAATAGAGAAAATAAATGTCTCTGACTTCCTGAAAAATAAATCTGTTAACATCATTTCTTAAAAGAAAATAGAATGGGCTACACCTTACATCTCATTTAAATTTTAACCACTTCAGCATAATGTAAAACTGCCAGCAGAATTGTGCTAGATGAATTGCCCATTCAAGTGTATTCCCTTCTGCAACACCCACTAGAAATGATGCTCCCTTTAATTGCAGAGGAAATGCCTCGAGCTGATTCAGTTCAAGAATCTTATCTCAGGAGAATTCCCATTTTCCAATAATCTCACTGGCATGAGATTGGCAAGGTCAAAAAGCAGGCTAATCTAGGCACATGGGGGGCAGCTAGGGCAAAAACATGAGTATGAATAAACTGCAAATGTGAATTGTGGCTAGTGGCTTCCAAGTGAAATCTTGCAGCAGAGAGTCCATTGCCATCTTTTCTATGGTAAGTTCTGCATCCTCACTACAAGTTATGTTCTTTATATTAATATCTACTTAATAATTTGAAATAAGGAATGGAATATACACACATATAAAGCATCATCTGCATATTCAATTTCAAAACCAGAAAAGTAGTTTTTCAGCATGTATTTTAAGACTAAAATCTATTTTTAATTAAAAAGTATTTTCTTGTCAAATCTTTGAAACTAGCATGAGAAATCATGCCTGTAAGAATGTTCCATTTTTAAGACAAAGTAGCAGATATGAAGAAGGAACAAGTCAAGAGATCTAATGTACACTATGAGGACTATCATTAATAAAATTGTATTGCATTAGGGTTTTTGTTAGATAAGTAGATTTTAGGCACTCTTGTCTCACACACACAAATAACTAGGTAAGATGATAAATATGTTAATCACCTTCACCAAAGTAACCATTTTACTATCTATATGTATCCTATAATATCACATTTAAATTTCAAATGCACACAATAACATTTATTTTTAAAAATAATATTCAAAAATATTTACTTTCTGGTTTTCTAATTAAAGTCAGTAATTTTTCTTTTTTTTTTTTTTTTTTTTTTTTTTGGATAAGCCTGGGGTAGGAAAGCTTGATATCTCAATTCATTTTGACAGTCTTATCCTATAGCTTTTAAAAAAATCTAGCTTGTCTCATAATGTTCTTTTATTCAGAATTAAATTACACAAATACAGTTATATTACGAAACAAACTTTTGTCAATAGTGCCTTCTTTAATTGAAGGAATATAATTAATTCACTTACTAACATCTGAATTCCTTTAAAAATTTCTACCAGAAGCAAAGAGCTATCAAAAAAAGCAAAGAGTTTGACGGCTTAATCTTCTCAATATGTCACTGCAAGAATTGTAAATTGCTGTCAGATTTTGCTGATTTGGGGACTGATAAAACTGGTATAACAAATACCAAGTGCTATGAGAAAGTGTCATGTTTCAAGGTATGAAAATCAATATTGAAAGAAGGAATAAACACGATTGCACTTAAGAGATTAGATCAGTTGGCTGGGCACAGTGGCTCACACTTGTAATCTCAGCACTTTGGGAGGCAGAGGTGAGTGTATCACCTGAGGTCAGGAGTTTGAGACCAGCCTGACCAACATGATAAAACCCTGTCTGTACTAAAAATACGAAAAATTAGCAGAGCATGGTGGCGGATGCCTGTAGTCTCAGCTACTAGGGAAGCTGAGGCAGGAGAATCACCTGAACCTGGGAGGTGGAGGTTTCAGTGAGCCAAGATTGTACCATTGTATTCCAGCCTGGGCAACAAGAATGAAACTCCATCTCAAAAAAAAAAAAAAGAGAGAGAGAGAGATTAGAGTAGTTAAACATTGTATAAAGTTAGCACCACATATGCAGGATCATCAGCATAACTTTACAAAGCTGATTGATTTGCAAAGTATATAGTCTGTTATTACTTGAATCCATGTAAAAAAGATGCTCTGCTCAAATTCTTAAGCAATACTCAGTACAGAAGTAGAATGAATTCCCTTTAATAATACTCCTTTGTACAATTGTTCTAATGATGTCTTTATTCTTGGTAGAACAAACAGAAGATAACAGGATAGGCATATGGATCCTTCTTTCAGGCAAAAGATCACAGTGTCTATTGATTCAACCTTATTTCACTGTTCCTCACGTAAGAGATGATGTCCTTAACTATAGTTTTTATTCATGGATTTTCTGGGGCTAAATACTCCAGAGTGAGGATGCTCTTATGTCCCATCAATTTTCCTCTGGACTCTGCCTCAAATATTGCATAAGATCTCTGTTTAAAGGGAGCAATTCCATTACTGCTTTGTGAGTTGTTTGTGCTACTTTTTCTCCCTGAATTCAGTCACGCTATCTTATTTTGTTCTGCTTCTGTATCATTGAAATATCTATCCTTTCTCTCCACCCCCATCTCTCTCTCTTTTTCTCTCTCTTCAACTTAATTCCTATGAGCAGCTTTGATTTTCTGTTATTGGATGTCGATTAAGGCCTGGGTCAGTAAAACAGATGCCTGAGTCATCAATCTTAAAGAGAAAATTGTACGTACCAAGAATATGGCAGTACAGAACTGGAAGGAAAACTTTAAAAGTCCCTTCATGTAGAGGATAAAATTCCATAGGAACTTGCTGAAGATAGAACAAGCAGGGAAAAAAAGCCCTAGTTCTCATAGGATCTTCACTTCATAGAAATCAGGACAGCCAATAACCGTAAATAAAGAATGAGATCATGTCCTTTGCAGAGACATAGGTGGAGCTGGAAATCATCCTTAACAAACTAACACAGGAAGAGAACACCAAATACTGCATGTTCTCACTTATAAGTGAGAGCTAAAATGAGGACACATGGACACATAGAGGGAAACAACACACACTAGGGCCTTTCAGAGAATGACGGATGGGAAGAGGGAGGATATTGAGAAAAATAACTAATATATACTAGGTTTAATAACTGGGTGATAAAATAATCTGTACAGCAAACCTCCACAACACAAGTCTACCTGTGTAGCAAACCTGCACTTGTACCCATGAACTTAAAATAAACATTAAAAAAATTTTTAAAGGAATTATCCTTTAAAAAACTGTGGTATAGTCAGTATAATCTCTGTAGATACCAGGACATTATGATGGCCAGATGGATAGTCTTTGGATTTTGATACAACAGTTTTATTGTATTCACAAAAAGCATGCCCCACAAAACCAAAACAAAATTAAACCATCTTCATAAACATGTTTTTCCTTTACTTGAAGCACAAATCGCTTACGTATTAGGATGTTTACCAGATATTTTGTGACACCCTCAGTTTCTTGAATTTCAACACATTCTGTAAGTGCCTTTCCATGTTTTCTGAGTTTCATTTTATTCAGGTCTTTATCTGTAGTACTGTGACCAATACAAAATAGTATATATTCTTTCTATCTCCTAATTTAGCCTCCAGGGGCACTGTTATCTGCATGAAAAGCTTAAGATAATGGCCTTTGTACTCTGAATCATCATTAAACTTAACTTACCATATCTTTTCTGACAAGAGATGTCTTCATATCTCTTTCTACATATAAATCTCCTCTTTCTTCATTGTTAATTTTTCACCTCATTATCCTTTTGTTTATGTATCCAACACATTATCATTTTGTGTATGTATACTTTTCTCTCTCTTCCACTCCCCTTTACAAATTTCTATCAGTCCCTTTAAGTTCTCAGTTTCTGCAAACATCTCTACTCCTCTCCATCTACACTGCCACCTGCATTGTGCAAGCTACTGTCTTCCCACAACAGTGTGTTAAGATATGTTCTTAAAGAGGGTTTTTTGGTATCAAATTTGTTCTTTTCCATTCATTTCTGCACAATAACAACATTGTAAAACTACTAAATTCTTTTGGAGGCTTCACAAACTAGAAAGCAAAAGGAATATGTTACCCATGGAGTAATTTCTTTTCAATTTGAAAAACATCATAGCCTTACATTTTTATCATTCAAAATGAATTCCAGATGATATTTAAATGCTAAGTTTATTAGGTCTTGAAGCAAGCAATGATTTGTAATTTGGAGACAGAGATCTTTCTAAACAAAATAAGATTCATGAATCTATGAAGAAAATACTTCATTACATATATTAAAATGTACTTTCTATGGAAAAAATGACAAAGAGTGAAAAGAATGACAAACTGGAAAAATAAAACATGTATCACAAAAAGCAAAATTGAAAAACCATGTTTTCTATCAAAAAATGTGGGCAAAGGAATGATATCCCCTTAAAAAAGAAAAATGACCCAAAACATATTAAAATGTTTTCAGTATCATTTATTTCTTAATTAAAATATAAATCAAAACAATGTGCCATGTTTTCCTGTAATACTGAATTGCTTTTATAATCTTAGGATACCTAATAAACTTGAAATATTTCTGAAAATGAGTAATATGCAGTTTTGAGAGCTTTCATTTACGTAATATTATAGGTAGAAAATTTCACTATATATATAAGAAAGTTACAATAAAACAGTTTTTGATCAAGTGATCCCATTATTACAATTACAAATAAAAATAAAAGAATGTGTAAGATGTGTGTTCAATAGGCAAAGTGGAGATAGATCTAATGGGGTAAGAGGATTCTGGGGGCATTAAATATTCATACGATTTTAAATCCTATGATTTTTTTCACTAAATAAAAGAAAACTACTTGGAATAACATGAGTAGGATATTGAAAATGTTTTAAAATTCAATCTGACTAGTAAACCTAATGTGACATTTAAATATACTCTGAAAAATCACATAAATTGATTTAAAGTCGTGTTTAAACTGCTGTGTTTAGTTATTCAGTTTTTCTATCAAGAGAAAATTTTATGCCAAGTAAAAGAAAAAAAGTGGAATGTATGTTCCTTAAGAACTAGATATGTATCTATTTTTTGTTCTCTGTTCATTGTTATTAGCATTTCTCTGGTACCTAAAAGATTTGCTAACATATAACAGGTGCTGTATAACTTTGTTTTATTAATAAATCCATGAGAAAATGAATAAATTAATCACTAAATTAGAGATACAAGTAATTTCCATAGACTGGGGATATTTTATTAAAGGAGAAACATAATAAAAATATACCTAGGTTACCTTAAATAAAAAAAGAAAAATCTAGGAGCTCTTAACATATGAAGTTGACAGTGGTTACAATTCTATATATAAAATATTATATTTATCATGTATGGTTATATATTTTATATGTATATTAAAAATGAATACTATTCGAATTACTTTAGCATTTCAATAATAGAACAGACTATCAGAAAGCTCACAAAATCAATAGTCAAATATATAATGATGGAGAAAAATTGGCATCTTCACATGAGGGTAACGTGAGGTTATCATACATTCCCCAGTTATTATACTGGGGAAATAATTGGATAAGAATTCTGGAGACTCAGAATCTAGTGCCGGCTCTACCCATGAACTAGTTTTATTACTTAGAGCAAATCAACTAAAATTTATGGATTTTAGTTTCATCATCTGTAACTCAGTGGGAGTAGACTAAATTATATCTTTGAGACTTTTCATCCTTCACATTCTAAAACTCCTAGGAAACTTTTCCTTGTACTTCTAATCAGGTGAATTTAAAATATGCAATTATAATAATATGTAAACATAAATTGAGACTGTTTTTTATAAAAATTTTAATTATCTCAAAGGTGCCTTTAAAATAATACATTTCAAAAAATGTAAATAATATCCAATGGACAAACAGATTCATATTTGACAAGGCAAAATAGATGATTAGGATAACCTCACTGTCACCTAGGACCCATAGCATCTTCTCTCCAAAGCTGAAGTCCTTTGACATGCACCTGAAGACTCAGATCTATCTAAATTTGGAGACCAACTGTGTTCTTATTAGACAATATTTTAAAAGAAGTAAACTTTTAAAGTCAGATGACTCAGAATTGAACTAAATTTTATCCTATTCTTTCTCTGTCCTTGTTTGCAACAGAGCTTTTTATTTTTGTCTTGTTCTTTCCATAGGACTTCAGAGTCGGTAAATGGATATATCCTTGTACCTTTTCTAATTATACATTCCAATTAAAATACAAACGAACATTCTGTGTATATCTCATCTTGATGTCTAAGTGCAAATTAATGATTTAGTTTGAGATTATAGTTTTGAAAATATTAATCCTGAGTGTAAAAGGTCATTTGGCAAATAATAAAGTATTTTTGTTAAGCAATGCTATCTATATGAGACAGAAAAATTATATATGCACAGATATCTAGTATAGGTACATAAATGCATATGCATATACGTACATAGTTATATATTTATATTAATCAAAAATTTAAAACAAAGTACAATGGCCATTTTTTATTTTTCTTCTAGTCCTGAATATATTAAAATATTCAGTATTATATAGAACAAGATAAGCAAATTCTATATTTTAGCATAGGTTCTTTTTAGAAGAGAAGGATAATCAAAAGCTGGTTGAGCATAAAGAAAGATTAAATCTAAAATGATTTAAAATGAAATGTTGTCCACCTCATACCTATAGAAAACACAATTTTCATACTGTTTTATAACATTATTGTAATTGTTAATGGCATCCCCCTTTAAGGCTTGAAAGTGTCCTGTTTTGGATGTTAAATTATATGTTCACTTTGCTTATGCATCATACAGTGTTTGAGGAATGAACGAAGTTCACTGGAAAAGGTTCAGAGCAGGGGGAGGAGTACACGGATTCATTTTCTGAATAAATTAATTTTTTTCTTGACTCCATTCCCACTGCTCACTCTGAAAATGACTGGACAAAATTTAGCAGTCTCTTGTCTCTCTCCAAGCAATGTCTGCTGGCTCCCCTGAAAGTCGGGTGTAACTGAGTCTACTCTTGCCCTGTTGCCGAGCCATTATTCTTGGACCATAAAGATAGATTATTTTGGTCTGTTCTAGCTCAATATTATAATCCATTACATATTGTCTGTGTTTTAATTTTATCTTCCATAAACTAAAAGGGTGGATTCTTCAAAGGAAAGTGATGAGATAGCTACATTTAAATTATATATAGGTCACAGGCACTATGTAAATGTAGAACATAGCAAGTGATCTTCCACAAACACTTGCTGGCTTTCCTCAGGATGAAAATCATTCGGCGAAAATTCAGGGAGTGTAAATTGACAATATAGCATGTCTGAACATAGAGGATTTGCATTTGTTATGTGAGTTCATTTAATGTCTTTCCAATTCCTCTGAGTTTTGCATTTCATAGACAGCCAGCTCAGTGTGAAGGCTATGAAGCTGTTCCAGAATGATCCAAAAGGAGGATTTAGTAACAGATGGCAATAAACACATCATAATGGCCCTTACTTTGTTTTATTTTATTAGACCAAGGTTATGGCCACAGTTATAAACTTAATCTGTCTTTTTTTTATAGGCATGATAGTGGTTTATATTGCATTCATATCACCAGCTGCCTTTGCTGAATCGAATGCCTTTTACTACTTAATGCAGCAATGGAGCAAATAACATGTTTAGTGCAGCATCTTGCCAGTCTGGAAATAAAATAGGGTATTTATAATAAAGCTGTTTTGGGCCTGGATATCACACATACTTGGTTTTAAGTTAGATGAAAATCTAAAACTAAAGAACAAAAATCAAATTTAAATAATGAAGGAGTTTTAAAAACTATTCATGATTAATTCAGTTCAAACTTGAAAAGACAGGAGAAATTTTATGGCAATAGAAAAAGATGAAAAGGATAAGGGAAGTGAAGAGAATCTAATCATGTAATGTGGGGGGGGGTTCAGAGCACGGGGAAGAGTACTTATATAGAACAAGATTATAGAATCCTGTTTAATTTAATTAAAAGGTGAGATCATCTTTTTAATTAAAGAGGATTATCTCACCTTTTCTAAGAATCAGTGGAACAAACTCTTCTTTATTTTAATTTTAGATTGAGGTTATGTGATTTCATTATAAATGAAATAAAGATTCAATTAAAGTGGACAAACGAAAACTGAAGCTCTCATAATGCAAAGTCCACAATGTGTAGACGAGTTGTTTATCACTTATGTAAATAAGAACACATTTCTTCGTGTAAAGACAAAAAGTAAAGTAATTTAGTCTAGAAAATTTTATCTAATCAAGAATATAGCAGAATTTATACAATTGGCATCATTCATTGTACTAATAAATTGAAATTTTTTTAAATAGCTTGCTCACACTTACACCCATTACTTTTCTATTTTTGTGTGTGTGCAAAGCAGTTTAGCTCTCTTTTTTTCTCATTGGCAATACTCAAGCTAACTTATGGTTACAGCTCACCTTCCAGATACTCTGACACCAGGAAGAAAATTATTGTACATGAGTATTTAATTTTTGGCAAAGCATTGAGGTAGAAAATTTATTGGTGTTTTGATACATACATAAGTTAGTATTGAATTTTCTTAGAATTATTTAGGACTTGAGATCCAGGTAAACACTGATTATTCTGAGAGATTTTACTCTTCTACCCTAGAATATTGAGGATGAGATCCCTGTGAACCTGAGTGGCATCAAGTCTCTTTAACATATTTCTTCATTAATTGCAACACCTGGCATTATAGATGAACAGATATAGCAAGTACACTCCTTACAGAGAAACACAAAAATTCTGTTAATTGCTACTTATACTTGCACATTATTCTGCTTTGCAGCTAACAAAAATAATTTTTTTAATTATCAAAATTTCTGAGTTTATATTTTATGTTCACCAATTTACCTGGCAATAACAAACTCCTATACTAATATTGCAGAGAAAATATTGGCAACTTTTGAGATACATCAACAAATATATGCCTATTTGTTGAAGATTTCTAAAATCAGTAAAAATAATTCACAATTAAATGATAGTTTCTAACTTAAATAATTTCAAAACAATTATTTCAAATCTGTCTTTAGTACAGGTAATTTAATTCATATCTTACATTAAAGACGCTCATTTCATGATAGAATAAATTTGGATAGTAAAGATTCAAATTTGGAAATGGAAATAATATAACTCTTCCACTAGACTCAAAATGTGTGTGCCTGTGATTTTTCCCAACTTCAATTAGTTAAACCCCTTATATCACCTACATTACCTGAAATAATAGTGAGAATATGGCTGTGTTTTCTCCTTGTCCTGTCCGCTAACTGCAGAAACCTGATCCTGACAGAAGGGTATAGGGTCTGAAACGGAGACAAAGGAATGTTACTAACCATCTCTCTCATGCATCCTGCTTTACTCTTCAGCTACGTTCAGTCTCTTCAAATAGAAACACAAGACAGGCAGATCAGCAGAAACGATTCTGCCTTAGAAGCTAAAACTGAGCCTGTCAGGAAACTAAGTTCTCACAGTTGCTCTGAGTGTGCACATTTCCCTACAGTTATTAAAGACTTGAAACAGTCTGTAACTGGAGGAAGGTCATTTTGTGTTAAGTGGCTGAAACAATCAGTTCCTCAAGTTTGGGTTCTCATTAATAAACACCAGTTCTAAGGAGCGTTTTGCTAGTGTTATGATTTCAGTTGTTTTGCATTTGCTGAGGAGTGCTTTACTTCCAATTATGTTGTCAAGTTTGGAGTAGGTGTGATGTGGAGCTGAGAAGAACGTATATTCTGTGGATTTGGGGTGGAGAGTTCTGTAAATGTCTATCAGGTTTGCTTGTTCCAGGTCTGAGTTCAAGGCCTGGATATCCTTGTTAATTTTCTATCTGGTTGATCTGTCTGATAATGACAGTGGAGTGTTAAAGTATTCCACTATTATTGTGTGGAAGTCTAAGTCTCTTTGTAAGTTGTTAAGAACTTGCCTTATATATCTGGGTGCTCCTGTATTGGGTCCATATATATTTAGGATCGTTAGCTCTTCTTGTTGTATTGATCCTTTTACCGTTATGTAATGACCTTCTTTGTCTCTTTTGATCTTTGTTGCTTTAAAATCTATTTTATCAGAGACCAGAATTACAACTCCTGCTTTTTTTTGCTCTCCATTTGCTTGGTAAATCAAAGTATTTCTGTTACTTAGTTTTCCTTCTAACAGTCTAGCCCCTCTGCTGTATGACTGCTCAGGTCCACTCCAGGCCCTGCTTGTCTGGGGTACACCTGTAGCAGCTGCGGAACAGTGAGGGATGCTACCAGCTTCTTATTCTGCTATTGTTGTCCCAGAATGATGCCTGCCAACTGTCAGTCTGATTAGTCCTTTTTTGAGGTTACTCTTTGGATATACAGGGGTCAGGGAGCTGCTTGAGGAGACGGTCTTTACTTTATAGGAGCTCCAGTTCTGAGCTGTGAGCTCCGTTGTTTATTCAAGGTTGTTGGGCAGGTTTGTTTAGGTCTGCTGCAGCAGAACTTATAAAACCCCCTTTTTTTCCCCTCAGATGCTCTGTCTCAGGGAGTTGGGGCTTTCTTTATGAGTATCCATTGCACTGTCCTGCCCAGCTAGGAGGCAGTCTAGTCACTATTTGCCTGCGGAGGCTCCGCTCTGCTACCGTGGGATCTGTCCTGCTGCCACGGGGCTCCGCCCTACTGTGGTGGGCTCCGTCCTGTTGGCAGAGTCTCTCTGTTATGGCTGGTTGCCTCGGCAACGGCAGGCTGCTTCTGCAATGGGCGTGTACCTCAGTAGGGGCAGTATGCATCCGTAGTGGTGAACGCCCCTCCCCCACCGAGCTGCACCATCCTGGATTCAGCTGAGCCCGCAGTAAAACTCTCAACCCGGAATGTTTCAAATTGCTGTTTTGTTTGTCCCTGTGGGGGTGGGACTCGCCAAGCCTGATCACCTGGCTCCCTGCCTCAGAGTCCTTTCTCTCTCTCTCTCTCTTTTTTTTAAGTTGAATGGTTGACTCTCTCACAGGTGTTTCAGTCACCTGCTGCTAGGGCACCAGGATCTGTGTGATTTCCCGTGCCGTGGCCCACGTCACTGGCTCAAATCACGCTTCTTGGGAATATCCTGGTCTGGCTCACTGTCCAAGTCCCGTTTAATCAGATGGATATGTTAATCTGCCCTCCCAAATCTCAGATTGCCAGTTTAACAGGGCACCCAGACCAGTAAGTTTTGTGCGGGCTGCCGCTGCATCGCGGCGCCGGCCGAACTGGCTGCACAAGCCAAAAGGGCTGCGCTGGTGTCCCACTGTCTCTCCTACACCTGGGAATTTCCCCATTGTGTGGGCAACAAAGGTCCATCTGAAAATGCGGCTAGGACTCACCCTCTGCGCCTTCACTGAGAGCTGCAATCCTGAGTTGTTCCTACCGCACCATCTTGGAAATCTCCTATAGTTTTTTTTTGAGATGGAGTTTCACTCGTGTTACCCAGGCTGGAGTGCAATGGCACGATCTTGGCTCACCGCAACCTCTGCCTCCTGGGTTCAGGCAATTCTCTTGCCTCAGCCTCCTGAGTAACTGGGACTACAGGCACACGCCACCATGCCCAGCTAATTTTTTGTATTTTTAGTAGAGACGGGGTTTCATCATGTTGACCAGATGGTCTTGATCTCTTGACCTCATGATCCACCCACCTCGGCCTCTCAAAGTGCTGGAATTACAGGCATGAGCCACTGTGCCCGGGCAAAGTTATAGTATTTTATAGTCTGATTAGCTAAATACTTGGTGTTATTGTTTAAATTGCGGATTAGAACTGACTATAGGTAGAAGTGGTTGGGCTATGGTTTTCAGTGATGGGTGCTCCTGAGCTAGGCCTTGAGTGACGATTAGTAGAAATTTGCTAACATGGTACACTAACATGAGTTAGCAGTGTCATAAAATCTCAAACTGGATAGATCTATAAAACTAATATAGACATATGAAGTATCTCTGTGGCAACAGAATACTGTGGGCACAGCCAAAGTTTCTAGGTCCATCCATACACTCTTGGATGGAAAATGGTATTTTAACTATTTTTCTTACTCATATTACTCTAGGTGAACTATTGCTGTCCCAAATGCCTTGCAAGGGAGAACCTGGCAAGCAGTGTATATCAATGAGGAAACATTACAGTGGCTGGAACAAAAATACTTTAAAATAGGTGCAGGCAGACTGGCTAACCCTGAGAATATTTTTCTCCACTGAACCCTTCCATATCACTTTGTAATTGCAATTCAAGAAAAACAACCCTTGATGACAAAGTTTATCCAGCTGTGGTAGCTCACGTCTGTAATCCCAACACTTTGGGAGGCTGAAGGGAAAAGATCACTTGAGCCTTGATGGTCGAGACCAGTGTAGGCAACAGAGACCCTGTCTCTGCAAAAAGTTTTTAAAATTAGCAGACTGTAGAGGCTCATGCCTGTAGTCCCAGCTCCTCAGGAGGCTGAGGTAGGAGGATCACTTGAGCCTGGGAGTTTAAAGCTGTAGTAGAGCTGTGATTATGCCCCTGTACTCCATCCAGCCTGGGCAACAACATCTCAAGAATAAAAAAATTAAAAAATTGTATCTGAACAAAAGTATGTGTTAAAACATAGAAGTTCTCCACACTGAGGCAGATATCCTTCTCCTTGCACAAATAGGCATCTTAAATTTATCAGAGGCACCATAAGCTAGATGGAAGCTTTATCGACTCTCTGGAATACGTGTCCCCATTGAGGTTACTAACACCTCCAGGGAAATATGAGTTCACAGGGAAAATAGCAACCCTATTAGGAGTATGGGTTATGTCATGGCACAACCACAATTTCATAACTAATTCAAAACAAGGCAGAGTTAATGTAACAGACAGAATTAAAAAATAAAATATAAGACTATTAAAATCTTCAATAATTAAGAAGATAGTTGAAACATGAAGCAAAAGTAAGAAATTATAGAGTTTTCAGGTTATAACAGGTAAAACAAAAACTCAGTAGATAAGTTGAATTGCAAAGTGATGCAACTGACAAATATGAAAAAGATTTCACTGGATCAAAATAGAATAGATATGGGATATAAAAGTAAATGTATTAAAATGTGTATTATATGTGTCCCAGAAAGTGAGAAAAATATGTATGTTCATGGAAAGAATATCAGATAAAATGAAGGCTAGTAACTTCCCAGAATTACAGAAAGAGCAAACATTTCAGACTGAAAGATCTAAAGCAACCCCAAGACTAATAATACACTTGATCTTTGAACAACTGGGGGTCTGGGGTGCTAAGCTACCCCATGCAGTTGAAAATTCAGGTTTAACTTTTGACTCCCCAGAAATAAAACTACTAATAGCCTACTATTGACTGAAAGCCTTACTGATCGATAACATAAATGGTCAGTTAACCACATATTTTCTTGTTATATGTATTATATACTGTATTCTCACAATAAAATAAGCTAGAGAAAATAAAATGTTATTTAAAAAGACATAGGGAGGTGAAGAGAGAGGAGGGATTGGTTTTGCAGTCTCAGGGGTAGCAGAGGCAGAAGAAAAGCCATGTACAAGTGAATCCATGCAGTTCAGATCTATGTTGTTCAAGGGTCGACTGTATTGTAAATTACAAATTATAGTGAAATTCAAAGCATTAATCACAGAGAAAATTACAAAACCTGTTGGAAATCACCAACAAAGGAATAATAATAGAATATTCTAAACATCATTACTAGAAGAAAGAAAAGAGTGATGTAATATTTTCCATTTTTTGAAGGAAAAGAACTTTAAACACAATTGTGTAACTAGCTAAATTATATCAATCAGGTGACTAGGAGAATATATTATCAGGAACAAGCTAAATGTCTCAGAAAGTTTATTTTAAACAGAACTCTGTTGATAAGAGTCTTCAAAGGCATATTCTATCAATAAAACTGGTAAGTTCAAAAGGCTGTTATGAAACCTGAAAAGTAAGCATGACTAAATAACTTAGAACGGATAATATATCTAGAATACCAAGAAGAAAGAGTACTAGGAATAGGGGTATGGGATGAGGAAAATAAAAGGAATAGGGGAAACTTGCAGGGAGCAAATAAGCTTCTATGCAAGTTTTTAAAATTAGTAGGCTGTGGAGTCTCATGCCTGTAGTTCCAAGTACTCAGGAGGCTGAGGCAGGAGGATCACCTGAGCCTGGAAGGTACGATTAATTATTTAAGAGAAGGAAGATAAATAGGAGCAAGACCAAGCAAAGAAGAGGGAGAAAGGAAGATGATGAGGTGGTTCATCCGAAAATTTCTATTTAGAAAGACTGAACAGACTAGTTAGCAAGTGTGAAGTTTGATGTAGCATTACATTTAAAAATCAAGCTGGCCGGGCGCGGTGGCTCAAGCCTGTAATCCCAGCACTTTGGGAGGCTGAGACGGGTGGATCGCGAGGTCAAGGGAACGAGACCATCCTGGTCAACATGGTGAAACCCCGTCTCTACTTTTTTAAAAATGCAAAAAATTAGCTGGGCATGGTGGCGCGTGCTTGTAATCCCAGCTACTCAGGAGGCTGAGGCAGGAGAATTGCCTGAACCCAGGAGGCGGAGGTTGTGGTGAGCCGAGATCGCGCCATTGCACTCCAGCCTGGGTAACAAGAGCGAAACTCCGTCTCAAAAAAAAAAAAAAAAAAAAAAAAAAAAAAAAAAAAAAGCTGAAAAAATTGACAGGCCCGCTAATGGACAATATAGAATCCTAAACTTAAAAGGAAAGCTTTCATTTTAAAGACAGTAGAATTCACCAGTTGAATGTTTGTGAGTAGGCATGTAACACAGTAAAGCTATCTTTTTAAAAAGGTAACTTTAGCAGCAATATTTAAATTGGTTGAAGGAAGAGAAGTCAGGAAGGTATTAAAGCAACTCAAGCACAGGTGGATAATGCCTTTGAATAGGATGATGGTGTGGCTTATATGACATCAACAAGGAATAAGAGGATGTCCTCTAATTTCCTCATTAGGGTAATGCCAAATCCTGGTACACAGCAATGTCACCTTGGCATACAAGAAATAAATATATTGTTTTCTCACACATCAAAAAGAAAGTTTCTCTTCTGGCAAGGGATGCAGAATATACATTTTATCTATCACAGAATTATGAAAGAAAATGCAGGAAATAGAGAGAAATTAGCACAGTTCAAAAGGAAATAGGCAGAACAAAAGTCAATACAAATAGAATAATATAAAATCTAACTCCAAACCCTCTTCTATCAGGGGAGTTAATTGAAATGAGGAAGAAGTAATTGGAGCTGGCACTATTTCCTGCTATTATGGCTAAGAATTAGTCAAATGCTTCTATAAATAAATGATTCTTAAGGCACAGGTCAAAATCACGCTAAACAAACAGGAACAATTTGCTTTCTCATCTGAGACTTGCCCAGGTGAGATGGGCCTCCTTTTTAGGTGACTACCAAGGCCACAGTTCTAAACTGGTCAGGGAAGTAAACTGGAATCTTAGCGTTAACCATAGCCTCCTTTCAGAAGACAAGGCCAGCATTAGTTCTTGTTAGAATCAGCATTATTTTGAGCAAAGAAGAGCCTTCCTCAGCACAGGGCTGAAGGCTGAGATGTTAGCATCGACAAGCCACAGGAAAAGATCTGTCCAGATCTGCTAAGAGACATTTCTTCTTTGAGAGTGTGGATACTTTCAAGGTGGAACTATGGACTAAATTACTTCAAAGAGAAGGTCACAGAAAGAAGTGGTGTCAGAAAAAGAAAGAGGGAACCTAAATGGGGATCCTTCTTTCCTAAGTCTGAAAGTGAGACACTCTTTTATTTGTTTATCTTACAATGTTTCCTTTTGAGATCAACCAGCTCCGTTACTAGAAAAACATTTGATAATCTCATGCCAGTCCACTGTGCATTTTGTTTGGAGGGGACTGAAAAGAAGAATGAACTTAAGAAAAGGGAAATGTGATGGTTAGAATAGTGCTTCCCCCTACAGTCGTATGTTGAAGTTCTAACCCCCAATTTGACAGTATTTGAATATACAGCTTTCAGGATGTACTTCAGATTAAATAAAGTTGTGCGGGTAAAGTCCTAATGTGATTGGATTGGTGGCTTTATTGGAAGACCATGTGGAGACAAAGAGAAGGTGACTACCTACAAGCCAGCAAGAAAGTCCTCACCAACTTACACCACATCAGCACCCTGATCCCAGACTGCCAGTCTCTAGAACTGTGAGAGAAAGCAATTTCTATTGTTTGAGGCACCCAGTCTATGTTATTTTGTTATGGCAGTCTGAGCAGACTTACCCAGGTGTTCAACCCAGTGCCTACTCTGTACAACCCTCATCTTTGATCTTAGGTTCTGTTGCAAATGAACATATATAATTATTAACCAATCCCACCTCCTAATACACAAACTAAGTGTCTGAGGTTAGCATTGATTATGAAGCCTATGGAATATTATGTTTGCTTTGTAAACTTTTCTATTGCAGAGTGAAGTACACTTAGAACTTTGTTTATATCAGTACTTGATATAAAAGTCAAGATGTTTGATTAACTCCAATGCTTGGTATAAAAACATTTCAGAAACTTAAGTCAAACACACAATGTCTGTATTTAAAAGGTATAATAAAAGCAGATCATTTTTCTTACTTGCTAGGGCTTAGTAGCTACATGATATTACAAAAACTCTTGACAAGTATGGCAGAATATGTGTACGCCTGCAGTGGGAGCCACGTGTCCTTCACTTCCAACTCTTTTACAATATTCTACAAAAATTATGGTTGATAATACATTTCTTTCATAATTATTTATAACTAGGAGCAAGATAAGCACTATAAATGTCTTTAAAGTAAAATTCTATGCATAGCGTCAGTACATACTTTATTTTTACCTCTTTTGGCATTGCTTAAAATAGATATGGTTTGCTATTTTGCTTTCCTGATAGCATTTCTCTAAAATTCATCTTTTACAGTAAAATAAAATACTGGCAGTAATAAACAAGTTTTAAAGATTAGTCTTTTTTCTCCAGTTTTGGCAGTTTGTGTTCATTATTTCACACTTTTAAGAGAGGAAGATGGATCCTTCTGATCTCTGACCAATATTTATAGTTTACTCAGAATAAAGCAACATATGGCAAGTCAGTATTTATTTACTACATATCATGTCTCAGAAGTGCATTTTTTCCAGTGTCACCAGTTCACATGATAAAATAACTTGTAAAATGTTGTTATCTGTAAAATTTACCATATTCAGAAGACTCCAATATTAACAACACATTAGATATTCTCTACAATATGAAACAAATATACAGATTAAAAACTATACTCTCCACTTATTTTTGTTTAAAGTCAATAATCATGAACAGGCCGGGCTCGGTGGCTCAAGCCTGTAATCCCAGCACTTTGGGAGGCCAAGGCGGGTGGATCACTAGGTTAAGAGATCGGGACCATCCTGGTCAACATGGTGAAACCCCATCTCTACTAAAAATAAAAATAAAAAAAATTAGCTGGGCATGGTGGCGCGTGCCTGTAATCCCAGCTACTCAGGAGGCTGAGGCAGGAGAATTGCCTGAACCCAGGAGGCGGAGGTTGCAGTGAGCCGAGATCATGCCATTGCACTCCAGCCTGGGTAACAAGAGTGAAACTCCATCTTAAAAAATAATAATAATAAAATAATAATCATGAACAAGTTTCTTAATGTCTCTTTGAAGCTTAAATTATAATAAAACTGTAATAGTTTACACAAGACCCTTTTAGATGCCACATGTCTCCAGGAGATTAGCATTCTATGCTTTGTGCTTTTTGAAAATATATCTAAAACAAAATCTATAATACATTTCTATATTTATTTGCTTTGCATCCTTCTACTAGGCTGGAAATTCTTTAAATTGAGAGATTATTTTGTTAATCATTTTGCCCTTAACCCTAGCATAGTAATTGACAATAAGCACCCCAGAAGTAATTGCTTGTTGAATGAACTGATAAATACACAGCAGAAATTTGGAGTAAGGTCTCTGAAGACACAGTGTGTAAGTCTAAGTATTCACTCACTGTTTCCTTGGCATAACAGTCTACCTTTCTGTGATAATAATAATAAAAATTAGTTCATAGGGTTTTTATTGTTATTCATTAAGTCAATACTTATAAAGCATTTAAATTAGTATGTGGCTCCCAGTAGGGGCTGTATCAACATCTATCATTATTATTCTATATTGAAAACATGAAGAACTGTTTGTATTTTGCATGAAGCTGTTCTATGCTAAGTAAGATAATATGTTCTTGTCTATTTATGCATAGGGCAAAATGATCTTCACTCTTTGCAACACTCTAGATGGTACAGACTTTTAGCAACTCAGTTAACTTGCCTCAACGTGAGTTCAATTCATCTACTAAACAATCTTTATTTGACAAGATATAAATAACACCAACACAAGTCTTCAGGAAATTCACAGCTCAGGAGGAAAGTCTGACAAAGATACAGAGCAATAGTAATTTATAGAAATCACTGTTGGCATTTATTTCTGTATTCTGTAAGTATGTATTTAATTATCTTTCCAATATAATCTAAACTTAAAGGGGAGATTTTAATTTTCATATCCTCAATTTTTGAATATTTCAGAATAGAAAATACATTTGGAATAAAACAATTGCTGGTGATTTATTTGAGGGATTAGTACAAAAAGTTAATTCATTAACATTTTTTAATTAAGAAATTATTTTTAAAATGCATATTCATGATACATATTTAATTCAACTTTAAACGGGAAAAATAATTTGCCTATATTTTAATAACAGATCCAGGACTTTTCTCTGAGTAGAGGCATCCTATTCATGTTTTGTAAGATCTTTCTTGTATATGTAGTAGTCATAAGGCACTAAGTAGAATTTTCTGTTTCTATTGCTATAAAGCACTGATGAAACAATCCAAGTATAGAATAAATTTAGAATTTTTCTTTTTTATTTTCCTGGTTTCATAAAAAAAAAGTTTCATTTGAAATATCTAAGTAGTGTTTTCAATTATTTACTTTTATATATCAAAAATTTCAATGTAATTTTTTTCTAATATAACACTTTAATATTTAAATATAATCAATTAGCAAGGAATTCAATAAATAGTATACTTATAATAACAAGTACCACTGATATATTTAAGAGAACAAAGACAATTATCTCTTGATAACACACAAATCATTCCTTGCATATCTCAGGACTTGTAGTAGTAGTTGGAACATTTTAGAGAGAGAATGGAGAGTGTTAGTTAATTTATTTAAGTTCTGTCACTGAAGGTCTATTAAGATAACTTCTATTGTACATCTGGTTGTTGTGAGAGGTCTGGAAATTCGTCACAGAGGAGGTGTTATTTAAGGTAGACGTAGAAGAAAGAAAAAATGGGAAAGATGGGGGCCCAAAGTGGCTCCGGCCGGATGTCGTGGCGCTTGCGAAGGCGAGGCCAAGAGTTCAAGGCCAACCAACCTCAGCAACCTTACAAGCTCTCATTGATTGGCAAAAAAAAAAAAAAAAAAAAAAAATGGGAAAGATATTTGAGGAATAGGAAACAGTATATAGGTAATGACATGAAGTTGGAAAAATGTGTGATCCTGGGGAACAGTAATTCGTCTAACTTAAACATATGAAGAGAGGTTTTGAAAGGGAAATTTTCAAAAAGTTCTTGAATGCTAGAATCATCAAGAAAATTTAAATCCTAAGCAGTGCTGTAAATGGAAGATTTGTGAGAAGGGTCATGGTACCTTAAGAATTAATCTTGCATCAACATGAGATAATTTAGATGAGATGTGGTGCCAAATCAAAGATAAGCTTTAAAATAATGATGATGATAGGAAAAAGCAAGATTTTTGTTTGAGAGATGATTTAAATATCAATAATATATATGTATAATATACATATATACACAGACACCTACACATATTTATCACGTATCATGCTTTACAACATGGATTAACTCATATAACCCCCATAATATTTATAGAAGGTAGATACTATTACTATACCCAATAGAAGTTGAAGAAACTGAGGCACAGATATTTGTATAATTTGACCAAAGTTATGCAGCTAGTAAATGATGGAGCCAGGTTTTGAACTCACAGTAGAGCTTCTGGACAGCTTTTAACCACTAAACAATAGGGCCACTTGTTAAGAGAGAAGTAAGCACACCAAAGTGAAGTAGGGATTATAGTTTCGATAGAGGTAAACACTTGGGGAAAAAGTCTACTCAGACCCAATCGTCTTTTCTATACTTCAACAGACACCTGCTGCTTGTACCTTCCCAAATAATTTCTCCTTCTTCTCCCAAATGTTGTTGATATTCCATTGAAAGGTACATCCTTCTCCCATTGTGTAGAGTTCATGACCTTTACCTTCAGCATGAAAAGTTAGCCCTAATTGGCTTAAGCTATTCAGCAAAGTCCATCCCCTTTCCATACTAATTAATTCAGAATAGGGCAAATTACCAATTGCAGTGATAAAATCTTTATGAAAGTAGCATCTTTATTCTTCAAGAATATTACGATAAATGTTCCTTCCCCGCTGTCAATGAAAAAGCATTTGGCCATGGTGTCAGTCTTTGCAGCCAGTCTATGACCATGAGAGGATCCTAACTTAGGTTGAAGCTTTTATTCCCAAAGACAAAACAAAAAGAAACCACATCCTGAAGGACATTGCTAAGTTGCTATAATTAAGAGAGGCAATAGGTCGACTTTTAGTTTGTAAGCCATTCTAAATTAGATATTAGGTTGTTTGCAACTAAAATTATTGTAAAACATTTACATTCTATGCAGCTTCTTGTATCCGGACAAATGTCATTTTATTTCCAAATTTGTGACGTTCTTCTTTTACTTTCTGATCCATCTATTTATAAAACATTTACATCATGGTATCCTCAATGCCATAATGATTTCTTCTTTTTAATACATAGAAATATGAACATAATGTTTAAGACACAGTGGATGATCTGAGCAAGTTTAGAAAGTCATTGCCTTGTAGAGACAATTATTTTCTTTGTGGGCAGAAAAACACATTTTAGTAGGAACCAGTCTCCTTCATATCCATAAAGGTATGTAATTCAAGTCTATATGTTTTTGAAACTCAGGAGCAAATATTTTGATTGACTCTGACTTATATTGATTGGTACTCATTAATACATTTGTGTTATTGGTATGAAATACAGTAATCTATTTCCAGAGTTAATAAAAAATGAACAGGACAGGGTTAAT
This sequence comes from Saguinus oedipus, assembly GCA_031835075.1. Taxonomy (NCBI): domain Eukaryota; kingdom Metazoa; phylum Chordata; class Mammalia; order Primates; family Cebidae; genus Saguinus; species Saguinus oedipus. The sequence continues at coordinate 149,860,607 of CM063171.1, read as the reverse complement.
AGTGTGAAATAAAACATTTTTTTTAAATCATCATTTTAAGTGCTTTTCAAATTGCATTTTTAGTTTTATATAAAAGTATATGGAAATGTCAAATAGTAAATTGAAACTCTGTGTTTGAATGTCAGAAGCAAGTTCTCAATTAGATATGCACATTCAAAAGACACAAGCAATAAAGTAGGCTGATGTTAGACTGTCGTTTCTGACATTATGGTGGTTTAGGTGGCCTCAGAAGCTTCCTACTTCAAGAAAACTAGATTCTAAGTAGAAAAAAAAGAAAAAAAAAACATGTTCTAGTCTTATAAAATTAGAGGAGTTTTTAAAAACAAAACCCCAACAAATTCCTATTTATCTCTGTTTTTTTGTACCCAAATACCTGTACCTGGTGTTGGAGTTTGTACATAAAACTGTGGGTAGGCAGGATTTCTCTGAAGACAGATGTTTGTAATAGTCCACCCATAGGTACAACAGGACACTGTTTAAATAAGGGGTTAAGTTTGGGGTTCATAACTGATTTGGGCTTCTCTGCTAGGAATGAGAGTAAAATTACTCCAGGTCTTCAGAAAGCCTTAACTGTTAACAGAAGCAAACCAAAATTCCTAGCTAGAGGAAAGCAACCCCCAAAGGAGGCCTGGTGAAAATATCCAGATTAGCATCAATGAGCATGCACACAAACAAGTTCAATTTAAAAAATAGATTTTGATCCCTAATCCTAAAAGATGATCATATAAATTATCAAATGTATATAATACTAAATATGATTATGCTTAACAAAGGATGGAATCATAAATATGAATAGATAGTAAGAGGCTTTAAAGGATTAACCTTACATTTGTAAAAGAGTCAAACTGAACATACAGAACTCAAAATTACTACGGATTGAAATTTATATTTCAGTGAATGAGATTAGCAGTTGGCTAAACGTCTTCAAACTTGGAAGATAGGGGAAATGTTCGAGTTCTGGTGTCAACAATTCTAGTCCCACTTCTTATAGTTTTACAGTCATTTATATCATCCTTACATGTCAAAATGTATAGAAGTTAAAGGTATATTCTTGTGGTATATCAAACATTACATAAAAATTAAGAAAAAGGTTTATATAAATTGCGTGAAAGTTGTGACAGTGTCTCGGTTTCGGGACAGAAAAGAGTACTGTATGAGTGGAATGAATGAACTCAAAAGGGCAACTGAATAACAGCATAGGAAAATTATCTGGAAAAGGGCCAATGAAAAGCTAGCTACCTAATAATAATTTTTCCCATATTTTATTGATCACTTTCTAGATTCCATGCTTATGTTTTGTAGTCTTTGAAGCCTGTCAAAGGACTTAATGTCATCTAGGGAAAGTCAGCTGTCCCTCTCTGTTCATTCTAAAAAGTGTTGTTTGTGTGTATAAAAACAAACAACTTGCTTGAAATAAAACAAACATGTTTTATCTGCAATTTTCAGTTTTTGCTCTTCCTACTCAGAACCCCATAAAATAGGGAAAAATCTATCAGTTTGACCTTGAGCTTATCCATTGTATTTTCACTAGTACAATTATTCAACTATAAAGTCCCTCAGTTGTAGTACCCAGAGGGCATCAGGATAAGTTTTCTTTAAAGAAAACTAAGAAACGTTTGTTTATTTCTAGAATTGTTTAGGTTCTATGTATTGACAAGGTTGTTGTAGTCCAACATAGAAATCACCAGTGATCTTTTAGGTCTTAGAAAAGAAAATGTTCCATATTATAGAAGCAAAAGCTGAATTAAGTAGAAGTAGGTGAACTACTTTTTGAAACTGTGTAGAGCAATAAAATATAAAACCCAAAAGAGACCTTAGAAATCACCTAGCCCAACATTACTCCCTGACCACAAAATATTTTACAGAAGTCACAGAACAAATGTCACAGAACAAATCGAGAACAAATAAATGGATGTGGCAAAAGAAACAAAACTAGATAAATAGTAGTAAAATATTTGATATTTTATGTTTTTTAAAAATGGAGAGTAAACCATATGTGGCAGGCTAGTCAGATTGGTGCCTATTTGATATTATTATTATTATTATTATTATTATTATTGAAATTATCTCAAAATGAATACTAGGATGAAAAAAGTACAAGTTAAACAACAATGGGAATGTGTATGTAGTTCTAGAATTAAACAGATAAAAGTTTAAAAATCACTAAAAAATTATCATTTCTAAATGTTAGGGACATAAAATTAATTAATCAAGCAGGAAACTATTTCCTGTTATATGTCATAGTGTGGCAGTGTAGCAATGCACCATGTTGTAAGATTTCAAATTAGTTCAAAGATCATAACTAATAATTCAAAAATGTTTGATGGGCAAATATTAACACTGTGTGTGCGTGTGTGTGTGTGTGCGTGTGTGTGTATGTGTGTGTTTCCTGTACATATCAGTGGTTTCCAGAGAATAAAAGTTGAAAAACAGAATTATTTTATCAGCCTATTTTTGTACCTTTGAAAATTTTTTATTTCACAAATAATTAATTTTGAAGTAAAATTTTGAATTATAAAGTACAATTTTAATTAATTTTAGATGAATGTGACTCTTTTTTCTTCTTGTTCAATTTTGGTGTAAGAACATTTCCCAAGAAAATATTGGATGGTATAACAGATTTGATGCAATAAATTATTCCATTTACCTTTTCTAAACTAATATGTCAAAAAAAGCTTCTAACTTTGTAGATGAAAACTATTAACAAGTTAGATTAAAATACACAAACACAAAATACTATATATGACAAAACAGGCAAAATATATTTATAAATATACAATATTGTCATGCTTTCTACATTAAATAATGACATTGGCATGTATAAAACCAGGGACATATAAGAGTGAATCTAATTTCCTCTTCTGTTTCACAACTAAAATTATTGTTTTAAGAGATATGAATGAAATATGCAGTTGGGCTGTCAGCCAAAATAAAGATTCCATGAAAATGGCAGGCACAATTCTACCAAGTATAGATAAACTCTTCTTTCAAAGGTTGCCAAAGCTGTTGTGTCAGATTCAGTTGTTTTCCCAATGACCTGACAGCAAGATTTTTCTTTGGTGCTTGTTTTTGCGGCTCATCCAAATCTTGCGACAGTCTCCTCACTTTGCTTTTATTTCCCTGCACTTCTTCATTCACTTTGAAGTCTCCTCCTTCTCCTCATGCTAAACCTGAGGATGTTTATTATACCCATGATACCACCAGGAAAAACGAATCTTAGAAAAGGTCAGAAACTTTCTCAGAAACTTTCCCACATGTAAAAAATGTGTCCAATATCTCACAGCTGACTTACGACAAAAACGGGTGTTTTCCCAGGTCTTCTTAGGTGCAGGCCTCAGAGTCTCATTCCCCAGAGCTGCATCTGCTAAATGATAGAGCAGAATCAGTGATCACGAGGTCAAGAGATCAAGACCATCCTTTTCAACATGGTGAAACCCCATCTCTACTAAAAGTACAAAAATTAGCTGGACATGGTAACACGCGCCTGTAGTCCCAGCTACTCGGGAGGCTGAGGCAGGAGAATTGCCTGAACCCAGGAGGCAGAGGTTGCGGTGAGCCGAGATCGTGCCATTGCACTCCAGCCTTGGTAACAAGAGCGAAACTCCATCTCAAAAAAAAAAAAAGAAAGAAATTTCGTTATAGACTGGTGATTTAAAGTACAGGAAAAGCTGTCTAAGTTCATTAACGAATCAAGGTTCTCCATAAGAGTGCAGAAGTAATTACTGTGGAAATTATATTGGAAGGTATGGAAGGAAATGAGAAATTTTAAAACATGGTGAGAAACAAAAGAAGAGCTAAGAGCATGATTTGAAGGGAAATCCTTATTTAAAGGTAGAATGAGAAAGTTGGTAATGGAATAAACCCTATGGCTAGAAGACAGAAGAGACTCAAGTGTTCAATGAGATGTTGAAGAGAAAAAATACAAACCTGTATAAATTGAGGACAAAGAATAAAGTGGGAGAACATACACAAAGGTGATATGGAAGGAAGAATTAGACCCACATTGTGAGATTCTTGATATTTTCTTGGTGATACATTGTATAAATTGTTATTTATATTTATAGAGCCAAGACAGTTATTAGCTAGTTAAAACATATTCCTGGACATTAAAGTCATGTAATAGGTACAGAATTAGTATTTGTAGTTGATTCAATATCCAGCTATAATATTCTTAGAGGTCATGAGAAGAAGCTTTTCCATTTGAGTTTAAAAGGAAGAGGAAACTCAAAAAAAAAAAAAAATAGTCTAGGTATTCATACCCCACTGAGTTCACAGATAAATAAGGTGGAAGTGGTAGTAGTGACAGAAACAAACTATAACAAAAAAATAAACCTTTACTCTGTTCTTCAATAAGGAAGCTCAACTTCTTGTAAATAACTTTACACTTGTGAAAATACTATATTCAAACATCCCTTATACTTCTTTTAATAGTGTGTATGTCATCTACTCTCTTTTAATTCTTATCTGGCAGCACATATCTTTATTTAAAGGGTCTGTTCTTTCAAAAAGTTAATATTCTACCTAATGATTCTTTTGTTTTTACTTAAGGCATCCCAAATGGAAGAAGTTAATTGCTCCAGGAACAATTCATTCAATATTAAGTAAATTTTTGTTAAGTACATTTCCTTAAAAGGCGGAAAGCAGCAGCAGTCTTAAAATATTATCAGTTAGCTTTGGCTCTTCCCAACTGTTGACAAAATAAAAAAGTATTGATTAACCTTTTGTTTATGTCAACATTATGATTCCCGTTAACCTTGGTCAACAAAATTATACTGAGTATTTTAGATACTTTCAGTTTTACTGACTGATTAAAAAAAAAAAAAAAAAAAAAAAAAAAAAGGTCTTTCTAGTTTTAAGAATATACACATACCTGTTTATGTAAAGGGGCTAAAATGTAAACTACAATAATCTATTTTCTGTTCGGAATGTAGAAGTTTTATGTAAGCTTCTCTTTCTTTATCTAGAATATATTGAGGATAAATTAGATGATTTCTATAGTTCTCTCTAGTTTTAACATTCCAGAATCTATGTTCTCTCTTCTTTTCTTCAATAGTTAATTTTAAAAATGATTTAAAGGACAACTGCATTTCCATATCACTTTTGTAAGTAGGATTTCATAAGAAAAGATTTTTTTAATTTTTCATTTCCATAGGTTACTGGAGAACAGGTGGTGTCTGGTTACCTGAGTGGTGATTTGTGAGATTTTGGTGCACCCATCACCTGAGCAGTATTTACTGCACCCAATTTGTAGTCTTTTATCATTCACCCTCTTCCTACCCTTTCCTTCTGAGTCCCCAAAGTCCAATGTGTCGTTATTATGCCTTTGCATCTTAATAGTTTAGCTCCCACTTATGAGTGAGAACATATGCTGTTTGGTTCTCCAATCTTGAGTTACTTCACTTAGAATAATAGTCTTCAGTCTCTTCCAGGTCACTGTGAATGCTATTAATTCATTCCTTTTTTGTTTTTTTAAAAGAAAAAAAAAGAGAGAAACTAAAAAAAAAAAAAAGAATGAAGGAGAGGAAGAAAGAGGAAGAGGAAGAGGGAAAGAGAACGGGAGTGTTGCTTTATTGCCCAGGCTAGAATGCAGTCTAAAAATGGGTATAAAAAACCTCTTTTATGCCAATAATTGTGCTTAATAATGGAGACAGGAAAAAATGAGGGAAGAAAATAACAAGTAGCCAACCAATGTTTCATTTACACCCGTGAGTAGATGTGATCTGGTACTGATAAGAGTGTATATTTTGTGTATTTAAAGTGGAGAGTTCTATAAATGTTTATTAAGTTTACTTGTTCCGGATCTGAGTTCAAGTCCTGGATATCATTCTTAATTTTCTGTCTCATTGATCTATCTAATATTGATGTTGCAGTCTTCCACTAATATTGTGTGGGAGTCTAAGTCTCTTTATAAATCTTATGTATCTGGGTGTTCCTATATTGGGTGCGTATATATTTAGGATCATTACCTCTTCTTGTTGCATTGATCCTTTTATTGTTATGTAATGACCTTCTTTGCCTCTTTTGATCTTTGTTGCTTTAAAATCTATTTTATCATTCTTTTTTATGGCTAAGTAGAATTCCATCACACGTATCACAGTTTACCTACTCAATGATTAATGGGCATTTGGAATACTTCCATATTTTTGCAATTGCAAATTGTGCTGCTGTAAACATGAGGGTGCAAGTATCTTTTTCATATGATGACATATTTTCCTCTGGGTAAATATGCAGTAGTAGGATTGCTAGATCAAATGGTAGTTCTACTTTTAGTTCTTTAAGGAATCTCCACAGTTTTTTATAGTGTTTGTAGTAGTTTAGATTCCCACCAGCAATGTAGAAGTGTTCCCTGTTCACTACATCCACATAAACATCTATTATTTATTGATTGTTTGATTATGACTATTCTTGCAGGAGTAAGGTGGTATCACATTGAGGTTTTTATTTGCATTTCCCTGATCGTTAGTGATGTTTAGCATTTTTTCTTTTTTTTTTTTTTATTGTACTTTAGGTTCTGGGGTACATGTGCAGATCATACAGAATTGTTGCATAGGTACATACATGGCAATGTGGTTTGCTGCTTCCATCCTCCCGTCACCCACATCTAGCATTTCTCTCCATGTTATCGCTCCCCAACCTCCCTACCCCCACACTGTCCCTCCCTTGCCCCCCCAACAGACCCCAGTGTGTGATGCTCCCCTCCCTGTGTCCATGTGTTCTCATTGTTTAACACCCGCCTATGAGTGACAACATGAGGTGTTTGATTTTCTGTTCTTGTGTCAGTTTACTAAGGACTATGGTTTCCAGACTCATCCATGTCCCTACAAATGACACAAACTCATCATTTTTTATGGCTGCATAATATTCCATGGTGTATATATGACACATTTTCCTTGTCATGTCTCACTGATGGGCATTTGGGTTGGTTCCAAGTCTTTGCTTTTGTAAACAGGGCCACTATGAACATACCTGTGCATGTGTCTGTATAATAGAATGATTTATAATCCTTTGTAATATACCCAGTAATGGGATTGCTGGGTCAAATGGAATTTCTATTTCTAGGTCCTTGAGGAAGCACCACACCATCTTCCACAATGGTTGAACTAATTTACACTCCCACCAGCAGTGTAAAAGTGTTCCTATTTCTTTACATCCAGCATCTGTTGTCTCCAGATTTTTTAATAATTGCCATTCTAACTGGCAGGAGGTGATATGTCAACATGGTTTTGATTTGCATTTCTCTAATAATCAGTGATGATGAGCATTTTCTCATGTTTGTTGGCCTCATATATGTCTTCTTTTGAAAAGTGTCTGTTCATATCCTTTTTTCACTTTTGGATGGGGTTGTTTTTTTTTCTTGTAAATCTATTTTAGTTATTTGTAGATTCTGAATATTAGCCCTTTGTCAGATGGGTAGATTGCAAAAATTCTTTCCCATTCTGTTGGTTGCCAGTTCACTCTAATGATTGTTTCTTTTGCTGTGCAGAAGCTCTGGAGTTTAATTAGATCCCATTTGTCTATTTTGGCTTTTGTTGCCAATGCTTTTGGTATTTTAGTCATGAAGTCCTTGCCTATGCCTATGTCCTGAATGGTTTTGCCTAGGTTTTCTTCTAGGGTTTTTATGGTGTTAGGTCTTATGTTTAAGTATTTAATCCATCTGGAGTTAATTTTAGTGTAAGGTATTTCATCACCACCAGGGCTGCCTTATAAGAGCTCCTGAAATAAGCACTAAACAAGGAAAGGAACAACCAATACCAGCCACTCCATAAACATACCAAATGGTAAAGACCATTGACATAATGAAGAAAATGTGTCAACTAATGGGCAAAACATCCAGCTAGCATCAAAATGGCAGGATAAAATTCATACATAACAATATTAACCTTAAATCTAAATGGACTAAATGCCCGAATCAAAAGACACAGACTGGCAAATGGGATAAAAAGTCAAAACCCATCAGTGTGCTGTATTCAGGAAACCCATCTCACTTGCAAGGACACAAATATGCTAAAAATAAAGGGATGGAGGAAGATTTATCAAGCAAACGAAGAGCATAAAAAAAAGCAGGAGTTACAATCCTAGTCTCTGATAAAATGTTGAGCATTTTTTCATATGTGCTTTGGCCACTTGTATATCTTCTTTGAGAAGTGTCTATTCATGCTGTTAGTCCCCTTTTTGATGGGATTGTTTTTTTCTTGCTAATTTGTTTGAGCTCATTGTAGAGCATGGATATTGGTCCTTTGTAAGATTTATAGATTATGAAGATTTTCCCCACTTTATTAATTGTCTGTTTACTCTGTTGACTATTCCTTTAGCCCTGCCAAAGCTTTTTAGTTTAATTAAGTTCCAGCTATTTATTTTTGTTTTTATTGCATTTGCATTTGAGTTCTTGGTCATAAAATCCTTGCCTGAGCCAACATCTAGAAGGATTTTTCCAATGTTATCTTCTAGAATTTTTATAGTTTCAGGTCTTAGATTTAAGTCATTGATCCATGTTGAGTTGATTGTTATAAAAGGTGAAAACTGAGGATCCACTTTCATTCTCCTACATGTGGCTTGCCAATTATCTCAGCACCATTTGTTTAATAGGGTGCCCTTTCCCCACCTCGTTTTTGTTTGCTTTGTCAAAGATAAGGCTCTAAGTATTTGAGTTTATTTCTGGTTCTCTATTCTGTTCCATTGGTCTATGTGCCTACTTTTTATACCAGTACCATGCTGCTTTGGTGACTTTGGCCTTATAGTATAGTTTGAAATCAAGTAATGTGATACCTCCAGATTTATTCCTTTTGCTTAGTCTTGCTTTGGCTATGTGTGTTCTAAGAAAAGCCAATACTAAAATTATTTATTGTTTCTCAAGGTGGAATTGATGATCCAAGGAATTATCTAGAATTCATTCCTGTATCTTCTTTTTCATTTTATCAGTCAATAATTCTCCATGCCACTTATATTTATTGACACTCAGTATTAATTAAAAGTAGCACCCTTTACCAAAAAATGTGGTGTTTTAAATCTAAAAATAGTTTTTTCATCAGTACATTTTATATAAACCATTTACTTGTAGAGACAAATGACTAATTGAATTCCTCACTGTTTACTATGTCTGCATTCATGATATATAAATAAAATGTATCTCTCTTTAGAATATATTTTTCTACATTTCTAGAGTGCAGCCAATAAAGAAGCAAAAGAATCATTTGTTCTCTTGGATGATGAGAGTAATTTTTGTGTAGGGTCAGTTTTTGATGTTATAGCCAAAATGTTGGTCCACCATCCCCCAACAGTGATGCAGCAATTAACTGGATGAGTATGAGTCATAAATTGATAATTTTTGTGTTCTAAAATCATGCATGATAGAATGATGAGTCTCTTGGGTGATGGTGGAAAAAGAAAATAAATTATGCTTTTCTTTATAATTTCTAGGTATTAATCTTATAACACCCAAATTGTCACCCCAATTTTGTCAAGAATCAGTTTTTCCAAAATACTTTCTGGATTGCTCCATCTGACACCTTGCTTTAATCCCTCTAGACCTTTCTCTCCTTTTTCTCACGAACTTATTTTTATTTACTCCCATGGAGCTCTCTGTCTCATTCTATTAGTGTAGTGTACATGTGCTAAACCTCCCATGCTTTTGCTCATGCCATTCCTTGCCTGATAGATATTTCTTTTTCTTTATTGCTTACAAAGTCAACCCAATGTTCACAGTCCAGATCAAGTCTACTTTGTTTGCAGCAACTTTCCTTGAAATCCCAAAAGAGTAACTTAGTATGTTAAACCTGAACAAGCAATGAATTTAAAATAGAGACATTTTATTTAGCTCTTTCCATTTTTAGCTCTGCTACTCTGAGCAAATCACTTCAGCTTTCTGAAGTTATTTTCTTCCATCCCTAAGGAAAGTAGTCCAACTCAGACACTTCCTTCAATTAATTATAGGCTCAGATATACTATGATACATTTATTTTTCTTAAAGTCTGGCAAAAGTACTTGACTGCAAAGGTAAAAATACAAAAAAAAAATGTATCATAATACTTATTTCAATGAATTCAATTGCATTTATTAAATTAATGAATAAGTATGTATTAAATGTATGTGATATCTAGCTGTATTTTCTAAATATCCCTAATAGGAATAAATATTCTTATGACATCCTTCTGCTTTCCTAATAAACAGAAGGCTTTTTTTCTTTATCTCACAAAGACACTAGAGGTCATCAAGCAATATGGCAAGAGTGGCTGACATTGTGCTAACTAGCTTATCCCTCCTCCAGTCACCTTCTGTCTCTGCAGCTTCTTAGCAACCTGAAGGTACTTGACATATGCACTAAGCTGCTGTGGCAGCTCCAGGGTCTATCAGCTGATTGATGTCAGGCAACATGGTAGGGAGTACAGGGTATGATCGTTTACTGCATTTATTATTTCCACAATATTAACAAATAGTATAACTTACATTTAATATTTTCTAAAAGCCAGAGAGAGTTAATTCTCCAATGAGTGAAGTAAGTGTAAACATAAGTATGTGCCTCTTGAGCTAATGTGGCAAATCTTTCTTGGAAGAAAATTAGAAATTCTGTTTATTAGAAATTAGACTTTTTGTACTTAGTGTTTGAAGTCACATGACTGCCTACTATTCATTATTTATTATTTACTGATAATATTCTGATTCAGTCAACTTTGTAAAACTGTTCTGAGATCATTTTCCATATATATCAGAAAGTAAAAGAGAACAAATTAAAAGATTTTATATCTGTGTCTGTGTGCTTAAATTTGACTTTCTTCATTTCATACTTTAGCAGTGTATTTTTTAATTTTTATTTTTTGTAGAGACAGGGTACATTTTATTATGCAAATGATAAATGCTTATAATTCATTGTCATATAAACTGATTTGAACTTTTCATGTTGCTTTTATCTAAGTGTTCCTCATAATAAATTATATGAAACTGCATGGCTTTAAAGAACTTGCAAAATACTTTCTTAGGAATATTTCTGAAGGCAGTTTATAATTCAATAAATTTCATTAATTGATTGTATATATTCCGTGCTTCTGAATGTAAACTATGATTTAAAATTTCTGATATATTTCCAAATATGCCATAATGACAGATAGATTGCCAAACAAAATAAAATTCTCCTAAAAATGTAACTGAGGAATTTTAAAGAATAAAATAAGAAAGGTAAATAAGAGTAGATACTAATTCCAGCTGATGGGCCCATAATCACTACATGAACAAAACTAACCACTCTAGCTGTGTCACTAAGCCTTCTATTAGATCATGTTCAGCTGAATATTCTTGTCAGCAGACATCACTTTGTTTTTTCTTGAAGGAGAAAAGCTGCATCCTGAATATTTTCTGAGAGATTGCTTTGTTCTAACTTTTGCTGTAAAAATTACAGAAACAAAGATGTCTATCGTGTCTGTTAAAAAGATAGTAGGCAAGCAAGTGATGAGTGCTTTCTGATGACCCATGAGAATTTGGTGTAAGGATAAAAGAATGCTTGTACCTAAATGTTCTGAGCTACGAATGTTCCCCATTCTGCCATTACCTTACAGCAGAGACACGTTTCTGGGAGGCAGAGTAGTATAGCAGCTAAGGGCTCCAGCTCTGCTATCAAACTTTCCGGGTTGGAATCTGGGATCCATATTATACTAGCTATATATTCTTACATTTGTATAGAGCTTAGTTTCCTCACTTGTAAAATAGAGCAAATAATAGTGGCCTAAGCTTTGTAGGGGCTCCTTATTACTAACTCTCCTCTCTATTTGTATCTAGCATCGTTTATCTAAATTTCCCTGAACGACTCCATCCACTTACACCTTTTATAAAAATGGTGGTTTCTATGTGTGTGTATGTGTGCCTGTGCCTGTGCGTGTGCGTGTGCGTGTCCACCTCTCAATTTTTATAACAAATTTATTGAGATATAATTCATATACATTATATTTTACTAATTTTAAATATACAATTTGGTGGTTTTCAGCATATTTACAGAGGTATGCAACCATCACCACAATCTAATTTAGAATTTTTATCACCCCAAAAATAAACCCTATATCTATAAGGAGTAACTCCCCATTTCCTCTCGATGGTTACCTGTTAGGTAACCACTAATCCATTTCTAGATATATTTGTTTATTCTGGTCATTTCATGAAATAGAATTATGTAATATGTTTCTTTAGTAACTGTCTTCTTTCACATAGGATAATGATTTTAAGTTTTACCCATGTTGTAGCATGTAGCAAGGCAAATCAAGATTTGTTTATTATGGTCATTTCATGAAATGGAATTATAAAATATGTGTCTTTAGTAACTGTCTTCTTTCATGTAGCATAATGTTTTTAAGGTTCACCCATGTTGTAACATATATCAAGACTTCATAATTTTTTATGGCTGCATATATTCCATTGTGTGAATATACCACATTTTGTTTACCTATTCATCACTTCATCAGTATTTGGATTGGATTGTTTCCACTTTTCTATTATTAAGAGAGCTGCTATGAATTTTTGTGTACAAGTTCTTGCATAAGTGTTTATTATATATATATATATATATATATATATATATAAACATATATATGTAAATCAGTTTGTCAGTTTCTCAGAAAGTTAAACATACAGTTAATGAATGGATAATCAATTCTATATATATGTGTATTTATATATATAGAGAGAGATAATTTATACATGTATAGAATCTATATAGAATTGTTATATATTTTCATATATAGATTGATTTTTAATAAATATATAGAATTGATTAACCATTCATTAACTCTATGTTTAACTTTCTGAAGAACTGACAAACTGATTCACAAAGGAGTTTCATCGTTTTATATTCCCATTTCTCTATTTTCTTAGTAACACTCATTATTGTGATACATTTTTATAATACAATAAAGCTTGATGTTTCTAATCTTTTAAATTAGTGTACTAAATATGAGTTGTACTATTTTTTACTTTCCTATACATTTATAACCAACCATAAGAAAGTTTTCAAATTTTTATAAAGTTAATGATTATGAAACAATGGTAATTTTCTGATTGGTTACTAAGATAGTTTTTTTTATCATTTCAGCATTTAGGTTCATTTTTACAATCCGAACTACTGTGGAAGATAAATAGATAATAAATAGATTGATAGACAGATAGATTAGACAGACGTGCCTCTTAAGGACCACAAATTGTCTTTACCTTTTCAGGATTCTTTTAAAACGATTTTGGGCCCCACATTTCAGCACTTTTTTGCTTCTACTATTTTTAGTTTAGATTTGTATAAATGGCTCTCCAAAGTACTGTATCATTTATCTTTTATCTCCACATGTTATAGATAAAATATATATGCAAGTCCTATATTTATGGCAATTGTACTGTAGTGGAAAGATCACTTTGAACATAGGCTTAGAGTAAGTATGTATCTGACACTCACTAGCTTTGTAATCTGGGTGGGTCACTTTATATCCTCAGGACTCAGTTTCCCCATCTTCAAAAAAAATGTATCACCAAGCTATGGTAACAAATAAGATATGAATTTCAAGCTAACTTGATTTAACTTGGCTGACTCTTTAGCATAGTAGCCACAGCAGACCTTTATTACAGTAATATTGATAGACTGGTAGTCAAGCTACTTTACCCAGCTCAGTATTTCCTACAGAAGATTTGCAGGTGAAAACTGACATATCTTTATGACAACTGGGAGTAATGCAGTCTCCATGTTTTCATCTATGAAGACTTCATCTTATTCTCTGTGAAAAAAATCTGTGAGCATATTGACAAACTAAATATAAGTTTATCCAGCATGAAATATCAGAAAAAAATACTTTTCATAAGAGCTCGATTTCTTGAATGAACCTCAAACCACAGATGCTCAAGTATTTATAGTATTGAATGAAAAGATTTTAATAAACGTCAGAATCAGCTGTATATTAAATAATCACTTGAACATTTTCATCTGGGTTTTTATCAGTAATTAAGTCATATCTGTAAGCTTTAAAGAAGCTATGTACATATACAATATCCACAGAGCCACCCGCACTTCTGACACCAAGTGCAAGTTCAGAGGTTGAAAAAACACCTTCATTTTGGGGTATTGACTAGAAAGATTCAGAGAATTTACTGAAAACTGTATGCTCGTGATTATGGCTTATAATAGGGACAAGTAATTGATTAAAATTATACAATCTTAAGGGCATAGGGCAAAATATGGGTTAAAATGGAACAAGTATAAGGGCATAGAGCAGAATTCAGAAAGTACCAAATTAAATGTTCCTAATGTTCCCTTTCCATGGAATTGTAACAATATTATTTTTCCTGTATTGTTGTGTGAATACATGCACATGGTATTACAAACCAGGAAAGCTCAACAAAGCTCATCTCTAGAGTTTGTTTTTTCTCTTATATTCTATTTATACATAATAATTGTACATATTTATGGAGTACATGTGAGATTTTAAAATATGCATACAACATGGGTATTCAAGATCTCTGTGACCTCAAATGTTCATAATTTTTTGTGTTGGGATAATTTCAAAACTTCTATCCAATTTGAACTATACAATAAATTAGTGCCACCCTACTGTACCATCAAACACTAGCTAACAGTATGCTTGTAGCAATTAACCAATCCAGTGAATTCCTCAACACTTCCCAGCTTCTGGTCACTAGCATTCTACTCTCTCCCTCCGTGAGATCAACTTTTATATCTCTCACATGTGAGTGAAAAACATATGATATTTGTCTTCCTGTGCCTGGTCTACTGGTCTATTTCACTTAACATGACCTCCAGTTCCATCCACATTGCTAAAAATGACAAAATTTCATTTTTGTGGCTAAATAATATTCCATCATATATCGTTATAGCACATTTTCTTTATCCTTTCATCCATTGATAGACACTAAGTTTGATTCCATATCTTGGCCCATGTGACTAATGCTACAGTACACATGGGGGTACAGGTATCCTTTACCCTTTTGATATACTAATTTCCTTTTTTTGGATAGATACCCAGCAGCAAGATTGCTGAATTGTACGATAGTTCTATTTTTAGTTTTTAAGAAATATCCATAATGTTTTCCATGATGATTGTACTAATTTACATTCCCACCTCAAGTGTATGAATTTCCTTTACTCTGCATCCTTACCAGCATTTGTTATGGCATTATATTTTTTATAAATTCTAACTGGAATAAGATGGTATCTCATTGTAGCTTTGGCTTGTGTTTCACTGATGATTGGTCATGAGAATTTTTCATACACCTATTGGTCAATTTGTATGTATTTTTTGCTAAAATGTCTATTCAAATCCTTTGTCCATTATTATTATTATTGCTATTGAGCTATTTGCATTCCTTATGTATTCTGAATATTAGTCCCTTCTAAAATGAATAGTTTTCAAATATTTACTCCCATTCTACTTGTTCTTTGTTGACTGTTTCCTTTGCTATACATAAACTTTTCAATTTAATATATTGCCTTTGTCTATTTTTGTTTTCCTTTCCTAGGCTTTGACATTTCAGCCATTAAATCCTTGCCTGGACCAATGTCCAGAAGAATTTTTCCTGTGTTTTCTTCCAGTAGTTTTATAATTTTGGGACTTCAAATTTAAGTATTTTTATCTATTTTGAGTTGATTTTTGTGAAGCAAGAGGTAGGAGTCTAGTTTCATTCCTTCGCATATGAATATACAGTTTTTCCAGCACCATTTATTAAAGATAGTGTCCTTTCTCCAATGTATAGTCTTGGTAACTTTGTCAATAATTAGTCAGCTATATCTGAATTCATTTCTGGGTTCTCTATTCCTTAAACATTGGTCTATGTGTCTGTTTTTATGCCAGTACCATTCTGTTTTGTTTGTTATAACTTTGTAATATGTTTTGAAGTTAGGTAGTATGATGTTTCCAGCTTTGTAGTTTTGGGTCAGAATTGCTGTGTGTACTTGGGGTCATCTATGGCTTTATACAATAATAGATTTTTTTTCTCCTTCTGTAAAGAATGTCTTTGGTATTTTGATAGGGATTGTATTGAATCTGTAGCTTTCTTTGGGTACTATTGTCATTTTAACAACACTGATTCTCAATTTCAGAGTGTGGGATGTCTTTCCATTTTTGTGTTATCTTCATTTTCTTTTATTCCTTTTCCATAGATTTTAGAGGTTTTCACCTCTTTGATTAAATGTTTCCTTAGCTATTATATTTTTTGTAGCCACTGTAAATGGGATTGCTTTCTTAGTTTTTTAGCTGGTTTTTAATCGGTATACAGAAACACTATTGATTTTTGTATATTGATTTTGTATTCTGAAACTTTACTGAATTGACTTATCACTTCTAAAAGTTTTATGATAGAGTCTAGGTTTTTCTATATATAAGATTATGTCACATTTAAAGAGTGACAATTAGACTTTCTCTATTACAATTTTATTTAATTTTATTCTTTCTCTTGGCTGATGGCTCTGGATAGGACTTCCAGTACTTTGTTGAGTAAGGGTTGTGAATGTGGACATCTTTGCTTTTCCCCAGTTCTTAGAGAAAAGGCTTTCAGATTTTCCTCACTCAGTAGGATGTTTGCTGTGGGACTTTCATATGTGACTTTTATTGTGTTGAGGTATGTTCCTTCTATGCCTAATTTGTTAAAAGTTTTTCTCATGAAAGGATGTTGAATTATATCAAATGACTTTTCTGTATCTATTAATACAATCATTTGATTTTTGTCCTTTATTTGGTTGGTATGATGTATCCTATTTATTGATTTGCATACATTGGATCATCTTTGCATCCCTAGCGTAAATCCCATTTGATGATGGTGTATTATCTTTTTGATGTTTTGTTGGATTTTATTTGCTAGTATTTTGTTGAGGATGTTGCTTTTACATTCATCAGGGATCTTTGCCTATATTTTCTTTGTGTATGTGTGTGTCCTTCTCTGATTTTGGTATAAATGCTGACCTCACAGAATAAATTAGGAATAATTTCTTCCTCTGCAAGTTTTTAGAATAGTTTGAGAGGAATTACTATTAGATTTTCTTTATAAGCTTGGTTGAATTCACCAGTAAAGCTGTATATTTGGGGGCTTTTATTTGTTGTGATACTATTTCTGGTTCAGTCTCGTTTTTCATTATTCATTTGTTGAAATTTTCTATTTCTTCCTGACTCAGTCTTAAGAGGTTGAATGTGTCCAGGAATTTATCCATTTTCTCTAGGTTTTCCAATTTATTAGTGTGTAGTTGTTCATAATAGTTTTTAGTGATCCTTTGTATTCCTTTTATATAAGTTGAAATGTCTCCTTTTTCATTTCTGATTTATTTTATTTGGATATATTTTTTTCTCAATTAGTCTACCTAATAGTTTATTTTTATCTTTTCTTTTCAAAAACAAACTTTTGTTTCATTGATCATTTGTATTATTTATATAGTATCTATTTTTTAGACCTGCTCTGATCTTGTGTTTATTATTACTCCTAATTTTTGATGTGGTTTGTGTCTGGTTTTCTAAGTTCTTGACGTACATCATTCAGTCATTTATTTGAAATCTTCCTACTTTTTTGATGTAAGCTGATATGGTTTGGCTGTGTCCCCACTCAAATCTCATTTTGAATTGTAGCTCCCATAATCCCCATGTGTCATGAGAGGAACCTGGTGGAAGGTAAATGAATCAGGCTGGCCACGGTGGCTCAAGCCTGTAATCCCAGCACTTTGGGAGGCCAAGGCGGGCAGATCACCAGGTCAAGAGATCGAGACCATCCTGGCCAACATGGTGAAACCCCGTCTCTACTAAAAATACAAAAATTAGCTGGGTGTAGTGGCGTGTGCCTGTAGTCCCAGCTACTCGGGAGGCTGAGGCAGGAGAATTGCTTGAACCCGGGAGGCAGAGGTTGCAGTGAGCTGAGATTGTGCCACTGCATTCCAGGCTGGCACCTGGAGACAGAGCGAGACTCTGTCTCAAAAAAATAAAAATAAAATGGATCATAGGGGTGCGTTTTCCTGTGCTGTTCTTGTAGTATTGAATAAGTCTCACAAGATGTGATGGTTTTATAAAGGGCAGTTCCCCTGCACATGCTGTTTTGCCTGCTGCCATGTAAGACAAGCTTTTGCTCCTCCTTCACCTTCTGCCATGATAGTGAGGCTTCCCTAGTCATATGGAACTGTGAGTTCATTAAACCTTTTTATTTATAAAATATCCAGTATCGAGTGTATCTTTATTAGCAGCATGAGAATGGACTAATACACAGGAATTTATCGCTATAAACTTTCCTCTTAGCACTTATTTTGCTAATTTTATTTGTTTTAAGAGATTTTCTTGGCCGAGAGTGGTGACTCATGCCTGTAATCCCAGCACTTTGGGAAGCCAAGGCAGGTGGATCACCTGAGTTCAGGAGTTCAAGACCAGCCTGGCCAACATGGTGAAACCCTGTCTCTACTAAAAATATAAAAATTAGCCAGGCATGGTGGCAGACATCTGTAATCCCAGCTACTCAGGATGCTGAAGCAGGAGAATAACTTGAACCAGGAGGCAGAGGTTGCAGTGAGCCATTGCACTCCAGCCTGGGTGACAGAGTAAGACTACATCTCAAAAAAAGAAAAAAAAAAGAGAGATTTTCTTTTTAAATTTCTTCTAAATTTCTTCATTGACCTAGTGGTCATTTCAGAGCGTGTTGTTTAATTTCCATGTATATGGACAGTTTCCTAAGTTCCTCTTGTTATTGATTTCTAATTTTATATTATTGCATTCTGTGAAGATTGTATATAATTTTGATTTCTTAAATTTGTTTAGACTTTCTTTGTACATAACATATGGCCTATCCTGGAGAATATTCCCTGAACTGATGAGAAGAATGCACATTTTGCAGCTGTTGGACAAAATGTTCTGTAACTCTCTGTTACATCCATTTGGTGTGTAGTACAGATGGAGTCCAATGTGTCTTCATTTTCTAGCTAGTTGATCTGCTCAATGCTGAAAGTGAGGTACTGAAGTCCCCAGCTATTATTGCATTAACATCTAGCTCTCTTTTTAATTCTAATAACATTTGTTTTATAGATCTGAGTGCTTCAGTGTTAGATACATATATATCTCATACATGATATCATCTTGCAGAATTGATCCCTTTATCCTCATATAATTGCCTTCTTTGTCTCTTTTTATGTTTTGGGACTTAAAGCCTATTTTGTCTGAAAGTTGTCTAGCTGCTCCTGCTTAATTTGGCTTTCATTTGTATAACATATTTTTTTCCATATCCTCCCAATCTCTGTGTGTTTTTACAGGTGAAGGGAGTTTCCCACAAGCAGCATATAGTTGCATCTCTTCTTTCTTTTAATTCAGCCAGAGTATATACTTAAATTGGGGAGTTTAAACTGTTAACATTCAAGGTTATTTTTAAGAAGTGAGAACCTACTCTTATTTTGTTATTGTTTAGTGATAGTTTTGCAAATTCTTTGTTTCTTCCTTCCTTCTTTGTTGTTTACCTTTAAAATTTGATTGATTTCTTTGTAGTAGTAATATTTAACTTTTTTTTCTCATTTGTATATCTGCTCTACCAGTGAGTTTTATACTATTTTGTGTTTTCATGATGGTAGATATTGTTCTCTTGATTTCAGATATATAGGATGCCCTATAGTAACTCTTATAGGACCATTCTAAGTGGTGATGAATTCCCAGTTTTTGCTTATCTGAAGGAGAGTCTTGGTAAACATAGCATTCTTGGTTGGAAGGTATTTTCTTTGAGCACTTTGACTATATTATCCCATTCATTTCTAGTCTGTAAAGTTTTTGCTGATAAATCTGCTGTTAGTCTGATGAGCATTTCTTTATATGTGACTTGACAGTTTCTCTTACTATTTCTAGAATTCTCTTATCTTTTGACAGTTAAACTATAATATGCCTTAGAAAAAAATTTTTTTAGTTGAATAAGTGTAAAACTTTGAGCTTCCTGGTTCTGACTGCCGGTATCTCTTATGAGACTTAGAAAGTTTACAGTTATTATTTCATTAAATCAGTTTTCTATACCTTTGCTCTTCCATTCTCTCTCTAGAATACCCCAAATTTGAAAATATTATTGATTTATGCTGTCCTCAATGTCGCATAAAATTTTTATTTTATTCTTTATTCTTTTTTTCTGTCTGACTGGTTTATTTAATAATGCTTACCTTCAAGTTCAGACTTTTTTTTCTGCCTGATATAGTCCACTATTGAAGCACTTGGTTGCAATTTTTAAAATTTTTTAATTGAATACTCAATTCCAGTATTTCTATTGGTTCTTTTTTTATGGTATCTATATCTTTGTTAGATTTCTCATTCAGACCATGAATTGTTTTCCTGATTTCTTTGTATTGCTAATCTATGTGGCCTTGTATCTCAGTGAGTTTCTTTAACTTCATAATTTTGTATTTTCTTCAGGCATTTTATAGACTCTCTTCATTAAAATGTTATTCAATAATTATTGTATTCCTTTGGAAGTTTCTTATTTCTTTATATTTTTCATGTTTTTCACATCCTTACATTGATATCTGTGCATCTGGTACAACAGGTTTTTTTCTAATTTTATGGATTGTCTTTTTTAGGAAAAACCTTTTTTCTATAGCTGTATCTGTAGTGTTGGTTCAGTACGGTGTTTTGACTATGACTGGGTATAGTAGTGTAGTCTCTGTACAATTTATTTATCTCTAATAAACATCAGTGTGTCTGTGGTTTCTTGAGTGTGATTTTTCAGTGGAATCTGTGGCAAGGCTTTGCTGGAATAGGGACACTAGGCATTCTGGTCCTCAGGCCCCCAGGCAGTGTACACAGGCATTGGGGTGGAGGATCCCAGCAGGCCAATCCCTGGACCTCCAGATGGTACTTTCAGGTGTTGGTGGTGGCAGCAGTGGGCAAGACCAGTGGGATATTTCTCAGGCTCTGGGCAACATGTTTAGTGTTGACAGTGGTTTTCCATCTCAACCCTCTGGCCCTGGAGTGGTGTGCTTGCACATCAGCAGTGGCAATGCTGGGCATGGTGCACTATCCCCAGACCCCTGGATAGTGCATATGTACAGTGGCAGTAGGCATGGCAGGCCCATCCTCATGCCTGTAGAACAGGGGTTCTCAACCCCCAGGCAATGGACTGGTACTAGTCTATTAGGAAATAAGCTGTACATCAAGAGGTGAGCAGTGAGTGAGCAAGTAAAGCTGAGCTCTGCCTCCTGTCAGGTCATCAGCAGCATTAGATTCTTATAGGAGCACAAATCCTATTGTAAACTGAACATGTGAGGAATCTAAGTTGTGTGCTCATTATGAGAATATATGATAAATTTAATGCACTTGAATTATCCCAAAATGATTCCCCACCCGCCTGGTCCATGGAAAAATTGTCTTCCATAAAACCAGTTCCTGGTGCCAAAAATGTTGGGGACTGCTGCTTTAGAAGGCATGCATGAGCACTAGGAGTGATGGGTAGAGTGGATCAATCACTAGGCCCCCAGATAATATGCACAGGCACTGGTAGTAACAGTGGTGGGTAAGGCAGCCCCGTCCTTAGGCCCCTCCATGGTGAGCACAGGTTCCAGAAGTGGTAAACCAAGCAAGTCAATACCCAGGATCCCAGATAGTATGCTTGGATACTGCTGGAGGCAGGCAGGGTGGACCTATTATCAGGTCCCCCATTGGTGCATGTGAGCACTGGCAATGGTGTCCAGAATGAGTTAATCCAAAAGCCTCCAGCTGGCATGTTTACATACCAGTGGCAGTTTGGTAGGCAAGGTAGACCTGTCCTCAGACCCCTGGATGGTACATGTGGGCATTAGTGGCAGTGGGTAGGGTGAGTCTGTTTTCAGGCCATAGGACAGCAGCTAGGCATGCTGGGACTTCTCAAGGTGCATGTGGGTATACAGCAGTCCTGTTGTTTGTGAGGGCCAGGGTTGCTGTTAGTGACAGTGGTCCTGGGTAGATGGGTCTCAGGTTCTAGGAAGTGTATTTTTGTCCCCTTTTGTTCCATGGGAGCCTTTCTAGTGCACTGCACTGCCTGTTCCCTGAGTGTACTACACTGCATTAGATAGAGTGCTGGGCACCCAGCCACATCGCTGGGTCCAGCATTGTGACATTTCAGCCCTCTGAGTGGATGTGGGAGAATGTTAGTGGGGCTACTGGGATGTGCAGATGCAGGAACCTTGGGCCCCAGAACAGGATATAGTCTAGTGAGGGTTGGACTCACAAAATGGCACCATGCTTCATCTGCTTGGGTCCCAGGGATGTGTGGGACCCAGCATGATCTCCCTTTCCGGAACAATGCTGTTGCATGGACTCTAGGCAGCTTGCTATACTAATCTCAGGGCCCACAATGCCTGAAGGGCTCTCTTATGGCTAGAATATTAGCCTGTGGACCACTGGAAATCTCTCACCTTTACCCCACAATGGGGAGTTCCTTCTGGCTCTAAGCTGATTCTGGATGGGCTGGCTACTTAGCATCCCTCTCCTGCCTCAGGAGCTCCTTGCCATTTCCTTGCTGAATTCTAGTGTTCTTTCGTAGAAACTCTGTTCAATGTGTGGTCATCCATCTGCTGTTTTGGTCATTTTTTGCAGAGAAGGCAAGTGCTGGGAGCCTCTAGTCAGCCATCTTGAAGTCCAACTCCTTAGTCTTTTTCTTGAGGCCCTGTCACATAGACAGTTAACTGTCCATGTGGCCGTTCTAAGCCTCCAGCACTTTCAGGGGTTGATTTGATACTGCGTGACCCAAAGCCTCACTAAATCAAATTGTTGGACATCTGGCATGACCCAAGGGCCCCCGGGAAATAAATTCCTACTAGGCATGAAATTCCAGTGGCTTAGAGAACTCTTTTTAGTCAAGGTTAATTTCTTAATTACACACTATCTTGTCCTTTAAATTTAGAAAAACTTCAAGAAAATCCCAAGAAAATTTATTTCTATTCAGTCAACATAATTGAATGTTTATCATAACACTCTCATACAACATGTATCAGATTTTGGTGCCTATCATATGAACAGAACCTATCATATCACTGATGAGTGGTTGTACCTATTGTATCAACAACCATACAGCTGGCGTCCGGAACTCCTATTATCAAATTATACGTTTTTCATATGGCATTGACTATATTAAGAAATGTTACAAAGAAGAGCATTATGAAATCTGTCACTGTGTTTGTAAAGGATTTTGCTCAATACCTTACATTATCATGTGTTCTTTAATGGGAACTCTAAGGAAAATAATTTTTTTCTTTATAAGCAATATTTATCATAATTGATCATGCTTTACTCTTCATGTCGACTGTTTAAAAACTTAAAGTCACATAAGCCAAATTTTGTCAGAATATAGTTTGCATAAATTAGAATAAGTTTGGCATCAAGCAACCCAAACCAAAACTAACTGTGGCTTGTACAAACAGGGACATATTTTATCCTGTAACAGGTAACCTGTGGTACATAATTGTTGGTAATTGTTTTGCAGCTGTAATTTAAGGCATGAAGTTGAGATCTCTGTTGTTTGCCTAGCCTTACCCCATGGCTACAAAATGACTGCAAGAGATCTGAGTATCATGTTTCCATTTCACACTCAGAGGCAAAAAGCAAAGGGAAAGATTTTTGCCAGAGAGAAATACACAAATTCTTTCACAATTACTGGAAAGTAAAAATTCTTTCTGATGAGTCATTCAAAACAATTCTGCTTAATTTTGTTACGTAAATCACATCAATGATGAAGCATAGCTGAAAAGCCAAGTCTGTACAAAATAGAAAGTTGTTAAAAATGGTTCTGGGGAAGGACAATAATACATCTGTGCCCTGTAAATTTTCATAAGTGTCATATCTATGCTATTCTTACTCATAGCTCTATTTTCATTTGTACTTTTATTTTCTGTTCACCTCATTTTCTTATTTTTGGTATATTTTCATGTTGCTTCATGTACCTTTGTGAATCCTCTTAAATTTTTTGGAATGAGATATGTATTTGTACCTATATGTACATATGCATACAAAGTGAACTGATTCTAACTGCTTCTCTATAACACGTTTTATAAAAGCCAATTTGGAAATCTTTGTTGATTTCCTTCCCACAGGCATCATTAAAAACCTTTCCATAATGTAGGAGTAAATTTTATAATAACAAATCATATGGACGGTTTTAAAGTTTTTGAACAACAATGAGCAACATTTATTTAAAAAGTTCGCACAGTTTTCAAATATTTTTAAAATGGTGTCAATGACAGGAATATTTTTATTTTGTTTTCTTTCATTTTTGTTCTCCAATCTCTGTGGAATTTTCAGTGAATCATGAGATTACTGATCTAGGAATAACAGCTCCCTTGCATCACTAGCTCATAATTCAGCAGACTAATGCAGGGGCATATTCTAGCTCTCCTCCCTGCCTTGGTAGATGGATGGTGGGTTTTGTTTGTTGTTTTGTGACATGTCATTGTGTGGGTTTGTATAAGAGAGGTAAGTGAGAAAAGCAAAGGGAAACAAAGAGAAGAGGAAGCCAAGTTTGTTTGTTTTAATCTAGAGTTTTGTGACATGACTGTAAAAGTAGTGTATTTAAATATTTAAAGGGCTAGATTGGGAGATAAGTGGCATATGTAATTATTACCACTCTGACAAAGAATCTACTAAACTAGATATTAACAGAAATAAATGGAATATAGTTATATAGAAAAATACAGTTATGACTGACTTGGCAAAGAGAAAATCCCTTGAATAATGATTACAAGTACTACTCTCAAAGGTTGTGTTTGTTTTCTTTTTTAACTATAGTAATAATTTTAAATTAGTTTATGGCATTTATGTTAATGTGACAAATATTAAAGTCTTTGGGGAAATTTAGATCAATTTAACTTTAGTGAAAGGAATTGTTTTAAAGTACCTTTTAAATATTTTTCTTAATTTTAAAGGATGATAGTATATTTATTAAATACATTTAAGATCACTTCTAAATGATGACAAACACTATGTAAAATTATTTAAGCATATAGATGAGCACTGGAAGGGAACATCAAAAAACTCAACACTGATATGTTAGGGTTATAGAAATACTTGTTGTTTTCTATTTTTAATTTATAACTATGTGTTTTGCAAAAAATTTTATTGAAATAGGTAACAAGTTAAGGAACTTCTTTACATTGTTTAATAATATATTACACAATTGGTTTAGCACCTGACCATAACATCAAAAAATTTTTGAAAATATCTACTTTTATATCAGTTAGAGAAAATATTGTTTCTAGTAATTCAGATACTTGACTATCACCATTCCTGTAGAGAATCCATCTTTATGTACAATTACAAAGAGGGAACAAAAAATCTGCATATATTAAGAAGACCTATGTGATCTTGTAGGGATTGTTGAAGAGCTGAAGTCTACCTCTAAGCAGAAAAACTAATTCACTATGCATTACTAAGTATAGCAAATAGTCATTCTTTGAAAATAAATGTGGTTTTTTGAAATATTCCAAAGTCATTGGTATCCAAAGAATGGAGGTGATTAGATCGTTACAATTCTTACACACAAAATTGAATGGACTTACTTTCTAAATAGACTAGACTTTCTGACTGAACAAGTTTGGAAAGGCAAGAGATAGCTTAATAAATATTTGTAAGTGTCTTTGCCTTTTTTAGGAAGTTGTGCTGTCCTTCTAGGAGGTTGTGCCTATCCTCTCCAATTTGTTTTGAGAATAGGCTAAGGAATGAATGTAGCTTTGAAAGGAGTTGGAATATAATTCTAGAAGGCATACTCTCCAAGTGCCTTGATAAATGGCAGTAATAATGTTTCTAAAACTCTACATAAGTTACCAGTGTGACAATTTTGAAGACAACATTCTTATACATCTTTAAATTCTGATTAAGTTACTTTTCTAAATAAATTTTAAAAATAAATGAAAATAAACTAATAATACAAGAAGTTCTTACATCAGGCTAACAGGTATCAGTTATGCAAAGACATTTCATCTCCAATTTAATGGCCAAGGCTGAAGCAACTCCAATCTGACCAGGGCAGGGAACAGGCCTGGGCAAAACACTGCTGTGCTGATTCTGAGGAATTCTAGTAAGAATTCTCTTCAGATGTCATGGCATCTCACCTAGAGGCTTTCACTTCTGACTCCATTGGCTGACTTGTGTCTTTGAAGATCTTCCTTGTTCTCAGTGGAGGCTCACTGTCTGACTACTGGAAATTCTGATTCATGAGCCAAAATATCCATTACTTTCTTAGAAGAGAAAGACAAAACTTTTTGCTCTTTTCTTCTCGATAACGTCTCAATTTTCTGTATCCTTACTACAAGAAAATTATATTAAGTATTGTTATTATTTTGCCATTCATTTTCCTCTTCACAGAGATTCTCATGCTCAGTTGAATCTGAGCTATTTTAAAATGGTTCAACTTTCTATCTTCTGTTAAATGCACAGGAAAAAAAAACCTCAGTATCTTCCACATTTATGTGTCAACACATTTAAATACATACATCTGAATACAGTAAACATAATTTCTGCCTTTGCCTTTCCACATATATTGTTTAAAAAATGATAAATTATGTACTTGATATGAAAGAGAGGTTTACGTTGTCTGGTACAGGATGGGTAGATAAAAATTAGGTGACTTTGAATAGACTAAGAGAAGACAATCACTTCTCAATGAACTTTCCTCTCTCTTAGTACAACTAAGTTAAAACAAGCATAATTTTATGAGCAAGACCATTAATGAGGCTTGCTGTTGTAGAAACTACCATTAATTTGGTTCTTATCTTTACATAACTGTATTTATTACTGTGGGATAAACATTTCAGAGCATCGTATGTATTTTCTCAGTTTTAGAACATAGGTACCAAGAATGTCTAATTGCTTTAAGATTATTATGAATATTGCTCATGGTCATTTTGATTAATATCAAGGCCTTTGTAACATAAATGCTGAAAAAATAATGTGTGTAAAACCAGTAACATTTGTTAATTGGTAGTTATTACTGAGACAGATCCTGTCATTTGTTTCCCAAATCAGTAGATGAGGAATGAAAATCATTATTGCTCATTGTACAAAATATATTCCATTAAAAAATAATTAGATTGTCTAACTATAGATCTGTCATGGCATTGCATGCTCATTGGACTTTATTTTCTTTAACCTAATTCCTGTTTGTTTTGTATGGCTCAGTTTCTCAGTCTTTGATATGTGAATGAACATAAACAAGGGGGCATGATCTTTGTTTAGAAGTGTCTTTCTTTTGTAATCACCCCTTTTGAGGGCTAAATTTTCTCCAGCTGCATGCTGCTACAGAAAGTAATTAAATGTAATAGTAGCTGCCCCTAATTTACAGCCACAGAGGGAAATAATCACATTTAAAGTAAAAGCCATGGATTTTAAATGGACACATATGACATTGCAACATGTCCCCAATAAAAGCAACCATTCACAAGGACCATTCACATTGGAGGTATTTTTTCTTTATTCTTGTCCATTTTTACTTGTAAAGAAAAAGCAATCTTTTTATTGACAACATTACCTTCCTCCTGACAAGTACACTAAGAATGGTTTTTCTTTTCTCTCTTAAATGCCTTCATTAATCCTTGACACCATGTTTTTTGTTTTTGTTTTAAGGCTCTTCCCCAGCTTCTGCTTTGGTACTCCCATATGCTCCAAAATAAAGCATTTAAACAGACATTAATTTGCCTCTTAGAATCTAATGAGATATTGATTTTCACTGAATCCTGGCTTTAGATAATTTATGTCTCAAAATCAAGAGATGTGCTCATTAAATCCCAGTTCTTTATAGAACCAGGGTACTTTGCAAAGTCAGGGGTAGCTCATATATCATTTTTACTTAGATAAAAATGAAATATATTTAAAACTAGATTAAATTAAGAGAATGATATAAATTAATCTCTAAAAAAGTTAAACTCCTCCAGGCTTGTTTTCTAAAGTAAAATGAATAAAAGGAATATATTTTCCAGAAAGTAACTGTTTTCATAATGTAAGAGGTTAGAAACATTTTTGATAGTTCCATGTTTTGCAGAATGAGATGATAATAGGAGCAGGATATGTGATTGATAATAAGTAAATTTAACAAAGCTCTGCATTTATCTCACAATCATGCCAAATTGGTCCCAGAGCACAAATCTGGTAGGAGAATGTATAGCTAGGAAATTTTAAGTACTAAAAGTGTTGAAAACAGTTTCAATTTTACTTGCTTAAATTTGGTCAAATTTATTCCTAATAGTATCAACTTATTCACAGTTTGAAATATATTTTCTACCACTTACTCTTTTTAATAATAAATTTTTTTTTAGAAATTCATGTTGCATTTCTTTGATTTTTCTAAAGTTTTTTCTAAAATTATATAAGTGAAAATCAAATTAAACATGTTAGAACGTCATGAGGAATTGATAATTCACATAAACTATTAGCACTTTCATTCTTATATATTCTTAAGGGTTTCATGCAGAATAAATGAAATAATCTTAAAACAATGTCTGTTACATAGAAAGCACCCAGTATTAATTAACATATTTACCTAACCTTTAATAAAAATGTAAAATAAAATATTGATATAATAAAAGTTTAGTCTTTCCACTAAACTCTTATTCAAATCATCGAATTTTTTTAAATTGCCGAAACTTTGCTTTGTGAAAACTATCATGTTAATGGCTGAGGAAGCTGCAGAGGTCAAAGAAGCAACATTCTGTCTATAAAGATTTTGTATCCTAGAAGGTAAATATAATATATATTATAATTTGTTCTTGTATTATATATTATATATATATATATATATATATATATATATATATATATATATAATTTCTCTATATTTCCACTGAGGCAAAAGTATGCCTCAGTGATGTTTAAATGTCAGAATTCATTGAGAGCATTTATCTTTGGTATTTCTATCCTGTATATTTTTGTAAGTTCCTTCGGCAATTTTGTGAAAGATATCTTCTTACTCAGTTTTTAATATCTGCAATGAGTGATGATTATGCTTAAATCAATAAAAATAATATTACAAAATAGCTCAATTTTATGTCATCATGTCTTTAATACACATATGTATTTTTAATATTTTTGCAATATCATTTAATAGGGTTATTTGTACTCATAGATAATTAAAAGGCTATTCAAGAAGTGACCGTAATACTTCCACTGTTGTTGCTGTTATTGTTAAGAAATATATCTTCATCTGCCATCATAGAATAAAGATCAGTTATCCTAATAAGAAATAATACCCTATGAAAGTATAATATCTATTATATAAGGATAACAGTGAGTGGAAAGACTAATGTGTGTGTTCAAATAATTAAATTTAAAAATATTTAAGGGATAGCTTTCTATTCAGTTGATAGACATAAGACTGATAAGTACTAAAAACTGCTTGTAGAATTCTACACAAGCACACTTTTTGAAGTAGAGATTTTCTTTTTGATGGTAACTGAAATCCAGTCATAAATATACTAACCCATTCATTTCTTACAAAATTTAAAAGTGAAGGTATGTGCATATGAATTTGAAAATATTCCACAGAGAGTCTTTTATGAATATGTACATGCAATTTATTACTCACAGAAGGTAATCATTTTGAAGATGAAATTACTTTGCTGACACATTTTTTATGATATTGCCCAGAATGCATTACAAACTCTAATGGAGGTCATTATTTCCAAAAGCCCATAAACTCAGAATAGTTTATAGCTTTGTAAAGTCAATTTATCATACAAGAAAAAAATTATCAAATGTCTATTTGTGTCTCATCTCCTGAAAATTTTTCCTCAGTTTAAGTGGAATCTCTTTTTTGAGGGAACAAAAAAGAATATACAAGTTAATTAGCCATAACAGACAGGTTAAATTGACATTTTTAAAGCTCATATATATTACTCATATTTTATCTAAAAACATTTTACTTTGAGCAAGCTTATTATGCTGATATGTAATATCAAGGTAGAATAGAGGAATTAAACAGTTTCAGAAAAAGAAAATAGAATTGTTTTTACTGATTATGTATAGAATTAGTCATTAATAGTTTTTAGTGTAATAAAATTGCTGAGCTTCATTTTGAGGACAACATGCTTCATTTCTACTTTCTTATCCAACTTCTCAATACATTATATTTTCCTAACCTCAACATATATTTTCCTTATAAAATATTTTACATACATAACAATATATGCCTTTTTTCTTTGAAAAATAATTGACTTCTAATTTATAATAAATGAGAACAGCTCAGCAAGTTAAGTGTCTCATAAAGGTTCAAGTAACACACAAACAATAATAGTAAAAAATTACAAATATGGGTTTATAAACTTATCTTTGGCACCTAATAATGTCAGAAGATGATAATTCAATGTACTAAACTACTGTGCATAAATTTCTTACAATACTGTCCAAAAAGATGACAATTTCTATATTATATATGCAACTACTGTAAAGTTGTTTATTGTTGTTTACAGTTATAATCATTTGATTAAAAATCTTAATCATTAGTCAGTAACAAATGGACAAGGAGGGTAAAGTAGACATGGGACTAAGGAAGGTGTCAAGGATATCTTAGTTATTTAAAATTATTTTTAGTTATTTACTAGCATTTATTGAACACATAGAATAGTGCTGTATGGCTTACTGTTGATACAGAGATTAATAACAACATAATTTTTCATGGAGTTTGCAAATTAGAACCACATTAAAAATATTTAGCATATTTTTGTACTAGACGTCTGTCAGGTTTGTCAGAACTATGTCAACTAAAATAGTATTCTGAAATGTGTTATCCATTTTTAATGGAATGATATATAGTGTCCCTTTCCTTTATGGCTTGATTTTTCTCCAAACTTTGATGGGCATAGATGCAAAAATCTTCAATAAAATACTGGCAAACAGACTGCAACAGCACATTAAAAAACTTATCCATCATGATGAAGTAGGATTCATCCCGGGGATGCAAGGCTGGTTCAACATACGCAAGTCTATAAACATAATTCAACACATAAACAGAAGCAAAAGCAAAAACCACATGATTATCTCCATTGAAGCAGAGAAGGCATTTGACAAAATTCAACAGCCCTTTATGCTAAAAACTCGCAATAAACTCGGTATTGATGGAACATATCTCAAAGTAATAAAAGCTATTTATGACAAACCAACAGCCAATATCATACTTAAAGGGCAAAAACTGGAAGCATTCCCTTTGAAATCTGGCACTAGACAAGGATACCCTCTCTCACCACTCCTATTCAACATAGTACTGGTAGTTCTAGCCAGAGCAATCAGGCAAGAAAAAGAAATAAAGTCTATTCAAATAGGAAAGGTAGAAGCCAAATTGTCTGTATTTGCAGGCGACATGATAGTGTACCTAGAAGACCCCATCACCTCAACCCAAAAACTCCTGAAACTAATCAGCAACTTCAGCAAAGTCTCGGGATATAAAATCAATGTGCAAACATCACAAGCATTCCTATACACCAATAACAGACTAAAAGAGAACCAAATCAAGAACGAACTGCCATTCACAATAACTACAAAGAGAATTAAATACCTAGGAATACAACTTACAAGGAATGTAAGGGACCTCTTCAAGGAAAACTACAAACCACTGCTCAACGAAATAAGAGGAGACAAACAGATGGAGAAACATTCCATGTTCATGGTTAGGAAGAATCAATATTGTGAAAATGGCTATACTGCCCAAAGTAATTTACAGAATCAATGCTATCCCCATCAAGCTACCATTGAATTTCTTCACAGAACTGGAAAAAACCACCATGAATTTCATATGGAACCAAAAGAGAGCCCGCATAGCCAAGTCAATTCTAAGCAAAAAGAACACAGCGGGAGGCATCACACTACCAGACTTCAAACTATACTACAGGGCTACAGTAATCAAAACAGCATGGTACTGGTACCAAAACAGAGATATAGACCAATGGAACAGAACAGAGGCATTGGAGGCAATACAACATATCTACAACCATATAATCTTTGATAAACCAGACAAAAACAAGCAATGGGGAAAGGATTCCCTGTTTAATAAATGGTGTTGGGAAAACTGGTTAGCCATGTGCAGAAAGCAGAAACTGGACCTCTTCCTGACACCTTACACTAAAATTAACTCCAGATGGATTAAACACTTAAGCATAAGACCTGGCACCATAAAAACCCTAGAAGAAAATCTAGGCAAAACCATTCAGGACATAGGAGTAGGCAAGGACTTCATGACCAAAATACCAAAAGCATTGGCAACAAAAGCCAAAATAGACAAATGGAACCTAATCAAACTTCACAGCTTTTGCACGGCAAAAGAAACAGTCACTAGAGTGAATTGGCAACCAACAGAATGGGAAAAAATCTTTGCAATTTACCCATCTGACAACTCAAACAGATTTACAAGAAAAAAAAACAAGCCCATTCAAAAATGGGCAAAGGATATGAACAGACACTTTACAAAAGACGACATACATGAGGCCAACAAACACATGAAAAAATGCTCATCATCACTGGTCATTAGAGAGATGCAAATCAAAACCACATTGAGATACCATCTCACGCCAGTTAGAATGGTGATCATTAAAAAATCTGGAGACAGCAGATGCTGGAGAGGATGTGGAGAAATAGGAACACTCTTACACTGTTGGTGGGAGTGTAAATTAGTTCAACCATTGTGGAAAACAGTGTGGCAATTCCTCAAGGACCTAGAAATAGAAACTCCATTTGACCCAGCAATCCCATTACTGGGTATCTATCCAAAGGACTATAAATCGTTCTACTATAAGGACACACACACACGAATGTTCACTGCAGCACTGTTTACAATAGCAAAGACCTGGAACTAACCCAAATGCCCATTGATGATAGACTGGACTGGGAAAATGTGGCACTTTTATTTTGGAGAATACTCACACCTTTATAATATTCATTCATTCCAGAAAATACCATGGGAGAACTTCAAAAAAGTCAGATTATATTATCTTTACTAAGGTTTTAAATTTTCTCCATAGAGATCACATGGATGCCTGTGATTTTTAATTTAAAGTTAATATTTAGGTATTTTGTAGTTGCTGCTGCTGATAGGAACACTTTTCAATTTTATTTTCTAACTGGAGAGTATCAGAATAAAGAAAT
Organism: Saguinus oedipus; assembly: GCA_031835075.1. NCBI lineage: Eukaryota > Metazoa > Chordata > Mammalia > Primates > Cebidae > Saguinus > Saguinus oedipus. The sequence goes on along the minus strand of CM063171.1, from coordinate 149,827,557 downwards.
GCCATATTTTTTGGTAAAATTAAAAAAAAAAATTTTTTTTTTTTTTGAGAGGGAGTTTTGTTCTTGTTATCCAGGCTGGAGTGCAATGGTGGGATCTCGGCTCACCGCAACCTCTGCCTCCTGGGTTCAGGCAATTCTCCTGCCTCAGGCTCCTGAGTAGCTGGGATTACAGACACACGCCACCATGCCCAGCTAATTTTTTGTATTTTTAAAAGAGACGGGGTTTCACCATGTTGACCAGGATGGTCTCAATCTCTTGACCTCGTGATCCACCCGACTCAGCCTCCCAAAGTGCTGGGATAATTTAAAAATTTTAATAGCTTTTTAATCAATGCATAGTTTTACAGGTATTTAATCAACTCATCTCTAAGAATTTTGTCATTTCCTTCCAATCCGTGTATCTTTGTTTTCTTTTACTTTTTAAACTCTTTATAGCTTTGATCTGTTCTTTTAGCATTATATTAAACCTTAGTACTATCTTGAGTATCTTTATTCCCTGAATTAAATTGAATGAATCTAAATTTTCTCTATAAATAACATTTGCTATGACTTAAAAATGACCTGTATCAATTTAAAAAAATTTTTCTTTGATTCTCGGTTTGCTAATAAAAAATTTTTATATAAATTTTAATTTAAATTTTAAAATAGAAGGTGAACTTCAAAGATTTTTTTGTGAGTCAACTGATTCCTTTCATTTGATGATGTAGTGAATTATTTTGATAGATTTTCTGATGCCAGAAGTTTCTTACATGTGTGTAACAGTGTAACAAATTCTTATTGATTATTATTATTACAGATACTGTTGAATTTAATACTTTTAAGAATTATTTCATTTACATTTATACATTGAATATGGCCTTTTTTATTTAACCTAAATTATGAATCCAAGTTTTCTCTTTCCTTGAAATATGTTATTTCTCATTATAAAAAGCTCTAGGAAAATTTATTAATAGTTCACCAGTTGTGAAATTATCCTCATATATTATGCTCAGACCTCATCTGTATTATTTTACAATTCTAGCAATGTTTGCCTTTAAGAGAAAACATTAGAAATCTGTCGCTATTGAATTAATGCCTTATAAAACACAAAATCAGACCAAGGAAGGAAAAAGAATGTGGATATATCAAGAATAAAGGTAAATACCTTTTCTATATGGGCTTTAATTTGACACAAAACTTCTTGGCAGTGAGAATAAGAAGATAAAAGAAAACTTATATTGCTCTTTTTATCTAGAAGAGGAAAGAACAGCAATTTTTTCTTGGAGAGAATATTTGTTTTTCCTGGAAATTAATTCTAAACAAAATTTCTTCTGTAGGGAGATTTATATAAAAGGAATCCAATAAAATTATAGATGATATTATAAATAATGGCGATATAAGCTAACACTTGCTGGATACTTATTATGGGTTTGGGATTGGGTGTGGTGCTGCAGTATTTTGTTTTGTTTTATTTTTATTTTTTATTTCTTTTTTGACTTCCAGAGTTTATTATAAAACTACAGTAGTCAAGAGAATGAGATATTGCATACAATGGATTAATCAATAAAACAGAGAGAGATTCCATAAAAAGGCCCACACATATGTGGTCAATTGGTTTTGATGATTTCCAGGGCAATTTAATGGAGAATAAATAATCGTTTCAACAAGTGATACTGAAACAGTTGGATATCCATATGCAAAAAAAAAACTAAATTCATAATTTGCGACATATACCAAAAAAGCTCAAAAATAGATTATAGTCCTAAATATAAGCTCTCCAAATACAGAACTTCTGAAAGAAAATATAGTAGAAATTTTTATTTTATTTTGGTATTGGTGAAAATTTCATAGGTTCAACAGCAAAAGCATGATTCTAAAAGAAAACAATTGAAATTTATCAATTATTTATTTATCTAATTTAAGATTTCATCAAAATTAAGAAATTGGTTTTTTAAAAACTGAAGCATAATAGACATGCACAATTTCAGGGTATGTATGATAATTTAATACATTCACATAATGTATAAAGTTCAAATGGGACATCTATCACTTTAAATATTTGTCATTTATTTACTAGAGGCAGGCTCTCACTGTGCCACCCAGGCTGGACTCAAACCCTTGGACTCAAATGATCCTCTCACCAAATCTTCCCAAATAGCTGCAGACTATAGGTATACACACTGTGCCCAGCTCTCTCTTTTCTTTGTGTTAGAAATATGACATCAGCAATTAAATCCCTACTCCAAGAATGAAGAAACCAAACTTAGAGAAGATACGTAATTTGCAAATGTACCTGTACCAGTATTAGGCCAATTCTGTCTTTGACTCAGGAGCTCACATTTCAAATTGCTCTGCCATTTTTATACTGCTTTGTTTATTCTTTTCCGCTTGCTTAGAACAAATGCAGAACAGAATCTGTTATTGCAGTGATATGTTATGAAAGACTATACCATTACAATCTATGAAAGGCATTGTCTGAGGAATTCAGCCAATATAATTTAACTTCCAGGGATCTAACCAAGGTTTAGCCATATGTTAAGAGAAATTCAAGACTTTTGTTTTAACTTGGGCATTAAAAATAAAGAATTCCAAAATAAAGTTTTAAAAACATCTAAATACTTATATAAAAAATTAATAGTTTCCTAAAAGAAAAAATCTTTGATTTAAAGTATAACTTCACTTAAAGAAAATACAATTTTATTTTATTTATTTTTTATGTTTTTAGTTTGTTTTAATTTTTATTGCATTATAGGTTTTGGGGTACATGTGCAGAACCTGCAAGATAGTTGCATAGGTACACACATGGCAGTGTGTTTTGCTGCCTTCCTCCCCCTCACCCACACTTGGCATTTCTCCCCAGGCTATCCCTCCCCAGCCCCCCCCCACTGTCCCTCCCCACTTCCCCCCAACAGACCCCAGTGTGTAGTAGACCCCCTCCCTGTGTCCATGTGTTCTCATTTCTCTCACCGGCCTATGAGTGAGAATATGTGGTATTTCATTTTCTGTTCTTGTGTCAGTTTGCTGAGAATGATGTTCTCCAGATTCATCCATGTCCTTACAAAGGACACAAACTTATCATTTTTGATTGCTGGATAATATTCCATGGTGTATATGTGCCACATTTTCCCAGTCTAGTCTATCATCGATGGGCATTTGGGTTGGTTCCAGGTCTTTGCTATTGTAAACAGTGCTACAATGAACATTCGTGTGCATGTGTCCTTATAGTAGAACTATTTATAGTCCTTTGGATATATACCCAGTAATGGGATTGCTGGGTCAAATGGAATTTCTATTTCTAGGTCCTTGAGGAATCGCCACACTGTCTTCCACAATGGTTGAACTGATTTACACTCCCACCAACAGTGTAAGAGTGTTCCTCTTTCTCCACATCCTCTCCAGCATCTGCTGTCTCCAGATTTTTTAATGATCGCCATTCTAACTGGCATGAGATGGTATCTCAATGTGGTTTTGATTTGTATCTCTCTAATGACCAGTGATGATGAGCATTTTTTCATGTGTTTGTTGGCCTCATGTATGTCTTCTTTTGTAAAGTGTCTGTTCATATCCTTTGTTCATTTTTGAATGGGCTTGTTTGTTTTTTTCCTGTAAATCTGTTTGAGTTCTTTGTAAATTCTGGATATCAGCCCTTTGTCCGACGCATAAACTGCAAAAATTTTTTCCCATTCTGATGGTTGCCGATTCACTCTAGTGACTGTTTCTTTTGCCATGCAGAAGCTGTGGAGTTTGATTAGGTCCCATTTGTGTATTTTGGCTTTTGTTGCCAGTGCTTTTGGTGTTTTGGTCATGAAGTCCCTGCCTACTCCTATGTCCTGAATGGTTTTGCCTAGTTTTTCTTCTAGGGTTTTTATGGTGTCAGGTCTTATGTTTAAGTCTTTAATCCATCTGGAGTTAATTTTAGTGTAAGGTGTCAGGAAGGGGTCCAGTTTATGCTTTCTGCACATGGCTAGCCAGTTTTCCCAACACCATTTATTAAACAGGGAATCCTTTCCCCATTGCTTGTTTTTGTGTGGTTTATCAAAGATTATATGGTTGTAGATATGTTGCGTTGCCTCCGATTCCTCTGTTCTGTTCCACTGGTCTATATCTCTGTTTTGGTACCAGTACCATGCTGTTTTGATTACTGTAGCCTTGTAGTATAGTTTGAAGTCTGGTAGTGTGATGCCTCCTGCTGTGTTCTTTTTGCTTAGAATTGACTTGGCTATGCGGGCTCTCTTTTGGTTCCATATGAAGTTCATGGTGGTTTTTTCCAGTTCTGTGAAGAAATTCAATGGTAGTTTGATGGGGATAGCATTGATTGTATAAATTACTTTGGGCAGTATAGCCATTTTCATGATATTGATTCTTCCTAACCACGAACATGGAATGTTTCTCCATCTGTTTGTGTCCTCTCTTATTTCGTTGAGCAGTGGTTTGTAGTTTTCCTTGAAGAGGTCCCTTACATTCCTTGTAAGTTGTATTCCTAGGTATTTTATTCTCTTTGTAGCAATTGTGAATGGCAGTTCATTCTTGATTTGGTTCTCTTTTAGTCTGTTATTGGTGTATAGGAATGCTTGTGATTTTTGCCATTGATTTTATATCCTGAGACTTTACTGAAGTTGCTTATCAGTTTCAGGAGCTTTTGGGCTGAGGTGATGGGGTCATCTAGGTATACTATCATGTCGTCTGCAAATAGAGACAATTTGGCTTCCACCTTTCCTATTTGAATACGCTTTATTTCTTTTTCTTGCCTGATTGCTCTCACTAGAACTTCTAGTACTATGTGGAATAGGAGTGGTGAGAGAGGGCATCCCTGTCTAGTGCCAGATTTCAAAGGGAATGCTTCCAGTTTTTGCCCATTAAGTATTGTATTAGCTGTTGGTTTGTCGTAAATAGCTTTTATTACTTTGAGATATGTTCCATCAATACCAAGTTTATTGAGGGTTTTTAGCATAAAGGGCTGTTGAATTTTGTCAAAGGCCTTCTCTGCATCAATTGAGATAATCATGTGGTTTTTGCTTTTGCTTCTGTTTATGTGGTGAATTACATTTATAGACTTGCGTATGTTGAACCAGCCTTGCATCCCCGGGATGAATCCTACTTGATCATGATGGATAAGTTTTTTAATGTGCTGTTGCAATCTGTTTGCCAGTATTTTATTGAAGATTTTTGCATCTATATTCATCATGGATATTGGCCTGAAGTTTTCTTTTCTTGTTGAGTCTCTGCCAGGTTTTGGTATCAGGATGATGTTGGTCTCATAAAATGATTTGGGAAGGGTTCCCTCTTTTTGAATTATTTGGAATAGTTTCAGAAGGAATGGTACCAGCTCCTCTTTGAGTATCTGGTAGAATTCGGCTGTGAACCCATCTGGACCTGGGCTTTTTTTGTGTGATAGGGTCTTAATTGCTGCCTCATCTTCAGACCTTGTTATTGGTCTATTCATAGTTTCAGCTTCCTCCTGGTTTAGGCTTGGGAGGACACAGGCGTCCAGGAATTTATCCATTTCTTCCTGGTTTACTAGTTTATGTGCATAGAGTTGTTTGTAGTATTCTCTGATGATGGTTTGCATTTCTGTGTAATCTGTGGTGATTTCCCCTTTATCATTTTTTATTGCATCTATTTGGTTGTTCTCTCTTTTCTTTTTTATCAGTCTGGCTAGTGGTCTGTCTATTTTGTTGATCTTTTTGAAAAAGCAGCTCTTGGATTTATTGATTTTTTGAAGGTTTTTTCGTGTCTCTATCTCCTTCAGTTCTGCTCTGATCTTAGTTATTTCTTGTCTTCAGCTAGGTTTTGAGCTTTTTTGATCTTGCTCCTCTAGCTCTTTCAATTTTGATGATAGGGTGTCCATTTTGGATCTCTCCACTTTTCTCATATGGGCAGTTATTGCTATATATTTTCCTCTACAGACTGCTTTAAATGTGTCCCAGAGATTCTGGTACGTTGTGTCTTCATTCTCGTTGGTTTCGAAGAACTTCTTTATTTCTGCCTTCATTTCATTGTTTATCCTATCAACATTCAAGAGCCAGTTGTTCAGTTTCCATGAAGCTGTGTGGTTCTGAGTTAGTTTCTGAATTCTGAGTTCTAACTTGATTGCACTATGGTCTGAGAGACAGTTTGTTATGATTTCAGTTGTTTTGCATTTGCTGAGGAATGCTTTACTTCCAATTATGTGGTCAATTTTGGAGTAGGTGTGATGTGGTGCTGAAAAGAATGTGTATTCTGTGGATTTGGGGTGGAGAGTTCTGTAAATGTCTATCAGGTTTGCTTGTTCCAGGTCTGAGTTCAAGCCCTGGATATCCTTGTTAATTTTCTGTCTGGTTGATCTGTCTGATATTGACAGTGGAGTGTTAAAGTCTCCCACTATTATTGTGTGGGAGTCTAAGTCTCTTTGTAAGTCATTAAGAACTTGCCTTATATATCTGGGTGCTCCTGCCTTGGGTCCATATATATTTAGAATCGTTAGCTCTTCTTGTTGTATCAATCCTTTTACCATTATGTAATGACCTTCTTTGTCCCTTTTGATCTTTGTTGCTTTAAAGTCTATTTTATCAGAGACGAGAATTGCAACTCCTGCTTTTTTTTGCTCTCCATTTGCTCGGTAAGTCTTCCTCCATCCCTTTATTTTGAGACTTTGTGTATCCTTGCGTGTGAGGTGGGTTTCCTGGATACAGCACACTGATGGGTTTTGGCTTTTTATCCAATTTGCCGGTCTGTGTCTTTTTATTGGTGCATTTAGCCCATTTACATTTAGGGTTAATATTGTTATGTGTGAATTTGATACTGCCATTTTGATGCTAGCTGGCTGTTTTGCCCATTGGTTCATGTAGATTCTTCATTTTGTTGATGCTCTTTAGCATTTGTTATGCTTTTAGGATGGCTGGTCCTGGTTGTTTCTTTCTATGTGTAGTGCCTCTTTCAGGAGCTCTTGTAAAGCAGGCCTAGTGGTGACAAAATCTCTGAGTACTTGCTTGTTCATGAAGGATTTTATTTTTCCTTCACTTATGAAGCTCAGTTTGGCTGGATATGAAATTCTGGGTTGAAAGTTCTTTTCTTTAAGGATGTTGAATATTGGCCCCCACTCTCTTTTGGCTTGTAGAGTCTCTGCCGAGAGATCTGCTGTGAGTCTGATGGGCTTCCCTTTGTGGGTGACCCGACCTTTCTCTCTGGCTGCCCTTAGTATTTTCTCCTTCATTTCAACCCTGGTGAATCTGACGATTATGTGCCTTGGGGTTGCTCTTCTTGTGGAGTATCTTTGTGGTGTTCTCTGTATTTCCTGGAGTTGAGTATTGGCCTGTCTTGCTAGGTTGGGGAAATTTTCCTGGATAATATCCTGAAGAGTGTTTTTCAGCTTGGATTCATTCTTTTCATCACATTCTGGTACACCTATCAAACATAGGTTGGGTCTCCTCACATAGTCCCACATTTCTTGGAGATTTTGTTCATTCCTTTTTATGCTTTTTTCTTTGACCTTGGTTTCTCATTTTATTTCATTGAGTTGATCTTTGGCTTCTGATATTCTTTCTTCTGCTTGGTCAATTCGGCTGTTGAAACTTGTGCATGCTTTGTGAAGTTCTCTCATGTTGTGTTTTTCAGCTCCTTCAATTCATTCATATTCCTCTCTAAGTTGTCCATTCTTGTTGTCATTTCCTCAAATCTTTCTTCAAATCTTTTTTCAAGGTTCTTAGTTTCTTTGCACTGATTTAGAACATGTTCTTTTAGCTCACTGAAATTTCCCATTATCCACTTTCTGAAGTCTGATTCCATCATTTCGTCACACTCATTCTCCGTCCAGCTTTGTTCCCTTGATAGTGAGGAGTTTAGGTCCTTTGTAGGAGGTGAGGTGTTTTGGTTTTGGGTGTTTTCCTCCTTTTTGCGCTGGTTTCTTCCCATCTGTATGGATTTATCCACCTGTCGTCTTAGTAGTTGCTGATTTTTCAATTAGGTCTCTGAGTGGATGCCCAGATTGTTGATGATGAGGTATTTCTGTTACTTAGTTTTCCTTCTAATGGTCTAGCCCCTCTGCTGTATGAGTGCTGAGGTCCACTCCAGGCCCTCCTTGTCTGGGGTATACCTGTAGCAGCAGCGGAACAGTGAGGGATGCTACCAGTTTCTTCTTCTGCTATCTTTGTTTCAGAATGATGCCTGCCAAATGTCAGTCTGATTAGTCCTTTTTTGGGGTGACTCTTTGGATATACAGGGGTCAGAGAGCTGCTTGAGGAGACAGTCTGTGCTTTATAGGAGCTCTAGTGCTGAGCTGTGAGCTCTGTTGTTCATTCAGGATTGTTGGGAGGATGTGTTTATGTCTGCTGCAACAGAACTCATATATCCCCCCACTTTTTTTCCCACCCTTAGATCCTCTGTCTCAGGGAGTTGGGGCTTTCTTTATGAGTATCTGTTGCACTGTCCTGCCCAGCTAGGAGGCAGTCTATTCACTATTTGCCTGCCGGGGCTCTGCCCAGCTAGTGTGGGTCCACCCTGTTGCCGCGGGGCTCCGTTCTGCTGTGGCTTGCTCCACTCTGCTGGCGGAGTCTCTCTGTTATGGCAGGTTGCCTCGGCAACAACAGGCTGCATCAGCCCTGGGCGGTACTTCAGTAGTGGGGGGATTGCGTCAGTAGTGGCGGACACCCCTCCCCCACCGGGATGCACCATCCTAGATGCCGGCAGCAAAACTCTCAGCCCCAAGCACCTCCAATCACCGCCCTTCTTGTCCCCGTCAGGGTGGGACCCGCCGAGCCCGATGACCCAGCTACCTGCCTCAGAGCCTGTCCTCTCCCTCTCTCTCTTCTTCTCCCCAAGCTGAATGGTTGACTCTCTCACTGGTGCCCCAGTAGCCTGCTGATAGAGCACTGGGATCCATGCGATCTCCCGTGCCACTGCCCACTGCACCGGCTCAGATCACATTTCCCAGGAATCTCCTGGTCTGGCTCATTGTCCAAGTCCCATTCAATCAGATGGACATGCCAGTCTGCCCTTCCAAATCTCATATTGCCAGTTTAACAGGGCACCTGGACCAGTGAGTTTTGTGCCCGGTGCCACTGCACTGCGGAACCGGCCGAAGCAGCCACGTGAGCCGGCTGCGCTAGCATCCCATGTTTCTCCCACGCCTGGGACTTTCAATGTTCTTTGGGCAAAAAAGGTCTGTCCGAGAATGTGGCTGGGACTCACCCTCTGCACCTACACTGAGAGTTGCAATCCGGAGTCACCTCTATGACGCCATCTTGAAAGCCCCCCCGTCTACCAAGAAAATACAATTTTAAATCTGAAATTCTTAAATTGAATGTGAGTCTGCACTAGCTAAATGGTCCAAGCCTATGCTCCTCTTGCCAGCCCTTTTACCACCAAAAATATGTCTTAACAGTCTGCTCTAAATATCTTGATGTTCATCTTTTTTAAATCGTCTGATATTATGACATTTTATATGGTTTAAGGAAGGCTGGTTTATATTCTTTCAAGGTCAAATGGCCAGGGATAAAGGTGGAACTCTATTATAAAAGTTGGAAAGCGTAACTACTCCTTTTTTCCCAGATGGAAAGCCAACCCTTCTTCATATGAAAATAGGCCACTGTGATGCAGCCAGGGAAAGTAACAATTTTTTAAAGAATATGGTCGAGTAAATTTTGATTCTTGAGCAACCACTCAATAGAGTTAACACAACATGTGTTAAATCAGAGAAGGACATTGGGTCCATAAAAGTTGCCTGCTGCAAATGTGTGACAATCCCAGTACATTTTTCTGTTTTACTTGGTTCCCAAGTTGTCTGGGGATAATATTCTTCTATTCAGAATAGGAACAACTATTCAATTGACCTATTGTTTTCTTATATTCACCTATATGTTTTATTGGAAACATAGAAGCACTAAGGCACATCAGTCCAATGAGTATCATTTTATCAGTATGTTCTGTTTCAAGATATTACAAAAGGATGTTTTCTTTGTATTATAATATACTTAATATTTTTACTTATGTTACTTACTAGTGACCAACTATAAATAATAGCATTTTTATAAAATATATATATATGAGACCATTTATTTTCTTGGTGTTTTTAAGTATTTAGCTTATGAATAAATTTAGAAAAGACACTATGTAATAAGGAATAATGTGAAGATTTTGCCTTTTTAGCTATCTAGTTTTTGTAATCCAGTAACTCAATGATACTTAACTGATCCCAAAGTTTATATGCCCAATCAAATATAGAGAAATGTTTCCTAAATGAAGTCCTTCTAGCAATAAACTTTTTTCAGCTTTTAGTAAGAGAATAAATACAAATATTTTATTTTCCTCTGTCCAATTTTAGGAATTGTCTTTTTTTGTAGTATCTCCATTTGTGTGTGTGTGTGTGTGTGTGTGTGTGTGTGTGTGTGTGTGTGTGTGTGTTTTCTTTTCTGAACAGTGCCATCATTTTGCAATGACAGTTTGCCATATATGGTTTTCTAAGAATGAAATCACCATGTGTCCAGTGAAATCTGATGAGTTTGTACATTAACATTCCCTTAAATGGGCTTACAAAATAAATACACATAATGATAATATGTGTGCTTATGATAATGACAATATAGGATTCATTTTGATTCTAGCAAACCCCATACTACTGTGTGTAATGTATGTACAATTGTTATCACAAGCTAATGTTCTGATAGGGGAGGGTATGTAGGATATTAGCCCTGAAGGAGTCAGAAGCCAACTATGGAACCCTAATCTCCCTGTGATGGTCTGCAGTAGCGTGACCTTAGAAAGCTCCACATGTGGGTTACCAGACAAAAAAGATGCATGTTTTTGTTGTCATTCATAAGCGGGAGTTGAAGAATGAGAACATATGGGCACAGGGAGGAGAACATCACATGCTGGGCCTGTCAGGGAGTTGGGGGCAAGGGGAGGGATAGCATTAGGAGAAATACCTAATATAGACGATGAGTTGATGGGTGCAGCAAACCACCCTTGCATGTGTATACCTATGCAACAAACCTGTAAGTTATGCACATGTATCCCAGAACTTAAGTATAATTAAAAAAAAAAAGAAAAAGATGCATGTTTTAACTCCAAACTTTTAATCAAACAAGACACCTTCTCTCAGATTTTGAACTAAAAAGAAGACCTAAATAAATGAAGAAATATACCATTTTTGGCTGGACATGGTGGCTCACACCTGTAATCCCAACACTTTGGAAGGCCAACGTGGATGGATCACGAGTTCAGGAAATCGAGACCATCCTGTCCAACATGGAATGGTGAAACCCCATCTCTACTAAAAATACAAAAATTAGCTGGGCAGGGTGGTGCATGCCTGTAATCCTAGCTACTTGGGAGGCTGAGGCAGGAAAATCTCTTGAACCAAGGGGTTGGAGGGTACAGTGAGCTGATTGCACCACGGCACTCCAGCCTGGTGACAGAGTGAAACTCCAGCAAAAAAAAAAAAAAAAAAAAAAAGGCGGGGGGAGAAAAAAATAGATATAACATTTTTACAGATTGGAGAATATACTAATGTTAATATGTCCATTCTTTGCAATGTGCTTTGTGTGTTTAAATGCAATTCCAATCACTATCCCATATACCAGATTTTTGTGTATGAATTGATGAGCTGACTATAAAATTTATATAGAAATGCAAAGGATCTAAAATAGCAAAATTAATTTTCAAAAAAAAAAAGAACAAATTTGGAGAAGTTAAACTACCTGGTATCAAGATTTACTATAAGTTGATAGTAATCAAGACAATGTCCTATTAGCAATAAAATAAGCATATAAATGGAACAGAATCAAAGGTCCAGAAAGAGACCCATAAACATTTTGTCATTTTTTAACATCAATGGCAAGAATAATAAAAGATAGAATTTCAACCTTAATAATTACTTCATATCATACCCAATAATTAAAATAGTTTACAGGTAGAAAACAGAAAAGAAAAAACTGTAACATTCTAGGATATAATATTCTTGACTTATTTTGTCAAGAATAACAGAAATGGATGGGGATGAATAAATCTTCCCTGTCATGACACAAATTCCCTAACCATAAAAGTAAAATTTTTATAAATTGGACTTGAAAAATACCAAGTGCTGCTGATAAATGGAGAAAAAGACACTATTAAATTGGTATTAGGTGTGTAAAATAGTACAGTTTTATATTCTCTAATAAAGTTAGATGTATTTTCACTTTGGGATTCAGAAAATTTACTCTTGAGTATGGACGCAAGACAAATAAAAACAGGTGTCCACAAAAAGGCTAACACATAAATGTTCATGACAGCTTTGTTGATAATAGCCAAACTCTCTATCTATCTACTAACAGGTGAAAATCTAAACAAACTGTAGTATAGTAACACAATAGAATTCTACCCAGCAGTAATAAGAGTAAATGAACTACTGATTATGCAATTACATGGATGCATTTCAAAAACTGCTGATTGCAAAAAGCCAGGCACAAAATAGAATTAAAAAATACTGAGTATGCAAAACTAATCTCCAGTGATAGAGACTATAGAGCATTGGTTACCACAATCAAATACATATCCACAGAGAAATAATTAACTTGATTCTTATGTCATAATATAAACAAAACTGAATTATTGATGAATTTTTACCCATATGTGACAGATTAAAAACCTTGAGTGTCTAGAAAATAGCACAAAAAATCTATGGAGTATAATACTTCTTTAGCAGATTTTAAAAACTTAGAATAAAGGAAAATATTGAGCAAATGCCCTACATTGAAATTAAGAATATTTCATAGAAATCACTTTTAATTTTTTTAATTTTTCTATTTTTAATTGGTTGGTACAGAGTAGGCATATATATTTATGGAATAAACATGATATTTTAGTACAGGCATGCAATGTGAAATAATGAAAACTTTTCACATCATGAAAAGTTGGGTATCCATCCCCTCAAGCATTTATCCTTAGTCTTACAAACAATCCAATTATACTTTTAGTTATTTTTTAATGTGCAATTAAATTATTATTTACTATAGATCCCCCGTTGTGCTATGAATAATACTAGGTCTCAGGCATTCTATTTTGGTGTGTGTGCACATTAAATATCCTCACCTCCCCGCAATCTACCCACTACTTTTTCTAGCCTCCAGTAACCATCCTTCTATTCTTTATCTCCATGAGTTCAAATGTTTTGACTTTTTATATCCCACAAATAAGTGAGAACATCCAACGTTTACCTTTCTGTGCCTTGCTTATTTCACTTGACATAATGACGTCCAGTTCCAACCATGTTGTTGCACATGACAGGATTTCATTCTGTTTTATGCCTGAATAGCACTCCATTGTGCATATGTACCACATTGTCTTTATCCAGTCATCTGCTGATGAACACTTAGGTTGTATACACATTTTAGCTATTGTGAATAATGCTGCAACAAACATGAAAGTGCAGGTATCTCTGCGATATACTGATTTCCTTTCTTTTGGGTGCATACCTAGAGTGAAATCGCTGGACTGTATAACAGCTTTAGTTCTAGTTTTCTGAGGAATCTCCAAATCACTCTCCATAGTGACTGTGTAGTTTACATTCTCACCAACAGTGTATAAGATTTCCCTATGCTCTACATCCTCACTGCCCTTTGTTATTAGCTGATTTTTGGATAAAAGCCACTTTAACTGGGGCGAGATGATATCTCGTAATTTTGATTTGCATTTTTCTGATGATCAATGATTTTGAGCACCTTTTCATGTGCCAGTTTGTCATTTGCATGTCTTCTTTTGAGAAATATATATTTAAATCTTTTGCCCATTTTAAAATCAGTTTTTTTATTTTTATTTTTTCCTGTAGAGTTGTTTGAGCCCCTAATATATTCTGGCTATTAATCCCTTGTCAGATGGGTAGTTTGCAAATATTTTCCAGTTCTGGGGATTATCTCTCTACTTTGTGGATTATATCCTTTGCTGTGCAGCAGCTTTTGAAATTGATGTGATCCCTTTGTCCATTTGCTCTTTGGCTGCCTGTGCTTCTGGGGTATTACTTAAGAAATTTTTGCCCATGACAATGTTCTGGAGAACTTCTCCAATACTTCCTTACAGTATTTTCATAGTTGGAGGTCTTTGATTTATATATTTAATCAATTTTGACTTACTTTTTGTATATGGTAAGAGATAGGGGCCTAGTTTCATTATTTTGCATATAGATGTCCAGTTCTCCCAGCACCATCCAGGAAGAAACTGTCTTTTCTCTGATGTGTGTTCTTGGCAACATTGTCAAAAATGAGTTCACTGTAGCTATATGGATTTTTTTTTCAGGTCTATATTCTGTTCCGTTGGTCTTTGTGTCTGTTTTTATGCCTGGACCATGCTGTTTTGGTTACTTTAGCTCTGTAATATTTAAGTATTAAGTCAGGTAACGTAATTCCTCTACTTTTGTTCTTTTTGCTAAGGATATTTTTGGCTATTCTGGGTCTTTAGTGGTTCCATATAAACTTTAGGATATTTTTTCTATTTCTGTGAAGAATGTCGTTGGTATTTTGATAGAGATTGCATTGAATCTGTATATTGTATTGGGTGGTATGGCCATTTTAATAAGAGCAATTTTTCCAATATGTTAACATGGAATATTTTTCCATTTTTTGGTGTCTTGTTCAAGTTCTTGCATCAATGCTTAATAGTTTTTATTGTAGAGATCGTTGACTTCTTTGGTTAATTCCTAGATATTGGTATTGGTCACCACTCCTTCACAGAACATGGACACACACAAACACACACTCATACACTCTCACTGGGACCACAAAGACACACTAATTCACCTAATGTGCATAGCTTTAGGATGAGGGTGGAAACGGGAGTACTTAGAGAAAACAGGCAGATATAGAAAGAATTTGCCACCACACAGATGGTGGCCTCACCAGGAATCTATTATTTTTTTTCCTCATCAATATTATAACAGAATAATGTTGACCAAAATAACATTTGGGGACCTGACATACAATGAAATATTATATTAGGCCATGTTTGCATGGCTATAAAGAAATACATGAGGGTATTTAACCCCAGTTAAAGTGGCTTTTATCCAAAAATCAGGTAATAGCAAAGGGCAGTGAGGATATGGAGCAAAGGGAAACCTTGTACGCTGTTGGTGAGAATGTAAACTACAGAGTCACTATGGAGAACAATTTGGAGGTTCCTCAACAGATGAAAAAGATAATCTACAAAGAAAAGAGGTTTAATTGGCTCACCGTTCTGCAGGTTTTACAAGAAGCATGATGTCAGCATTTGCTTGGCTTCTGGGAAGGGTCCAGGGAGCTTTTATTCATGATGAAAGGAGAAACAGAAGCAGACATATCACATGGTAAAAGTGGGAATAAGAGAGTATTATGCAGCCATCAAAAACGATGAGTTTGTGTCCTTTGTAGGGACATGGATGAACCTGGAAACCATCATTCTCAGCAAACTGACACAAGAGCAGAAAATCAAACACCTCATGTTCTCACTCATAGGCAGGTGTTGAACAATGAGAACACATGGACACAGGGAGGGGAGCATCACATGCTGGGGTCTGTTGGGGGGAAATAGGGGAGGGACAGTGGGGGGTGGGGAGTTGGGGATAGATAGCATGGGGAGATATGCCAGATATAGGTGAAGGGGAGGAAGGCAGCAAATCACACTGCCACGTGTGTACCTATGCAACAATCTTGCATATTTTTCACATGTACCCCAAAACCTAAAATGCAATATAAATAAATAAATAAATAAATAAATAAAGAGAGTAGGTAAAGGTGCCACCCACTTTTAAACACCTAGATCTCATTAGAACACACTATCATGAAGACAGAACCAAGTCATGAGAATCCCACCCCCATGTTTCAGTCACCTCCCTCCATGCGCCACCTCCAACACTGGACATTACATATCAATATGAGACTGAAGAGAAAATTATTCAAACTATATCAAGTATGCGTCAATAAAAATGAACTACTGCTACACACAATATAATGCATGAATCTCATAGACACAGTGTTAAGAAAAACAAGCCAGACACAGTAGAAAAAAGTCTACTGAATTCCATTTACAATTATGATTGTAAAAGTCAGGATGGAGATTACTTTTGAGGGTGATAACTGGAGGAGAGCACAAAGAAGGGTTCCATAGTGTAAAAAAATTTTTTATCAGAGTGTAGATTACTAGGATAAAATCTGTAAAAATTTTTGACTTGTACATTTAAGATTTGTGCAGTTATATCAATACTTTAATGAAAATTTGTACTTAAAATGTAAATCTTTGTACAGTTTTAGAGACATTTTAGCATTAAGAAATTAACACAGCCAGGCTTGGTGGCTCACACCTGTAGTCTCGGCACTTTGGGAGACCGAGGTGGGTGGACCACCTGAGGTCAGAAGTTCGAGACCAGGCTGGCCAACATGTTGAAACCTTATTTCTACTAAAAAGTATAAAAATTAGCCAGGCGTGGTGGCAGGTGCCTGTTCTCTCAACTACTCAGATGGCTGATGCAGGAGAATTACTTGAACCCAGGAGGCAAAGGTTGCAGATTACACCACTGCTCTTCAGCCTGGGTGACAAAGCAAGACTACATCGCAAAAAAATAAAAGAAGAAAAAAGAAATTAATGCAAGTTTAGCTAATTTTTATCCCATGTTTTCCTTTTATCCTAATAAATTAGTTCTCTGATAAAATCAATTTTTAAGCAAAATCATTCATTATGTTTTTCCACTTCTCATTATTAGATACACAAATGTATGCCTTGCAGTTGCCTCATATTTTATGCTATGCTAATCCACTATTTAAATATCTAACTCATCTTTTTCTTTCATATGAATTTAAATGAAAAGTACAGAATGTAAAAATTTAAATTAGTAGGTAAAACCACCATTTTATACATACTTTACATCCTTTCTTGGAATCCTATTACTGATAATGCTATTGCTGAACAATATTTGTGTTCTTAAAAAAATTTAGTTATTTCAAAACTAAAAAGGCTACAGTGGATGCTAAAATAAAAATTATGTAAATGTACAAATTTCCTACTTAAAAAAATTAAGTTTTTTGTTTCCCTTGATTTACTTGGAATTAGTTTTAGTTAAACAGTGGCAGATCTTAGTTCATACTCCATACATTTCATAATAAAGTAAGGGTTATATTGCTAAACTATGTGGTTTCCCAGCACATGATGTCCCTGTTCCTATGTAAAAGGCATTCTGGATGCTTTTAACTTTCATTCATTTATTTATATTTATACAGCTTCGTCTATTCCAACTTGGCTTTAACAGCTGCAGGGCCAAACTTCTCTGACAGGAATTCTCTTCTTAGTTTCTGTCAAAAGATTATTTGCTTTTTCCAGTTAGTGTGTGATAAGGAAAAGTCAATTCATCATCCAAAATTATCCGATGTTATTTGCCACATCATGTTGCTATTGCTATTTATAGAATATATATAAATTTTTACTCTGTCTTTTAACTGTGATCTAAAGATCCTACCATCTAGTTCTTTTAATTCAGCATTTTAAAATGTGTCCATTTTTTATCCTAATTTGCATAAGACTCGTGCTGCAGAAAAAGGATACATTTTTCTTATCTCAGTTTTCTCTAGATGGGCTTGATATGTTCTGCAAGATAAATTATAACATTATGGCCATTATTCTGTTTTGGTCTAGCTGTGCTGCCAGAAAAACCATCAAAAACAAATCATGGCAATATAAATCATCCACACAAAATAAAGGACAATGTATTCCAGAGAGTCTGAGGAACTAAAATGATTAGGGAAGGATAGTTTTGTTTTTCCTTTATATGAGGGTTAAGAGACTTAAATAAGCGTTTGCTACTTGCCAATTTCTTTACGTATGATATATAATTAAACGTAACCAGTTTTTGTAAAAAGGGTAATATTATTTCTATTGTCTTGATGAAAAACCCTGAATTGCTGGCTGACTCTCATTCAGTTTGAAAATAGTAAAACGAGAGTTCAGCTCATATCCACTTGCCTGAAAATTCCTTGCTTTTTTAGAGAAGGCTTGCCCCTGTAAAAAATCTTAAAGGGGAAGGACTCACACACTTGTATAAAAAAATAGTAATTCCAGAGTAGGTAAGTGCTTCTCAGGGATGGAAATTAATTTTTATTGAAGCTATAATTTATACAGTATTAGAAACTGAATGAAATTAGTTACCTCCAGCAAATTGGAGAGAGTAGAGACTATCAATAGCTAGAATACCCTTCAGGTCACTGAGAAAGAAAGAAAAATAGCTCACTATTTTTTTTTTTTAATTTTTTCTTTTTAGAGACAGGGTCTTGCTCTGTCACGCAGGATGGAATGCAGTAGCATGATCATAGCTCACTGCAGGCTCATTTTCCTGGGCTAAAGTAATCCTCCCACCTCAGGCCCTCAAGTAGCTGGGATTAGAGGTGTGCATCACCATGCCCTGCTCAGCTAATTTTTTAAATTTTTGGTAGAGGCGAGGGTCTCATCATATTACTCATGTTATTTTGGAACTTCTTGGCTCAATCAGTCCTCCTGCCTCAGCCTCCCAAAGTGATGGGATTACAAGTGTGAGCCACCACTCAGCAACCTAACTCACTTTTAGAAAACATTAGTGTTGGTTTTTCTGAAAAGCAATCATGTGAATAGTAATTATCCCCAGGAGAGCTTCTCATTCTATAATCTGTTATTTCCACCCCATTTTCAGTTGCTTTCTCCATGGAAGTCTTAAACCCTTCAAAGTCATTCGTGAGTGTTGTAATTAACTTCTTCAAAACTCCTGTTAATTTTCATGTTTTGACCTCTTCCTATGAATCACAAATGTTCTTAATGGTATCTGGAATGGTGAATCCTTTTTAAAAGTTTTCAATTTACATTGCCCAACTTCACCAGAGGAATCACCATCTGTATCAGCTATAGCCTTACAAAATACATTTCTTAAATTGTAAGACTGAGAAATCAAAATTACTCCTTGATCCAAAGGCTGAAGAATGAATACTGTGTTAGCAGGCATGAAAACAACATTAAGCATCTCATACATTTCCATCAGAGCTGTTGGCTGACAAATGCATTATCAATGAGCAGTAATATTTTAAAAAGAAATCCTTCATTTTTGAGCAATAGGTCTCAAAAGGACACTTAAAATATTTAGTAAACCACGACATAAAAAATGTGTTCTTCCCCCAGGCTTTGTTGTTCCATTTATAGAGCCTGGGCAGAATAGACTTAGAATTATTCTTAAGGGCCCTTGGATTTCCAAAATGAGAAATGATCATTAGTTTCAACATAAACACCAGCTGCATTAGCCCCAGCAAGAGAATCAACCTGTCCTTTGAAGCTTTGAAGCCAAGCATTGATTTCTCCTCTCCAGCTATAGAAGTCCTAGATGGTATGTTCTTCTAACAGAAGGCCGTTTCATCTATATTCAAAATCTGTTGTTTAGTGTAGCCATCTTCGATATTGTTAGCTAGATTTTCTGGATAACTTACTGCAGCTTCTCCATCGGCACTTACTGCTTCACTCTGCAATTTTAGGTTACAGAGAGTTTTTTTCCTCATGAATCAACCTCTGCTAGCTTCCAACTTTTGAGCTTCCTCATCACTCTCAGCCTTTTGAATGGATGAGAGTTAGGGCCATACTCTGGCTTAGATTTTGGCATTAGACAATGTTGTGGCAGGTTTGATCTTCCATCCAGACCAAACTTTCTCCATATCAGTAATTAGGCTGTTTTGCTTTCTTATTCATGTGTTCAATGGAGCAGCATATTTTACTTCCTTCAGTAACCTTGCTTTGCATTCACACCTGGCTGTTTGGTACAACAGGCCCATCTTGTTGCCTATCTCAGCTTTTGATGTGGCTTTCTCACTTTGTTTAATCATTTCTTGCTTTTGATTGAAAATGAGAGACATGGAACTCTTCCTTTCACTTGAACACCTAGAGGCCATCAACCGGGTTATTAATGACCTAATTCCAATATTCTTGTATCTCAGGGATTAAGAAGTTCCAAGATGAGGGCGAAGAACAGGGCAACTGCTAGTCAGCGAAGCAGTCAGAACACAAACAACATTTGTTAATTATGTTCACTGTCTTACAAGGGCATGGTTCATGGCATCCCAAAACAAATACAATAGTCACAGCAAATATCACTGATCACAGATAACCATAGTAAATATAATAATAATGAAAAAATTGAAATATTGTGAGAATTACCAAAATGATGACACAGAGACATTAAGTAACCACATGCTGTTGGAAAAATGGTGCTGATAGACTTGCTTAATGGAGGGTTGCTACAAACCTTCAACTTGCAAAAAACACAGTATCTGTGAAGCACAGTAAAGCAAAGTATAATAAAACAGAGTATACCTGCATATAGTATTTTATTGGTTCTGTTTCACTGGGGAACTATGACTAATACAGGTAATGATCTTAAATATCCTTTATTAGTCCCGTTAACTGTCAGGGTTGACAAGTCCAGGCTGGACTCTGAGAATAAATAAGTCCTACAGCCAAGAAGAAAACATCAGATCCTAATTGGAAGAGGGATCAGCTGTGATATTGGAAAACCCAGGAAAATTTCACCCCTAGTGAAAACAAAGGATTGACCCATTATTGAATGGTAAAGAACTAAATTCACGCAGACTACTATCCAGTTACCAAAGTACCACCTCAACTACTGATTAAGTGCACATCAATCATTGGACTTTTTTAAGAAATGAAATTCTGCCTTTGTGGGTGAGTATTTGAAGATTTCAAAGGTGGAGTTAACTGATGTTCACACCTGATATAAAGTACAAAAATGCAAAACAAAGATTACGACTGAGAGTGAAATTCTTCTTGACTAGAAATTTTGACACATCTTTGACATATCAACTATGTGTAAGTATCAGCTTGGAATTTACACTTATTCAGTCACACAAACGCTGCATGATAACACATTCCTGAATGACTCAGAAGTATAAATGGGAATGAACCGTGAAAGCAGTTTAACCCTGTAATCTTTGCTTCGATTTTACCTTCAGGGTCCTCAGAAAAAAGGATTCAGTGTATAATTACAAAAGAATACTATTTAGGTTAATGCAGATGAATTTGATTCCTAGTCCATCCCAACTGCAAAGAATGTGGTGTCTCGGCAATTTACTATTCTGATTCATTCTTTTACATGTATTTTGGGTTGTAGTTTCTACCTACTCTTATTTCTAAACCTAGCTTAGTCTATTGATAATCCAGTCCTTCTCATTAGAATATAAACATGCTCAGTTTTATAACCTGAATACATTTTTATATTTAAAAATATGAAATAAACAAAATTCCCCTTTCAGCCAATGCCAAATTCTCTTGTTACCACAACTCCATACTTCCTGGCCATTTTACATGTTGTATATTTAGAATAATTATTACATTTCTTCCACCAAAGCACTGTGCATTTGAATGAATTCTGATTCTGCTTTCATCCCTTATTAAATCAGCCTCCTCAGGAAGGCACCAAAGATAAGACTTGTACTTGTCCTTTAACATTATTTCTCCTTCAAAGTGTTGAAAGGGGTCCTAATCCAGGCCCCAAGAGAGGGTTCTTGGATATCGCACATGAGAGAATTCAGGGCGAGTCAGCAGTGCAAAGTGAAAGCTAATTTGTTAAGAAAGCAAAGGAATAAAAGAATGGCTACTCCATAGATAGAGCAGCCCTGAGGGCCATTGGTGGTCCGCTTTTATGCTTATCTATTGATGATATGCTAAACAAGGGATAGGTTATTCTTGCTTCTCCTTTTTAGACCATATTGGGTAACTTCTCCACATTGCCATGGCATTTGTAAACTGTCATGGTGCTGATGGTCTCTATGATCTGTATTTTGTGCTGACTTTCTATCTCATCCTGTGACTTAGAATGTCTTAACAGTATGGGAATGCAACCCAGTAGGTTTCAGCCTCACCCAGCTCCTGTTTAAGATGGAGTTGCTCTGGGTCACATGCCTCTGACAAAAGCACTGATAACTATTGTAAAACATTAATTGTGAAATGTGTTTGTTAAGAGCACTGGAATCTTTCTTACATCTGAGCTTCATGAGTGATATTCTGTCCACCTCTTCTACAGTCCTACTCTTATTCATTCTTGGAGTTTCCATGCACATATATATTTCCTAATCCTCTAAGTAGCTTATAAAGTTGCTATTATTACCTCAGTTTTCCAGATGAGGAAAACAAAACCTCGTTGTTAGTGTAGACAGAAGAAACACCTTTTTGTGATGGTGCCAAGAATCAAAAGCCTAATTAATGAGCTATTAAAAATAACCTCTAGATTTCCAATCTGGATAATTGTTAAAAATTTAGATATTTTGTTGAGCTTTCTAACATCAGAGAAGAATATTAAATTATGTAGAAAATACCACTTTTACTAAAAAACAGTTCTTTCTTAAGAAATGTTTTGCAAACTTTAGATTTTTGCATCTGAAAGTTGTTCTTTTTTTTTTTTTTGAGACAGAGTCTTGCTCTGTCGCCAGGTGCCAGGCTTGAGCGCAGTGGCATGATCTCAGCTTACTGTAACCTCCACCTCCCAGGTTCAAGCAATTCTGCCTCAGCCTCCTGAGTAGCTGCAACTACAGGCATGCACCACCATGCCCAGCTAATTTTTGTATTTTTAATAGAGACAGGGTTTCACCATGTTGGCCAGGATGGTCTTGATCTCTTGACCTCATGATCTGCCCACCTCGGCCTCCCAAAGTGCTAGTAATTTGTAGTATGTTGCATCCTCCTCACAAATACAGATTTGTCCTTCTTTAAATTTTTATTGGATCAATAGCAAATTAAAATTTTATGAATATTTGTTTACAAACCTATTGCACAGGAATCACAAACATGAGGTTCAAGTGTTTATTAACTGTTGTTGGGGTTTGGAAGGCATTTTATCCTGTGTTTCTGCTCATTGAACTACCTCTAAAACGTGTTACAGTATAGGGAGAAGCACTCTTCTTAATAGTTAAAAATGTGGGCTTTTTACTCCTGCATTCAAATTTAGCCTCAATTTGCTATCTCTGTGGCCCTATGCAAATTACTTTGAGTCTTCCAAAGGGAAATAATTAACAAATAAATATGCCTGCTCCAGACAGTGGTCTGGAAGCGAGATGATGTGCATGAGGTGCTTCCAACACATGCTCTCTGCTCATTCTTGCCAAGACACATTGACCCACACTGCTCTGTTCTTTGGCAGTATCTTTATCTTCCTTTCTTCTCCTTTCCCTAACCAAAACTACTCCCCCTTCAGGTCCTGGAGTAAATTTCAATTTCCTTAATATCCTGATACATTCCAGATTGGGTAATATTCCACTAGTTTTCCTTTGGCACCACTCTTCCTTTAGTGAAAATATTTAAACTTAACCCTTAAACCAGCTATTTGTTTAATGGATTTCTTTCCTTGGAAACTATATGCTATAAAATGGCAAAAAAAAAAAAAAAAAAAAAAAAAACCTTGTCTGCAATATTGTCTGCTCTAACACAGTGGTATATGCAGTGAATAAAGTGAATTACATAATCAACATGAAATAAAAAAATAAACCATTCATTGTACATCATGTGGCAGATGTAAAAATTAAGAAATATTGATGATTTTGAATTATTATGCTATATACAGATATAGAATGTCTATAATAATTAATCTGTATAACATGCATTTATTAATCCTATAATGTTTCAGGCATTGTGTTTAATATTATTTTAAAACATCAACCTCTTAAGAAAAGTAAAATGTGACTATTCTCTAGAATTGCCATTGTATTCAAGATATACTTCTCAGAAAAAAAAAAAAAATGCTTTTATTTCTTAAAAAATAGGGAACATAAATTCTGGAAATAAAAAAGGCTTGACTTTATGATGCCTAAGGAGGGAGAAAGTTTTTTGTACTAAATGATATAATATGCTATATTTATAGCTTAAACAGGAATGTAGATAAACAAAGAAAAATAAAGACTAGCATTTACATGAATAGATAAGGCCGAACACAGGCCAGGTGCAGTGGTTCACACCTATACTTCCAACACTTTGGGAGGCTGAGGCTGGTGGATCATTTGAGGTCGGGAGTTCAAGAGCAGGCAAGCCAACATGATGAAACCCTGTCTCTACTAAAACTACAAAAATTAGGAGAGTGTGGTGGCACATGTCTGTAATCCCAGCTACTTGGGAGGCTGAGGCAAGAGAATTGTGAGAGTCGCTTGAACTTGGGAGGCAGAAGTTGCAGTGAGCCAAGATCACACCACTGCATTCAAGCTTGAGTGACAGAGTGAGGGCCTGTCTCAGGGAAAAAAAAAAAAAGCTGAACATATCAATTACATGAACTCCAACATTGATGGCATATACAGATTAGCATATTCATTTGATGTTTGGGTGCTTGTGTCTGTTATTATTGTTTCTCAACTCCAAGTTAACCCTTCTACATTCTGCTTTGTAATTTGAGGACAAGGACTCTACAAATCGTATTTCTGCTTTGCCAGGTGCCTTTTGTTAGACTGTGTCAATACTAAGCGCAAGAGGGAGACACAGGGCTAGAGGAGAGAGCAGGGTCTAGCTCCTTGATGTTTCCTTCTGGTGGTTTATTGTCACCTTTCTCTTTCTGTGAATATCACCCTAGCAATGATTCTTCACCCTGGAAGCAAAAATTCATCCCATAGCATCAATGGAATCCATTTACATAGTTCTTCACATACTTGCATAACTAAAGAAGTAATGTGCCTTCTCAATACATCAGATCCCTGGGCACTTGATAGAATATGAATTATCACCTGTGATGTCAATCTTGATCACTTGCTGGGTCTGCTCTGTTTTCCACTGTAAAGTTATTTGTAGTCCTCTTTCTCTGCCCTTTTCTTTGCAAGTGAATCCCCAAGTCTACCCTGCTGTCAAGAGGAAAGAAATTGAACTTATATTCTGAAGGCAAGGGTGTCTATATTACTTGGAAGTCTTCTAAAAGAAAAATTGATCCCTTTCACTCTTTTTTAACTTAATGATTTATTTTTATCTTTTCTGACTCGTGCATATGTATTTTACTCCTTTAGTAAAATAATTGTAAATTTAGTAAAATAACTAAAATTATTGTGGCTTACCTTGTTCTATTTTTAGTGATTATGAACTCTTTTTTGTTGACTCCTTTTGATAAGTCTCATCTTTTATAAATTTATTTTTTTTAGTAGTTCATTATTCTGTGGCACTGAAAGATGCTCCAGAATTATCTTGTGTTTTTCCTGCCCCAGTCCCACCCAAATCAACCATTTCTCCAAGGAACACCATTTCCTTATTGAAGAATACAATTTAGAAATGAATAATTAGTGTCTGGGTCAGCTCATTGCTACTGAGGTTTCATTGATCTATGTAATTGTGTATTTTTCTATGTGTGTATTTTATATACTTATGTATTTATATTAATATATCAGATTTTCATATATTCATGGATGTTTTATACTTATACAAAATATATCAAAGACACATGAAATATATAAACATATAAAATATATGTACAACCTATTTGTAAAAGTATATGATACAGTTTGGTTCTGTGTCCCCATTCAAATCTCAAGTTGTAATCCTCATGTATAAAGGAAGGGACCTGGTGGAATGTGAGTGGATCATGAAAATGATTTCCCCCACGCTGTTCTCATGATAATGAGTTCTCACCAGAGATGATGGTATTAAAAGTGTTTGGCAGTTCCTCCTTCACTCTGTTTCTCTCCTGCTACTTTGTGAAGATATGCCGTGCTTCCCCTTTGCCTCCTGCCATAATTTGTAAGTTTCCTGAGGCCTCCCCAGCCATGTAGAACTGTGAGGCAATTAAACCTCTTTTGTTTAAAAATTGCCCATCCCAGGAGTATCTTTATAGAGGTGAGAAAATGGACTAATGCAGTATATATAATGTGTATACATATACATACATATATATGTGTGTGTGTGTATATATATATATGCATACATATATACTATATATACACACACACATATGTACACACATATATATATACACACACATATATATATACATATATACACATATATTGCATTGTGTGTATATATATATTGCATTATGTATCCATATATGTGTGTGTGTGTGTGTGTGTGTGTGTATATATATCTATATATATACACTGTGTTTATATATATATATATATATACTGCATTTTATATATATACTGCATCCATATGTGTGTGTGTATACATATGTGTATATATATATATATGTATACACACACATACATATATATTTCCTTGCATATACCTATTTTTCTATTTATACTTCTGTGTGTAGCCATGTTAAAATTAACATGAGTTTATAATAATATCTCTTACTCTATTCCAGCCCACAGGGTTTATTACAAATGGAATTTTTAGTTTAGTTTTGAAACAATTGACACAGCTCAGAGTTGGATAATGTGAATGTTTATCAGAAATAAATGTGATTCTGGGGATTTTGAGACTCCTCATTTTGGAGAATGTCTTAGTGCTGTGAATAGTAGTTGCATCTTGTTAGGCATTGTGATTGTATGGAAATTTAAATTCGTATAGGAAGTGTGAGGATGCATGCACTGTTGCTAAAGAGGTGGACTGTGTCCAATATCAGCTACTACTGTCTCAGCATCTACTCGGTGATGCTGCAGCGAAGACTCGGGAAATATTTCTGCTTTGTTGGTTGGCTCCCTGTTAGGCTTTGTTCATAAGGCGCACATGGAGATTGCAAAACTGGAAGAGAAAGAGGGCATTTTCCTACTGTCACTTCCTGCTGCTTCCTGACTGTTCTCTGTTCCTGTGAGCATCACCCTAGCAATTTTTCTTCACTTTGAGCAGCAGTTCCTTTCTAAAGTATCAAATCCATGGTGCAATTTTTTTCATCACTTGCAGGGCCAGCCAGTTCAAGCACCTCATTGGTACCAGCTCCAGTCAGATGTGCCCTGTCTTTAGATACATTGAATTTATGCTCTACACTGCCCCTTCTCTCAGCTTTCAAGATTTAGTCATTCAAGTGTCTTTCCAAAAATGGGAGCTGCTTTCTGCCCTTGCTGCTTCTATCATAGTTAGGCCTTCCAGTACCTGGAAAAAAGCTTTGTACTTAGTTAACAATTTTCTTAATTATCTCTTGTTAAAATATCTACAAATGCTTCTCTCTCCGACTTTACTAATTATGTGTGTGTGTGTGTGTGTGTGTGTGCGCGCGCGCGTGTGTATTCACACACTATTTACATGTATATATAGTTAATCTTTTTTACTTTTTATTTTTAGAGACAATGTCTTGCTTTGTCACTCAGGCTGGAATGCACTGGTGTGATCATGGCTCACTGCAGCCTTGAATTCCTGGGCTCAAGGAATGTTCCCACCTAGGCCTCTCACAGTGCTGTGTTACAGGTGTGAGCCATTCTGCCCAGCCCCTTTAGCTATACTTTTGAAAGAGTCTTCATTATCTATAGTAACAGATTATTGAAAACATACCATGTTTCAGTATTGTGTCATTTGATGATATAAGATGTAGTCCTATGTTTATAATCTGATGCTAAGTTGAACAATTTGACAGTTTCAGTTCTTCCTATACTTGCTTTTTGAAATTCTTTGTGACATTTAAAGTTTTATCTGTAAAATGATTTTTCTCATTCTTAAAATCTATTGAAATCTTTATTATGTTTTTTTCACATTCTGAGAAAGTCTTCAAGGGTAAAATAAATACATGTATCACTTCTCAGCTGTCTAGATGTGTTCTGACTTGAAAATATTTCAAACTGCCTATTTTATGAAAGGTGATAAAATGGAACAGCAAATTAAATCAGTGGTTAAGTGAATCATACTGCCTTGTCACTCAAGCAATAAAAGTAACATTTTACAGAGCTTAACTTTTTAATCTCACATTTAGTTCTTCTCTTTTCTGTTTCTCTGTCTCTCTCATCTTCTTTCCCTTTTTCTCTCTCTTTTAGAGTTGACAACTTGAGGAAGAAGGAAAGAATGTAAGAATTTCTTGCCCTATACTAACATTTATTTATGTTCTGTACATGCTTTGTATAACTTATTTCTCAGCAAATCGGTAGCTATATAGAGTAAATTAAAGGAAAAAGGGCCTAATATCAAGAATATTTCATTTTAAATACAAATCTTCTGCATGCTATCTCTGAACTATCATCAAATTGCATAAACCTTCTAATCTCAATTTTATATTCTGAAATATGGAAGTAATAGTTTCTATCTAGTAAAATTCTTTTAACAGAATAAGTAAAAGAATATATATAATACATGTAGTTCCTGATTTAAATATTCAAATAATGACAATATTATTGGCAGTGATGTTTAATCTCATTTTAAGGAAAACTTACAATTTAAAAAGTCACCTTAATAATGTACAAGAGCTGTATCAAAAGCTTATCAAATAACACATGCATGTTTAAAATTTTTTTTTTTTTTTCTATTTTAAAAGTCTGGCTCAAGACAGTTACCTTGCACATTGTCTGAGTAAATTGGCCTTTGTAACTAGGGAAACAAATCTGATTTCTAGCCTGAAAAGAAACTTGAAAAATACCTTACAAAACAAACAAAAAAACATGGCAATGCATTATTTCCGTAGACTGAGTTCTCTGGGTGCTCAAAGAATATAAATTTTAGCTCGTAGTAATGATCCTGCTAGACCTGCTTCTAGTAGTTGTAGTTTAACAACCAGTCTCAGATTAAGGTATCTCCTTACACTCTTCCCAAAAGATCAGCAAATAACTGATTACCCTAGTCTCTTTCTGCAAGCTAGTAATTAAAGGAGAAATTGAATCAAATATACAAACCAACTAATGGATGAATTGAAAAGAACCAGTTTTATAGAACATGCCTAGTATTACATGTTGAGTCTTGCAATTGAATTTACACTATACTTACCAGCTCATTAGTTAGCCTGTTACTATCTCATGGATGCTGGCAGAAGAAACAACATTCCTGGGTCAGACACAGACTTTATTATGTAAGGCACAGTAGGCATTATGAGCATCAGCATTTTACATCAGTTTTCTTTATCCAACCGTCATGGGTAGGAGTGGACATGGCATGAAGTTCCAGATAAAATCTGCACATACAATGGAATGTATTAGGTTGGTGCAAAATTTATTGTAGATTTTCCCATTAAAAGTAATGGCAAAGACCACAATTACTTTTGAACCAACCTAATAGTACAGGAGAGAAACTCTGAGCTGGGGTGTGTCCAAAACTTTTATAGCAATCAGTAAGCAAGCCTTTTCTTTGTCCCATTGGTAGATGTTATCTCATCCTTCAATGTCACCCTTAAGGATACAACTTGAGTACTCCAGAGAAAAACCCTGAAAACACAATCTCTTTAGTAATGCAACCCTGAAAAAGTGGCCCAGATAAAGAGCAGACAGGGTCTACTTGGCACATCAGCAAGGCAAGGAATGCGGGAGACCCATTAATAACTCCCAACCATCTGCATTTGGTCCTAATATGACTTGGCTTGCAGCAAATTTTTGAATGACTGTACTACCCCATTTGTCACTTGGATTAATCTGACTGGCAGAGACTGTAACCAAACCTAATCAATTTATTATAAAGCATTTAATTAACAATATATCAACCAGTTGGATGATTCTAACCCACAGTATTGACCTCACGTATACCCCCAGAATCCCAAAATCAGTCAATAATGGATATGTTACAAGAAGATCAGTAAGTCATATTTCAGGCAGCTGGGCTGCAGTCTAAGGGCAGGTCTTTTATCCATTATGATCCATACAAGGCAGCTGCAACTAATCTGCTGCTCTTTTAGTATCATTGCCAATAAGTACAAGGGAGCAATACATGGGCTAGAAAGGAGTCCTTACTCCCATTGAGAGATTTTGTTCCATGATCTCCAACATACACCAAATCTGAATGTACACAGGTCATTCTTGTCTGTATACATTTTGAACCTATTCTGGATCATCATTACATTGATTTGGTGACTACACATGGGCAGGGTTACCTAGAAAATGTAGTCTCAACCATTATATATGACAAAACTCATGGGCACTTGAACATCAAGGCCATTGATAGCATCAGGAACAGCAACATAGTCAGAACTGGACAGGTACACATAACTTTTTCTGTTTTCTCAGCAAAGGGTCAGATTGCCAATGGCAAGTGCTGCTTTACTCAGGCAGACCGTACAATTGTTTTCCCAGGTTTCAGTTCATATCTAGAAGACAAAGACAGCATTAACCATTCCTTTTTCTTTGCAACCTGTGTAGTCTGACACCCTCATCAGGTGCTGAAGTTGCTTCCTTTCATGACCACAACCTTGGTGTGCTCTATCCCAACATTATAAACTCACCTTTTCTCCGATCACTCTCTACTCAAAACCGTACCTTTTGTCCAGGGGAGTCAGGTGCGAGTAGGGCAAGATTGATTTCATAAGATATGTAGAACCTACTATAGCTCTCCCTTCCGCACAGGAGGACAACCACAGGAGAACTTAGCGGGCAGTATGCTCAGTGATGTAGTCAGTGTCTTCATGATTTTTGTCCATGTAAATTGAAAAAGTGAATCCAGATAACTGAACCAAAATGAATTTTGGGTTTCTCTAGGCCTCTTTTTGGCCAGGCTTCTAACCCAGAGGATGTGGGGTGGCAAGCTCACCTGTGGTTAAGAGGTACATCACACCCAAGCATTAGTCAGGATTGGGAACAAGAATTTTAAAAATAGTTCTACATACCTCCTACATCTTTCATCCTTGCCATGATCCAGGGGACAAACCATTTCTGGGGATAGCTGCATTCAGTGGCAAAACTGCCTTAGTTTGAGATGTAAGACAGGTCAATTTAGAAATATATTTGCATTAATTTTTAAGATGGCTGTTTCAGTGATCCATAATAACAAATGCCTGTAAATGGTAGGGAATGTAAACCTTGTTTAAATATCTTAGCTCTTGGATCATTGTTGGATGGACTTGCAACAGAAGTCACACAATTATAGACTGTAGATGGTCTAAAAAGCCAAAAAAATATGGCAGTTTATTTTCAAGGGTTCCAGGCCACATTCTATGGCTGGAGTCAACCATTAGTACTAAAACAGCAATTCTAACCTCAGAGTCTGCATCAGAAAGGCACAGATGATGGGCATGAAAAAGGTTAAAGTTACAATGCAGTTACTTTTTTCAGGAGCTGCTGGGAACAATGCCCTCCTGAAATGTGGGTTTCATCACCCCAAGAAAAATGGGTCCACTTTTGGAAGGAATCACAGGTCTAGCATGTA